>CM022300.1:44820472-47220472 GCA_011799875.1 Thinopyrum elongatum
CTCGCCACGCCTAGATCGTAGCCTCGTAGACGCAAAGCCATGCTCCCAGAGCTCGAACTAGGGTTTTTGGAGGATTTCCCGTGGCTCAGAATCAACCCCCCCACATTTGGCATGCCAGGTAGGGGGCTTGGCTTTTGCGCCTCGAGCTTCAGCTCCGCCATGGCAGATGACCGAGCTCGCTGCACCCAACGCCGTGCCAACCGCGTCCAGACGGAGCCTGTCGTCGTCCCTCGCGTCTGCCGCGCTCGCGCCGCTAACATGGGCGCCGAGCCGGAGGCGGAGACCTCCTCTGAGCATCCTTCGGTCTGGCAGCACCAGTAGCAGCAACAACGCCGACCGCCCGCGCACACGGCCACAGCGACCTCGTTCGCCCGCCGCGACCCGCCGGCTCCGCAGGCTGCGCTCCGTATGGCGCAAGAGCTGCTGCGCTACCGCCCCACCGACGACGGCTACAACGCCTAGCTCGTTCGCATCATCGAGCTCATCAACGTTGTCGGCGATGTCTCGGCGCCATCTCGCTCCTTGCCGCTTTCGCCGTCGCGTGACGCGCGGGCGCGGCAGGACGCGCCTCCTCCACCTCCTCCGCGCAACGACGGCGCGCCGCGTCACCATCGGGAGCGCTCGCCCGAGCCCTCCCATGTCTCCTCTCCGCCGCACGGCGACAACCCGAGCTGCCAGATCATCCAGCGCACGTGCCCCGACGTGTGGGTGCTCCTCGAAAGGCAGCGCGAGCGTCAGAACCGCACCATCCAGGAGGTCGCGGCCGCCGGGCGCGAGAACCACACCACCCTCGCAGGCGGCATCGTCTCCATCATCGGGGGCTGCATGGTTTCACGCGCGCGCTCCGTCACGTGGTGTGGCCCGCGAAGTTCAAGCCGGAGTTGCCTTGCCGCTACGACAGCACCGCCAACTCCATGGAGTTCCTATTGCTCTCCTCCTTGAGCATCCAGGCCGCCGAGGGGGATGGCAAGGTCATGGCGAACTGGTTCACCATGGCCCTCAAGGATGCGGCGCGCTCATGGCTGAAGAACCTCCCCGAGGGCTCCATATCCTCGTGGGAGTAGCTGTGCTAGCTATTCGTCTCCAACTTCAAAGGCACGTCCGACCGCCCCCTCGCGCTCAGCAGCCCGTGCGCCATCCACCAACGCCCTGACGAGCCACTCCACAAGTACATCCAACGCTTCAGCCAGGTGCGCAACAGGATTCCGTGCACCTCCCACGCCGCGGTCATCGCGGCATTCTCCACAGGAGTCACAGATGTCAGGATGCATGAGAAGCTCACTGTCCATGACGAGCTCGACACCGTGGTTCAGCTGTTCGACCTCGCCGACAAGTGCGCCAAGGCTGAGGAGGGCCGCCTTTTCGCCCACAACGACCCTGACGCGGACCTCGACGTTGCCAAGCCCAAGGGCAGGGACACCAAGCACAAGGGCCCTGCCATGCTTGCGGCGGAGCCCGAGTGGAAGCGCGGCTGTGACCGTGACAAGGCTCGGAAGGACGATCGCCCCTTCTGCGCCTATCACAACATGCACTCTCACGCCACCGAAGATTGCCACGAGCTCAAGCTGCTTCGCGATGAGAGGCAGGAAAAGCGCGGCGACCGCAACGACTGCGGCTCAAGCCGCAGCGGCAGCCGCAGGGGTGGACGCTGGAAGGAGCATGACAACGACAACAACAACTTTCACCAGGGTTGGCAGGACCAGCCTCAGCATGCCAACCCCCAGCAGGCCAACGTGGCCGTGTCGCGCCCCAATAGGAACAACGACAGCCTGCCTGAAGAGGACGCCGGGGCCTACCAGGAGCCTCGCGCGGTGGCCTGCATCCTTGGCGGATCTCAAGCTCCTCCATCCAACAGCCACTTCAAACAGTTCTCTCGCGAGGTGAATGCAGCCCTCCCGGAGGCCGCAGACTCCAAGCCCTAGAAGTGGTCACAGTACGAAATCTCCTTTGATCCTATTGATCACCCCAAGTCTACAAAGTCTGTGGGCACCATCCCTCTGCTGTGCACGCCCACCATCAACAACATGGCAGTCACCAAGACGCTCATCGACGGCGGTGCTGGCCTCAATGTGATCTCTGTGGAGACCTTCGAGCAGCTCCAGGTGCCCTACGAGCGCTTGATGCCCAGAAGGCCCTTCTCGAGTGTGACCAACGGCTCCACGACGCCCCTGGTGCAGGTGTGTCTCGCTGTCACCTTCGGCTCCCGCAAGAACTACCATACCGAGCTCATCGACTTCGACGTGGCGCACATTGGCCTGCCTTACAATGCCATCTTGGGCTACCCCGCGCTCACCAAGTTCATGGCGGTGACCCACCATGCCTACAACACTTTCAAGATTCTGGGCTGCAGCGGGACCATCACCATCCGCTGCGACGAGAAGGACGTGATACGCACCCTCGAGCACACCTACAAGGTTGCCGCCACCGCGTACCCGACGGACGAAGACGAGGCGGGGCCTTCCGAGGCCGCCCCCGCGAAGAAGAAGCCGCAGTTCTCCCAGGTTCGCATGGAGACGAAGAAGGTGTCACTGGATGGCACCACCTCGGGCCCCTCCCTCACCATTGGGGTCGGCCTCTCCTCCAAATAGGAAGACGTGCTCGTCACCTTCCTCCGAGAAAATGCTGATATGTTCACCTGGACAGCATCAGACATGTCCGGTGTACCGAGGGAGGGGATCGAGCACAACTTACCCATGTGTCCCAACGCACGCCCCATGAAGCAGAAGGTACGGCGCCAGACGCCTTAGAAACAAGAGTTCATCGTACAACAAGTCGAGAAGCTGCAAGAGGTGGGAATCATCCGCAAGGTGCCCCACCCCGTTGTCGTCCCCAACCGCATCATCACTGACGGCGGCTCGCAATTCACCAGTAGCCTCTTCAAGTCGTACTGCGCCAGCATCGGCACACGAATCTGCTACGCCTCAATGGCGCACCCGAGGAGCAACGGCCAGGCCAAGCGCGCCAACGCTGAGGTCCTCAAGGGCCTCAAGGCAAGGAGCTTCAAAGAAAAGCTCACGGCCTCCGGCAAGGGCTGGCTCGACGAGCTCACTTCCATATTGTGGTCAATTCGCACGACCGCCACCAAGCCTACCAGCGAGACACCATTCCTCCTCGACTATGGGGCTCAAGCGGCCCTCCCGACCAAACTCAAGCATGGATCCCCGCGAGTCCTTGCCTTCGACGAGGCTTGGCAGGACAACCTGCGGGAAGCTGATCTACTCTTCCTTGAGGAGGGACACCGTGAGGCTGCCGTCCGAGCAACACGATATCAGCAGGAGCTGCGTCGCTATCACAGCCGCAACATACGCCCCATACGCTTGAAGTTGGCGATCTTGTCCTGCGACGGATCCTCTCCAGAGAGGGACTCCACAAGCTCTCGCCCATGTGGGAGGCCCCTTCAGGGTGGCGCACGTTTCCCGGCCTGGCGTGGCCCGTCTGAAAATGGAGGAGGGTGTTCCGGTACAAAACACATGGAACATCCAACACCTTTGCAAGTACTATCCGTGACCTCATGGATACGAGCGAAGTGGAGCTACACACGCTCCGGAGCCTCCTTTGCATTGCCGCCGGCCGTAAGAGCTCCCGCCCACAACCTAGTGGAAGCCCCATGCGCAGTCATGGCAGAACGACTACCCAAGGGGCCGCTTGGCTGTCACACCCTCAAGCTGCACGTGTGTGATAACCCACAAGTATAGGGGATCAATTGTAGCCTTTCTCGATAAGTAAGAGTGTCGAACCCAACGAGGAGCTAAAGGTAGAACAAATATTCCCTCAAGTTCTATCGACCATCGATACAACTCTACGCACGCTTAACGTTCGCTTTACCTAGCACAAGTATGAAACTAGAAGTACTTTGTAAGTGTAAAGGATAGGTTTGCAAGATAATAAAGAACACGTAAATAAAAGCTAGGGGCTTTTTAGATAAAGAAACAATTAAGTTAGTTTTAGTAGAGAGCTTTTTGTCACAAGAAAGTTATTTGTCCCTAGGCAATCGATAACTAGACCGGTAATCATTATTGCAATTTTATATGAGGGAGAGGCATAAGCTAACATACTTTCTCTACTTGGATCATAGGCACTTATGATTGGAACTCTAGCAAGCATCTGCAACTACTAAAGATCATTAAGGTAAACCCAACCATAGCATTAAAGTATCAAGTCCTCTTTACTCCCATACGCAAACAACCTACTTACTCGGGTCTGTGCTTCTGTCACTCACGCCACCCACCATAAGCGAATCATGAACATATTGCAAACCCTATAGCAGGGATCCCTCACGCTTGCGCGACACGGAGAGCACCATAGGATAGCACAAATAAAACATACAACTCAAACCAATCACGATCATCAATCAACCCATAGGACAAAACGGATCTACTCAAACATCATAGGATAGCCACATATTATTGGATAATAATACATAGTGTTGAGCACCATGTTAGAGATTACAGCAGGGAGAAGGGGTGTTACACCGCTACATAGAGGGGGAGAGAGATGTTGATGACGGCGGCGAAGTTGTTGGTGTAGATCGCCGTCACGATGATGGCCCCGGCGGCGTTCCGGCGCCACCGGGAGAGAGGGGGAGAGAGCCCCCTCCTTCTTCTTCTTCCTTGACCTCCCCCTAGATGGGAGGAGGGTTTCCCCTCTGGTCCATGGCCTCCATGGCGGCGGGGGGTGGGGGGGGGGGGGGGGGAGCCCCTCCGAGATTGGATCTATCTCTCTGTTCTCTTCTGTTTCTGCGTTCCTGTTCTCTGGCCCTTCACCGTTTCTTAAATTCCCGGAGATCCGTAACTTCGATTGGGCTGAAGTTTTAACAAGATTTTTATCTGGATATTATCTTTCTTGCGGCTGAAGAAGGGCATCAACTGCCTTACAGGGTGCCCACAAGCCTGCCAGGCGCGCCCAGGGTAGGGGGCGCGCCCCTAGGGCTTGTGGGCCCCTTGAGCATCATCTCGCGTTGATTATTTTTCCCAAAAATCACATACATTCCAAAATAAATCTCCATAATTTTTTATCGCGTTTAGACTTTATTTGGTATGGATATTCTATGAAACAAAAAACATGCAACAAACAGGAACTGGCACTGGGCACTGGATCAATATGTTAGTCCCAAAAATAATATAAAAAGTTGCCAAAAGTATATGAAAGTTGTAGAATATTGGCATGAAACAATAAAAAATTGTAGATACGACGGAGACGTATCAGTGCGCATCACGACAACATGTATCTTCCTTTATGTAATGATCTTTTCATGCATCAGTAAAGCTTCATTTTCTAAAAGTGTCGCATGGGCAAGTCTTTGTCAAGAAGTGCCATCAAGGGGGCGTGCGCGCTCGCGGTGTTCCTTCTGCGCATCACGCAAGCGGGGGTTGGACACGGTGCCCATGCTTGGGCCAGACCCAGCAACACCGCGAAACCCAAGTGACTAAGCTCTTGCTCGCGGGCCTGCTCCCAAGCACGTCACCTCACCAAGGTCCTTGGTATTGGTCTCCTCGCGTGGTACCCACAAGCAACTTCATGAGTGTGTGTTGCCCCATTATTCGTAAAACTTGGTGGCAATCTTATTAGTGTAGGGCGCAAGAAGCCTCATGGGCATCCCTCTCCGGGCGACCCCGCGAGCGCTGCCTCGCGAGGCGGCCATCACACCACTATCACCAGGTTCTACGAGAGCCTCGCGGGCGGATGCCCATCGCGAGGCGTAACCTACAGATGACGACACGACAAGCAGCTCACTCCTAAAAAGCTAAGTTAAAATGCTCCACGAGCCCTCTCTTAGCACATCCAATGTTTTTCCCTTGTAGCCTTGCAAGCGCCAGCCTTTCCCTTCCTATGCATGCGGCTTGCACGTCAAACGGGGGGAGGGGGGGCTTCGCGAGCATCGCGCCTCGAAAGCCCTTACCACCTCGTGGAGCCCTGCGCCCTCTGGCCTTGCTAGCCACGCGTCTTAGCATACCAACGACGGCTGTAATATGCTCGGGGGCAGGGTCCTGGCGACGTAGAGCACCGAAGCAAGCAAAAGAAAGAGAAACAAGCCGCGCAAGGAAGCAAGCATGGAAAGAAAGCACCACCGGGAAGCAAAACATAACCGTATTTAGCATAAAACAAGGTGCCAGCAAATGTCTTCACGCCCCCACGGGGCCGCTCCTACTCTATTACAGGAAATGGAAGGTAGAGACTCAAGCAGACGAGCCATCATCAGGGCTGTTGGCACTGGCAGTGCCCTCGCCTTCGCCGGGCTCCTCCCCAATGGGCGTGAACCGCTCCACCAAATTTGCCGCGTGCTCTTCCACATCCCTCGCGAGGCCATCTCGGAGCTCATCCGGGATAGGGCACAACACCCTGCCAAAGCCGAAGTCGGGTTGATGCCTAGCATAGGAGATCACGACACTTCCCGTCCAGGAGCTCGTTCCACCGGGCGGTGCCTGCCTCCAGCCAACCCACGAGCTTGGTGAAGAAAACCATGTAGCTAGCGTCGTCGGTTGCACAAGGATCTGCCACCCCCTCATCGGAAAAGGTGGCCACAACTTTGTGGGCACATGTCATGAGCTCCCGGAACATCTTGGAGCACTGATGCTGCTCCCCTCACTTCCGGGAGGCCTCGTCCCGAGCCTTCTCCACCATGCTGTTGACGTCACCAACCTGGGCTTGAAGATCCTCCAGCTCGTGACAGGTCGAGGCCTGGTGCTCCACCGCACCCCGCTTCTCGGCCTCCACCGTGCCAAGCTACCATTTGAGGCTGTCGATTTCGGCCTCGAGCTTGCTGCGCCTGTTCGTAAAGCGGTCCTCCTGCTTCTTCAGGCTCACGGAGTGGGTAGCAGCGAGCGCCTTGTTCTTTCGCTCGACCTCCTCCGGGGCCTTCCGGTCGGCCTCTGCCTTGTATTTCGTCTCCCGCTTCTTGAGTAGGGCGTTGGCCTTTGCTATACGGGCAGCGCAGGAGGCCTCGTCGGCCGCCACGGTGCGCTCCAGGTTCTCCAGGCGCTCGCGCTCCCTCTCCAGCTCGGAGGCCGCCAGCGCGAGCTCGCGCAACCGAATCCCCATGTCCATCTCCCGGACGGACACCATGCTCTCGCGCTTGGAGAGTGCCCCCTCTCGAGGGGCGAGCCGCGACACGCTCCATGAAGGCCTTCTCCGTGGCCTCCGCATCGGCAAGCCACCGGGCGGCTTCGTCCGTGTCTTGGATCGCCCGTCAAGGAGCTGCTTAGCCTTCCGGGTGGCCTCTTTGTGTTTCTCCTGTGTGGCTCCCTCACGCCGGTGCCCCAGCTTGACGGCCACACTTAGCTGCCGCCAACCCTCTGCGAGGCGCGCACGCTCCTGTCGGAGGTTCACCTCCTCAACCATGAGGTCGGCCTCAAGGCTGGAGAGGGCTGACCTGGCATGGCGCAGAGTCCCACGCCGTAGCAGAGCACTGCTGCCTACGAGCGCCAGGGCCCAGGGTGCGCCCGGCCCATCTTTCCTCTCCGTTTCTGCCGGCTGTGAGGGCCCAGGGCCTGTGGTCCCTCCTAGCTCAGCAGGGTCGTTGCCCACGGGAACCTTCTCCCTCGCTGGGGGAAAGAAATTCCCCTCGGCCCAGGCCTCCGCCTCCGCGGGGCCGGGGCTTGGCGTAGCCACCTCTAGCAACTGCCGCGCCGGAGAGCACTCGGGGCTCATCAGGACCGTTCTACCAGCGCCTGCCACCCTGCTTGGTGTGGGGTCCTCCGAGGGGCGCGGCCTCACTGTGTTCCCTGGGGCGTCGCCCTCCCATGTGTCGGGCGCCTCCGGCACCACTTACCCCGCGAGGGACTCCTCCGTAGGCCCACTTGCTTCCGTGGAGGGGGCTGCCTTCTCGCGTGGTTTGGGGGGGGGGGGGGGGGGGGCGCTGCGCGCCCGCTTTCACCACCTGCCCCATGCCCCTCCAGGCTAAGCGAGGGCGCCGGCGGCTCTTCATTCTGCACCTCTGGCGGGGGCGCAGTCGTCTTCACGGCCCCATCTGCCCCGGGGACAATTTCTTCTTCGACGGAGGGCCCCTGCGCCGCCAGGAAAACTCAGCCCGACTCTCGTGAGAGAGGTGAGAAAGCACCAATGAAGGGACATGGCGAGGGGAACTTACTCGTCCAGTGGAACCCACTTCCTCTTCTTCAGCGCTGAGTTGGAGCGGCCGCCGCTGATGGGGAACGAAGCATGAAAATCAAAAAAATTCCTACGAACACCCAAGATCTATCTAGGAGAAGCATAGAAACGAGAGGGGAGAGTGTGTCTATGTACCCTCATAGACCGAAAGCGGAAGCGTATATAACGCGGTTGATGTAGTTGTACTCTTCGCGATTGGATAACGATCCAACCGATCTAGTGCCGAACGAACGACACCTCCGAGGTTAGCACACGTGCGGCTCGATGACGTCTCCTCCTTGATCCAGAAAGAGAAGGCGGAGAAGTAGATGGGATCACAACTAGCATGACGGCATGGTGGTGATGGTGGTGGTGGAGCTAGTTCAGCAGGGCTTAGCCAAGCGCTACTAGAACGAGGACGGAGGAACTATGGAGTAACGGGAGAGAGGGGGGCGCCAAGGGCTTGGTGTGTACTCTTGGGGAGCCCTCTCCCCTCTATATATAGGTGGAGAGTCGTGGGGAACAGCCCCTCCAATCCCTAGGGCGCAGCCAAGGGGTAGAGGAATTGGACTCCAAGTCCAATCCTATTCCTACCAGGACTCCCTTTTTTCCCCTTCCCTAGCCACATGGGCTTTTGAGGACTTGGTGCGCCTAGCCCAATAAGGCCAGGGCGCCTCCCCTCAGCCCATCACAGCTCTTGGGTCGTGGTGGACCCACTTGTGGACTTCCGGACCCCTCCGAAATCATTCAGAACCTTCTAGAAGCTTCACGGTACAATACCGAAAAAACTGCATCTTTTTCCGGAACCCAAAATATGACTTCCCATATATAAATCTTTACCTCTTGACCATTCCGAGACTCCTCGTGACGTCTGGGACTCTGAACAACATTGGATTACCAATCATCAAATATCCCAATACTACTCTAGCGTCAATGAATGTTAAGCGTGCGACCCTGCGGGTTCGGGAATCATGTAGTCATGACCGAGACACCTCTCCGGTCAATAACCAATAGCGGTACCTGGATGGCCATATTGTTTCCTACATATTCCACGAAGATCTTTTATCGGTTGAACCACGATGTCAAGGATTCGTTTAATCCCGTATGCAATTCCCTTTGTCCGGTGATGTGTTACTTGCCTGAGATTCGATCGTCGGTATCTCCATACCTAGTTCAATCTCGTTACCGGCAAGTCTCTTTACTTGTTCCGTAATACAAGATCCCATGACTAACTCATTAGTCACATTGCTTGCAAGCTCTTTAAGATGTTGTACTACCAAGAGGGCCCAGAGATATCTCTCCGTCATACGGAGTGACAAATCCCAGTCTTGATCCATGCCAACCCAACAGATACCTTCGGAGATACCTGTAGAGCACCTTTATGATCACCCAGTTACGAAGTGACGTTTGGATACACAACTAAGTATTCCTCCGGTGTCAGGGAGTTACACGATCTCATGGTTTAAGGAACAGATACTTGACATGAAGAAAGCTATAGCAAATAAACTGAACGACCCGATGCTAAGCTTGCGGTTGCGTCTTGTCCATCACATCATCCCTCGCGCGCCCCCACTCAGCCGGCGGGACCCGTGTCCGCGCCAGGCAGGGCCCCGCGCCCATCACCCGGCGAACTCCGCATCCGTGCCCGGTAGCGCCCCGCGCCCATTAGCCAGCGGACTGCGCGTCCACGCCTGGCAGGGCCCCTCGCCCACCGGCTGGCGGACTCCATGTCCGCGCCCAGCACCCTCGACGTCGTCATCGGCTTCATCATCAACAACAAGACCCTCCGTCCAACTTTTCCAAGTTGACCGGAGGCTCGGAGGCTACACCTAGTGGGTGCGCTCGCGCGCCCCCACTCGGAACACGGCGCGCCTGTTACATGCCCGCTGCCGGCTGCAACCGGCATCCTCGACGCCATCGTCTGCACCAACAACCGCGAAAACCCTCCGCCCAACTTTTCCAAGTTGCCCGGAGGCTTGGAGGCTACACCCAGTGGGTGCACTTGCGCGCCCCCACTAGAAGCAAGCCACGCCAGCTACGGTCCGCAGCCGGCTATCATCGACATCTCCTGCTTCATCAACGCCGCTAAAACCCTCCGCCGAACTTTTCCAAGTTGCCCGGAGGCTCGGAGGCTACTGTCGGGGGGATGACCCCCCGGGTAGGCCCAATATGGTGAACGACGCTTCGAAACATCGCCAGGGGAGTGCCCCCTGGCTGGCTTGAACTTGGCTGGCTAGAATCTGGCCGGGTTGAGCTTGGCCGGGTTGAGCCCCGTCCGGATTGAGCCCGTCCGGGTTGAGCCGTCCGGGTTGAGCCCGTTCGGCTGGAATCTGGCCAAGTCAACTAAGACATCCCGTCGGACCTGCGCAGACGTGACGGCCATGCTCTACAGTGGAGTACTGTAGATGAGCGTTGGCACTGTAGATGAGCAGCCAGCACTGTTCCTGCATCATGTGACACTTCAACAGTGAAGTTAGGCCATGTGGGCCACCCCTTGTCCCCTGGGCACCCCTTTATAAGGTGACCCAGGGAGCCCATTTTTCCTCAGGCACATTCCCTCTCACTCTCTCATTCACACACTCACACATGAGGCAGAGAAGAGGAGCGCTCCCAGCCTCCTTCCTCCTCCTCCGGATACAGCTCCAGGAGCAACTCTGTACTGCTACATATACACTGCATATATCATCAGACATGTAGGAGTAGGGGTGTTACCTCCGCACGAGGGCCCCGAACCTGGGTAAACCACCGCGTGCTGCTTGCCCAATCCCGTCCCTTCATCTCCACTGCAGCCTTGCCCTCACCTCAAGCCACCCCGTGGCATCTGTCATCTCGCGAACCCACCCGCGAGATAACCATGACAGTTAGGAAGCCTTAACCATCTTTGATCAACGAGCTAGTCTAGTAGAGGCTCACTAGGGACACGGTACTTGTTTATGTATCCACACATGTACTTAAGTTTCCGGTCAATACAATTCTAGCATGAATAATAAACCTTTATCATGAACAAGGAAATATGATAATAACCAATTTATTATTGCCTCTAGTGCATATTTCCAACAGCCGCTGCCGCACCCTCGGGGCCCGCTCGGGCTAGCCCCTGAGGCCTCGCCGCGGGGTCCGTCGGAGCCCCCTCTCGGGGCCTGAATCGGAGTGTCGCCCTCGCAAAGCATGTCGCTAAGATCCAGGGCCTCCTCGTCCTCCGGAGGTGTGGCTCGGGAGGTTGCGACCCGGAACCCCTCAAGGTCATCAGCATCGTCGTTGCTAATGTCAACTAGGAGGCGGCGGTAGCCCGGCCAGGGCGTTGTCCCCTCGCTCTCCTCGACGGCGCGCGTTGACGCCCCGAGGCCAGCGCCGCCTCCCGAGCCTGGCATTGATGGCTCGTGTTCGCGTCAGTATTTCCCCTAAGAGGAAGGGATGATGCAGCACAGCTACGGTAGGTATTTCTCTCAGTTATGAAACCAAGGTTATCGAACCAGTAGGAGAACCAAGCAACACTATGCAAATGGTACCTGCACACAAAGAACAAATACTTGCAACCCGACGCGTAAGAGGGGTTGTCAATCCCTCTCGGGTAAAAGATAGATTGGTTTTGTATGATTTTGGATAAATAGATCTCATGATAAAAAAATAAAAAAATAAAGAAAACGTGCAGCAAGGTATTTTTGGGTTTTTAGAATAATAGATCTGAAAACAAAAGCAAATTAAAATAGATCTCAAAGCAAATATGATAAAGAATAGACCCGAGGGCCGTAGATTTCACTAGTGGTTTCTCTCGAGAAAATAGCATATGGCGGGTAACAAATTACTGTTGGGAAATTGATAGAACTTCAAATAATTGTGACGATATCCAGGCAATGATCATTATATAGGCATCACGTCCAAGATTAGTAGACCGACTCCTGCCTGCATCTACTACTATTTTTCTTTTTTGACAGAAAGACTGTAAGGCAACCCCCTACAGTATAATTGGTGCAACAAATCCAAATTGCAAGTACCATGCCTTAAGCTGGGTGGGTGGGAAGGCATCAGCCCCTTCCCACCACTAGGCTATGCCTTAGTCTGCCTGCATCTACTACTATTACTCCACACATCGACCGCTATCCAGCATGCATCTAGTGTATTAAGTTCATGGAGACACGGAGTAATGCAATAAGAACGATGACATGATGTAGACACGATCTATTCATGTAGGAATAGACCCCATCTTGTTATCCTTAATAGCAACGATACATGCGTGTCTTGCTTCCCCTTCTATCACTGGGAAAGAACACCGCACGATCGAACCCATCACAAAGCACCTCCTCCCATGGCAAGAAAATCGATCTAGTTGGCCTAACTAAACCAAAGATTCAAAGAAGAAATACGAGGCTATAAGTAATCCTGCATATAAGAGATCAAAGAAACTCAAATAACTTTCATGGATAAATAGATCTGATCATAAACTCAAAGTTCATTGGATCCCAACAAACACACCGCAAAAAGAGTTACATCAAATATATCTCCAAGAGACCATTGTATTGAGAATCAAAAGAGAGAGAGGAAGCCATCTAGCTACTAACTACGGACCCGTAGGTCTACAATGAACTACTCATGCATCATTGGAGAGGCACCAATGAGGATGATGAACCCCTTTGTGATGGTGTCTAGATTGGATCTGGTGGTTCTGGAACTTGCGGCAGCTGGAATTGTGTTTCGTCGACTCCCCTAGGGTTTTTGCATTTTCGGGGTATTTATAGAGCAAAGAGGCGGTGCGGGAGGCGGCCGAGGTTGGCACAACCCACCAGGGCGCGCCTGGGCCCCCAGGCGCGTCCAGGTGGGTTGTGCTCCCCTCGAAGCCCCCCTCTGGTACTTCTTTGGTCCAACAAGTGTCTTCTGGTCCAGAAAAATTCTCCAAAAAGTTTTGCTGCGTTTGGACTCTGTTTGGTACTAATATTCTGCGAAGTAAAAAACAAGAAAGAAACAGCAACTGGCACTGGGCACTATGTCAATAGGTTTGTCCCAAAAAATGATATAAAGTTGCTATAAAATGATTGTAAAACATCCAAGAATGATAATATAACAACATGGAACAAGCAAAAATTATAGATACGTTGGAGACGTATGAGCATCCCCAAGCTTAGCTCCTACTTGTCCTCGAGTAGGTAAATGGTAAAAACAGAATGTTTGATGTGGAATGCTGCCTAACATGTTCATCACATATTATTTTCTTTTGTAGCATGGACATTTGGACTTTTATATGATTCAAAGCAATAGTCTAGTTTTGACATAAAGATTTCAATACTCAAGCATATCAACAAGCAACCATGTCTTTCAAAATATCAACACTAAAGCAAGTTATCCCAAGCCCATCATGCTCAATCATTAATCCATTCATGAAACACACTCGCATATTAGCTACATCCAATGCTCAAGTATGATCATAGTGCCCCTTAGTTGGTGCTTTATAAGAGAAGATGGAGACTCAAATAAAAATAAAAATTGCATAATGTAAATAAAAAGGCCCTTCGCAGAGCTCAAAGCGAAAAAATAGAGATAAAACATTTTGGGTGGCATGCTTTTCCTGTCAACGAAAACGATCTAGTAGTTCCCAATACTTTCCATGCTAGATATATCATAGGCGGTTCCCAAACAAAAAATAAAGTTTATTCCTTTTTCCACCATACTTTCACATTCCACGGCTAGCCGTATTCACGAGTGTCGTCCATACCGACACTTTCCAAGGAATTTATTATTTGACAACATAAAGTAAATTCACTTTTCATTTCGGGACTGGGCATCCCTAATACCTTTACCGTACTTTCGTGCAATGACAAGTGAATAGACACTCATCTTGAGAATAACACATCTAGCATGGAAAAATATCAACCACCCCCTACCGCTTCATGAGCGGTACGAGCACACAAAAAGGAAATTATTTTGAAAATTAGAGATGGCACATACAAATTTGCTTAGAACGGCACGGGAATACCGCATATAGGTAAGTATGGTGGACACATATGGCAAAACTGGGTTTAAGGATTTTGGATGCACAAGTAGTATTCCTACTTAGTACAAGCGAAGGCTAGCAAAAAGATTGAGAAGCATCCAACCAAGAAATGAAAAATCACATTAGCGAGCATTAAGCATAACTAACACCGAATAATGCACCACAAGTAGGGTTTAATTTCATTGCATAACTATTGACTTTCGTGCTTGCATAGGGAATCACAAACTTTAACACTAATATTCTTACTAAAGCATAATTACTCACCAACATGACTCACATATCACTATCATCATATCTCAAAACTATTACAAAGAATCAAGTTTATTTTGTCCAATGATCTTCATGAAAGTTTTTATTATATCCCTCTTGAATATCTATCACTTTGGGACTAGTTTCATATATTGCAATTTCTTTTGGCAAGCTCAAACAAATTTAAGTGAAGAACATGAGCATAAAAATTTTCATCTCTCAAAATAATATAAGTGAAGCATGAGAAGATTTCTTCAAAATTGCAAACTCTCAAATAAATCTAAGTGAAGCATGAGAGCATTTCTTTAAAAAATATTAAAGCACACCGTGCTCAAAAAGATATAAGTGAAGCACTAGAGCAATTCCATAGCTCACAAAATTTAAGTGAAGCATAAAGAGCAATTCTAACAAATCATAGTATAATTTTGGCTCTCTCAAATAGGTGTGTCGGGTAAGGATACTTGTGACAAACTAAAAAGTAAAAAAAGCAAAGACTCATATAATACAGGACGTTCCAAGCAAAACTCACGATATGTGATGAATAAAAATATAGCTCCAAGTAAAATACCGATGGTCGTTAGAAGAAAGAGGGGATGCCACTCGGGGCATCCCCAAGCTTAGTTGCTTGTTTCTCCTTGAATATTGCCTTGGGGTGCCATGGGGCATCCCCAAGCTTAGGCTTTTCTTACTCCTTATTCCTTCATCCATCGTGATCTCACCCAAAACTTGAAAACTTCAATCACACAAAACTCAACAAAACCTTCGTGAGATCCGCTAGTATAAGAAAACCAATCTTTACTTTAAGTACTGTAGAAAACCCATTCAAATTAATATTGCATTATATCTACTGTATTATAAATTTGCCATGGCTTATACCCCCCGATACAATCCATAGAATCATCAAAATAAGCACACAATGCAAAGAAAACAGAATCTGTCAAAAACAGAACAGTCTGTAAAGACTCGAAGTTTACTCATACTTCTGTAACTCCAAAAATTCTGAAAAATTAGGAAAACAGAGGTTATTTGTGTATCAATATTGTGTAAAAAATTCAGAATTTTTTGTCGCTTTTGTGAATTTAGACAATTATTTTACTAGACGCAAAAGTTTCTGTTTTTCAACAGGATCAAATCAACTATTACCAAAGCTATCCCAAAGGCTTTACTTGGCACAAACACTAATTAAAACATAAAAAACACAATCATAACAGAGGCATAATTGTGCAAACACTCAAGAATCAGAAAGAAAAAGGCAAAAATAAATTTTATTCATTGGGTTGCCTCCCAACAAGCGCTATCATTTTACGCCCCTAGCTAGGCATAAAGCATATATCTAAGTATTGTCATATGTAGTTTTGGCAACTTTTGCAAGGGCTTTCTCAAACCCGGGAGGCTCTTTACGCTTACCCGAATTCTGAGGAAAAGAAACCATCTTGAGATCTAAAATATCCAACCATTTATTGCAAAGAGTAATCAAAGTATTCATGCGATTGAGGTTTCCACTAATATGTTTGAGAGGTTCATTATATTTTTGCAGCTCGACCATATGTTTATGCAAATCACTCAATTTGTCTAAAATTTGAAACCCTTCTTGAGTAAAAGAAATCCCCTTTTTGGTTGGTGGGATTCCCAAGATCCCCTCTAGTATCTCATAAGCACTATTAGCATCAAGTTCAATAAAATTCCCCTTAGCGGCAAAATCCAAAATTTGTCTATGATGCAAAGCTAATCCTATATAAAAATTTCGAAGCAAAATCCTTGCTCTCCTTTAAGATTGCTAATGCGATAAGATTCCATTAATCTATACCAAGCATCTTTCAAATTTTCTCCTTGTTTTAGCTTGAAGTATAAAACTTCAAAATCCGGTGACAAAGGAGTAGTCAGGCTAGCCATAATGACAAAGTAGGCAAGCAAGGTTGCACACATAAAGATAGATCTGACGAAAAAAAAGAGGAACGAAAAAAAAAGAGGGCGAATAAAACGGCAAATTTTTGGTGATGTGGGGGAGATGAAAATGAGAGGCAAATGGCAAATAATGTAAATTGCAAGGAGATGAGATTTGTGATTAGGAACCTGATAAATGTTGATGATGTCTCCCCGGCAACGGCGCCAGAAATCCTTTCTTGATGGCTCGTGTCCGCGTCAGTATTTCCCCGAAGAGGAAGGGATGATGCAGCACAGCTACGGTAGGTATTTCCCTCAGTTATGAAACCAAGGTTATCGAACCAGTAGGAGAACCAAGAAACACTATGTAAACAGTACCTGCACACAAAGAACAAATACTTGCAACCCGACGCGTAAGAGGGGTTGTCAATCCCTCTTAGGTAAAAGATAGATTGGTTTTGTATGATTTTGGATAAATAGATCTCGCGATAAAACAAAATAAAATAAATAAAGAAAAAGTGCAGCAAGGTATTTTAGGGTTTTTAGAATAATAGATCTGAAAACAAAAGCAAATAAAAATAGATCTCAAAGCAAATATGATAAAGAATAGACCCGGGGGTCGTAGATTTCACTAGTGGCTTCTCTCGAGAAAATAGCATACGACGGGTAAACAAATTACTGTTGGGCAATTGATAGAACTTCCAATAATTATGACGATATCCAGGAAATGATCATTATATAGGCATCACATCCAATATTAGTAGACCGACTCCTGCCTGCATCTACTACTATTACTCCACACATCGACCACTATCCAGCTTGCATCTAGTGTATTAAGTTCATGGAGAAATGGAGTAATGCAATATGAATGATGACATGATGTAGACACGATCTATTCATGTAGGAATAGACCCCATCATGTTATCCTTAATAGCAACGATACATGCGTGTCTTGCTGCCCCTTCTGTCACTGGGAAAGAACACCGCACGATCGAACCCATCACAAAGCACCTCTTCCCATGGCAAGAAAAATCGATCTAGTTGGCCTAACTAAACCAAAGATTCAAAGAAGAAATACGAGGCTATAAGTAATCATGCATATAAGAGATCAAAGAAACTCAAATAACTTTCATGGATAAATAGATCTGATCATAAACTCAAAGTTCATCGGATCCCAACAAACACACCGCAAAAAGAGTTACATCAGATAAATCTCCAAGAGACCATTGTATTGAGAATCAAAAGAGAGAGAGGAAGCCATCTAGCTACTAACTAGGGACCCATAGGTCTATAATGAACTACTCACGCATCATCGGAGAGGCACCAATGAGGATGATGAACCCCTCCGTGATGGTGTCTAGATTGGATCTGGTGGTTTTGAATCTTGCGGTGGCTGGAATTGTGTTTCGTCGACTCCCCTAGGTTTTTTGGATTTTCGGGGTATTTATAGAGCAAAGACATGGTGCGGGAGGCGGCCGAGGTGGGCACAACCCACCAGGGCGTGCCTGGGCCCCCAGGCGCGCCCAGGTGGGTTGTGCTCCCCTCGGAGCCCCCCAATGATACTTCTTTGGCCCAACAGGTGTCTTCTGGTCCAGAAAAATTCTCCAAAAAGTTTCGCTACGTTTGGACTCCGTTTGGTACTGATATTCTGTGAAGTAAAAAAACAAGCAAAAAACAGCAACTGCCACTGGGCACTATGTTAATAGGTTAGTCCCAGAAAATGATATAAAGTTCCTATAAAATGATTGTAAAACATCCAAGAATGATAATATAACAGCATGGAAGAAGCAAAAATTATAGATATGTTGGAGACGTATCAGGCATCACCTGGAAGGGGTTGTGACGAGGCCCCACAAGACCCTCGGGCAATGACCCCCATTCGTCGAACCATGGCATGCCCGCCCGCACATCTTCCCGGTTCTTGTACTAGTACACCGAGGCCGCAGCGAGCGGAGGGAATGTCGTCTCAGCGGTGAACAGGACGCCCGCCAGCCCGTCCTCCACCTCTGGCGAGAGACGGTGAGCACTCAGCCTCATCGGGTCCTCCTGGCCAGAGTGAGTCCACACAGGCCACGTGCACTTCTGGAGTGGAGCAATGCGTTTGTGAATGAACTCCTTGGCAATCATACTTGCAGTAAGGCCGCCGGCCCACAGTACCTGCATCCTCGCCAGGACCGGCTCCAGCCCGGTGTCGTCGAGCTCGGCGTACTTCCACCTAGAGCTCGGCACCATGGCCGCCTCCGGGGCCTCGAGAAGGGGGTTGAACTGGCGCGCGTCCATTTAGATCCAGCGCTGGCGGAAGCCTCCCAACTTCTTGGGGATGCGCATGTCGATGATGTGTTCACCCGCACCCTCAGCCATGAAGAACGACACGCAGGCAGAGCACTGGTCCGCCGCGGTCAGCTGGAGGCTGTAGAACCTCCTAAAGAATGCCACCGAGGGCATTATGCCCAGAAAGACCTCGCATAGATAGGCAAAAATGGAAAGGAGGAGGACGGAGTTCAAATGCAGATGCAGCGCATGGATCTGATAATGGCTGAGGATGGCATTGAAGAAATCAGAAAAGGGCAGCAGCAACCCAGCAAAGATGGAGTGGAAGAAGAAGGGGAAGGTCGTGCCCTCCTGTAGGGCAAACGGTTGTGACGCTGGCCAGATCTTCGTTGCCCCGTGCCCGTTATGGGCGCTGGCCATCATCGGCTGCACCTTATTGTCCAAGCCCTCCTTGCTGAGGATGATGAACTTCAGCACGTCGGGCCTGGCCTCGGCGCGCCCGACGGGCCCCGGCACATCCGCCTTGCCCTTCGCAGTGGCGGAGAGCTTCCTCTTGGGAGCCATGTCGGTGGCGGTGGGCGGAGATCGGAAGCAGAGGAGCCATGTGCAGGAAGGCGGAGAGGGAGATGCGAAGCAATGATGCGCCCGCGCCCTGCGCGGGTAGGCTTTATGCCCAAGACGGCGGTTACCGAGGTGTCATGGGGAGTGGGGGCGTCCCCGTCCCATCGTGCTGCCACACGTCCCTGCCTGGGCCCAACAGTCTTAGGCCCCGCATCACTTCGTCCCTCTTCAACGGGCGGAACATGCGCGCCGCGGGCCCGGGTGCTACTACCAACCCAGTGGAAACCAGGGTACCATGGGCCACCTGCCTATGGCCCAGGAAGGGCCGCTTTGGCCCAACTCATGAGGCAGCCAGCAGCGGGCGCCGCGAAGCCAGGAGCCTCGCGAGGGCCCTGCCCCGCGAGGGGCTCTCTTCCACGAAGGACTTCACTGAAACTACCACTACTACAGGCAGCCTCGTGAGGCCCCCTCGCGAGGCGCCCTCTCTCGAGGCCTCTCGAGGTGCCATGGGGGCGGGTGCCGCCCGTCACATGGGTGACGTCGACAAAGAAGGCGCCAGCCTACGCGGCCAGGACAGTTTCCCCTTTGGTGCTAAGGGGGCAGTTATGCCTACCTGCTCCCAAAGCATGTCCCAAATATTTCCCCTTTGGTGATAGAAGTCCAAGACGGTGGCGCGGCAGGACGGAGGTCATCGTGGAGCCCCTGGCGCGTCATGGATAACACCTTTTGTAGGCGAATACCACCTTTCGTCAGGAGAAGCACCGGCGCCTGTCCCCTTTCAAATTGCCGCCCTGTGGTAGCCATTTCCTGTTCATATTTTTGGGGAAGAGGCCCAAGGCATCTGTATAAGGGACAGTGCGGCCACCATAGCAAGGGATGAACTCTGTGTTGGGAATCGTTGCATGGAAAACAAAAATTTTCTATGCACACGCAATGATCTATCCATGGAGATGCATAGCAATGAGGGGGAGAGTGTGTCTACGTACCCTCGTAGACCGTAAGCGGAAGCGTTTCACAACGCGGTTGATGTAGTCGAACTTCTTCGCGCTTCAACCGATCAAGTACCGAACGCACGGCACCTCCGCGTTCTGCACATGTTCAGCTCGGTGACGTCCTCCGCCTTCTTGATCCAGCAAGACAACGAGGTAGTAGATGAGTTCCGATAGCACGACGGCATGGTGACGGTGATGGTGATGTGATCTCCGCAGGGCTTTGCCTAAGCACTACGAAAATATGACCGAGGGAGTAAACGGTGGACGGGGGCGCCGCACACGGCTAAGACAATGTTGTCTGGTTGTGTGGCACCCCCTCCCCACATATATATAGGTGGGAGGGAGGGAGGAGCAGCCAAAGGAAGCGCCCAAGTAGGAGGAATCCTACTTGGAGTCCCTCCCAAGCCGCACCCCCTCCCTGCCTTATATAGGCGCGGGGGAAAGGCAGGGGAGGGCGGCGCCCCCCCTTTCCTTTCTCCCATGAGAGGGAAAGGTAGGAGGGGCTATCCCTCCCCCTTTCCTTCCCTTAGGGCCTGCTGTCCAAAGAAGGGGTGCACCGGGGGCTGGTTTGTTCCACCTTTGGCCCATTAGGCCCATATCTTTGCCGGGGGTGCCCGAAACTCCTTTCCGGTGACCCGATAAGTACCCGGTACCCTCCGAAACACTTCCGGTGTCCGAATACCATTGTCCTATATATCAATCTTTACCTCTCGACCATTTCGAGACTCCTCGTCATGTCCATGATCTCATCCGGTACTCCGAACAACATTCGGTCACCAAATCACATAACTCATATAATACTATATCGTCATCGAACGTTAAGCGTGCGGACCCTACGGGTTCGAGAACTATGCAGACATGACCGAGACACCTCTCCGGTCAATAACCAATAGCGGAACCTGGATGCCCATATTGGCTCCTACATATTCTACAAAGATCTTTATCGGTCGAACCGTTATGACAACATACGTAATTCCCTTTGTCCATCGGTATGTTACTTGCCCGAGATTCGATCGTTGGTATCTTCATACCTAGTTCAATCTCGTTATAGGCAAGTCTCTTTACTCGTTCCGTAATACATCACCTCGTGACTAACTCCTTAGTCATTTGCTTGCAAGCTTATGATGTGTATTACCGAGAGGGCCCAGAGATACCTCTCCGATACTCGGAGTGACAAATCCTAATCTCGATATATGCCAACTCAACAAACACCTTCGGAGATACCTGTAGAGCATCTTTATAATCACCCAGTTACATTGTGATGTTTGATAGCACACAAGGCATTCCTCCGGTATCCGGGAGTTGCATAATCTCATAGTCGAAGGAATATGTATTTGACATGAAGAAAGCAATAGCAATAAAACTGAACGATCATTATGCTAAGCTAACGGATGGGTCTTGTCCATCACATCATTCTCCTAATGATGTGATCCCGTTATCAAATGACAACTCATGTCCATGGTTAGGAAACCTTAACCATCTTTGATCAACGAGCTAGTCTAGTAGAGGCTCACTAGGGACACATTGTTTGTTTATGTATTCACACATGCATTAAGGTTTCCGATCAATACAATTCTAGCATGAATAATAAACCTTTATCATGAATAAGGAAATATAAAATAACAACTTTATTATTGCCTCTAGGGCATATTTCCTTCACTCCGGCCCAAACCCTGGCGCCATTGCTAGCTTCGAAAGAGCTCTGACTCACCTTGTAGCTCCAAGCGCACTGTCCACAAGCAATACAACCAAGCAGGAGTAGGGTATTCCACCGCAAGGTGGACCGAACCTGAGTAGCTCGCTGTGTCCTCGCCACGCCTAGCTCGTAGCCTCGTAGACACAAAGCCAGGCCCCCAGAGCTCAAACCAGGGTTTTTGGAGGATTTCCCATGGCTCAGAATCAATCCCCCGAAAGTGCCCCCTGCCAGCACCACGCCGCCGCTCGGGGAAGATACCCCGCGCTAGCTCCCGAAAAACATGGATGAGACACCACCCCGCCGCCGCTGATGGCAGCAGGGCTTTGCCCACCAGCGCACTCCGGCGATGGTAAGGGGAAGGGATGGAGGAGAGGGGGTCGAGGCCTTCGATGGCTATGGTTAGCCCCTGGTCGCTCGCGCAAGCGATGTGAGGGTGGGAGGATTGTTCTATGGAGGTCGGCGGCAATAGGACCTAGATGTGTTCATTGTAACACTCGAATGCTACCTACAATTTTTTAGGTGGAAAGGTAAAACATTTTAACCTGTGCAAAAAAAAAACAAATTGAACACCAAATGTTACCTTCAAATATTACACTTACTTTAGTTTTTTTCACCGATGAAGTTTTACCATTTATTTTGAATTTACTATTCATCCAAGAGCATATGCTCCCCATAGCCAAAACAACCATCCCATCTTTCATCCGACACTGAGCAGGTCCACAACAACAACCGGGAAAGTAGCTCTAAAACAAGGGGCTGGAATCCTTCAAGCAGTGGCTCTGGAATTGCATAATAATGGTGCAGAGGGAGACCATGACATGAGGATGTCGGAGGTTGGAGGCGAAGACGAATCTGAAGATGGTGAAGCCAATAATGATGCTATCATGGAAGAAGATGACAAAACTAGACTAGAGACCGAAGTTTCACCTTGATGGTTCGCTATCATTTTGGTGTCGTAGGATTTGAGTACTAGATTTAGGGTTCAAATTTGAGCATTTATTTGATGTAATAAGCTACGTTATTGTCGGTATCGTGACCATTGGGTCCAATCACCCAACTTTACACGGGTCACAATAGCCTCCTTTCCGGGAGGGATGCCAAGTGAACGCTTCGGCAAGACCATCACCTTGAGACCCGTGGTGGTATGCAGATATTTGTTAGGATCATCACCCTGGAGTCTGTGGTAGTATTCAGATCTTCTTCAAGACTATGTATATCTTCGCTGAAATTCCACATCAGCGACAAGGTGTATATCAAGAATTGTTGAAGCACCTCGGAAACAACTCGAGGCAAGGGGCGCCTAGGAATGACCGTGGCGTCCAGCAACACCGTTTCCACCCGATCCATGAAGGACCCGATCCACATCAGTAAGTGGTGGTGGCAAGCCACCACATCAAGTAGGGGCGTATAGATGGATCGGTGGAATTACAATGAAGCAAGGGATGATTCACCACACATTTACCATGCGGTTGACACCTATATTAGTGGATGTAGCACTAGTATCAGGTAGTGGCTCTAAGCGGCGTAGATGTGATGGATGATCGTTCCTGGAGTCCAGAGGACAACGGCTCCTTGCAAGTCAACCAGGCCTACAACCTCTGCCTACTCGATGAGCACCAGCACGTGGAGGAGCAAGTCGCCACCGGATAGAGGACAACCGACTTTTTACTCCTCTAACGCCGAATAAGGGATGGCATTTGTAACCGATCCCCAATAACCGGTTAGAGGAGTAAAACCACGATTTTACTCCTAACGGACCTAACCGATCCCCAATAGACCATAGTGGAGTAAATAAATTACTCGGCCGTCACAAATCTCCATATAATTACTCCACCGCTCGGTGGCCGAGTAAAAAATCTCTCCTTCTCTTCCCCTCCTCTGCCTCCTCTTCTCCCCCTCGCCTTGCCGCTGGCGAGTCCCCTGATGCGGCTTGAAACTGTGTCGGTATTTCGCCAAAGAGGAAGGGATGATGTAGTACAGCTACGGTAGGTATTTCCCTTAGTTGTGAAACCAAGGTATCAATCCAGTAGGAGAACCAAGCAACACTATGTAAACGGTACCTGCACACAAAGAACAAGTACTTGCAACCCGACGCGTAAGAGGGGTTGTCAATCCCTCCACGATAAAAAGATAGATAAATTTGTGGTAGATTGGATAAATAGCTCTCGATAAAACATGAAATAAAATAAGTAATAAAAAAAGTGCAGCAAGGTATTTTTGGGTTTTTGGAATAATAGATCTGAAAATAAAAGCGAATAAAAATAGATCTCAAAGCAAATATGATAAAGAATAGACCCGGGGGCCGTAGATTTCACTAGTGGCTTCTCTCGAGAAATAGCACACGGTGGGTAAACAAATTACTGTTGGGCAACTGATAGAAGATCGAATAATTATGACGATATCCAAGACAATGATCGATATATATGCATCACGTCCAAGATTAGTAGACCGACTCCTGCCTGCATCTACTACTATTACTCCACACATCGACCGCTATCCAGCATGCATCTAGTGTATTAATTTCTTGGAGAAACGGAGTAATGCAATAAGAACGATGACATGATGTAGACGAGATCTATTCATGTAGGAATACCCCCCATCTTGTTATCCTTAATAGCAATGATACATGCGTGTCTTGCTGCCCCTTCTGTCACTGGGAAAAAACACCGTAAGATCGAACCCATCACAAAGCACCTCTTCCCATGGCAAGAAAAAATGATCTAGTTGGCCTAACTAAACCAAAGATTCAAAGAAGAAATACAAGGCTATAAATAATCATGCATATAAGAGATCAAAGAAGACTCAAATAATATTCATGGATATAGATCTGATCTCAAACTCAAAGTTCATCGGATCCCAACAAACACATCGCAAAAAGAGTTATATCAAATAGATCTCCAAGAGACCATTGTATTGAGAATCAAAAAGAGAGAAGAAGCCATCTAGCTACTGCCTACGGACCCTTAGGTCTATGGTGGACTACTCACGCATCATCGGAGAGGCACCAATGAGGATGATGAACCCCTCCGTGATGGTGTTAGATTGGATCTCGTGGTTCTGGAACTTGCGGCGGCTGGAATTGTATTTCGTCGACTCCCCTAGGGTTTCTAGAATATTTGGGAATTTATAGGGCGAAGAGGCGGTGCAGGAGGTCTCCGTGGGGGGCACAACCCCCCTGGGCGCGCTTGGGCTCCTAGGCGCGCCCTGGTGGGTTGTGCTCCCCACGGGCCTCCCCTCTGGTGCTTTCTTGGCCCACTGGGTATCTTCTGGTCCAGAAAAAATCTCCAAAAAGTTTCGCTGCGTTTGGACTCCGTTTGGTACTAATATTCTGCGAAGTAAAAAACAAGCAAAAAACAGCAACTGGCACTGGGCACTATGTCAATAGGTTAGTCCCAAAAAATGATATAAAGTTGCTATAAAATGATTGTAAAACATCAAAGAATGATAATATAACAGCATGGAACAAGGAAAAATTATAGATACGTTGGAGACGTATCATCATGCCCAAACTTAATTCCTACTCGTCCTCGAGTAGGTAAATGATAAAAACCGAATTTTTAATGTGGAATGCTGCCTAACATGTTCATCATATATTCTTTTCTTTTGTAGCATGTACATTTGGACTTTTATATGGTTCAAGCAATAGTCTAGTTTTGACATGAAGATTTCAATATTCAAGCATATCAACAAGAAACCATGTCTTTAAAAATATCAACACTAAAGAAAGTTATCCCTGGCCCATCATGCTCAATCATTGATCCATTCATGAAACACACTCGCATATTAGCTACATCCAATGCTCAAGTATGATCATAGTGCTCCCTAGTTGGTGCTTTATAAGAGAAGATGGAGACTCAAATAAAAATAAAAATTGCATAAAGTAAATAGATATGCCCTTTGCAGAGGGAAGTAGGGATTTGTAGAGGTGCCAGAGCTCAAAGCTTAAATTGAGAGATAATTTTTTTTGAGAGGCATACTTTTCCCGTCAACGAAAATGACCGAGTAATTCCCAACACTTTCCATGCTAGATATATCATAGGCGGTTCCCAAATAGAAAATAAAGTTTATTCCTTTTTCCACCATTCTTTCACAATCCATGGCTAGCCGTATCCACGGGTGCCTTCCATACCAACACTTTCCAAGGAATTTATTATTTGACAACATAAAGTAAATTTCTTTTTCATTTTGGGACTGGGCATCCCTATTACCGCCATACTCTCATGCAATGACAAGTGAATAAACACTCATCCTGCGAATAACACATCTAGCATGGAAAATATTGGCCACCCCCTGCCACTTCATAAGCGGTACGAGCACACAAAAAGGAAATTCATTTTGAAAATTAGAGATGGCACATACAAATTTGCTTAGAACGGCATGGAAATACCGCATATAGGTAGATATGGTGGACTCATATGGCAAAACTGGGTTTAAAGATTTTGGATGCACAAGTAGTATTCCTACTTAGTACAAGTGGAGGCTAGTAAAAAGATTGAGAAGCAACCAACCAAGAAACAAAAATTCACATAAGTGAGCATTAAGCATAACTAACACCGAATAATGCACCACAAGTAGGATGTAATTTCATTGCATAACTATTGACTTTTGTGCTTGCATAGGGAATCACAAACCTTAACATCAATATTCTTACTAAAGCATAATTACTCACCAACATGACTCACATATCACTATCATCATATCTCAAAAATATTACAAAGAATCAAGTTTATTTTGTCCAATGATCTTCATGAAAGTTTTTATTATATCCCTCTTGAATATCTATCACTTTGGGACTAGTTTCATATATTGCAATTGCTTTTGAGAAGCTCAAATAAATCTAAGTGAAGAATATGAGCATAAAAAATTTCATCTCTCAAAATAATATAAGTGAAGCATGAGAGAATTTCTTCAACAATTTACTAACTCTCAAATTAATCTAAGTGAAGCATGAGAGAATTTCTTCAAAAATAATAAAGCATACCGTGCTCAAAAAGATATAAGTGAAGCACTAGAGCAATTCCATAGCTCAAAAAAATTAAGTGAAGCAAAAAGAGCAATTCTAACAAATCATAGCATAATTTTGGCTCTCTCAAATAGGTGTGTCCAGCAAGGATACTTGTGACAAACTAAAAATCAAAACAAACAAATACTCATATAATACAAGACGCTCCAAGCAAAACTCATGATATGTAACAAATAAAAATATAGCTCCAAGTAAAATACCGATGGTCGTTAGAAGAAAGAGGGGATGCCTTCCAGGGCATCCCCAAGCTTAGTTGCTTGGTTCTCCTTGAATATTAACTTGGGGTTCCATGGGGCATCCCCAAGCTTAGGCTCTTTTCACTCCTTATTCCTTCATCCATCGCGATCTCACCCAAAACTTGAAAACTTCAATCACACAAAACTTAACAAAACCTTCGTGAGATCTGTTAGTATAAGAAAACCAATCTTTACTTTAAGTACTATTACAAACCCATTCAAATTTTGTTATTGCATTATATCTACTATATTCTAACTTTGCCATGGCTTAAACCCCCCGATACAATCCATAGATTCAACAAAATAAGCACACAATGCAAAGAAAACAGAATCTGTCAAAAACAGAATAGTCTGTAAAGATACGAATTGTTATCATACTTTTGTAACTTCAAATATTCCAAAAAATTGGAACAACATAGGAAATTTTTATATAAATCTTTTGTAAAAAATTCAGAATTTTTCGTCGCTTATGTGAATTTAAACAATTCTGTTACTGGACGCAAAAGTTTCTGCTATTCAACAGGATCAAATCAACTATCACCAAAGCTATTCCTAAGGCTTTAATTGGCACAAACACTAATTAAAACATAGAAAACACAATCATAACAGAGGCATAATTGTGCAAACACTCAAGAACAGAAAGAAAAAAGCAAAAATAAATTTTATTCATTGGGTTGCCTCCCAACAAGCGCTATCGTTTCACGTCCCTAGCTAGGCATTAAGATTACGATGATGCTCACATGAAAGACAAGAATTGAAACACAAACAGAGCATCATAATACATGTGACAAACACATTTAAGTCTAACATACTTCTGATGCATAGGGATTTTATAAGCAAACAAATTATCAAGATAAGAAATATATAGCATATGCAAGGAAGAAAAAGAAACAATAGCAATCTCAACATAACGAGAGGTAAATTAGTAACATGAAAATTTCTACAACCATTTTTTCCTCTCTCATAATAATTACATGTAGGATCATAATCAAATTCAACAATATAGCTATCATATAAAATCTTCTCTTCATGATCCACATGCATAAAAGTTTTATAATCTTTCAAGATAGTGGGATTAACATCAACTAAAGTCATGACCTCTCCAAACCCGCTTTCATCAAAAATTTCGTAGGATTGAACACTCTCCAAATATGTGGGATTATTTTTACCTAAAGTTGACGCTCTTCCAAACCCACTTTCAATATTATTGCAAACATTATTATCAATATCATCTTCATCATTAGGCTTAAATAAAATTTTAAGATCATAAGAAGAATCACCCCAATCATGATCATTGCAATAAGTAGTGGACATAGCAAAATTAGCATCCCCAAGCTTGGGGTTTTGCATATTATTAGCACAATTGACATTAATAGAATTTATAGTAAAATCATTGCAATCAAGCTTTTCATTCAAGGAGCTATCATGAATCACTTCATAAATTTCTTCATCACAATTTTTAGATTCACGAATCTCAAGCAAAACTTCATAAAGATAATCTAGTGCACTCAACTCACTAGCAATTGGTTCATCATGATTAGATCTTTTACAAAGATTAGCAAGTGGATGATTGATACGTCTCCAACATATCTATAATTTATGAAGTATTCATGCCATGTTTACAACAATTTTATATGGTTTTGGTATGATTTGATTAGAACTAACCCGGACTGACACTGTTTTCAGCAGAACTACCGTGGTGTCGTTTTTTCTGTAGAAATAAAAGTTCTCGGAATGGGCTGAAAATTTACGGTGATCTTTTATGGACCAAAAGATACCCCCGAAGCACCGGAGCTGGACCAGAAGAGTCCCGAGGAGTCCACAAGCCAGGGGGCGTGCCCTACCCCCCAGGGCGCGCCTTGAGGGCTTGTGGGCCCCTCGGGCACCTCCTTGACTTGTTTCCGACGCCAAAAAATCTTA
This sequence comes from Thinopyrum elongatum, assembly GCA_011799875.1. Classification (NCBI taxonomy): domain Eukaryota; kingdom Viridiplantae; phylum Streptophyta; class Magnoliopsida; order Poales; family Poaceae; genus Thinopyrum; species Thinopyrum elongatum. Next base: position 44,849,376 of record CM022300.1, read on the forward strand.
TAAATATAGAAACCTCCGAAAAGAACCCTAGATCGGAAGTTCCGCCGCCGCAAGCCTCTGTAGCCACGAAAAACCAATCGGGAGCCCGTTTCGGCACCCTGCCGGAGGGGGAAACCATCACCGGAGGCCATCTTCATCATCCCGGCGGTCTCCATGACGAGGAGGGAGTAGTTCACCCTCGGGGCTGAGGGTATGTATCAGTAGCTATGTGTTTGATCTCTCTCTCTCTCTCTCTCTCTCTATCTCTCTCTCGTGTTCTTGATTTGGCACGATCTTGATGTACCACGAGCTTTGTTATTATAGTTGGATCATATGGTGTTTCTCCCCCTCTACCTTCTTGTGTTGAATTGAGTCTTACTCTTTGAGGTTTCGTTATGTTGGATTGAGTATTGGATTTGAGAACACTTGATGTATGTCTTGCGATGGGATATCTATGGTGACAATGGGATGTTTTATTGATTCACTTGATGTATGTTTTGGCACTCAACTCGCGGATTCCCGTGGTGACATTGGGGAAATCTATGCGTAGGTGTTGATGCACATTTTCGTCCTACCTTCTCCGATAGAAACTTTGGAGTGATTCTTTGTTGCACCTTGAGGGATTGTTATGTGATCCAATTATGTTATCATTGTTGAGAGAATTTGCACTAGTAAAAGTATGAACCCTAGGCCTTGTTTTCAAGCATTGCAATACCGTTTTTGCTTACCTTTGTTACTTGTTACCTTGCTGTTTTTATATTTTCAGATTACAAAAACCTATATCTACTATCCATATTACACTTGTATCATCATCTCTTCGCCGAACTAGTGCACCTATACAATTTACCATTGTATTGGGTGTGTTGGGGACACAAGAGACTCTTTGTTATTTGGTTGCAGGGTTGTTTGAGAGAGACCATCTTCATCCTACGCCTCCCACGGATTGATAAACCTTAGGTCATCCACTTGAGGGAAATTTTCTACTGTCCTACAAAACTCTACGCGTGGAGGTCCAACACGAGTCTACAAGAAGAAGGTTGTGTAGTAGACATCAAGCTCTTTTCTGGCGCCGTTGCCGGGGAGGTGAGTGCTTGAAGGTATATCTTTAGATCTTGCAATTGAATCTTTTAGTTTCTTGTTTTACCACTAGTTTAGTCTATAAAAGAAAACTACAAAAAAATTGGAATTGAGGTTGCCTCATATGCTTCAACTTTATAATGTCTTTCGTGAAAATGCTGGAAAGGAAAATTGTGCTCAAGTGTTAGAAGAAGAAGTCAATAAAATGTTTGGCACTAAATCTTTTAATGATAAACATGATTGCAATGTTGTTAGTATAAATTCTATGAACATCCAAAATACTAATGATGATTGCACTAGTCATGACAAAAATGTTTCTTATAAGATTGTTAATTTTTGTGGAGTGCATAGAGTTTGTGAATACATTCCTTATAGGGATGATAGATTTTGTAAGAAGCATAAACATGATAAAACCAATCGGTTGCTTAAGGTGATAGATGAATTTGCTAAAAATTATGCTTTCTTCATCCCATTACTTGTGAACTTTGCAATAGAGTTGGTCATCTTAATTTACAATGCAAACTTTTTCATGATCGAATCATGTCCAAATATAGCAATAACTTGATCACCCTTGAACTTTATTATGAACTTTGTTTATTTTTGGGGTGTGAAGAATTGTCACATAAAAATAGTTGGTTTGAAGCATTCATATTCACGGACCATGTTGAAGCTAATTTGAAAGAAATCTATATGTTTTGTATGGTAAATTGCAATAAAAATGCTTATATTGCCAACTATAAAAAGATGGGAAAACCAATAGAATATAAAAGGAGTACTAATGAAAGGGTAAAGATTTCCACTTTCCCTCCTATTGTTTCTCATGATGAAATAGATGACGAGAAGGAGCTCCCTATTCAACCAATCTCATCAACAAGGAGCTCCAAAAAGTTGATTAAACCCACACATGATGTGGACAAGAAAAAGAAAAGACGGAGGAGCAAAGGTAAAAAGGTATTCCTCCCAAATGATGTTGCTCCTATTATTGTTATGCCTCATGAGAATGAATCAAAAATAAATGTGGAAGATGATATTGATTCTTTGTCTTATGGCACAATGTCCGAAGAAACTATTGAGGATGATTTTGTTATGCCTATTACTCATTGTGATGATTATGATTGGGAAAATAATGATACTTCTTATAATCTTGAAAATCTTTTTGGCAACAACTTAGAAAATTGTGATGATAATAATTGCTACACTATTGGTGCTATTCATACTATTAATGATGAGAGTGATTATGCTTATGATATGCAAGGCCACAAGCTTGGGGATGCTATGTTTGATGAGAATGACATGTTTGAGAATTTATTTTCTGCAATTAATGTTTGTCCCAAGCTTGGGGATGCTATGCTTAATGAAGATGATATTTTTAGTCCCCCAAGTTTTGATGTGCAAATTTATTATGATGATAGCATGCCTCCTATTTATGATGATTGCAATATTTATGAAAGTGGGTTTGGAAGAGTGTAAACTTTAGATAATAATTATCCCACTATTTTGGAGGGTGTTGAATCTTATTATAATGAGAAAAGTGGATTTGGAGAGGTCGTGACTTTATTTAGTAATGATTCCACTATTTCGGAAGAGGTTTCAATTGACTATGACGAGAACAAAGTTGCTACTTATGATAATTATGGTGATGTTACTTATGTTATAAAAAGTAGTGATAATTATTTTCATAATTTTTAATATCATTTTACTGAACATTACTCTTTTAATGTGGAAACAATTTATAGTATTCAAGTTTCATATGATGCTCCCGCTACTATTCATGAGAATAAATTTGCTTATGTGGAGAGTAATAAAATTTCTATGCTTGTGGATCATGAAAAGAATGCTTTATGTGATAGTTATATTGTTGAATTCATTCATGATGCTACTGAAAATTACTATGAGGGGGGAACATATACTTGTAGGTATTGCAATAATATCAAGTTTCCTCTCTATGTGTTGAAAATTTTGAAGTTATGCTTGTTTTGCCTTCCTATGCTAGTTGATTCTTGTTCCCATAAATTGTTTGATCACAAAATCCCTATGCATAGGAAGTGGGTTAGACTTAAATGTGCTAGTCATATGCTTCATGATGCTCTCTTTGTGTTTCAATTCTTTACTTTTATGTGAGCATCATTGAAATCATCATGCCTAGCTAAAAAGGCATTAAAGAAAAGCGCTTGTTGAGAGACAACCCAATATTTACCCCTACTGTTTTTGTGTGTTAACATGATTAATCTACTGTAGTAATCATTTTTTATAGATTTTGTTTTAATAAAGTGCCAAGTAAAGCCTTTGGGATAGTGTGGATGATAGTTGACTTGATTCTGTGCAAAAACAGAAACTTTTGCGTCCAGTACAGAAATTCCTATCTTTTAATGGAACATGGAAAAATTCTGAATTTTTTAAAGTTGATTGGTATACAAATTTTCTACGTTTTTAAAATTTTTCAGAATTTTTGGAGTTACAGAAGTATGATTTCAATTCAGATCTTCACAGACTGTTCTGTTTTTGACAGATTCTGTTTTCATTGTGTTGTTTGCTTATTTCGATGAATCTATGAGTAGTATCCGAGGGTATGAACCATGGATAAGTTGGAATACAGTAGATATAACACCAATATAAATTTAGAATGATTTCACAACAGTACCAAAGTGGTGATTTATTTTATTATACTAATGGATCTTACGAGTTTTCTGTTGAGTTTTGTGTTGTGAAGTTTTCAAGTTTTGGGTAAAGATTTGATGGACTATGGAATAAGGAGTGGCAAGAGCCTAAGCTTGGGGATGCCCAAGGTACCACAAGGTAATATTCAAGGACAACCAAGCATCTAAGCTTGGGGATGCCCCGGATGGCATCCCCTCTTTCGTCTTCAATCCATCGGTAAATTTACTTGAGGTTATATTTTTATTCACCACATGATATGTGTTTTGTTTGGAGCGTCTTGTATGATATGAGTCTTTGCTTTTAGTATGCCACAATCATCCTTGCTGTACACACCTTTTGAGAGGGACACATATTAATCGTGAATTTATTAGAATACTCTTTGTGCTTCACTTATATTTTTTGAGCAAGGCAGTTTGCTCTAGTACTTCACTTATATCTTTTTAGAGCACGGCGGTGGTTTTATTTTATAGAAATTATTGAACTCTCATGCTTCACTTACATTATTTTGGGAGTCTTAAACAGCATGGTAATTTTCTTAGGTTATGAATTTAGTCCTAATATGATGGGCATCCAAGAGGGATATAATAAAAACTTTCATACAAGAGCATTGAATATATGAGAAGATTGATTCCTTGCATTTGTTTTGAGATATAAAGATGGTGATATTAGAGTCATGCTAGTGAGTAATTGTGTATTGGTAGGAATACTTGTGTTAAAGTTTGTGATTCCCGTAGCATGCACGTATGGTGAACCGTTATGTGATGAAGTCGGAGCATGATTTATTCTTTGATTGTCTTCCTTATGAGTGGCGGTCGGGGACGAGCGATGGTCTTTTCCTACCAATCTATCCCCCTAGGAGCATGCGTGTAGTACTTTGTTTCGATAGCTAATAAATTTTTGCAATAAGTATGTGAGTTATTTATGACTAATGTTGAGTCCATGGATTATACGCACTCTCACTCTTCCACCATTGCTAGCCTCTCTAGTACCGCGCAACTTTCGTCGGTGCATTAAACCCATCATATATCCTTCCTCAAAACAGCCACCATACCTACCTATTATGGTATTTTCATAGCCATTCCGAGATATATTGCCATGCAACTTCCACCGTTCCGTTTATTATGACGCATGCCATCATTGTCATATTGCTTTGCATGATCATGTAGTTGGCGTAGTATTTGTGGCAAAGCCACCGTTTTTTTATACATGTCACTCTTGATCATTGCACATCCCGGTACACCGCCGGAGGCATTCATATAGAGTCATATCTTGTTCTAGTAACGAGTTGTAATTCTTGAGTTGTAAAGTAAATAAAAGTGTGATGATCATCATTATTAGAGCATTGTCCCATGTGAGGAAAAGGATGATGGAGACTATGATTCGCCCACAAGTCGGGATGAGGATCCGGACAAAAAATAAAAAAAAAAAGAGGCCAAAGAGCCCAAACAAAAAAAACAAAAAAAAGAGAGGCAAAAGAGCCCAAAATAAAAAAATAAAATGAGAGAAAAAGGGAGAAGGGACAATGTTACTATCCTTTTTCCACACTTGTGCTTCGAAGTAGCACCATGATCTTCATGATAAAGAGTCTTCTATTTTGTCACTTTCATATACTAGTGGGAATTTTTCATTATAGAACTTGGCTTGTATATTCCAATGATGGGCTTCCTCAAAATTGCCTTAGGTCTTCGTGAGCAAGCAAGTTGGATGCACACCCACTTAGTTTCTTTTTGAGCTTTCATACACTTATAGCTCTAGTGCATCCGTTGCATGGCAATCCCTACTCACTTGCATCGATATCAATTAATGGGCATCTCCATAGCCCATTAATTTGCCTAGTTGATGTGAGACTTTCTCTTTCTTTTTGTCTTCTCCGCAACCACCATATTCTATTCCACTTATAGTGCTATATCCATGGCTCACGCTCATGTATTGCGTGAAAATTGAAAAAGCTTGAGAACATTAAAAGTTTGAAACAATTGCTAGGCTTTTCATCGGGGTTGTGCATGATGAAATATTTTGTGTGATGAAGATAGAGCGTAGCCAGACTATATGATTTTGTAGGGATAACTTTCTTTGACCATGATATTTTGAGAAGACATGATTGCTTTATTAGTATGCTTGAAGTATTATCGTTTTTATGTCAATATTAAACTTTTGTTTTGAATCTTATGGATCTGAACATTCATGCCACAATAAAGAAGATTACATTGATAAATATGCTAGGTAACTTTTATCATTTACCTACTCGAGGACGAGCAGGAATTAAGTTTGGGGATGCTGATACGTCTCCAACGTATCTATAATTTATGAAGTATTCATGCCTTGTTTACAAAAATTTTATATGGTTTTGGTATGATTTGATTAGAACTAACCCGGACTGACGCTGTTTTCAGCAGAACTACGGTGGTGTCATTTTTTGTGCAGAAATAAAAGTTCTCGGAATGGGCTAAAAATTTATGATGATTTTTTATGGACCAAAAGAGACCCCGAAGCACCGGAGCTGGACCAGAAGAGTCCAGAGGAGTCCACAAGCCAGGGGTGAGCCCTACCCCCCAGGGCGCGCCTTGAGGGCTTGTGGGCCCCTCGGGCACCTCCTTGACTTGTTTCCGACGCCAAAAATTCTTATAAATATAGAAACCTCCGAAAAGAACCCTAGATCGGAAGTTCCGCCGCCGCAAGCCTCTGTAGCCACGAAAAACCAACCGGGAGCCTGTTTCGGCACCCTGCCGGAGGGGGAACCCATCACCGGAGGCCATGTTCATCATCCCGGCGGTCTCCATGATGAGGAGGGAGTAGTTCACCCTCGGGGCTGAGGGTATGTACCAGTATCTATGTGTTTGATCTCTCTCTCTCTCTCTCTCTCTCTCTCTCTCGTGTTCTTAATTTGGCACGATCTTGATGTACCGCGAGCTTTGTTATTATAGTTGGATCATATGGTGTTTCTCCTCCTCTACCTTCTTGTGATGAATTGAGTCTTGCTCTTTGAGGTTTCGTTATGTTTGGATTGAGTATTGGATTTGAGAACACTTGTTGTATGTCTTGCGATGGGATATCTGTGGTGACAATGGGATGTTCTATTGACTCACTTGATGTATGTTTTGGCACTCAACTCGCGGATTCCCGAGGTGACATTGGGGAAATCTAGGCATAGGGGTTGATGCATGTTTTCGTCCTACTTTCTCTGATAGAAACTTTGGAGTGATTCTTTGTTTCACGTTGAGGGATTGTTATGTGATCCAATTATGTTATCATTGGTGAGAGAATTTGCACTAGTGAATGTATGAACCCTAGGCCTTATTTTCAAGCATTGCAATACCATTTTTGCTTACTTTTGTTACTTGCTACCTTGCTGTTTTTATATTTTCAGATTACAAAAACCTATACCTACTATCCATATTACACTCGTATCACCATCTCTTCGCTGAACTAGTGCATCTATACAATTTACCATTGTATTGTAGGTGTTGGGGACACAAGAGACTCTTTGTTTTTTGGTTGCAGGGTTGTTTGAGAGAGACCATCTTCATCCTACGCCTCCCACGGATTGATAAACCTTAGGTCATCCACTTGAGGAAAATTTGCTACTGTCCCACAAAACACTATGCTTGGAGGCCCAACACGAGTCTACAAGAAGAAGGTTGTATAGTAGACATCAATGATGATCCATATTAATATATTTTTAGCAAGCGAAGATGCAAGCATATAGAAGGCACATGGCAGCACAAGCAAACAAAAGATCAAACAAGAAAAAGACAAACGAAAAAAAGGCGAATAAAAAGGCAAATTTTTGTGAAGTGGGGGAGATGAAAATGAGAGGCAAATGGCAAATAATGTAAATTGCAAGGAGATGAGATTTTTGATTAGGAACCTGATAGATGTTGATGTCTCCCCGGGAACGGCGCCAGAAATTCCTTTTGAAGTGGCTTGAAACTGCGTCGGTATTTCCCCAAAGAGGAAGGGATGATGCAGTACAACTACGGTACGTATTTCCCTCAGTTGTGAAACCAAGGTATCAATCCACTAGGAGAAACAAGCAACACTATGTAAACAGTACCTGCACACAAAGAACAAATACTTGCAACCCGACGCGTAAGAAGGGTTGTTAATCCCTCCATGGTAAAAAGATAGATAAATTTGTGGTAGATTGGATAAATAGCTCTCGATAAAACGCGAAATAAAATAAGTAATAAAAAAGTGCAGCAAGGTATTTTTGGGTTTTTGAAATAATAGATCTGAAAATAAAAGCGAATAAAAATAGATCTCAAAGCAAATATGATAAAGAATAGATCCGGGGGCCGTAGATTTCACTAGTGGCTTCTCTCGAGAAGTAGCACACGATGGGTAAAGAAATTACTGTTGGGAAATTGATAGAAGATCGAATAATTATGACGATATCCAAGGCAATGATCAATATATAGGCATCACGTCCAAGATTGGTAGACCGACTCCTGCCTGCATCTACTACTATTACTCCACACATCGACCGCTATCCAGCATGCATCTAGTGTATTAAGTTCATGGAGAAACGGAGTAATGCAATAAGAACGATGACATGATGTAGACGAGATCTATTCATATAGGAATAGACCCCATCTTGTTATCCTTAATAGCAACGATACATGCGTGTCTTGCTGCCCCTTCTGTCACTGGGAAAGAACACCGCAAGATCGAACCCATCACAAAGCACCTCTTCCCATGACAAGAAAAATCAATCTAGTTGGCCTAACTAAACCAAAAATTCGAAGAAGAAATACAAGGCTATAAATAATCATGCATATAAGAGATCAAAGAAGACTCAAATAATATTCATGGATATAGATCTGATCATAAACTCAAAGTTCATCGGATCCCAACAAACACACCGCAAAAAGAGTTACATCAAATAGATCTCCAAGAGACCATTGTATTGAGAATCAAAAAGAGAGAAAAAGCCATCTAGCTACTACCTACGGACCCTTAGGTCTATGGTGGACTACTCACTGAAGGAAATATGCCCTAGAGGCAATAATAAAGTTGTTATTTATATTTCCTTATATCATGATAAATGTTTATTATTCATGCTAGAATTGTATTAACCGGAAACTTGATACATGTGTGAATACATAGACAAAACAAAGTGTCCCTAGTATGCCTCTACTTGACTAGCTCGTTAATCAAAGATGGTTAAGTTTCCTAACCATAGACATGTGTTGTCATTTGATGAACGGGATCACATCATTAGGAGAATGATGTGATGGACGAGACCCATCCGTTAGCTTAGCATAATGATCGTGAAGTTTTATTGCTAAAGCTTTCTTCATGACTTATACATATTCCTCTGACTATGAGATTATGCAACTCCCGAATACCAGAGGAACACCTTGTGTGCTATCAAACGTCACAACGTAACTGGGTGATTATAAAGATGCTCTACAGGTGTCTCCGATGGTGTTTGTTGGGTTGGCATAGATCAAGATTAGGATTTGTCACTACGTGTATCGGAGGGGTATCTCTGGGCCCTCTCGGTAATGCACATCACTATAAGCCTTGCAAGCAATGTGACTAATGAGTTAGTTACGGGATGATGCATTACATAACGAGTAAAGAGACTTGCCGGTAACGAGATTGAACTAGGTATGATGATACCGACGATCGAATCTCGGGCAAGTAACATACCGATGACAAAGGGAATAACGTATGTTGTATGCGGTTTGACCGATAAAGATCTTCGTAGAATATGTAGGAGCCAATATGAGCATCCAGGTTCCACTATTGGTTATTGACCGGAGATGTGTCTCGGTCATGTCTACATAGTTCTCGAACCCGTAGGGTCCGCACGCTTAACGTTCGATGACGATTTGTATTATGAGTTATGTGATTTGATGACCGAAGATAGTTCGGAGTCCCGGATGAGATCACGGACATTACGAGGAGTCTCGAAATGGTCGAGAGGTAAAGATCGATATATTGGAAGGCTATATTCGGACATCGGAAAGGTTCCGAGTGATTCGGGTATTTTTCGGAGTACCGGAGAGTTACGGGAATTCACCGGGAGAAGTAATGAGCCTTATTGGGCCATACGGGAAAGAGGAGGCAGCAGCCAGGAGGTGGCGCGCGCCCCCCCAAGCCCAGTCCGAATTGGACAAGGGGTTTTGGGGCGCAGCCCCCCCTCTCCCTTCCTTCCTCCTTCTCCTTTAGTTGGAAACCTACTAGGACTTGGAGTCCTAGTAGGATTCCCCTTCTCCCGGCGCGCCTAGCTTGGCCGGCCGGCCTCCCCCTCCCTCCTTTATATACGGGAGCAGGGGGGCACCCCAAAGCACATCAAAGTTTCTCTTAGCCGTGTGTGGTGCCCCCTTCCACAGTTACACACCTCGGTCATGTCGTCGTAGTGTTTAGGCTAAGCCCTGCGCCGGTAACTTCATCATCACCGTCGCCACGCCGTCGTGCTGACGGAACTCTCCCTCGGCCTCAACTGGATCAAGAGTACGAGGGACGTTACCGAGCTGAACGTGTGCAGATCGCGGAGGTGCCGTGCGTTCGGTACTTGATCGGTTGGATCGCGAAGACGTTCGACTACATCAACCGCGTTACTTAACGCTTCCGCTTTCGGTCATCGAGGGTACGTGGACACACTCTCCCGCTCGTTGCTATGCATCACATAGATAGATCTTGCGTGATCGTAGGTAATTTTTTTGAAATTCTACGTTCCCCAACACTCACGCATCATCGGAGAGGCACCAATGAGGATGATGAACCCCTCCGTGATGGTGTTAGATTGGATCTCGTGGTTCTAGAACTTCCGGCGGCTGGAATTGTGTTTCGTCGACTCCCCTAGGGTTTCTGGAATATTTGGAAATTTATAGGGTGAAGAGGCGGTGCAGGAGGTCTCCGTGGGGGGCACAACCGCCCTGGGCGCGCCTAGGCTCCTGGGCGCGCCCTGGTGGGTTGTGCTCCCCACGGGCCTCCCCTCTGGTGCTTTCTTGGCCCACTGGGTGTCTTCTGGTCCAGAAAAAAATCTCCAAAAAGTTTCGCTGCGTTTGGACTCCGTTTGGTACTGATATTCTACGAAGTAATAAACAAACAAAAAACATCAACTGGCACTGGGCACTATGTCAATAGGTTAGTCCCAAAAAATGACATAAATTTGCTATAAAATGATTGTAAAACATCTAAGAATGATAATATAACAACATGGAACAAGCAAAAATTATAGATACGTTGGAGACGTATCATCCCCTGCCGTTCCCCGCCGCCCCTCTCCTCCCAATGGCCAGACACCATAGCCGGAGGTCCCTACCGCCGATCCGCAGCACGGATCCACGGCACCACGCCCGCGGGTAGTCATCCGTCGGCGCATCCTCGAGCCGCCGTCGCTCGCCTGATCCGCCCGCCCCAACCCGATTCGTCGATTTCCCGGAGCTCCCTCCGTCGTGGCTGCCGCAGAGGACCTACCTCGGCGTCCGGCAGCGCTCGTGGGGGATATGGGTGGTGGAGATCACTGACCGGGAGACCCACAAGAGGAAGTGGGTCGGACCATTCCACACGGTGGAGCTCGCGGCAATGGAGTATGACCGGTGGCAGGTCCGGTACCACGGCCGTGATGCAAGGCTGAACTTCTCGGTTGGGACGACGCCAGTCCACCTCGTCTCGCCGGAGCCGCGTGTGGTGAGTGCGGCGATGGCTCGGGAGGACCGAGGGGCGAGGTAGCGCATCGAGGCGGAGGCCGCCACCGAGGCGTACATGTAGGACCTCCGCCGCCAGCACCCGGAGCTCGTGGAGGCGCAGCGGGCGATATTTGTCGACAATGGCGGGGAGGTCATCGTCATCTCCGACGACGAGGTGCAAGGCGTTAAGGAGGGCAGCGAGAAGGGCGGCAAGGAGGAGGAGTTCGACGTCGATGAGTTGTGGAGCATCTTCCCCGACTGCGACGACGACAACACTCACCCGGACCCATGTCTCACCGAGTGTGGCCCGTCGAGGAAGGATTGGCTCGACCTCGACTACGGCCGATGAAGATGACTAGTTTAGTGTAGTTTTAAGTTTGAATTTATGTTTAATGTTCAGTTGTCAAGCCTATCTATGTTGAACTTATGTTTAAATGCATGAAAATTTTGGTTGAAATTAGATTGAATTTATGCAAATTTATGTTTTACTCCGCTAAGTTTATGGGATCGGTTAGAACCGACCAAAATTTAGTGGAGTATAAATAGTTCATTAAGATTTACTCGGCCGGATACTCCGTTATTTTTTAGGAGATCGGTTAGAAATGTCCTAACGTATATCGAAAAAGGCTTTCGCCCCGCTTTACATATAAAACAACGATCAACAACAACCCGGTACAAACGCACTCCACCACAACACACGCACACACCCAAGGCAGGATACATAGGCGCTGAGCGCAGCAATACCATCCCGGGCAATACAAGAGCAGCCGGGGTCCTTGACCGTGAACACGCCACCACGAAGAGATGAAGCCGCATACGACAAACCGTGGGCTCCAATGCGACGCCTTCAGGAAGGATACGACACCGAAGCGCTGCCACCGCCCGACCCGAGGGTCAGAGTTTACCCTGGAGTGACACAACGGGCAATGAGAGCCGTGACGACGCCTTCAAAAAGGAAACGAGCTTCGCCGCCGCCTGTCCGTCCGAAGATAAAACAGGTTTTCACCCCGGCCAACACTCACCGCCACCGAACGCCACACCCCCGTAACCACACCGTTCACACGGCCATGGTCACCAGGCCGCACCGAGCCACGGGCTCTGCCCCTAAGCACCGCGCTTCCATCCCCAAGGCCGCCGCCCTGACACCACCTCACAAGAGACCCGCCGCTACCCCAACCAACTACCCCAGTGCCCTATAACGTATAGAAAAGGCAAAAAAGAAAAGAAAAGAGAGAAGATATTTGTCTTGCACACGCACGCATAGATCATATCAAAACTCGAACAACATCTCTCCATCTTCCGTGGCTTACATGCATGTCACTTTAGGTTAGCTTAGCTAAGTCCTACTCCGTGCATGCGTACTGAGATCAGGGCGTTCAAAGATGGTAGTAGGCAGGAAAACCCCCCGGCCGTACGTGAAACTAACGCCGGTTCACCTAAGTTGCTCAGCAAGCCCGGTGGTGGGTGATTACTAGGTCGCCTCACCCTTGATACCTTATCGAACAAGATTCCTTGGTTATAAAATGACCAAGTCGTCTACGGCACTCACGTCACTTTTGCACCGTTAATTCCTCCTTTTTCTCCACCGAAACGCCGTTAAGTACGTACTCCTCTTCTCGATCATGTGTGCGTTCAAACGAATTTGTACTCTCTCAAATGCTTGGGAATAAAATCTTTTTCCGTGTGAGAAGGCTCATGTTCTCCGTGATGTCTCCATCAGTCAAGGCATGCACACGTTAGGATGTGCTTAATCGTCCAATTAAAGTCCAAAGGTACCATTTCGTTCGACATCGGGTACGGTACGAAATCGCTGCGGTTGGATCGAAATGTTCAAACGAGAAAGACTTGGCACAGTAAAGTGTTAGACTGAAAGCTAATTAACGACACAACGCCCAACATACTCTTTATAAAAAGAACGTGTACAACATGCCACCTTCGAAAAGTAGTTAGTTCAGTGTATGTGTATATATGTCAATTGCAGCTGCCACTAGTCGAAGACAAAGATGCATACCAGCAGCAAGTTGAGGTTTTTTTTAACGTTTCTTAAGCTGATCGGTGTTTGTTGCTTAAAATTTAAGGAGTTTTATCTGCCATGTATACGGAACAGAGTTAGGCCAACGGTTGAAGCTGACATCTAGCTAGCTAGAACTCTTGTGATGCATCTTACCTGCAATAGAAGCACCGCACAAGCACAAGCTGCCTATCTAGTGGCTCCTCTTTTGTTGACCATCAAAGCAATCTAGGGCAGGAAGGAACTAGTAATATAATATATGTGAAATTCTGGCCGGTAGTTGCTGTTACCATGATATAAACTCGTTATCGTAAGAATGTTTCATATAGTTGTCAAGGCTCCATCACCCAAGTTTTAAAAGTCCATCATAAAAAAGATGGCTACCTTCTATATAGGTAAAGCTAAAAAGAAAAACCAATAAAGATAGAGACATAACAATAACTTATTTTCTGTTCCAAATTGCTAATACAATCTTACTAAGATGTTTGTATCTTTTGGGAGCTCGTGCATGTGTGTTCTTCAATCTATACTGTTACCGAAAAATGCCTTCGCCCCACTTTATAAGTAAAGCAAACCACCACAAGCACAACCAAGATCCAACAGGATACAAATGCAACACATGCCGCTAATACCATTGAAAATTATTGCACGCTATAGCGTGCTGAGGAACGATTCGCTAAATATATCAGTGTATAATGTTTCGCTAATATCACGATATAGTGTGATATAGCACGCTAATATCATATTTTAAGACTGGCGCTATTTTGCTATAGCATGCTATTTTTTTCACTGGTCTATACACACAATTTGCATTTTCGTGTATGCATCCTGTATCAAATGCTTTTAGAAATATACATTCCAACATTTTTTTCTTCAACTTGTGTATGGCTAGCTAGTACATGTATGTATGCCAAGCTATAACTATAGAAATCACAATGCTGAGACATACCACTATAGGAAACTCTGTCTTTGCCTAGTGTTCGGCTATTTGCCGAGTATTTTTTCGTGGGCACTCGGCAAAGAGCCCACTTTGTACCAACTGAAAAACACTCGGCTTACAGGTAACACATGGCACAGAACATATTTTACCGAAATCATGCTAAAATACACATAGTACACATTAACTAGTATTAATATGATATATGAAGAGAATATTGTTTCATCCAATAGCCAAAATTTGATGATCTTGAAATATAACATAAAGTTGCACCTCCAAAAAAGCTGTTCCGAATTAAGTCGCACAAACAGAATTACAAACATTTCAGCACACTGAAAACAACAAATTAGTAGTGCTAAGCAGCGACTGAAGTACGTAGCATGCGTAAGAGTAGTCAGTTGACATAATTATGCATGCTTAGCAGTGCAACCGAATAGAGAATTCCATGGATTGGCCAGGTAGGTCTGAGGCGCCCAACGGCAGTGGAAAACCCGTAACAACTAACTTGCTGGCTCTTTGTTCCCAGTTAACAAGCAGAAACAAAGTCTTCCCCACAAATAATTCATAGTGCTACTGTTGATTTGTTTATACTTAATTAAATAATTAGTGTTCTTGTTCATTAACTATACTGCCTAGCTATTTTAGGCAAGCAGAAGATCAAACAAGTCGTACTGTAATGGAGTACGTACGTACAGATCATCAACTAGCCAGCATGTTGATTTGTTTATACTCTACTTAATTAGTGTTCTTGTTCATTAATGCCCATGCATGCAATATTGCACTAGCCCTGAGAATGAAAGCACTGTATGGTATAGCAATGAAAAGACAAGAAGTAGTGATCAGGACGATTAATTAGTCGGCTTGGAGCTAATTGATATCTAAAAGGAAAAGAAAAGGAGGTTATTCAGCTGACCGGCGAGCGCAGCAGAACCCATTTTAAGGTATGTTACTGTTGTAGTTAGGTGCGGCGTACATTTGGGGAAGGAGAGTGACGGGTTGGTTCTAAGTAGACGTTGTAGGTTTGAAACATCAGAGGGATGTTGAGACCTGAACAACAGAATTCCCCCCACCAAGCAACCCTGCAGCTAGCGGCATCTTTCTGCCCCCAAAATCCCCAAAAAACATTAGGTGCACCAAGTGCAGAATTTTCCTTGCGCACGAAGACCGGCTCACCGGTCTGTGAAAGACAGTAACAAATGATCTCTCTGAAAGGCACATATGTATATAGTGATGCAACCTGGCTTAATTAATTATATGTTGCACCGGCTTAATCATAAGATAAGCACAAGCTAGCACAGAACACCATTGCTAAATCATAAAAAACCACAATATAGAGTTTGCTTCGATTATCAGCTGTAATTTTCAAACCAACTGTTACTAATACTGTTTGTTGAGCAAATGTCATAGTAAGTAGTTGGCATTAGTCCATGACACGTCACACATGGAGACACAAAGACACAAACAGTGTGCTTAATTTGGTTTCTTTTCCGTATGGTGTTTGTTGAGCAAATGTAACTGGCGAGACACTGCTGCACATATAGTTCGTTCATCTTGTGGACCTAGCTAGCTCTAGCTATAGATAGCATGTAACTAACATTTTCTATTCCCCTCTCGCGAAGCTTAACGTACAAAACCACCCGTTAGCGCACACGTACCATCAAACTAACTCCGGTGTAACCATCTCCCAACTCGCTATCTTCTCCCTCACTAACCGATCAACAATAACGAGAGCTAGCTAGCTGGGGTTGGCCAGTTAGAGAGAGAGAGAGAGAGAGAAACTGCTTGCTCATCACTTTCCCTTGGCCCCTCTCCCCACCTTTCTATCTATCTATATATCCCCCACCCCTTATCTTTCTCTTGCCTCTTCTCATCCTGCCGATCTTTGTCTCTTCTATTCCCTTCTCTCTCTCTTTGCATCTTGTTCATCTCTCTCCAGTGGCCTTCGAATCGATTGATCTTGGTCTTAAACTAGCTTTAGTTAGTTAGTTCATTCTTTTGCTGCTGTTTATGTGCAGCTAGCGTTACAAATCTAATTATATATTTAAGAGACAGCTAGCTAGAGGGATCGATAGAGGTTAGAGCGATTTGCTGCTGTTCTTTGTTGCTTGGTTGATCGATCGATCGAGGATGTGCACCAGAGGCCACTGGAGGCCGTCGGAGGACGAGAGGCTCAAGGAGCTCGTCGCGCGGTACGGGCCTCACAACTGGAACGCCATCGCCGAGAAGCTCCAGGGCCGATCAGGTACGAGACATGCATGTATGCATGCATGATCATCAACCGATCATGTGTGGAATTAATGGATCTCTCTTATTGGCTAATTATAGGTGTACTTTGTGTTTCGTTAACCCCTTTTAATTCCTTTCTGGCGCAATCCGGTTCCGTTAAGCTTATCTGACTTTTGTGGGATTTCTTGTTAATTAGTCCACGAGAGAATTTCGATTTGTTAGGGTGTCATGCTCACCTTGATGTGCATATGGCATCTCTTTCACTTGTGGAGCAATTTTATCTATCTTGCTAGCCACTGAGCGAGTTAATTTTACTTTTCTTGCTTCCTAATTCATCTATCTACCGCGCACAAGCTAGCTAGCCATGGCGTCCTTGCAAGCACCGAAGCACGTCGCCTAAGCTTCTTAGATGATTAATCAACCCATGGAAAATGACTTGTTGTGTGATTTCAGGAAAGAGCTGCAGATTGAGGTGGTTCAACCAGCTGGACCCGAGGATCAACCGGAGCCCCTTCTCGGAGGAGGAGGAGGAGCTGCTCCTGGCCTCGCACCGCGTCCACGGCAACCGGTGGGCCGTCATCGCCAGGCTCTTCCCGGGCCGCACCGACAACGCCGTCAAGAACCACTGGCATGTGATCATGGCGCGCCGGTGCAGGGAGCGGATGAGGCTGTCGTCCAACAGACGTGGCACGCCCGCCGCCGCCTCCACCACCGCCGGTGCCGAGAAAGACGAGAGCCCTAGGAACATCACCGGCGGCGAGAAGCCGAGACTTCCGGAGACGAATACCATGGCCGCCTTGCTCCACAAGTACCGCAGAGAATTTGCTGGGCCCTTCGCGATCAGCCATCACAGTAGCAAGGAAGGTTACTGCTCATCCACGAACGAAGGTGAAATGATTGATCCATTGCATGCATGCATGGTAAAATTTAGCTTGTGTGTCCGGAGCTAAAACTGGAGTTAATTTGTTCTGCAGATAACAATAGATCGGTGGAGTTCTACGATTTTCTCCAGGTGAACGTGAGCTCGAGCGACACCAAGTGCGGTTCGAGCATCGAGGAGCAAGAGGAGAACCGGGACGACGGCGATCAGCAAGCTGAAGGGCAGGTGTCGCTCATAGATTTCATGGAGGTTGGGACTTCTCGTCAGTGATTTATCTTATCTATATATGTTATGGGTCAGTATTTAACTAGGGGTGGTGCATCCAAAGCAGCTTGTAATGCTTTGTGAGGAGGCCGGGGCATGCTACATCTGTAGCAATCTAACACCAAATATACTTATATATAGAGGAAGCTAAGCGAAATGCAAACGTATATATGACATGTACATGTAATTTATTGATGTACGCACACATGCATGTATATGCCCGTCCATGCAGAATTCTTCGTGAGATATGGAGAACGAGGCTTTTCTCTCATCATTTGTACATTTAATTTACAATAAACATTTTTTATTCTCATTTAATATGTTTAATTATTGGTTATTATGGGGGTTTAATCAGTCGTGGGATGTTTTAATCAGTCATTTTATCTGTTTGATTATTGGTTATTATGGGTTTTTAATCAGTCATGAGATAGTTTTCCCCCTAGGATCTTCCACTATCAAAGATAACAGAATAGTCCCCTGGTGTATTGTACCCGCCAGTCGATCAGAGATTATTATTATTTGATAAAGAGAGCCCCTCTCTGCTTTCCATATATCAGAAACCACTTCTGCTTTGTTACATCTACCAGGGACTAGAAGCGGCAAAAGGAAATAAAACGATGCACACTCCTGGCAGAACAGCACGAGCAAGACTCGACTGTCTGCCAAGATCACAAAAGAGCTAAGGCTATATCGGCATAACTGTCGATAACCTACAGACAGTTAAACCGACTCCGGCAACATAAACCCCCCGGGAGTACCACAAGCTAAAATCTCCGGGGAATGGCAGTCCATGAGAGATTGAACCTCATTTTTATTGCTCTCTATGTCTCATTAAGATGGAGGTGACTTTCGCTGAACTTGACACTCACGAAGCCTTTAGTACGCGTTACTAGAAGGATGTGTGTGTGCTTATCTATGCTAGGGTTGTATTCTATGATTTTATCATATATGACTTGTTGATTATTTTACGGTATAGGCATTTATGACCCTCCCCTCTATGCCATGTGGTAATGATTTATCTAAAATTACTACCTTTACCACAACGGCATCGTCCGTAGATTGGATTTCACTTGCATGTATGCAGTTTCCTTGTGTGTGTGCTCGCGATAGGTGTTTTGCATAAATGTTTCGCCATATTATTCAATATTGTGCTAGGTGTCTATAGCATCTACTTGATTATTTCATCATACATGATATATATAGTACTAATAACTCATTTTATGGATTTTATGGCGTTATATATATTTTTAGATAAAAGGGAGGAGCATTATATAGTATTAACTCATTTTATCGCGTTATATATACACGTAGGTGCAACAAAAAGTTAAGTTTGCCTTGAGCGATACACCTTAGTCTGTTACTCATGAGCAGCGTGATGTGTAAATGTGTTGCAAGTGGACACGTTGTTGTTGAATCAGTTATGTAGGAGCTAGCTGATGGCATCCGTGTACCATATTTATCGTCTACCGGTTTGTCCGCGAACATCTCCATGATCGATACAACAGTCGTTTCACGTCAGTTAATCCCCCCGCAATTTTCCCTGATTTGGACCTCCACTCTAGCTCGCTCGCACGGATGAAATGCACGTTACATCTGAGTGAAAGTGAAAATGGACGAAAGCCCGAAAGCTGATACGCGGTGTGTAATTGATCTTTGTCGCCTTTCGGTGCACAAGCTTGATCCATTCACGCCTCCTTGTCGAATCGCTTTTGGAAACCTGTTGCCCTAGACGGTGTAACGGTGAAGCCTCTTGTACTATATTGACCCGACATGACATTTAACAAACCTGGATCAACGACTTTTACAATTGACGTTTTGCTAAGGAAAAAGGTATACATGGGGCATTGGGGATTGACCTGCTATATACAGTAAAAGACTTCAAGTTAGCCACGAATTCACACTTTAAACCAAGTACTCGTCCATTTGCACAGAGGAGGAGATGACGGGGGGCAATTTGTAGCACTCACGTCCGGGGCACGCAGATTTGTGGCCGCCCGATTGCGTCATGATTGCCCCTGCATGTGTTTAGAGTTTAATTGTTGTAAAACGGTTCACGCATGCAGCTTTCAGCAGAGAGTGCATGCCTACTCACTTCACTGTTGAAAATATGCCCTAGACACAATAATAAAATGGTTATTATTATATTTCCTTGTTCATGATAATTTTCTATTGTTCATGCTATAATTGTATTAACCGGAAACCGTAATACATGTGTGAATACATAGATCACAGCATGTCCCTAGTAAGCCTCTAGTTGACTAGCTCGTTGATCAATAGATGGTTATGGTTTCCTGACCATGGACATTAGGTGTCGTTGATAACGGGATCACATCATTAGGAGAATGATGTGATGCACAAGACCCAATCCTAAGCATAGCACAAGATCTTATAGTTCGTTCGCTAGAGCTTTCTAATGTCAAGTATCATTTCCTTAGAACTTGAGATTGTGCAACTCCCGGATATCGTAGGAATGCTTTGGGTGTATCAAACGTCACAACGTAACTGGGTGACTATAAAGGTGCACTACAGGTATTTCCGAAAGTGTCTGTTGGGTTGGCACGAATCGAGACTGGGATTTGTCACTCCGTATGACGGAGAGGTATCTCTAGGCCCACTCGGTAATGCATCATCGTAATGAGCTCAATGTGACTAAGGAGTTAGCCACGAGATCATGCGTTACGGAACGAGTAAAGAGACTTGCCGGTAACGAGATTGAACAAGGTATAAGGATACCGACGATCGAATCTCGGGCAAGTAACATACCGATGGACAAAGGGAATTGCTTACGGGATTGATTGAATCCTCGACATCGTGGTTCATCTGATGAGATCATCGTGGAACATGTGGGAGCCAACATGGGTATCCAGATGCCGCTGTTGGTTATTGGCCGGAGAGATGTGTCGGTCATGTCTGCATGGTTCCCGAACCCGTGGGGTCTACACACTTAAGGTTCGGTGACGCTAGAGTTGTTATGGAAAATTGTATGTGGTTACCGAAGGTTGTTCGGAGTCTCGGATGAGATCCCGGACGTCACGAGGAGTTCCGGAATGGTCCGGAGGTGAAGAATTATATATGGGAAGTCCAGTTTCAGTCACCGGAATGGTTTCGGGGGTTATCGGTATTGTACCGGGACCACCGAAAGGTGTCCGGGGGTCCACCGGGTGGGGCCACCTGCTCCGATGGGCCAAGTGGGCTGAGCAAGGGAGGGAACCAACCCCTGGTGGCCTGGTGCGCCCCCACAAGGGGCCCAAGGCGCCTAGGGTTGGAAACCCTAGGGGGTGGGGGCGCCTCCCACCTTGCTTGGGGGGTAAGTTTCCCCCCCTTGGCCGCCGCCCCCCCCTTAGATGGGATCTAAGGGGGCCGGCCCCCTCTCCCCTTCGCCCTATAAATAGAGGGGGGGTGGGAGGGCAGCAGGACCCCTTCCCTGGCGCAGCCCTCCCCCTCTCCAACACCTCCTCCTCCTCCGTAGTGCTTGGCGAAGCCCTGTCGGAGAACCACAAGCTCCACCACCATGCCGTCGTGCTGCCGGAGCCCTCCCTCAACTTCTCCTCTCCTCTTGCTGGATCAAGAAGGGGGAGACGTCCCCGGGCTGTACGTGTGTTGAACGCGGAGGCGCCGTCCGTTCGGCGCTAGATCGGATCTTCTGCGATTTGAATCGCTGCGAGTACGACTCCATCAACCGCGTTCTTGTAACGCTTCCGCTTAGCGATCTTCAAGGGTATGAAGATGCACTCCCTCTCTCTTGTTGCTAGCATCTCCTAGATTGATCTTGATGATACGTAAGAAATTTTTTGATTTACTACTACGTTCCCCAACAGTGGCATCATGAGCTAGGTCTATGCGTAGATTCCTTGCACGAGTAGAACACAAGTAGTTGTGGGCGATGATTTATTCAATTTGCTTACCGTTACTAGTCCTATCTTGATTCGACGGCATTGTGGGATGAAGCGGCCCGGACCGACCTTACACGTACGCTTACGTGAGACAGGTTCCACCGACTGACATGCACTTGATGCATAAGGTGGCTAGCGGGTGTCTGTCCCTCCCACTTTAGTCGGATCGGATTCGATGAAGAGGGTCCTTATGATGGGTAAATAGTAATTGGCATATCACCGTTGTGGCTTTTGCGTAGGTAAGAAACGTTCTTGCTAGAAACCCATAGCAGCCACGTAAAACATGCAACAACAATTAGAGGACGTCTAACTTGTTTTTGCAGGGTATGCTATGTGATGTGATATGGCCAAAAAGGATGTGATGAATTATATATGTGATGTATGAGATTGATCATGTTCTTGTAATAGGAATCACGACTTGCATGTCGATGAATATGACAACCGGCAGGAGCCATAGGAGTTGTCTCAATTTATTGTATGACCTGCGTGTCAATGTAAAGGCCATGTAATTACTTTACTTTATTGCTAACCTTTAGCCATAGTAGTAGAAGTAATAGTTGGCGAGACAACTTCATGAAGACACGATGATGGAGATCATGATGATGGAGATCATGGTGTCATGCCGGTGACGATGGTGATCATGCCGCGCCTCGAAGATGGAGATCAAAAGCGCAAGATGATATTGGCCATATCATGTCACTTTATGATTTGCATGTTATGTTTGTCATGTTTACATCTTATTTGCTTAGAACGACGGTAGCATAAATAAGATGATCCCTCACTAAAATTTCAAGAAATGTGTTCCCCCTAACTGTGCACCGTTGCGAAGGATCGTTATTTCGAAGCACCACGTGATGATCGGGTGTGATAGATTCTAACGTTCGCATACAACGGGTGTAAGCCAGATTTACACATGCGAAACACTTAGGTTGACTTGACGAGCCTAGCATGTACAGACATGGCCTCGGAACACGATAGACCGAAAGGTCGAACATGAGTCGTATAGTAGATGCGATCAACATGGAGATGTTCACCATTGATGACTAGTCCGTCTCACGTGATGATCGGACACGGCCTAGTCGATTCGGATCATGTATCACTTGGATGACTAGAGGGATGTCTATCTGAGTGGGAGTTCATTAAATAATTTGATTAGAAGAACTTGATTATCATGAACTTAGTCTAAAAATTGTCTTTACAATCTATCCTGTAGATCAAATGGCCCACGCTAATGTTGCCCTCAACTTCAACGCGTTCCTAGAGAAAACCAAGCTGAAAGACGATGGTAGCAACTATACGGACTGGGTCTGTAACTTGAGGATCATCCTCATAGCTGCCAAGAAAGCATATGTCCTTGAAGCACCGCTAGGTGACGCACCCATTTTCCCAGCAACTCAAGACGTTATGAACGCCTGGCAGTCGCGTAGTGATGATTACTCCCTGGTTCAGTGCGGCATGCTTTACATCTTAGAATCGGGGCTCCAAAAGCGTTTTGAGCAGCACGGAGCATATGAGATGTTCCAAGAGCTGAAAATGGTTTTCCAAGCTCATGCCCGAGTCGAGAGATATGGAGTCTCTGAAAAGTTCTACAGTTGTAAGATGGAGGAAAACAGTTCTGTCAGCGAGCATATACTCAAAATGTCTGGGTTGCACAACCGCTTGTCTCAGCTGGGAGTTAATCTTCCAGATGATTCGGTCATTGACAGGATCCTCCAGTCGCTTCCACCTAGCTACAAGAGCTTTGTAATGAACTACAATATGCAAGGGATGAAGAAGTCCATTCCCGAGTTATATTCAATGCTGAAATCAGTGGAGGTGGGAATCAAGAAGGAACATCAAGTGTTGATGGTGAATAAGACCACTAGTTTCAAGAAAGGCAAGGGTAAGAAGAACTTCAAGAAGGACAGCAAGGGAGTTGCCGCCCCCGGCAAGCCAGTTGCCGGGAAGAAGCCAAAGAATGGACCCAAGCCTGAGACTGAGTGCTTTTATTGCAAGGGAAATGGTCACTGGAAGCGGAACTGCCCCAAGTACTTAGCGGATAAGAAGGCCGGCAATACCAAAGGTATATATGATATACATGTTATTGATGTGTACCTTACCAGCGCTCGTAGTAGCTCCTGGGTATTTGATACCGGTGCGGTTGCTCACATTTGTAACTCAAAACAGGAGCTGCGGAATAAGCGGAGACTGGCGAAGGACGAGGTGACGATACGCGTCGGGAATGGTTCCAAGGTTGATGTGATCGCCGTCGGCACGCTACCTCTACATCTACCTTCGGGATTAGTTTTAAACATCAATAATTGTTATTTAGTACCAGCTTTGAGCATGAACATTGTATCAGGATCTCGTTTGATGCGAGATGGCTACTCATTTAAATCCGAGAATAATGGTTGTTCTATTTATATGAGAGATATGTTTTATGGTCATGCCCCGCTGGTCAATGGTTTATTTTTATTGAATCTCGAACATGATGTCACACATATTCATAGTGTGAATGCCAAGAAATGTAAGGTTGATAATGATAGTCCCACATACTTGTGGCACTGCCGCCTTTGTCACATTGGTGTCAAACGCATGAAGAAACTCCATGTAGATGGACTTTTGGAGTCTCTTGATTATGAATCATTTGACACGTGCGAACCATGCCTTATGGGCAAAATGACCAAGACTCCATTCTCCGGAACAATGGAGCGAGTAACCAACTTGTTGGAAATAATACATATTGATGTATGCGGTCCAATGAGTGTTGAGGCTCGCGGTGGCTATCGTTATGTTCTCACCCTCACTGATGACTTAAGTAGATATGGGTATGTCTACTTAATGAAACACAAGTCTGAGACATTTGAAAAGTTAAAGGAATTTCAGAGTGAGGTAGAGAATCAACGTGACAGGAAAATAAAGTTCTTACGATCAGATCGTGGAGGAGAATATTTGAGTCACGAGTTTGGCACGCACTTAAGGAAATGTGGAATTGTTTCACAACTCACGCCGCCTGGAACACCTCAGCGAAATGGTGTGTCCGAACGTCGTAATCGCACTCTATTGGATATGGTGCGATCTATGATGTCTCTTACCGATCTACCACTATCATTTTGGGGTTACGCTTTAGAGACTGCCGCATTCACTTTAAATAGGGCACCGTCTAAATCCGTTGAGACGACACCGTATGAATTATGGTTTGGGAAGAAACCTAAGCTGTCGTTTCTGAAAGTTTGGGGATGCGATGCTTATGTCAAGAAACTTCAACCTGAAAAGCTCGAACCCAAATCGGAAAAATGCGTCTTCATAGGATACCCTGAGAAAACTATTGGGTATACCTTCTACCTTAGATCCGAAGGCAAGATCTTTGTTGCCAAGAATGGATCCTTTCTGGAGAAAGAGTTTCTCTCGAAAGAAGTAAGTGGGAGGAAAGTAGAACTTGATGAGGTACCCCCTCTTGAACCGGAGAGTAGCGCAGCTCAGGAAGATGTTTCTGTGGTGCCTGCACCGACTAGAGAGGAAGTTAATGATGATGATCATGAAACTTCGGATCAAGTTGCTACTGAACTTCGTAGGTCCACGAGGTCACATTCCGCACCAAAGTGGTATGGCAACCCTGTCCTGGAAATCAAGTTGTTAGACAACGGTGAACCTTCGAACTATGAAGAAGCGATGGCGAGCCCGGATTCCAACAAATGGCTTGAAGCCATGAAATCCGAGATAGGATCCATGTATGAGAACAAAGTTTGGACTTTGGTGGACTTGCCCGATGATCGGCGAGCCATAGAAAATAAATGGATCTTTAAGAAGAAGACTGACGCGGATGGTAATGTGACCGTCTATAAGGCTCGGCTTGTCGCTAAGAGTTATCGACAAGTTCAAGGGGTTGGCTACGATGAGACCTTCTCACCCGTAGCGAAGCTGAAGTCCGTCCGAATCATGTTAGTAATTGCCGCATTCTATGATTATGAAATCTGGCAAATGGACGTCAAAACGGCATTCCTTAATGGTTTCCTTAAGGAAGAATTGTATATGATGCAGCCGGAAGGTTTTGTCGATCCTAAGAATGCTGACAAGGTATGCAAGCTCCAGCGCTTCATCTATGGGCTGGTGCAGGCATCTCGGAGTTGGAACATTCGCTTTGATGAAATGATCAAAATGTTTGGGTTTATACAGACTTATGGAGAAGCCTGTATTTACAAGAAAGTGAGTGGGAGCTGTGTAGCATTTCTCATATTATATGTGGACGACATATTGTTGATGAGAAATGATATAAAACTTTTGAAAAGCATAAAGGCCTACTTGAATAAGTGTTTTTCAATGAAGGACCTTGGAGAAGCTGCTTACATATTAGGCATCAAGATCTATAGAGATAGATCGAGACGCCTCATTGGTCTTTCACAAAGCACATACCTTGACAAGATATTGAAGAAGTTCAATATGGATCAGTCCAAGAAGGGGTTCTTGCCTGTATTGCAAGGTGTGAGATTGAGCACAGCTCAACGCCCGACCTCGGCAGCAGAAAGAGAAAAGATGAGTGTCATCCCCTATGCCTCGGCCATAGGCTCTATTATGTATGCCATGTTGTGTACCAGACCTGATGTGAACCTTGCCATAAGTTTGGTAAGGAGGTACCAAAGTGATCCCGGTATGGTACACTGGACAGCGGTCAAGAATATCCTGAAGTACCTGAAAAGGACTAAGGATATGTTTCTTGTTTATGGAGGTGCCGAAGAGCTCGTCGTAAAGGGTTACGTTGACGCTAGCTTTGACACAGATCTGGATGACTCCAAGTCACAAACCGGATACGTGTATATTTTGAATGGTGGGGTAATCAGCTGGTGCAGTTGCAAGCAAAGCGTCGTGGCGGGATCTACATGTGAAGCGGAGTACATAGCTGCTTCGGAAGCGGCGCAGGAAGGAGTCTGGATGAAGGAGTTTATCACCGACCTAGGAGTGGTTCCCAATGCGTCGGACCCGATGACTCTCTTCTGTGACAACACTGGAGCTATTGCCATTGCCAAGGAGCCCAGGTTTCACAAGAAGACCAAGCACATCAAGCGCCGCTTCAACTCCATTCGTGAATATATTCAAGATGGAGATATAGATATTTGTAAAGTACATACGGATCTAAATGTCGCAGATCCGTTGACTAAACCTCTTTCACGAGCAAAACATGATCAGCACCAGAACTCTATGGGTGTTCGATTCATCACAATGTAACTAGATTATTGACTCTAGTGCAAGTGGGAGACTGTTAGAAATATGCCCTAGAGGCAATAATAAAATGGTTATTATTATATTTCCTTGTTCATGATAATTTTCTATTGTTCATGCTATAATTGTATTAACCGGAAACCGTAATACATGTGTGAATACATAGATCACAGCATGTCCCTAGTAAGCCTCTAGTTGACTAGCTCGTTGATCAATAGATGGTTATGGTTTCCTGACCATGGACATTAGGTGTCGTTGATAACGGGATCACATCATTAGGAGAATGATGTGATGCACAAGACCCAATCCTAAGCATAGCACAAGATCGTATAGTTCATTCGCTAGAGCTTTCTAATGTCAAGTATCATTTCCTTAGACCATGAGATTGTGCAACTCCCGGATACCGTAGGAATGCTTTGGGTGTATCAAACGTCACAACGTAACTGGGTGACTATAAAGGTGCACTATAGGTATCTCCGAAAGTGTCTGTTG
This sequence comes from Thinopyrum elongatum, assembly GCA_011799875.1. Lineage (NCBI taxonomy): Eukaryota > Viridiplantae > Streptophyta > Magnoliopsida > Poales > Poaceae > Thinopyrum > Thinopyrum elongatum. The sequence continues at coordinate 44,876,632 of CM022300.1, forward strand.
GGTTGGCACGAATCGAGACTGGGATTTGTCACTCCGTATGACGGAGAGGTATCTCTGGGCCCACTCGGTAATGCATCATCGTAATGAGCTCAATGCGACTAAGGAGTTAGCCACGGGATCATGCATTACGGAACGAGTAAAAAGACTTGCCGGTAACGAGATTGAACAAGGTATAAGGATACCGACGATCGAATCTCGGGCAAGTAACATACCGATGGACAAAGGGAATTGCGTACGGGATTGATTGAATCCTCGACATCGTGGTTCATCCGATGAGATCATCGTGGAACATGTGGGAGCCAACATGGGTATCCAGATCCCGCTGTTGGTTATTGGCCGGAGAGATGTCTCGGTCATGTCTGCATGGTTCCCGAACCCGTGGGGTCTACACACTTAAGGTTCGGTGACGCTAGAGTTGTTATGGGAAATTATATGTGGTTACCGAAGGTTGTTCGGAGTCCCGGATGAGATCCCGGACGTCACGAGGAGTTCCAGAATGGTTCGGAGGTGAAGAGTTATATATGGGAAGTCCAGTTTCAGTCACCGGAATGGTTTCGGGGGTTATCGGTATTGTACCGGGACCACCGGAAGGTGTCCGGGGGTCCACCGGGTGGGGCCACCTGCCCCGGTGGGCCAAGTGGGCTGAGCAAGGGAGGGAACCAGCCCCTGGTGGGCTGGTGCGCCCCCCCCCCCAAGGGGCCCAAGCCGCCTAGGGTTGGAAACCCTAGGGGGTGGGGGCGCCTCCCACCTTGCTTGGGGGGTAAGTTTCCTCCCCTTGGCCGCCACCCCCCCCCCCCCCCTTAGATGGGATCTAAGGGGGCCGGCCCCCTCTCCCCTTCGCCCTATAAATAGAGGGGGGGTGGGAGGCCAGCAGGACCCCTTCCCTGGCGCAGCCCTCCCCCTCTCCAACACCTCCTCCTCCTCTGTAGTGCTTGGCGAAGCCCTGTCGGAGAACCAGAAGCTCCACCACCACGCCGTCATGCTGCCGGAGCCCTCCCTCAACTTCTCCTCTCCTCTTGCTGGATCAGGAAGGAGGAGACGTCCCCGGGCTGTACGTGTGTTGAACGCGGAGGCGTCGTCCGTTCGGCGCTAGATCGGATCTTCTGCGATTTGAATCGCTGCGAGTACGACTTCATCAACCGCGTTCTTGTAACGCTTTCGCTTAGCGATCTTCAAGGGTATGAAGATGCACTCCCTCTCTCTCGTTGCTAGCATCTCCTAGATTGATCTTGGTGATACGTAGGAAAATTTTTGATTTACTACTACGTTCCCCAACATTCACCTCCTATGCTTTTTTAGTTCTAAATTTGAATTTATTTTATCTTTTGAACCGAAAGTTAAAATTATATGGACTCTAATAGATGCCATACGTGTGGCACGAAGCAATTCCGCCTTGACCTTTTTTTTGGCAAGTTTAGTTATTCGAGGATGGCAACTTTAGTTGTGAAGCATGTCAACTTTCTGTTTGGATGACAAGTTTCAGTTTTTTAGGGGCTTTTTTTCGGATGACAACTTTAGTGCAAAAAAAAAACGTCAGGGCGGTGTTACTTCGTACCACACGTGTGACACTTATTATTTGGATTATATTTCGTTTGCATATTCGTGTCTCTTGTAATGAATGCTTTGAAACAAGACCATTTTTAATACGTTTTTGATAAGTTTTAAAAACTTCACGAAGTTTAAAAACTTGGTAGGAAATAATAATAAATTTATGAAGTTTTAAAAACTAATCCCTCCGTCCCGAATTATTTGTCTTAGTTTTGTCTAGATACAGATATATTTATAGTGCTATATACATTCGTATCTAGAGAAATTTAAGACAAGTAATTTGGGACATAGGTACTAGAACTTAACCCCTCCCTAAGCCCCCTAAACCCTAAAAGCAAATGAAAGTTGGCAAGAACTAGATATTATAACTAGCAAGTTTTAATATTTGAAACTTAGTAAAAGAAAATAGGTTGTCAAAATGTATTCAAACTGGTCTTGTTCGAAAGTACTCGTTGCAACGAACATGAATATGCAAACATAAGTGTAGCAAAGCTCCTCTCATAATAGCGAACCAACCTGTGATTGGATGGTTAGGTGAACAATGGTATCCCTAGCCCACGAGGGTTCAAGTCCTGATACTCGCATTTATCCTGGAGTTATTTCAGGATTTTCGGCGGTATGCGTTCAGTGGGAGGAGACGTTCCCGTCGACTACGAGGCGCCTACGGTGACTTCGTAAAATCTTAAGATGATATGCTGGCTCAGTCTCTCGGAGGTGCTCATAGGGATAGAACGTGTGTGCGTTCATAGGGATGAGTGTATGTGCTTATATATGAGCGCTTGTGTCTGAACTGATGTTTAAAAAAAAGCTCCTCTCATAATAGGGAAAGTCTCGTTAGAATGGCCCACGGACAGAAAAGTGATATATATTTTTGCGAAAAAATTTCATATCTATTGTAAAATTTCATTGGAAGTATAAATCACGTCAAAGATAATACAAATTACACTGAGATCTCTAGACCACCGAATGACCACTACTGTGGCTAGAACAAACCGCCAACGCGCTGTTGTCGCCTCTCTCTCTACTGGAGCCGACTTGACTTTGTCGATGACAACTAGAAAGTCTTCGTGCACACGCACCTAAGCCGTAGTTATCGCCGTTGAATCCCTGGTAGATCTAAAGCAACTGACACCAAATCTTGCTGTCCCCTGACCTCGCCACCCCAAGAAGACGGCAGAAAACTGATTTGCATATGTACCCCACTTAGACTGTCCCCGTTTCACACATTACACCACGCTTAGCAACGAGAATTAACACAGACCGACATACGTACTCAAGAGATGGATTTCAAGATTTCGGTACAGTAGTGCAACGTGGTGATGTTCTTGAATCTGGCTAATCTGTTACGCGCAACAAAAATATACGCCTGTGTGTCCGTGGAAGTACCGAACCACTAAAAAAAGAAGTACCGAACCACCTAACTTATGACAGTATGGCCTAATTAGAACACGTGTTGCGCCCTGGAAAGTGAATTATTTATCAGTTATGCACCAGATTGGCTCCCATCATTTCATATATAAAGCTACATAGCCATCTCCAAGTCTCCAACACAGTTAGTTACGCTGTACTTGCCAGAGACATCGCCATCACCAGGCCAAGCTAGCTAGCTAGCTCACCAGGCTACTTCCAAGTACGTACGTAGTCGTAGAGGCAGAACAGGCCACCGCGCAAGAGGGGTGCTAGCAGCTTAATTTGATCGCAAGTAACATACGCGCACAAGGCAACCCAAATAAGCCGGCCAATCGAGCTGCCCGCTCGCCCACCCCCACCACCGAGCTAGCGCGCGCGTCGCCGCCGCACGCGTGCGCCGGTCGCTTTCCGGGGAACTGTATGCTGCACGGATCAGTGATCGCCCGGCGCGCGCTGGGCCGGGGGTAGCTAGGGGCCGTGCGTGTTGCAGCGGGGGACGCGCGCGCGGCAAGATTCCAGCCGCAACCGGTCCTCCCCAACTGCCGCTCCCACTCCCGCTCCGATCGACCGATCCGTCGGCGTTGCCGTTGTTGGTGGCCGATGTGACGCCGCCGCGCGCTGTGCGGGCGGTTTAGTAACGAACAAGTCGGCCGGTCCCCCTCCGTCCGTCCCCGTTTCGTTATTTCATGCATTTCTAGTGCGCGCTTTCGGGCTCCAATGCGGATGGATGGACCAATGGGTGGCCGGGGTCGCCGACGGCGACCGTCGATGCGGATGCAGCGTACGCGTCCTGGGTTGGTGTGGGGCCGATCGATGACGCATGGGTTCGATCATCATCTATGCCATCGACAGCAACGTCTCTTAATTATTCCGTTCGTGTGCTTTTAATAATGGAGGATGCATGCATATGGTTACAGATAATATATATAATCATCTACTCCCTCCGTTCCTAAATATTTGTCTTTTTAGATATTTCAAATGAACTACCACATACGGATGTATATAAACATATTTTAGAGTGTAGTTTAATTCATTTTGCTCCGTATGTAGTCATTTGTTAAAATATTTAGAAAGACAAATATTTAAGAACGGAGGGAGTAGTATATTAACATGTCTGTAGAGAAAACAGTACTGTACTGGTGTACTGTGAGGGGATAAGGGCATCTCCAACAGCAACCCCCAAATTTCCTTTCGCATTCGTCCGTGGACGGGGGACTAGTCCGCGGACACGGATGCGGGACGACGCCATCTAATCCTAGCCATATACATTTCAACCCGCATTTTAACAAACCGGACGAAGTTCATGCAAACCAGTCGATATTCATCAAAATTCGAAAAGAAAATAGCACAAATTATCGATACATATCATGCAAATTAAGTCTAGTACAACAAGGTCTCAAATTCGACTAGGTCCCGGATTCTAACAAGTTTTTCATGAACGGATCATGTCATCTCACACATACTTGGCCTTCAGCTTCATCCAACAGTGTGTGCACGTAAATGGCAGTCCCTCTATCCTGTGGGACCACGGGAGCGCGTGCGAGCTACATATAACATCTAGACCAACATTGAATGAATGAATCAATCAACAAGTTGAGCAAGAGAAAGAAAAACTTACCATCTCATCCTCTGCCACGTGCAATGGCCACCTTGCCTCGAGCTGACGAACCACGTCGCAAAACTTGGTGACACTGATCTGGATAAGCTCAATGGCATTTGACCGAACACCTGTTGGGCGTGGTGTCCACCATGGAGGTCATCGACGGGGGACGGAGTGTACCTAGGTACAAACGGCTCCAAGGTAGAAAACTCCGTCATAACAGTGAGCGGGCGCGTCCGTGCTAGTTGCGGATGTCCGGCAATGCCTCTGTAGCGGCTGAAGACGTACAGCAGCGACGGCGGAGGTAAAGGGTGCGGATGCAAAGCAAGGGGGAGAGGGCGGAGTGGAAGAAAGTGGGACCGGGAGGAGGGATTGGGTGGGCCGGGGGTGTCGGAGTCGCACATTTCGGGTGTCCGGAATCCCGCACACCTCCACGACCTTGTCTTCAATTTGCATGAGAAATCGCGTCCGGACTGCCCCGCGGACCGATACAGAACCACGTTGGATGACTTTCGCGGTCCGGACAACGCGGTCCAGATGGATGCGGGCGGTTTATGAATCCGCCTTGGAGATGCCTTAAGATACGATGTCGCTTTTAGAATTACCAGCCACTGGCACGTGAGATCGATGTTTTCTCTATATAAAATGCATCACACCTAGCTTTGAATTAATAAATCCATGACCCAAGAATGTTTAGAAAACAGCTTTACAATGGGAACAAACAAGATAAAGAGAAAGAGAACACACGCGCGGCTTGAACTCGAACAAGTCCTCGAAGGCCAAAGCGATCGGCGAGCAGAGGTGTAAGACCTTCTATTTGACGATTTTTAGCGTCAAATAGTTGAGGCTTCACACAAGTCCAAGCTAATGGGCCGAGCCACTCTGGCGACGCGTGCTGCACTCTGTTGTGCAGTTTTTTTTTTTTTGTGTTTTGGGGTTTTCAGTCGGTTTTCCTCAAAGAAGACAGTTGTTTGATATTTTTAGGATTTAATATATATATATATACCTATTAAATATAAAAATACACATTTAAATAGTCCATCTTGGTATAAAAATGTGTTTAAGTAAGCTCAGTGTAATTAAAAAATGTTCACCATATATTCACCATGAATTAGTAAAATGTTCTCTGCATTTTATAAAACAGCTTACATGCGGACGAAACATGAAAAAGAAAAAGAGAACACACGCGCGGCTTGAACTCGAACAAGTCCTCAAAGGCCAAAACGATCGGCGAGCAGAGGTGTAGAGACCTCCTATTTGACGATTTTAGCGTCAAATAGATTTTAGCGTCAAATAGTTGAGACTTCGCACAAGTTCAAGCTAATGGGCTGACCCACTCTGGCTACGCATGGTGCACTCTGTTGAGCAGTGTTCTTTTATTTGTTTTTTGTTTTTCGGTTTTTCAGCCGCTTTCCACAAAAAGCCAATTGTTTGATATTTTTAGGATTTAATATATATACCTATTAAAAGTACACATTTAAATAGTCAATCATGGTACAAAAATGTGTTTAAATAAGTTCAATGTAATTAAAAAATGTTCACCATATATTACAAAAAAAGTTCACCACGTATTAGAATATGTTCGTCGTATGCGAAAAATTGCTCAACATATATTACAAAACTGTTCACCATATATTCATCACGAATTAGTAAAATGTTCTCTGCATATTAAAAATGTTCAATGTATATTACCAAACTGGTTATTATGTATTTAAAAAATATTCATCGTATATTAGAAAAAAATGTGTAGAAAATCCTAGAAAAAAGAAATAACAAATGCAAAATGATAAACTTGAAAAATAGAGGAACCAGAAGATATCGAGAAAAAACTAAAAGAAAAACTACCTAATCCATAATAAAAATCTAAAAAGAAAAGATAAAGCAGCTGAAAACCCGAACAAACAAGAAAAAATAAAAATAAGCGAAAGCACTAGCTAGTTGGAGTTAGCGAACTCTGACTTGGGCTGGCCCCATGAAACAAGCGCCCGCAGGCGTTGATGGGGTCACCTACTAAGGGTAGGGTCAAGGACCTGATATCCTGGGACCACCTAGGGTCCCCACGCCATCATTGTAAGGTTCCAGGACCATAGGTGCATTTGGATGCATACTTCTCAATATCCACTCAGAGATAACCCATCCACTCGGATGGAGATAGCTCACTCGGACGCTCCACCACCCGTCGGCCGCACTCGCCAACATTCGAACATGGAAGGCGAAAGGGTCACGTAGGACCTGCAGCGTTCGAGGAGCATAACGCCAGGCTTCAAGTGTAGTTATGGCAGCAGTTACCAGTCACGCCTGAATAAACTCTCATCTTTATCTCCCTTGTAACGTGGCCTTAATGAGGGACGACACACTCTATATAAGCCGCCCTCCAGTGCCTAGACAAGGGTTCGCAACCCTCCTTCAATCAGATACCCCAGAGAAAACATAGCCTCAGGGCTCGAGACATAGGGCTTTTACCTCTCCTCAAGGGGCCTGAGCTCGTAAAATCCAAATGTCACACATGTGTCGTAGCTAGGTTCCGCCCCTATTCGTATCCCTAGTACTCACTGTCAGATTTTTTACCTCGACAGTTGGCACCCACCGTGGGGCTGCGCGTCTAGCGATTTTCTGGCGCAAGTGGTATTTCCATCACCATGGGTTTCAGCGGCGAGATGGTGTTCGGTGACGAGATCCGATTCGGCGCCCTCAGCTTTATCGCCGACGACTCAATGTGGCTTCATGAAGCCCCGCTGGACGCGGAGTCGCTGCCCATCCGAGGCACAGCACACTTCCGCGCCTCTTCGTACGGAGTCCTTCTCCGACAGTCCTCGGTGCCGTACCAGGCAACACCTCTTCTTCCCGTTGGACGCCGTCGCAAGCGCTCCGGACGCTCACGGCTATAGAGCAGTGATCCGAATCTCCGACTTCATCTAGCCATCCGGCTCGGCATCAAGAGAAGGGATTCGGCAGATCCGAGCTTTGCTAAAGACAGCCATGACACAGAACACTGTTGTGTCGTAGTCGTGAGATCGCATTCATAGCGTGTCACTCCGCACTAAAATGGTTCAATCCGCCCATAGTTTGATTGTGCCTGGAAGACGCAGACCGTCACCCCTCCGAGGGATGTGGTTCACCCCCGACGCAAATGTTGGGGAACGTAGCATGCAATTTCAAAAAATTTCCTACGCTCACGCAAGATCTATCTAGGAGATGCATAGCAACGAGGGGGAGAGTGTGTCTACGTACCCTCGTAGACCGTAAGCGGAAGCGTTTCACAACGCGGTTGATGTAGTCGAACTTTCTTCATGCTCCACCGATCGAGTACCGAACGTACATCACCTCCGAGTTCTGCACACGTTCAGCTCGGTGATGTCCCTCGCCTTCTTGATCCAGCAAGGTGTCGAGGTAGTAGATGAGTTCCGTCAGCACGACGGCGTGGTGACGGTGATGGTGAAGTGATCCGTGCAGGGCTTCGGCTAAGCACCGCGAGAATATGACCGGGGGTGTAAACTGTGGAGGGGGCGCCGCACACAGCTAACAATTGATGTTGTGTGTTGTTTGGGTTGCCCCCTCTCCTCTATTTATATATGTGTAGGGACTTGGAGTAGAAGGAATAGTGCCACGTAAACAGTACCATGTGAATAGTACACACGTGGACTTGGACTCCAAAGTCCAATCCTATTCCTACTAGGACTCTCCTTTTTTCCTTCCCTAGCTGCGTGGGATTTTGAGGACTTGGTGCGCCTGGCCCAATATGGCCAGGGCACCCCCCCTTAGTCCATGCCAGCCCTTGGAACGTGGTGGACCCACTTGTGGACTTTCGGACCCCTCCGGAATCCTTCGGAACCTTCTGGAAGCTTTCCGGTACAATACCGAAAAAACTGCACCTTTTTTCGGAACCCAAAATATGACTTCCCATAAATAAATCTTTACCTCTCGACCATTCCGAGACTCCTCGTGACGTTCGGGGTCTCATCCGGGACTCCAAACAACATTCGGTCACCAAATCACATAACTCATATAATACAATATCGTCATCGAACGTTAAGCGTGCGGACCCTACGGGTTCGATAACTATGTAGACATGACCGAGACACCTCTTCGGTCAATAACCAATAGCGGAACCTGGATGCTCATATTGGCTCCCACATATTCTACGAAGATCTTTATCGGTCAAACCGTTATGACAACATACGTTATTCCCTTTGTCCATCGGTATGTTACTTGCCCGAGATTCGATCGTCGGTATCTTCATACCTAGTTCAATCTCATTACTGGCAAGTCTCTTTACTCGTTCCGTAATACATCATCCCGTGACTAACTCATTAGTCATTTGCTTGCAAGGCTTATTATGATGTGCATTACCGAGAGGGCCCTGAGATACCTCTCCAATACTCGGAGTGACAAATCCTAATCTCGATTCACGTCAACCCAACAAAACACCTTCGGAGATACCTGTAGAGCATCTTTATAATCACCCAGTTATGTTGTGATGTTTGATAGCACACAAGGTATTCCTCCGGTATTCGGGAGTTGCATGATCTCATAGTCAAAGGAATATGTATTTGACATACACGAAAGTAGTAGCAATAAACTGTACGATCAAATGCTAAGCTAACGGATGGGTCTTGTCCATCACATCATTCTCCTAATGATGTGATCCCGTTCATCAAATGACAACACATGTCTATGGTTAGGAAACTTAACCATCTTTGATTAACGAGCTAGTCTAGTAAAGGCTTACTAGGGACACGGTGTTTTTGTCTATGTATCCACACATGTATCAAGTTTTCGGTTAATATAATTCTAGCATGAATAATAAACATTTATCATGATATAAGGAAATATAAAATAACAACTTTATTATTGCCTCTAGGGTATATTTCCTTCAGTCTCCCACTTGCACTAGAGTCAATAATCTAGTTCACATCGTCATCTGATTTAACACCAATAGTTCACATCTTTATGTGATTAACATCCATAGTTCACATCGCCATGTGACCAACATCCATAGGGTTTACTAGAGTCAATAATCTAGTTCACATCGCTATGTGATTAACACCCAAAGAGTACTAAGGTGTGATCATGTTTTGCTTGTGAGAGAAGTTTAGTCAACGGGTCTGCCACATTCAGATCCGTATGTATTTTGCAAATTTCTATGTCTACAATGCTCTGCATGGAGCTACTCTAGCTAATTGCTCCCACTTACAATATGTATCCAGATTGAGACTCAGAGTCATCCGGATCAGTGTCAAAGCTTGCATCGACGTAACCCTTTACGACGAACTCTTTGTCACCTCCATAATCGAGAAACATTTCCTTAGTCCTTTTTAGGTACCTAAGGATAATTTTGACCGCTGTGCAGTGATCTACTCCTGGATCACTATTGTACCCCTTTGCCAAACTCATGGCAAGGTACACAATAGGTCTGGTACACAGCATGGCATACTTTATAGAACCTATGGCTGAGGCATAGGGAATGACTTTCATTCTCTCTCTATCATCTGCCGTGGTCGAGTTTTGAGTCTTACTCAACTTCACACCTTGCAACACAGGCAAGAACCCTTTCTTTGACTGATCCATTTTAAACTTCTTCAAAATCTTGTCAAGGTATGTGCTTTGTGAAAAATCCTATTAAGCGTCTCGAGCTATCCCTATAGATCTTGATGCCCAATATATAAGTAGCTTCACCGAGGTATTTCATTGAAAAATTCTTATTCAAGTATCCTTTCATGCTATCCAGAAATTCTATATCATTTCCAATTAATAATATGTCATCCACATATAATATCAGAAATACTATAGAGCTCCCACTCACTTTCTTGTAAATACAGGCTTCTCCGAAAGTCTGTATAAAACCATATGCTTTGATCACCTCATCAAAGCGTATATTCCAACTCCGAGATGCTTGCACCAGTCCATAGATGGATCACTGGAGCTTGCACACTTTGTTAGCACCTTTAGGACCGACAAAACCTTCTGGTTGCATCATATACAACTCTTCTTTAAGAAATCTATTAAGGAATGCAGTTTTGACGTCCATTTGCCAGATTTCATAATCATAAAATGCGGCAATTGCTAACATGATTCAGACAGACTTAAGCATCGCTACGGGTGAGAAAGTCTCATCGTAGTCAACTCCTTGAACTTGTCAAAAACCTTTCGCGACAAGTCAAGCTTTGTAGACAGTAACATTACCATCAGCATCAGTCTTCTTCTTGAAGATCCATTTATTCTCTATGGCTCGCCGATCATCGGGCAAGTCAACCAAAGTCCACACTTTGTTCTCATACATGGATCCTATCTCAGATTTCATGACCTCAAGCCCTTTATTGGAATCTGGGCTCATCATAGCTTCTTCATAGTTCGTAGGTTCGTCATGGTCTAGTAACATGACTTCCAGAACAGGGTTACCGTACCACTCTAGTGCGGAACGTGCTCTGGTTGACCTATGAGGTTCAGTAGTAACTTGATCTGAAGTTTCATGATCATTATCATTAGCTTCCTCTCTAGTTAGTGTAGGCATCACGGGAACGGTTTTCTGTGATGAGCTACTTTCCAATTCAAGAGAAGGTACAATTACCTCATCAAGTTCTACTTTCCTCCCACTCACTTTTTTCGAGAGAAACTCCTTCTCTAGAAAGGATCCATTCTTAGTAACAAATATCTTGCCTTCGGATCTGTGGTAGAAGGTGTACCCAACAGTTTCTTTTGGGCATCCTATGAAGACACACTTCTCCGATTTGGGTTCGAGCTTATCAGGCTGAAGCTTTTTTAGATAAGCATCACAACCCCAAACTTTAAGAAATGACAGCTTAGGTTTCTTGCCAAACCACAGTTCATACGGTGTCGTCTCAACGGATTTAGACGGTGCCCTATTTAACGTGAATGTAGTTGTCTCTAATGCATAACCCCAAAACGATAGTGGTAAATCGGTAAGAGACATCATAGATCACACCATATCTAATAAAGTACGATTACGATGTTCGGACACACCATTAAGCTGTGGTGTTCCAGGTGGCATGAGTTGTGAAACTATTCCACATTGTTTTAAATGAGGGCCAAACTCGTAACTCAAATATTCGCCTCCGCGATCAGATCGTAGAAACTTTATTTTCTTGTTACGATGATTCTCCACTTCACTCTGAAATTCTTTGAACTTTTCAAATGTTTCAGACTTGTGTTTCATTAAGTAGATATACCCATATATGCTCAAATCATCTGTGAAGGTCAGAAAATAACGATACCCGCCGCGTGCCTCAATACTCATCGGACCGCATACATCGGCATGTATTATTTCCAATAAGTTATTAGCTCGCTCCATTGTTCCGGAGAACGGAGTTTTAGTCATCTTGCCCATGAGGCATGGTTCGCAAGTATCAAATGATTCATAATCAAGTGATTCCAAAATCCCATCTGCATGGAGTTTCTTCATGCGCTTTACACCAATATGACCTAAACGGCAGTGCCACAAGTATGTTGCACTATCATTATCAACTTTGCATCTTTTGGCATCAATATTATGAATATGTGTATCACTACGATCGAGATTCAATAAACCATTTGCATTGAGTGCATGACCATAGAAGGTTTTATTCATTTGAACAGAACAACAATTATTCTCTGACTTTAAATGAATAACCGTATTGCAATAAACATGATCTAATCATATTCATGCTCAACACAAACACCAAATAACATTTATTTAGGTTCAACACTAATCCCGAAGGTAGAGGGAGTGTGCGATGGTGATCGTATCAACCTTGGAATTACTTCCAACACACATCGTCACCTCGTCCTTAACTAGTCTCTGTTAATTCTGCAATTCCCGTTTCGAGTTACTAATCTTAGCAACTGAACCGGTATCAAATACCCAGGGGTTGCTACGAACACTAGTAAAGTACACATCAATAACATGTATATCAAATATACCTTTGTTCACTTTGCCATCCTTCTTATCTGCCAAGTATTTGGGGCAGTTCCGCTTCCAGTGACCATTCCCTTTGCAGTAGAAGCACTCAGTTTTAGGTTTGGGTCTAGCTTTGGGCTTCTTCACGGGAGTGGCAACTTGCTTGCCATTCTTCTTTGAAGTTCCCTCTCTTTCCCTTGCCCTTTTTCTTGAAACTAGTGGTCTTGTTAACCATCAACACTTGATGTTCTTTCTTGATTTCTACCATCGCCGATTTCAGCATTGCGAAGAGCTCGGGAATCATTTTCGTCATCCCTTGCATATTATAGTTCATCACGAAGTTCTAGTAGCTTGGTGATAGTGATTAGAGAACTTTGTCAATCACTATCTTATCTGGAAGATTAACTCCCACTTGATTCAAGCGATTGTAGTACCCAGACATTCTGAGCACATGCTCACTGGCTAAGCTATTCTCCTCCATCTTATAGGCAAAGTACTTGTCAGAGGTATCATACCTCTCGACATGGGCATGAATCTGAAATACCAATTTCAGCTCTTGGAACATCTCATATGCTCCGTGGCATTCAAAACATTTTTGAAATCCCGGTTCTAAGCCGTAAAGCATGGCGCACTAAACTATCAAGTAGTCATCATATCGAGCTTGCCAAACGTTCATAACGTCTGCATCTGCTCCTGCAACAGATCTGTCACATAGCGGTGCATCAAGGACATAATTCTTCTGTGCAGCAATGAGGATAATCCTCAGATCACGGACAAAGTCCGCATCATTGCTACTATCATCTTTCAACTTATTTTTCTCTAGGAACATATCAAAAAATAAACAGGGAGCTACATCGCGAGCTATTTGATCTAAGACATAATTTGCAAATACTATCAAGACTAATTTCATGATAAATTAAGTTCCATTAATCAAATTAGTTAAGAACTCCCACTTAGATAGACATCCCTCAAGTCATCTAAATGATACATGATCCAAATCAACTAAACCATGTCCGATCATCACGTGAGATGGAGTACTCATCAATGGTGAACATCTCTATGTTGATCATATCTACTATATGATTCACATTCGACCTTTCGGTCTCCAGTGTTCCGAGGCCATGTCTGTACATGCCAGGCTCGTCAAGTTTAACCCGAGTATTCCGCATGTGCAAAACTGTATTGCACCCGTTGTATTTGAACGTAGAGTCTATCACACCCGATCATCACGTGGTGTCTCAACATGACGAGCTGTCGCAACGGTGCAAACTTAGGGAGAACACTTATACCTTGAAATTTTGTTAAGGGATCATCTTATAATGCTACCGCCGTCCTAAGCAAAATAAGATGCATAAAAGATAAACATCACATGCAATCAAAATATGTGACATGATATGGCCATCATCATCTTGTGCTTTTGATCTCCATCTCCAAAGCATAGTCATGATCTCCATCGTCACTGGCTTGACACCTTGATCTCCATCATAGCGTCATGGTCGTCTCGCCAACTATTGCTTCTACATCTATCGCTAACGCATAGTGATAAAGTAAAGCAATTACATGGCGTTTGCATTTCATACAATAAAAAGACAACCATAAGGCTCCTGCCGGTTGCCAGTAACTTTTACAAAACATGATCATCCCATACAATAATGTATATCACATCATGTCTGTTGGGGAACGTAGTAGTAAATCAAAAAAAATTCCTACGCATCACCAAGATCAATCTATGGAGAGACTAGCAACGAGAGAGAGAGGAGTGCATCTTCATACCCTTGAAGATCGCGATGCGGAAGCGTTACAAGAACGCGGTTGGTGGAGTCGTACACGCAGCGATTCAGATCACGGTCGATTCCAATCTAAGCGCCGAACAACAGTGCCTCCGCGTTCAACACACGTGCAGCCCGGTGACGTCTCCCGCGCCTTGATCCAGCAAGGAGGAGGGAGAGGTTGGGGAAGACAACTCCGGCAGCACGACGGCGTGGTGGTGGAGTTGGCAGTTCTCCGGCAGGGCTTCGCCAAGCTCAACGGAGGAGGAGGGGTGTTGGAGAGGGGGAGGGCTGCGCCATGGATGAGGTGCTGCTGCCCTCCCTCCTCCCATCTATTTATAGGGCCAAGGAGGAAGGGGGCCGGCCCCTCTAGATCAGATCTAGAGGGGGGCGGCGGCCAGGGGGAGGGGGCTTGCCCCCCAAGCCAAGGGGGGCGCCCCCCTTTAGGGTTTCCCCCAACCCTAGGCGCATGGGCCCTAGGGGGGACGACACCCAGCCCACTTAGGGGCTGGTTCCCTCCCCCATACAGCCCATAGGGCCCTCCGGGGCAGGTGGACCCTCCCGGTGGACCCCCGGAACCCCTTCGGTGGTCCCGGTACAATACCGGAAAACCCCCGAACATTTCCGGTGACCGTATGATGACTTCCCATATATAAATCTTCACCTCCGGACCATTCCGGAACTCCTCTTGATGTCTGGGATCTCATCCGGGACTCCGAACAACATTCGGTAACCACATACTATTTCCCATAACAACTCTAGCGTCACCGAACCTTAAGTGTGTAGACCCTACGGGTTCGGGAACCATGCAGACGGGACCGAGACATCTCTCCGGCCAATAACCAACAGCGGGATCTGGATACCCATGTTGGCTCCCACATGTTCCACGATGATCTCATCGGATGAACCATGATGTCGAGGATTCAATTAATCCCGTACACAATTCCCTTTGTCTACCGGTATGATACTTGCCTGAGATTCGATCGTCGGTATCCCGATACCTTGTTCAATCTCGTTACCGGCAAGTCTCTTTACTCGTTCCGTAACGCATGATCCCGTGGCTAACTCTTTAGTCACATTGAGCTCATTATGATGATGCATTACCGAGTGGGCCCAGAGATACCTCTCCGTCATACGGAGTGACAAATCCTAGTCTCGATTCGTGCCAACCCAACAGACACTTTCGGAGATACCTGTAGTGCACCTTTATGGTCACCCAGTTACGTTGTGACGTTTGATACACCCAAAGCATTCCTACGGTATCCGGGAGTTGCACAACCTCATGGTCTAAGGAAATGATACTTGACATTAGAAAAGCTTTAGCAGACGAACTACACGATCTAGTGCTATGCTTAGGATTGGGTCTTGTCCATCACATCATTCTCCTAATGATGTGATCTCGTTATCAACGACATCTAATGTCCATGGTCAGGAAACCATAACCATCTATTGATCAACGAGCTAGTCAACTAGAGGCTTACTAGGGACATTCTGTGATCTATGTATTCACACATGTATTACGGTTTCCGGATAACACAGTTATAGCATAAACAATAGACAATTATCATGAACAAGGAAATATAATAATAACCACTTTATTATTGCCTCTAGGGCATATTTCCAACAGTCTCCCACTTGCACTAGAGTCAATAATCTAGTTACATTGTGATGAATCGAACACCCATAGAGTTCTGGTGTTGATCATGTTTTGCTCTTGGAAGAGGTTTAGTCAACGGATCTGCGACATTCAGATCCGTATGCACTTTACAAATATCTATGTCTCCATCTTGAACATGTTCACGAATGGAGTTGAAGCGACGCTTGATATGCCTGGTCTTCTTGTGAAATCTGGGCTCCTTGGCAAGGGCAATAGCTCCAGCGTTGTCACAGAAGAGATTCATTGGGACCGACGCATTGGGAATAACTCCTAGGTCAGTGATGAACTCCTTCATCCAGACTGCTTCCTGTGCTGCCTCCGAGGCTGCTTTGTACTCCGCTTCACATGTAGATCCCACCACGACGCTTTGCTTGCAACTACACCAGCTGACTGCCCCACCATTCAAAATATACACGTATCCGGTTTGTGACTTAGAGTCATCCAGATCTGTGTCGAAGCTAGCATCGACGTAACCCTTTACGACGAGCTCTTCGTCACCTCCATAAATGAGAAACATATCCTTAGTCCTTTTCAGGTACTTCAGGATGTTCTTGACCGCTGTCCAGTGTTCCATGCCGGGATTACTTTGGTACCTCCCTACCAAACTTACGGCGAGGTTCACATCAGGTCTGGTACACAGCATGGCATACATAATAGACCCTATGGCTGAGGCATAGGGGATGACACTCATCTTTTCTCTATCTTCTGCCGAGGTCGGGCATTGAGCCATGCTCAATCTCACACCTTGCAATACAGGCAAGAACCCCTTCTTGGACTAATCCATATTGAACTTCTTCAATATCTTGTCAAGGTATGTGCTTTGCGAAAGGCCAATGAGGCGTCTCGATCTATCTCTATAGATG
This sequence comes from Thinopyrum elongatum, assembly GCA_011799875.1. Lineage (NCBI taxonomy): Eukaryota > Viridiplantae > Streptophyta > Magnoliopsida > Poales > Poaceae > Thinopyrum > Thinopyrum elongatum. The sequence continues at coordinate 44,893,373 of CM022300.1, forward strand.
TTGATGCCTAATATGTAAGCAGCTTCTCCAAGGTCCTTCATTGAAAAACACTTATTCAAGTAGGCCTTTATGCTTTCCAAGAATTCTATATCATTTCCCATTAAAAGTATGTCATCCACATATAATATGAGAAATGCTACAGAGCTCCCACTCACTTTCTTGTAAACACAGGCTTCTCCATAAGTCTGTGTAAACCCAAATGCTTTGATCATCTCATCAAAGCGAATGTTCCAACTCCGAGATGCTTGCACCAGCCCATAGATTGAGCGCTGGAGCTTGCATACCTTGTCAGCATTATCAGGATCGACAAAACCTTCCGGCTGCATCATATACAATTCTTCCTTAAGGAAACCATTAAGGAATGCCGTTTTGACGTCCATTTGCCATATCTCATAATCATAGAGTGCGGCAATTGCTAACATGATTCGGACGGACTTCAGCTTCGCTACGGGTGAGAAGGTCTCATCGTAGCCAACCCCTTGAACTTGTCGATAACCCTTAGCGACAAGTCGAGCCTTATAGATGGTCACATTACCATCCGCGTCTGTCTTCTTCTTGAAGATCCATTTGTTCTCTATGGCTTGCTGATCATCGGGCAAGTCTGTCAAAGTCCATACTTCGTTTTCATACATGGATCCTATCTCGGATTTCATGGCTTCAAGCCATTTGTTGGAATCCGGGCCCGCCATCGCTTCTTCATAGTTCGAAGGTTCACCGTTGTCTAACAACATGACTTCCAGGACAGGGTTGCCGTACCACTCTGGTGCGGAACGTGTCCTCGTGGACCTACGAAGTTCAGTAACAACTTGATCCGAAGTTTCATGATCATCATCATTAATTTCCTCTCTAGTCGGTGCAGGCACCATAGAAACATCTTCCTGAGCTGCGCTACTCTCCGGTTCAAGAGGGGGTACCTCATCAAGTTCTACTTTCCTCCCACTTACTTCTTTCGAGAGAAACTCTTTCTCTAGAAAGGATCCATTCTTGGCAACAAATATCTTGCCTTCGGATCTAAGGTAGAAGGTATACCCAATAGTTTCCTTAGGGTATCCTATGAAGACGCATTTTTCTGATTTGGGTTCGAGCTTTTCAGGTTGAAGTTTCTTGACATAAGCATCGCATCCCCAAACTTTCAGAAACGACAGCTTAGGTTTCTTCCCAAACCATAATTCATACGGTGTCGTCTCAACGGATTTCGACGGAGCCCTATTTAAAGTGAATGCGGCAGTCTTTAAAGCATAACCCCAAAATGATAGTGGTAGATCGGTAAGAGACATCATAGATCGCACCATATCTAATAGAGTGCGATTACGACGTTCGGACACACCATTACGCTGAGGTGTTCCAGGCAGCGTGAGTTGTGAAACAATTCCACATTTCCTTAAGTGCATGCCAAATTCGTGACTCAAATATTCCCCTCCACAATCTGATCGTAAGAACTTTATTTTCCTGTCACGTTGATTCTCAACCTCACTCTGAAATTCCTTGAACTTTTCAAAGGTCTCAGACTTGTGTTTCATTAAGTAGACATACCCATATCTACTTAAGTCATCAGTGAGGGTGAGAACATAACGATAACCACCGCGAGCCTCAACGCTCATTGGACCGCACACATCAGTATGTATGATTTCCAATAAGTTGGTTGCTCGCTCCATTGTTCCGGAGAACGGAGTCTTGGTCATCTTTCCCATGAGGCATGGTTCGCACGTGTCAAATGATTCATAATCAAGAGACTCCAAAAGTCCATCTGCATGGAGTTTCTTCATGCGTTTGACACCAATGTGACCAAGGCGGCAGTGCCACAAGTATGTGGGACTATCATTATCAACCTTACATCTTTTGGCATTCACACTATGAATATGTGTAACATCACGTTCGAGATTCAATAAGAATAAACCATTGACCAGCGGGGCATGACCATAAAACATATCTCTCATATAAATAGAACAACCATTATTCTTGGATTTAAATGAGTAGCCATCTCGCATCAAACAAGATCCTGATACAATGTTCATGCTCAAAGCTGGTACTAAATAACAATTATTGAGGTTTAAAACTAATCCCGAAGGTAGATGTAGAGGTAGCGTGCCGACGGCGATCACATCGACCTTGGAACCATTCCTGATGCGCATCGTCACCTTGTCCTTCGCCAGTCTCCGCTTATTCCGCAGCTCCTGTTTTGAGTTACAAATATGAGCAACCGCACCGGTATCAAATACCCAGGAGCTACTACGAGCGTTGGTAAGGTACACATCAATAACATGTATATCACATATACCTTTGGTATTGCCGGCCTTCTTATCCGCTAAGTACTTGGGGTTGTTCCGTTTCTAGTGACCGTTTCCCTTGCAATAAAAGCATTCAGTCTCAGGCTTGGGTCCATTCTTTTGCTTCTTCCCGGCAGCTTGCTTACCGGGCGCGGCAACTCCCTTGCCGTCCTTCTTGAAGTTCTTTTTACCCTTGCCTTTCTTGAACTTAGTGGTTTTATTCACCATCAACACTTGATGTTCCTTTTTGATCTCCACCTCCGCTGATTTCAGCATTGAATACACCTCAGGAATGGTTTTTTCCATCCCCTGCATATTGAAGTTCATCACAAAGCTCTTGTAGCTAGGTGGAGGCGACTGAAGGATTCTATCAACGACCGCGTCATCCGGGAGATTAACTCCCAGCTGAGACAAGCGGTTGTGCAACCCAGACATTTTGAGTATATGCTCGCTGACAGCTATTCTCCTCCATCTTACAACTGTAGAACTTGTCGGAGACTTCATATCTCTCGACCCGGGCATGAGCTTGGAAAACCATTTTCAGCTCTTGGAACATCTCATATGCTCCGTGTTGCTCAAAACGCTTTTGGAGCCCCGGTTCTAAGCTGTAAAGCATGCCGCACTGAACCAGGGAGTAATCATCACTACGCGACTGCCAGGCGTTCATAACGTCCTGAGTTGCTGGGAAAACAGGTGCGTCACCTAGCGGTGCTTCAAGGACATATGCTTTCTTGGCAGCTATGAGGATGATCCTCAAGTTACGGACCCAGTCCGTGTAGTTGCTACCATCGTCTTTCAGTTTGGTTTTCTCTAGGAACGCATTGAAGTTGAGGGCAACATTAGCGTGGGCCATTTGATCTACAAGACATATTGCAAAGATTTTAGACTAAGTTCATGATAATTAAGTTCATCTAATCAAATTATTCAATGAACTCCCACTCAGATGGACATCCCTCTAGTCATCTAAGTGATACATGATCCGAATCGACTAGGCCGTGTCCGATCATCACGTGAGACGGACTAGTCATCAACGGTGAACATCTCTATGTTGATCGTATCTTCTATACGACTCATGTTCGACCTTTCGGTCTTCCGTGTTCCTAGGCCATGTCTGTACATGCTAGGCTCGTCAAGTCAACCTAAGTGTTTTGCATGTGTAAATCTGGCTTACACCCGTTGTATTCGAACGTTAGAATCTATCACACCCGATCATCACGTGGTGCTTCGAAACAACGAACCTTCGCAACGGTGCACAGTTAGGGGAAACACTTTCTTGAAATTTTAGCGAGGGATCATCTTATTTATGCTACCGTCGTTCTAAGCAAATAAGATGTAAACATGATAAACATCACATGCAAATCATAAAGTGACATGATATGGCCAATATCATTTTGCTCCTTTTGATCTCCATCTTTGGGGCACCATGATCATCATCATCACCGGCATGACACCATGATCTCCATCATCATGATCTCCATCATCGTGTCTTCATGAAGTTGTCTCGCCAACTATTACTTCTACTACTATGGCTAATGGTTAGCAATAAAGTAAAGTAATTACATGGCGTTTTCATTGACACGCAGGTCATACAATAAATTAAGACAACTCCTATGGCTCCTGCCGGTTGTCATACTCATCGACATGCAAGTCGTGATTCCTATTACAAGAACATGATCAATCTCATACATCACATATATCATTCATCACATCCTTTTGGCCATATCACATCACACGGCATATGCTGCAAGAACAAGTTAGACGTCCTCTAATTGTTGTTGCAAATTTTTTTTACGTGGCTGATATAGGTTTCTAGCAAGAACGTTTCTTACCTACGCCACAACCACAACGTGATATGCCAATTTCTATTTACCCTTCATAAGGACCCTTTTCATCGAATCCGATCCGACTAAAGTGGGAGAGGCAGACACCCGCTAGCCACCTTATGCAACTAGTGCATGTCACTCGGTGGAACCTGTCTCACGTAAGCGTACGTGTAAGGTCGGTCCGGGCCGCTTCATCCCACGATGCCGCCGAATCAAGATAAGACTAGTAACGGCAAGTAAATTGACAAAATCGACGCCCACAACAACTTGTGTTCTACTCGTGCATAGAAACTACGTATAGACCTAGCTCATGATGCCACTGTTGGGGAACGTAGTTGTAAATCAAAAAAATTTCCTACGCATCACCAAGATCAATCTATGGAGAGACTAGCAACGAGAGAGATAGGAGTGCATCTTCATACCCTTGAAGATCGCGATGCGGAAGCATTGCAAGAACGCGGTTGGAGGAGTCGTACACGCAGTGATTCAGATCGCGGTCGATTCCGATCTAAGCACCGAACAACGGTGCCTCCTCGTTCAACACACGTGCAGCCCGGTGACATCTCCTGCACCTTGATCCAGCAAGGAGGAGGGAGAGGTTGGGGAAGACAACTCCGGCAGCACGACGGCGTGGTGGTGGAGTTGGCAGTTCTCCGGCAGGGCTTCGCCAAGCTCAACGGAGGAGGAGGGGTGTTGGAGAGGGGGAGGGCTGCGCCTTGGATGAGGTGCTGCTGCCCTCCCTCCTCCCCTCTATTTATAGGGCCAAGGGGGAAGGGGGCCGGCCCCTCTAGATCAGATCTAGAGGGGGGGCGGCGGCCAGGGGGAGGGGGCTTGCCCCCCAAGCCAAGGGGGGCGCCCCCCTTTAGGGTTTCCCCCAACCCTAGGCGCATGGGCCCTAGGGGGCATGGCGCCCAGCCCACTTAGGGGCTGGTTCCCTCCCCCATACAGCCCATAGGGCCCTCCGGGGCCGGTGGACCCCCGGAACCCCTTCGGTGGTCCCGGTACAATACCGGAAAACCCCCGAACACTTCCGGTGACCGTATGATGACTTCCCATATATAAATCTTCACCTCCGGACCATTCCGGAACTCCTCGTGACGTCCGGGATCTCATCCGGGACTCCGAACAACATTAGGGAACCACATACTATTTCCGATAACAACTCTAGCGTCACCGAACCTTAAGTGTGTAGACCCTACGGGTTCGGGAACCTTGCAGGCATGACCGAGACATCTCTCCGGCCAATAACCAACAGCGGGATCTGGATACCCATGTTGGCTCCCACATGTTCCACGATGATCGCATCGGATGAACCACGATGTCGAGGATTCAATTAATCCCGTACACAATTCCCTTTGTCTACCGGTATGATACTTCCCCGAGATTAGATCATCGGTATCCCTATACCTTGTTCAATCTCGTTACCGGCAAGTCTCTTTACTCGTTCCGTAACGCATGATCCCGTGGCTAACTCTTTAGTCACATTGAGCTCATTATGATGATGCATTACCGAGTGGGCCCAGAGATACCTCTCCGTCATACGGAGTGACAAATCCCAGTCTCGATTCGTGCCAACCCAATAGACACTGTCGGAGATACCTGTAGTGCACCTTTATGGTCACCCAGTTACGTTGTGACGTTTGATACACCCAAAGCATTCCTACAGTATCCGGGAGTTGCACAACCTCATGGTCTAAGGAAATGATACTTGACATTAGAAAAGCTTTAGCAGACGAACTACACGATCTAGTGCTATGCTTAGGATTGGGTCTTGTCCATCACATCATTCTCCTAATGATGTGATCCCGTTATCAACGACATCTAATGTCCATGGTCAGGAAACCATAACCATCTATTGATCAATGAGCTAGTCAACTAGAGGCTTACTAGGGACATTCTGTGATCTATGTATTCACACATGTATTACGGTTTCCGGATAACACAATTATAGCATGAACAATAGACAATTATCATGAACAAGGAAATATAATAATAACAACTTTATTATTGCCTCTAGGGCATATTTCCAACATGATCCAGCAAGGAGGAGGGAGAGGTTGGGGAAGACAACTCCAGCAGCAGCACGACGGCGTGATGGTGTTGGAGCAGCGTGGTTCTCCAGCAGGGCTTCGCCAAGCACTACGAAAGACGAGGAGGTGGAGAGGTAGGGCTGCGCCAAGAGGGAGAGAGATTCGTCTTCTTGGCAGCCCCAAAACCCCCACTATATATAGGAGGAGGGGAGGGGGTGTGCCCCCTCTAGGGTTCCCATCCTAGGGGGGGCGGCAGCCCTAGATGGGATGGAGGGGGGGCGGCCAAGAGGGGGAGAGAGGGGGGCGCGCCCTAGGGTGGGCCTTAGGCCCATCTGCGCCTAGGGTTTCCCCCTTCTCCCCTTTGCTGCGCCTTGGGCCTTGGTGGGAGGCGCACCAGCCCACTCAGGTGCTGGTCCCTTCCCACTCTTGGCCCATGCAAGCCTCCGGGGCTGGTGCCTCACCCGGTGGACCCCCAGAACCCTTCCGGTGGTCCCAGTATATTATCGGTGACGCCCGAAACACTTCCGGTGACCAAAACCTCACTTTCTATATATTATTATTTACCTCCGGACCATTCCGGAACTCCTCGTGACGTCCGGGATCTCATCCGGGACTCCGAACAACATTCGGTAACCACGTACAAACTTTCCCTTTAACCCTAGCGTCATCGAACCTTAAGTGTGTAGACCCTACGGGTTCGGGAGGCATGTAGACATGACCGAGACATCTCTCCGGTCAATAACCAACAGCGGGATCTGGATACCCATGTTGGCTCCCACATGTTCCACGATGATCTCATCGGATGAACCACGATGTCGGGGATTCAATCAATCCCGTACACAATTCCCTTTGTCTACCGGTATGATACTTGCCCGAGATTCGATCGTCGGTATCCCTATACCTTGATCAATCTCGTCACCGGCTAGTATCTTTACTCGTTCATAACACATCATCCCGTGATCAACTCCTTGGTCACATTGAGCTCATTATGATGATGTCCTACCGAGTGGGCCCAGAGATACCTCTCCGTCACACGGAGTGACAAATCCCAGTCTCGATTCGTGCCAACCCAACAAACACTTTCGGAGATACCCGTAGTGTACCTTTATAGCCACCCAGTTACGTTGTGACGTTTGGCACACCCAAAGCATTCCTACGGTATCCGGGAGTTGCACAATCTCATGGTCTAAGGAAATGATACTTGACATTAGAAAAGCTTTAGCAGATGAACTACACGATCTAGTGCTATGCTTAGGATTGGGTCTTGTCCATCACATCATTCTCCTAATGATGTGATCCCGTTAGCAACGACATCCAATGTCCATGGTCAGGAAACAATAACCATCTATTGATCAACGAGCTAGTCAACTAGAGGCTATCTAGGGACATGTTGTGGTCTATGTATTCACACATGTATTACGATTTCCGGATAACACAATTGTAGCATGAACAATAGACAATTATCATGAACAAGGAAATATAATAATAACCACTTTATTATTTCCTCTAGGGCATATTTCCAACAAGTTGGACCGCACACATCAGTATGTATGATTTCCAACAAGTTGGTTGCTCGCTCCATTGTTCCGGAGAACGGAGTCTTGGTTATTTTTCCCATGAGGCATGCTTCGCACGTGTCAAATGATTCATAATCAAGAGACTCCAAAAGTCCATCTGCATGGAGTTTCTTCATGCGTTTGACACCAATGTGACCAAGGCGGCAGTGCCACAAGTATGTGGGACTATCATTATCAACCTTACATTTCTTGGCATTCACACTATGAATATGTGTAACATCATGTTCGAGATTCAATAAAAATAAACCATTGACCAGCGGGGCATGACCATAAAACATATCTCTCATATAAATAGAACAACCATTATTCTCGGATTTAAATGAGAAGCCATCTCGCATCAAACGAGATCCTGATACAATGTTCATGCTCAAAGCTGGTACTAAATAACAATTATTGAGGTTTAAAACAAATCACGTAGGCAGATGTAGAGGTAGTGTGCCGACGGCGATCACATCGACCTTGGAACCATTCCCGACGCGCATCGTCACCTCGTCCTTCGCCAGTCTCCGCTTATTCCGCAGCTCCTGTTTTGAGTTACAAATATGAGCAACCGCACCGGTATCAAATACCCAGGAGCTACTACGAGCGCTGGTAAGGTACACATCAATAACATGTATATCACATATACCTTTGGTATTGCCGGCCTTCTTATCCGCTAAGTACTTGGGGCAGTTCCGCTTCCAGTGACCGTTTCCCTTGCAATAAAAGCATTCAGTCTCAGGCTTGGGTCCATTCTTTTGCTTCTTCCCGGCAGCTTGCTTACCGGGCGCGGCAACTCCCTTGCCGTCCTTCTTGAAGTTCTTTTTACCCTTGCCTTTCTTGAACTTAGTGGTTTTATTCACCATCAACACTTGATGTTCCTTTTTGATCTCCACCTCCGCTGATTTCAGCATTGAATACACCTCAGGAATGGTTTTTTCCATCCCCTGCATATTGAAGTTCATCACAAAGCTCTTGTAGCTAGGTGGAGGCGACTGAAGGATTCTGTCAACGACCGCGTCATCCGGGAGATTAACTCCCAGCTGAGACAAGCGGTTGTGCAACCCAGACATTTTGAGTATATGCTCGCTGACAGAACTATTCTCCTCCATCTTACAACTGTAGAACTTGTCGGAGACTTCATATCTCTCGACCCGGGCATGAGCTTGGAAAACCATTTTCAGCTCTTGGAACATCTCATATGCTCCGTGTTGCTCAAAACGCTTTTGGAGCCCCGGTTCTAAGCTGTAAAGCATGCCGCACTGAACCAGGGAGTAATCATCACTACGCGACTGCCAGGCGTTCATAACGTCTTGAGTTGCTGGGAAAACAGGTGCGTCACCTAGCGGTGCTTCAAGGACATATGCTTTCTTGGCAGCTATGAGGATGATCCTCAAGTTACGGACCCAGTCCGTGTAGTTGCTACCATCGTCTTTCAGTTTGGTTTGCTAGTCATCAACGGTGAACATCTCTATGTTGATCGTATCTTCTATACGACTCATGTTCGACCTTTCGGTCTTCCGTGTTCCGAGGCCATGTCTGTACATGCTAGGCTCGTCAAGTCAACCTAAGTGTTTTGCATGTGTAAATCTGGCTTACACCCGTTGTATTCGAACGTTAGAATCTATCACACCCGATCATCACGTGGTGCTTCGAAACAACGACCGTCGCAATGGTGCACAGTTAGGGAAAACACATTCTTGAAATTTTAGCGAGGGATCATCTTATTTATGCTACCGTCGTTCTAAGCAGATAAGATGTAAACATGATAAACATCACATGCAAATCATAAAGTGACATGATATGGCCAATATCATTTTGCTCCTTTTGATCTCCATCTTCGGGGCACCATGATCATCATCGTCACCGGCATGACACCATGATCTCCATCATCATGATCTCCATCATCGTGTCTTCATGAAGTTGTCTCGCCAACTATTACTTCTACTACTATGGCTAACGGTTAGCAATAAAGTAAAGTAATTACATGGCGTTTTTCATTGACACGCAGGTCATACAATAAATTAAGACAACTCCTATGGCTCCTGCCGGTTGTCATACTCATCGACATGCAAGTCGTGATTCCTATTACAAGAACATGATCAATCTCATACATCACATATATCATTCATCACATCCTTTTGGCCATATCACATCACACGGCATATGCTGCAAGAACAAGTTAGACGTCCTCTAATTGTTGTTGCAAATTTTTTTACGTGGCTGCTATAGGTTTCTAGCAAGAACATTTCTTACCTACGCCAAAACCACAACGTGATATGCCAATTTCTATTTACCCTTCATAAGGACCCTTTTCATCGAATCCGATCCGACTAAAGTGGGAGAGATAGACACCCGCTAGCCACCTTATGCAACTAGTGCATGTCAGTCGGGTGAACCTGTCTTACGTAAGCATACGTGTAAGGTCGGTCCGGGCCGCTTCATCCCACGATGCCGCCGAATCAAGATAAGACTAGTAACGGCAAGTAAATTGACAATATCAACGCCCACACCAACTTGTGTTCTACTCGTGCATAGAAACTACGCATAGACCTAGCTCTGATACCACTGTTGGGGAACGTAGCAGTAAATCAAAAAAATTTCCTACGCATCACCAAGATCAATCTATGGAGAGACTAGCAACGAGAGAGAGAGAGGAGTGCATCTTCATACCCTTGAAGATCGCGATGCGAAAGCGTTACAAGAACGCGGTTGGTGGACTCGTACACACAGCGATTCAGATCGCGGTCGATTCCGATCTAAGCGCCGAACAACGGCGCCTCCGCGTTCAACACACGTGCAACCCGGTGACGTCTCCCGCGCCTTGATGCAGCAAGGAGGAGGGAGAGGTTGGGGAAGACAACTCCAACAGCATCACAACGGCGTGATGGTGTTGGAGCAGTGTGGTTCTCCAGCAGGGCTTCGCCAAGCACTACGAAAGACGAGGAGGTGGAGAGGTAGGGCTGCGCCAAGAGGGAGAGAGATTAGTCTTCTTGGCAGCCCCAAAACCCCCACTATATATAGGAGGAGGGGAGGGGGGTGTGCCCCCTCTAGGGTTCCCACCCTAGGGGGGGCGGCAGCCCTAGATGGGATGGAGGGGGGGGCGGCCAAGAGGGGGAGAGAGGGGGCGCGCCCTAGGGTGGGCCTTAGGCCCATCTGCGCCTAGGGTTTCCCCCTTCTCCGCTTTGCTGCGCCTTGGGCCTTAGTGGGAGGCGCACCAGCCCACTCAGGGGCTGGTCCCTTCCCACTCTTGGCCCATGCAAGCCTCCGGGGCTGGTGGCCCCACCCGGTGGACCCCCGAAACCCTTCTGGTGGTCCCGGTACATTACCGGTGACGCCCGAAACACTTCCGATGACCAAACCCTCACTTCCTATATATTATTCTTTACCTCCGGACCATTCCAGAACTCCTCATGATGTCCGGGATCTCATCCGGGACTCCGAACAACATTCGGTAACCACGTACAAACTTTCCCTTTAACCCTAGCGTCATCGAACCTTAAGTGTGTAGACCCTACGGGTTCGGGAGGCATGTAGACATGACCGAGACATCTCTCCGGTCAATAACCAACAGCGGGATCTAGATACCCATGTTGGCTCCCACATGTTCCACGATGATCTCATCGGATGAACCACGATGTCGGGGATTCAATCAATCCCGTACACAATTCCCTTTGTCTACCGGTATGATACTTGCCCGAGATTCGATCGTCGGTATCCCTATACCTTGTTCAATCTCGTCACCGGCAAGTCTCTTTACTAGTTCGTAACACATCATCCCGTGATCAACTCCTTGGTCACATTGAGCTCATTATGATGATGTCCTACCGAGTGGGCCCAGAGATACCTCTCCGTCACACGGAGTGACAAATCCCAGTATCGATTCGTGCCAACCCAATAGACACTTTCGGAGATACCCGTAGTGTGCCTTTATAGCCACCCAGTTACGTTGTGACGTTTGGCACACCCAAAGCATTCCTACGGTATCCGGGAGTTGCACAATCTCATGGTCTAAGGAAATGATACTTGACATTAGAAAAGCTTTAGCAGACGAACTACATGATCTAGTGCTATGCTTAGGATTGGGTCTTGTCCATCACATCATTCTCCTAATGATGTGATCCCGTTATCAACGACATCCAATGTCGATGGTCAGGAAACCGTAACCATCTATTGATCAACGTGCTAGTCAACTAGAGGCTCACTAGGGACATGTTGTGGTCTATGTATTCACACATGTATTACGATTTCCGGATAAAACAATTGTAGCATGAACAATAGACAATTATCATGAACAAGGAAATATAATAATAACCACTTTATTATTGCCTCTAGGGCATATTGCCAACAATGTCTTGACCATATCACATCACAACATGCCCTGCAAAAACAAGTTAGACGTCCTCTACTTTGTTGTTGCAAGTTTTACGTGGCTGCTACGGGCTTCTAGCAAGAACCGTTCTTACCTACGCATCAAAACCACAACGGTGATTTATCAAGTTTGCTATTTTAACCTTCAACAAGGACCGGCTGCAGTCAAATTTGATTCAACTAAAGTTGGAGAAACAGACACCCGCCAGCCACCTTTATGCAAAACTAGTTGCATGTCTGTCGGTGGAACCGGTCTCATGAACGTGGTCATGTAAGGTTGGTCCGGGCCGCTTCATCCAACAATACCGCCGAATCAAAATAAGACATTGGTGGTAAGCAGTATGACGATCAGCGCCCACAACTCTTTGTGTTCTACTCGTGCAAATCATCTACGCATAGACCTGGCTCTGATACCACTGTTGGGGAACGTAGCATGCAATTTCAAAAATTTCCTACGCTCACGCAAGATCCATCTAGGAGATGCATAGCAACGAGGGGGAGAGTGTGTCTACGTACCCTCGTAGACCATAAGCGAAGCGTTTCACAACGCGGTTGACGTAGTCGAACTTTCTTCGCACTCCACCGATCGAGTACCGAACGTACGGCACCTCCGAGTTCTGCACATGTTCAGCTCGGTGATGTCCCTCACCTTCTTGATCCAGCAAGGTGTTGAGGTAGTAGATGAGTTCCGTCAGCACGACGGCGTGGTGACGGTGATGGTGAAGTGATCCGCGTAGGGCTTCGCCTAAGCACCGCGAGAATATGACCGGGGGTGTAAACTGTGGAGGGGGCGCCGCACATGGCTAACAATTGATGTTGTGTGTTGTTTGGGGCGCCCCCTCTCCTCTATTTATATATGTGTAGGGACTTGGAGTAGAAGGAATAGTGCCACGTGAACAGTACCATGTGAATATTTCCAAGTGAACAATACCGCGTGAATAGTACACACGTGGACTTGGACTCCAAAGTCCAATCATATTCCTACTAGGACTCTCCTTTTTTTCCTTCCCTAGCTGCGTGGGCTTTTGAGGACTTGGTATGCCTGGCCCAATAAGGACAGGGCACACCCCCTTAGCCCATGCCAGCCCTTGGGACGTGGTGGACCCACTTGTGGACTACCAGGCCCCTTCGAAATCCTCCGGAACCTTCTGGAAGCTTCCCGGTACAATACCGAAAAAACTGCACCTTTTTTCGGAACCCAAAATATGACTTCCCATATATAAATCTTTACCTCTCGACCATTCCGAGACACCTTGTGACGTCCGGGGTCTCATCCGGGACTGTTGGGGAACGTAGCATGCAATTTCAAAAAAATTCCTATGATCACGCAAGATCTATCTAGGAGATGCATAGCAACGAGAGGGGAAGAGTGTGTCCACGTACCCTCGTAGACCGAAAGCGGAAGCGTTAGCTTGACGCAGTTGATGTAGTCAAACATCTTTGCGATCCAATCGATCAAGCACCGAACGTACGGCACCTTCGAGTTCTGCACATGTTTAGCTTGATGACGTCCCTCGAACTCTTGATCCAGCAAAGTGTCGAGGGAGAGTTTCATCAGCACGACGGCGTGGTGACGGTGATGGTGATGTGATCCGCGCAAGGCTTCGCCTAAGCACTACGACAATATGACCGGAGGAGTAAACTGTGGAGGGGGGCACCGCACACGGCTAAGAGAACAATTGATGTGCTTTTGGGGTGCCCCCTGCCCCCGTATATAAAGGAGGAGAGGGGAGGAGGCCGGCCCTAGGGGGCACGCCAAGTGGGGGGAAACCCACTAGGACTCCTAGTCCTAGTCGGTTTCCCCTTCCTTCTCATGGAGGGGGAAAGGGGGAAGGAGATGGAGAGGGGGATGGAAAGGGGGGCCGCGCCCCCTCCCCTTGTCCAATTCGGACTGCCCATGGGGGGGCGCGCGCCACCCCTTGTGGGCTGCCCTCTCTCTCCCCTATGGCCCATAGTGGCCCATTACTTTCCCCGGGGGGTTCCGGTAACCCCGCGGTACTCCGATAAATATCCGAATCATTCCGAAACTATTCCGGTGTCCGAACACCATCGTCCAATATATCAATCTTTACCTCTCGACAATTTCAAGACTCCTCGTCATGTCCGTGATCTCATCCGGGACTCCGAACAATCTTCGGTCACCAAAACATATAACTCATAATACAAATCGTCATCGAACGTTAAGCGTGCGGACCCTACGGGTTCGAGAACTATGTAGACATGACTGAGACATATCTTCGATCAATAACCAACAGCGGAACCTCGATGCTCATATTGGTTCCTACATATTCTACGAAGATCTTTATCGGTCAAACCGCAATGACAACATACGTTATTCCCTTTGTCATCGGTATGTTACTTGCCCGAGATTTGATCGTCGGTATCTTCATACCTAGTTCAATCTCGTAACCGGCAAGTCTCTTTACTCGTTCCGCAATGCATCATCCCGTAACTAACTCATTAGTCACATTGCTTGCAAGGCTTATCACGATGTGCATTACCGAGAGGGCCCAGAAATACCTCTTCGATACTCGGAGTGACAAATCCTAATCTTGATCTATGCCAACCCAACAAACACCTTCGGAGACACCTGTAGAGCATCTTTATAATCACCCAGTTACGTTGTGACGTTTGATAGCACACAAGGTGTTCCTTCGGTATTCGGGAGTTGCATAATCTCATAGTCAAAGGAATATGTATAAGTCATGAAGAAAGCAATAGCAATAAAACTTAACGATCATTATGCTAAGCTAACGGATGGGTCTTGTCCATCACATCATTCTCCTAATGATGTGATCCCATTCATCAAATGACAACACCTGTCTATGGTTAGGAAACTTAACCATCTTTGATTAACGAGCTAGTCAAGTAGAGGCATACTAGGGACACTTTGTTTTGTCTATGTATTCACACATGCATTAAGTTTCCGGTTAATACAATTCTAGCATGAATAATAAACATTTATCATGATAAAAGGAAATATAAATAACAACTTTATTATTGCCTCTAGGGCATATTTCCTTCACGAACTCCGAACAACATTTTGTCACCAAATCACATAACTCATATAATACAATATCGTCATCGAACGTTAAGCGTGTGGACCCTACGGGTTCGAGAACTATGTAGACATGACTGAGACACCTCTTCGGTCAATAACCAATAGAGGAACCTGGATGCTCATATTGGCTCCCACATATTCTACGAAGATCTTTATCGGTCAAACCGTTATGACAACATACGTTATTCCCTTTGTCCATCGGTATGTTACTTGCCCGAGATTCGATCGTCGGTATCTTCATACCTAGTTCAATCTCGTTACCGGCAAGTCTCTTTACTCGTTCCGTAATACATCATCCCGTGACTAACTCATTAGTCATTTGCTTGTAAGGCTTATTATGATGTGCATTACCGAGAGGGCCCAGAGATACCTCTCGATACTCGGAGTGACAAATCCTAATCTCGATT
This sequence comes from Thinopyrum elongatum, assembly GCA_011799875.1. Classification (NCBI taxonomy): domain Eukaryota; kingdom Viridiplantae; phylum Streptophyta; class Magnoliopsida; order Poales; family Poaceae; genus Thinopyrum; species Thinopyrum elongatum. The sequence continues at coordinate 44,908,888 of CM022300.1, forward strand.
CACGCCAACCCAACAAAACACATTTGGAGATACCTGTAGAGCATATTTATAATTACCCAGTTACGTTGTGACGTTTGATAGCACACAAGGTATTCCTCCGGTATTCGGGAGTTGCATGATCTCATAGTCAAAGGAATATGTATTTGACATACATGAAAGCAGTAGCAATAAACTGTACGGTCAAATGCTAAGCTAACGGATTGGTCTTGTCCATCACATCATTCTCCTAATGATGTGATCCCATTCATCAAATGACAACACATGTCTATGGTTAGGAAACTTAACCATCTTTGATTAATGAGCTAGTCTAGTAGAGACTTACTAGGGACACGATGTTTTTGTCTATGTATCCACACATGTATCAAGTTTCTGGTTAATACAATTCTAGCATGAATAATAAACATTTATCATGATATAAGGAAATATAAAATAACAACTTTATTATTGCCTCTAGGGCATATTTCCTTCAGCAAAGACCAGTATGGATACCGGGACCATGATCAGGTCACCCCTCCCCGATGGCGCGATGATTACCATCGCATTCGGATGCCCCGGATCAGTGATATTTTTACACTCATTTCACCTTTGTTTAAATCGAGATATTTCTTTTAAAAAGAGATATTCGCTTCGATATTGGTACTAATGACTAATGAATGCAAAGGATTCCACAATGCTCTCTTTGATGTGTTTCCACATGAAATTGGCTAAAAAGGGAAGAATTTACGTGTGGGAATGGAATGGAAGGAAAATGGAGGAAGAAAGAATCAACAGGAAATGTCTGCGCGAAGACAGAGCAAAAGACGGCGCTCCATACGGGCGCGTGCGCCCGTATGAGCTCCCTTTGGCATGGATTTCGAGTCAGATCATCCACCTGTACAACTTTTATTAAAGTGACCCCATCGAAATGTCAATAGAACAACAAGCACGGAAGCCAAAACCTCTTCATCATCTTCTTCATCCGCAAACCCTAGTCGCCGTCATTTCCATCTCCTTAGCCATCTCCACCACCATAGTGTTCTATCATCTAGTTCATACTTGTAATCGTGCATCGCACAAGGCATTCATTGTAAGACATATTGCAATCAATCAATCTCAAGTTGTGTTCTTCAATGTTTTCCTCCCGCGATCTGATCTTCATGTGTGAGTAGCTCGGTAAGGTATGGGTTGAGGCATGAGCCTTGCAACCCAAGGTATTTGTTGAGGGGATCAATGGAAGACTTTGACATAACATCTCGTATGTGTGAAATAAAATTGTTCCGTGAAGATGTCTCTTTTCGTGTCCGCGATCTTCATCCCTGCAGGTACCCAGGATCATGAGATCGAGCACCGGTGAGGCTAGGAGTAAGGAGATCGTGAAGTGTTATACCGAACACCGGTGACAGTAAGGTTCAGTAGGGTAACATGGGCATATCCTTAGGGATAAATGAGGTGTAGTCGTTAAAACGTCCAAAGCTCTTGTCTGATTTCATTATCTTAATTATCGAGGCAACCCCTCGTGACGGATAGGGCCTGCGGTAGGAAAACTGATTCTTGATGTAGGACTCGTGTCGGTCAAGATATTATTTGGACACATCCTCCACTTCGATCGTAACAAGCACATCTCGATGGGTGGCTTCCAACGCACAAATTAATATCCCATTTGATCCCAGCGCAAATCACAAGGTTCTAAGCATTAAGACCTCATATTTGTACCTCTTTTTTTATTATAAGTGCTTGAATCACTATTTGCTTGTTGATTCGGTCAAAAGCTGGATTTGACACTTTGACAAAAACTTGCTAGAGACCATCACTTTAAGGGAATCTTCCTCTCGTGGGTTTGATAACCCAGGGTCACCTCCGGGAAAATAGGTGCGGGATACTCTTTTCTGTTCCAATACCGGATCAATAAAAGAAGGTATCAAGCCCTTTTTCTGGCGCTATTGCTGGGGTGGAGTTTAGTGTTCCTAGTCTTTGTGTTTAGAGTTTTTGTTAAAATTAATTTTTAGTTTTTGTCTTTACTTTTCTGTTTTTAGTTTAAGTTTATTTTTGTTGCAAGTCTTGTGAGTTCAAAAACCAAAAGATTGCTATGGCTCGTAATCTTGGAGTTTTGCTACTCCCAGCAACAACTTAATGCGTGAACCTATAGCACAACCTGAGGTTGCAGCCGCTGAGTATGAGATTAAACCGAACTTAGTTTCCATGGTTCAACAGGACCAATTTGGAGGCTCTTCTTCTGAGGATGCCGGTATACTCTTGTAACAAACATAACATAGTCAACACAATATAACCCCATTGTGAAACATGTGCATACCAGGAGCAGCGATTCGGTGCACGGGCTCATCTGCGCCCGCGCATGAACAGTAAAATCAAATTAAATACGAAACAAATTCAAAAAATCTAAAAAAATGGCATGAAAGATGCTCGAATGCGCGAGGTGCGTGCAAAAATTTGTGCAATTTGGACATCCGAGGAGGTCGTGAAAAAAATTGGCTAGAAAGAAACTTTAAAAAGGAACACTATTTGGACTCGATTTGTTTTGCGACGACCTTCTTGAATGTCCAAACACCATAAAATTTTGCACACTCCTTGTGCACCTGAACATCTTTGATGCCCAAATGTCAAAATGTGTTGTGCCTAGTTGGCAAACTTATATGCAATTCAAGCCGTCGGAGGGAAGCACTAACAACTAGCAAAATGTCTGAGGAGCATTTGTAACATAGAACTAACACTCGAACCATTGCTGGTGATAAGAGATGTCAACTGCATATTGGCAATAAATTGCATTAAGCCAGTCTGCAAGACATGTGAGACAAATATTCAATTTTCGCATATGACTACTGCTGATGGTTAATCTTTTGGTACTCGATGACTTGAACCTTTCTATGTTTAATCAAAAGAAGGTGTGCATGACATGATGCAGAGGCCAGGATTATCCTATTTTGAAGAAGAAAAATGTGCGCCAAGGTGTGCCTCAAATGACCGGTTGCCGACTAATTGGTTAATTGAAACAGAACTTGGATTGACACGCGGAGAACTCAGGCATGCAAAGAAGGGATTGAGTTGGCCCTTCGGTGGGCCACCTTGCCGATTGTCATCAAGTCCGATTGCATGGAGGTCACTCAACTTATCCGGGGATCGAGCAAGAACAGGTTGTTGCAAGCAATGGTGATTGAGGAGATCAACAACCTTATTCAAGAAATGAGGGAAATTTTGATCAAGCATGTTAGACGGGATCAAAATAATGTATGCCATTATTTGGCTTTTTTTAGGGGCATTAGAGCATCTACAGCCAGATCCCTCAAACCATCTCTTATATGTCCGCGGACGCTTCGGTCAGTGATCGGACAGGAGAGAGAAGGAAATAAATAACAAATGCAAAATAAGAAAACTTGGAAAAAAGAGGAACCAGAAGATAACAAGAAAAAAACTAAAAGAAAAACTACCTAATCCAGAATAAAAGTCAAAAAAGAAAAAAAAGTAACTGAAAAACCGAGCAAATGAGAAAAAAAATAAAAAATAGTGAAAGCGCTAGTTGGAGTTAGCGAACGCTGGGCTGGCCCCATTAAACGAGTGCCCACAGGCGTAGCGTCAACTATTTGACGCATGCAGGCGTCAACTAGGAATTGCCAAAGGTGAAGCCACGATGAGAACATCCACAAGGACCCCCGCCCCACCCCCCAACCCCCCCCCCCCCACTACATCCCTCCCCCCAATGTCCGCCCGTACACAAAAACGTTACCCAACTGAACCCCCTCCCCAAAGTCAGCCCAAAGGGTCGGATTATCCGACACCCCTCAAACCCAGTCCATGTGTGGGGCAGATATGGGAACTTTCGAACGAATCCGCCATGTCGGATCCGACAGGCTAGACCCATCACAAATCTCTTCTGCCTCATCCACGCCATCCCTTCCCTACCTCCGTTGCAATCCAACCTTCGCCGCCATCCCCATCCCACGGCACCGCCGCCATAGGACCCGAATCGCTCTTGGCCTTCTTTGCCACCCAGGACACGGTCGCCACCTCGGTATATCCAACTCCTTCGGACATACAGCTCGGCCTTGTGTTGAACAAAATGTCTGAGCTATTTTTCTAGATTCTTTTGCTCATTTATAGGCAAAGGATGGATTCGTTGGATGATGACTTTGAGAACAAGGAGCTTGATGAATTCATATACAAAGATTTTTCCGATTCGTAGGATTTGGACTAAGAAGATGCTGAAATGATGATGATGAGCATCCAAGGAAAAATTGAGAAGCAAGTGAAGCATGTTATGAGCTTCAAGGGTTCGATAAAGGGCACGAGAGTTGTTCCCCGAGAAAGGATTGCTACGCATGGCTTCTCTATAAGGACTACTTCACACTCATCTTAACATACCATGAGGTTTTTTTACGTCTCTTTCAGATGAGCAAACCTTTGTCATATGCATAATGATTGTTGTGGAGGAATATGATCCTTACTTCAAGTTAAGGAAGCATTGTTGCAGACAATTATCGTTCTCTCCTTTACAGAAATGGACAACTGCTCTGTGGATGCTTGCATACGATAAAGCCTCCAATGCCATTGATGAGATTATCCGGATGTGGGATAGGCGGATAGCACATGCCTTAAGGCCACGGTAAAATTCCCCCACCATGGTGAAGGTGTAAGGACCAGAGTACCTAAGAGAACCAACTATTGAGGACACAAGATGTTTGTATTTTCAGGAAATGCTCAAAATACACAGGAAGCATCCTATAGGAGCTCTCCTCTTAGGGTGCCACTGCGATATTCTAACCACAAACGATAAATGCAAGGTAGAAACCGAATATTAGTCCACCCTGAGTCCGTAGCATCGTACCGCGTATGGGTACATGTCGCCGTTACTGCCACCATACTGTGTCTACGAAGGTTAACTACTCCATCATATCATGGCATTCAACCAGAATCTTGGTTCAGAGTACCCCTAAAAAAGTATCATGGTTCAGAGTTACGACAACGAACCTATGCAGAAACAACGATTTTGTCGAATATCAGGCACACAAATAAATTATGGAGACTAGTAACGATGGAGACCCAAAACTTTTGATTTTCTCACAAATAAGGCCAAATTTTTTGCAGTGAAGACCCAAAAGTTTTGGTTTTCTCACAAAAGGTGCGGCGTTGTTGTTCATTCCAAAATCCATTCATGCACTCCAAGTGCAAGTCAGTCAATACACTGAATGAAACATTACATATCATCCTACCAAACCATTTCCCCAACAACAGCACCACAAACTAAAAAAATAGCTCACAGATGAATCTAACAGCTTCCACTACTCACTGTTGGCCCTTCCTTCCTCGCCTTGTCATTCTTCTTTTGTTCGAATGAATGATCACAGCACATGCATCCCTGTTTGCGGCAGGGGCATCGCTGTAAGCCAGTATTTAAGCTGCTGTTGCATCGGGGGTGGTACTTGCATATTCTGTGGAGGACCAGGCCAGGCAGCCTATCCATGCATCTGCATGGGAGTGTACTGACCAAAAGGTGGCGGTGGCGGCCTAACATGCGGCATCTGTCCTGAGACATTCCCATTGGCAAAAGGCCAACACCACCGTTTTGAAGCCCTTGGGTTGGCGGAGCAGTGGCAAAAGGCCTATGCTTCCGAGATCCTGGGTTGTTCGCTGCAAGCAACCCAAAGAGATTTAATTATATATGCAAAACGATTCTATATGCTGAGAGCTAGGGATTTAACAAATTTGATGCACAAATCAGTACCACATAATATACCCACTACTTGCACTAGTGATCATCCTTGTACGGTGAACGACAAGAAAATAAAAATGCCACATAGCCAAATAGAAACCACTCACTCACACCCATGCATGATTGATATAACTGAAATATTAGAGGACTGCAGTTATCAAAATTGGCAGAAAGATCATCATGATGAACGATCTGATCTCATAGTTTTATCCATGGAGCTTCAAGCTATGTGTTGTTTGTTAATCACATGAAAAAACAAAATCTGTAATAACAAAACATTGCCAAGAAAGAAGCATCGACATACATATGCCATAGGATATTGATTTTCGAGGTTGGGATGGTTGATATGGAATAGCATCAGCTATATATTTCGGAAGAAATAAGAAGGAATATGCTATTTCTGAACACAATTTTATATAGCTAACAAAGATAAGATAAGGTAAGCCAACTTCCTGAATCTCAATAAATATAGATCTTACTGTCCAATTTTAGAGAGTGCAACTTCAGAATAAGCCAATAAATCATCATTAACTGATTCTTAGATACTTCTGAAAATCTGAACATATTTTTTTTATTACAGTCTGATTCTTCCAAAAATATTAATAAAGAAGAGCATATTCAGTTTATTCTTGGATTTAACAAACATGGTGGCATATCTGTCATAAGATGGTGTGGAGAAAACTAATCTTGATCTCTTTTACCATAACACGGTGTTATCTCTGAGATATTGAGAATAAAATGAAAGCAAATGGAAAATAATCAGGTAAAAGCAAACTAAACCTGACCTGTAGATTCAGTATGTGTAACTGCATCATCTTGACGCCTTCGAGATGCCTTCAGATCGAAACACTCTGTGGTGGGCACGACCATGTTGGCGAAGAACTTCTGTAGCCAGCGCTCAAGGCTGACCAACGTGTCCCGACAACAGATCTGAATTGGCAGAAAGATCATCATGATGAATCATCTAATCTCATAGTTTTATCCATGGAGCATCAAGCTATGTGTTGGTCGATAGATTACATGAAAAAACAAAATCTGCAATAATGAAACATTGCCAAGAAAGAAGCATCGACATACATAAGCCATGTGCGAGTACCATGAAAAATCAGTATCTGTAATAGTGAAACATGGCCAAGAACCTACTGACTGTTGCTTGCACATACTTGTTTCTTTTCAATCTTAATCTAAAGAGAAAAACACAGGTTCCAAACAAGACTTTTTTAGTATTAATGTAACCCTCCATCTCGTCGACTGCCCAGCAAGGTTAATATAATATAAAGAGAATCGAAGCAGGAAGGACGTGAGGCAAACTGGACCTTGGCAATCAGCGCTGGCGGCGGCTCTAGGGGGTTGGGTGCCGAGGTTGGTGTGGTAGTCGGGGAAGAAGCCAAGTCTGGGGGCCTGCGTCCTTGGAGGTCGAGGACAACGAGGAGCATATGCCTGGTTCCTTGGTTCCACTTTCTGGGAAAAAAATCAAATCAAGGCAAGGAATTCAGTAAACATGGCAGTGCCATAATCTAGTTGCAAATTGAGAGTCTGCAATTCAAGAAACATGTTCTAAAGAGTATCAAGAGTGGAATAACTTAAGAGCAGTGCCATGACAAATACTAGTTGTATGTGTAAAATAAAATCTAGTACAACAACACAGCCGAGCTCCAAATGTAGTACACCGCAAGCAACACAGGCAGGCTCCGTGCAAGAAAATGAGAAATTCTGGTTGTCCACTCCATTAAAAGTGTTCTTGAAACTTAACCGTCGGTGAGTAGCAGAACAAATCACCCCCAAATTAACCTTGATAGTAAAGGAAGCAACACTTGGTCGTGTGTATACTTTTAGCGCAAACAGAAGATACATGATGATGAAGTAAATAATGAATTCCTAGGTAATTAGTACTAGTAATCATGTAGAGGAACTAAATAGGCGGGTAACAAGGACTGGGCACAAGATTTTTCTACTGCTTGAGGAGGATACACAATGGCATAACAGCAAATTTTAACCAATAAACTAATAAGTGAACAGTTAAATCCAATCCCTCACCCTCTTAGTAGTGAACATCAAAGAGATATTTTGCAGAGCATCCATTAAAACGTACAAAAGCACTTAAAAATCAACAATGAGGGCACGCAGATGGACCAAAATCAAGCACAGGCACCGACTCACCGTTTGCGGCGGGGGCATCCCTGGAAGCCTGTATTGAAGGTGCTGTTGCATTGGAGGTGGTACTTGCATATTCTGTGGAGGACCAGGCCAGGCAGCCTGTCCATGCATCTGCTTAGGAGGGTATTGGCCAACAGGTGGCGGCGGCGGCGGCTAACATGTTGCATCTGTCCTGAGACGTTCCCACTGGAAAAAGGCCAAAACCACCGTTTTGAAGCCCTTGGGTTGGCGGAGCAGTGGCAAAAAGCCTATGCTTCCAAGATGCTGGCTTGTTCGCTGCAAGCAACCGCTCTGCCACATATATCAACAGAGTTAATAAAACTATTCGTGAAGGAAGAAAGTCACAGCTCAAAAAAGGTAGTAAAAATAAGATCTTTAGTTCAAGACAGCCGTCTACAGGTGACAACTATGTAATATAATACTACCGGCCTACCGCCGTTCCAAAATGCAAGACATTTTTGCAGTTCGAACTGAACTGCAAAAACACCTTGCATTTAGGAACAGAGGGTGTACTAAAAATGCCTCCAGTGATCGTTTCAATCAACACATATGAACAACAATTCATTGCTCGTATTCCAATGCCGCGTCTGTTCAGAGTATGGAAGACTAAAGGTGAATCAAAAGTTAAATTCTTCATCTGGACCCTAATCCAGAATAGACTTTGGACGGCCGATCGGTTGCAACGTAGAGGTTGGGAGCATCAGGCTTCTTGCTGTGCCTGTGACCAGGTCCTTGAATCAGCCAGCCACCTCATTTTGGGCTGTCCATTTGCTAAGGAGGTCTGGCACTTGATGGCCAATCAGTTCAAAGATGCAGCTGCGGCTGCCTTACAAGCTACTTCAATGAACATTTGGCGGGACAAGACGTTCAAGCTGAAGAGAAAAGGAACTCCGGTGGATGAGTGTACGGTGGCGATCTATGTGGCCTGGAACCTCTGGAACGAGCGCAACAGACGTATTTTTAAGCAGGAACGGCGCACTGCTGCGGACGTGTGCTCTCTGATTAGAGAAGAGTTAGGCCTCCTGAAGGAGGCTTGTGAGTAGTCCTTTTTGTTGTTTCGCCAGGATGCGTTTGACATCTCTGGCTTAGTGTTTGCTTTGCTGTTTTGGTAGTCTTCCCGGCTGTTTGTTCAGTCCGTTGTACAGTTTGTTCCCTCTCTTAATTGAAAAGGCAGAGCACCTGCCATTCCGGTCAAAAAAAAAAAGATCAAGATCTATCATGTTTAACCAAATGATGAAATACTCGGTGGGAAATCACTTTTAACAATGTTGAAACAATAAGACCCCGTTTGGTAAATGGGAGTGCAAAACAAAGGAAAGGAAAAGGCCATGGGAGTGCACGCAGTACCATAATCTACTTGCAAATTGGGATTCTGCCATTCAAGAAACATGTTCTAGAGAACTATATTCCCAGGACTAAAACTAAGAACAGACCCAAGCCCATACAAATTGGGATGAGAAATTGGCTTCAGATCACACACAGCCAGCCTCAAGAGTGATACCAACATCAAACCAAAGCATCCATCCACCAAAATTCAGTTACAATACGACTAAAAAAGAAGGTTATGCTTTTGCATTATCACCAACATATCTGCAAGCCAGAAATCAAAACTAGTAAACTAATCCAATACCCCGGGTATCAAGAGTGGAATAACTTAACAGCAGTTGTGTGTGTAAAATAAAATCTAGTACAACAACACAGCCAGGCTCCAAATGTAGTATATCGCTAGCAACACAAGCAGGCTCTGTGTAAGAAAATGAGAAATTCTAGTTGTCCACTCCATTAAAAGCGTTCTTGAAACTCAACCGGCGGTTGGTCAACAGCAGAACAAATCACCTCTGAGTTAACATTGACAGTAAAGGAAGCAACACTTGGTCGTGTGTAAACTCAAAAACATATTAATGAAATATCATGGAAGTTTCATTTATATGATTATCAACTGATATAGGCAACGATCAAGAGAGCCATCTACAACATATAGGCAACGATCAAGAGAGCCATCTACAGCATATAGGCAACGATGGCGGTAAGAGCAGGTGACAACTATGTGGTATAGTACTACCGTTGTTCCTAAATGTAAGATGTTTTGCAGTTCATGAACTGCAAAACATCTTACATTTAGGAACTGAGGGTGTAGTAAATGCCTCCACATTTCAACACATAAGATCAAGATCCATCATGTTTAACCTAATGATGAAATACTCAGAAGGAAATCACTTTGAACAAAGTTGAAACAACAAGGCCCTGTTTGGTAAAAATTTCCATACGATTCCTGTAGAAAACCTGCGAACCGAACAGGGCCTAAAACGTCAAAGCACAAATGTGGGAGTTTAGGGAACTGGGCATCAACCAGTTAGCCACCCATGTTCGAGCGTTCGAGCCTTGCGCTCTGCAGGGTGTGTGTCTGAGTTGTTTCTTCTTAATGAATATGCCACATGGGTAGTCACTGTTGGTCTTTTTTCAATGCGGGATTTAGAGAGTATAATAGTCCAGAGCCCATATCCAGAAGATAGTTTGACTTCAGATACATGTAACAACCTAATAAAGACTAGATAACCAACTTCAATATTCTTTCAACATAAGAAAGAGCTGATCCATGTCATTGTACAAGAAGCCAACCAACTAGCTCAACATATATTTCAAAATACGTACTATACCTGCTGGCGTGCCATGGCGCTCTCCTTTCGTGCCTTTCTTGCAAGCATACAAGACAGTGATTGGCCGATTACATAAATGCCGGTTGTTCATGAACTGGGGAATTACAACAAAGGTAATAGGTCAAACATATAGCAGAACCACAATAGGCCAAAATATAGTGTAGTAATGCGAGAATGACATCGCATCTATTGCTTGATCAGATGATTCAAAGGAGTCATAGCTCACAAAGCCAAAACGTCAAGAATTTCCAGTTTCAGGGTCCCGCATTATCTTGAAAAAAAAGGAAATTTCATATGCTTACCATGTGACCGCTAGAATTAAGAATTAGTCAATTGAGTTACTAGGTAACATGGATTGGTTTTAAGATGACACCAACATGCATTTGCGTCAAATAGATAGAATATTTAACTCATGTGATCTGTATCCCATGGTATACATGAAGGAACAGTGTGGGGAGCCTGTAGGGTAACTTTAAATCAAGAGGATGCTACCGGATAAGTGTTCCAGTGAAGCAAAGAAGACTACCAGACAAGCAAATGCAATGATATTAGGTTAATTTAAGCATAACGATTGCTCTTGTTTGGTTTTGGAGATCATAATAAGAGGAAGGCTAATGGTGATAAAATTAGATCTCATTGTGACATGAGATAATTAGCTAGCAAGTACATAGCCATATGCAGAGTAAAGTTTTCAAAAGTGTCACCTTTGATCACAATCACCACAAATGAACTGAAGGTATCATAGAAAAACTACTCAACGACTTCCTGTTGACAAAGCAAACACAAAACCAGTAGCCACATGTATTAATATGAATATAAAGTAATAAGAGAATGGGCTTTAGGTTTCTACCGGATCAAGATTGCTAAATAAAAAGATATGCACCAACATCCAAGCTCTTGTCTTGGGAAGCCTGCAATAAGTTGGCATAATCATGTCAAGTCACTATGATCAACTAGTTGCCTCAACCCATAAAGGACAAACAATATATCGCAGCAAAGCATCGTAAAGTTTTACAGCAGCAAAAAGAACAATATGCACTACATTTTATAGCAGGAAAAACCACATCAGCCTAAAAGCCTACATATGCATCACATTGCTTGATAGCCACAACACCAAAAGAATATCAACTGCAACAACACTAGCCACTAAAGATTATCAACTGCAGCAAAAAGATTATTTCTGACTTGTAATGCATCATCAGTGTTACCAACTAGTACCTAGTTTAGTTTGTAGGTATAATCAACAGGGCAGTAGCATAAAACTACGATGCCAGCAGTACCATGTCCAGTTTGTGAGCACAAGTGATTGAAAATGATGTGAAATCCAAACTCTAAAGAGTAGCTAGCAAAGCAGGGAGAGGGATGAGGTTCTGATCTCTCCAGGATGAACACAAGCTTCTCATTGCTGCTTAACAGGGACTACACCACAATCAGCCATGGCTCGATGGCCAGAAAATCTCAGGTGCATAAGGGAGAGAGTGAGGAGACCACAAAACTCACCAGAACCGAGGACGAGACTGCCAGCACCTCATCGCAAAGGGTGCCTAACAGGACGGTGTAGCTCCTGTCCTTGTCAGTTGACACTCCCGCTGTGGATGCCGACGTTGTTGAACCGCCGCCTCCCGTGTCACGTCGCCTGCTGCAGGGCGCTTGGGGTGGACGGAGCTTGCTCTCCTGTGCTGGGATACCCTGCAGGAATTTAAATCCCCTGTCAGTCAGTTACACGAACCAACACACAACATGTGTACTTGAGTGTATCTCAAACTTAGGAGGCTAAAACATGCTTATCCATTGGACATGTATATCCAATACCTATCCAGACATGGCCATGGCACGATGGCCATGAACCCATAGAAACCACCATAGCTGTAGCTCCGATGGCCATGAGCTAGGAGCAACCGGAGCAACTGGAGCAAAGGAAGGAGAAGGGCTGGAGGAGCTCACCGTGCTGGTTCTGTAGCCGATGCCGAACGGAAGACGCCAAGGCCGGAGACCAAGCCTACCACTACGCACCTTGCCTGGCACCTTCTCCTCTGCATCGGTGATGATGTTGTGCCTAATCCTGCACATGGAAAAGACAAATAAGAAAGGTTGAGCTCAAATCCAAAAACAGAAGAAGAAATCATGGGGATCCAGAAAAAAGGAGCAGTTAGCTCACCTGGCCTTGACGCTGAATCACGACTCCATGGACTCGAGCTTGGCAGCGATGCAGCCGTTGGTGACCTTTTTGAGGTACACCAATTGCGTGTTCACGATCAGCTGCACACGCATCGCAACACAGAGGGAAAAGGAATGAATACTGAGAAATTCAAGTCTGTATCACATCGGAAACATTAAACAAGGTCATTATTCGTTAGCAAGGAACAGCTGGAACTATACAAACCTACAGTAGATTCCTAAAAGATACACCATTCTTATTCAATGTTCAGAGAAATCGGTAATGACTTGCAGTAAATATTTTAACTCTAATGGTAAAAGGTGCCAAAAAGGGAGCAAGCTTTATAATCTCTGATGCTCGAGTGTTACCAAGTATCGCCATTAATATGTTTTCAGTAATTCAAGCAACACACAGGTCCACTACCCGAGAAACAAAATTTTCACTTGTTGCTTCTTGAGAATAGAAATCACTTTCGGCAGTGAATGGGGGTCGGCTGTTCCAGTCTTGCAACTACAAACCTAACCACTTGTTTAAAACAGCTTCACGGAATTTAAACCAGGCAATCTAAGATAAACTAGAAGTGGTTGTGTTTGGTAAAACCAAAAAAATGGAATTATGTTCGGTAAAAGAAAAAGCGTGTGTTCACATCAACAATCTTGCAGCTTAAAAACAATGGACTACCCATTCAAAAAGATTGCAATATGAAATTCAAAGAAGCAAGAATGCTTCCCTAACTGTTGATCATGTGTGCACTACCCAAAGATACCTCAATATATAACAAGTAGTGAAACAACAGTATCATTGGTATTTTTCTCGACGCCTCAATATAAGTGTTATGGTTCAAAGCATCATGACAAGTAACAGATATCATACAGAAACGGGAATAGGAATTCCAAAAACAAAAATTAGAAACAATAACATGCTATGTCGACGCAAGATATCCACCTAGGTGAGCAATAGATAACCCAATCCTTGCCTGCCTTTTTAAGACTGCCGATGGACATTTTCTTAAGGCCTAAAGGATTGGGCAATGCTTTCTGGCTAGGAGAGGTATGTGAAGGAATAATCCAAAGAAGATGCCATAAAGCCTGGAAAATGAAGTTGAGTTCATGTCAATGTAACACCAAACATGAGAATATATCAGCAACAGCTCTGTCGTCTTAAAATTACAAATTCAACATTGGATGGATATCAATGACAGTGATGATATTGTCTAGTGTATACCTGCTTTAAAATGTGGACCAAGGCCTTCAACACTTCAAGTGAAAGAGGTTTCTCCTGCTCATAGAATTTCCCATTATGAACGATCTTTAACATGTACCTGGAACAAGGTAAAATAACAGAGTTAGACTGCATACTGCTGCCGCTGCTACAAACATACTATTCTGGAGTCAATCACATGAGATGATCACGTCAAAGCCCTCCCCCATGGCTATCTCTACTCACACGTAAGGCACCAGTATGACTAGGAAACAGGACCAGGTTGTTAGTCTGTTAAGTGTGCGTCTCTCTTCTTCCTTTCTCCCATCTAATCTATTTATTTACCGCAAAAGGAAGAATACTACTGCACAAGGCCTTGTACTTTCTATCAGTTAAGAACATAGCAGAAGAATGATTGATGCTGCTAAATCAACAATCCAAAACTCAAGTCCTTTCATACATGGCTGCAAACATGCAAATACAAGCAGTACTTGTCTAATGAAATACATGATTCTCCTCCCATATTCTCTAATGAAATAAATACTTGATTCTCCTCCCATATCCTCCCAGATTACTCAGGACATGACTGACCAACTCCTATGGTCTATATGTGATCACTCTACTAACAAGACGAATCATGACAAGCAATCAGTACAAGTGTTGGCCTCTAATATTCATGTGTGCTCCTCACTTCCTCACATGTCTATCTACCATGAATCATATAGAATAACATGTCATAAATCCAAGTGCATAGAGATCGTTCGACAATAAAGCAGCACATATACTTGTCTACCAGAACTCTTTTGTATATACTCCCTCTGTAAAGAAGTATAAGATCGTTTAGATCACTAATTTAGTGATCTAAACGATCCTATATTTCTTTACAGTATACTCCCTCTGTAAAGAAATATAGGATCGTTTAGATCACTAAATTTTAGTGATCTAAACGATCCTATATTTCTTTACAGAGGGAGTATATAGCATTCTCCTAGGAACAGTACAGAATTATCCTCAATATAATAATGCAAAATACAGTAATACAAAGGTATTATTACTGCTGCAAATACTTCCTTCGGGTCAAAATTAACTGTCAGTATAGCCAAAAGAGAACAGAACATGGAAGGATCATTTATGTCTTATTTGAATCCCGGTCCAAATTACTTGTCATCGTCAAAAGCGATGTTCTCAACCCTACTTTACTAACTGCAACGGTAAGGAAGCGTACCATGCCAACCTGGACTATAGTAATAGCCTACATGTTACTATTCCTAACCAAAGTAAATTGCAGAAGTCATTCAAGTTGACATATAATCAGCATGAGAATGTTATCCGCCAGACGGGAAACAAAGCTATTTTTTTAAATAATACATTTTTTAATAAAATTTGAAAAATAATACACGGTTTTGAGAAATTACACACATAATACGGCATCGGCTTCCTGTAAGCCGACTGGAGCCAGTCGGCCACGGGGTAGCCGATTAGGGTCAGGTCCAGTCGGCCACCGGTAAGCCGAGTAGGGCCCAGTCGGCCATCGGTAAGCCGATTAGTAGCTGGGCCGCCCAACGCACGCCAGGTTGCATGCAGTCGGCCAAGGGGAGCGATGGGCCGGCCTATCGGGCTTCAGGTAAGCCGATAAGTGACTGGATGGATGGATTGCTGCGTGTGATGGATGGATGGTTGTGCGGGTTCGCCTCCCTCCTTCCCTGCGATCTGCTTACGCGAGTACCCGAATACCCGTACTCGAATATGTGTACACCGGCCGGCCGCATATGCATACGCGAGAACAGGCCTACCAGCAGCCACATGAATTAGGTGTGTATCAGGTAATTGTTTGTTTTTTGTGTGCAGCCGTTCGCGGGTGGCCCAGCCACTAATCTGAGTCCAAGTGTTAGCCAGGCATACGGGTATTCGGATACTCGCGTATGCATATGCGGCCGGCCGGTGTGCACATATTCGATGTATTGTATATACACCGGGTCCTGGGACCACGTACAACCCGGCCAGGTCATGCGCGTACGCACTGGCTGTACCAAGTCATGATCCTGTGCTAGTACGCACGTAGGTAGGTTTGTCATGCATCTGCACGTGCATGCATGGGCCATGCAATACTGGAATCAATTAGCCCATGTACTCCCTCCGTTCCTAAATATTTGTCTTTCTAGAGTTTCAAATGGACTACCACATACAGATGTATATAGACATATTTTAGAGTGTAGATTCACTCATTTTGCTTCGTATGTAGTCACTTGTTGAAATCTCTAGAAAGACAAATATTTAGGAACGGAGGGAGTACTAGTTAAGCACACAAGAAATAAGCAGATCACAGGGAAGGAAGGAGGCGAACCCGCGCAGCCATCCATCCATCACACGCAGCACCCCATCCATCGAGCCACTTATCGGCTTACCTGAAGCCGACAGGCCGGCCTATCGGCCTCCCCTTGGCCGACTGCATACAACCTGGCAACCCAGCCACTAATCAGCTTACCGGTGGCCGACTGGGCCCTACTCGGCTTACCGGTGGCCGACTGGACCCAGTCGGCCTCCCGTAAGCCGACTGGACCTTAATCGGCTACCTCATGGCCGACTGGCTCCAGTCGGCTTACAACAAGCCGACGCCATATTATTTGTGTAATTGCTCAAAACAGTGTATTATTTTTCAAATTTTATAAAAAAATGTATTATTTAAAAAAAATAGCCCGCGCAGCGCCGTGATACCGACGCCCTGACCGTGTGGTCATTGGTAGTTAAGTGATGTGGGCCTCACCAGACCGTACGATATCTCGTCCTGGCTTGTCCGATGCGACGCTAGCCGGTGTCGAGGCGGCTACCCAACTGTACTAGTGCCGGTGCAAGCAAAATTATATCAGTTAATGTTGGCATCAAACTAGAGAGCTCCTATACGACGCATTCTGCGTCAAACAGAAGCTGGACGCACACAGGGCGACGCATGACTGGGCCGGCCCATCGACGCGAAAACCACTTATGTTTTCCTGTATCGCGCGCGTACTAAAAAAACACGAAAAACAGGTAGGCTACGCTAGGATTCGATCCCAGGATCTCGCTCACCCGACAGAGCAACCAGCAACCAGCTAGCCACTCCACCACCAAGGCGATACTGATTATTAAAAGCGCGAACCGTTATAACAACAGACAGCAGGGTTGAGATTTTAGAGAAAAACATTTTAGAAACATTTCTTGAAATTTTTGAACAATTCAAAATGGCACAAATATTTACTGATATTCTAAGATTTTTTTCTAAAAGAATGTGAACAATTTTTGTAATCCGAATTTAGAAAAAACAAAGACATTTTTTAAACCACCTAACAGTTTTCTAAAACATGAACAATTGTAGAAAAATAGAAAAAAATTCTGACATTGTGAATTTTTTTGAAAACAAGAAACATTTTCTGAAATTCTTGAACATTTTTTGAAACACGAATTGTTTTCTGAAATTGTGAGCAAATTTGGAAATGAAAACATATTTTCAAACTCCTGTACATTATTTGAACTTAAACTTTTATGAATGACATTCTGAACAGATTTTGATAAAAGAGAACATTTTTTCAAAACATGAACATAACAAATATTTGAAAGCGAGAACATTTTTTTAAATTACTGAACAATTTTTAAATTGTGAACACAATTTAAAGGAAGAACATTTTTTGAAATAGTGAACAAAATTTGAAAACGGGAACATTTTATGAAATTCCTGAACATTTTTTGAAAACATGAACATAAGAAAGATTTGAAAACGAGAACATTTTTTTGAATTACTGAACATTTTTTAAACACAAACATTTTTTGAAATTTTGAACAAAATTTAAAACAAGAACATTTTTTGAAATTCCTGAAAGACTTTTTGAAACACGAACATTTTTTAAAATTGTGAACAAAATTTAAAAACGGGAACATTTTATGAAATTCCTGAATATTTTTTGAAATTGAGAACAAATTTTGAAAACAAGAACATGTTATAAAATTCGGAATAAATATTTGGAATTCTCAAACAAAAGAAACATGAAAAAGAAAAAACAAAAGAGCAAAGAAAAGAAAAGAAAACAGAAAAAGAAAAGAACATTTTTAAACGAAAAATAAAGAAATAGAAAAAGAAAAAGGGAAAATAAAAAAACCAGTTCAGGAACCTCCTAGAAGGTTCCCAAAACCTGAAAAAACTGGCTGGGAACCATCTAGAAGATTCCCAAAACCGGATTCGCATAAACGGTTGAACGGGCCGGCCCATCCGAACGCTGGTCGATCAGCCCCTGTGCGTCGGGTCGACTACTTGCCGCAATGAGCGGCAAATAGGAATTTCCATCAAACTACACGGTATTCCTGTTGGGAAACTTGGGCCTTAGATGGAACAAGTCATTGGCCCATTATAGACCAAGTCCCTCCACTTAACGTTAAAGTGGGCACTTATCCATCCAACCCTAGTTATATATAGAGGAGAGTACCCTTTGTACACACCTGATGAATGAATAATAAAGAAAGACTCCCCTCTACTTCTCTGTGTTCATTTACTTTCTGTACCTGTGTGTGATCGACTACGACGCTCGCTCTCGCTCCGCAACCTCGGACCGGACTCGCCGGCAGAGTTGCGGAACACGTTATCAGCACGCTTCGCTCCATCAAGCTTGCGTCAAGCCTGCATCGAGCAGGCTTTCGTCAATCTCGCGGAGGTATGGATCCGAATTTCGTGAAAATGGATTTCTCTTGTTGTTGTGATTCCGTCTTTGCGATCCCGTAATTTTTCGGATTCATTTTTACCTACGGTGTGGATTTTCCTCGTGAGATTGTGGCGGACTTGATGTCGCCCGCCAATGCGGATCGATCTTGCACCTAGAGGAATTTGTTGACTATGCTGTAGGGAGACGGTGCCCTGATGAGCACGGCACCGCCGCGATGCACTGGATGTGCACGCGTCGTCTCGCTGGTTTGTGTCGTCCGACGACGAACAGCAGAGACGAAATCGTCTTCCCAAACTCATGCCGTCCGGATGACTTGCATGTGTTATGTGTATGCAAATCGCCGTGCACTTGTTGTATCACGCCGCTGTCTTCGTGGACAGCCCTGTTGGCCGTATCACAAGAGGTCCACCAGCCGCCGTTTACCTCGGCTGCTGGCAGTAGCCGCGTCGTGTTTCCTGCAGTGCTCGCGCTGCCAGTCGCCGCCAGGCTTGCCTGCGCGTCGTCGGTCACGGCGGTCAACGATTGGACGCCACCACCACGGCCCCGTGCTGGATGGCCAGCTCGCATGGCTGAGCTGTGTCAGTCCTCGTCGATGTCCGCCACCGCGCCAAGCCTCGGCTGCACCTTGATCCGCGCGTGCCGCGTGATAGGCCGGCTACCGCACCTCCGCTCGAGCCCGCCCGCCGCGCGCCTTGGCTCGCTGGTCACGCAAGTCGCCGCGCTTGCAGTGGCCGAGCCGCGTCATGGCAATCACGTCTTGCTGCAAGCGCAGCCGCATCGCGCACGGACCCTGCTAGACACATTGCACGCCGTCGGACGTTGCCGCGGGCAGCCGAGCGCCTGAGAGTGCCGCCGCGCGCTACGCGTGCCGGGCCATGGCCTAGTGCTCGCCACCGCACTACCGCGCGTGACCCCCGTTGGCCGCCGTCGTGGCCGCCCGAGCTCCCGCATCGAACCACGTGCGCCGTTCTGCTGCGTGCGTCGCCGGCCCTGCTGGCCGCCGCGACCAAGCGGGCTGTTGCCCTGGTCAACCGCCGCCGCCACGCTCCACTCGGGTGGCTGGGAAACCTAGCCACTGCCCCCCAAGGGCTGGGTAATGTGGGCAACCGGTGTTGGGTTGGGCCTAGATGGGCCTGACTGCGGGTGCCCTGTAATAAAAAAAACAGGAGTGGCGGCTGTGCACATTAAATGGGGAGGTCCTATATGACGCTCTTTGCGTCAAGTTGCTCGGGTTTCGCATAGAGCGTCCAGTTGGCGGGCTTTCTGGGCCAATTTTCTGTTTCGACTGTTTCGCTAGCGCGCGTTAACTCAGTGTTTCGACTGTTTCCTTTCGCCTGCTTGAATGTAAAACTGCTTCTTTATGAGTAAAACTGTTGTGCAGTTCAAAATCTTGGACTTGGTCTGTGAACTTGATTCATCTTTTCTTGGGTTTCAATGAAAAACTTAGACAATTGAACTGTACAGTGCAAAAGAACCATCTGTTTCAAAATTCATGAATGTATCACTGGAGCACAAAAATTCCATTGTATCAAGAGTTCCAATAAGAGCAGACACCAAGACACTGAACCTTGTTTACAAATCCAAGTGTGCAAGAAAGTATCACTACAGGAGCATAAAAAAAATACAAAAAAACTGTATGGAAGAAGTATATAAATCTTTGAGCTTCTTTACAAACTTATTCTGCAGATTTAAACCTTCTTTACAACTGAAAGTAATGCAAGAAAGTATCACTGGGGAACCATGATAAAAACAGAGAACTGTATCATTAAGAGAACAGTTTCCTCATGGGACTATTCCTTTCAGTTGGAAAAAAATTCTTGCATTGAGACCCTTGAGAATAATGAGATCCTTGAGAATAGAAAGAAGAAATATGTTAATTGGAAATACAGGTGCAGAACATTTCATCATTGGGATTCTTTTGGTTGAACCTTTTAGACTAACTAATAAGAATAATGAGACCTTTCAGAATAGAAAGAATAAGCATGTTAATTGAACTTACATGCTGATTTGAGAAGTTACCTGAGGTTACTGTCATATGCAGAACGAGTAAAGATTGGCCTTCAAACCTTCACTTGAATATGCGGAAACCCTGTTGAAACATACACGGGATTAGAAGAAAATAATTTCACTGTTTGGTATGAAAGAACAGGCTCTAAGAAAAAAACAACTCTTTTATGTCATTGGGAAACAAATAAATAGAGAACTTACATGTCTTTGCAGGAAAGAAGTTACTAACGGGAGTTGAATTTCATTGTCCTTGCAAGTTATAATCTCAAAAAGGAATTTTTTACGTAGAGCATATAAATCATCCTACAGTATTTTAGAAAAAGTGTTGTTTAATTCCTGATATGTTACAAGTAATGACCAAAAAAGGAAAGATATGACTATCGCTTACATTAGAGAAACCCTCCAAACCGAGACCTTTGTACTTGCTAACATACTGAAGAAGGAAAATTCCTGAGTCATACCTTTCAAAGAAAAATAATATGACAATCAGTTACATACTTAGGATGGAAATTATTGTGAATTTAAATTACTTTGAATCTGCTTTTTTAGGAGAAAGAACCAAAAAGTTGCTGGTGGCTTCTTCAAATCTTGTAAAATGGGAGATTTCCATGGAAAACCCACCTGAAATTGACCTTGGGAGCTGTTACAAATCTTGATTCAAAATTTCCTATGCGGAAAGAACTAGAATTTCCGTATGTAGCAGCAAACAAAACCTTGAAGTTGTAGATAACAGCACTAATTGTTGGTAGAAATGTATCACCACTGTAGTACGGGTTCATGATATCAAAAATTTTGGCTCCGAAGTTAGCAATGATTAAAATCCATTGTTTTTCCTTGAATACGGGCATTTTTACCTAGGGAATTATGGAAAGTTACAATCTATTAGTGTAACCTCTTTAAAGAAGAAAAAACTATAAGAATAGTTTGTACAAAAGAACTTGTCTTACCAAGGAAGCATTCAATAAACTGAAGCCAACATTACTTTCCTGTAAGATTAGTTGGTTTGCAGGATCTGAATGATTTAGCATTGGGTTCATTAGCTTCTCCTGCATGTTTGTTTCCAGAAAACCATTGATAGTTAAGAAAAGGAAATATCGATGATGTGAAAGCGAAAACTGAGGAGAAGAATTCAAAATATAGGCTGACCATGTCGTCAATGCTAACTATGTGCTCCACTATTTCGCTGTTTCGCAGGAGGCCTTTTCTTCCTCGGTCCAATTGGTCTTTGTTCTTTAGTTTTGAAAAACAGCCAACAACCCGAGGGTTTATCCAGCCACCAGGCTTGAATGATAGAGTTATAGTTTTCTGATCCACCCAAACTCCTTCAATCTCAAATATCCTTTGGCTGTTCATGGCAGAAGAAAATCATGAAGAAAAGTGAAAAATAAATCATGAGAAAATAGTATGGATCGCATATAAAAACTATTTATGTTCGAATTATGTAGAACATATCACATAAAAATTCATATGCTTTTTGTACATACCTGTAACTTAATTTGGGAAGAAGTCCAACCAATGTTTGGTAGAAATCATTCTCTATTCCGTCTGAAAAGATGACCTGCTTACCAGCCTTTTTGGGTTCTTGAATTACTAGTGTCACAGATTTGAAAGAATTGTTCACACGTTGTTGCCAAGTGGAAGTTTCTGGTTTTGAAAACTTACTGGAATGTGCTTCATGTTGTTCGAGTGCTTGAACTAGCAAAGAATCTTCAATAGGTGTGGCAATATTGTTTGGGTAGAGTTTCGGTGATAGGAAATCCATTACCCTTATTGGGCTCTGAGTTCCAGGAACATTGGGGTTGGCATGACTATTGCAATGCATACTATACTGATTTTCTGGTAGGCTGAACTCATTAGAGGCACGAGATGCAAATGGAACATTCTGAACTTTTTCAATTGAATTGGTAATTGCATCAAATGAAGGAGAATCTGCGCCTTCATATTGAGTGGCTGTACCAGACTCTCCATTTGAATTGCCATGCATTGTATTGTTGAAAGTATTGTGAGCTGCAAGTAAATTTTCATCAAGCAATGATCCTTTATCCAGTTCAGCATCAATGAAATCTGGTTGAAAATAAAGTGAAGAGAACATTAAGAATAAGAAATGTTAACAGCTCAGTTCATCTACATGTCTGAAAAAAATAGTCTGGATAAAATGAAGTTTTGTAAGAGAAATGACCTTCCAAACGCTCTCCTGGTAATAAGAATCTGAACAATGGTAAGCAAAATTTTGTTTCTTGTACTCTTTGGATTGGGGTTTTTGATTCAGACAAGTATCCTGCAGAAAAAAAGTTGTGATTATTTATTTCATGATCTATATTGGTGCAAAGAAAAAAAGATGCTTAGAAGAGCTATGAAAGAAAAACTTATGATGCAACAGGGCTAAAACATCAGTGGGACGTGCTTTTCTATGACTTGATGTCTTCACAAATAATTCCGGACAAGCAAGCTCTTCGAAAGATGGTAGATTACCATTAAAAGATAGAGAGAAATTAGAGCTTGTTATGTTCACAGACTGAGTGAAATCAATGACCAATTCCTGAAGAATTTCATTGATGGTGACTTGTTTATCTTCATCAACGATTGTTTGCACATTTAGCATTGGGAAAATTGGAGGTGATTCTATAGCCAACAATTGTTCAGTCTTGGGAACTTTGAATGTGTTCTGCAAAAGTGTTGATTTAAATTGGAGGTTTGGGCTGTTGGAAGATGTCCAGGTCTTGAGGAATGAAGAATGCATATCATCTACATAGGTCTTCAGTGTAGATGCTGAGTTCCGAATGATATTCATGTAGAATTTTTGAGCTTGCATTTGAAGAATTATCTTGTCCTGTTAAAATGAGAGAGCATGTCTTGTTAAACAAACTATAAAAAAATGAGAATGTCAGTTTATTGTTACTAAGAAAAAAGATGAAAACCAGCAAGAGAACTTACTTGTGTTAGACTAATATCTGTGAATTTGGATTCAATATACTGTGATATCTCTTCAGGGAGTTCAGCGTAAATTGAATCATTGAATGGAGTAGAGGAGATGTGCTTTTTCTGTTGGGTAAGAAGAGGATGTTTAATATTTATATAATGTTTCACTGCACTTTGAAGAAGTACTAGAACTATAAATCAAAATTAAAGACAGTGAATAGAACTATGTAATGTGCAATAGTAATATCTATGAAGAACAAGGCCATATACCGGTAGTCTGCCATATCCGTTACTTTCGCCATGGAGCGCATCGAGAGCCATGTATGAATTTAGCATGGTTGCCGACCATAGTGGTAGTCTTGGTTCAATGCTTGGCAACTTGAACTCAGTTATTATGAGAAACTCGAAATAGGATATCTGACATTGAAAACAAAATTCAGACAGATTGGGTAAAAAATGAAAAGTGTTAATTAGAGACAAAGAAAAAATTGAATGGTACATAGAAAAAGAAAAGTTAAAGAAATTTTATCGTGGGAAATATGCTTACCACCATAAGTAATTTGCTTCCTCCAGGAATGAACTTTTTGGTGCTTGTGTTGTTTAGTTTTGCTTTCTTTATTGAGTAAACCATGTAGCTCAAACATAGCAGACACCAATCATATTGGGAAATACTGTCTATGTCAACTATTGCATTGTAGACAAACTTGGTAACAACTCCACTTGAATTAGGCGCAACAAACAGTGATAGTACTATGAGAATGAAGATTCGGCAGTACTTATCTTCAGGAAGATCATCATTGATAATTGAGAAAAGGTACTCAATAGTGGGTGCAGTTGTTCCTAACTCGTGCTTGATGAAATCATAGGTTGCTTCTGATGGTTTCGTGATGACAGGAACTCCACCAATTGGTATGCCAAAAATCTTGTGAACAGTTGTAGTTGTAATTGGGAATTTGAATCCATTTGGCATTTCAATGGAGCAAGAGGTAGTGTTGAAATTGTTTGCAAGCCAGAAGTAAATGGAGTCAATATTGGACATGCTGGTTATTTGTAGGAATGTTTGAAAACCCATTCTACGTACACACTGTTTGTCAGTGTCAGTCATTTCAGATGCAAGCTTGATAAATGATTCGACATGCTGAAATTGATTGCACTGCATGAAAAAAAAATAAAGGAAGAAATGGAAATATTAGATGATTTTTTTTCATTTGAGAAAGGAATGGTATAGAGCATAAGTCCATTACCTTGGATCTCTTCTGATCTGCATGTACAATGTCTTCTGCTTCTCTTTTCTTTGTACATCCTTGTTCCATCTACAGTGAATACAGTATTATTAATTGTTCCAATGAAAGTAAGCGAAAGTAAGTCAAAGTACGAGAACATGGCAGTTGGTTCGCTATGCAATGAAAACTAACAATATTGATGGAAATTTCTGATCTGCATTCAGTGTGAGCACTATGTTGAACTACTAACAAACAGGAGCTCATCAAAACTTGCAAATAAGCACTGCTTGGTAGAACTAGGGATTACTGAAAAAATCTTCTAATAAGCACTTGTTATAGTACTTCCAGGAATTAGTGTAAATCAGCAGGAAAAACATCTTAATTGGCATGAACACAGCCGCGGAGTAGAAAATCGGCATGACCAAAACAGAGACATTGAGTAATGGCTCCTACAAAAGTGTACAGCCCAATCGAGACAACAGTATTTCGACAAGGCTACTACTCCTGACATGTTCTAATTTCACTATATGGCTGCTGAAAATTTCATGAAATGCAATTCCACATATAGATGTGGTGGAAGATGATGCAGAAGCACATGTTGCATTACATGGCTGCTGCACACCCCTAACCCATAACTTCTTGTTCATGAAATGCAACATGGCTGCTGTTAGAGATGCAGTTAGATAACAAAATAGAATAATGTTCCCTTGGGTCATTTATTTGGGGACATTATTAAAGGGACATTTTCCAATGAAGATTTAAAAAGTGATAATTGAATAATGTTCCCTTGGGTCAACCAGATTTCCTTGAATAAAAAAATTTTACTACAAGAATATAATAATGTTCCTTGAATAATGTTCCCTCAATAATTTTCTTAAAAAATGACTAAATGTTTTTCGAAAAACACAATGTTGTCTGAAATTTTAAAATGTTCTTCGAGTCAAAATAATTACTCCTCGGCATTAACAATTATTTGGGGAACATTATTTGGAGAACAATATTAAAGAAACATTATTCAGGGAACATTATTGGGGGAGGAAAAGAAATCAAGAATATAATAATGTTCCTTGAATAATGTTCCCTCAATAATGTTCTTAAAAAATGACTAAATGTTTTTCAAAAAACACAATCTTGTCGGAAATTTTAAAACGTTCTTCCAGTCAAAATAATTACTCCTCGGCATCAACAATTATTTTGGGGATATTTGGAGATCAAATATTAAAGAAACATTATTCAGGGAACATTATTGGGGGAGCAAAAGAAATTGAACATTTATTTGGGGAACATTATTAAAGGGACATTTTTGAATGAACATTAAAAAAATGATAATTTCCTTGAATAAAAAAAGTTTACTACAAGAATATAATAATGTTCCTTGAATAATGTTCCCTCAATAATGTTCTTAAAAATGACTAAATGTTTTCGAAAATACAATGTTGTCTGAAATTTAAAATGTTCTTCCAGTCCGCATCAACAATTATTTTGGGGAACATTATTTGGAGAACATATTTAAAGAAACATTATTCAGGGAACATTATTGGGGGCAAAAGAAATTGAAACTTTATTTGGGGAACATTATTAAAGGGACATTTTTTAATGACATAAAAAATGAAATTTCATTGAATAAAAAAAGTTTACTACAAGAATATAATAATGTTCCTTGAATAATGTTCCCTCAATAATGTTTTAAAAAATGACTAAATGTTTTTCGAAAAACACAATGTTGTCGAAAATTTAAATGTTCTTCCAGTCAAAATAATTACTCCTCGGCATCAACAATTATTTTGGGGAACATTATTAGAGAATAATATTAAAAAAACATTTTCAGGGAACATTATGGGGGAGCAAAAGAAATTGAACATTTATTTGGGGAACATATTAAAGGGACATTTTTGAATGAACATTAAAAAATGATAATTTCCTTGAATAAAAAAAGTTTACTACAAGAATATAATAATGTTCTTGAATAATGTTCCCTCAATAATGTTCTTAAAAAATGACTAAATGTTTTTCGAAAACACAATGTTGTCTGAAAATTTAAAATGTTCTTCCAGTCAAAATAATTACTCCTCGGCATCAACAATTATTTGGGGAACATTATTTTGGAGACAATATTAAAGAAACATTATTCAGGGAACATTATTGGGGAGAAAAGGAAATTGAAATTGAACATTTATTTGGGGAACATTATTAAAGGGACATTTTGAATGAACATTAAAAATGATAATTTCCTTGAATAAAAAAAGTTTACTACAAGAATATAATAATGTTCCTTGAATAATGTTCCCTCAATAATGTTCTTAAAAAGGACTAAATGTTTTTCGAAAAACACAATGTTGTCTGAAATTTAAAATGTTCTTCCAGTCAAAATAATTACTCCCGCATCAACAATTATTTTGGGGAACATTATTTGGAGAACAATATTAAAGAAACATTATTCAGGGAACATTATTGGGGAGCAAAAGAAATTGAAATTGAACATTTATTTGGGGAACATTATTAAAGGGACATTTTGAATGAACATTAAAAAAATGATAATTTCCTTGAATAAAAAAAGTTTACTACAAGAATATAATAATGTTCCTTGAATAATGTTCCCTTATAATGTTCTTAAAAATGACTAAATGTTTTTCGAAAAACACAATGTTGCTGAAATTTAAAATGTCTTCCAGTCAAAATAATTACCCCTCGGCATCAACAATTATTTTGGGGAACATTATTTGGAGAACAATATTAAAGAAACATATTCAGGGAACATTATTGGGGGAGGAAAAGAAATTGAACATTTATTTGGGGAACATTATAAAGGGAAATTTTTGAATGAACATTAAAAAAATGATAATTTCCTTGAATAAAAAAAGTTTACTACAAGAATATAATAATTTCCTTGAATAATGTTCCTCAATAATGTTCTTAAAAAATACTAAATGTTTTTCGAAAAAAAAAAGTTGTCTGAAAATTTAGAATGTCCTTCCAGTCAAAATAATTACTCCTCGGCATCAACAATTATTTTGGGGAACATTATTTGGAGAACAATATTAAAGAAACATTATTCAGGGAACATTATTGGAGGAGCAAAAGAAATTGAACATTTATTTGGGGAACATTATTAAAGGGACATTTTTGAATGAACATTAAAAAAATGATGATAGAATAATGTTCCTTTGGGTGAACAAAATTTCCTTGAATAAAAAAAGATTACTACAAGAATATAATAATGTTCCCTGAATAATGTTATAAAAAAATCACTAGATGTTTTCAAAATAAACAATGTTCTTTGAAATTTTACAATGTTCTTCAAGTCAAATAATTTTTCATCGGCATCAACAATTAGTTGGGGAACATTATTGGGGGACCATAATTAAAGAAACAATATTCAAGGAACATTATTGGGGGAACAAAAGATGTTAATCATGTATTTGAAAAATGTTAAATGTGTATAAGGATTTTTTTCTCATGTATACACAAAATTTACAATGTGTGGGTCCAAAAACTATAGTCATCAAATAAAACAGATTAATGTTCCCTCAATAATGTTCTTATACACATCAAACTATAGTCATAACCCGTGTGTGGGTCCACAAACAGATTTCCCAATAAATAACCCGAGCAAGTGCATAATGACGTTATGAGATCCCCTAAGAATTCACATTTTTGAGGGAAACAAAAAAATTAGTGAACAAAAATTCAGCAAACATTTCTTAGAGAACATTATTTGGGGAACGTTATCAACATTATTAGGGAACATTACTTACGGAATATTATTTAGGGGACTTTTTCATTTTTTTGGGAAATCTTTTTGAAGTAGACATCCTTTTGAAGTAAACAATTGTTTGACAACAATTTTAATGGAACATTTTTTACGAAACTCTTTTGAAGTAGACATTCTTGATGCAAAAGTAGAGAGTATGGTACTGAGGCCGTACCTCCTAAATGCCAAATTTCCTGAGAGAATTCACTGAATGTATGGAACATATTATGTGAAGTTCAATTCTGAAACATCTTAGATATATTTTACAAGAAAAATGTGCATTTTTTTCGTAGCAAACGAGACGAAAGGCAACATTGTCATTATACTTACAAAAGCAATAGTGATCCCTTTCATGGAAATCAATCACACATCTGCTTTGGAAAAAAATAAACAACACACTTCATTGAAAAAAAAATCCTTGAAGACACTCATGTTGGTATTGAATTGTGCTGGTGACACTACTCTCATAAAATATAAATGTACTGAGTCTCCAACATAAATGTTTTCCACACAAAAGAGTGATTTCCACACAAAGGGAAAAAGGGAACTTAAAAGTTTTCCAAGCAATGACACCGGTGAGTTATAAGTAGTTGTGGTGCACATTCAATTGGCAAAAATGGACAGATCAATTCTAGAAACTCAAAGTATTTGCTTTCTGCACACAACTAGCGGCGCTTCTTCCTCTTCTTGGTTGAAACATCATCTTGAAGTCCCTCAACACCTTTTTCGTTGATGTCAGACTTTGCCAGCTTGTAAGCAACGACCTGACGAAATTGAGGAATAATTCCCTGGGACAAATGAAACAGTAAACAACACATTAGCATGCATAAAAGCGTGGGGGGGGGGGGTAATTTGTGAAAGAAAGTATAGACCAAGAAAGAGGAAGAGTGATTTGCTGGTGACATACATCATCAAATTCTTTCATGTTCTTCCCATCCCAGATATCCATATACATGATAGCATAGAGAGCACAATTGTGGCTGTACAAAGGTATACATAAAATTCAGCAAAGGAAGTTCTTGGGTGACAGAATGTTAATTGATTATAAGAGTTAAAGACAGAAAAGTGCATGGAGCATAATGATGGTTGCTTTACTCACAGGTTGTCTTGCTGGGGGTAGTCCTCAGGGGAAATGCACTCGAAATTCTCAATATTCTTGTATGTGCATCCAGAAGACTTGAAAATGGTGCCCATGTTGATGATCTATATTAAAAGAAGTATAAGAATTCAACTAGTGTAGAACTTTTATAAAAAAAGAACAGTAGTTCAATTATCTGCGTGTAACTACTGACATACGGATGATGACAGGGTAAAAACTAAAAGTCACAAAAGATTTGATGTTACAAAAGGCACAAGAGTAAAAACTAAAAAGAGAAGAAAACAAACCAGATTTGATGTTAACTTATTGACTTGATTTTGAGGAACAGAACTCCTTGAATCAAAGAAATTGACAGTTTCAAACAGATTGTTAATGCAGAACAAAGTCCAGTG
This sequence comes from Thinopyrum elongatum, assembly GCA_011799875.1. Taxonomy (NCBI): domain Eukaryota; kingdom Viridiplantae; phylum Streptophyta; class Magnoliopsida; order Poales; family Poaceae; genus Thinopyrum; species Thinopyrum elongatum. The sequence continues at coordinate 44,938,840 of CM022300.1, forward strand.
GAATGAATCAACTCTGGGGAAATATAGCTGGATCACAAACAAAGAAGTAAAATCAGTAGAGATGAAGAGAGGATGTGATAATTTAGAGTTTGTTGCATTGATAACTGATGTTTACCATATCACGCTTATGTAAGTTCTTGCCATAGTTCAGTTTCTTGAATTCTATTACACAAGACCGAGAGTTGAAATTCTTGGGATCGACAACTAACTTCTCCTGCACATCCAATGAAAGAGATAAGAACACTAAGAACAGAAGTTGCAAAAAGTTCAACACGGAACAAAAAGATAGGAAATACTATAGATGAGGAATAGAGAATTACCGTGAAGTATGAAGTAAAGCAGTATTTCGAAGGTTCCTTACTTTTTGGATCTGGATCTTCATTCTCATAATTGAAAACTTGGACATAAGCATTGAAGACTTCATTGTCAACATTTCCTATTGCCTTGAGTGAATTATAGAAATGATCATACTCCACAGTAAAGCCATTGATGTCAATAATGGTTGGACTGCATTTTTAAAAATTGAAACAGTTAACATACAGAATATACAACAAGATAGATTGTTTCATGCCTATAAAGTAAGATGCTCCTGAAATAACTTACTTTTCATTGTTGAAGAATTTGTTTCCAAGGTATTTCTTATAAAACTCCTGAACATGAGGTTCAACAGTTATCTTTGATATCTTTTCTTGAGCAGATAGATCTTTTGCTTTCCTTTTCTTTCGATTTCTCTTCTCTATAGTGCTGGGATCAGATATATTCAATGCTGCATGAGATGATTTGTGCTCAGGTACCTCAGGTACTACAGGATCTGTCCAGTGAACCAATTGCATATAATAAGCTTTGGTATGAAAAACAATGAAGCATATAAAAAGAAGGCAGGACATTGCAAAAACTGAAACAACCAAATTGGAAGTAAAAACTCAAATACAGTGAAAGCAAACAAAAATGAACATAAGGAAAGAGCAGTTGATTTAAAAAAAGGTGGGAACTACCTTTGGGGACTGTCTTATCAAGTTCTGGGATTATAATACCATCAGCATACTTCATGGCAATTTCAATGCCATCTCCCAGATTGTCATTTGATTGTGAGATCACATTCCTTAGCATAATGCCATCTTCAGTTAGAATGTTTGATGAAGCAGGTAGTTCTTTCGTTGGAGACTCATTCACTAACTGAGCTTGTTTGCTGACAGAAATTGGAGTTTCCTGAATATGGACTGTTGTGGGGTTCACATGCTGAAATTCTGTTTCATATGGCTCACTATTGACAGCATGTTCAATGCAATCCACTGGTTGCAATACTGACATCGGTGGAGTACGAATTGGCTCAGAAAAGGTACCTGAGATCCCAATAAGAGTGTTAACAGCAAATTGAGTGCCATCACTTGTTTGACTATAAGAAATAAGTTGATCAGGTGTGTTGTCAGTATGAATACCATTGTTCCCAGGTGAAATTTCTTCATTCTGAACAATGTTTACAGCTGAAGGTGCTTGCTTAGTTTCCTCTACTTGTTGAGGAACTGAATCTTGTTCTGGAACTGGAACTGCATTTTCAACTTGGATGTCCTTGCTGGTGTGCCTTAAGGTAACATCAGGAGTAGGACTAACTTCTACGTGATCTTGGAATAAAGATGCTCTAATTGGCTCACTGTTTATCTGGACTAGGCGATGGTTGGTGTTTAATGGTTCATTGTGATTATTCATGTTGCTACGTGCTGAAAGAAGAACAACAAGATTCATGGTTGAAGTGGCAGGAATGTTTACTTGGCTGTTTGTATTTCGCAGAAGAGACATGACAGTTGCTTTGAGATCTGAAAACATATTTTGCATATGCTGTTCATGAAGCTTCTTCCAAATTTCATCATGCTTTGCAACAACTTGAGATATTATATTCATAACCTATTAGTTCAGGACAGAAAAGTTACAAGTGTATTAGTTCTGCTATGACACTGAAGTGACAATACTAAAATCTATTGGTAAACAAAAGGTTAAAAAAAGCAGATAAACATAGAAGGAACAAATCATTATCTAGTAAAATCATTATATGTTCAAAGCAAGCAACAAATTATGCATTGAAGTACTCGTATGTTGTACTGGGAGCACTGCAACTCGTTATATTTTGAGTACTCATATGTTGCACTAGGAACAGATCATGCATCCAAAAACTAGTGTGAGATGTCATTGGTAAACAACGAAAATTGGTTAGATTCTGTTCCTTGTGTTTGATTTTAGTCTTGTCAATTGGTGATACTATCTTTTTGGGTCTCAGATCTTTTCAATGTCAATACAATAGAGAACCGCCTAATTGACAAGGAGGAAACTACCTCTAGCAAAATTCCTATCTCAGTTGAGAGTACGAACACAGTATGTTCATTTTATGAATGCAAAACTCATTCTATTTTTGAGTAATCATATGTTATATTAGGAACATATTATGCAATCTGTTTTGTTGCGAACAGTCTATAGACATATGGCAACTGATTTCCTAGTTCTGCTATGACACTGAAGTGAGAAGACTAAAATGTATTGGTAAACAAAAGGTTAATAACAAGCAGATAAACATACTTCTGGATTACTGTTCGATGTAGATGCAACATTTGAGATGTCATTGGAGTTTGGAATGAGATTTTCCTCAACATCATAACTCTGTGGGGCTTTGGTCCACTTCTCTTGAGCCAATACAATTGCACGAGAATCGTAAGGTGTCCTAGAAATGTCTTTCAGCTGAAAAGAAAAAACAAAGTCAACAAATAGGTCTGAATGTTCTTAAAACAAGACCATGAAACCAAGAAAAATGTCATTCCAAAGAATTAAGAATGAAAGCATTTGCTCCTTATTGTTTGAAACTATTTTCTGCAACTTTTGTCGTCAGTTAAACAAATGCCAAAAAAAAGGATAGAACAAGCTTACTGGTAAGAATCCCAATGCAAACGGCTTCTTGGATCTTGTGTTTAAGTCCACTGTAGCTAGATAGTCAAAGTTGTCATTCTGAATATATGCCATTCTAGGGACTCCATAATTGATACTTCGTTGTTGAGAAGCTTTTGTGAAGTCCACAAAGTCCAGATAGACAATCTAAGAATATTGGGAATCATAAGAGAACATGAAACAGCAAATCAGTGACTATAAACAAAAATTGCATAGCTTAACAATACATTTAAAAAAAATGAAAAGTAGGGAAAATTATAAAACTTACAGCAGCTAAAGGTAAGCATCCACCAACATAGATTGAATTGTTCAATGCAGTTTCAGTTCTATTGAATAGATTGGTGCTAAAATTATCAATTTCTTTGTTCAAGTGATCAATGCAAAGTTGAGCCAAATCAAAGGTCTTCAGCTTGCTAATGTCGTGGAGCCCATAAAGAATTTTCCAATTTGCATAATTCCGATTGGTTGGGCAGAACACAGAACTTATGAACAGAAATAATAAACTCCGGATGAAACCTTCCTCGGTCTCGTCATTCTTCATGATAGTGATGATACTATCAAATTGAATGTTCTTCTGGCCATTACCGAGATACTGAGACCTAAGCTGTAACACTCTAGCCATGACAACTGGATCTGTGCTGTCCAGAGGAAAAGGCACAGAACCAGAACGGATCCCAAAAACCTGGATTACCATGTCTCTTCTTAGATGAATTATTTTATCACCCTTTCTGAAAACTCCAGTCCCATTGCAATTTAAGTGGTCCGCAACCCATTGAAGAATTGGTATTGGAACCATTAAGTGAGGATGAATATTCAGAAGATTATCGAGCTCATATTTCCTAACAAACGACTTTTGATTATCACTTAAATCAGAAACTGCCTTATGCCACCTGATGGTAGAAAACCTGTGCTTGATGGTACCAGCAGGATATTTGTAAAGTCTAGGCATGTTTAGAGTTGAGGGAGACCTGTATAATAATTAAAAAAAGTAAGGTCATGAAACAAAGACTAATTAAATACACAGAAGAAAGTATGACAATTAAAAACATGTAAACACATTTGAAAAATAAATAAAAAGAGCAAAAAGTAGATCAGAAGTGCCACATCTTGCAAGTTTCATCTTGCATTACTGGGTTAACATCATATATGAAAAACTATCAAAATAAAAAGTGCCACATCTTGCAAGTTTCATCTTGCATTACTGGGTTAACATCATATATGAAAAACTACAATCACATCTTATGAATATATATCACATCACCTAATAACACTCGTCTAAAATGACAAAAACTAGCACGAGAACCATCCATGTGTGAAAAAAGGTAGCACACAAAAGTTATTCTCAAACTGTCGTTTAAACATATCTTATTCATATCTTATTTCATGGTTTGTTGTAAAAAAAGAAGAAGAGTGATTCTCCAATCAAATATAAAGCAGTGAATTAACAGGAATCAATGTATAAAAAAATGCCACAAGTTCAACAACCTCAAAAAACAGCATTCACTCTTGCCCCGGGAATGCATTAAAATTATTATCTATTACTTATTCAATTCCTCATAACATCACTCTCAGGCAAAAAGAAAGGGCACAATAAAAAGTAGCCACTGTAGTAAGCATCAGATTAACAAAAAAAATGACATATAACTTCACAGCAAACAATAATAAAAGTAGCCACTGATCGTTGGTTCCACCTATTCCTACCGTTCGCGTTCGTTTCGTTTCCCCACACCCCACGCGTCGAAACCCTGAAAGTCGCTTTTTTCACTCACTAGGCCAGGCTAGGCTAGGGTTTTGTGGATGCATCTATGAACAACAAAGAACCTTGATGCTACTACAAAATTCAGAAAAACACAGATAAGAACTACTGCACCATGCTACACAAAGCACCTATCATCATCAACAAAACAAACAAAAAATCCCAAGGACAAAGTGCGAGAACACACAACCCCCTAACAACATCATGCTGAAATCATACCCTGAATCCAAATCTCTAAACACAACCCCCTAACATCATCATGCTGAATCATACCCCTAATCCAGATCTCTGAACACAACCCCCTTGTCTAATCTCCAGAACATCCAAAACACCACCACTGCGACCAAAGCCCCCTACAAAACCCTAGCAACACTTGACCAACGCTAAATGGAACAAAAACGGCTAGACCGCGCGGTACCACATAGGGAGCAAGGAACACAACGGGGGGAATTGGGCATGTTACCTTGTTGATGCCAAGCTTGACGGGGACCTAGACGATACCGAGCTTGACGGAACCCTAGCAGACGCCGAGCTTGGCTAAACCCTAGCCGACGAGACACAGAAAAACTGCAAAAAAGACATCCAACGCGACGAGCTCAGCCAGATCTGATGCGATGGCGCGGATGAATAGGGAGTAGAGAGGCCCACCGGCTGCTTACGAGGGCGGCAGTCTCTTGCGGAGTAGGATCCCGGTGGAGGAAGCAGAAGAAGCAGCGGCCGGCGGAGGAAGCAGAAGAAGCAGCGGCCGGCGGAGGAAGCGAAAGGCGAGGGAGGAAGGGAAAGTTGTGGCTTCTCTGTCGACGAACGAGTCGGGGCAAGGGAGGAAAAGGGACACGAAAGAGGAAATAAAAAGGCCGGCCCACTCGAGACGAGGGGGTGTGTGGCGCCTCGACATTTTGCCGCAATAAGCGGCGAATAGGATTTTCCCATTAAATGGTCAGACGGCCCGGTTCGGCATACTGTCGTACACTGCGGCCTGTGCATTTGTTTTTACATTTTTACATTCAGACTTTTCCGTATTTATGCGCATTATATTCCTGCTGAGTCATTTTGCGCATAAGCCCTCGGTTTAGTCTGTTTTTGTGGAAAATGTATAATTGCGCTTATAAAATGTTTCGGGAATTCGATGTTAGAGCCAACTTTCACGTCTAGGACGCGCTTAACATGCTATTTTAACATACATGCTTCTATTATATGCTTTCACTCTTGTAGATTAATTGTTGCAAACTTTTAATCGCTATGTAATGCATATTTTAGCATGCTATAAATATCGGAACGTCACTTTGATGAATAAAATGCATCATCATCGCTTTTACGTCATGGATTACCCGATGTAACCCCTTGATAATCGCTGATGGCCGAAATCAATAAACCGGGAGTCCATCGAGTTGGCCCAGAAGGGGTTCTACTACCCCACCGAGCATTCAACGTGTAGATCATCCTCTGGTCCGAGTGCCTAGAGGGCGATAGGCTTGTGGACCTAGATGGTCTTAGCCACTCCTAGGGTGAATGCGCGGATAGTGTACGTGCTAGGGTACCCCACCTTGTCATTCAACGTGGAGGTTTGTCCTCGACTCTGAATGACTTAGGGCGATAGACTTGGAGGTCCAGATGGTCGCCGACACTCCTAGGGTGAATGCCCGGTTGCTGCACTTTCTTCAACTTCACCTCCGTGGTACCCTACAAAATGTATACATGACAGACCGAAGTGCCATAGTCTTTTAGATCACTCTCACAAGGGTGGTTCGAGAGGCTGGAGCACATTGTTTGTCCCCATGGAGAGGACATAGAACCACTGTTGCGCAACCGCTTGGGGGTGTCTACATTGTCTAGGAGGAGCACCATCGGCGCCCCCCCCCCCATGACACACATACTCGATGGTGATGTTATCCTGGCAAAAGCTCTCCTATGTGAAGATGCTTAGCCACCTCGACATCTAGACTAGAGTAAATGGCCCCCCTCATTTACTCTCTCTGGTTTCCCGTTTGTTTATAATTTCCAAGATTAAATTGATACATTCATCTTCGATGGGTTGTACTCTATTAGAGCAAAACCTTATTCATCACTTGGCGATTGGATGATGTTTGCATTCATCCATTTATTCCTTTTATTTAATTATGATAGCTTGTTATGTTCTGATATATGTGCACTTATTATTTATGTAGCTTCTTCCTCGCTACATTATATTAGTTAGATGTCATATTTTAGAACGCGTGTGGCACCCGAGTAGAGGAAATGTGCCTTGTTGATAGTAGTACAACTAATACCATTTTACGTGCAACTAAGTGCTTTGAGTCTATTAAAAATCTCTGGGAATATTTGTGACAATCGCTTGCTGCGGTTCGAACACATTCGGCTCCAGATGAGCCACCTTCATACTTCCTATGGGGATAACTGTAATCATTAATGATGCATTGTTGTACCCGGAGTCGACTCGTAATCTTTTTAGCTTTAAAGATATCCGCGCTAATGGTTTCCATGTTGAGACCGATGATGACTATGCCAAGTGTGTATACTCATCATCGAGCGGGATGCAAATGGTAAACATGCTATCGAAAGGCTTCCTCCATTCGACACAGGGCTATACTACACTAAAATAGTAGCACCGCCTGTGTACACTACCCTCAAGATTGTTTTTAGAAGCTCTGAACTTTTCTGCCTCTGGCACGATAGGTTAGGCCACCCCGGACTTAGGATGATGAGAAATATAATTAACAACTCGCATGGTCATAATGTTAACGTGAAGAACTTCCCAAATCCCGATGATTTCGTATGCTCGCATGCGCTAAGGGGAAGTTAGTCATTAGGCCATCGCCCCTCAAAGTGAGGGATGAAATCCCCGTGTTCTTGGAACGTATCCAAGGGGACATATGCGGTCCAATTCAGCCCCTCACGGGGCCGTTTCGGTACTTTATGGTGCTCATCGATGCTTCCTCTAAATGGTCCAACGTTTGCCTGCTGTCAACACGGAACCATGCCTTTGCAAAATTGATCTCTCAGATCATACAAATGAGGAATAATTTCCCCGATTATCGTATAAAGTCTATTCGGATGGACAACGCCGGAGAATTTACTTCGAAGGTGTTTGATGATTATTGCATGGCAATGGGAATCAAAGTTGAGCATTCAGTACCACATGTTCATACACAAAATGGACTTGCCGAGGCATTGATTAAGAGAATTAAATTCATTGCCCGACCGCTCCTTCAGGGTTGTAATTTACCAACTACATGTTGGGGCCACGCGGTGTTACACGCGGCCAATCTCATCAACTTTAGACCGTCGGCCTACAACATCCACTCTCCTGTTCAGCTTGCGCAAGGGTCGGCACCGAAAATTTCCCACCTTCGTAGGTTCGGTTGCCAGGTATATGTACCAATACCACCACCTTAGCGATCGGCGATGGGCCCGCTCCGTAAGCCGGGGATATACGTTGGTTATGAGACTGTGTCCATAATCAGGTATCTGGACCCCATGATAGGTGACTGTCACACGGCTCGTTTTGCTGATTGCATTTTTGACGAGGATTTTTTTCCGACTTTAGGGGGAGAGAATCAACCCCTTGATGCTAAAAGTCGAGAAATCACGTGGCAAGCCACGGGAATCCACGCTCATGACCCGCGCACCGCTGAGACTGAGAGAGAAGTCCAAAAGATAATAGATTTGCAGTCATTAGCAAATCAACTGCCTGACCACTTTAGTGACTTAAAGACTGTGACAAAATCGCATGTGCACGCGCGCAATGCACCGGAAAGGGTTGAAATACCAAAGAAAAATGATGGTATACCCGCTCCCGTCCAAAGGCCTAAAAGGACGAGAGATCCGGCTTCTCAAATCCCAAGTACTCGGAGACACCCGACGAAAAAGGATAAGAGAGATTTATTACAGCCTGTCGCCAAAGTACCCCAAAGTGAAACGGGGAGCCAGTCGAGACCTGGCACAAGTACGGAAAATTCAGTGCACGAAATTCCGGACTTAAACTTTCCCATAGGGGAAACACCCAGCGGAGATGTGTGCGCACACATCGGCGTGGGAAATCTAAAGGACCTTGCTCCCATAATGGGAAATTTGGTAGAGCAAGTATTTGCGCCGGATGCGCTCCATGACGAAATGGCCATAAATTATATTTATACGGGGGAGTCCCTGAACCGAGCAACGGTGGTTGTCGACATTAACTTTGCTACGAAAATTGCCTCAATCATAGATCTTGACCCTGAGCCTAACACGCTCGCTGATTGCAAGAAAAGGTCGGATTGGAAAGATTGGCAGCAGGCAATTATTGCCGAATTATTATCTCTCAACAAAAGGAAGGTGTTCGGACCAGTTTGTCGAACTCCTCCCCACATTCGCCCTGTTGGCCATAGGTGAGTTTTTGTTCGAAAGAGAGATGAAAATAATAAGGTAGTACAGTACAAAGCAAGGCTCGTCGCTCAAGGGTTCACTCAACGACTAGGTGTCGATTTTGAGGAGACTTATTCCCCGGTCATGGATGGAGTTACCTTTAGATACTTGATCTCAATGGCAGTAAATATGGGCTTGAAAATGAAATTAATGGATGTTGTCACTGCTTACCTATATGGTAACTTGGATTCGAACATATACATGAAGGTTCCTGAAGGTATCCCTGTTCCGAACCATGATAGAGCAAACAGGGGTCTATACAGTGTTCAACTTCAGAAGTCACTGTACGGACTCAGGCAGTCTGGTAGAATGTGGTATAATCGCCTAAGCGATTTCCTTCATCAGAAGGGCTACACGAGCAATAAAGATTGCCCATGTGTTTTTATACGGCGATCCCAAGATGGATTCTGTATAATCTCGGTGTACGTAGACGATTTAAACATAATCGGTACACCTGTGGATATTGAGGAAGCGAGTTCCTACCTGATGTCGGAATTCGAGATGAAGGATTTGGGTAAAACCAAGTTCTGTCTAGGTCTGCAACTTGAACATTCCCCTGATGGGATTCTAGTGCACCAGTCGACCTACACCCAGAAGGTGTTGGAAAGATTTGGATTTGATAAGGCATGTCCTTCTAAGACCCCGATGGTCGGGAGATCTTTACAGCCAGACAAGGACCCGTTCAGGCCAAAGGAAGAGGGGGAGGAAACTCTGGGACCAGAGGTTCCTTACCTGAGTGCAGTTGGAGCACTCATGTACCTCGCAAATTGTACACGGCCAGACATTGCGTTTGCCGTCAGTTTGCTTGCTAGGTACAGTTCTGAACCTACCAAGAGACATTGGAAAGGTGTCAAGGACGTCTTCCGTTACCTGCAAGGGACCAAAGATCTTGGCCTGTTTTATAAAAGGAATCAAGACCTATCTCTTATAGGCTATGCCGATGCTGGGTACCTGTCGGACCCGCATGATTGCAAATCACAGACTGGATATGTTTTCCTTTGTGGTGGAACTGCGTTTTCTTGGAAATCGTCCAAGCAAACTCTTGTGTCGACCTCCACGAACCACTCAGAAATCATGGCACTATTCGAAGCGTCAAAAGAATGTGTATCGCTTCGGCGGATGATTGGCCACATTCAGCAGACATGTGGGCTGAACACCGTACAAACCCCTACCATTATCTATGAAGATAATGCTGCTTGTGTTGCATAAGTTCAGATGAGTTATGTGAAGAGTAACCTCACAAAGCATATTAGTTCCCAAGTTCTTCTATGCACATGAGCTGCAGCAGTTGAACGAGGTGAGAGTTTTGCATACTAAGTCCTGTGACAATCTTGCTGATATGTTCACTAAATCATTACCGGCATCAACCTTAGAGAGGTGTGTGCGTGGAATCGGTATGATGAGACTTAGAGAGATGCAAGGTTCAGGGGGAGAAACTTCACAAACTCGTCGTTAAAATCTCGATCCTGATGATTGAGTACTCAACTTGATGGTTGAGTGGATTGTACTCTTTTTCCCTTGAGTGAGTTTTCCTGATGTTTCTCACACGAGGTTTTTGACGAGGCAATTCATGCAACACAACAACGTATACTGTGTGCTCTTTCTCCATATTTTTTCCCACTGGGTTTTTCGGAGTTTTGAGGCATGGATATACGGATAACTGCCCAAGGGGGAGTGTTGGGAAACTTGGGCATTAGATGGAACAAGTCATTGGCCCATTATAGACCAAGTCCCTCCACTTAACGTTAAAGTGGGCACTTATCCATCCACCCCTAGTTATATATAGAGGAGAGCACCCTTTGTACACACCTGATGAATGAATAATAAAGAAAGACTCCCCTCTACTTCTCTGTGTTCATTTATTTTCTGTACCTGTGTGTGATCGACTACGACGCTCGCTCTCGCTCCGCAACCTCGGACCGGACTCGCTGGCGGAGTTGCGGAACAATTCCCTCAAAAGAAAAGAAAAAGCTAGACGGTATGAAACAGTGATTAACGGGCTTGACTAGCGCTGTACCTGTGGAAACCAGGGACTTTCCCTCCTTGTGGTCCCGCGACCGATTGTGAGGGCAACCCTACGGCCGCGGGGCTTCGACCCCCTCCTCCCCCCTCGTCGCCATGCAAAGCTCGGTTGGCGTTGGCAACGGCGTGGCTTTCTCTTCCCTCGGCTTGTGGCGGCTCGCGCGGGCAAGCGGCTTCAAGCTGGTGGCGCGCGGCACCCCTGCTGCTGCCCGTCGTCTTCTCGAGCCCGACCTGCGCCGCGTGGGCCAGCTCCAGCACCACGCAGCTGGACGCGCTCATCCCAGGTCGTCCGCAGCCATGGGAGGTAGAGCAGGCCGCCGACGCACGCAGGGCATGACCGCAAACATCGCACAGGAAGAGGCCGAAGGACGAGCTGGTTGTGCGCCGCACACAGAGTTGCCAGGCAGGGTATGGTGAAAGAGAGAAAGGAAAGACTTGGCGTGCGGGACCCGCATCTTGTTTTTGGGTTATCATTGGCATTTTAACGTTGTTAGTCCTTTTTTTAACATAGTCCAGACGCTCATTTCTATGCAAACACACGCACATCCTACCCCTATGAGCACTTCCAAGAGACTGAGCGGGTATATCATCTTGAGATTGACGAAGTCACCAAAAACGCCTCGTAGTCGACGAAAACGTCTACTGCCACTAAACGCGCATCGTCGGAAATCTTGAAATAAAGACATGAATAAATGCGAGTTTAACGTCTGTTAGTCAATGTTGCGTATCCCTTTATTACATGGGCGATTTGCCATGATCAGTGTTTTTTGCTACTGTTAAGAGCTGTGTGCGGTGAACTTTGCCATGATTTGTAAAATGGTTGTTTTCTATTGAGTCAATTACACCGATGATGCTTGAACTTGATGCAAATTGTCACTTTAATGTTACTAGCATATACTCCTCCATTTTTTTTAGTTCGCATATAAGATTTGGTCAAAGTCAAACTTTGTAAAGTTTGACTAACTTTATAGAAAAAATATTAACATCTCCAATACTAAAGTTATATGTTATGAAAATTAATTTCATCATGCATCTAATATTATTGATTTCATAGTGTGGATGTTGATATCTTTTCCTACAAAGCTAGTCAAATTTTACGAAGTTTGACTTTGACCAAATATTATATGCAAACTAGAAACGGAGGGGAGTACTATCAAATACAGTGACCACACGGCGGGCGGGCGGGCGGGAGAAAAGGCCTGGCAAGTCAGTCAGTCAGACGAGACAGATATGTTGACTGTGGTCTTCGGAAAAAGCAGCAGCAGCCAGCCAGTGATGTGGATTGTGGATGCCAACTAACGAATGATAAACACTGACCGGGAGTAATGCATGGTGCATCAGTCTCAGTCTCAGTGTTGATTGGGCTGAGACTGGACTGTGACCACACGAGGGTGCATGGCGAAAAGCCTCTCGATCGGTCAGCTTGTTGCTACTCCTGTTGTGATGTGGAAATGGCCGGATCCGGCTGCACACGGTTTCATATGGTGCGCTCGGGAACGTGAACGTTGGAGCTGGTGGAGGGTTTGACAGTGTTTGCGGCGACGCAATGATTTGATCCCCACAGTGGGAAAGGGAAGCGTGCGGGTCATGTTTTGCTCTCAGCTTGGTGGCGACTGACCGCGCAGCGCTGGATCGGCCCGCCGTGAGACCGACGCCCTCGTCGTGCGCGCGCGGTGGTCGTTGGTGGTTAGTGATGTGGCCTCACGAGACCGTATGATCATCTCGTCCTGGCTTGTCTGACGCGACGCTAGCCCATGCCGAGGCGTAGCGAGTCACACACGGAACACCACATTCCTACGTGACGCTAACGGCCTGTGCCGAGACATTCTCAGCGGCAGAGCCAGAATTGAAGCAAACTTTAGGTCTAATTTTTTTTGGGTAACATAGATAAAATTTGACACTTATAACTACCCAAATATATCCCATAATATTCCCAAAATTGCAAAGAGACACGATAAAAAAACAATCCCATAGTACATACTGTGCACATACTGCCTATGGTTAGAAAATTATTGATATGCAAGAGCTGGTGGTCAAATAATTGATTAAGGATGTCACTTGCGTTAGGATGGCCAAGAGCTCCGAACAATGGTCGTTGGCATGTTGGCTTTGACGGTGCTTTTGACGAAGGGCGATGTGGTTTTGCTTTCTAGAATGGATAGGTAAGGGCACCGCTTTCTAGAATAAACCTTCCGCATCCGTTTGGATCACGTGGTCCGGACGTGATTTCTCCCGTAAACTAGAGAAAAACGTGGGGGGTTTTATGAGAGTCCGGACCGCTACTTCGCTTGATTTTGACAGGTAAAGGCATCGCTAACGCCGACCCGCAAACCTCTCGCACCCGTTTGGATCATGCTGTTCGGACCGCGGAAGCCATTCAATACAGTTCTGTATTGGTCCGCGTAGCGTTCCGGACGCGTCGCCTCGGTGGTGGCCTTCATGGCCCCAGTGGCGGCGACCTCTCATGTTTTACTTCTCGAAGATGGTGGCCGGTGCGGATGAGCTGCCTGCCGCCTCGTCAATCTCCGCAAAGCCGGTTTCTTTTCCGTCGGCAGGGCACGATTACGCACGCGTTGACGGCGGATGGCATGGTTGCACGCACGGGAGGAGGTACAGGAACAGACAACACATCGTCGTCAACGATAGCCACGATGCCTGTGTCACCGTGCTCCCCCGCGTGCCGGCTTGGAGCAACTCGCCACTCCTCGGCGAGCTGGCTTGGGGCGGCGAGTTGCTGAACCACGCGGCAGCTTGGAGCTTCAGCCTCCGCGAGCTGGCCTGGAGCGTGGAGGGAGGAGATGGGAGCGGAGTGTGGTGCAATTTTATGCCGGAGAACTCCTCTTCCTGCTAGCTGGATGCCATGGAGATTGTGAAGAAAATGGTGCAAGGAGGAGATGGGAGCGGAGTGTGGTGCAATTTTTGTTCGACGTTTGGCATCGTTTAAATAGCGGGCGAACTTCCAGAGCCAACCGGTGTTGTGTTTAATGATGGGCGTCTCGCAAACGGACGTGTGGCCTCGCTTAAATAGCGGGCGGATGCCCGGATCCAACCGGTGTTGCGTTTAATGACGGGCGGCTCGCAAACGGACGTGTGGCCTCGCTTAAATAGCGGGCGGATGCCCGGAGCCAACCGGTGTTGCGTTTAACGACGGGCGGCTCGTGAACGGACGTGTGGCCAAAGTAGCTTTCTCGGCACACGCGTCGGTTTAATGGAGGAAGGCGGACAGTCTATAGCCATTTGAATGCGGAGAGGAGGCGTGTTCAGCCGTTCGTGCAATGGGCGCCAGTGAGAGGTCGCTTCGCTCTGCGTCGGCGTCAATGCGGAGCGGCCGCTCTACAATGGCATGAATGCGGGCGGGCGTCGGGCGGGAAGTAAGCGCGGGCGAGAGAGGGGTTTTTTGTGGCTCAGGGCAGTCAGAACTGGACGTGGCAGCGGTCAAGACGCCGAAAAAAAACTCCCTAGTTCGTCTCCGGTTTACATGGAAAACACGTCTCGACCGTTTGACGGACCGATGCAAATCCGTGTTGGATGACTTAATATGTCCGGTGGGCCGGTTCAAGCGTCAGCGCTGGAGATACCCTGACTTCAGCGGGCGGGAGAAATGGCATGGAAGTCAGTCGGTCAAGACGAGCCAGATATGTGGGCTGGGATCTTTGGAAAAACCAGCAGTAGAGCCAGTGGTGGCTCGACATGTGGACACCAACTAACGAACAAACACTGCTCATTGTGTGACGTGCTTCCAGGTCTAAGAAAGGCAAGTGAAGCTAGGTCGTTCGTCGTTCGCTGACAAGACCAGACCTGCACCCTTTTTCAAACTGCATCCACGTGCCTCCGACGTCTTCCTAGGCCTTTCCGTGCTGTTATAAATAGCCTTTGCATCTCGCCACTTGTAATTGACACGATAACAGAATAGCCCAATCTTGCTGCTCCGATTGCAGACGCCGATCGCCAGGCACTGTTTCGAGTCGGTCGACTGCTCCGATCGCAGACGCCGATCGCAGACGCCGATCGCCAGGCACCGTTTCGAGTAGGCCCACTGCCTCGATCGCCACGCGCCGTTTCGAGTCGGTCGATCGACTCGTCCGTTTCGTGCTGTTTCGGCGGTCGCAGACGCCGATCGCCAGGCGCCGGGGACCGGCGTCGCTCCTCCCAGCTTGTCTCCTCCGAGCGTCTCCTTCGAGCAGCCGTGGCTTATCAGGAGAGGAAATTGGGGTGAGTTTAGGGCTTAGCCTTGCACACACATGTACTAATTTATGGCATGAGAAACTGAGAATTCGCCACTAGTACTTCTCTTCTCATATATGGTTGGGATTTTAATATCAGCTTGTAATTTTTTGCCATAGGAAGTTAAGAATTCTATATCATATCCCAAGCAGATTGATCGAAGGTTTCAGGCCATCAAGACTCAAAAAGCAGATTGATCGAAGGTTTGAGGCCATCAAGACTCGAAAAGGGATTTTACCGAGGCATCATTAGCACTTTGTTGGTATGTTCTGTGCTTTCTAAATAAGTTTTTCCAACTCCACTGTATAGATTACTAATTCATGGTCGTGAAGATAGCATGGAAGTAGTGTCCAAGCATGAGCTTGTTCAGTTTGCTGTCAAAAAGTAATTGTGAATGTGGTTTAAGCATCTATTAATTGGTTATACATGCAATTTTAGTAGGAGTAGTGTTTCTCCCTGCCCTGATAATTTGTCATGAACGACGGCACGCCTTAGGCGAAAGCAGGCGCCATCGGTCAGCGAAGCTGTAAAACGATGGCGCAGAGTGTGTGGGTTCATCTGACTAATGTCTATGAGTGTGTGGTTAATTATGGCATGGCCTGGTTCCAGGGTGGCTTGTGCCGTATGTAGGGCAGGTGGTTATTTTAGACCGTGGCCGTAACTGAAGGAAATTAGACTCCGAAGAATAGAAAGAAAACTCTGAATTTCCCTTTGTTTCTCTCCCTCTGTTGCTGTTCTCCCCTTTCTTGTTCGTCAGGCTAGCTACTGATCTCACACCGGCAAGGGGACATAACATAGTTATGCTTGACTAAGGGCAAATTGGTTTGAAATTTGTTAGGTTTCTGCAGAAGAATCTGTATAATCTTCTGCTTTGAACAATATCAATACATCGATTAAAATTTTCAAATTACCTGCCTAAAACAATACATCGAATGGGAAACGCCATTATAATTCTTTTAGCAAGCAGATTCTATTTCAAACTTCAGTGCCGAGTATTCTAATTTCTTGTTAATGAACTGAAAGTGTGGACAGTAACAATGACATGTGCATTCTTGTTAACGTGTGGACAGTAGCAATGACATGTGCACTCTTTGTAACACCCATGAGTTACTTAAGAGAAATTAAACTACATTGCTTGCCATTTAGAGTTAAATTTGCTTAATTACAATTTTTGGAGAGCCAAGGCATGCTAGTAGTTTTTAGCACCCTTTGTTTGGTTAATATCTTAAGACCCTGCGCATACAAATCGTTAGTAGAATTTCTTTGTATAAGCTAGCTTAGGGAAAAGGTGGAGTACTACAATTTGAGTAGTCACGTACATTTACATGCATACTCTTGACAGGATGAGTAGTCACGTACATTTACGTACATTTACATGCATACTTCTCTGAACACCCCGTTTTGTTTCTTCTCTCTTGGCTTTCTCTTGACAGGATGGTGGGTTGGTTCTCGTACAGCAGGAACACCCCCATACAGAAAACTGAGCTGGTTCTGAAATCCCAATCCATCATGCTTGCACTTGCATTCTTCCTGCTCTTGCTCACGGAAACCACAGCAGGATGGTCCAACACTGATTCATGGAGGACACATGATCGAGGAGTATGCATCGCGAGGGAGAGGGAAGCCTTGCTGTCCATTAAGGCCGGCATCGTGGACGACCCAGAGCGTATCCTCTCGTCATGGCGAGGGCAGAACTGCTGCCGCTGGGAGGGTGTCAGGTGCAGCTCGATGACCGGCCATGTCATCGTGCTCGATCTCCATGGAAATGCTGACGGGTACCTGTCAGGCGAGATAAGTTCTTCTCTTATAGTTCTGGAGCATTTGCAGCACCTCGATCTTAGCTACAACCTGCTCACCGGGCCTCAAGGCCGCTTCCCCGACTTCATAGGTTCGCTTCATCACCTGCGGTACCTCAACCTCTCTTCTATGGGTTTTTCTGGCATGGTGCCCCATCAGATTGGTAACCTATCGAGGTTGTTATACCTTGATCTGTCAAGAGGTCACGATTTGTACTCAGATCTTTCGTGGCTGCCACGGCTCCCGTTGCTAAAGCATCTTGACCTAAGTAATGTGAACCTCAGCACAGTGATACGTTGGGTTGAAAGAGTGAGCATGCTGCCCTCCCTCGAGGTACTCGGGTTACCGTTTTGTTCTCTTCAAAACACAAGCCATTTTCCGCCCCCTTCGAAGCTCACTAGGCTCGAGATCATCGACATGCCTTTCAACTCCATTGAAAAGCAGTTTGACACCATTAGTTAGTTGATCCTACTGATGTGACCCACCCACACAATTGGAACGGAAAACCCTAGCCCTCGCGTCGCCCCTCCCGCGGGCGACACGGGCGGCGCCGCCACCTTCTGCCGCTAGCCCTCCCCCTCCTCCCCTTCCCCGCCGCCGCCGGCCAGAGCCGCCGGGGCAAAGCCCCCCGCGGTGGCTGGCGGCGGGGGCCTTCTCCCCTCCTCGCATTCTTGGCCTGTGGGAGCGGCCAGGCCGAGCGGAGGCGCCGGGGCGCGCGGATGCTGGTGGCGCGGCGGCGACGATCTTGACGGCGGCGGGCCCATGGCGCGACTACAGATGGGTCGACGCCGAGCTGTGTGGCGGCTGCGTGCGGGTCTCCTCGTGCGGCGGCCTTCGTCGGCGGTGGGGCGGCACGTGCGCGGCATCTGGCGAGGGGTGGGGACGCGGCCACGGTGGCTTCCCGTGCGAGTACGCGGTGAAGAGGCTGCGGCGTGTGTCCTCGGGGAGGATGGCTATCATCGCCCAGATCCGTCGGCGGCATGGCGGCGGAGGTCGCAGTGGCCGGTCGGCGGTGGCGGAACTTGGCTGGTGGCAGCGGCGAGGTTCTGTCTGGATCCCGGGGCAGCGGCTGGTGAAGCTAGGGCTTCCCGCGGCGGCATGGCGTGGTGCACTCCCTGTCCAAGGCGGATCTGTGACGGCGATCTACTTCGGATTGGTTCGGATCAGAGATGGTGACGAGCGCGCGGGATCCTTCTCGGCGGCTCTCGCGGCTTGGCGAGGCGGGGTGGGAGCCCTCCTCCTAGGCTCCAGTGGTGGCACACTCAGGCAGTGGCCGGTGCGCCAGGGATCCCACGGTGGCACTGTTGCTGCGGTTGGTCGCCGGATCTAGGCGGCTGGATCTGGGGCTTTGAAGGCGGTCGAGACGGTGCACAGGTTGTTGGGTGGATTTCTTGGGACGGATCTGGGTGAAAACCTGGTCTTCGGTTGATGGCCGGAGCCGGTGATGACGATGCTCTTATCATCGTTTCCTTCATGAAGGCATCATCGAGGTGAAGCTCCCAACTCCACTCAATACCTCCGGGGGAAACCCTAGATCAGCTGATCGGATGTTGGCGGCATTCATATGTCGTAACCCCCTTTGGGGCGGCATTCTTGGAGGTGCACTCGGCTTCGCGGGACCAGCGGACGGCTTCTTTGGTGGAGCGGTGCTTCATCCTACACATTGATGGCGACGGATCTTGACGGCGTGGTGCAGTGCAGATTCGGAGTTCGATGTGGGAGGATGGACTCGCGCAGGAGGACGACGCTGTCTGGCGTCGTGGTGGCGTCGATGGCAGAGAGACCTGGCACGGTAGATGCAACAGTACAGCCCTGAAGATGGACTCGTGGCAGGTGGCTGCGGCGGCCTCATACCCGGCAGGCGTCCTGGTTGAGGAGTGCGCCGGACTGGTAGGTGCCCAATACCAGGCAGGCGTCCTGGTTGGGACCTCAGGTCTTAGATGTTTAGGTTTGGCTGCGATGTCTGTTTGGTATTAGGCCCAGGCTATCAGCGCCCCTTCATCAATTGGATAGGTGTAGCGACAGTTGTTGCTTAGACGGTGGTTTTAGTCATGCTGTTGTATGACTTTGTAAGGTCTTCTGAGAATAATTAATAAAGTGGCCGCATGCATCGTCCAGATGCAGAGGCCGGGGGTCATCCTCCTTTTCTAAAAAAAAAAAGTTGGGTTTGGGATGCAGCCAACCTCCAATATCTGAACCTCGAGTACAGCGGAGTATATGGCATTTTTCCTGAAAAGTTGGGACAATTGAACTCACTGGAAGTCCTTATGCTCAGCGGGAACAACATGAAGGGAATAATACCAGATACACTTTGCAGCCTGAGAGTGTTGGAATTGGCAGGGAATCATGTTCAAGGGGATGTGATGGAGTTCATCGAGAGGTTACCGTGGAGTAAGTTGCAGGTGATGCGTCTAGGCAGAAATAACCTAACGGGTTCTTTGTCAGGTCAGATCAGACACCTGACTAGCATAACCACTCTTGACCTCAGTTTTAACAAGCTTACAGGAACTCTGCCCACTGTGATAGGCAAGCTTCCTAACCTGATTTACCTGCACCTACGCTACAATCAAATGCATGGGCTCGTCACTGAAGATCATTTTTCCAGTCTTACACAGTTGCAGGAGCTGCATTTATCTAGAAACTCGTTTAGCATGGACCTGAAAAGTAACTGGATCCCTCCGTTCAGCTTAGAGTCACTGGGATTGACATCATGCCGCCTTGGGCCGGGGTTTCCTCAATGGCTCAAATCACAGACAAATATATCCTTTCTTTATATGTCAGGTGCCGGCATAGCTGACACAATGCCCGATTGGTTTTACACTACATTTAAAAAGGTTGCAAGTTTGGACCTTTCAAGCAATAAAATCAGGGGCACTTTGTTGGGGAATGTAGTAATAATTCAAAAAAATTCCTACGTGTCACCAAGATCAATCTAGGAGATGCTAGCAACGAGGGAGAGGGAGTGCATCTTCATACCCTTGAAGATCGTTAAGCGGAAGCATTACAAGAACGCGGTTGATGGAGTCGTACTCGCGGCGATTCAAATCGCGGAAGATCCGATCCAAGCGCCGAACGGACGGGGACGTCTCCTCCTTCTTGATCCAGCAAGGGGGAAAGAGAAGTTGAGGGAGAACTCCAGCAACACGACGGCGTGGTGGTGGAGGAGCTCGTGGTTCTCTGACAGGGCTTCACCAAGCACTACGGAGGAGGAGGAGGTGTTGGAGAGGGGGAAGGGCTGCGCCAAAGAAGGGGTGCGGCTGCCCTCCCACCCCCCTCTATTTATAGGGTGAAGGGGAGAGGGGGCCGGCCCCCCTAGATGCATCTAGGGGGGGGGGGGGGGGGGGGGCAAGGAGGGGAAGACTTGCCCCCCAAGCAAGGTGGGAGGCGCCCCCTCCCCTAGGGTTTCTAACCCTAGGCGCCTTGGGCCCTTGGGGAGGGCGCACCAGCCCACTAAGGGGCTGGTCCCCACCCATATTCAGCCCACTAGGCCCTCCGGGGCAGGTGGCCCCACCCGGTGGACCCCCGGACACCTTTCGGTGGTCCCGGTACAATACCGATAACCCCCGAAACCATTCCGGTGACTGAAACTGGACTTCCCATATATAAATCTTCACCTCCAGACCATTCCGGAACTCCTCGTGACGTCCGGGATCTCATCCGGGACTCCGAACAACCTTCGGTAACCACATACAATTTCCCATAACAACTCTAGCGTCACCGAACCTTAAGTGTGTAGACCCTACGGGTTTGGGAACCATGCAGACATGACCGAAACATCTCTCCGGTCAATAACCAACAGCGGGATTTGGATACCCATGTTGGCTCCCACATGTTCCACGATGATCTCATCGGATGAACCACGATGTCGGGGATTCAATCAATCCCGTATACAATTCCCTTTGTCCATCGGTATGTTACTTGCCCGAGATTCGATCGTCGGTATCCCCATACCTCGTTCAATCTTGTTACCGGCAAGTCTCTTTACTCGTTCCGTAACGCATGATCCCGTGGCTAACTCCTTAGTCACATTGAGCTCATTATGATGATGCATTACCGAGTGGGCCCAGAGATACCTCTCCGTCGTACGGAGTGACAAATCCCAGTCTCAATTCGTGCCAACCCAACAGACACTTTCGGAGATACCTGTAGTGCACCTTTATGGTCACCCAGTTATGTTGTGACGTTTGATACACCCAAAGCATTCCTACGGTATCCGGGAGTTGCACAATCTCATGGTCTAAGGAAATGATACTTGACATTAGAAAAGCTCTAGCAAACGAACTACACGATCTTGTGCTATGCTTAGGATTGGGTCTTGTCCATCACATCATTCTCCTAATGATGTGATCCCGTTATCAACGACATCCAATGTCCATGGTCAGGAAACCACAACCATCTATTAATCAACAAGCTAGTCAACTAGAGGCTCACTAGGGACATGTTGTGATCTATGTATTCACACATGTATTATGGTTTCCGGTTAATACAATTATAGCATGAATAATAGACAATTATCATGAACAAGGAAATATAATAATAACCATTTTATTATTGCCTCTAGGGCATATTTCCAACAGTCTCCCACTTGCACTAGAGTCAATAATCTAGTTACATTGTGATGAATCGAACACCCATAGAGTTCTGGTGCTGATCATGTTTTGCTCGTGGAAGAGGTTTAGTCAACGGATCTGCGACATTCAGATCTGTATGTACTTTACAAATATCTATATCTCCATCTTGAATATATTCACGAATGGAGTTGAAGCGGCGCTTGATGTGCTTGGTCTTCTTGTGAAACCTGGGCTCCTTGGCAATGGCAATAGCTCCAGTGTTGTCACAGAAGAGAGTCATCGGGCCCGACGCATTGGGAACCACTCCTAGGTCGGTGATAAACTCCTTCATCCAGACTCCTTCCTGCGTTGCTTCCGAAGCAGCTATGTACTCCGCTTCACATGTAGATCCCACCACGATGCTTTGCTTGCAACTGCACCAGCTGACTGCCCCATCATTCAAAATATACACGTATCCGGTTTGTGACTTGGAGTCATCCAGATCTGTGTCAAAGTTAGCGTCGACGTAACCCTTTACGACGAGCTCTTCGGCACCTCCATAAACGAGAAACATATCCTTAGTCCTTTTCAGGTACTTCAGGATATTCTTGACCGCTGTCCAGTGTTCCATACCGGGATCACTTTAGTACCTCCCTACCAAACTTATGGCAAGGTTCACATCAGGTCTGGTACACAGCATGGCATACATAATAGAGCCTATGGCCGAGGCATAGGGGATGACACTCATCTTTTCTCTTTCTGCTGCCGAGGTCGGGCGTTGAGCTGTGCTCAATCTCACACCTTGCAATACAGGCAAGAACCCCTTCTTAGACTGATCCATATTGAACTTCTTCAATATCTTGTCAAGGTATGTGCTTTGTGAAAGACCAATGAGGCGTCTCGATCTATCTCTATAGATCTTGATGCCTAATATGTAAGCAACTTCTCCAAGGTCCTTCATTGACAAACACTTATTCAAGTAGGCCTTTATGCTTTCCAAAAGTTCTATATCATTTCCCATCAATAGTATGTCATCCACATATAATATGAGAAATGCTACAGAGCTCCCACTCACTTTCTTGTAAATACAGGCTTCTCCATAAGTCTGTATAAACCCAAACGCTATGATCATTTCATCAAAGCGAATGTTCCAACTCCGAGATGCTTGCACCAGCCCATAGATGGAGCGCTGGAGCTTGCATACTTTGTCAGCATTCTTAGGATCGACAAAACCTTCCGGCTGCATCATATACAATTCTTCCTTAAAGAAACCGTTAAGGAATGCCGTTTTGACGTCCATTTGCCAGATTTCATAATCATAGAATGCGGCAATTACTAACATGATTCGGACGGACTTCAGCTTCGCTACGGGTGAGAAGGTCTCATCGTAGTCAACTCCTTGAACTTGTCGATAACCCTTAGCGACAAGCCTAGCCTTATAGACGGTCACATTACCATCTGCGTCAGTCTTCTTCTTAAAGATCCACTTATTTTCTATGGCTCGCCGATCATCGGGCAAGTCACCACCAAAGTCCATACTTTGTTCTCATACATGGATCCTATCTCGGATTTCATGGCTTCAAGCCATTTGTTGGAATCCAGGCCCGCCATCGCTTCTTCATAGTTCGACGGTTCACCATTGTCTAACAACATGATTTCTAGGACAGGGTTGCCGTACCACTCTGGTGCGGAACGTGTCCTCGTGGACCTACGAAGTTCAGTAGCAACTTGATCCGAAGTTTCATGATCATCATCATTAACTTCCTCTCTAATCGGTGCAGGCACCACAGAAACATCTTCCTGAGCTGCGCTACTCTCTGGTTCAAGAGGGGGTACCTCATCAAGTTCTACTTTCCTCCCACTTACTTCTTTCGAGAGAAACTCTTTCTCCAGAAAGGATCCATTCTTGGCAACAAAGATCTTGCCTTCGGATCTGAGGTAGAAGGTATACCCAATAGTTTCCTTAGGGTATCCTATGAAGACGCATTTTTCTGATTTGGGTTCGAGCTTTTCAGGTTGAAGTTTCTTGACATAAGCATCGCATCCCCAAACTTTCAGAAACGACAGCTTAGGTTTCTTCCCAAACCATAATTCATACGGTGTCGTCTCAACGGATTTAGACGGTGCCCTATTTAAAGTGAATGCGGCTGTCTCTAAAGCATAACCCCAAAATGATAGCGGTAGATCGGTAAGAGACATCATAGATCGCACCATATCCAATAGAGTGCGATTACGACGTTCGGACACACCATTTCGCTGAGGTGTTCCAGGCGGCGTGAGTTGTGAAACAATTCCACATTTCCTTAAGTGCGTGCCAAACTCGTGACTCAAATATTCTCCTCCACGATCTGATCGTAAGAACTTTATTTTCCTGTCACGTTGATTCTCTACCTCACTCTGAAATTCCTTGAACTTTTCAAAGGTCTCAGACTTGTGTTTCATTAAGTAGACATACCCATATCTACTTAAGTCATCAGTGAGGGTGAGAACATAACGATAGCCACCGCGAGCCTCAACGCTCATTGGACCGCATACATCAGTATGTATTATTTCCAACAAGTTGGTTGCTCGCTCCATTGTTCCGGAGAACGGAGTCTTGGTCATTTTGCCCATGAGGCATGGTTCGCACGTGTCAAATGATTCATAATCAAGAGACTCCAAAAGTCCATCTGCATGAAGTTTCTTCATGCGTTTGACACCAATATGACCAAGGCGGCAGTGCCACAAGTATGTGGGACTATCATTATCAACCTTACATCTTTTGGCATTCACACTATGAATATGTGTAACATCACGTTCTAGATTCAATAAAAATAAAACATTGACCAGCGGGGCATGACCATAAAACATATCTCTCATATAAATAGAACAACCATTATTCTCGGATTTAAATGAGTAGCCATATCACATTAAACGAGATCCAGATACAATGTTCACGCTCAAAGCTGGCACTAAATAACAATTATTGAGGTTTAAAACTAATCCCGAAGGTAGATGTAGAGGTAGTGTGCTGACAGCGATCACATCGACCTTGTTACCATTCCCGACGCGCATCGTCACCTCGTCCTTCGCTAGTCTCCGCTTATTCCGCAGCTCCTGTTTTGAGTTACAAATTGTGAGCAACCGCACCGGTATCAAATACCCAGGAGCTACTACGAGCGCTGGTAAGGTACACATCAATAACATGTATATCATATATACCTTTGGTATTGCCGGCCTTCTTATCCGCTAAGTACTTGGGGCAGTTCCACTTCCAGTGACCATTTCCCTTGCAATAAAAGCACTCAGTCTCAGGCTTGGGTCCATTCTTTGGCTTCTTCCCGGCAACTGACTTACTGGGCGCGGCAACTCCTTTGCCGTCCTTCTTGAAGTTCTTCTTACCCTTGCCTTTCTTGAAACTAGTGGTCTTATTCACCATCAACACTTGATGTTCCTTTTTGATCTCCACCTCCGCTGATTTCAGCATCGAATATAACTCAGGAATGGACTTCTCCATCCCTTGCATATTGTAGTTCATCACAAAGCTCTTGTAGCTAGGTGGAAGCGACTGGAGGATTCTGTCAATGACCAAGTCATCTGGAAGGTTAACTCCCAGCTGAGAAAAACGGTTGTGCAACCCAAACATTTTGAGTATATGCTCGCTGACAGAACTATTTTCCTCCATCTTACAAGTGTAGAACTTGTCGGAGACTTCATATCTCTTGACCCGGGCATGAGCTTGGAAAACCATTTTCAGCTCTTGGAACATCTCATATGCTCCGTGTTGCTCAAAACGCTTTTGGAGCCCTGATTCTAAGCTGTAAAGCATGCCGCACTGAACCAGGGAGTAATCATCACTACGCGACTGCCAGGCGTTCATAACATCTTGAGTTGCTGGGAAAATGGGTGCGTCACCTAGCGGTGCTTCAAAGACATATGCTTTCTTGGCAGCTATGTGGATGATCCTCAAGTTACGGACCCAGTCCGTATAGTTGCTACCATCGTCTTTTAGCTTGGTTTTCTCTAGGAACGCGTTGAAGTTGAGGGCAACATTAGCGTGGGCCATTGGATCTACAGGATAGATTGTAAAGACAATTTTAGACTAAGTTCATGATAATCAAGTTCATCTAATCAAATTATTTAATGAACTCCCACTCAGATAGACATCCCTCTAGTCATCTAAGTGATACATGATCCGAATCGACTAGGCCGTGTCCGATCATCACGTGAGACGGACTAGTCATCAACGATGAACATCTCCATGTTGATCGCATCTACCATACGACTCATGTTCGACCTTTTGATCTCTTGTGTTCCGAGGCCATGTCTGTACATGCTAGGCTCATCAAGTCAACCTAAGTGTTTCGCATGTGTAAATCTGGCTTACACCCGTTGTATGCGAACGTTAGAATCTATCACACCCGATCATCACGTGGTGCTTCGAAACAACGAACCTTCGCAATGGTGCACAGTTAGGGGGAACACATTTCTTGAAATTTTAGTGAGGGGTCATCTTATTTATGCTACCGTCGTTCTAAGCAAATAAGATGTAAACATGATAAACATCACATGCAAATCATAAAGTGACATGATATGACCAATATCATCTTGCGCCTTTGATCTCCATCTTCGAGGCGCGGCATGGTCACCATCGTCACCGGCATGACACCATGATCTCCATCATCGTGTCTTCATGAAGTTATCTCGCCAACTATTACTTCTACTACTATGGCTAACGGTTAGCAATAAAGTAAAGTAATTACATGGCGTTTACATTGACACGCAGGTCATACAATAAATTAAGACAACTCCTTTGGCTCCTGCCGGTTGTCATACTCATCGACATGCAAGTCGTGATTCCTATTACAAGAACATGATCAATCTCATACATCACATATATAATTCATCACATCCTTTTGGCCATATCACATCACATAGCATACCCTGCAAAAACAAGTTAGGCGTCCTCTAATTGTTGTTGCAAGTTTTACGTGGCTGCTATGGGTTTCTAGCAAGAACGTTTCTTACCTACGCAAAAGCCACAACGGTGATATGCCAATTGCTATTTACCCTTCATAAGGACCCTCTTCATCGAATCTGATCCGACTAAAGTGGGAGAGACAGACACCCGCTAGCCACCTTATGCAACAAGTGCATGTCAGTCGGTGGAACCTGTCTCACGTAAGCGTACGTGTAAGGTCGGTCCAGGCCGCTTCATCCCACAATGCCGCCGAATCAAGATAGGACTAGTAATGGTAAGCAAATTGAACAAATCACCGCCCACAACTACTTGTGTTCTACTCGTGCATAGAATTTACGCATAGACCTAGCTCTGATGCCACTGTTGGGGAACGTAGTAATAATTCAAAAAAATTCCTACATGTCACCAAGATCAATCTAGGAGATGCTAGCAACGAGGGAGAGGGAGTCCATCTTCATACCCTTGAAGATCGTTAAGCGGAAGCGTTACAAGAACGCGGTTGATGGAGTTGTACTCGCGGCGATTCAAATCGCGGAAGATCCGATCCAAGCGCCGAACGGACGGCACCTCCGCGTTCAACACACGTATAGCCCGGGGACGTCTCCTCCTTCTTGATCCAGCAAGGGGGAAGGAGAAGTTGAGGGAGAACTCCGGCAGCACGACGGCGTGGTGGTGGAGGAGCTCGTGGTTCTTCGACAGGGCTTCGCCAAGCACTACGGAGGAGGAGGAGGTGTTGGAGAGGGGGAAGGGCTGCGCCAGAGAAGGGGTGCGGCTGCCCTCCCCCCCTCTATTTATAGGGTGAAGGGGAGAGGGGGCCGGCCCCCCTAGATGCATCTAAAGGCGGGGGGGGGGGGGGGGGGGGGGGGCGGCGGCGGCCAGGAGGGGAAGACTTGCCGCCCAAGCAAGGTGGGAGGCGCCCCCTCCCCTAGGGTTTCTAACCCTAGGCGCCTTGGGCCCTTGGGGAGGGCGCACCAGCCCACTAAGGGGCTGGTCCCCACCCATATTCAGCCCACTAGGCCCTCCGGGGCAGGTGGCCCCACCCGGTGGACCCCCAGACACCTTTCGGTGGTCCCGGTACAATACCGATAACCCCCGAAACCATTCCGGCGACTGAAACTGGACTTCCCATATATAAATCTTCACCTCCGGACCATTCCGGAACTCCTCGTGACGTCCGGGATCTCATCCGGGACTCCGAACAACCTTTGGTAACCACATACAATTTCCCATAACAACTCTAGCGTCACCGAACCTTAAGTGTGTAGACCCTACGGGTTCGGGAACCATGCAGACATGACCGAGACATCTCTCCGGTCAATAACCAACAGCGGGATCTGGATACCCATGTTGGCTCCCACATGTTCAACGATGATCTCATCGGATGAACCACGATGTCGGGGATTCAATCAATCCCGTATACAATTCCCTTTGTCCATCGGTATGTTACTTGCTCGAGATTCGATCGTCGGTATCCCCATACCTCGTTCAATCTCGTTACCGGCAAGTCTCTTTACTCGTTCCGTAACGCATGATCCCGTGGCTAACTCCTTAGTCACATTGAGCTCATTATGATGATGCATTACCGAGTGGGCCCAGAGATACCTCTCCGTCGTACGGAGTGACAAATCCCAGTCTCGATTCGTGCCAACCCAACAGACACTTTCGGAGATACCTGTAGTGCACCTTTATGGTCACCCAGTTACGTTGTGACGTTTGATACACCCAAAGCATACCTACGGTATCCGGGAGTTGCACAATCTCACGGTCTAAGGAAATGATACTTGACATTAGAAAAGCTCTAGCAAACGAACTACACGATCTTGTGCTATGCTTAGGATTGGGTCTTGTCCATCACATCATTCTCCTAATGATGTGATCCCGTTATCAACGACATCCAATGTCCATTGTCAGGAAACCACAACCATCTATTGATCAACGAGCTAGTCAACTAGAGGCTCACTAGGGACATGTTGTGATCTATGTATTCACACATGTATTACGGTTTCCGGTTAATACAATTATAGCATGAACAATAGACAATTATCATGAACAAGGAAATATAATAATAACCATTTTATTATTGCCTCTAGGGCATATTTCCAACACACTTTACCAGTTACACTTGGACAGATGGACACTATGGTGTTAGATTTAAGCTCAAATAGATTCACTGGTTCAGTACGGCAGCTACCTCAGAATATAGATGCTTTGGATCTCTCAGAAAACTATCTATCAGGGCATCTACCATTACATTCAAATTCCACACAGCGGAGGATGTTTCTTTCTGACAACTATTTCACAGGCACCATCCTGGCATCGTTATGCCAAATGAAGTCCATGGTAGTTCTTGACATTGGAAATAATATGATAACTGGTGAGCTCCCTCGATGTTCAGGAATGGTCCCTCCTAACACAGCCTCTCTGGACAGTGATTCATCAAGTTCTATGTCAATTACAACTCAGAGGCTCACCAATAATAACCTCTTGGGTGAGTTCCCTTTGTTGGTGCAGAACTGCCCACAACTAACTTTTATTGATCTGGGTCAAAATAAGTTTTCTGGCAGCATACCAGCATGGATTGGACAGAAATTACCACATCTGAAGTATATGCGCCTTAGTTCCAACATGTTCTCTGGCCATATACCTACACAGCTTAGAGGACTACGTCATCTCCAATATTTGGACCTATCTCAGAACAACTTCTTAGGCACTATACCTGATTCCTTGCTAAACATGGATGGTGTGACCAAAACCACGGAGTTAGCAACTCTGGATAACCTGGCCCACACTTCCCGCAGCATGGGTATAGTAGATGACGAAGATCAATTCAACTATTATATGATTCGTAGTCTATCTGCTGTCACAAAAGGGCAACGACGTGAATATATTGGTCGATCCATATACATGGTGAGTATTGATTTATCCTGCAACCATTTAACTGGAGATATCCCCAAAATCATAGGCCCTGCGGCGGGTTTAGTTAACATGAACCTATCATTCAACCATTTGTCTGGAAAAATCCCGATGAGCGTTGGATCCATGCATTCGCTGGAGTCACTGGACCTCTCGAGCAACCGTCTGTCTGGTGAAATCCCCTCAAATCTAGCCAACCTAACATTACTTAGTTATTTGAATTTGTCCTACAACGAGTTATCAGGAAGGATACCGTCAGGGAACCAGCTCGGCACGCTCAACCCTGATGATCCCGCATCCATGTACATTGGCAACCCCAGTCTCTGCGGGCCTCCTCTTCGAAAGAGCTGCTCTGGAAACCACACGGTGGAAAGCAAAGTTGGATCCAAGATGATGACTTTCTATTTCGGGCTAAGTGCGGGCGTCGTGGTTGGTCTCTGCATAGTGTTCTGCTCACTTCTATTCAAGAAAACATGGAAGGTCTCCTATTTCTGGTTCATCGACGAGATGTGGGACAAAATATGTGAGTTTGTGCTTGTGAATCGTGGTGGTTGCATGTTGGTTTGAGCCTGTGGTGCAACTCGTCTAGTCTACTGGTGTTTGAAATAAGCAGTGGTGATGCCCGATGGTTGGAGTGTTCCCACATTATGCTTGGGGTGTGAGTGTTGGACATAATAGATGATCTCAGGATCATCTTGCACAAGATTTGGGCCACATAAGGGATAGGAAAAATTCAAACACACCTTAGCATGGTCAGGATAACATCTTTGGATGCTTGTAGCTGCTAGAGATGTGATTTAGAGCTTTACAGATGAAGCCCTCATCACCTCTCCTTCCTGTTGGTTCCTACAACTTGTAGATAGCACTGGAGAGGCCCTTCCCATGACTTGCTGTGTTGTGCTGGATTGGGCAGCAGGGGAAGTGATGCACACACACTCCTGATGGGAGTTGTCCCCTTTTATATACTTGTGCACAATGCCATGGGGGGACCCACTTGTCAGCTGTATGTGTGTGCCCCCAATCAGGGCACTCTTAAGTCAAATTGGTTTTGCCAACTTGTGTGGCCAGCAGCAAGTGCAGCGGCTGCAGCAAGTTTGGTCTTTATATCAACCAACATTCTCCCCCTTGATCGTAAGGCAAAACTTACAAGCCCACTTCTCGATTAAATGGTATACGAGACAACAGGATTGCAACGGTCAGTTAGTACCGTAGAACCCAGTTACTACAAAATACCACCTCATCTCGAAATGGAACTTCTTTAACTTTAGGAGCTCCATAAACTTAATACTTATTTGAAAATCTTATGAGCTCATTCCTTTGTTGGAACTTATACAGAGCCAATAAAATCCAATGGTCAATTAAGTACCATTGATCTAATTGACCACAGTACATCATTCCATCGAAGAAACTAGCCCATCTTAAGTTTATGGGGAGATGGTGTTGCAGTGGTCCCAAGAGTGCAGTTTCTCTTCATATATTCTTGTGCATATCCTTATGCGCGCTATTGAAAAGAAGAGAAATATGTTTTGTTTCCAGAATTATAATTTGTCCCTTAATAATAGACTACCATTTAGTCTTTATGCCGGCAACATTAGAAGGCAAGCCTCTTTAAATATGATACTTAGCTTTAATACCTTTAGCATAACACTTAAGCATTAAGACATTAACCTTATGCAATGCTCATCACTTATGCCTTAGATTTAATACTTATTTGTTGAGCCATAAAACTTAATTCATCAAGGCCTTGAACATGTTCGATTCTGGAATTAATCTTTCATGATGTCTTAGGTCTGGCAGGTACCTTTTGACATGTTACTCGAATAATCTGCACTCTTACATAATGTATTCCAGGATTAATTTCTTTAAGAAATTCCTTACTCTTAAATTTATATGGATCAGGGAAATGAATCCATATCTTAAGTACTTAGGGAATTAAGAGCATGCCACAACTTTAGTTTGCATCCTTGACGATGCCTTAAGAAAATTGGGTAAAGCCACTCCAGAATAAGGCTCCCCCGCAAGGGGTGAGACTTTTGTGGATAAAACTTTCGTAAATTCACACCTTGACAAATACCTTAGTGGTCCACATCTTAGTGGTCTCCTTATATCTTAAAAAATGAGCATGCAATCCCTTAGTGTGATGTATCACACATCATTACTTTATGAAAGAATTCCTTATATAACACTACTTTAAAATCATCTTCCCTATTTAACACCGATAAAATATTTCTTCCCTATCTAACGCTGACTCTAAACTTTGTTCCCAATATAACATTTTCATCCATTTTGTGAGCTAACGGTGTTAACTTGCACATGAAATGACAATATTACCCCTATAACTAGTATATGACATTTTTTTACTCCTCTTTCCTATGCATGCCTCTGTGTTTTATTTTGTTTGAAGTGATTTTGTATGGAGCTATGTCAAAATACTTATACTTGGCATTGTAGAAAAAGAAGAAGAAGACGAAAAATACAACGTCAAGCATACACATGTGTAGTAGCACATTAGCTAGTGATTCATTCATGCATGTGGGTGGTCCTTCACGTACCCTTCCATGGATGCATTGTGAGCAAGTACATGGTGATGACATGATCGTGACCATCCGATACTTAACCGTCTGTACATACCTGAATACCTGCGGCGGCCGAAGACACATGTATACGTACTTGAATACCCGCGCGCACAGGCAAGCACACATACATACCCGAATACTCATACACCTGTGTATGTACAGTTAAAGAAATAAAAAACAAGTCCACGTAGAGCCCGGCAAGATACGTGATCGTTCGTTCTGTGAAAAGAAAAGATACGTGATTGTTTTATCTACAGGCATGTTGATAAGGAGCCGATCAACTTGGACGTGGGGGCAAGGAAAGGCACCAATGATCCAGAATATCCGGGACTGCTGCGATGCACCAGACGACAGGCCTGGATAGCAATCTCATACCTTGAAATATGGACTGTTGCGATGCGTTTGACCTACCCATTCTACTTTATATATACTCATATGCAGGCGTCGCAGGGGAAACTCACGCACCCATCATACACGCACGAAGCATCCAGGGAGAACTCACGCACAAAGGCACAAACATCAGGAGATACAAGGGAAAGGAGAGAGGGCGCACCCAGTTAATGATCAGATATATGTTTGAGGGCAAAAATGCCATTTCATGTGCCATTTAACACCGTTACCTCAGAAAATGGATGAAAGTGTTATATTGGGAACAAAATTTAAAGTTGGAGTTAGGCAGGGAAGAAATATTTTTCGAGTGTCAAATAGGGCTTCTTATTTTATGATAGTGTTAAATAAGGAATTCTCTCTTACTTTATTGCTTATGCCAACAAGGCAAAGCTTTTCTTAATAATATTCCAGGGGTCCAGTCCTGGATTTATGCCTGCCAGATTATCCCGGTTTCAAACTTAAGGGCACACAATAACTTAAACATTAATGACATCATGAGGAAAACTCGTCGCCCTTGAGGGAGTAAACATAAATCTTTAGAATGAACTTAATACTCCCCTTTATGGACCAATCTTAGTGAATCTTTAACACAAAGAATATCACCAAGATTAACTTAGTTCCCCGAGGAAAAAAAACCTCAGGTCTTATGCAATATCCCTACTGCTTATAGTCAACATAATATTGACCAAACATAAATTCCTTATTGAACTTATTCCTTATTGAGCTTTGTACCACTGTCAGATACTTATTGTCTTAAAACTGATCAATCATCATAATTGATTCCTTTATTATGCAAAAGGAAAGACTTTATGAAATTTCCATCTCTAAAATCTTAAGTTTGGTGACCATATGTCACCTTTTCATAATTCATTTCCTCAAACTCCCATTTTGAATTAAATTTCTTTTAACAAGTCTTTAGCAAGACATGTTGCTTAAACTTTAATAGGGACTTTTGCCAGGGATTACCTTGGCGATCTGGGAATTAGGAATAGCTCCTTTAATAATGTCAACAGTGGAGCTCTTAATTGCCATAAAGCCCTTATAATTTAACCGCTCTCCCTTTAGTTTTTTCAACATCATACTCTATTTCAGAGTATCATAATTCTCATCCTCCTCTTTTGAAGCTTTAGGAAGATCATTAGGAGGATCATTATGGAGAACATAATTAAATCTTTGATCTCACTCAGGAGACATACTTATGTATGGCCATTAATATCAAAGGGCAATCTTAATTAATTATTCTTAATCATCTTTACTTTAGAAATTACTTTAGCATTATTCCTTAAGAGATGGAAACTTAAGAAATTTGACTAGAAGTGGTACTTAACAAAAGCTCAATTTTCATTCATAATTCTACAACTTAGCTTTACTTAATAAAGACAGAAAATAAAATTACTTAGGACTGGAATTTAAACATACCTGGAAGTTCAATTGCTCCCCCTCGAAATGTGGACGGAGCTATTACACAACATTTTGACGAACTTCCATAATAAATATTCCGCTTTTAAGAGGAGAAGTCCATAAAACTAATAACATAAATCACATTATAGGAATGGAGGATAGAAAACTTTATATTTTGTGCTAATGGAAAATTTCCATAGCCTTTAACATTAACCTCCAGTCCAA
Organism: Thinopyrum elongatum; assembly: GCA_011799875.1. Taxonomy (NCBI): domain Eukaryota; kingdom Viridiplantae; phylum Streptophyta; class Magnoliopsida; order Poales; family Poaceae; genus Thinopyrum; species Thinopyrum elongatum. The sequence continues at coordinate 44,972,986 of CM022300.1, forward strand.
TTTAAAAGACTTCACCTCAAACCTTTTCGTCCATGAGGCCATAATAACATCATACTTGTGGTTTCCAATTTTCTTATGGATACAAATTTCTTTGAGCTTAATTCCAGTCCACTTTATGCGCTTCATCATAAATAATATAATAAAGTGAACTGAAAAATTTCGTAAATTCATCATGTCTCAAACCTTAAATCTTGAGTATTCTTATGATTAATATGATCTCATAAGATTTTAAGAAGCTTTTCAAACTGCTTCATTAATGCCAGGAATGACTTTATTATAAGTGAACTAGGGAATTACTCCCCCAGATTCTTACTGGCATACTCGCCTAGATCTTTACTGGGTTTTGCTCCCAACTGATATTAATAGACAAGAAATTTATTGAATTCTTGTCAACGCCTTAGTAATCAAAATTTCTTTAATGGGAGCTCATTAAATTTTTTATTATACATGACCTCATGAAACAATAATATATGCATAGACTTAAGTCATTATTTATGAGGAACATTAAATCAGCCGAAGAACTTACGGCTGAATTGGAAAACATTAGCAATAGGGATAAACGTATGATCATAAATTTTAATAGTGATCATGCAGAACATAATTGCTTATGTAAACATTAATCTTTAGGGAATAACACATGTATCCAATCAACTTTGGTTAGAATGAATTCACGTGCTACAAATTATCCTAAAATAACATTAAGTCTCCAACCAAAGTTTCCCTTTGGTTCCACTTTAATTAGAGACAACTTAGTGATCATGATGATGATCACAGAAGCTTATAGCTTCAAGAATTAATTGATCTGGGAATTAATCAGATTATTTATGGCTATAACTAAAACTTAATGAATTTATATGTATATATAGCCATGAATCATATCATTAACCAGAGGCACTTAATTGCGGAAGCATGTAATTTAATTGTAAGCATAAGTTTACAATAATTTAATAATCAATTAATTGGTTTATATCCTTTATTCAATTCCCCAAAAGTACATTAGTATTCTTTCCCAGATCATAAACTTCATTTTGTTGCCTGTTTCAAGATTGTCCGAAAGCCTTATATTTGTGGCCTGTTTCAAGATTTTCCGAAAGCCTTATACATTAGTATTCTTTCCCAGATCATAAACTTCATTTTGTTGGTCTAACCCACATCAGCTTTGTCCAGAAGTGAACCAGAACCACAAAATATTTTGTGACAGAATAACAAATAATTGAACCAGAACCACATCCAATTCATTAATCAGCTTTGGCCAGAATAACAAATACCAGTCACACTTTATGGCTTCTTCAAACTTCTTTTACTGATCCATCCCACATCAGCTTTGGCCAGAAGTGAGCAAGAGCAGTAAAATGTTTCGTAGTCAGATATTTGTCAACCAGCTTTGGCCAGGATGACAAACATTAACCACACTTAATTAAAATCATGTCTCTTTATTCTTCTTTATTGAACTAGTCCACATCAACTTTGGTCAGAAGTAGACAAGAACAATAAAATTTTGCAGTCATGTACCCACCAATCAGCTTTGGCCAGAATGGTAAATACAGACCACCTTTAATTAATTAGAGACATTCAATAAAACAGCCTCATCAACTATGTATGGCTTAAGGACAACATTTCTTTAGTGGGAAATTAATTATGACAATCCATGGTTTTGTTAAAATATAGCCATGAAAAGTCAACATTAGATTTTCATTATGCCCAAAACATAATTGTAGCTCAAATCAAAGGCCACTTAATTACTTTAAACAAATCAATCATTAATCAAATTTTGGGGAACATCATTAACATAAAGGACCTCATTCAAAATAGCACATTATATATATTTCAAGCAACAATCTTTAGTTATTTTAGGGCTTTAACCATAATTGATATCATTGCTCATAAAGAGCATAAAAGCCCTAAAACTTATTTTAGTTGCTCAAAACATTATTTAATTGAGGCCACAAGAGTATTAAAACTTAAAGCTCTCTAATAAGAAATTGATTAGAGAAGCACATTATGGACTTTAAATAGAATATCATTACTCTGAGATCAAGTCATGATATAATGCCTTGAAGCAATTAAATATACCATAATTACCTTAGAGAACATGATGTGACACCCTGATTTTCGCTCCTGTTTTTTTTCCTTCGCGGGATTTGACTCCCGTCTTTTTTCTCGGTGTTATTGGATTTCTCCAGCTCCTGGGTATATGAAGATGGTCATATAGCCTTGCCTTTCCTATCCAGCCGGAGATTCTCTTCGGATTAACCTTGCCACCCAAGATCAATTCTCAGGATTTTTCCGTCGAAACCCTACCTTTCGAGTTACCGGAAGGGAAACCCTAATCCTTCCGTTTCAAAGGAACCCCGATTTCCTTTGATCTGCTGACTCCCAAACTTTTCCCAGTGATCATCCTATCTTTTTAAACTCTGGATATGCAAAAATATTGCCAAGTCATTTGCAATATTTTTCATTTATAATTAATTCCTTTTTCTGCCAGTTAAGGGAATTAAATCCAGGAAAATATCTATCCATCTCCAAAGTTCATGAAAACTTGTGGAGATATTCTTTGTGATCATATTGAGCTCCCATAAAAATATTGGCCATAATTAAATAAGGGAAATTGCATTTTCCTATTTAATGCCAATATTGCATTTTGGGCAGTTTCTAAAGGAACTACCATTTTGGTAGCCAGGAAAAATCCCAAATAAATTGTGGAGCTTCTCCTATCCATATATTCCCCATTTCCATCAAAACCCAAGTCTCATAGTTCAAGGTTTGAGCATAGCCTCCATTTGCAAATTCTATCCAGATTTTCAGTTTGCAAAGGAAGTGCTTGAACCCTTGATCCTTTTGAGCTGAAATTTTTCATGGTGGTTAACATTGACAAATCACCCATGGATACCAAAAATCAGCTCAATTCATCTATTCATTATTCCCCAGTATTTTTCTCAATTTTTTGTCCATTTGGAAGCATTGTGAAGGAAGTACCAGTTTGGTTTATCCAATTGGTATGAAATTTTTACAGTGCTTTCATATGAACAAATTAGTCATCTCCACCAAACTTCAGCTCATTTCATCAAGCCATTTGATCCCAGCTTCAATTTCCCTTTTCTGGACCAAGATTTGCATTGCAAAGCAAGTATATGCAAATGAGGTCCAAATACCTTCAAATTTTGCGAGCACCTAGTCCTTCCTACCCTATTTCATTGTGACAAGGTACCAGCTCATCGTCTCTATCCATTTCTCCATAAATATCCACCTAAGGTTGCTGCTAGAAACTTGTTTTGCAAGTTTCTTCCACCCCAGAGCCTTCCAGTTAATCTTAGCCGCACAGATCAGCTATTTGAGGTTTGTCACACATCCCAGACATGCTGTGGCATCGAGAAGGGGATGGTATTGTCATGTCCACGCGGTGACCACGTGGTTGGCTTGCAATGGCCGTGCTCTGCCTGACGGATCTCGTCGGACAGGACGACTCCGGAGGCTTGAGCTCGTCCTGGCATGTCCAGTGGCTCCGCAGCACCCACGCGTCCCTCTCCAGCATCTTCTCCCCTCTTCTCCCTTCCTCCTCGCGCCACGGCGATCGCCGCCGCAGCACTGCACACCCGTGAACTCCGTCGTCTTCTTCCTGTCCTGGCCGTTTCTTCGCCGTAGTGTCACGTCGAGCTGTCCCTCGTCAGGTCGGCGCTGTACACGTCCAAGGCCAGCTCACGGCGAGCTCCAGTGTATGGCTAAAGCTGCCACGGTGGCCAAACCTATCCTCCTCCGTCGCTCGGCTATAAATAGCCGTAGCCCCGAGCTCTACCCGAGCATCACCACACTCCCATCCTGCTCTACACTCCCTCTAGTCCTTCCCCGCAACCTCGCCCGGCCGAATGACCGCCGGAGCTCTTGAATTTCCGGCGAGCTCCACCTGTGGCCCTGCTCAAATTCGAGCGCTCCTCCCTCTCGTAGCTCCGCCCCGCCACCGCAGCTAACCACCACCATCACCACGGCACCCTCCCCACCCTCCTTTTGCGCCGGAGCGGGCAATGGCTGTGACCCCGAGCTCCCCGATAGCTGAGCTCCGCCGCCAAGCACCGTCCAGCCACCCCCGCCTTCGCCGCGGGTACCTGAGGACTGGCCTCGATGCGCCGCCTCCATCCCCGCCCTCGGTCGGAGCCCTTGACCACCGTCCCTCTGTGCCTGCCGGCAGGAGAAAGAAGAAGGAGATGGAGGGAGGAGCGAGAAGGCCGCGTGGGTCCCGCCTGTAAGCGACCCGACGAGGGGGTACAGTGGCTGACGACCGGGCCCGCGATCAGTTTAAGTGGAGGCGCCTTTCAATGAATACGTTTTCAAAGTTGGAAAGCATATTTCCACTTAACTGCTGCTGAAAGTGTGTTTTCCCTTTCAGAAAACGTAATCTGCCCGAGTACGCTTTCGGTTCAGCCCCCAGGGGCCTGTCTGTGAACATTTTATTAACAGATTGGTCCCTGGACTTCAAACCACTATATCTTCTCAACCGCAACTCCGATTCAGGTGAATCCAACGCCCACGTCTTCGTCTCGTCGAGCTCGTTCCGATGAAGTCACTTTCATAATGTTTTCACATTCGGAAAATGACCATTTTTCCCTTGCCCTTCGATCAGCCCCCCCCGAGAGAGAACGATTTCCGGTGATTCTTCCGCGGATTTACCGCACCCTTTCCGGAGTTTTCCTTCGCCCCAGGCAAGCCGACCATCTCATATATGCCCTAAAGCATTGCTCTATGTTATTCTTGTATGTTTAACCTAATAATGATGCCCGTACTAGAACTACTTAAATTCCTGTTAGTTTGTATTCATCATTTACATTACTTGGTCATGATTATCATTCCTGCGTTAATGACTTATTATGATGCTATACGGGGATAGTTTGCTGTGTTTATGCAGTTGTTACCTCATACATAGTTAACACCAGGTCAAGTTATTCATGATGGATATACCTGCGGGTTAAGTACTTGCTAAAACTGAACATAGTTGGTTGATCTTGAGTCACCTGTCCGGGCTTATTTGTGCAACCACATTTGCCGGTATGGGACGGCCTTGACTTGGTCTGGCTCTGTGCTCTTTCACCGGTACCTCCATGCAGGGAGGGTTATTTGTGCGTGCTACCCTGATCAGGTAGACGGCGATAACCCTGTGAGCCCAGTTGGTTGTTTGCGCGCGGTCCCCGTTTGGGACAGTTTAGTTTGGCCACGACGGTGGCAGGTGTCACGAGGTGACACAGGGGCCACCCAGGGCTTGACTCTGGGGGAGGATGATTGCTGGTGGTACGATGGGAGAGACACGGGTCAGGCGGGTTTCGTTGGAGCAACGCTGGTCCACCCGAATGGGATCACGAGATCAGGTGCTCCATGGTGTGGGTAAAGTGTACAACCTCTGCAGAGTGTAAAATCTATTCGAATAGCCGCGTCCACGGTATTGGATAGCCCGTCCAGACCTCTCTAGGTGGTCAACCGAAATAGTGGTAATAATGATGGAAGAACTCGTCTTATGATCGAAAATACTCAGGGGACCGTGAATGTTCTGAGGGTTGTGAGGCAACCCGGAAGAGAGTAAGTTGGATCTGGTTAAGGTTTGGATGGGATCCTGAGATTGTTCGGAGTATGAATTATTTACTTGCCATGCTTTACTTTACTTTAGTATCACACTAGATACTCCTGTTATAACATGATAATTAATATTGCTAGCTAGTTATGCCATGCCATGATAATTTAATGTTGCTCTAATATCAAATGCATGCTTGAATGCCATGGATTGCATTGCTTGGTGTATATGTTGGTTTGGTTTGCTTGCGAGTACATTCAAAAGTACTCAGCGGCCTTCAATGTGGCCAGGTTCACATAAGGATCCGTCGTCCACCGACGAGGAGCCGGAGCGTTCGTGGGCTAGGAGCGTAACCCAGTCAGATCCCTGTGGATTGGAGCCGCACCAAGACCATGCTGCCTTAGATTGAGCTTTCCCGCTGCCATCACTCTTGTAATATATCATGTAAGACTTATATATATCCATTAATAGAAATGCCTGTGTTCATGATACTTGTTTTAAACACGCATGCCAGAGTGATTTCCTGGGCTGGTATGCGTGGCGACCATCTAGCTACAGTGGTAATCAAGCGGGGCGCCACAACGGATGGTATCAGAGCAGCCAGGCTGACTATAGGTTACCCTAGTCAGACTTCATTGTCTTGTGATTAGTAGAAAGCCCAGATGGATTTCAGACATCTTTGCCAACTGGCACGGCTAATATTGATCATAAGGCAACCCCATAGGTTTTTGGCTCCATCAGACCCAACTCTCGTGGCTTTGCCTGCGGTACAAAATGCTCGCACCTGGCAATGTCCCGTGAGCCCTGAACCCCCTAGGTAAACCAGATATCCTTACCCTGCTTGCTAGCCATGGCATTTCTCTTCTTAACTCTAGTTTCCTTTGGGAAACACCTATAAATTCTATCTCTCCCCAATAACCCTAGAATCGCACGACCATAGCCATCGTGCGTCGAGTGTGATGTTCCCGAAGGAAGTAGCAGGAGCTTGACACCAGTGCTACAAGGAGCATTGTGTGGTTTTGCTTCTAAATCCTTAGAGGTGCATCGAGTGCGCTATACTAGATATACTAGTGATTCCTCAGCCACATGTGTAAGGTCCGCAAGATTTGAGCTTTATTTGCTTTTTGGTTTTCGTAGTTTTTGTTTCTCTTGTCGGTTCCGTTTCTTCGCTCCGACTGGATCCATCCGCAAGTGCCGTCAAGAAGACCAACATACAACTGGGTTAATACCCAACAATCCTAATTCAGCAAGAGTCAAGCCAAGCCAACTGCCTGGTATTCAGAATAGCAACACCGGATCTATCAGGAATGAAGAATGGGTCAGAAGCAGAATATGTGTACAACTAACAAGGCCAGAATCTACCTGAGAGAGTTTGCCTCAGAACAAGTCACGCCTAAGGAGCAGTCAGATAATCTACCAAGAATGAACACCAGTAAGGACAAATTATTCCGTCCGCGATACAAGGACTATTTCAATCAGTGGGGTGAACTTTGAGTCTTTTCTCAATGGACTCAAGAACCATTTAGTACCCACCGAAGACATATTTCAAGAATGTGAATTTGCCACGAGCAACACCAAAACTCCGGTATGTTGGTATAAATTTCAAAGCAAATCTTAAAGCTCACCGGTGCAAATACAAAATTTTCTGGGCACTGTGACAAGGTTTGCAAGGAATATGGATGAGTTCACGGTTGCCCAGAATCACTGAGCTTCCAAGCATCCAGAATCAAGGAGCACCTAACATGATTGGAAACTCAGCTAAACCGGAAGGAATGATCCGTCAACTGCTTATTATTGGTAACAGTTGGTTTGAACGCAAAGGGTATTCCGAATTAATTAACAACGTGAGCTCTGCATCAGTTGTACCGCCTTTACAGTGGCAATGATCAGACCAGCAGAAGACAAGCGATGTGCATGACAACATAATATATTTAGACATGGTATGGCCTATACCAAGTTTGGCTCCGCTATGGGTAAATTCCGGATACTTCGGAAAGAAGCCAGAATCGGCCATAGATCCGACCGCATATCACAGTGAAAGGCTTATGGTATAAGGAACCCAGCCTTCCTTCGCAAGCTACCGAGAAGAGCTTATGACACCAGACTGCCAATCTTCCTCGATACGCCACTTGGTGGAGAAAATCTTCTGTGATACGACACTCCAATCTTTTTCAGCGTGCTACCGCGGGAAACTTCCGGCATAAGGCACCTGACCTTCCGCCGCAAGCCACATGAAGGTAAATTTCTGAGGTACGATATCCAGCCTTCTTCGGCACGCTACCCTGGCAGAAACTTTGAGCCTAAGGAATTCAGCCTTCTTCAACACACTCCGTGCCCAGAACAATCCTGTCAGAAGCACGAACTAGCCCGGACACCCGTCTGCCTTAGAACTCAGTGGTTATGAAAGGATTTATCCTACACCTGCATATGTTGTGAGCATGCAGTCCAGTGGGTCAGCTCATGCGAGCCACTCGTACACGGGAATGACTGTGTTCAGGGAAACGTTGGCCCCATAGTTCAAAGAAGAATATGAGCACAGCAATCCCTACGAGATATGCAAGAGAAGTTGTGAGAACAAGCCCGACAAACCGGGAAAGCAATCAATAAGCCATGTTGGTAGGTCATTACCGGTCCATCAAAGGAATCCACAAGAACAAAGAAGCTGTGGATAAACAACCTCCGTGACGGTCAACAAGATACAACTTCACAGACAAGGTATTATTACCAATCCTCATCAGACTCTTGCATATCCGGCCACAACAATGCATCCAACATTTCATACTCATCCTAAATGCGGGCCATCAACCAAGATAAAAGGCTATGCTCTGAAAGAATACAACAGATGATAGTGATACTGTGTTTAGCTCAGTAGTCCTATGCTCAACTCCGTGGTCATAGCAAGATGCTATATATGACAGAGCCATCTCCACGAGCGACAGAGTTTGAAACAAGACATTCAGATAGAATGGCTCAAAGCACATCAGCATTAATAGCTCGTAGACATCATGATATAATTGGAATAAGAGATTACTGTCTATGATTACTTTGTGATCACGCCTGACAGTTCAGTTGGGGATATAGCAGCAATAGCTCGGTCATGTCGTTCCTTGGATCATGGATCACCTAAGGGCAATGTCAGAATCCCGAAAACAAAAAGAAACATCAATACGGAACCCATAGCCAGACTAAGCATTCTGACACGGCAAAAAGGAAGCCACTCCCACTCACTCGAGGCCATACGAGCACGTGAGCCTGGTACCAGGAAAGGATGTCTTGCCATGACTGTCAGAGTACGAAGTATCGCAATAAAACTCGAAGCAGTTGCTTCCAGGCCAAGGAAACCGAGCTGTTTGTTGGTATTACCCACTACCTCACCCAGCAACACCATTACCAAGGAAAAAGGTACACCTGACAGGAAAGAGAAGGATTCAAGGAAGCTGTGTGCAAAGACAACCCATGGTCTATCAGAAGAGGCGGTTAAAAGGGCAGTGAACCAACAAAGACGAGATCGCTGATGGATCCAAGTCGCACACAGGTAAGCCCCCTTCACCGGGAGGTAAGCCCGGAAATCTCGAGGACGAGATTTTCTTAAGGGGGGTAGGTTTGTGACACCCTGGTTTTCGCTCCTGTTTTTTTTCCTTCGCGGGATTTGTCTCCCGTCTTTTTTCTCGGTGTTATCGGATTTCTCCAGCTCCTGGGTATATGAAGATGGTCATATAGCCTTGCCTTTCCTATCCAGCCGGAGATTCTCTTCAGATTAACCTTGCCACCCAAGATCTATTCTCAGGATTTTTTCGTCGAAACCCTACCTTCCGAGTTACCGGAAGGGAAACCCTAATCCTTCCGTTTCAAAGGAACCCCGATTTCCTTTGATCTGCTGACTCCCAAACTTTTCCCAGTGATCATCCTATCTTTTTAAACTTTGGATATGCAAAAATATTGCCAAGTCATTTGCAATATTTTTCATTTATAATTAATTCCTTTTTCTGCCAGTTAAGGGAATTAAATCCAGGAAAATATCTATCCATCTCCAAAGTTCATGAAAACTTGTGGAGATATTCTTTGTGATCATATTGAGCTCCCATAAAAATATTGGCCATAATTAAATAAGGGAAATTGCATTTTCCTATTTAATGCCAATATTGCATTTTGGGCAGTTTCTAAAGGAACTACCATTTTGGTAGCCAGGAAAAATCCCAAATAAATTGTGGAGCTTCTCCTATCCATATATTCCCCATTTCCATCAAAACCCAAGTCTCATAGTTCAAGGTTTGAGCACAGCCTCCATTTGCAAATTTTGTCCAGATTTTCAGTTTGCAAAGGATCCTTTTGAGCTGAAATTTTTCATGGTGGTTAACATTGACAAATCACCCATGGATACCAAAAATCAGCTCAATTCATCTATTCGTTATTCCCCAGCATTTTTCTCAATTTTCTGTCCATTTAGAAGCATTGTGAAGGAAGTACCAGTTTGGTTTATCCAATTGGTATGAAATTTTTACAGTGCTTTCAAATGAACAAATTAGTCATCTCCATCAAACTTCAGCTCATTTCATCAAGCCATTTGATCCCAGCTTCAATTTCCCTTTTCTGGACCAAGATTTGCATTGCAAAGCAAGTATATGCAAATGAGGTCCAAATACCTTCAAATTTTGCGAGCACCTAGTCCTTCCTACCCTATTTCATTGTGACAAGGTACCAGCTCATCGTCTCTATCCATTTCTCCATAAATATCCACCTAAGGTTGCTGCTAGAAACTTGTTTTGCAAGTTTCTTCCACTCCAGAGCCTTCCAGTTGATCTTAGCCGCACAGATCAGCTATTTGAGGTTTGTCACACATCCAAGACACGCTGTGGCATCGAGAAGGGGATGGTATTGTCATGTCAACGCGGTGACCACGTGGTTGGCTTTCAATGGCCGTGCTCTGCCTGACGGATCTCGTTGGACAGGACGACTCCGGCGGCTTGAGCTCGTCCTGGCATGTCCAGTGGCTCCGCAGCACCCACGTGTCCCTCTCCAGCACCTTCTCCCCTCTTCTCCCTTCCTCCTCGCGCCACGGTGATCACCACCGCAGCACTGCACACCCGTGAACTCCGTCGTCTTCTTCTTGTCCTGGCCGTTTCTTTGCCGTAGTGTCACGTCGAGCTGTCCTTCGTCAGGTCGGTGCCGTGCACGTCCAATGCCAGCTCACGGCGAGCTCCAGTGTATGGCTAAGGCCGCCACGGCGGCCGACCCTATCCTCCTCCGTCGCTCGGTTATAAATAGCCGTAGCCCCGAGCTCTACCCGAGCATCACCACACTCCCATCCTGCTCTACACTCCCTCTAGTCCTTCCCCACAACCTAGCCCGGCCGAATGACCGCCGGAGCTCTCAAATTTTCGGCGAGCTCCACCCACGGCCCTGCTCAAATTCGAGCGCTCCTCCCTCTCGTAGCTCCGCCCCGCCACCGCAGCTAACCACCACCATCACCACGGCACCCTCCCCACCCTCCTTTTGCGCCGGAGCGGGCAGTGGCCATGAACCCGAGCTCCCCGGTAGCTGAACTCCACCGCCAAGCACCGTCCAGCCATCACCAGCCACCCCCGCCTTCGCCGCGGGTACCTTTGGACTGGCCTCGATGCGCCGCCTCCATCCCCGCCCTCGGCCGGAGCCCTTGACCACCGAAGAGGCAGCAACCACGGCGGCCCGAGCCCTCTGTGCCTGCCGGCAGGAGAAAGAAGAAGGAGACGGAGGGAGGAGAGAGAAGGCCACGTGGGTCCCGCTTGTAAGCGACCCGACGAGGGGGTACAGTGGCTGACGACCGGGCCCGCGGTGAGTTTAAGTGGAGGCACCTTTGAATGAATACGTTTTCAAAGTTGGAAAGCGTATTTCCAATTAACTGCTGCTGAAAGTGTGTTTTCCCTTTCAAAAAACGTAATCTGCCCGAGTACTCTTTCGGTTCAGCCCCCAGGGGCCTGTCTATGAACATTTTATTTACAGATTGGTCCCTGGACTTCAAACCACTATATCTTCTCAACCGCAACTTCGATTCAGGTGAATCCAACGCCCACGTCTTCGTCTCGTCGAGCCCGTTCTGATGAGGTCACTTTCATAATGTTTTCACATCCTAAAAATGACCATTTTGCCCTTGCCCTTCGATCAGCCCTCCCGAGAGAGAACGGTTTCCGGCGATTCTTCCGCGGATTTACCGCACCCTTTCTGGAGTAATTCTTCGCCCTAGGCAAGCCGACCATCTAATATATGCCCTAAAGCATTACTCTATGTTATTCTTATATGTTTAACCTAATAATGATGCTCGTACTAGAACTACTTAAGTTCCTGTTAGTTTGTATTCATCATTTACATTACTTGGTCATGATTATCATTCATGCGTTAATGACTTATTATGATGCTATACGGAGATAGTTTGCTGTGTTTATGCAGTTGTTACCTCATACATAGTTAACACTAGGTCAAGTTATTCATGATGGATATACTTGCGGGTTAAGTACTTGCTAAAACTGAACATAGTTGGTTGATCTTGAGTCACCTGTCCGGGCTTATTCGTGCAACCACATTTGCCGGTATGGGACGGCCTTGACTTGGTCTGGCTCCGTGCTCTTTCACCGGTACCTCCATGCAGGGAGGGTTATGTGTGCGTGCTACCCTGATCAGGTAGACGACGATAACCCTGTGAGCCCAGTTGGTTGTTTGCGCGCGGTCCCCGTTTGGGACAATTTAGTTTGGCCACGATGGTGGCAGGTGTCACGAGGTGACACAGGGGCCACCCAGGGCTTGACTCCGGGGAAGGATGATTGCCGGTGGTACGATGGGAGAGTCACGGGTCAGGCGGGTTTCGTTGGAGCAACGCTGGTCCACCCGAATGGGATCACGAGATCAGGTGCTCCATGGTGTGGGTAAAGTGTACAACCTCTGCAGAGTGTAAAATCTATTCGAATAGCCACGTCCACGGTATTGGATAGCCCGTCCAGACCTCTCTAGGTGGTCAACCGGAACAGTGGTAATAATGATGGAAGAACTCGCCTTATGATCGGAAAAACTCAGGGGACCGTGAATGTTCTGAGGGTTGTGAGGCAACCCGGAAGAGAGTAAGTTGGATCTGGTTAAGGTTTGGATGGGATCCTGAGAATGTTCGGAGTATGAATTATTTACTTGCCATGCTTTACTTTACTTTAGTATCACACTGGATACTCCTGTTATAACATGATAATTAATATTGCTAGCTAGTTATGCCATGCCATGATAATTTAATGTTGCTCTAATATCAAATGCATGCTTGAATGCCATGGATTGCATTGCTTGGTGTATATGTTGGTTTGGTTTGCTTGCGAGTACATTCAAAAGTACTCAGCGGCCTTCAATGTGGCCAGGTTCACATAAGGATCCGTCGTCCGCCGACGAGGAGCCGGAGCGTTCATGGGCTAGGAGCGTAACCCAGTCAGATCCCTGTGGATTGGAGCCGCACCAAGACCATGCTGCCTTAGATAGAGCTTTCCCGCTGCTATCACTCTTGTAATATATCATGTAAGACTTATATATATCCATTAATAGAAATGCCTGTGTTCATGATACTTGTTTTAAACACGCATGTCAGAGTGATTTCCTGGGCTGGTATGCGTGGCGACCGTCTGGCTACAGTGGTAATCAGGCGGGGCGCCACACATGAAGAATATCATAATACCATAATGGTCATTAAACATGACACAGGGATAAAATAACAATTATTATGATCATAAAATGTCACAAAGGAAAAAATTACTAAACATAATTGAATTGCAACATAATTCCATAATGATCATAATAAAATTCAACATTAAAATAAAAAAACCATAATGGAAAATAAATTGAACATAATAACATAGTAACATGAATAAATCTAGCATGGCATTATGTGACATATTCAAACATTATAAGAATTAAAATATTTAAGTAATTAAATTACCTAAAGAATTAAATTGCCAAAAACAGCATAATAATTCATGCATCAAATTTAGCCCCAAGAAAAATGTCCATCGTATCACATAAAATTCAACCATTATTAGGAAAAAAACTTTGCATTTTTCCTAAGTGATTTCTGCCCATAACAGAGAATTTAGCCCTACACAAAAAAAATTAAGGCAAAATTTATAAAAAATGGGCTACAAATTACTACTGAGCTGGGCCAAATAGGCTCTAGCCAGCCCAACAAATCCCTCTGCCTCCCCTTGGCCTCCAGGCCAGTCGCTTGGGCCGGCCCAGCTACTGCCACCGCTGACCATTGCGAGCCATTGGATGGGAATCCAATGGTCGAAGGCGCGCCCACAGCCGAGCAAAACAGGTGTGCGTCAGCCTCCCCCCCGGAAACCCTATCTCATTCCTCCCCCTTCCCCTTTTCTTCCCACGACGTGGCGGCGACCGCGCGAGAGAGAGACGAACGCAGCTGCAACGTCAGCCGCAACAAAGGGAGAGGACGACGACGCCGTCGAGGGCCCCTCGCCGGAGCACACTCTTTAAGTTCAAAATATCCAACATTCTCCCCCTTGATCGTAAGGCTAAATTCATAAGCCCACTTCTAAAATGAAAATGACATACGAGATAAAAGGATTGCAATGGTCCTTTAGTACCGTAGAACCCAGTTACTACAATATACCATCTCATCTCGTAATGAAACTTCTTTAACTTAGGAGCTCCATGAACTTAATGCTTATTTGAAAATTTATGAGCTCATTCCTTTGTTGGAACTTATATAGATTTAAATTTGAGATAGGGTTTCACAACTTGGGAATTCCTTTAGAGTTAGCCTTAATTCATTCAATCCCCGCCTTAAGTCATGCCTTAGCCAAAAACATAAACACATAAAGGGGGAGAAATCATAAAATTGCTAAAGCTAGGGTTTCGGATTTGGGGAAAAAGCATTAGAGTTCATGCTTATTTAGCTCTTTTCCCCATCAATATATGTATAAACCAAAACCATAGCCATATAATCAGGGGAAAAACAAAAAGGATCTTATTTCTAGGGTTTCCATAAATTGGGATTTTGCTTAAATCGTCATTTAATTGCTTCAATCCCCTTTAAGCATAGTCAATTGAAACCCTAGAGCCTCACTTTAATCTGTTAGGGCTTGATCCTTAGTGATTTAGGGCTAAATTAAGTCAATCCTTAACAAGAAGAAATAGCTAAGCTCAAGCATAAACCTGCTTGCTCAAATAGGATCTAGGCCATCTTAACTTAATAATCAACATAAACACATGAATATGTGCATATGCCCTTAGATCAGATGCATGTCGGCATGAAAAAGAGGCTTAAATTGGGCTCAATCTTGAGCAAGAAGGCTCTGGTGCCATTGTTGGACATAATAGATGATCTCAGGATCATCTTGCACAAGATTTGGGCCACATAAGGGATATGAAAAATTCAAACACACCTTAGCATGGTCAGGATAACATCTTTGGATGCTTGTAGCTGCTAGAGATGTGATTTAGAGCTTTACAGATGAAGCCCTCATCACCTCTCCTTCCTGTTGGTTCCTACAGCTTGTAGATAGCATTGGAGAGGCCCTTCCCATGACTTGCTGTGTTGTGCTGGATTGGGCAGCAGGGGAAGTGATGCACACACACTCCTGATGGGAGTTGTCCCCTTTTATATACTTGTGCACAATGCCATGGGGGGACCCACCTGTCAGCTGTATGTGTGTGCCCCCAATCAGGGCACTCTTAAGTCAAATTGGTTTTGCCAACTTGTGTGGCCAGCAGCATGTGCAGCGGCTGCAGCAAGTTTGGCCTTTAGATCAACCAACAGTGAGTTCATGTTGCCAGGTGTAAAAAGTTTGTTCCTATCTGTAGTCAAGGGACTAAGTGTTTTTTAAGTCAGCTTCATTGTTAGTTTTGATGGTCTTAAAACTTGTACAAATTGATAGTGTGTGTTAATAATGTTTGTGAGCTTTTTGGGTAAAATTTTACCTTTTTCGGTAATAATGTTTGTGAGCCTGACTTGACAAAGTCATGGCTATGGTGTCATCTACAGCTGCTGCTAGTTGTGTAAGCAGTAGAGGGAATAGAGGTGCATTGTACCCATCAGCAGAGTTGTAGCTGATGGAGCGTGACCTGGGTGTGCAGCAATGCGTGTCCTATGGTACTGTTGCTTTGTCAACGTGTTGAAAAGGAGGGGAGGGCAGCGTGAAGCCAACCCACTCTGAAGAAAATAGAAAAAAGAGGAAGGCTCCCAATGTTGTAGGGAGCTGGACCAAAAACCACTGCGTTTATGCTATGTTCTTTCTTCTTCAAGTCAGCCTGTATTTTTTCCCTTTGAGTTTGCAAAACTCTTTCAAGCGGTGGCAAATGGACGGAGAACAGAAAATTTCATTACACACATCAGGCAAGATGGAGAGATCATTACGGATCAGCAACAGGTGTTCTATCAAGCCTATGAGAACCTGCTTGGAAGAGATCGTGTGAGAGAACACTCCCTCGACCTACAGTTTCTGGGAATACGACAGCATAATTTGA
The DNA here is from genome assembly GCA_011799875.1 of Thinopyrum elongatum. NCBI lineage: Eukaryota > Viridiplantae > Streptophyta > Magnoliopsida > Poales > Poaceae > Thinopyrum > Thinopyrum elongatum. The sequence goes on from CM022300.1 coordinate 44,989,025, forward strand.
GCGACCTTGAGGGAATAATTACGAAGGACGAGGTCTGGGGCGTGATTAAGGAGATGCCTCCGGACCGGGCACCAGGCCCTGATGGCTACATCGCGGCTTTCTACCAGAGGGCATGGCCGATAATCAAGCGGGACGTCATGGCTGCAATGATGAAGTTCTATGTGGGTGATGGCAGGGGTTTGACAAAATTAAACAAGGCACACATAGTTCTCATCCCAAAGAGATCGGATGCAGAGGAGATTGAAGACTTTCGACCTATCAACTTAATACATAGTGTACCAAAGCTGTTCGCCAAGGTTCTAGCAAATCGCCTACAGAAGCAACTGCCTAGGATTGTGGAGACAAACCAATCGGCATTCATTAAGGGAAGGCACTTACATGATAATTTCTTACTCGTTCGACAAGTGGCCACAAAGATACATGCTCGCAGGGCACCAGGAGTCTTTCTCAAGCTCGACATTTCACGGGCATTTGACTAGCTGTCCTGGCCTTTTCTCTTTGAGGTAATGATTGCCAAGGGGTTTGGACTGAAATGGAGGATTTGGATGGCAACCTTGCTACAAACTGCAAGCACGAAGGTGATTGTTAATGGAGTCCCAGGGAAGAGCATTGGATATGCATGCGGGCTGCGCCAAGGGGATTCCATCTCTCCTATGCTCTTCATCTTGGCAATGGATGTGCTCACGATGCTTGTGCAAAAGGCATTAGAGCAAGGGGTGCTAAGCACACTACCAGGAATATCGGCAGTACAAAGGATATCAGTCTACGCGGATGATGTGGCCTTGTTTATCAGACCTACCACTTAGGACCTTGCCTTTGTCAGAGCTGCGCTTGATGCTTTTGGGAAGGCCTCGGGACTGCATGTAAACTATCGGAAGTCGTCGGCAGTAGTGATAAGAGGAGACTTGGATGATAAGCAAAGGGTGGCAGGTCTACTGCATTGCGAACTTGCGGAGTTCCCATGCAAGTACCTTGGGCTACAGTTAGCCATAAAGAACCTCACTCGGACCGACTGGCAGCCCATGCTTGATCAAGTGCGCCCCGGAAGGCTCATACTGGTTCAGTCAGTAATATTGGCAAGGCCACTACATCACCTTAAGATTGCGGATGCACCGGCTTGGGTGTTCAAGGAGATAAACAAGTGGATGTAGATCCTTCTTTTGGGCGGGAAAGGGTAAGGTGAATGGTGGCCAATGCCTTGTTGCGTGGGACACCATCTGCAAACCGAAGCGCTATGGTGGGCTAGGAATCAAGAGCTTGAAGCTACAGGCTATTGCCTTAAGAGTCAGATGAGAATGGCTTCGTAGAACCGAGCCGTACAGACCGTGGCAAGGACTACCTATGATCGAGGATCGAGAAGCTCGTGCGGTGTTCGACAGCCTCATGCGCATCGAGGTGGGGACGGGAGACAGGGTGCTGTTTTGGCGCGATCGATGGATCCACGGATTTGTCGTGGCTGATATTGCACCTCTGCTGTTGGATACAATGCAAACTAGAACGGCCAATACCCGCACGGTGCAGCAAGCCATGATAGACAGCAAATGGGTGGCAGACTGCCAGTCGGAATCTTCCTTGATGGCGCAGCTACAGTGCATGCACCTGTGTCATGCTATTGCCTCGGTGAGAAGGAACACGGAGGTACCAGATGCCTTCAGCTGGACATGCTCGGCATCAGGCAGATATTCAGCGCGCTCCATATACAAAAGCCTTTGCTCTACCTTATCGCGATCCCCAATGGCAAAGTGTATTTGGAGGAGCTGGGCACCACTTAAGTGCAAAATCTTTGCGTGGCTGGCAATGCAATACATGATATGGACATCAGATCGACGAGCACGACATGGTCTACAAGATGAGGCTTCTCCCTGCTACACATGCTTGCAAGACCAAGATGATGCAGACCATATATGTGCACGTATGCGCAGGAGGTGTGGTACACGATTTGGGACACTACACGGCTTGAAGTAAATGGCCCGCAATCGACTGACACAACGTTGCATTGGTGGCTCAGAGAGAGAGAGGGAACTATCACAGGGCGGAGAAGAGAGGGTTTGACACTATATTCATTGCGACAATATGGGCACTGTGGAAGCAGAGAAATGCAAAGGTGTTCCGCAGGACGGACCAACAAATGAGACCGAGGGAGGTGGCCGTGGTGATTCTAATAGAGCTAGCAGAATGGAAGCAAGCGATGGGTGGAGCTGGTGGTCTACAACATTTTGTGAGAGAGTAGCCCTAGGGTATATCTTGTAGGTGTGGGTGTTAAAGGTTGTGTGTCCGATCGAACGTGCGCATTTGGACGACACATCTTGTAAATACTCTTTCTACCTTCTATAAAGATATGGTACGCCATTGACGTACTCTCGAAAAAAAAGTTTTCTCTGCTCCAGGGAGCAGAGTGTTTCTCGTGAGTCCACCCAGCTAAAGGGAGTTGAGTGAGACGCTGGGCCTGACAAGTTTTTCTGCAATATTGTACTGTATAAGTGTAGTGTCAAAAACGCTCTTATATTATGGGACGGAGGGAGTATAATACCCGTCGTGGCGATTTGTTTCTTTTTTTAAGACCATGGAATGGATGTTGCACCTTCCATAGATTTGCATGAATTTCTGCATTACATTAGACTTGATACATAGTTCCTTTATCTAAACAACGATTTTCGTTATCTAGTCCTTTTGCGGCGATTCGTGCTCGGTTTCCAGCTTGTCGTAACTGGTCTGCTGCCTGCTTGTTTGTTCTACCTACACAAATAGTCATGTAAGGAAACAAATTGCTTATGAAAGCTTGCACTGCAAAAGTAAGTGTAAAAGATGGCATATACATGCTTCTTCGCGTGTGTATGGATCTATAAACATACATAATAAAGCAAGAAAGAAGTATCTATGAATCAATTTGTACTATGCTGACCTTTTCTTTTGTTTGATTTGCGATGTTGGATCTTCAGTCATTGGCTTTTTATATTTTCATGATTCACTTATATTATGGCGTCCCTGAAAGCATTACACATGCTTGTATGGGTTTAAAAAGTGATGTTGTTCGTACATTGTCAAGCAAAGCAGCGGTGGAATCTATTTAACAATGTTTATCTCATGAGTTGCCTGGCAACGTTGATGTGGTTCACCAAGCACACTCATACGGATGGAAGCAAATATTATGATAATAAAAATGTCGGTTTCATGTTGAATAATAAGGACTGTAGGAAATTACGAGATAACATAAACAACAATCCAAGAGAAACATCCTGATGAAATTACATCCCATATTTACTCCTTCTATAAGAATCTTTTTTACGGCTGAACCGCGTGGAGGTGTCTCCCTCAGCGAAGACTTCCGGCCCCCGGAGGCTAGGGTCTCCGACGTTGAGAATGCGGAGTTAACCCTCCCATTCACTCCAGAGGAGGTGTGGCAGGCTATCACCTCCATTAAGGCTAGCTCGGCCCCGGGCCCGGATGGTCTCCCTATCTCGTTCTTCCGGAAATTCTGGGAGGTCCTACGCCTGGTCATCATGCCTATGTTCCATGAGTTCTATATTGGGACACTTGATATGTCCCGAATAAATTATAGCGTCATATCCCTGATCCCCAAAATAGTTGGGGCGACGGTCGTGTTAACCGGCTGCCCTAAAGAGTCTTTTTCCCGAGCCCTTGCTCCTGGTTTTCTCTCTCCCGCCAGTCATCTTGATCGGCGTTTTCTTTTTCGTTTTTTGATCTAAGATCTGTTTGCGTCACCCGCAGACCCCCGCGCGACTCTACTTCGACACCGGCGCGACCGGCCGGCTTCTCCTTCGACCAGGCGGCCACGCGCGCCGAGGCGGCCCGTCACGGCCAGCGGCCGTCCGCGCGTCGGCCCGCCCGTCGCCCTACGCCGGCCGTCGCCGCCCTGCTTCGACCGGGACCCCTGCATCACCACCCCGTCTCCGCCGCGTATGTACTACTGCCTCCACACGGCGTTGCGTTCACCGCTCGGGGCTGGCCGCTCGGGCGCCGGCGCGCTCGTCCGCACGTCGTCACACGCCGACCGTCATCGCCGGTTTCATCTTGGAGTCCGCCGCCACCCCGCCTCTACCGAGCGGCGTCCCCGACCTCGCACGCGATCGGATTGATCACCCGCCCGCCGCGGCAATCCGCCTCATCTACGCTGTGCGACCGACCTGGCCCGTCGGTTGCGCGCGACTCCGCAGGTCCCGTGAAGACCGTCCAGAGTACAGTGTGCCCCTACACCGATCGAGCATCGGGCTGCCGCTGCGTCGCCCCGTAGGGCCGCAGTGCCACCGCCCCGTGGTTCTCCCTGTGGCTTCACCGATCCGCGCCGCCGCTATGTCGCCCCTTCTGGCCGTAGTGCCGCGGCATGTGGTCCCCGCCGCCACCCTGAGGCCGTTTCCGTGGTAGCACCAATTCGCGCGCTGCCGCTGCGTCTCCTTCGGGCCGTAGTACCGTGGCCCGCGGTCCACCGCTGCCCCGAGGCCGTCCGCTCCAGGCCGTCCCCGAGGCTGCACCGACCCTCGCGCTGCCGCCCCGTTGGGCCGTAGCGAGCGTGGCATACGGTCCCTGCAACCGCCCCGAGGTCTTCCCGCCGCTGCCCCGACACGCCCGCCCGCCGCTGCTGCGTCGCCCCTTCGAGCTGTAGCGCCTCGACTTTTTGTGGTATGCGCTGCGCCGCCTTCCTGAGGCGGGAACGCCACCGTCCGCGCTGGTCTTCGTCACGCTGTCAGGATTCCTCGCCGACTTCGAGTACCGCCGCCGCCGTCGCTCTTCTTCGGCCGCCATCAGGCCACCGCTGCTCTTCTTCGGCCGCTGTAGCCACTGCCGCCGGCGGCCACCCCTTTCGTCTTCATCCAGTTCCAGCCCGTCGCCAGCGTCGTCGTCCTCTGCCACAACCACTTCATCTACTCCGGCAACCGCGGGCGACATCGGCCCCACGCCGATTGGCGCCGCAACCATCGTCGAGTCCTTCTCTGCTGGCCTCTCTGACTTCTCCGACATGGCGTATAACTCGTGCAGGTCACAGTCTACTTATGCCCTGTGCTGGGAACACCGATGCGTGCCTTCGTCCACGACGTGTCCCCGGGCCTGGCAAGGCTGGTGCGACATTTCGTCAACTTAGTCTTCGTCCGTCTACGCATGCCCGGTGCTGGCAACACCGATGCGTGCCTTCGTCCACGACGTGTCCCCGGGCTTGGCAAACCCGGCGCGACGCCTCGTCAACACCGTCTTCTTCCCGGCGCGCCATTACTTCGACACTACCGCGCCCATGACTAACTCGGCGCCTCCTTGCGCCCGCGGCTCCACGGTGACTTCCTCGACACCGGCCACCCCGACTCGATATCAACCACGGCATTCTTCACAAGGCTACCTCAACCACAGCTACATCGACATCGGCACAAAGGGCTACCGCCTTGCTTGGGCAACCTCGTCGGTTTCAACTCCAGCCATGACTTCCGCGATGCATCGACCGTTACGATTGTGGGGGAGTGTCCGTCGGCTTGCCTTCAGATTCTTCTCCAGTCTCACCGTCTATGTCTACCATCATGACTACGGGGGATGTTGAGTATATTGATTGTTAGGAAATACGAGTTAGACTAGGATTTGTTCTGGCTTGTCTTGTACTCCAAGTTGATCATTGTACTCCTATATACATGCCCACGAGGCTCAAGCAATAAACATCGATTCCACCAATTCTCTCTATCCCTTCTAACAATGTCCCTGCATCACAACATGCTGAGATGTCAGTCAACAGTCATGTTCTCAAGTATTGTTTACCAAAGCTGGAAATGTAGAGGTACTTACTTTAGGTATGGGAGATTCATGTTCACTAGTAAGCTGAAATTTTACTTGCAAACGCTTTCCATTCATCAGGATCTATCCTCCAGTAGTTGTTCAAGTCTGCCTGCTTGAATGTTTGGTGGAGATTAGATTAGCATAAATGTAGAATAGTGCTAATACTTCCTGCGGACAACCATTTCATCTGGATGTGGTGTATATGATCTACAATCTGTTCGACGACATCGTCAGAAAGAAGTAGGTGAGTCAGGTGCGTACCTTCCTCTCCCCCCTCCCACAACGCTCCCGCGAGCGCCGGGAGGGAGGAACCCTAGCCGCCGGCCCAGGGCCTCTCCTTCCCCTTCTCCTCTCCTCGCCGCCGCCACAACGAGCTGACGGGCAAAGCCCGGCTAGCATCAGCGGTGGCGGGGCGTTTTCCTTCCCCTGCTCGGTTCCTGGTGGCGCGGGCCGTCGGAGTCGGGCGGCGGCGCGGTGGGGAAGGGGCGTGGCGGCGCGGTGGCAGCAGCTGGCGGTGGAGGCGCGGGCTGCCGATGGCCGTGCGAAGGGGCTGTGGGCATTGGGGGCGGCGCGCGGGTCCTCCTCATGGTCGGGGTGGATCGGATCTGATGCGAGGGCTCGCGGCTCTACTTCCGGTGGCGGCTGGGATTGGGCCTGGCGCGCGTGGAGGCGGGGTCTGGGCCTTCTCTGCCCGGCTCCCCTGGTGGTGGCGCCCCTGCTGTCCTCCGGTCAGGTCCGGCCAGGCCTGGTCTGGACTTGAAGCCGGCAGGGCACGCGTGCTGTGTTCGGCAGGGGCTGGCAACCACTATTGCGTGCCTGCGGTGGTGGTTCTCGGTGATGGTGGTTGCTCGGCCTTCGATCCTCTACTCGTCATCTGGGCGTTACTTTGGTTGAAGGTTTGGCCTCTCCTAGCGGCGGTCCATCGCTCGTCTCACATCCGGTGCAGCAGGATCGAGCTTATCTCACGCCTGGCCGCAGGACCGAGCTCGTCTCCCGCCCGATAGCAGGACCGACTCGTCTCGCGCCCGGCGGCAAGACCATGCTCGTCTCGCGCCCGGTGGTAGGACCGAACTCGTCTCATGCCCGGTGCTGCAGGACGGATCGATGGAGGCTAGTTTTGGCCGGCCTATTGGGTCTCGGTGCTGGGGGCTGCCCAGGGGTGTGAAAGGCGGTGCCTTTCGGCTCGTCTCTTTGGTTGGGGTAGCGGCAGGTCTCGGGTGAGGTGGTGTTAAGGTCTTGGATGTCGGGGCGGCGACCCTGGTGGTGGGAGCGAGGTGCTCTTGGGCAGAGCCTGTGGCTCGGTGCTACCCGGTGGCCATGGCCGTGCGGGCGGCATGGTAGCCGAGGTGTGGCGTTCGGTGGCGGTGAGCGTTGGCCGGGGTGAAAACCTGCTCTATCTTCGGACAGACCGGCGGCGGCGAAGCTCGTTCCCTTCTTGAAGGCGTCGCCGCGGCTCTCATCGCCCGTCGTGATGCTCCAGGGGAAACTCTGATCCTCGGATCGGGCGGTGGCGGAGCTCCGGTGTCATAACCTTCTTGAAGGCACCGCCTTGGAGCCCACGGTTCGTCGTATGCGGCTTCATCTCTTCATGGTGGCGTGTTCACGGTTGCTCTTGTAGTGCTTGGGTTGGTGTTGCTGCGCTCAGCGCCTATGTATCCTGCCTTGGGTGTGTGCGTGTGTTGTGGAGGCGTGCGTTTGCACGAGAATGTTGTGGATCGTTGCTTTATATATAAAGTGGGGCGAAAGCCTTTTTTGGTGAGAAAGAAGCAGGTATGATTCATTTAGGATTGCAAGCACCACTTCCTTCAACTACATGAAGGATCAATTTCAGTATGTACCCAAACTGTCAAATTGTAAAGGTAGTGTGCATGCTATACTTAGTACATACTCCCTCCGTCGATGAAAAGTATTTCTGGACGGAGGGAGTATAATGGAGGCGATTTTTAATTCGCCCCATCCCACCGTTGGGGCGCCCCGCCCGGCTTGATGGCCTCCGTCGTTGGCGCGGGGGTCGCGGGTCTCCAGCTCATGCCGGTTCGCCCGCTGGGGGCCGCTCCGACTTGGTGTCCCTCCCGCGCTCAGTTCCGGTGGGCCGACATCGAGGATGCCGTGGATGGGAAGGCGCCGGTTGAGGTTCCTGTCAAGCTGGCTCCGCCGGCGTTTGGGGTCTTCCTCGCTGCCGCTCGCCCGACGCGCGTTGGCCAGCCCCGACTGCACTCGTGTCACACCTGCATAAGCAGTGGACGATGCTGTGGATGCGTGATGGTGGGACCCCCTCTGCCATGTTGGCATGGACCCACACCCACCGCGCAAGAGAGAGAGGGGTATTTATCTAGCTACAGAGAGCAAGCGAGGCATGCATGATTTGTATCTTGAAACTCAATCTCACCTAACTCTGTCCTCACCTTCTTCCTTGGCAAGAAACCTTCCCTGCCAAGTCTTGATCTCCCCTTCCCTCCCCTTCATTTGATCTCGATCCACCTCGGGTTCATTACAAACTGGTAATCAGAGCCTTCTCCCAGCACATCTGATTTTTTTTCGCCGCTCGCCTCAGATTCTCTCGATCTTCCGTAACATCCACCGCCGCGGGTGTGGTCTTGCTCCGGCAAGATCCACGCGAAATCCCCAGCGGGCTTGTTCGGATTTTGAGCAAGTGCGACGGTGCCATCATCCAAACCTTCCACCCAAACTTGCCACGTCCTAGTAGCCATGTCAGGCAACCACCAGCAAACTCAATTCTCTTCTGGAATCGTTTCTCCATTGCTTTGGTGAGAGTAAGATCGTCGACGTCAAGCATCTCGAGGCGCAACTCTCATTTAACGAGCAGGTCTTGAGTGATCTAGCCCACTTCCGCAAACAGATGGATCGCACCTAAGCGGACGTCAACGAGGTGCGCACCAACGCGACTTTTGATGGCCTACAAGTGCACATGGCTATGTAGCAATTTCGTGATAAGTGTTGAATCCCACAGGGAGTGAATAGGAAGATACTACCAACCCCACAGTTATGTTATCTGCACGGCTATGTTCACACCCAAACCGTAGTTTGTAAATAGTCTATTCTATCGGTTGCTAGGAAAGCTTGAATAAAAGGGATTTTTTTACTAAACTACAAGTTACAACGCAGAAATAAACTAAGTTACTACATAAAGTAAAGAAGGGGGGGTTGTAACTGTAGGATTGAATAGAGAGAAAGGCGGTGTCTAGGCTTCGGTCTCGTCGAGGACATGACGCGGCCACAACCGTCCACCTCGAGCCCGCGATCGATCTCTTCCACGAGGAGGTCGATAAGCTCATGCATGTGCCTTCCATCGGCACCAACACCACCTCGACCGTTGAGGTCATCACGACGATGGCAACCATCACCGACGTCGACCCCAAGGCCGGCGTACAGGAGCTGGATGCCTCACCACTACCCTCCATCAACACCTCCACCCTGGTAGCGAGCGAGGGGGAACACAACGGCATCCTCATTGTCTCTAGCAACCTCACTGCACCGGCGCCGACCACGTGATCGGCAGAATACTCCGTCCCTGCGAGTGTCCGGGTGAAGCCTCTGTTCACCCTGAGTATACTTCCTCCTGTTAGAGTTATATTAGTGATGACTTTTGGTCTTTTGCATTCTAGCCTTTTGGCATCCTCATGTACTTGTATATATGCTGCCTTTGGCCTCCTGATAAGATTAAGTTGCTATTCTAACATGGTATTAGAGCTGTAGGATTTTTTTCGCGTGCCGCAACTCGTGCTCTTCCGATCCAATTCCGTAGGTCGCTGCTACTACCGGTCTCCACCTGGTTCGCCTGCCGATTAGGTCCTGCCGAAGTCAACACCACCAAATCACCACCACCACGTTGCTCCCGCTCTGTACGCCTCGTCACAGATCAGGATCGAGCCCTTCTGCCTCATTCTGATCGCACAGAGCAGCGTGCGCTCGCTCGTCGGCCGGTGCCCTGCGACTTCTCTGCCGACTGCGCCCCGCGAATTATTCGCCGTTCGCCGCCGCTTCCAGGCCGCGCCCCGCGACTTCCGCCGGCCGCCGCTTCCATGCCGCGCCCCACGCCTTCCGCCGGCCGCCTCCCTGCCGCAGTCCTGTGACTTCTGCCGGCCGCCGCGACCTCCCTGCCGCAGTCCCGCGATTTCTCCGCCACCGCCGACTTCGATTCCCACCTCCCGCCGGCGCCCTCCGGTCGGCTGGTGCTCGCCCGCTCGAATTCCAGATCGAGTCGTCTGCAGGTTGACTCGGATTGAGCCGATCCAGTTGCAGATCATTGGCAGCTTCAGCCCTTTTGGCTGCTTCGTTTTGGGCCTCGTTGCTGCCTTGGGCCTTATTTCGGACTCTGCTGTGTTGACTGATTCTATTCCAAAAAAAAGAGAGAGATAGAGAAAAAAAGAAAAAGAAGCCAAAAAAAAAGGTGCAATGCTTTCGCCGGGTACGCCTCTCCCGCGCTGCCCAGTGTTTCTCGACGGTATTCCATACATTGATCCCGTCTCGCACATGCGCTTTTCCTCGGTGCTTGGTGCTCGCCCGCTTGGAGCTGCACCGCCTCCTCTAGCTGCTCCACTTGATGGTGTTGGTCGTTCTTCGGCGACCCTTCCCACGACTTTCGCACCTGGTGATTATCGCCCTACGTCGACTCATGACGCGGCTTCCACGTTCGGCGGTGACCGTTCTATGCTGACTCCCCCAGTGGCTTTCACATGCAGCTCTACATCGACTCACTACTCCCGGTCGACCCTGCACGCGGCTTTCACGGGTGGAGGCGACTGCTCATCATCGACACGTGTTTCTACCTCGACCTCTTTGGCCATGTCCCTGTCTGCGCATGAGATTGCACAGCTGAAATGCCTGCTTGATGCTTGGGATTCTTCACCGACGGTTTCTGCAGGTTCTGTGGCTGACTCTTCTGGCACTGAGAAACCACCTTCTACTCATTCAAGTATATCCCCATGGATTCTTGATACTGGAGCATCTTTTCATATGACTTATGATTCTTCCACTTTGACCTCCATTTAACCTGTCGAGTCTCATGTACGTGTTCTTATGGTTGATGGCACTCCCCTCCCTGTAGCTAGTTGAGGCACTCTTAGAACTTCTTCATTTCATGTTCCCTCTGTCGCTCATGTTCCTCGACTTAGCATGCAACTCATATCTGGTGGTCAGATTGTCGACTCTAGTTGTAGGGTCATTCTCAACTTCGATTCATGTTCTGTTCAGGATCGTCGCACGGGCACTCTGCTTGGTGCTGGCCCTTGACGCTCTGATGGTGTTTGGGAGCTTGACTGGCTTCGTCTTCCCTCCGCTGCCACCGCCGCCAGTCTCGCGGCCCCTATAGCTGCATCTACCAGCTCTTTTCAGCAGTGGCATCATCATCTTGGCCATTTATGTGGTTCTCGTCTCTCGTCTTTGGTTCATCGCAGTGTTCTGGGGTCTGTCTCCGGTAACGCTTCGTTGGATTGTCTGGGTTGTAGGCTTGGTAAGCAGATTCAACTACCCTATCCTCACAGTGAGTCAGTGTCCGAGCGTCCTTTTGATCTCGTTCACTCTGATGTTTGGGGTCCGGCTCCCTTCCCTTCGAAAGGGGGTCATCGATACTATATTATCTTTATAGATGATTTTTCTCGGTACACTTGGATCGATTTCATGTTTTCTCGTAGTGAGGCCTTACCTATATACAAAAATTTTGCTGCCATGGTTCATACCCAGTTTTCCACTCCTATTCATGTTTTTCGCGCAGATTCAGCTGGTGAATATATCTCCCATGCACTGTGAGGATTTCTTGCTGAGCAAGGTACTCTTACTTAGTTCTCTTACCCTGGTGCTCATGCTTTGAATGGTGTGGCTGAGCGCAAGCATCGTCACCTTCTTGATACGATGCGTGCAATGATGGTTGCCGCCTCTCTTCCGCCTCACTTTTGGGCTGAGGCTGTTACCACTTCCACCTACCTCATCAACATTCAACCTTTTGCTGCTCTACAGGGTGGTATTCCTCTCGAGCGCCTTTCTGGTCGTTCTCCTGATTATTCGGTGCTCCGTTTGTTTGGTTGTGTTTGCTATGTTTTGCTTGCCCCTCGTGAACGCACCAAACAGACCGCTCAGTCTGTTGAGTGTGTCTTCCTTGGATACAGTGATGAGCATAAGGGCTATCGGTGTTGGGATCCTGTCGGTCGCCGGATGCGTATTTCCTGGGATGTGACCTTTGATGAATCTCGTCCCTTCTACCCGCGTCCCTCCTCCTCCGCTTTTTCTATGGAGGACATCTAATTCCTTACATTTCCGGACACACCACCCTTTGTGCCCAGTATTCCTACTCCTCGTCCCGCTGTTACAGATTCGACCCCGTCCTCTCCAACGGTTTCTTCTCCTCCCTCATCGCATGACTATCCACCTTCATCACAGATACCTTCCCCTTCTCCACCTTCATCACCGACACATTCCCCATCTCCACCTCTAGTGATTCCACCTCTTCCCTCCTTTCCTTTCCATTATACTCATCGTTCACGTGTTGTGGATAAGTCTACAGATGTGCCCTCTACTTCTGGTGTGTCGTCTTCCTCCTCTCACCCGACTTATGGTCTTCGTCCTCGGCCTTGTCCGCCCCCTGACCGATATTCTCCTTCTCACTATGGTCTTTCGACTGTTCTTGAGCCGACTACTTATCAAGATGCTATTGTTCATCCTAAATGGCAGTTTGCGATGGCAGAGGAGATTGCTGCCCTTGAGCGCAATGGCACATGGGACCTGGTTTCTCTTCCTCCCCGTGTTCGTCCCATCACTTTTAAGTGGGTCTATAAGATTAAGACTCGCTCTAATGGTTCTCTTGAGTGTTATAAAGCTCGTCTTGTGGCTCATGGCTTTCAGCAGGAGCATGGTCGTGATTACGATGAGACTTTTGCTCCTGTGGCCCATATGACCATTGTCCGCACACTTCTTGCCGTGGCCTCTGTTCGCCACTGGTCTGTGTCTCAGCTTGATGTTAAGAATGCCTTTCTTAATGGTGAGTTGCGTGAGGAAGTTTATATGCAGCCACCACCTGTGTATTCAGTTCCTGACTGCATGGTTTGTCGTCTTCATCGCTCTCTATATGGCCTTAAGCAAGCCCCCTGTGCTTGGTTTGAGAGTTTTGCCTCTGTGGTCACTGCAGCTGATTTTTCGCCCAGTGCTCATGATCCGGCGTTGTTTGTCCACCTTTCTGCTCGTGGTCGCACTCTTCTTCTTCTATATGTTGATGACATGATCATCACTGGCGATGACTCTGAGTACATTGCCTTTGTGAAGGCCCGTCTCAGCAAGCAGTTCCTTATGTCTGATCTTGGTCCTCTTCGTTACTTTCTTGGGATTGATGTTTCCTCCACCTCTGATGGCTTTTCTATTTCCTAAGAAAAGTATACCCAGGATCTTCTTGCTCGTGCGGCTCTTAGTGATGAGCGCACTGTCGAGACTCCTATGGAGCTCAATGTTAACCTTCGTGCTTCTGATGGCGAGCTCTTGTCTGATCCGACGCGTTATCGTCATCTTGTTGGGAGTCTTGTCTATCTTGCTGTCACTCGTCCGGATATCTCATATCCTTTCCATATTCTGAGTCAGTTTGTTTCCGCTCCCACTTCAGTTCACTATAGTCACCTTCTTCATGTTCTACGATATCTTCGTGGCATGATCTCTCATCATCTCTTTTTCCCCGTTCTAGCTCATTACAGCTCCAGGCCTATTCAGATGCTACGTGGGCTAGTGATCCTTTGGATCCCCGTTCACTTTCTGCTTACTGTGTTTTTCTTAGTGGTTCTCTCATTGCCTGGAAGACAAAGAAACAGACTGCAATTTCCCGTTCGAGTGCAGAGGTCAAGTTGAGAGCTATGGCTCTTCTGACGGCAGAGGTGACTTGGTTACGATGGCTACTAGAGGATTTTGGTGTTTCTGTTACTACACCTACCACCCTCTTGTCCGACAGTACAGGTGCTATCAGTATTGCGCAGGACCCCATGAAGCATGAGCTTACCAAGCATATTGGTGTTGATGCTTCATATGTGCGCGCTGCTGTGCAGGATCATGTTATTGCTCTTCAATATGTACCTTCTGAATTACAGCTAGTGGACTTCTTCACGCAGGCACAGACTAGAGCACAACATAGATTTCATCTCTCCAAACTCAGTGTTGTTGATCCACCATGAGTTTGAGGGGGGGTGTTAGAGTTATATTAGTGATGACTTTTGGTCTTTTGCATTCTAGCCTTTTGGCATCCTCATGTACTTGTATATATGCTGCCTTTGGCCTCCTAATAAGATTAAGTTGCTATTCTAACACCTCCAACTTATGCACCATCAAGCTTGGTTCTCCCTGATCATCCAGAACACATGTGGCACCCATTGCTGATTGCACAAGCAGAATATGGCACTCACCTTGTGGCAAAGAGCACAACCCAGTGCTTGCCTGCCACTAGTACGGCAAGGAAACAAGTAGCAACCATGGCCGCCACCTTTGCGACTGTGGGTCAGACACATGGAGCACCTATTCAGACCAAAGCCGTGGCCATCCTTTGATTGCTTTCATACAGATGTGCAACTCAAGTACGCAAGGCTGCAACCGCAAGTTACTTATCTGATGCAGCATTTTTCTGGTGCTCTGAATTCGCTGAGAGAATCCTTGAAGTATTTGCAAAGTATGCACCTGAAACTACCATGGCCAACATTTTCAAGCAATTGTCGTGCAGTACCTGTTGGAAAATTAGGCAAGTTCATGATTAATTCCAGTAAATAATTCATGACTAGAACAAATACTAGCATGCAACAATCTAGCAAACTAGAAGAACAGCAAAATAGCAGCGTACATGAAACAACAGCTGTAGAGATAGACATGAACAGATGATGTTGGACGTACTATTCATTAGCTATTGTGGGTGCAACGGTGTTGATGATGATGTTGGCGACGATCTGCTGCTGACGGCGATAAAGACGATGATGAGTAGCACCGCCTGACTTGGACGGAAGATGACCCGTGATGACAAATTTGAGCAGTCGCGCAGAGCGCTTCCCAAAAACCTAATTCGTCCTCTCCCGGTGCAAGATCGCAAGGACGAACGGTTTCGGAGACCTGCTCTCCCACGCGCCGATGCACGCCGGTGTTTGGGATGGAGTAGACTACGATGGCGGCGCAAGTTGCGAGATGAGGCAAAACTGTTTTCGATGTGTCTTTGGCCGCAGCCGGTAGCTGTATATATATTAGGACCAGAGGCGGTATTGTGTTGCGATCACAATCCCAAACCGACTTGGTTTCTAATTGCCGGGGCCAGGACACGATATCCCAGAAATTAACCCCTCGTGTTACCACCAGCCCAGGATTACTGCTACTGGTGGACACGACCTTGTTACAGATTACCAAGCTTTTACAAGAATTGGATACAAGACCATAAAGGTCTAATGATACAACAGTGATTCCGGTGGTGGATGACGGAAATGACTCGTGGTTCTCCAACGTCGATGGGGCTCCATAACCACAGGAACAGCTGACCCTGATAATTCCTATCCGCGTGGCCGCTAATCCTAGGCTCCGTACGGACGTCGCTGTGGTACTCCTCGTAGAACTCCTGACCTGGCCAAGTAAATAGCCAGGGACAAGCCTGTGAGTATGTTTGAATGTACTCGCAAACATTATGAACAAAAGATATACCGAATGCAGCAGATATTATGTGATCATGATGAATTAAATTATATGTGTATGCTCATGCTAGACTATATTAAATGCATGCTGACATGAATTAAATCATGGCAAGATAACATATTGGCATGTACAAATAAATGAATATATAAAGATGTTAGTGATAAACCAGGAAAGTTAAAGGAAAATAAAATAAAAGAAATGTCGGTCGGATGTCTAAGTGACACCACGGTAGGTCTTGAAAAGAAATGCCAGTCGGGTGTCAAAAGTGACACCACGGTCGGTCTTGAAAAGAAATGCCAATCGGGTATCCACAAGAGTAGTGGCATGATAGACCGCCTGAGAACTCGAGGGACGCCACGGAGAGGTCTTGAAAATAAATGCCAATCGGGTGTCCACAAGAGTAGTGGCATGATAGACCGCCTGAGAACTCGAGGGATGCCACGGAGAGGTCTTGGGAATAAAACCGAATGCCCGGGGTAGTCTAGCCAGCCCCTGAGACACTCAAGAATATAAAATAAGAGAAACGGGTTAGTCCATAATAATATTCATAAAGGCAGTAATATTAATAACAATATCATTCATGATAACAAAAATATTCATGACAACATTAGTTGTGACAATAATTATCCTGCCAAGTAACTCATACTCAGTTTAATTATTTCCTACGAAGACCGACACTAAGACCGACACTTGACCAACCCAGACTGTAGCCCTTAACCGCGGACACGGCTATTCGAATAGGTTTAAACTCTGCAGAGGGTGTATTCTTTACCCACAAATAAAGGATTTCTTTAGTCAGTGCCGTGAAACTAACTAATTCCCATTACGGTCTTTGGGTTGAAAACACACCTGACCAACACACACCAGATTAATCGTCTGGATGCCAGGAATCACCCAAAGCATCGTTCCAGAAAAACTTTTAGTCGGGGAGACAACAATCTCGAGTAGCATGGGATCACTATTCATACACGCGGATTCCAAGGGGTGCCCCCTCTCGGTCACAACCGGAAACACCCATGCCCCCTGACCCGATGATAGGATTTATTCCATGGCCATGGAAACCCTCATCGTGGCCCTCTGTACGGTGTGTGCACGGAAAGGGGTTAACAACTTACTGAACCATACCCCATCTGTGGCAGGGACAAGTGGCAGCACGAATCAAGTATGGGGGTTACCAGAGCAAGACTCGATCTACGGTTGACTCAGGAGGCTTAAGTATTTCCTGCAGTGGTTAGCAAAATATATTCCTTGATGATACCCAACAGCATCACCACCCGGCATGTCCCAACATGCCCTTACTGATCATTCTCGTCACAACAAGATTTCCGACTCACGGCCACCTTTCTCGTGACTGATTCTTTCCTGCAGATTAGTCCGGATCACAAAGACATATGTGACATGTGAAAGTGACCATCCTTATTCATGCTCATGCAGATGCAATATCATCAAGGAATCATGCATGCATAACTAGCTATATGCAAAATTTATTCAAATTCAACATACTCATGATTTATTTATTCTAGCAAATAATTCAACCATGCAATCACCATATCAAGTGTTCAAGATGCTTGCCTTGAGCATGCAAAAATATTGGGTGCACTCCAGAAAGTTTGAGAATTTTATCTTCCCTCCATTTCCTATTTTCAAGATATTTCAATTACCACATAAAGCCAAAACAGTGCTAAAAAGTTGTCTAGAAAATTTTGAAATAAAAGTGAAAATAAACTAGATGAAAAATTAGGAATAACAGAAAAAGAATCAATTTATTTGGAGTTCATATGATTTACTTATGGAATTTCTAAGTTGAAATAAATGATTTAAAGGACTATTTAATAGACCCAACAGAAACTAAGCCAAGGAAAAATGTTCTCTGTGGCTAGTTAAATAGGGTACAATTTTATAAGCCTCAGAAAATTTGAATGGTCCCATTTGGATATGAAATGGACTATGTGGAATATTTTCAATCCTCTGGTTAAAGGAAAAGTGCAAAGCCAGCTAAGAAACACCCACTGGGCCGAGCCCAGTGGCTCAGCTGCGCGGGCGAGGCTGCCTCGTCGAAGGCGGGTCACCGTAGTATGCCTTAGTTTCGAGGAAGCGGCTTCTGCGGAGGCCGTCTCCACTTAACCCGACGGGTGGGCCTGCTCGGTAGCCGCTACCGCTTACAGGCGGGCCCCCACCAGCTGACGAGGCAGTCGTCTCCTTCCTCGTGCTGGCGAGGTCGAGGGGGACAGAGAGTTCGACAGCGCTCCACGCCGACGGCTCAGGTGGTCCTCGGCGACGTTCTTCGCATCGACGAGCTCAACGCGATGAGGCGCGCTCGTCCATGTGCTTCACTCCCGCGGTGGGGCTTGGTAAGTGGAGAAACTTCGGATTCGGCGGAGACCGGTGACAGTGAAGATGGGGCATGACAACGCAACCATGGAGAGGAAGAATGAAGAACGGAAGGGGCCTGAGGTGGTGGTGGAGGTTCTCTGGTGCCGTTTTAGGAAGAGGAGGGGCACGGCGAAGCTCGAATTCGAGCGCAGGCCGAGGTGGCAATGGTGGTTGGACATGAGGGAAAAGAGCATGAGAGCTCGAGGGACTCAGCCAGGGAGAAGCTGGGAGGGAGAGTGAGGTGGTGTTCGTGAGAGGGGGGGGGGGGGGTGCTCTGGGGGCTTATATAGCAGGAGGTGGCTGCGCCCGTGGCTTCCAAAGAATGTCACTGGGCAGATGGCCATTGATGGCGGTGGGTGAGGCCGGTGGCGAGGTCGGTGAGCTGCGGATAACCCCAAGCAGTTGGTGGTTGAGTGCATGGTGCGTTGGCGGTCTTGGGTTGGTGCCAGGTGCTGGGACGGTGCCGTGTCCGTGTAGGTGATGGTGGCGGCGGCTCTGGACGGCGGCTCGGGTCAGCGAAGGGCGGCGCTAGAGGACGGGACCAGGTGCGGGGGAGGCTCGGCCAGTGCAAGTGGAGTGCGGGGGAGGGGAAGAGCAAGCCGGGGAGGCAGTGGTTGCGGCGTTGGCGTCGTGCAGAAGCTGCGGTGCTTGGGCCTGCCATACGCGTGCTCTGGACATGCATGCCAGGTATTCGAAAAAATGCCAGTGAGACCTACAGGGCTCTGATGATGATGAATTTTGGCAGTGTGATGCTCCTGTGAATTCTAGAAGTGATGGACATGATAGTTTGGCCAGAGTATCAAGTCACTAATGAAATTGAGAAAGAGGAAGAACTTCTATCATGCACACAACCTTCTTGACAAAGTGCTAAGGCATTCTAGGCATCTAATTTGACTATGAAAATTGGCAGAATGGTGTCTCATTAGATGTTAGATATGGTTGTGGAGTTGGTTGGGCAAAAGGAAAAACTTGTTAGTGCAAGTTTTGTTGGATTTCAGTTCTGGACCCAAACTGAGGGGGATTATTTGCTAAACTAAAAAGATGTAATTGGAGCTGAGCTTATGGACTTAAGGGTTTGGTTGGAAGTACTATAAGTGGGAAAAATTTCAGGATTTTTGGGGCAAGGAAAATTGGGGTTGTAGTAGAAACTCAAATAGAGGACATAATTGAAAAGAGGTTGTTTCACTCAAAATTTCCAAACACCAGGTTGGGTTTTTGCATAAAAGTGATATGTGGGCGTCACATGACCTCCCATAAATTTTGTGGAATTTTTAAATAATTATTTAAAATGGTTGTAGTGCAACAGAGGCATTTAAAGGTATTGAAATAGCTATTAAAAGAATTATTTAGTGGCAAATTTTATTTTGAAAATAATTCTTACTGTTATTAAACTATAATTGAAATGTTTTAAGAAAAATACCAAAGCCACAATATTATTTCCAAAATTTTCTATAAGGAGGGAAGAATTTTGAAAAACAGAAACAGAAAATGGTTCTGAAAATAATAAAGGACTTAATTTAATTCAAAATTTTATTTCTGGCCATATTTTACTTAATAGAAATATGATTAAATTTTTGGTACGTTACAAACTCTACCCCCCTTAAGAAAATCTCGTCCTCGAGATTTGTTAAGGGCGGAAGAATTAAATGCCTATCAAAACAAACAATAATATGCAAAATGCAAACGTAGCAATACATTTATGACATACGCCCTAAGAACAGTACAAAGGTTGCAACACGCAAACTGGCGCCAGATACTATAACAAACATACTCGTGGTCATCTACGGCACGAGGGTGGGATCTAAAGGGCAATAGGATTACAAGGGACTCGGTAACTACTCTGACATCCAGACGGGCGTGTCTCGCGGACGTCAAGGCTTCTCCGGGGGCTTCAACGTCGGAGTTGGCTGGAGTGGAATGAGGAGCTGCGGGGTTGGGGTAGGGATGATGACTCACGCGGGGTGTAGTGGCTACGGTCCCATTGGAGAAATTCCCCAAGAGACGACGGAGTTCCTCCGGGGAAACGAATGCATTGCCCGGGTGGGCAACAGGGGCAGACCTTGAAGGCTCGATTGGTCTCCCTGACAGCACTATCGGGTTGTCGGTGGCGGGTGCAGCTTCACTTCTCACCGGGGTCAGAAGAACAAGCGTCCTACGGGTGGCAATCAGATCAAGGGTGACCTGATCGAAGAGTGCCTCTTGTGCTCTCAGGTAGCGCACCCGATGCACTAGGGCAGGATCTGTCTCATGGTCTCCGTTGGCGACTTGGCTCGGGCTACCATAGCCTTCACAACTAGGGTAGTAGTAGAAAGAGCGGCAGTTAACCCTCAGCGACAGATGCCGAAGTTGAACTACAGCCTCTCGAGCTGCAAGCTGGATGGCTTGGGGCTCGTCGGAGGTCGTCCTCCCAGTGAACCGGTAGGGGCGCTCTGTGGTGATGCCCCTCCCGTAGATGTGCACCATGGCCCAGAAGTGATGGAGGGAATCACTCGTGTGCTCTTGGTACACGACATACTCTGGCGGCTCTTCCATGCCAAAAGCTCGCCGGGTGAGATTGGCGAGGATGGCTACAAAGCCTTCAAGCTCGGCGGCGGTGGTCTCGTTGTGCACGATGGGGCCTGGCATCTTGGTGGTTGGATATCGAACTGAGAGTGAGGCTGTGATGTGCTGAGTTGGGTTGAGGCTTCCTTTATAAGCCAGCAAAGTCTTCCATCGCACGCTTTCGGATGGGACAACTCAGGTGTCAGCCACAATCACACAACCTATGGATAGACTGATAGGTTGGGCACCGACTGTCAAAAGATGTCGGCTGCCACTGTGCAGGCTTATCAGATGAGATGGGCTTGGCTACGGACAAGAAAGGATGTGGATGGTGTGGAAACCTAGGGATAGTGAACAGGCTAAGATAGGATTAGCCAATGGTCAGCCTGGCTCTGGTACCAAGGCTACCGGGGCCGGGATATGATATACCAGAAATTAACCCCTCGTGTTACCTCCAGCCCAGGATTACTGCTACTGGTGGACACGTCCTTGTTACAGATTACCAAGCTTTTAGAAGAATTGGATACAAGACCATAAAGGTCTAATGATACAACCGTGATTCCGATGGTGGATGATGGAAATGACTCGTGGTTCTCCAACGTCGATGGGGCTCCATTCCCACAGGAACAGCTGACCCGGATAATTCCTATCCCCGTGGCCACTAATCCTAGGCTCCGTACGGACGTCGCTGTGGTACTCCTCGTAGAACTCCTGACCTGGCCAAGTAAATAGCCAGGGACAAGCCTGTGAGTACGTTTGAATGTACTCGCAAACATTATGAACAAAAGTTATACCGAATGCAGCAGATATTATGTGATCATGATGAATTAAATTATATGCGTATGCTCATGCTAGACTATATTAGATGCATGCTGACAGGAATTAAATCATGGCAAGATAACATATTGGCATGTACAAATAAATGAATATATAAAGATGTTAGTGATAAACCAGGAAAGTTAAAGGAAAATAAAATAAAAGAAATGCCGGTCGGATGTCTAAGTGACACCACGGTAGGTCTTGAAAAGAAATGCCAGTCGGGTGTCAAAAGTGACGCCACGGTCGTTCTTGAAAAGAAATGCCAATCGGGTATCCACAAGAGTAGTGGTGTAATAGACCGCCTGAGAACTCGAGGGACGCCACGGAGAGGTCTTGAAAATAAATGCCAATCGGGTGTCCACAAGAGTAGTGGCGTGATAGACCGCCTGAGAACTCGAGGGACGCCACGGAGAGGTCTTGAGAATAAAACCGAATGCCCGGGGTAGTCTAGCCAGCCCCTGAGACACTCAAGAAAATAAAATAAGAGAAATGGGTTAGTCCATAATAATATTCATAAAGGCAGTAATATTAATAACAATATCATTCATGATAACAAAAATATTCATGACAACATTAGTGGTGACAATAATTATCCTGCCAAGTAAGTCATACTCAGTTTAATTATTTCCTCCGAAGACCGACACTTGACCAATCCAGACTGTAGCCCTTAACCGCGGACACGGCTATTCGAATAGGTTTAAACTCTGCAGAGGGTGTACTCTTTACCCACAAGTAAAGGATTTCTTTAGTCAGTGCCGTGACACTGACTAATTCCCATTATGGTCTTTGGGTTGAAAACACACCTGACCAGCACACACCAGATTAACCGTTCGGATGCCAGGAATCACCCAAAGCATCGTTCCAGAAAAACTCTAAGTCGGGGAGACAACAATCTCAAGTAGCATGGGATCACTATTCATACGCGCAGAAAAAAAGGGGGTGCCCCCCTCTCGATCACAACCAGAAACACCCATGCCCCCTGACCCGATGACATGATTTAGTCCATGGCCGTGGAAACCCTCATCGTGGCCCTTTGTACGGTGTGTGCACGGAAAGGGGTTAACAACTTACTGAACCATACCCCACCTGTGGCAGGGACAAGTGGCAACACGAATCAAGTATGGGGGTTACCGGAACAAGACTCGATCTACGGTTGACTCAGGAGGCTTAAGTATTTCCTGCAGTGGTTAGCACAATATATTCCTTGGTGATACCCAACAACATCACCACCCGGCATGTCCCAACATGCCCTTACTGATCATTCTCATCACAACGAGATTTCCGACTCACGGCCACCTTTCTCCTGACTGATTCTTTCCTGCAGATTAGTCCGGATCACATAGACATATGTGCCATGTGAAAGTGACTATCCTTATTCATGCTCATGCAGATGCAATATCATCAAGGAATCATGCATGCATAACTAGCTATATGCAAAATTTATTCAAATTCAACATACTCATGATTTATTTATTCTAGCAAATAATTCAACTATGCAATCACCATATCAAGTGTTCAATATGCTTGCCTTGAGCATGCAGAAATATTGGGTGCACTCCAGAAAGTTTGAGAATTTTATCTTCCCTCCATTTCCTATTTTCAAGATATTTCAATTACCACATAAAGCCAAAACAGTGCTAAAAAGTTGTCTAGAAAATTTTGAAATAAAAGTGAAAATAAACTAGATGAAAAATTAGGAATAACAGAAAAAGAATCAATTTATTTGGAGTTCATATGATTTACTTATGGAATTTCTAAGTTGAAATAAATGATTAAAAGGACTATTTAATAGACCCAATAGAAACTAAGCCAAGGAAAAATGTTCTCTGTGGCTAGTTAAATAGGGTACATTTTTATAAGCCTCAGAAAATTTGAATTGTCCCATTTGGATATGAAATGGACTCTGTGGAATATTTTCAATCCTCTGGTTAAAGGAAAAGTGCAAAGCCAGCTAAGAAACGCCCACTGGGCCCAGCCCAGTGGCTCAACTGCGCGGGCGAGGCTGCCACGTCGAAGGCAGGTCACCGTAGTACGCCTTAGTTTCGAGCAAGCGGCTTCTACGGAGGCCGTCTCCACTTAACCCGACGGGTGGGCCTGCTCGGTAGCCGCTGCCGCTTACAGGCGGGCCCCCACCAGCTGACGAGGCAGTCGTCTCCTTCCTCGTGCTAGCGAGGTCGAGGGGGACAGAGAGTTCGACAGCGCTCCGCGCCGACGGCTCAGGCGGTCCCCGGCGACGTTCTTCGCATCGGCGAGCTCAGCGCGATGAGGCGTGCTCGTCCATGTGCTTCACTCCCACGGAGGGGCTTGGTAAGTGGAGAAACTTCGGACTTGGCGGAGACCGGTGACAGTGAAGATGGGGCATGACGACGCAGGCATGGAGAGGAAGAATGAGGAACGGAAGGGTCCTGAGGTGGTGGTGGAGGTTCTCTAGTGCCGTTTTAGGAAGAGAAGGGGCACGGGGAAGCTCGAATTCGGGCGCAAGCCGAGGTGGCAATGGTTGTTGGACATGAGGGAAAAGAGCACGAAAGCTCGAGGGACTCGGCCAGGGAGAAGCTGGGAGGGAGAGTGAGGTGGTGTTCGCGAGAGGGGGGGGGTGCTCTTGGGGCTTATATAGCAGGAGGTGGCTGAGCCCGTGGCTTCCAAAGAACGTCACCGGGCGGATGGCCATTGATGGCGGTGGGTGAGGCCGGTGGCGAGGTCGGTGAGCTGCGGATAACCCCGAGCAGTTTGTGGTTGAGCGCGTGGTGCGTTGGCGGTCTTGGGTTGGTGCCAGGTGCTGGGACGGTGCCATGTCCGTGTAGGTGATGGTGGCGGCGGCTGTGGACGGCGGCTCGGGTCAGCGAAGGGCGGCGCTAGAGGACGGGACCAGGTGCGGGGGAGGCTCGGCCGGTGCAGGTGGAGTGCGGGGGAGGGGAAGAGCGAGCCGGGGAGGCAGTGGTTGCGGCGTTGGCGTCGTGCAGAAGCTGCGGTGCTCAGGCTTGCCATACGCGTGCTCTGGACATGCATGCCAGGTATTCAATGAAATGCCAGTGAGACCTACATGGCTCTGATGATGATGAATTTTGGCAGTGTGATGCTCCTGTGAATTCTAGAGGTGATGGACATGATAGTTTGGCCAGAGTATCAAGTCACTAATGAAATTGAGAAAGAGGTAGAATTTCTGTCATGCACACAACCTGCTTGACAAAATGCTAAGGCATTCTAGGCATCTAATTTGACTATGAAAATTGGCAGAATGGTGTCTCATTAGATGTTAGATATGGTTGTGGAGTTGGTTGGGCAAAAGGAAAAACTTGTTAGTGCAAGTTTTGTTGGATTTCAGTTCTGGACCCAAACTAAGGGGGATTATTCGGTGAACTAAAAAGATGTAATTGGAGCTGAGCTTATGGACTTAAGGGTTTGGTTGGAAGGACTATAAGTGGGAAAAATTTCAGGATTTTTAGGGCAAGGAAAATTGGGGTTGTAGTAGAAACTCAAATAGAGGACATAATTGAAAAGAGGTTGTTTCACTCAAAATTTCCAAACACCAGGTTGGGTTTTTGCATAAAAGTGATATGTGGGCATCACATGACCTCCCATAATTTTTGTGGAATTTTTAAATAATTATTTAAAATGGTTGTAGTGTAACAGAGGCATTTAAAGGTATTGAAATAGCTATTAAAATAATTATTTAGAGGCAAATTTTATTCTGGAAATAATTCTTACTGTTATTAAACTATAATTGAAATGTTTTAAGAAAACTACCAAAGCCACAATATTATTTCCAAAATTTTCTATAAGGAGGGAAGAATTTTGAAAAACAGAAACAGAAAACGATTCTGAAAATAATAAAGGACTTAATTTAATTCAAAATTTTATTTCTGGCCATATTTTACTTAATAGAAATATGATTAAATTTTTGGGGCGTTACACTAATTCATTTACTTACCAGACAAGAAATCATTAACTTGTCTGCCAAGACATAAAAATAAAACGGCAAAAGGAAGTTGCGCCCCTGCAAGGAGACGGATCGGATTTCGGCGGACCATTCATGCGCATTTCGCACGTACGCGCCGCCTCGCCATGCCATGCCACGGCCTGACCAGGCAAGGCTGGCGAGCGCGCGCATGTGGTCTTCCCTTTCTCTTCTCAATACACCACTTAGAGTGGTGGAGAGAACCCACTATATAAAGAGGTCCAACTCTTCTTCAACTTCCGGGGTGGGACTAAACTTTAGCACCACCACTTGCCATTTTACACATGGGCCACTATTTGAGATTTCAGAAATTGCTATGGGCCTAGCCCATTAATTCTAACAATCCCCCACCAGATCTCAAATACCCATTTAGAGATTTGCCTTCTCTCACCACTTGTTTAATATTCCAGTGTTTCAGTAGAGACTGTTAAGTTGAACTTCTGCCTAGAACTTTAAGCTACATCCATTCACAACTTGACAATGGACTATGGCTTGAATTGCTAGTTTTGTGTGAACAGGTTTCACTCAAAGTCTTAACCAGTACCTGACCGCCAGTAGGCTACCCCGCGGTTTGGAGTTTATACGTCATACTCCCTAGTCTCTTCGTGAGCTTACTAGAGATCACCCAAATCTCATAGACTGCGACGTTTACAGTCGGAACTCATATAGGTGTGTTCTTTCAACACTGCTTTATAGGACAACATGTTTGCTAATTATAGCCAATAGAACCACATTAAGGCATGTTGCCAACCTGCCTTACAGCTCTAAGCCTTACAGCTCTGAGAGTTTTGCATCTTCACTTAGAGACGGTCATTAGTTATTACTCTCCTCAGTTAACCAATAGCTTGTTCTTCCCAGATCCTAATTCACGGGATCTCCAATCACAAAGGTTGGGTTACTACTATGGTGTAACATCTATGGGTCTCATACCCATCTCCCTTGATGCAATATCTATCACATTTCGTGATAGTCCCTTTGTAAAGGGATCTACCAGGTTTTTGTCTGTTTGAATATACGTAACAATTATTACTCTGGAGTTTCTCAACTTCCTGACAGACTTCAAACGTCTCTTCACGTGTCTTGATGACTTCGCATTATCTTTAGAATTGTTCACTTTAGCGATAACCGTTTGGTTGTCACAATTCATAAGAATAGCCGGTACAGGTTTTTCAACCACAGGCAAGTCCATCAAGAGCTCACACAGCCATTCTGCCTCAACAGTAGCTGTGTCCAAAGCAGTTAGTTCTGCTTCCATAGTTTACCTCATCAATATGGTTTGCTTGCAAGACCTCCATGACACTGCGCCACCTCCATGAGTAAATACATGCCCACTTGTTGCGTAGATTTCATCAACATCGGAGATCCAATTTGAATCTCTATATCCTTCTAGCACAGCAGGATGCCCTGAATAAGTAATTCTGTAACTCATAGTACCTCTCAGATAGTGCAAGACCCTTTCTAGTGCATGCCAATGATCATCACCCGGGTTGGACATGAACCTACTCAGTTTGCTCACAGCAAAAGAGATATCTGGTCTTGTAGCGCTAGCTAAGTACATGAGTGAACCGACAATTTGAGAGTATCTTAATTGATCTCTCGTTTCTTTCTTGTCCTTTCTGAGTGTCACACTAGGATCATAAGGTGTTGGAGAAGGCTTGCTATCCATAAAGCCGAACCGGCTCAAGACCTTCTCAACATAGTGACTTGCGTTAAAGTAATCCCACTCTCATCCTTAATAAGTTTGATGTTTAGAATTACATCGGCTTCTCCCAGATCTTTCATGTCAAAACTTTTTGATAGAAAAGACTTGACCTCATTGATCGCATTAATGTTTGTACCAAAGATTAGTATGTCATCCACATACAAACATAATATGACACTATTGCCCCCACCATGGCGATAGTAAACACACCTATCAGCCTCGTTAATGACAAATCCTGTAGAAGTCAGAGTTCTTTCAAACTTCTCATGACATTGCTTAGGTGCATGTTTCAGGCCATACAAAGATTTTAACAAATTGCACACCTTTCTCTCTTCACCCTTTACCACAAACCCGTCAGGCTGATCCATATAGATTTCCTCTTCCAACTCTCCATTGAGAAAAGCTGTCTTTACATCCATTTGATGAATGATAAGACCATAAGAGGCGGCCAAGGAAAGTAACACTCGAATGGTGGTCATTCTAGCAATGGGTGAATAGGTGTCAAAGTAATCTTCGCCTTCTTTCTGAGTGTAGCCCTTGGCCACTAGCCGCGCCTTGTACTTATCAATAGTACCATCAGGCTTTAGCTTCTTTTTGAACACCCACTTACAGCCCACAGGTTTACAACCATATGCTCTATCAATTAGTTCCCAAGTTCCATTAGAAAGAATTGAGTCCATCTCATTATGAACAGCTTCTTTCCAATCATCTACATCCGGAGATGCATATGCCTCTGCAATTGACTTGGGTGTGTCGTCCACAAGGTATACAATGAAATCATCACCAAAGGATTTTGCAATCCTTTGTCTCTTGTTCCTTATAGGAACTTCATTGTTATCCTTCTCATGGACTTCCTCATGTGATTGTTCGAAATATTCATCAGTTGCACTAGATTCTGGAATTATCTCAGAAGAAAATCTAGCAATGCTATGCATATCTTTCATAGGAAATATGTTCTCAAAAAATGTTGCATCACGAGATTCGATTATATTATCAACATGCATATCAGGTACTTCAGATTTTACCACTAAAAATCTATAAGCAATGCTCCGTTGAGCATACCCTAGAAAGACACAATCCACTGTCTTTGGTCCAAGTTTGCGTTTCTTAGGAATAGGAATATTGACCTTTGCCAAACATCCCCAAGTGCGCAAATAAGAAAGTGATGGTTTTCTCCCAACCCACTCCTCATAAGAGGTTTTCTCCTTATTATTGTTAGGAACTCTATTCAGGACATGACATGAAGTCAATAGAGCCTCCCCCACCATGCCTTAGATAAACCAGCAGTGTCTAACATGGCATTCACCAAGTCAGTCAACGTGCGGTTTTTCCTCTCGGCAACTCCATTTGATTGGGGTGAATAGGGAGGCGTCCTCTCATGAATAATACCATGTTCCTCACAAAATTCTTCAAATACTTTGGGAAAATACTCTCCACCACGATCGAACCTAAGACGCTTGATCTTTCTCTCTAGTTGATTTTCAACTTCAACTTTATAGATTTTAAAGTAGTCTAATGCTTCATCTTTAGTTTGCAATAAATAAACATAACAAAATCTAGTTGCATCATCAATCAAAGTCATGAAATATCTCTTTCCACCTTTTGTCAACACACCATTCATCTCACAAAGATCAATGTATGTGTTCTAGAGGTGCCAAGTTTCTCTCCTCGGCAGCCTTATGAGGCTTTCGAGGTTGCTTTGATTGCACACAACTATGGCACTTAGAACCTTTGGCAATGGCGAAATCCGGAATTAAACTCATACTGCATAGCTGAGACATTAAACCAAAATTAATATGACATAAACAAGAGTGCCAAATACTTGCATCATCATTAACACTAGCACAAATTTGGTTTACTGACTTATTGCAAAAATCTGAAAGGGAAAAGCGGAACAAGTCTCCGCACTCATAGCCTTTGCCTATAAATTGTCCAAATCTTGACACGATTACTTTATTTGACTCTAAAACTACCTTAAACCCATCTCGACATAGAAGGGAGCCGCTAACTAGATTCTTGTTCATAGTAGGAACATGTTGCACGTTCCTTAGTTGCATGATCTTTCCCGAAGTAAACTTCAGATCCACCGTGCCAATGCCACGAACAAAAGCATGTGACCCATTCCCTATTAGGACGGAAGAATCGCTTGTGACCTGACAAGAAGTAAACAGGGAGACGTCAGCACACATATGAACGTTAGCACCCGAATCAATCCACCACAAAGATGATTGAAATACTGAAAGCACAATAGGTAAATTACCATACCCATCAGTATTGCTAGCGGTCACCATGTTGACAGTCTTGGAGCTCGTTTTCCCTCTGTGATCTACATGTTCAGGGCATTCCTTGGAAAAGTGTCCGGGCTTCCCACAGGCGTAGCACTCTAGCTCAGCCTTGTTGAACTTCTTCTTCTTGAAGGTTGTAGTCTTGGTACGCTTGTTGAAAACATGTTTGTTCTTCCCTTTGTTCTTGTTCTGTGGGTACCTCTGCACCATATTGGCGGTAGGCTGAACCTCACCTCCTTTCTCAGTAGTGTCTTTAGCCCTAGCTTTTTCTTCAACATCAAGAGATGCAATCAGATTTTCAACTGATATCTCCTGTCTCTTATGTTTCAGAGTTGTGGTGAAATTCCTCCATGAAGGAGGCAACTTTGCAATCATGCACCCAGCCATGAATTTGTCGGGTAGAACACACTTAAGGAGTTCAAGTTCCTTCACAATGCACTGCATCTCATGAGCTTGTTCAACCATAGAACGGTTTTTCACCATCTTGTAGTCATGAAAACTCTCCATGATGTACAGTTCAATGCCTGCATCTGTTGCACCAAATTTTGCATTCAGTGCATCCCACAGAGTCTTTCTGTCATCTATGTGCATATACACATCACACAGACAATCAGCAAGAACACTCAGAATGCATCCCACAAACATAGTATTGGCTTCCTGGAATTTTGTTTGATCTTCGTCAGTCATTCCCTCTGGAGCAGCAACACTAACGTGGAAAACTTTCAGAGCAGTAAGCCAGAGCGTGGTCTTCACCTGCCACCTCTTAAAGTGCACACCGGTAAACTTATCCAGCCTCAGTGCATCAGCGAATCCAGCCATAGTTAACTCAGGAAATTGCCTAAAATTAGGTTTTTGGATTGTTGGAAAATTAGGCAAGTTCATAATTAATTCCAGTAAATAATTCATGACTAGAACAGATACTAGCATGCAACAATCTAGCAAACTAGAAGAACAACAAAACAGCAGCGTACATGAAACAACAGCTGTAGAGACAAGCATGAACAGATGATGTTGGACGTACTGTTCGTTAGCTATTGTGGGTGCGACGGTGTTGATGATGATGATGTTGGCGATGATCTGTTGCTGACGGCGATGAAGACGACGATGAGTAGCACCGCCCGACTCGGATGGAAGACGACCCGTGATGACGAATTTGAGCAGTCGCGCAGAGCGCTTCCCAAAAACCTAATTCATCATCTCCCGGTGCAAGATTGCAAGGGCGAACGGTTCCGGAGACCTGCTCTCCCACGCGCCGATGCACGCTGGCGTTTGGGATGGAGTAGACTACGACGGCGGCGCAAGTTGCGAGATGAGGCAAAACTGCTTTCGGTGTGTCTTTGGCCGCAGCCGGTAGCTGTATATATATTAGGACCAGAGGCGGTATTGTATCGCGATCACAATCCCAAACCGACTTGGTTTCTAATTCGTATACTTACCAGACAAGAAATCATTAACTTGTCTGCCAAGACATAAAAATAAAACGGCAAAAGGAAGCTGCGCCCCTGCAAGGAGACGGACCGGATTACGGCGGACCATTCACGTGCATGTCGCACGTACGCGCCACCTCGCATCGCCACGCCACGCCATGGCCCGACCAGGCGAGGCGAGCGAGCGCGCGCATGTGGACTTCACTTTCTCTTCTCAACGCACCACTTAGAGTGGTGGAGAGAACCCACTATATAAAGAGGTCCAACTCTTCTTCAACTTCCGGGGTGGGACTAAACTTTAGCACCACCACCTGCCATTTTACACATGGGCCACTCTTTGAGATTTCAGAAATTGCTATGGGCCTAACCCATTAATTCTAACAGTACCAGGGTGGTCAAAATTACCCAAGTGTAGTTTTCCTAGGCACAAAATGCCAGAGACACTGCAGATCACGACCATGTCAGTACAGTGGCAATTTTTCAGCCAAGAGAAATTTAAGGGGAGTGGTCATTTTGATAGTGAATGTAGACCTGAACAAGTACAAGAATTCAGCTTGCTGTACTAATCATCCTGGAGTACTGTTCCTTCAAGTGTAGACCAAATTGCATAATATTAGTACTGTACCAGGATGGAATTCACAACCCTGAGGAAGAGCTTTCGGCTCATCCGATAATGGCGCCGAAATACTTTCTCGCCTTCAGTGGAGCATCGGCGAAGTAGTCGGTGTAGAGCAAGCAATAGCCCTCCAGTCGATGCCTCTGCTTTGCCTTCCGCCGGCCCGACGCCGAGCCACCTCGCCTCGGCTTTGCATTGCTCGCGAACAGGCTGGCCAGAGCGGCGAGGACCATGAGGTACTCTTCGTCCCGGGCATCGGCATCAGCTTCCTCCTCTAGCAGCGCCGCCGCCGGTATCCTTGTCCGAGTCCATCGCCGAGCAGACAAATTGCCGAACACCTGGCGAGCGTGGGAGGCGCGCAGCTGCTGGTATCCCCGCTTGCGTGGCCGGAGCGCCAGAAAAGCTTACCCAGGAGTGGGATGGAGGCTCCTACGGCGAACCCTCTCTTTCTCGGCGTGGAAATGGCCTTTCTAGCGGCGGTGGGCAGGTGGGCGGCGCTGGGATCGGCACGGCGGCAGAAAGGGTAGCGCGCGCGGGGGCGAATTTGGAGGTGGAAAAAAGGTTTTTCACCTGACAGTGGTGGTCCATGCGTCATTTTCCCTTTCATCAGAGCCCCCAAGCGCCCCCAGTGCACTGGGTTCGGCCTGGGATCGCCGGGCCAAAAAATGGGCTGAACTAGCGGAAATCGGCGTCCTGGGGGCGCGGCTGGGTGGATTTTTTGGCGCCGGCAGAAAAAAACACGCCCTGAGGGGCCTGTTGGGGGCGCGAGTGGAGATGCTCTCACCTGAAGTTTCTGAACTGGCTGAGAGGGTATACAAAGCAGAGCAACTATCTCATATTTACAACCCCTGGTATCAGTTGGTTCAACAACAGTTGTCCCTCCCTGATCCTGATGAGGATGCATGCATGCATGTACACATGGTGATTGCTACGCATGGTGGATGGCGTTGTTTACACTATGATTGCACATGTGCTCTTCACATTTCCTCTGTTGCTGCTTGGTTTGCATGTAATCTCGGCGAAGTGTATAAATCATGGGAACCAAGGGGTGTCATCATACTAACTTTGAATCTTGGTAGATCGCAGGTTCTTCGTTGGATGGTATCCAGCAAAGAACCACGTTTCTGCTCTAGTGAGGAACATTTTCAAGGATGGAGGGATGCCGCCATCTTCAAGCAAGGTTTTGTCAACCACAAGTAGAGATCTCCCACAAGTATTACATTAGCTTCGACGCCTCTTTCATCCACGGCTACTACAACCATGTCGTTCAATTTAACCCCGACCTCAACTACCATCATGACTTCAAGCTATTCAAGGGACTATGAAGTCCAATGGGATCTAGGCGGTTCTTGGTGGTGCCGTCTTGGGTCGAGACGAATTTCAAGGAGGGGGGATGTTAGGAGCCTCTCCTAACTACACATGCACATGGGCTTGCCCCTTGGGCCAGCTAATGGGCCTGGCCGCTGCAGCTACAAATACCTAAGAGATGGCAACCAATGAGGCATCCCAGAGGTATCATGGCTTAGGCGACGGCGGCTTTCTTCTTCTTGGCTCCTCTCCTCGATCCATCTTCTTGTTCCTCCTGTAATCCAACATCCATCCGAGCTTGTAATCCATGTGATTGAGTAGACTAGTAGCTGGTTGCTAACAGAAGGGGTGGGGTCAGCCTTGGCTACTCCCAGAAAGGCACTTATTATGAAAAGAAAAATCCAAGGCAATGGAGAGGAAATAGAGGAAACAGATATGTTAAATGAGGCGGCCTCCTTCGAGGAGGACTGCCGGGACCAATGAGGACCTTATTTTGGAACTGTCGTGGGATTGGCGATCCCGCAATGATTCGTGAGCTTCGTGACCTCGTGAAGGCATGGCACCGTCGGTCCTTTGCATTGTAGAAACTCAACTTGCTAAGAACCGAGTGGAAGGTTTGGCAAGTACGCTGGGGTATGATTCGAGTTTTGCAGTTTCTAGTTCTGGAAGAAGTGGAGGTCTTTGCATTTTTTGGAAAAAAAGGAGATCACTCTAGAGATTAAAAACTATTCAAAGTATCATATAGATTGCACTGTAATAGAACCAGGTGAAGAGCAATGGAAACTCACTTGTTTTTACGGAGAAGCAAATAGAAGCCTTCGTTATTTCACACGGGACATGATGAAATTTTTGAGAAGTACAAGCACACTGCCATGGGCGTGCATAGGGGATTCTAATAAGGGTTCTTCGGGTGGAGGAACAATTGGGACAACATGAGCGAGATAGCGCACAGATTGTAGCTTTTTGAGAGGCAGTTGATCTATGTGAGCTCTCTGATTTAGGATATAGAGGTTTGGATTGGACATTTGAGCGCAAAGTTCGTGGTGGAGAATATTGTAGGGTCAGGTTGGAGCATGCCCTTGCTACTGCTGATTGGTCAGAGAGGTTCGTTTTTGTGTCTGTGGAGCATCTAACGGCTGTAAAGTCTGATCATAGTCCTATCATGGTTATGAATGAGATGAAACCACATAATCGTAACATCGCTTGGGAGAGACCTTTCCGATTTGAGTGCATGTGGGAATTTCATGAGGAGTTTGGGAAGGTTTTGGAGGAAGCATGGAGAGCTACACCTAGGTGTGCAGCGGTGAATGATTTGTCTAAAAAGTTATCATCTGTGGCTGGGGCGATTAAGCAGTGGGACACGAGCAGTTTTGGTTCAGTTTGAAATAAGATGAGGCAGCTACGTAAGAAACTTGCTAGTTTGCGTGAGGACCCATCTCAAGTAGGTCCATCTGAGGAAGAGAAGAAGGTTGAAGGCAGGCTAATTGAATTATGTTATAGAGAGGAGGTCATGTGGCGTCAGCGATCCCGCATTCAGTGTCTCGCCGAGGGAGACATCAATACAATCTTTTTTCATCAGAAGGCTCGGTAAGACGAAGCAAGAACAGAATTACAAAATTGACAAAATCTGAGGGCACAACTTGTGATGACCATTTTGAGCTTGCTGCAATGACAACTCAACTTTACTCTAACCTTTATACCTCTGAAGGGATTATTGGAATGGAGGAGGAGTTATCTCATATACCCACCAAGGTCACTAGGAATATGAATTGAACATATAAACCCTCAAGAAGTGCTAGGCAGGACGAGGCCAGCCACGTCGCCCCTAAATCGCTATGAACAGTATTGCTGCCACCGCCTGTAGATTCCGTGCCCCGCCAAGGGCATTTTAGTAATTTCACGTCTAGATGTATAAGACTCAGTCGCTCAGTGGACAAACCCTAGCCGTCGCCTGCTCCCGCACTCTCCTCCCCCTCCTGCCTCTTCTCTTCCTCGCCTACTCCTCCTGTCGCCGCCGCCGCCTCCGCTCTTGCTGTCGCCGCATTGCCACCCCAAACCCCTGCCGCATCGGAGAGAAATCCATGGCCGTGGACAAGCCCGGCGGTGGCGGGGCCTCCTCCTCCTCGCCCGCGTCCACCACGGATCGCCCGCGTCAGCAAGAGGAGAGGAGCAGCAGCCGCAGCGCGTCCTTAGTCCGGCCTCGACAAGAGAAGGGGAGCAGCAGTCGCGCTAGCTGGCACGCACCTCGTTGCCACCTCCCCTCACCTTCTCCCAGGTTCTTGATCTGGAGCGGGAGGGACGCACGCCGGCGAGGCCAGGCTACCCTTGACACGCATGTACTCCCCTCTCCCCTTTGTGCCCCCTCTCTCTTCCCCGACCTCTCTTTCTTGTTACACATAGATTCATTGGAGCAGCACACCTGGTTTTAGATCTTTCTTACGTTCTCCTATTTGCTATTGTTGTGTCAGAACAGATGGATATCAAGGATTGCTGCCTTCAAGTTATGTTTCCCCGTTATAAGGACTCCATTCAATTGATTATTTTTTATGGCTGCAGATGTGGAATGTTCTCACTATCAACTTTGGAATAACTAGCAAGTAGTGGTGTCAATGGCATCCGTGGGAGCCATTTTGGTGGCACATGGACATCACGTTCTGGAATAAAGTAAGTCTCACAATCAACTTGGGAAGATGAGGTAGGCTGCCTTCAATTTTCTATCTGGGTAGCAGCAACAAATTCATGAATCTACCGCTTGTTGCCTTTATTATTGTGATCTATGCAAAAAGTAACTTTACCCTATCATTTATGTATATATTTCTTCTGTTACAGATTTTACCTCATCGACAAAGTGCAACAAAGCAAATATAAATATATATTATTCATATAGGTATTAAAATTCATTGTTGTGGTGTCTCTTTCTACATGATATTCATTGTGTTCCATGACAATTTTTAGTGATTTTTAATAGGACCTGCATTTCAAATGAATGTGAGTTATATTCCGAACTCATGGGAGATTTGGGGGAATATGTATCCTGGTTACTACAAGAAATCACTCAAGCATGCTCGCACCTGCAGCCCTCAGTGGCGAGACAAAGGATTCAGCCATGGGAAGGTAAGAGGAATCTGCAGTATCCTTGTGTGCGCGTCCTTGTTGCTGCCACTTTCTCCATGGTTGAATGTGTTGTCTTTTTATCTTTTTAGCATTCTTGCCAAGTACATACGGCTGGATCTTGTGGCTCTTCCGTTACACCATGGCATCGGCTTGACAAGCAGCGCACGTTGAACAGCGACAAGCATGGCTAATGACACAACCTAACCCTATTGGTCAGCTCTCCGTGAACACATAGGTTCCTATCACATTTATCCACACCAAGGTGAGCTTCACCAACTCCAATCATCCATCTTCCCATTATTTCTCTGGGCAAAGTGATGGATATGGTCGTTTGAGATTTTCATATTAATGTTTTGCTTTGGCCTGCTTCGTTTCGTTTTAATAGATGCTTATCTAATTTGTAAAAATAGTGTCCTGGCTTGATGAATTATCTGAGAGTTTTGGAAAGCTTCACTTGGAAAGAACAATTATGCTCTCAGTGCTTGCAGCTAGCTGAAGCCACGGTGAGAGTGGCGGTCAAGACCGTGGTCACGGCTTCGGGGGACCACGGCCACGACTTTGGGGGCTGCGCACACGTTGAGCAACGGCGGATGGGAGAGGGTCACGACAGCGATGACCGGCGGCGTCCCTGCAGGAGAGAGAGAAGATGAGGGAGAGAGAGAAGGTAGGAGAGGAGGGACAAATAGAGGACAGTGGAGAGGGAGGTGCATCGCTGAGAGAAGAATGCAACGGGGAGCAGTCTTCTGGAGGTGCATCTGGTCCATACCAACCAGCGATTTCCTCGGTGAGTATTTCACTGCATGCCTTCCGTTGAATCCGGAGAAGAACATTTATCTTATCACCACCAGCACGCATGTTCTTGGCTTGACTTGGGTTCGCCTTTACCTGTACTTGCAGGGAAGGAGACCCGTATGTGATCTGATTTTTTCTTGTTTATACCTGTAGGAAAAATTGTGGTGGTGATGATTGATCTAAGTATTATGATTGGTTGTATGGAAATAGGGATTTTCTCTGGAGATGTGGGTAGTGGTGTTCTCTGCACTCTCATGTTTCATAATTTCCTCCCTTGGACACCCTCCTATCTGAAATATATGTCTTACCAATTTGATGTTGGTTCACATGCAGGTTCAGAGAGTAGCACCATGCATGATGACTGTTGATGATCTTTGTATTGCGAGATAATACTTTTGTGTTTCATGAGATATATGGTTGTTCTCAAAAGGTAGATCCATTACATATTGATTCAAAATGGCATAGTTGTGCTCTTGCATGACCACCTAATGTGTTGTTTAATATATTTTATTTTTCATTGCAAAGGAAGATCTTTCGGAGACTCTTGCTTATTTTCTTCGGTATTAATAGGGTGTCTTTGGTGTCATTGTAAACTTCGCAACCTGCCCTATGGACCGCAGTTTCATTTTTATTAGGTTCTTGAGATATGTTATTTGCAGGGAGCATCTTGATTTCTTCAGTTGCAATTGTTTTGTTCATTTCCTTTTTGCCTTCTTGATTGGCTCATCATGCTCATCGTGAAAGGCTGAGAGTTTATCCATCTTTCGGTATTCGCCGGATTTGAGGATGTGCGCCTTCTTTATATATCAGCCAAGACTGAACAAAAAATTGCACAACCATCTTGCTTGAAGATTGCAGCACACACAGATTGCTTGGCAGACTAAAATAAGTAGGAGCTTCTAATTTGACCCTTCAAGCAATAGTGTTGTTAATATATTAGTTATTATATTATGTTACTAGAGTATTAGAATAACTTCCTGATATATGTGTTTATATGATTTCTGACATTTACTGCAATAATATTGATGGCCAGGCACTATACTGTGCATAAACAAAAAAAATCAGTTTTTCTTTTCATAGTTGCAGCAATTTTCCTGTACCAATAGTGTGACACTACACTACTCTTCATTTTTACAGGCCATGGAACAATAAATAGCTTGGCAACAGATACCCTGTGGTCTACAATTATACTGTAATTCTGTGTGCACTTTGGATCTATTGGATGTCTGAATGTATTGTTAATCGACAACTACTGATGCAAAGGTATGTTCTATTTGTAATATGAAATGATTCTTATTTGTACCTCCAGTAGTCCTTCTCACATTTTCTATTTGTAATATGAAATGATTCTTATTTGTACCTCCAGCACTCTTCTATCGCTCCTTTTAGAACTAATGACATAAAAAATGTGGTCTGGAGTCTGGTCGTGTTTGAACAAAGTTGGTCAGAATGATATAGTTGTTTTCTTCAAGTTCATTATATTAATTTTTCCAGTATATAGATTATTTATTTGTTCACACAATACATGGCAGGAGATGTGTGTCGAGAGGCACATGAATACGCACGTGGGCTGTTTTTCAGCATGGTAGTCTAAAAAACTGTGGTATTCTCAGAACACGTAGAAAATGCTTTGCTATCAAACAGGGCAAGTGCAGATTTCCTTGAATATAGTTTATTTTACAATTGTGTTGCCAACGTGCTTCCATTGTTTATCACCATAAAATAGTTCTAGGTGCTCATATAAAATTTAGTGGCGTGTATCGGTGATTGTAGTGTAGTTTTCTTGATCTGCATGCATTTTCAGCATTATAGTGTTGATATACTATCTGTATAAAACAGTGAATATGTATAATATGTACAAGCTACATTCAAGTTATGGCAGTGTGCCTGGGTAAGATAAACTGGTAATCTTCTGCTAGCTGAAAAAAATCATTAAGAGTCTGATTAGTGGCGGTGATTTGAGAGCTCGAGGCAGAGATGGCGGAGCTCGGGCGAGCTCGAGACTATGGATCCAGGGCTTGAGTGCTCACGGGATGGAGGTGCTCAGGATGGAGACAGGGGAGGGCGCCCTGCGGGAAGTGATTTATGTGCTCCTTGATCAGGTTTTTTGTAACTGATGACATCTTACATTGTTGTCTTTTACCGATTAACTGGTTAACTCTTTTTCTAAATGGTCTTAGATTTCTGCTTTCTATTTGCGCCAGTTTCTTTTTAAAAGAGATGAGATCTTACACAATATATTTTTGCCTTGGTTGATCTAATTAAAATTTTCCTTCAGCACGTGCATATGATGTTAATATAAAGCTATTTGGAAGAACATATCCATGGGCGAAATTTTTTTATCATGTATTTTGTCTGTCATTTTGCTTGTGTTGATGTAGTTTATTGAGCTTTTTCACACGTCATGATATTATGCCTTAATTTCTACTAGGCTGCTTTTACATTTAAAATTCATTGTACAAACATTATTTACCTAATTTATGGAAACAATAAATTTGTAGCTCAGGTCAACTAGGAGATGATGTAAACCAAGTCGCTCACCGGTTTAAGATGGTATGTTCTGAACTTTCGTTGCTTTATGAAAGGACAAAAGATGTTAGATATGCATGCTACTACAGTTTAGCCATTTTTCAGTTTTCTACATGAGCCACAGTGCCGAAGCCTTTGGACAGGCACTTTGTGGTAGAATGTGTCAAACATAGGTCTGTTTGCTAGAATATGTGCTGTGCCGATGCTGCAACTAGCATACGCAAAATCACTTTGCTATATATTTTTCATAATGCTACATTCCGTCAATTAAATGACTTCTTATTGTTTTGAATCTACTTACATAGGTGTTTAAAGATTTACTTTGTTCCAGCGCCTACTTTGGATCATAGGGAACTAAAAAAAAAGAGGGCGTCGCCACCACCGTCATCAGGCTGGTCCACATCCACGCGCTGCTCGGCGTCACCAGGTCACCGGCACAACTCCTCATGCCCAGGCTGTTCAACATTTTCTTCCGCTTTTGGTGCGTCACATTTAGAGTCTTTCTTTCCCATTTTACCGTGTTTGCATGGTAAGATGTTTGGTCGGATTTGAAGGTTCGTAGCCTTGGCTCCAAAGCTTCAAGCTCTTATAGAAATTAGAACTGAGGGCCTTTTAAAATGAGTCCTGCATAATAGTGTTGTTCAGTGGGATGTAGAATTTTTGTTTGTCTGATCGGCTATCCTTGGTGCTGATTTAAGTACTGATTTCATCATCATATGACTACAACAAAGAAGTTGTGTGTATAAATATTACTAACTGCTGATAATTTGCATCAGTGATTTCAATTCTGTTGGCCCTCCTTAAGATTGGTTGGGAATGTGAGGCTTAAAAGTTTCAACCCTGTGCAATGTGCTTCTCGGGTGTGGATTTGTGTCTGACTAATTAACGGTTCTGTTAATACTGATATGTCCTTGAACATTATATGGGTATTGCATCGCTTGTACTTATAGTAAGTGAAAATTTTTCTCATATGCTTCAATATGTGCCCGAATAATATTAATGTACACTCTTTCAATACATAGCTTACTCTTGGGCTTTGCGCCATTAGCGTTATAATGAACAAGCGATACAGCAAGGAAGAAGTGAAGGTTGCACTTTTTCAGATGTTC
Source organism: Thinopyrum elongatum (assembly GCA_011799875.1). Taxonomy (NCBI): domain Eukaryota; kingdom Viridiplantae; phylum Streptophyta; class Magnoliopsida; order Poales; family Poaceae; genus Thinopyrum; species Thinopyrum elongatum. The sequence continues at coordinate 45,029,018 of CM022300.1, forward strand.
CCAACAAAGACTCCTAGGCTGGATGGATTTCCTGCTCATTTTTTTCAGTGGCACTGGAATTTGTGCGGAGATGAGGTGACTGATATTGTGTTAAGAGTGCTTAATGGAGATGACTCGCTGGAGGAGATTAATATAACGTTCATCATTTTAATTCCCAATATTTCTAGTCCAAAAAATTTAGGACAATTTTGGCCGATAAACCTTTGTGGTATGTAAGATCGCTTCAAAGGTTCTTGCAAATCGACTGAAGAATATTCTTCCCCGAGGTGATTTCTATTGAGCAATCTGCATTTGTACTGGGACGTCTCATCACGGATAATATTGTTAGAGCTATATTAGTGATGATTTTTGGTCTTTTACATTCTAGCCTTTTGGCATCCTTATGTACTTGTATATATATGCTGCCTTTGGCCTTCTAATAAGATAAGTTGTTGCTATTCCAACATGGTATTAGAGCATAGGTTTTCTCCGGCGCTGCAACTCGCCTGACGATCGTATTTTTTTTCCAGTCTTCTTCTCCCGATCGATCTTTCGATCTCTTCTAAATCGATCTATCGATGTCAGATCGATCGATGCCAGGCACATACACTGCCGCTGTTCCCTCTCGTCCGCCGCTTTTCTGATCCAAGTCACCCAGGATGCCCGCCCTGCTTTCTGGTCGATCGGGACGCCCGCCCAGGACCCCAGCCCCGCCTCTTCCTGGCCAGACCGCCGCGGCCCGCCTCCTCCCGGCCAGACCACCGCGGCCCCGCCTCCTCCCGGCCAAGCCGCTGCCGCTCTGCCTCAGGCCGTGCGCGTCCGCCTCAGCCCTGCTCCGCCTCCTCCAGGCCGCTCCGCTGCCGTATGCGTCCGTCGGCCGCCGGTTACTGCTGCCACCCGCGTCCGCCAGCTGCCTGTTCCCGCTGTCGTCCAAGATCAGCCGCCGGCCGTCGGTTCCCGTGCTAGATCGGCCGCCTGGCATTGGATCCATCTCACGGTAGACGTGTGTTAGACTGGGTGGACTGAATCGATCCACATGCTTCCTGTGCGCGTGCGCGTACTCCCTCCGCCTAGCATCGCTCTACTTTGGGCTGCTTGTGGGCAACCGGGCTCCAATTGGCCTGCTTCTGCTTCCGGCTGCCTGGCTTGAGCTCTGTGTTTTCCAAAAAAAAAGAAAGAAAAAAAGAAAAATAAATGAAAAATAAAAAAAGTAAAAAAAAAGAGGTGCAATGCTTTTGTCGGGTACACCTCTCCGGCGCTGCCCGATGTTTTTCGACGGTATTCCGTACATTGATCCCGTCTCGCGCATGCGTCTTTCCTTGGTGCTCGCCCGCTTGGAGGTGGTGGTTGTCGCTCTACTTCGACACCTTATGCGACATCCACCGGTGTTGCTGGCCGTTCTACATCGAATCCTTCAGCAGCTCTCCTCTAGCCACCGGTGTTGGTCGTTCTTCAGCGACTCTTCCCACGACTTCCGCACCTGGTGATTGTCGCCCTACGTCGACTCCTCTCGCGGCTTCCGCATTCGGCGGTGACCACTCTACGTCGACTCCCCCTGTGGCTTTCACATGCGGCTTTACGTTGACTCGCTACTCCCGGTCGACTCTACACGCAGCTTCCATGGCTGGAGGCGACTTCTCATCGTCGGCAGGTGTTTCTACCTCGACCTCTTCTGCCGTGTCCCCATCTGCGCGTGAGATTGCACAGCTGAAATGCCTGCGTGATGCTTGGGATTCTTCATCGACGGTTTCTGCAAGTTCTGTGGCTGATTCTTCTAGCACTGAGAAATCACCTTCTACTCATTCAGGTACATCCCCATGGATTCTTGATACAGGAGCGTCTTTTCATATGACTTATGATTCTTCCACTTTGACCTCCGTTCAACCTATCGAGTCTCCTATTCGTGTTCTTACGGCTGATGGCACTCCCCTCCCTGTAGCTAGTCAAGACACTCTTAGCACTTCTTCATTTCATATTCCCTCTATCTCTCATGTTCCTCGACTTACCATGCAGCTCATATCTGGTGGTCAGATTGTTGACTCTAGTTATAGAGTCATTCTCGACTTTGATTCATGTTCTGTTCAGAATCGTCGCACGGGTGCTCTGCTTGGTGCTGGCCCTCGACGCTCTGATGGTCTCTGGGAGCTTGACTGGCTACGTCTTCCCTCCGTTGCCACCGCCGCTAGTCTCACAGCCCCTACAGCTGCATCTACCAGCTCTTTTCAGCAGTGACATCATCGTCTTGCCCATTTATGTGATTCTCGTCTCTCGTCTTTGGTTCATCGCAGTGTTCTGGGGTCTGTCTCCGGTAACGCTTCATTGGATTGTCTGGGTTGTAGGCTTGGTAAGCAGATTCAGCTACCCTATCCTCAAAATGAGTCAGTGTCCAAGCGTCCTTTTGATCTCGTTCACTCTGATGTTTGGGGTCCAGCTCCCTTCGCTTTGAAATGGGGTCATCGTTACTATATTATCTTTGTAGATGATTTTTCTCGTTACACTTGGATTTATTTCATGTCTTCTCGTAGTGAGGTCTTACCTATATACAAAAAATTTGCTGCCATGGTTCATACCCAGTTTTCCACTCCTATTCATGTTTTTTGCGCAGATTCAGCTGGTGAGTATATCTCCCATGCACTGTGAGGATTTCTTGCCGAGCAGGGTACTCTTACTCGGTTCTCTTGCCCTGGTGCTCATGCTCAGAATGGTGTGGCTGTGCGCAAGCATCGTCACCTTCTTGAGACGGCGCGTGCAATGATGATTGCCGCCTCTCTCCCGCCCCACTTCTGGGCTGAGGCTGTTACCACTTCCACCTATCTCATCAACATTCAGCCTTCTGCTGCTCTACAGGGTGGTATTCCTCTCGAGCGTCTTTCTGGTCGTTCTCCTGATTATTCAGCGCTCCGTTTGTTTGGTTGCGTTTCCTATGTTTTGCTTGCCCCTCGCGAACGCACCAAACTGACCGCTCAGCCTGTTGAGTGTGTCTTTCTTGGATATAGTGATGAGCATAAGGGCTATAGGTGTTGGGATCCTGTCGGTCGATGGATGCGTATTTCCCGGGATGTGACCTTTGATGAATCCCGTCCCTTCTATCGGCGTCCATCCTCCTCGGCTTTTACTATGGAGGACATCTCCTTTCTTACATTTCTGGATACACCACCCTCTGTGCCCAGTATTCCTACTCCTCGTCCCGCTGTTGTAGATCCGACCCCGTCCTCTCCTACGGTTTCTTCTCCTCCCTCATCACATGACTCTCCACCTTCATCACCGATACCTTCCCCTTCTCCACCTTCATCACGGATACATTCCCTGTCTCCGCCTCCAGTGATACCACCTCTTCCCTCCTTTCCTTGCCATTATACCCGCCGTTCACGTGTTGTGGATAAGTCTATAGATGTGCCCTCTACTTCCGGTGTGTCGTCTTCCTCCTCTCACCCGACTTATGGTCTTTGTTCTCGGCCTTGTTCGCCCCCCGACCGATATTCTCCTTCTCGCTATGGTCTTTTGACCTTTCTTGAGCCGACTTCTTATCGAGATGATATTGTTCATCCTGAATGGCAGTTTGCGATGGCAGAGGATATTGCTGCCCTTGAGCGCAATGGCACGTGGGACTTGGTTTCTCTTCCTCCCCATGTTCGTCCCATCACTTGTAAGTGGGTCTATAAGATTAAGATTTGCTATGATGGTTCTCTTGAGCGTTATAAAGCTCGTCTTGTGGCTCGTGGCTTTCAGCAGGAGCATGGTCGTGATTACGATGAGGCTTTTGCTCCTGTGGCCCATATGACCACTGTCCGCACACTTCTTGCTGCGGTCTCTGTTCGCCACTGGTCTGTGTCTCGGCTTGATGTTAAGAATGCCTTTCTTAATGGTGAGTTGTGTGAGGAAGTTTATATGGAGCCACCACCTGGGTATTCAGTTCCTGATGGCATGGTTTGCCGTCTTCGGTGCTCTCTATATGGCCTTAAACAAGCCTCACGTGGTTGGTTTGAGCGTTTAGCCTCTGTGGTCACTGCAGCTGGTTTTTCACCCAGTGCTCATGATCCAGCGCTGTTTATCCACCTTTCTGCTCATGGTCGCACTCTTCTTCTTCTATATGTTGATGACATGATCATCACTGGCGACGACTCTGAGTACATTGCCTCTGTTAAGGCCTGTCTCAGTGAGCAGTTTCTTATGTCTGATATTGGTCCTCTTTGTTACTTTCTAGGGATTGAGGTTTCCTCCACCTCTGATGGCTTTTCTATTTCCCAAGAAAAGTATATCCAGGATCTTCTTGCTGGTGCATCTCTTAGTGATGAGTGCACTGCTGAAACTCCTATGGAGCTCAATGTTAACCTTTGCGCTTCTGATGACGAGCTCTTGTCTGACCCGACATGTTATCGTCATCTTGTTGGGAATCTTGTCTATCTTGCTGTCACTTGTCCGGATATCTCATATCCTGTCCATATTCTGAGCCAGTTTGTTTCCGCTCCCACTTTAGTTCACTATAGTCACCTTCTTCGTGTTCTACGATATCTTCGTGGCACGATCTCTCATCGTCTCTTTCCCCCGTTCTAGCTCATTACAGCTCCAGGCCTATTTGGATGCTACGTGGGCTAGTGATCCTTCGGATCGCCGTTCACTTTCTGCTTACTGTGTTTTTCTTGGTGGTTCTCTCATTGCCTCGAAGATGAAGAAACAGACTGCAGTTTCCTGTTCGAGTGTAGAGGCCGAGTTGAGAGCTATGGCTCTTCTGACGGCAGAGGTGACTTGGTTGCGATGGCTACTGGATGATTTTGGTGTTTTTGTTACTACACCTACCACACTCTTGTCCGGCAGTATAGGTGCTATCAGTATTGCATGGAACCCCATGAAGCATGAGCTTACCAAGCATATTGGTGTTGATGCTTCTTATGTGCGTGCTGCTGTGCAGGATAATGTTATTGCTCTTCAGTATGTACCTTCCGAGTTACAGCTAGCGGACTTCTTCACGAAGGCACAGACTAGAGCACAACATAGATTTCACCTCTCCAAACTCAGTGTTGTGGATCCATCATGAGTTTGAGGGGGGGTGTTAGAGTTATATTAGTGATGACTTTTGGTCTTTTGTATTCTAGCCTTTTGGCATCCTTATGTACTTGTATATATGCTGCCTTTGGCCTCCTAAAAAGATCAAGTTACTATTCCAACATATATAATTGCATCTTATGAGTGTCTTCACTTTATGAAGAGGAAGAGAAATAAAAGTAATTGCCATGCTGCTTTGAAGCTTGATATGATGAAAGCATATGACCGAGTTGAATGGGATTATTTACGAACTGTGATGGTGAAGCTTGGCATTACTCATCGCTTTATTGATTCTATTATGCGGTGCGTTACTTCGGTCATGTTCTCTATTCTTTTTAATGGCTGTAAATTAGGTGATTTTAGGCCATCTCGTGGACTACAACACGGGGATCCAATATCCCCGTATTTGTTTCTGCTAGCGGGTGAGGGGTTGTCATATCTCCTTAAGGCTAATTATGCAAATGGGATTATTCAAGGAGTTAAAGTTGCTACCCAAGCTCCACGAGTTAGTAACTTGCTCTTCGCTGATGATAGTCTCCAGTTCTTTGGTGCTAATTTGGTGGAGGCAACAAAAGTGAGAAAACTATTACAACAATATTGTGATGCGTCTGGACAACGAATCAATAGAGATAAGTCATCCATTTTCTTTAGCAAGGGTGTTCCCGATGAAAGAAGGGAAGCTATAAAATGCTTTTTGCAAGTTCCTAATGAATCATTATCAGAAAAATATTTGGGACTCCCGACTGATGTGGGACAATCAAAGATGTTGGAAAAAAGGCTTGGAGATTAATTCAAAATACCAATTCGTTAGGTGCTCAAATTCTGCGTGCAGTGTATTACCCAAACATAAACTTGTTGGAAGCAGAGTTAGGAAGTTCACCATCTCAGATTTGGCGAGGAATCATGGAAGGAAGAAACTGTGACGCCCCCGATTCAATCGTACACTAATCATACACACAAACATGTACGATCAAGATCAGGGGCTCACGGGAAGATATCACAACACAACTCTAAACACAAATAAGATAAAACAAGCTTTATATTAAAAGCTAGGGGCCTCGAGGGCTCGAATAAATATGCTCGATCATAAACGAGTCAGCGGAAGCAATAATATCTGAGTACATACATAAGTTAAAAAAGGTGCCATAAGATGGCTAGCACAAACATGGATACAGATCGAAGAGGCGCAGAACTCCTGCTTGGGATCCTCCTAACTACTCCTGGTCGTCGGTGGCCTGCACGTAGTAGTAGGAACCCTCGGTGTAGTAGGAGTCATCGAAGGTGGCATCTGGCTCCGGGGCTCCAGCATCTGGTTGCGACGTCCGAGAAGATTGGAAAAGGGGGAAAAGAGGGAGCAAAGCAACCGTGAGTACTCATCCAAAGTACTCGCAAGCAAGGATCTACACTACATATGCATCGGTATCAATGAAATGGGTAGTATCTGTGGACTGAACTATAGAATGCCAGAATAAGAGGGGGATAGCTAGTCATTTCGAAGACTACACTTCTGGCAGCCTCCATCTTGAAGCATATAGAAGAGAGTAGCAAGTATAGCATCAAGTAACATCGTATAGCACAATCCTATCTGGCGATCCTCCCCTCGACGCCCTGTGGGAGAGCGATCACCGGGTTGTCTCTGGAACTTATCGGGGTGTGTTTTATTAAGTATACGGTTCTAGTTGTCATGAGGTCGGAATACAACTCCAAGCGTCCTGTTACCGTGGGCACGGCTATTCGAATAGATAAACTTTCCTGCAGGGGTGCACCACATTGCCCAACACGCTCGATCCCTCTGGTCGGGCACACTTTCCTGGGTCATACCCGGCCTCGGAAGATCAACACGTCGCAGCCCTACCTAGGCCCAACAGAGAGGTCAGCACGCCGGTCTAAATCCTAAGCGCGCAGGGGTCTTGGGCCCATCGCCCTTTGCACTCCTGCACGTTGTGTGGGCGGCCGGTGAGCAGACCTGGCAGCCTCCATTACAAAGGAGGGTGCTTTACGCGGTCCAACCCAGCGCGCGCCACTCAGTCGCTGACGTCAGGAAAGCTTCGGCTGATACTACAACGTCGAGTGCCCATAACTGTCCCCGCGTATAGTTGGTTAGTGTGTATAGGCCAAAAGACCAACTCCGATCAAATATCCAAATCTTGTTACGTGTGTTATTTTGAAACAACCGCGGACACCGACCAGGGACCAGGCCCACCTCTCTCATGGGTGGTCACAACCTGCCCTGTCGCTCCGCCATAAAGAATCACTCGGGGGCTGTTGGGAACCCAGGCCCATCACAACCTGGATGGAACCACCTGCCCCTTCAGCCCCAGTCCATGAATCACTCGCGGGTACTCTACGAGCCGACCCGACTTTAGTCACATCATGTATCAAGTATAGTATGTATGTATGTATGTATATACCCGTGATTACCTCCCGAGTGATCACGGCCCGATAGTATATTATGGCAGACGGACAAGAATGTAGGGCAACTGATGATAAACTAGCATCCTATACTAAGCATTTAAGATAGCGGGTAAGGTATCAACAATAGTAGCAACAAGGACAGGCTATGCAGCAGTATAGGATCAAACCGATGAAATAGTAACACTACTCTAATGCAAACAGTAGAGGGAAAGAATAGGTGATATCGGGATGATGAGGGGGGTTGGCTTGCGAGGAAGCTCTGCTGAGAAGGATGGGTCGTCAACACCGTGGTCGATCGGGGCAGCAGCGGTGTCAGTCTCGAAGTCTACCGGAGAGAAGAGGGGGAAGAAACAATGAATACAATGCAAACAGATGCATGACATGACAATAAGCGGAGCTAGGTGTGACCTAACGCGGTACTAGGTGTTACCGGCGAAGGGGAAAACATCCGGGAAAGTATTCCTGGTGTTAGGCATTTTTGGACAGATGAAACGGAGGGGGACGGTTCCGCGTTCGCTATGCTAGGGGCGTGTGGCAGACGAATGGAGCGCGTATTCGGAATCATCACGTTCTTCTGAGCAACTTTCATGTATAAAGTATTTTCATCCGAGTTATGAATTATTTTATATTAATTTTCAAAGTTTTAAATCATTTTCAGGAATTAGCAGATTAATTTAATTCAAAAAACAATTATTACGTCATCATGACGTCAGCGGTCAACTCTGGCCGTTGACCAGTCAAACTGACAGGTGGGGCCCGTTCATCCAGATTAACTAAACAAAATTAGTTAGTTTAATTAAGTTATTAGGTTAATTTAACAGATTTAATTAAGTTATTTAATTTTTTCAATTAAGTACATAATTAATTAATTAATATTTTTAATTCTACTTTTTTTTTTCTAAAACGTTCTCATGGGCGGCCCCACTTGTCATTGGCCAGGGGGCTTAGCGGGCGTGAGGGCAGGCGGTTTAGGGGCGTAGGGCGTGTGGGCGCTAGCCCGCTAGGGCGCTCGCCCAGGCCAGCCGCGGGACGGGGCGCAGCGAGGCGCCGGCGGCCACCGCAGCGAGCTGCAGCAGCCGTAGGGGAAGGGGAGCAGCGGCAGGGGTCTGCGGGCACGGGCCTGCAACAGGGGACGCCGACTGGCAAGCAGAGACAGGCGGTGGGGAAGAGGCCACGGCAGTCGGCGCTCGCAGCGGCAGGGAGGCATGGGTGTGGCGGCGCGGGAGGCTAGGGGCAGCAGTGGTGGCACGGGATGGGCAGGGGGCGCGAACGGCGATGAGGCGGTCGAGGCCACGGTGGGGCAGGGACGGCGGAGGTGAGCGCAATGGGGCGGCACGGGCGGCAACCGCAGCAAGCACCAGCGGCAGCAGAGGAGGCACACAGGTGCGGGGATAGGACGCTGCGAGCGAGAGCGGGGAGGCGGCGCACGACTACGTGAGCAGGGGTGCGGCGCACAGCGGCGGTGTGCAGAGGCGGCTCGGGGCGAGGTCGCGGTGGCTGGGGGAGCACGCGGGCGAGTGTGGCCCGGCCACGACAGGCGGGCGCGGGGCGATACGCAGGGTGCGGCAACGAGCAGCAGGAGCGGGGAGCGGGCGCGGCGAGGACGACTCGGGCGCGGGGTCAGAGAGGGGAGGGGGCCTCACGGGCGGCGTAGATGACCAGGGGGCGGCGAGCCTCGGTGATGTGCTCAGGGGAGTGGACGAGGAGGTCCGGCGGTGGACGGCGATGGCTCCGGCGAGGGGGGGTACCGGACGGCGCCATCGGCGTCGTGCCCCCGATCCCGATCCAGATTGGGGGTGAGGGAGAGAGCGAGGCGTGGGGTGGGGTGTAACACCCCATGTCATTAGCCACAGTAATCACTTTTGATAATGACAAATCAGCATGATTAACAGTGCCAAATCATCATTTGCATCATAATGCATTTCAACTACTAACTCAAATTCAAATTAAATTAAAGTAAAAAATAAAAGTTGTTCAAACACAGAAACTAAAATGTTCAATAAATAAAAAATATTCCAGAGACTATTCTAAAATATAACCAACATTTAATAAATTAATTAAGTAACTCAAACATCCTCTAACAGTGGCTGAAAACAATATTTAATAGCCTTTTATTTGATCTAAATAAAATATGAAATTATGTTTTGCCCAAACTAGTTTTTGGTGTTAGGATACAATGCACTGTGATTTATGGACTAGGTCACACTTTTTACAAAATTCATTTAGGGCCCAAACAATTAGCAAAACAGAAAAGAAAAGAAAACAGAAAAAGGAAAATAGAAAACGGCCTAAAGCGCTACTGTGCACTTAGGCCTGCTGGCTACAGCGCCGGCCCAGCCCACCCCGCTCGTCTCCTTCCTACTGCTCACCCCCCTCTCCCCGTGTCGCCGGTCGCGCGCACGCCGCGCCTGGCCCCCTCGCCTCTGCTCGACACCGCGCGCCCCCGCGCCCGCCGTGGCAGGATAAGAGCAACCCCCGCACCCCCTTGACGAACCCTAGCCGCTCCATTCGCCCTCTCCCTCGCTCCCCCGTCGCAGCCGAACGCCGTCGCCGCCATGGCTCCAGCCTAGCCGTGGCCACCGGCACCCGTTCGACGCCCCGTCAAGTCCAGGAGCTCCGGTGTGGTCCCCCTCTTCTTCCTCGACACCGGATTGGGACCAGGAAGCAACGCCGACGCTGCATTTGACCTCGCCTCCGTCTCGGCCACCGCACAACCTCGCCGTCGATCTACGCCACCGGTCCACCCCGAGCCCACTGCCCAGTCCCCACGCTTCCCCAGTGAGCTCCTGCGCGTGACGCGCCCTCCCCTGCCTCCTCAAGCCGCCTGTAGCGCCCGCTCCGCGTTTGGCCGAACCCTCTGCCGCCTGGCCTCGTCGCCGGCGTGGCCACGGCGACCTTTTGGTCCCGTGCGTCCCACTACCGCACTCACCGCACCGCGTAGGCCTCGCTTCGCCCTTTAGATCGCTCGAATGCACGCTGTTTTGCCGTTCCCGTACCTCGCCCGAAGAACCTCGCCGCCAACGAGCTCATGCCGCTCGATTCCAACTTTCCAAGCACCACGCACCGCCGCTATTCGACGCGCGACGTCGAGCCGCGTCGAACGCGCCCAACCCCAGCCCCTGAAACCCACCGTAGCCGAAACCCGCGCCACTCCCGAGCCGCGCCACCGTATTGTGGCTCGCCGGAGCTACTCCGGTGCGTCTCCGGCCGGTGCCGAGCTGGCGCCCACATGGCACCGCCTGGGCCACTGACTGGTGGGCCCAGGGGCCCCCTTTGACCCCGTTGACTCGGGTCAAAGCCGACGTGGCCTCCCTATGTCCATGACATATGGGCCCCACCCCATTAAACGAATTAAATAAAAAGAATAATTAATTAATTAATTAATTAGTTAATTAAATCACTAATTAGCCACTGACTATTGGGCCCCACCTGCTAATTAGTTTAGTTAGATTAAGTTAACCCTGTTTAATTAGTTCTGTCAATGACATGTAGGTCCCACTGGACCCACAGGTCAGGTTTGACCTGCTGACATCATGGTGATGTCATGCTGATGTCATCATTCACTATTCTGGATAATTCAAATTTAAATAAATAATTAAATTCAGAAAATGATTAAAACTTTAGAAAATCATATAAATTAAACCGTAACTCCGATGAAAATAATTTATATATGAAAGTCACTCAGAATTTTGATACGAATCTGAATACGCCCTCCGTATTCCTGTCAGATGCCCGTAGCTAGATAAACATGGAACTTTTAGACCAATTTCGATAAATGAATAGTGCCCAACTTTAACTAAATAAATCCGAATAAATTCCTAAATTTACTAAATCATTTAGTTAGGCAGTAGAACACCTCTGCATAGCATTTAGGCATATCATACATATTGTTTGTATTATTGCCATGAATTTATTGTTTCTCTCCCCCTCCTTCTCTCTCGATAGACGTCGAGACTGACGACGTTGCAGCCGGGTACGACTACGCTCCAGACGATCAGCCCGTTAACGATCCCTCTCTCTTGCCAGAGCAACCAGGCAAGCCCCCCCCCTGAGCATCCAGATATCGCCCATTCCATTTCTCCTACTTGCATTAGATTTTGCTACTGTTAAATGTTTGCTCCTATTCTGATGCATAGCCTGCTTTCGTAACCTGTTCATTGTTACCTTACCTGCCTATGATAAACTGCTTAGAATAGGTTGGTAGTGAACCATCAGTGACCCCCACCACCTTTCCTTGTTGCTCCTGCTTGATCGTCGACGACTCGATCAATGTGATCGTCGACCAGAGACCGACACATCACTTCACCCCCCCTTAGTTGTACGACTCTGCATAGCTACTCTCGAGTGTCGAGGGTGATACCTCGAAACGCACTCCTGATGAATACTCCGCAGTGTAGCTGTTCGGTCATGGTCATCGAGGGTGATTCCTCCTTCTCCATTTCCGATACGACTATGTCGTGCAACCCCTCAGTGTAAACCTCGAGGGTGATGCCTCATACGTTCACCCTGATGTTTTCATCGAGTGGAATCCACCGAGGGTGATTCCTCGGGGTTTCCCCCTTGATGTTATGACCACACGGTTACCTTGACCTTTGTTACAGGCGGGTCGACCCTGGTGGGTACTCGCTGGGGATCTATGATGTCGGGTGTGCCGGAAGGGCACTCGAGTGTGATATTGTGGCGGAGCTTTAGAAACTCTGATTGTCTCCGCGTGATACTAAATGAGCCTATTATATTTGGGTTTGTGATCTGAGTGGGTCGACCTGCCCTATACGCACTACCACCACGCGGGATAATGGTTTATGGGGCCCTCTGCGATGTACGTTTCTCCCAAAAGCTCATCAAACGTCACGATTCACCATGCGGGCTGACCGCCGGGATTGGGCTGGATACTTCACTAACGAGTTCAGTGCCGCGCCTGCACCCCGGCTAGCCACGCAACGCGCAGGGTGCCCAGGGTGATGGCCCAAGACCTCTGGGTGCATAGGTTAGTCCGGCGTACTGACCTCTCTGCTGAGCCTAGGTAGGGTGCTGCTTCGTGTTGATCTCCCGAGGCCGGGCATTACCCAGCAAGTGTGTCCGGCCAGAGTTGATCGAGCGTGTTGGGTAATAGTATTGCACCCCTGCAGGGATGAATGATCTATCGATAGCCGGTCCTACGGTAAAGGACGCTCAGTTTGTGTATCCCGATCTACTACTTGAACTGGATACTTGTTACTTAACTGAAGCTTCGGGATCGCTTTCTCGCAGGGAGTCGAGGAAGGATCTCTAGGCTTGCTTCAACATGTTTGCTTAATAAAATGCTATCCTACTCTCCCCTATTGCTGCAAGATGGTAGCTTGTGAAGATGTTTGAAGATGCTAGTCTTCGACAGGACTAGGCCTTCTCCCTATTCTAGCATTTCTGCAGCCCAGTCCACATATACAGCCTTTCTCCATTGATAATGTTGCATATGTAGTGTAGATCCTTGCTTGCTGAGTACTTCGGATGAGTACTCGCGGTTGCTTTGTTACTTCTTTTTCCCCATGTTCTCCTACTTGATGATACATCAGACGATGGAGCCCCGGAGCCAGATGCCACCCCAGGAGCTTACTACTAGGAGGGTCCAGACGGCACTTACTATTGGATCGAGCCAGCCGACCAGGAGTAGGATCGGAGGCTCCCAGGCAGGAGGCCAACGCCTTTCGATCTAGAGTCATTGTTTGTGCTAGCCTTCTTAAGGCAAAACCTGCCTAACTATGTCTGTACTCAGATAATATTTGTATGACTGACTTATGTATTCGGATCTTCGTGATCCCTGGTCTGTAATATTGTGGATCTCTGTTTATTTGTGTTAGAGTTGTGTTGTGATATCTTCCCGTGAGTCCCTGTGCTTGATCGTGCATGTTTGCGTGTATGATTAGTGCACGATTGAGCCGGGGGCGTCACAAGTTGGTATCAGAGCCGACTGCCTGTAGGAAGCCCCTTCCAAATTCCTTGGCCAAAGTTGAGTCTAGACATAAAAAAACTAATATACAAACTTGGCTGTGTGGCTTACGGGCCCACGTCGCCAACTGGGTGGTATTAGGATGTTTTATTCCTCGTATATACTCTGGGACTCTGATCTCTCTTCTATTCGGGTTAAATAAATTTTATTAACGCCGACACTTAGGATCTCGTAATCCCGTCTACCCGAAGAGCTGGATATCTGTGCGATTTCCCTGTCATTGATCTGATTAGTCTGATAATCATTTTCCTTTCCATTGTTTTGTTTAACCTTTCTCTCCGAGTTGTATTAAACTTCTCGTTGTCATTTGACAATCCTGAATTTCCTCTGTATCAGATGGATCGTTTGTTTCCACCGCGTCCTACGACACAGCTTGTGCTTCGCACTTGGGCTCGTGATGCCCCTGGGTTTCCAGCTGTCCTGATCGCCCTCCTGACCAGACTTGGCTACCGCTGGTACCCCGAGTACATGGTCTACGAGGATTACCGCGAGTTCAACCAGGAGCAGTACCATACTGATGTTCGTATCTATGATCAGCAAGATGACTCAGACACTGAGCTGCACCTTTTCCACAGTATCGGCGTGACGATTGAGATGGCAGTCCATGATGCCGCTTACTCTGCTGTCGCACGTCTCCGAGGAGAGTTCAGCGATATCTTGGATGACTCTGAGTTCCGATACATTCCTTATGCCCCTGCTGGAGATGCTACTGGATACTACACAGCTATCTGTGCCCCATACGAGCCTTGTCGCTTCGACCCGCGTGTTCTGATTCAGTGCACTCAGGCTCTGGATCGCACTGTTCGGGCTCTTGCCGTCGAGTTGGTTGCCACTCGAGCACGTCTCTACGATGCTATGACGCAGTTGCTACCCGCTGTTCTTGTAGGGATACATCTAGAGCACATCTTTTAACCGCGCAGGACTCAGATGTATGCTGGTATTGATTGGCCTGCTGTTGGAGGTCACACACCTACACGTGGACCTCTTCTTACAGCTCGAGACCGGGTTCTACATTTGAGTGCACATGGAGCGCAGGATCCTACCGCGATGAACATTCGTCGTCCGCACTTGCAGTTACCCCATTTCAGTGGTTTTCCCTGATGTTGATGTAGCCTTTGCTATGTCTCGTTGTGTACTTCCTTACCGCGTGCCTGCGTGCCACGTAGTATTTCTAGTTCTAAATTTGCGCCGTTATGCTATCCGCATGTACCCGACTTTGTGTATGGATCTGTATGTCTTAATTGACTAATGTTATGTATCTGTTACACTGCTTAAATTCTTGTCGAGTTACATCATGCTTGTCGCTAAACACTCGCCATTGCTTTTACTAAACTACCCCCTGTTGATACTTAGCAGGATGGTTAGACCAGGTGGTCGTGGTCGTGGTGCCCATGAACGCCCACCACTGCCAGACTATATGGCAGCTATGATGCAACAATTCGAGCTCAACCGTCAGTTCATGACTGGAATCATGGCTCAGTTTCCGCATCAGAACAACCAGATCCAGAACCCGCCTTCAATAACTCTGCCGGAGTTTATGCGACTTAACCCCACTCACTTCCGCAACTCTGACAAGCCACTGGATGCTGATGACTGGCTCCGCGGCATCACTCACGAGATGGAGTCAGCTAATGTCGCCCAGCCAACTTTTACACCTTCGCGTCCTTTTTCTTAAAGGGGCCCGCTGCTCAATGGTGGGACACACACAAGCATACACTGCCTGCTGGAACAGTCATTACCTGGTATGAGTTCTAGGCTGCTTTCCGTGCCCGTTATATCCCTCAGGCAATTATGGAACGGATGAAGACCCATTTCTGCAACCTCACTCAGGGCAACAAGACTGTCGAAGCTTATCAGCGGGAATTTCTTGACCTCTCCCGCTATGCTGAAGAAGACATCACCACAGATGCCCGTAGACAAGAGAAGTTCCGTAATGGACTACACCCAGACCTCGAGCTTGCCCTTGCTGCTCAAGACTTCAATGATTTTTCAACTCTTGTGAACAAGGCTATTCTTGATGAGACCGCTCAGATGAAACACAAGGACTCGCAGAAGCGCCATCGTGTTGCTGGCTCATCTTCGAGCTCAGCACAGAAGCGTCGAGTCTGGATTCCCAACAATGTGTTCCGTCCAAATGCCCCTGCGCCAAAGAACAACTATGCTACACCACGTCTGCCTCCTCCACCACCGAGGCAGCCAAGAGCTCAAGCTATTCAAAACAATGCTCCTCTTCGTCCTGAAGATGGTCTGTTCTTCAAGTGCCGCAAACCAGGTCACCTTGCTAAAGACTGCCGCCAGACTCAGAATCAGTTGGCTTTTCCTCATACTAGCCGTGGCAATAGTCATGGCAACAATCAGACCCGCAACTATAATACTGGGTCTGCTGCACATGGTCGTGGACACGCTTACAACATTGATATTGAAGAAGTCCAGGATCAACCTGCTACTGTGATGGGTACCCTTTTCGTTAACTCAGTACCCGCTTCTATATTATTTGATTCAGGAGCATCGCATTCATTCATGTCAGAAGCATTTGCATTATCGCATGACATTGCATTTCAAAAGATGAACCTGCCAGTAGTAATCCGCACCCCTGGAGGCCAGTGTCAGACCACTATGATGGCACACAATGTTCCCGTTGAAATTAAGGGATTGGAATTCCTTGTTTCACCCATTATCCTGAAGTCTTCCACCATAGACCTCATACTCAGAATGGATTGGTTGAAAGCTCACATTGCTTCGATCAATTGTACCACTAAAGTTATCCAACTTCTTCACCCCTCCGATGAGATAGTAAACTATACCGCCCGCATTACACGGGACGCTGAAGCTCAGATATATGTTCTGAATGCTTTGAACGCCTCACCTCTGGAAGGAATCGAGAACGTTCCTGTCATTCGAGATTTTCCAGACGTCTTTCCCGAAGAACTTCCAGGAATACCCCCGGCTAGAGCTGCGAGTTTGTCATTAACTTGAAGCCTGGCGCTGTCCCTATTGCGAAACATCCTTATAAGATGCCTCCGCACCACCTTCTCGAGCTTAAGGAAGAAATCGACAAGTCACTTAAGAAAGGTTTCATCCACCCCAGTTCCTCTGCTTGGGGAGCACCTTCACTCTTCATTAGGAAGAAGGATGGAACTAACCGATTGGTTCAGGATTACCGGCCCATTAACCAAGCCACAATCCAGAATAAATACCCACTACCCCGGATCAATGATCTTTATGATCAGCTTGCTGGATCCTCTGTCTTCTCGAAACTCGACTTGAGGTTGGGTTATCATCAGATCCGTGTTCGCGAAGAGGATATTCCAAAGACTGCCTTTGTTACTCGATATGGCTCTTATGAGTACACCGTCATGTCGTTTGGCTTAACCAATGCTACAGCAACCTTCTCCCGGTTGATGAATTATATCTTCATGGATTACCTCGACAAATTCGTCGTGGTTTATTTGGATGATATCCTTATATATTCCAAGAATGAAGAAGAACATGCTGAACATCTTCGGCTCGTATTGGAGAAGCTACGAGAACATCAGTTGTATGCTAAATTCTCCAAGTGTGAGTTCTGGTTATCCGAGGTGACCTACCTTGGTCATGTGATTTCCAAGAGTGCCATTGCTGTTAACCCCGAGCGAGTTCAGGCTATTCTTGATTGGACTCCCCTGAAGAATGTCAAGCAAGTCAGAAGTTTTCTCGGACTCGCTAGTTATTGTCGTCGATTAGTTGAGAATTTTTTCAAGATTGCAAAACCATTGACGAATCTGCTCCACAAAGGTGTTAAATTTGAGTGGACAGAAAAATGTCAAGAAAGCTTTCAGACACTAAAAGATAAGTTAACATCTGCCCCAGTGCTAGCACCCCCGGATTCCCAAAAGGATTTCGTGATATACTGTGATGCATCTCGTCAAGGATTAGACTGTGTCCTAATGCAAGAGCGCAAAGTGATTGCTTATGCCTCTCGACAATTGCGTCCTCATGAAGAAAATTATCCAGTGCATGATCTTGAACTTTTTGCGGTTATTTATGCCCTGAAGCTATGGCGACATTACCTTCTCGGTAATCATTGTGAGATATACACGGATCACCAAAGTTTGAAGTATTTATACACTCAACCAGATCTGAACCTTCGTCAACAAAGATGGCTCGAGACAATTGCCGATTATGATATGAATATCTCCTATACCCCTGGCAAGGCTAATGTAATGGCCGATGCTTTGAGTCGCAAGGCTTATTGCAGCAACCATATGGTTCAGGAAACGCAACCTCTTCTCCATGAAGAGCTTCGCAAATTGAACCTCCATATTGTTCCACAGGGTTATCTCAATACCCTTGTTGTTGAACCAGATTTAGAACACAACATCAAGACTACGCAACGGTATGACTCTGAAGTTGAAAGGATTAAGCGATACCTCGAAAAAGGAAAGCCGTTGGAATTCCATCTTGATGATGATGGGATCCTATTCTTCCAACACCGTCTCTTCGTACCCAAGTTCAAGGATGAGAGGGAACACTTTATGAAAGAAGCTCATGACACTCCTCTGTCAATTCATCCTGGTAGCACAAAGATGTACCGTGAGATTTGTGAGAGATACCGGTGGCCTAATATGAAGCGAGACATTGCTCGTTATGTTTCTGAGTGTGACGTTTGCCGCCGCATTAAAGCAGAACATGAAAGGCCTGCTGGAACTCTGCAACCCCTTGCAATTCCTGAATGGAAATGGGACGAAGTCCAAATGGATTTCATTACTAGTTTTCCCAAATCTCAGAAGGTTCATGATGCTGTTTTTGTTGTCATTGACCAGTTCTCAAAGGTTGCTCACTTTCTGCCAGTTAAGGAGACAATCACTGCTAGTCAGCTAGCAGACTTGTATGTTTCCCGAATTGTGTCACTCCACGGTGTTCCCTTGGAGATCAGTTCTGATCATGGCAGCCTCTTCATCTCCAGATTCTGGAATAGTTTCCAAGACGCTATGGGAACTCACCTGTCCTTTAGTACCGCTTTTCACCCTCAGTCTCAGGGTCAAGTCGAACGAGTTAATCAAGTGCTCGAAGATATGCTTCGAGCTTGCGTCATCTCCTTCGATAAGAAATGGGAGGAATCTCTCCCGTATGCTGAATTCTCTTACAACAATAGCTATCAAGCTAGTCTGAAGATGGCGCCGTTTGAAGTTCTTTACGGACGTAAGTGTCGAACCCCTCTGAATTGGTCAGAAACTGGGGAACGCTCACACGTCGGACCGGACATTGTTCAGCAAGCTGAAGAACAAGTCCGCATTGTCCGTGAACATCTAAAAACTGCTCAGTCTCGTCAGAAGAGCAGCTATGACCGAAAGCACAAGGAAATGGTCTCTCTGCCTGGCGAGCAAGCTTACCTTCGTGTCACTCCGTTGAAAGGCACTCATCGGTTCGGAATCAAAGGCAAGTTAGCTCCTCACTACATTGGCCCGTTCCGTATTCTTGCCCGTCGAGGAGAAGTGGCATATCGGTTGCAATTGCCGCCAAATCTTTCTCAAGTGCATGATGTCTTTCATGTATCCCAACTCCGTCGCTGCTTCAACGATCCTATTCGAGCCGTGGATCACAAAATGCCTGAATTGCGGGAAGATCTGTCTTATCCAGAATATCCCAACCGTATTATTGATCAAGCTGAATGCCGGACTCGTTAAAAGTCAATTAAATTCCTCAAAGTTCAATGGTCGAATCATTCTGAAGATGAAGCCACTTGGGAACACGAGGATCGTCTTCGCGAAGAATACCCCGCTTTCTTTCAGTCTTCCTCTTAATTCTCGGGACGAGAATTCTTGATAGATGAGGAGAATTGTAACACCCCATGTCATTAGCCACTGTAATCACTTTTGATAATGACAAGTCAGCATGATTAACAATGCCAAATCATCATTTGCATCATAATGCATTTCAACTACTAACTCAAATTCAAATTAAATTAAAGTGGAAAATAAAAGTTGTTCAAACACAGAAACTAAAATGTTCAATAAATAACAAATATTCCAGAGACTATTCTAAAATTGTAATCAACATTTAATAAATTAATTAAGTAACTCAAGCATCCTCTAGCAGTGGCTGAAAACAATATTTAATAGCCTTTTATTTGATCTAAATTAAATATGAAATTATGTTTTGCCCAAACTAGTTTTTGGTGTTAGGATACAATGCACTGTGATTTATGGACTAGGTCACACTTTTTACAAAATTCATTTAGGGCCCAAACAATTAGCAAAACAGAAAAGAAAAGAAAACAGAAAAAGGAAAATAGAAAACGGCCTAAATCGCTACTGTGCACTTAGGCCTGCTGGCTACAGCGCTGGCCCAGCCTGCCCCGCTCGTCTCCTTCCTACTGCTCACCCCCTCACTGTCGCCGCGTGCGCGCACGCCGCGCCTGGCCCCCCTCGCCTCTGCTCGACACCGCGCGACCCCGCGCCCGCCGTGGTAGGATAAGAGCAACCCCCGCACCCCCTTGATGAACCCTAGCCGCTCCATTCACCCTTTCCCTCGCTCCCCCGTCGCAGCCGAACACCGTCGCCACCATGGCTCCGGCCTAGCCGTGGCCACCGGCACCCGTTCGACGCCCCGTCAAGTCCAGGAGCTCTGGCATGGTCCCCCTCTTCTTCCTCGACACCGGATTGGGACCGGGAAGCAATGTCGATGTCGCATTCGACCTCGCCTCCGTCTCGGCCACCGCACGACCTCGCCGTCGATCTATGCCACCGGTCCACCCCGAGCCCACTGCCCAGTCCCCACGCTTCCCCAGTGAGCTCCTGCGCGTGACACGCCCTCCCCTGCCTCCTCAAGATGCCTGTAGTGCCTGCTCCGTGTTTGGCCGAACCCTTCTCCGCCTGGCCTCGTCGCCGGCGTGGCCACAGCGACCTTTTGGTCCCGTGCGTGCCACTGCCGCACTCACCGCACCACGTAGGCCTCGCTTCGCCCTTTAGATCGCTCGAACACGCGCTGTTTTGCCGTTCCTGTACCTCGCCCGAAGAACATCGCCGCCGACGAGCTCGTGCCGCTCGATTCCGGCGTTCCCAGCACCCCGCACCGCCGCCATTCGACGCGCGACGTCGAGCCGCGTCGAACGCGCCCAACCCCAGCCCCTGAAACCCACCGTAGCCGAAACCCGCGCCACTCCCGAGCCGCGCCACCATATTGTGGCTCACCGGAGCTACTCCGGCTCGTCTCCGGCCAGTGCCGAGCTGCCGCCCACATGGCACCGCCTGGGCCACTGACTGGTGGGCCTAGGGGCCCCCTTTGACCCTGTTGACTCGGGTCAAAGCCGACGTGGCCTCCCTGTGTCTATGACATATGGGCCCCACCCCATTAAATGAATTAAATAAAAAGAATAATTAATTAATTAATTAGTTAGTTAATTAAATCACTAATTAGCCACTGACTGTTGGGCCCCACCTGCTAATTAGTTTAGTTAGATTAAGTTAACCCTGTTTAATTAGTTCTGTCAATGACATGTGGGTCCCACTGGACCCACAGGTCAGGTTTGACCCTGGTCAGCTGGGTTTGACCTGCTAACGTCATGGTGATGTCATGCTGATGTCATCATTCACTATTCTGGATATTTCGAATTTAAATAAATAATTAAATTCAGAAAATGATTAAAACTTTAGAAAATCTTATAAATTAAACCGTAACTCCGATGAAAATATTTTATATATAAAAGTCGCTCAGATTTTCGATACGAATCTGAATACGCCCTCCGTATTCCTGTCAGATGCCCGTAGCTAGATAAACATGGAACTTTTAGACCGATTTCGATAAATGAATAGTGCCAACTTTAACTAAATAAATCCGAATAAATTCCTAAATTAACTAAATCATTTAGTTAGGCAGTAGAACACCTCTGCATAGCATTTAGGCATGTCATACATATTGTTTGTATTATTGCCGTGAATTTATTATTTCTCTCCCCTCCTTCTCTCTAGATAGACGTCGAGACCGACGACGTTGCAGCCGGGTACGACTACGCTCCAGACGAGCAGCCCGTTGATGATCCCTCTCTCTTGCCAGAGCAACCAGGCAAGCCCCCCCCCCTTGAGCATCCAGATATCGCCCATTCCATTTCTCCTGCTTGCATTAGATTTTGCTATTCTTAAATGTTTGCTCCTATTCTGATGCATAGCCTGCTTTCGTAACCTGTTCATTGTTACCTTACCTGCCTATGATAAACTGCTTAGAATAGGTTGGTAGTGAACCATCAGTGACCCCCACCACCTTTCCTTGTTGCCCCTGCTTGATCGTCGACGACTCCATCAATGTGATCATTGACCAGAGACCGACACATCACTTCACCCCCCCTTAGTTGTACGACTCTGCATAGCTACTATCTAGTGCCGAGGGTGATACCTCGAAACGCACTCCTGATGAATACTCTGCAGTGTAGCTGTTCGGTCGTGGTCATCGAGGGTGATTCCTCCTTCTTCATTTCCGAGACGACTCTATCGTGCAACCCCTCAGTGTGAACCTCGAGGGTGATGCCTCGTACGTTCACCCTGATGTTTTCATCGAGTGGAATCCACCGAGGGTGATTCCTCAGGGTTTCCCCCTTGATGTTATGACCACACGGTTACCTTGACCTTTGTTACAGGCGGGTCAACCTTGGTGGGTACCCGCTGGGGATCTATGATGTCGGGTGTGCCGGAAGGGCACTCGAGTGTGATATTGTGGCGGAGCTTCAGAAACTCTGATTGTCTCCGCGTGATACTAAATCAGCCTACTGGATTTGGGTTTGTGATCTGAGTGGGTCGACGTGCCCTATACGCACTACCACAACGCGGCATAATGGTTTATGGGGCCCTCTGCGATGTACGTTTCTCCCGAAAGCTCATCAGACGTCACGATTCACCGTGCGGGCTGATCGCCGGGATTGGGCTGGATACTTCACTGACAAGTCAGTGTTGCGCCTGCACCCCAGCTAGCCACGCAACGCGCAGGGTGCCCAGGGTGATGGCCCAAGACCTTTGGGTGCATAGGTTAGTCCGGCATGCTGACCTCTCTGCTGAGCCTAGGTAGGGCGCTGCTTCATGTTGATCTCCCGAGGCCGGGCATTACCCAGCAAGTGTGTCCGGCCAGAGTTGATTGAGCGTGTTGGGTAATAGTAGTGCACCCCTGCAGGGATGAATGATTTATCGATAGCCGGTCCTACGGTAAAGGACGCTCAGTTTGTGTATCCCGATCTACTACTTGAACTGGATACTTGTTACTTAACTGAAGCTTCGGGATCGCTTTCTCGCAGGGAGTCGAGGAAGGATCTCTAGGCTTGCTTCAACATGTTTGCTTAATAAAATGCTATCCTACTCTCTCCTATTGCTGCAAGATGGTGGCTTGTGAAGATGTTTGAAGATGCTAGTCTTCGATAGGACTAGGCCTTCTCTCTATTCTGACATTTCTGCAGCCCAGTCCACATATACAGCCTTTCTCCATTGATAATGTTGCATATGTAGTGTAGATCCTTGCTTGCTGAGTACTTTGGATGAGTACTCACGGTTGCTTTGTTACTTATTTTTCCCCATATTCTCCTACTTGATGATACATCAGACGATGGAGCCCCGGAGCCAGATGCCACCACAGGAGCTTACTACCAGGAGGGTCCAGACGGCACTTACTATTGGATCGAGCCAGCCGACCAGGAGTAGGATCAGAGGCTCCTAGGCAGGAGGCCAACGCCTTTCGATCTAGAGTCATTGTTTGTGCTAGCCTTCTTAAGGCAAAACCTGCCTAACTATGTCTGTACTCAGATAATATTTGTATGACTGACTTATGTATTCAGATCTTCGTGATCCCTGGTCTGTAATATTGTGGATCTCCGTTTATTTGTGTTAGAGTTGTGTTGTGATATCTTCCCGTGAGTCCCTGTACTTGATCGTGCATGTTTGCGTGTATGATTAGTGCACGATTGAGCCGGGGGCGTCACAAGTTGGTATTAGAGCCGACTGCCTGTAGGAAGCCCCCTTCCAAATTCCTTGGCCGAAGTTGAGTCTAGACATCGAAAAACTAATTTACTAACTTGGCTGTGTGGCTTACGGGCCCACGTCGCCAACTCGGTGGTATTAGGATCTTTTATTCCTCGTCTATACTCCGGGACTCTGATCTCTCTTCTATTCGGGTTAAATAAATTTTACTAACGCCGACACTTAGGATCTCGTAATCCCGTCTACCCAGAGAGCTGGATATCTGTGTGATTTCCCTGTCATTGATCTGATTAGTCTGATAATCATTTTCCTTTCCATTGTTTTGTTTAACCTTTCTCTCCGAGTTGTATTAAACTTCTCGTTGTCATTTGACAATCCTGAATTTCCTCTGTTTCAGATGGATCGTTTGTTTCCACCGCGTCCTACGACACAGCTTGTGCTTCGCACTTGGGCTCGTGATGCCCCTGGGTTTCCAGCTATCCCGATCGCCCTCCTGACCAGACTTGGCCACCGCTGGTACCCCGAGTACATGGTCTACGAGGATTACCGCGAGTTCAACCAGGAGCAGTACCATACTGATGTTCGTATCTATGATCAGCAAGATGACTCAGACACCGAGCTGCACCTTTTCCACGGTATCGGCGTGACGATTGAGATGGCAGTCCATGATGCCGCCTACTCTGCTGTCGCACATCTCCGAGGAGAGTTCAACGATATGTTGGATGACTCTAAGTTCCGATACATTCCTTATGCCCCTGCTGGAGATGCTACTGGATACTACACAGCTATCTGTGCCCCGTATGAGCCTCATCGCTACGACCCACGCGTTCTGATTCAGTACGACCTGCGGGAAATATAGTAGCTTAACTATCCGGGCGTTACAATTCTCCTCCGCTACAAGAAATTTCATCTCGAGATTTAAGAGGGGGAGTAAGGGGGGAAGGGATTTCATTACAAAATTCTAACGAGTCTCCTCGGTCTTGGTTACTCTTCTAGAAGAGGTCGATCCATAACATTGATGTCTTCATTTCTCTGCTCCAGGCCATCATGATGAAGTCGTCATCCTTTCTTCGAGGTCTTCATTGTACTTATGAAAGGACAAGGGGTAACATCGGAAGGACGGTCCTCTACAAGGTTGCTTGTCTGGTAGATAAAACCTGGGAAGGTGGCGGGAAGTAACTCTCGAATTGAAACTTAAGAAAACATCGAGAGCAAGTAAGACGGTGCAATAAGAACTTTCGAGTGGATAGGCAATCGTTCATTGCCTGCAACAGAGTGTGAAAGGGTTCAGAGCAATGGGAATAAGTATTGTGTCTGATACCAAAATTGATGATCTTTCGAAAGGTGTGATACGTCTCCAACGTATCTATAATTTATGAAGTATTCATGCCATGTTTACAACAATTTTATATGATTTTGGTATGATTTGATTAGAACTAACCCGGACTGACGATGTTTTTAGCGGAACTACCGTGGTGTTGTTTTTTGTGCAGAAATAAAAGTTCTCGGAATGGGCTGAAAATTTACGGTGATTTTTTACGGACCAAAAGAGACCCCCAAAGCACCGGAGCTGGACCAGAAGTGTCTCGAGTTGTCCACAAGCCAGGGGGCCCGCCCTACCCCCCTGGGCGTGCCCTGAGGGCTTGTGGGCCCCTCGGGCACCTCCTTGACTTGTTTTCGACGCCAAAAATTCTTATAAATATAAAAACCTCTGAAAAGAACCCTAGATCGGAAGTTCCGCCACCGTAAGCCTCTGTAGCCATGACAAACCAATCGGGAGCCCGTTCCTGCACCCTGCCGAAGGGGGAAACCATCACCGGAGGCCATCTTCATCATCCCGGTGGTCTCCATGACGAGGAGGGAGTAGTTCACCCTCGGGGCTGAGGGTATGTACCAATAGCTATGTGTTTGATCTCTCTCTCTCTCTCTCTCGCGTGTTCTTGATTTGGCACGATCTTGATGTACCGCGAGCTATGTTACTATAGTTGAATCATATGGTGTTTCTCCCCCTCTACCTTCTTGTGATGAATTGAGTCTTGCTCTTGAGGTTTCGTTATGTTGGATTGAGTATTGGATTTGAGAACACTTGATGTATGTCTTGCGATGGGATATCTGTGGTGACAATGGGATGTTCTATTGATTCACTACATGTATGTTTTGGCACTCAACTCGCGGATTCTCGAGGTGACATTGGGGTAATCTATGCATAGGGGCTGATGCACATTTTCGTTCTATGTTCTCCAATAGAAACTTTGGAGTGATTCTTTGTTGCATGTTGAGAGATTGTTATATGATTTAATTATGTTATCATAGTTGAGAGAATTTGCACTAGTGAAAGTATGAACCCTAGGCCTTGTTTTCAAGC
Source organism: Thinopyrum elongatum (assembly GCA_011799875.1). Taxonomy (NCBI): domain Eukaryota; kingdom Viridiplantae; phylum Streptophyta; class Magnoliopsida; order Poales; family Poaceae; genus Thinopyrum; species Thinopyrum elongatum. The sequence continues at coordinate 45,054,741 of CM022300.1, forward strand.
ATTGCAATACCGTTTTTGCTCAGTTTTACTACTAGTTACCTTGCTGTTTTTATAATTTCAGATTACAAAAACCTATATCTACTATCCATATTACACTTGTATCACCATCTCTTCGTTGAATTAGTGCACATATACAATTTACCATTGTATTGGGTGTGTTGGGGACACAAGAGACTCATTGTTATTTGGTTGCAAGGCTGTTTGAGAGAGACCATCTTCATCCTACGCCTCCCATGGATTGATAAACCTTAGGTCATCCACTTGAGGGAAATTGCTACTGTCCTACAAAACTCTGCGCTTGGAGGCCCAACACGAGTCTACAAGATGAAGGTTGCGTAGTAGACATCAAGGTGGCTCGTGAAGTACTTACGAAGCCACGTGTGAGGAATAACTTTGGAAACAGGGGGTATAGGAGAGTCAGGTTTCGATCCTGTGGAACTGTGGGTTATGGGCCCACCATGTGGGTTAAAGGTAGAAAGGGCGCTGACAGCTTGCATGGTCATGATAGCAAGGCACGTCAGAGGATAGCCCGTCAGTTATGTTGGCAACACACCGGTACCAAGGGCGAGGGTAGAAGAGAACCATTTTCCTGCTCGTTGAATGAGGCAGACCAATAGGCAAAGTTCTCATCCATCGGTGGTTACCGGAATGTCATCAACAATAGTAACAGGGTCTTGCTGACAAAGTGATACACTAGGGTGTTTACTTAAGCAGTGAAATATTACTGCTTAGATCATATAAATCACCAGAAAGATTAAACAAAACAATGGAAAGGAAAATGTGATTATCTGATTAAACAGACCAATGGAAAGGAAAATGTGTTTAAACACGTATTTCAGGGGTATACCCTTCCCAAGGACAAGCAGAGCATGATATCCATGACATGATAGAAAGTAGAAAACCATTTAGGTAAGGGGAGAAGAATCTCATGACATTACCCATACAACGATGTTTGGATAATTGAAAAGGAAAATTTAGCATTGTGCTTCAAATGTTCCTTTTGAAGATTGGAGTACCACAGACATGCTTTGAGATAGCGTTGACATGGTCTTCAAGCAAGGTCAGACTTTGGATACACAAAGGATCCATCAGGAACAATTTATAGAATAAGTCTTACAATTTCCTCATGGAAGGATGGCTAACCTTGCTAAAAAAAGGAAACTATAACAATAGGGCCTCCGACCAAGTGTGCTAGGCATGACACCACCTTACCGGGTCATATAAAGATCTATGTTAAAACTCTTGGAAATATGTTCCAACCATCATATCTGATCGAGATTCAGATCTGATTACTGTCAGGAGACCTCAAACTCATGATGCCTGAGAAGAAAAGGTGCAACACAAATTGACGAGATGACACTGTAAGATTCTCGGAAAATGAACTATGGAAGCGAGTTCCAAAACAAGAGTTCATCAGTAAACCAAGGAGAGGATGAGGAGGTGGCTGATGGAATCAGCGACAATTCATTGACGTTTCCAAAAAGATGGACTTCCACAATTATGTGAATAAATAGATAATATTGGACATACTGAAGTAGATAATGAAGTATGTTCAAGGAGAACACCCACGAGTAAACATTGATCGAAACATGCACCTAGAAGGATGGACTAAGTAGCACGATCGATGTTAGAATGGTGATTCAATAACCAATAGACTAAGAATCAAGCTATCAACCATTAACTTCAAGAAATAGGGTTGCAGAAGTTTTTAATGTACACATCACAGTCCATTTGTCGGTATTCCGGTTAGAAATAACACGGGGACCAAGAAAAGAATGGTTATGGTGATAAGTATCACTTGTATCAAGAATTCTCAAGAGGTGGTGAAATTCTCACAACATTCTTGATATATAAGATGGTAATACTCCAAGGTAGGACATAAGATAAGCTGGATAGCCAGGAACTCAAGGTAAAACCACAACACGAACAAGTTTGTGTTGGAAAGATGGGCAAGGAAGTAGTCGATGACAACACAAATTACCGAGGGACAGGGATGGTAATCCCCATCAGGAAATTGATTGATATCCTGGAAGAGCTCAGATTGTTGATGATGATCATGACATAATTGTCGAGAGATTTCATGAAGATGTAATCGATCGGCGATGACATCAAGTCAAAGGAATGATGAAGCGAAAGGTTATTGGAACAACGGGTACAACACAAACTCGAAATCAAACTTGCTGTTCAAGGCGAAAAGATATGACGAGGAAAATCAACGTACGCTTAACTCATCATCGAAAATGGTGCTCCTGGAAGAAGGACCAGGTAGTACAGTTAAAATTCAGCACGATAATTATATAGCCGATCGGGCTAGGAAGGACTTGAAGGATTATTAAACATGTAAGCAACAAAAATTACTTAGAGTTATTGAATCGAGCGCAGAATCGATTCACTTATCGGTGTTCTCGAGTGACTAATAACTCAGAACCCGGGGAAAATCTGAAATCGATGAGAAGCAATACTAGATGAAGACTCATAGGAAGCAACACAGTTCTTTGATATTCTCGAGATACCGGAGGGTAATACTCGAAGGAAGATCAAAATAGAGGTTGCTGAAATGTATTAATCTACAGAAGACAAGTACTTTAACTTGCTCGAGAAAAGGAATCAAAGAATATCATTATGGCCGGAACCATGATTGCAAAAGCCCAGATCCTAGATATAATATGAACTTATACCGAGGGAATAATTATTGAAGAGAAGCTCCCATGATAAGATCTACATCGTGTCCATGGGCATGAACAGAAGGTTCAAAGTCGACTCCCACTTCTCCAATGCATGACCATTCATTCACTACTCTATTAAAAATGATTTGAGTATGAAAACCTACCTGGTGAATTACCAGAGGAGTATGACCCGTGAAAACTTTCGGGTTCACACAGATTAAGGAAGGCATAAGTTGAACCCAGCGGGGCATCTTAGAAACATATACCACAAGTTTCAAGGGTAAATATCACCAGCTCGAAAGCAGAGCATGGTTGGCCAAATCAGAGAATAGGATTTACCAAATGGCATTATGTATCACGGAAAGAACTTTACGAGGTTTTTGTATACGAAGGACACTGTCGAATGATAATTCAACAAAGGATCTGATGGTCCATAACGGAGCTAACGTGAGCATCGTCACACAACCAGAGGAAGAAACAAAGCAAAGGCAATGGATTATGGAAACAACTGACTAATTCGCAGCACAAATGCAAAGGAATTATGATTTCCAAAGCCGGGGATCAGAAGCAAACGCTCTGATGAGGATGGGTAAGTTGAATAGACTTAGGGGTACAATCGACGGCAATTTGATTGGTTGAGAACCAGCTCCTGTTCAAAATGGCGTCTGAGCTGAAAGGGTGAATGCTAGGATTCGACTGAGGATTGCGAGCAACCGCAACATATTGAATCAATGGACTCCAAATGATACTGACAAAGGATGCCAATAAGATTACTAGACTTATGGGATTAACCATAATGTAAGTAAGTAAGAATTTCAAGAGCAATATGCTGCTGAGGATTTTTGGAAGATTGAATGGTATTTCGAAGAATTTTGTGAAACACATGAACAACTGGGGATGAGCGGATACTCGGTAAGTGCGAGGAATTAGCCATAGGGGTATTCATGTGGCAAAGAACTGCAAGGTAGTAGGCACAAGTATTCTTGGATCAATACAGAGAATTTTGGGGTATCTTGTAATAACAAGATCAACGGGGAATGATTGTATGAATGGCAAGTGTATGTGGTTATCCATAGGGGTTTATCGATGGAAGGGAATTGCAAAAGCGATGGCGCAAAGTCTCGAGAGAACATCGTGGAGTATCTTCTGAATCTTCTAGTGCAGCAAGTGACCATCTTCAATTAGGGGCTCTCCGGGTGGATGTGATCATGAGATCCTAATGTTAGAGTTAGCAAAATTCATTTAACCTGAATAGAAGAGAGATCAGAGTCCCAGAGTATAGATGAGGAACAAAAGAGCCTAATACCACCCAATGGCGACGTGGGCCCATAAGCCACACAGCCATGTTAGTAAAAGTTTTGCAATGACTAGACTCAACTTTGGCCAAGGAGTTTGGAAGGGGGATTCCTACAGGCAGGCAGCTCTGATACCAACTTGTGATGCGCCTGACTCAATTGTACACTAATCATACACGCAAACGTGTACGATCAAGATCAGGGACTCACGGGATGATATCTCTACACAACTCTAAACACAAATAAGATAAAACAGGCTTTATATTACAAGCCAGGGGCCTCGAGGGCTTGAATACATAAGCTCGATCATAAACAAGTCAGTGGAAACAATAATATATGAGTACAGACATAAGTTAAACAAGGTGCCATAAGATGGCTAGCACAAACATGGATACAGATCAAAGAGGCGCAAGCCTCCTGCCTGGGATCCTCCAAACTACTCCTGGTCGTCGGTGGCCTGCACGTACTAGTAGGCACCCTCGGTGTAGTAGGAGTCGTCGAAGGTGGCATCTGGCTCCGGGGCTCCAGCATTTGGTTGCGACATCCGAGAAGAATGGAAAAGGGGGAAAGGAGGGAGGAAAGCAACCATGAGTACTCATCCAAAGTACTCGCAAGCAATGATCTACACTACATATGCATCGGTATCAATGAAATGGGTAGTATCTGTGGACTCAACTACAGAATGCTAGAATAAGAGGGGGATAGCTAGTCCTATCGAAGACTACGCTTTTGACAGCCTCCATCTTGAAGCATATAGAAGAGAGTAGCAAGTATAGCATCAAGTAACATCATATGGCATAATCCTACCCGGCGATCCTTCCCTCATCGCCCTGTGGGAGAGCAATCACCGGGCTATCTCTGGAACTTATCTGGGTGTGTTTTATTAAGTATCCAGTTCTAGTTGTCATGAGGTCAAAATACAACTCCAAGCATCTTGTTACCCTGCACACGACTATTCGAATAGATAAACTTCCCTGTATGGGTGCACCACATTGGCCAACACGATTGATCCCTCTGGCCGGGCACACTTTCTTGGGCCATACCCGGCCTCGGAAGATCAACACGTCGCAGCCTACCTAGGCCCAATAGAGAGGTCAACACGCCAATCTAAATCCTAATCGTGCAGGGGTCTTTGGCCCATTACCCTTTGCACTCCTGCACGTTGCGTGGGCGGCCGGTGAGCAGACCTGGCAGCCCCGATTACAAAGGATGGTGCTTTACGCGGTCTAACCCAGCGCGCGTCGCTCAGTCGCTGACGTCTGGAAAGCTTCGGCTAATACTACGACGCCGAGTGCCCATAACTGTCCCCGCGTAGTTGGTTAGTGCGTATAGGACAAAAGACCAACTCGGATCAAATATCCAACTCGTTAAGTATGTTATTTTGAAACAACCGCGGATGCCGACCAGGGACCAGGCCCACCACTCTCATGGGTGGTTACAACCTGCCCTGTCGCTCCGCCACAAAGAATCACCCGGGGGCTGTCGAGAACCCAGACCCATCACAACCTGGATGGAACCACCTGCCCCTTCAGCCCCTGTCCGTGAATCACTCGCGGGTACTCTACAAGCCGACCCGACTTTAGTCACATCATGTATCAAGTATAGTATGTATGTATGTATGTATGTATGTATGTATGTACCCGTGATCACCTCCCGAGTGATCACGACCCGATAGTATAGCATGGCAGACGGACAAGAATGTAGGGCCATTGATGATAAACTAGCATCCTATACTAAGCATTTAGGATAGCGGGTAAGGTATCAACAACAGTAGCAACAAGGACAGGTTATGCAACAGTATAGGATCAAACCGATGAAACAGTAACACTACTCTAATGCAAGCAGTAGAGGGAAAGAATAGGTGATATCGGGATGATCAAGGGGGGGGGGGGGGGGGGGGGGGTTGGCTTGCCTGGAAGCTCTGCTGAGAAGGAGGAGTCGTCAACACCATGGTCGATCGGGGCAGCAGCGGCGTCTGTCTCGAAGTCTACCGGAGAGAAGAGGGGGGAAGAAACAATGAACAATGCAAACAACTGCATGACATCACAATAAGCGGTGCTAGGTGTGACCTAACGCGGTACTAGGTGCTACCGGCGAAGGGGGAAAACATCCGGGAAAGTATTCCCGGTGTTAGGCATTTTTGGACAAATGAAACAGAGGGGGATGGTTCCGCGTCGCTATGCTAGGGGCGTGTGGCCGACGAACGGAGCGCGTATTCGGAATTGTCATGTTTTTCTGAGCAACTTTCATGTATAATGTATTTTCATCCAAGTTCCGGATTATTTTATATTAATTTTCAAAGTTTTAAATCATTTTCAGGAATTAGCAGATAAATTTAATTCGGAAAACAATTATTACATCATCATGACATCAGCGCTCAACTCTGGCCGTTAACTAGTCAAACTGACTGGTGGGGCCCGTTCATCATTGTCTAAGATTAACTAAACATAATTAATTAGTTTAATTAAGTGATTAGGTTAATTTACCAGATTTAATTAAGTTAATTAATTTTTTCAATTAATTAATTAATTATTATTTTTAATTCTACAATTTTTTTCTTTTTTTAAAAATGTTCTCAGGGGCGGGCCCCACTTGTCATTGGCCAGGGGGCCTTAACGGGCGTGCGGGTAGGCGGTTTACATGCGCAGGGCGTGTGGGCACCAGCCCGCTAGGGCGCTCGCCCAGGCCAGCCACGGGGCGAGGCTGGCGGGGCACAGCGCGGCGCCAGCGGCCATCACAGTGAGCTGCAGTAGCTGCAGGGGAAGGGGAGCAGCGGCAAGGGTCTGCGGTCGCGGGCCGGCAGCAGGGGACACCGGCCGGCGAGTAGAGGCAGGTAGTGGGGAAGAGGCCACGCAGTCGGCGCTCACAGCGGCAGGGAGGCGCGGGAGGCTAGCGCCAGCAGTGGTGGCACGGGACGGGCAGGGGCTGCGAATGACGACGAGGCGGGCGAGGCCAAGGTGTGGGGCGGCAGAGGTGAGCGCCAGGGGGCGGTGCGGCACAGCAGTCGCAGCAAGCCCCAGCGGTAGCAGAGGAGGCGCGCATGTGCGGGGACAGGCTGGGGCGAGCGGGCACAGGGAGGCGGCGCGTAGCGGCGGTGTGTAGAGGCGGCTCGGGGCGAGGTCGCGGTGGCTGGGGGCACTACTGCAGGATGCTGCTAACGCGACACTACGATCAGAGACCCTTCGACGAAACTATGTGCGGTAGAATAATCGCAAACAGTGATGTAAAAAAACCCGTCAAAAAAGATGCAAAACGTTTGCGATGACGGATGCATCAAACACGGTTCATATTTTAGTTGCGTGTGCGATGCAGGGCATACGGTTCAGTTCAATGAACTATTTGCGATGAGGCAGAAGAACAGAAACAGGCAGCCAGATGAAGGTGTGTGCGATATATGGCATACGGTTCACTCGGATGAACTGTTTGTGCTTAGGCGGAACAAAAGAAATGGTCAGCCAGATCAAGGTGTGTGCAATAGAGGGCAAACAGTTCACTCGGATGAACTGTTTGCGTTGAGCCAAGATAACAGAAATGGTTCAATATAACAAGATGTGTGTGATACGCAGCAAACGGGTCTGTAATCAGAAATGTGTGCGAAGACCGATAATAACACAGACGATTGATGCTAATAAGACATGTGTGTTGTGCGTTGGGATTGCATACAGAACAACAACATATATATATATATATACACACACATGTATAAGGACATGGTTGCATAATCAAATTAAACATCCAATAACATAGGTGGCTACTACACACATGACATTTGCACACACCAAAGTAAACTATTACATGCATAATTACATAGGTGGCTACTACACACATGACATTTCCACACACCAAAGTCAACTATATATTAAATGCATAATTAAGTAGAATAAATGATCATCTGATCATCATCTACTTCTTGGGACGCTTGCCGCTACTACTCTGCTTGTGGCTCGATCCGGCCTCGTCGATCTCGGTAACGAGGCACTTCCTCATGTCAACGATCCGCATGTGCATCTCGTAGCATGTGTACACGCTCTTGGCCGCGAACCTGAGGTGAGGTTCATCCAGTTACCGCATCCAGGCCCCGTGCCAGGATACGGGATGTGTTCTGTTGGCATCCTGCTTCATCTTTTCATAGTATGGGTCGATGATGGCCGAGGCGAGTTCAACCAGGGAGTCCTTCTTCGTGCTGCCCTAGACCCTGTAGTGCTCACGGATTTCGACAAGGTTCTTGCAGGCCAAGCCTGTAACCCTGAGCGCTTTTACATCGTCGGTGGTTTCCTCCGTAGCGAACTTGTAGTCGGTGTTGTTGACAAACCTGGTGAAATGGTCGCAAGGCTCTGTGGCCATGCAGTAGTGGTAGATGAGGACATGATGGCGCATGCACAACTGGGCGATGGCAACCTTCTAATCTATGTTGGGACAACCGCCGGTGTACTGGAGGTCGATGTCGACCACCTTGTACTTGTCTCGAGCAAGCAACTGCTGAACGGTGTTGATGTAGTCATCTACCACGGCCGGGTCGATGGTGTACACCATCGAGAGATCCGTCTCCCTCGCGTGGGTCTCCACTTTATGCTCGCCAAACTCCATTGGAGCGCCGCTAGACATCCCCTCTCTATGTGTCGTCGTGGGTGTGCTTTTTGTGTTATGGGGCGTGATCAAAAGGTTGAAGAGACTAAGTTTATATTGGCCGCGGGAATTAAAGGGGAAGCCGGATGGCCTGGAATATCGGCACGCCCGGATGGCAGTTCTAATTTTCCACGCGTAACTCCATCGTGCCGCACGTAACTGCATCACGTGGCCCCTGACGTGATCGTGCGCAGGCCCAACCATTGGCTGAGCACATGTGGAGGGACGCGAGCAGAGCGCTCCACGGTCGCCTCAACGGCGAGCAACCATATATATGCATATAGTAGTTGAACACGTAAGGAAAAGCTGTCCACAAGCCGAGCGCGCCGACGAACAAGAGCAGAGCGTGCCGATGGACACGAGCAGAGCGCGCCGCGGCGCCTAACAGCGAGCACAGTGCGCTGCGGCGCCTGACGGCGAGCAAAGCTTGCCGAGGGGTGCGAGCAGAGGCTGGCACAGCGATACGTGGCAAATAAGACAAACTGTGCGAGCGATGTCGGAGAGATCAAGCACGAATCAGATTATAGTTGCGTGTGCGATACGTGGCATTCAATTGATCCATCCGAGCCGTTTGTGATGGAATAAGCCGTGTGTGTTGTGGGCAAATGCTTGCTGGTATATAACCGTTTGTGATCGATGAATTCATCGCCGACGGGTTACCTAGTGTGGTCTGTGTGCGATGTGATATGCTCTGTCTGCAGAACATCTATGCTCTATGTACAGAAGAACAACATATATATATACTTGTAACAGGACATGATTGCAAGACCAAATTAAACATCCAATTACGTTATATAACAAATACCATAAATATTGCAAGGTTCAAATTCAAAGATTACAATGCCCAAATTCAAACATTGCAAACCTTGTCATTTCTGCAAAGGGATCAGTCGCTGACAAGTCATGTATGGGTTTGACACAATGACTTCCAATTACTCGGTAATATGCTCTTCCAATACGAAGTTTAGCTTTTTTGGAGCCTCTTCCATTCTGCAGTAGCTACCGGCTCTGATCAACAAACCATTCATATTTCCTAAGTAAATGCGTGTTCAACCTCAGTACCCTCAGCACCCTTGCTCTGGCAAGAAAGAGCCTGGCGAATGTAATCTCCGGTAAGGTCCCTCGGTAGGAGTTCAAAGTAATATTTGAGAGATGCAGATCCAGGCATTCGATGTGATTGTCGTTTTAAACATTATCCACCTCTGGGCCTATTATTATCTGCAAAAGAAGAGAACGTGTTAGTGCCTACATGCAGTTTTGAACACTACTACATGCCTATTTGGTTTGCAGGATTTGTAAAATGCACCAACGTGCCATCTTCGATCTGACATGATTAACATGGGCATTTGATTACAATCTAGAAAAATGTAGCCTTCTTCACAAGAGGTTGGATTGGATGAAAAATTCCCTAAGAAAACTAGTACAGATGAATCAAAAGGAGAAATGCTTATGGATTGTAACCATATGAATCAAGCAACCAATATGGGGTGGGGGTTGTATGTCCTGAAATTCTCCAAAATTCCTTCAGAAATCGTAGTACATTGTCATTGTAAACTTGGGAAAAGGTGCAAAAAATTGAACTCCCTTATGGTTAACATTTAATAGGAAAGGAACATCACCTCGATATACAGCTTCTTCAGGCACGAAAAGCATCTCAGGAAACTGATAACTTGGTCTAGGTTGAGGCCGACAGATTCTAGTGCCAAGACCTCCACTGTGCCCAGAATCTGGGTGAAGCTTTGCTGGATGACAGACGAACATACATCTTCAAAACTAGAAATAATGTTGATATCAAGAAGGAGAGGTATAAGGCGACTGTTGTACCTGAAAGTAGTAGTATTTGACAGACGAGTAGCCCACCACTGTCAATTTCAGCGCAGAAATGACATTGATTCTTGTTGGACTTTGTTGATCAACTACAAGTAATCTCTCAAGGGAAGGTGTGTCCTCAATGACCATATTGTGGTCCACCTTTTGTGATCTCTCGTTGCAGCACCAGCAACACACAAATAGTCCGGAGAATCCTGGAGGTGATGTCGAAGGTACTCGACCAATTCATCGCCTGAAGACGAAGGAACTCGAGTGTAGTACAGCCGCGAAGCAGGCGCTCCATGTCATCCTTTGGGATGCAGACGGCGATGAGCTCGAGGTGCTTCAGTCGTGGTAGAAAAAGAGCGGGCATGTCATTAGAGGGGGGGGGGGGGATGGCAGTTCATGAACTTGGCGAGGCGCAGCATGGGCGCTAAGCGGAGCGCGGATGTTGGCAGTGAGCGCATATGCCCATCATTAAAACTGAGCTCCTCGAGCTGATCTAGGGAGGGGGATCAGAACCACTCGTCAAGCTTGGCTTGGTCCTTGCCATTGGAATGGAACTTGCCCGTGATAAGGCCTCTGATTGGGCCATGGTGACTACCGAGGATATGGGAGAATGCATCCAAGCTTTTGCGATAGCCATGGCAGAGCTCGTGGGCGTCGAGGAGGTCGAGAGGGGTGGAGAGCCATAGGGGCGCCATCACCGGGAAAGGGCGGTTGTCCTCGCGCCCATATTTGATTGGAAGGAGGGATATGATGACTGTCAACATATCATCGGGGAGGCTGCTGATGAAGTCTAGGCATGCTGGAGTCACTTGCGGTTCTTTCTTGACCCGCCTCCGCTTGTTGGTAGCCTCGTTCTCCACCTCATCGGCGGCGACAGAAACCTCTGTCTCCATATTCACGCCGTGCTCCGGTGCTTCAGCAGCCCCGGCGTCGCCACTCCCTCTGATGGGGCACTTTGGCTGCATCCTCATACACTGACGGCTTTGAGGACTAAGAGGGGTGTCGAGGATGCAGGTGGAGAGAGAGGATTGTGTGTGTGGCGAGGATGGGGGTGCCAGCTTTGAGGACTGAGAGCGGCGTCGAAGATGCGGGCGGATAGAGAGGATTGTGTATGTGGCGAGGATGGGTGGTGCCGGCTTTGAGGACTGAGAGCGGCGTCGAGGATGCAGGTGGAGAGAGAGGATTGTGTGTGTGGCAAGGATGGGGGGTTCCGGCTTTGAGGACTGAGAGCGGTGTCGAGGATGCGGGCGGAGAGAGAGGATTGTGTGTGTGGCGAGGATGGGGGGGTGCGGCCGCTCGGGCGCGCCATTAATACACACCAGTGGGAGCGAGGCGGGCGGCGGTCAAAGGCTGTCTCGCTTCCCGGTGAGCCTGCGCGACGGACTTCTGGCATTCCTATACCATCATTTCACGGAGCGAGGCGGGCGCGCCATTAATATGGAGCAGTGAGAGCGAGGTGGGCAGCAGTCAAAGGGTTGGCTCGCCTCCCGATGAGCCTGCGCGGTGGACTGCTGACACGCCTACCGTCATTTCACACAGCTACTAGCACGCCCCGCACGGTGAGTGCGTAGCGAACACGCGCATGCCTCGGCCTCCTGGTCTGCCTGCTAGCATGCGTCTCGTCAACTCACGCATGCTCGTACGGCACACGGGACGCGTGCGCGGCACGTATTATTTTGATTTTTCCTTTTTGATGATTAATTCTGCCGCTTTATTGCTTAACCGAAGCACGGCACTTACAATGTTGGTCTAACGCCCACGGTTCGGGTAAGAGTTCGTTTGCGATATTGGTTGATAATTATTTATAATTTCCTGTATGTAAGAAGATTATATCAAAACTTGTCTCAAATTTGAAAAAAAAAATATCATAGTCTATTGGTGTCCATATGACACCACGATAAGTTTAATGAATTTCAACTTAGTTTTGGATTTATTGGATTTTAAAATCAAGATTCTAGATGTTAGAAATTTCTTGCATGGGGACTAAACATGCACCCAGGAACACGTACACATATGATTTTGCAATCCATTTTCGTGCACTATCACGGGTCTTATGTAGATCAAATTTGATTTTGCACATTTAAATCCCTGGGAAATCTATCAATGTATAAAAATCGAATAGATGTTCTTTATTTATTTCAATTTTCAATACTAAACTCCTTTTGTCGCACGTTCGCTGCAGAAAAACTTTGACTTGCATCTTTGGGCCACATGCACGCGGTGGTCCTAGGACACTCACTCGCGTGGGCCCGCGAGGTCGCCGGCCAGCACTATGACATGCGATGAGAGAGGTTAATTTGACCAACAAGGACGGTCATTTTTTGGTTTTTGTTATACGTACGATAGGAGTATATATATATAGTACGCGTTGAAGAGGGTGGCCGGGGGCAATACTATGCGTCATATAGGACACTCACTCGCGTGCGATGCTTCCATCCGTGGGCCCGTGAGGTTGTCCTCCATCACTTTGCCCCAGCAAGGAGGTTTCTTTTTGGGTTGTGTTGCGGTAGGAGTATATAGTACGCGTTGAAGAGGGGAGGAGGGGGCCGGGGCAGCACATATATACTACACACACGTCATGAATCGATCTCGCTCCGTGTGGGGACTTTTCCGTTTCGAGGCAGGTGCCACAAAGAAGTTGTGCATATTGGGTATTAAAAACATCACCAACACATTGGGCCATGTGTAGACGATGGTTGTCACTCATTCTCCTGCGACTCTTCCCTCCATGGGCCCACGAGGTCGTCGTCCATCTAATATATGAGACAACGAGAAATATAATTTGACGAACAAGGAGGATTATTTTCGGGTTGTGTTATGGTATGTACGTAGGAGTATATATTACGCGTCAAAGAGGGGAGGGGGCAACATATATATACTACATGTCATGAACCTCGGTTCATCTGTGGGGGACTTAAAGGTTTCCGAGGCAGGTGCCACATCAAAGTTCTGCATATATATTAGGTATTCAAACATCACAACCACACATCTCCATACATATGTGTTTGGCCCACAAGCAAGCGATGGCGGTTGTCCTCTAGCACTCACTCACGGGGTTATCGGCGAAATGCTTCGTCCATCTCTATGTGCCCGCTTGGTCAATCACTTCGACCGACAATGATAGAGGTTAATTTGACTTATAATTAGGAGGGGATTAAATTTTGGTTCGTCTTATACGGTTCGGTACATGCAACTATACTTCGCGCGCATGTGTACGCACGAATCCCTCCCACCGGGTCGAAGTGGTGGGGGGGGGGGGGACGGAGCATGCGACGCATCATGAACCAGATCTGTGTGGGGACTATGCGTTTTTCGACGCATGCATGCACCACATCAAAATATTGTGCTTTTGGTATTCAAACATATATGCATGCATCACGCATGTCCATACATATGTTTGGGGCACATACATGCAGTGGTTGTCTTTGGACACTCTCCCTCGCTTGGTTATCATCGACGGCCTATATATTCGTGGGCCTGCGTGGACGTCTCCATCACTTCGACCAACAACGCGAGAGACGTTACCAGGGTGGATTCTTCTTCCCTTGGTTTGCGTTACCGTATAGTCGTACGTCGATCATGATGAGATTCGAGACCTAAGTTTGAGGGCTCGCATACACATGAATCAAAGTTGTGCATTGGGTATATTCAAACACCACATGACACTTCATACATAAGTTTGGGCCACATGCACGCAGTGGTTGTCTTCAGGCACTCCCTCACGTGTTTATCGGCGACAAGCTAGCCTATTTTGTGGGGCCGCGTGTGGAACGTCAATGCATGACTTTGACCCAACAAATAAGAGAGGTTATACGACCAAGGTGGTGATTCTTCTTGGTCAGTCTTACAATACGCCTTGGTGAGATGCCCCCTCCAACCGACTCAAAGTGTGTGTGTGTGTGTGGGGGGGGGGGGGGGGGCACCCAAGGGTGGGGGGGGCACAGTAGACTTGTACTAGATGAACCCTCCGTGGGGTTGGGGATGCCCGGTTAATTTGCGATGCACATGTGCCACATCAAATTTGTGATTTGGTTATTTAAATATCATAGCACATCGTTTTCACACACACACATGTACACACACACACACATCGGGCCACCCGCAGGTGTGGTTGGTAAGTGGTGTCACCCATCTAACGCCAGAAGAACACATTTGTGGGCCCGCACACGGTCCACATTTGATCGGAAGCAAAGGGGGGAGGGGGGTTGATGTACTTCTTTTGGTTTTGTGTTACGGTACGGTGAGATATCAGACCTAGCTATTTGGGGGCATGCGTTCATAGCTAGGATTCCCCTCCCGGCAACACGAAGTGTGTGTGTTTGGGGGGGGGGGGGCTAGCAATAATAACATGCTCTTTGTGCGACAGGTGCCACATCAAAGTTGTGCATTGGGTATTTGAACATCAAACCACCCTTTTCATACATATATTTGGTCCACATGCAAGTGTGTTCATGTTCTGACCCTTTCCCGCATTTTTTGGCCAAATTTATAAACAGCATACGAGTCGGACGCAGCAACCATCTGCGATCGGGTACAAAACAGACATGGTTCCCTAGGACTACCCGTGTGCCGCGCCCCTGCCCCTGTCACCCACATGATCACATTAGATTGGGCTCCCCGAGGCTTCCCTCCCCCTCTCAAAAATATCTACTCCCTCGCAATCTTGAAAATATCTACCCGCGTCCGCGTAGATGGATTTTCTATTTGATAGCACACGATTAGTATGTCTGGATCGTGTGCAATTTCTGTTACTCCCGCTCTGCTTCAATCAGTAGATCCAAATTTTCAGTAGCCCCGGCATTTTACTCCCGCCCCGCTCTGCTTCAACCCCTTGATCCAAATTTTTGGTAGCCCCGCCATTTTACTCCCGCCTAGTAAAATTTTCAGTACCCGCGGCATTTCCTCAAACACCACCTTGGACCTCCTCCACACACACACACCCCAAATCCTTCACTCACCCCAAATTCCCCGCTCACACACATACACACCACCCCTCCCTCGCTCCAAACCTAGCTCGGTCGCCGCCGCCGCGCCGCCTCCATCGTCAACCTCTGCCGGTCTGCCCGTGCAGTTTACCCACCGATATACATACCCTCGTCGCCCTGAGTTTCTTAGATGATGCCTGCGAAATGCACCCTTTTCGCAGAGATCCCCATCCCCACCCCCCTCCCCCACTCTAGAGCGCCGCAGCCTAAGCCCGGCTACGCTTCCCGGGGAGCTCAAGGAGCGAATGGACCAAAAGAGCTTTACCGCGGCCTCTTCGCCCGACGTCGGTGAGGTGGCCGCCGAGGAAGCTGACTGACCTAGATTAAGCCTTTCAATCAGCAGGCTAGAGTATTCTGGCATGTCGCGGACGCCGGCTACGACATCGAGGTCGTGGACACCGATGGCTTGACGCGGGTTATGTCACGGGTTAAGTTGCCCACCCCCAACTCTTCGGGTTCGATAGCCGTCGATCTCATCGATGGCCCTGCTTGTTTGCTAGTGAAATAGAACCAATTTAGTTGCACATCTACAATGAAACTTGCAACTGCACGCGTCCAACTTGTTGTAACTAGAGGTGGTATTTTTAAATAATAATAATAATTTAGTTGCACACACACGTGACAAAAGGATAAAAATGAATAATAAACACACCTACCTACTGGGCCGCTCGACGAACCCAGGCCCGACATTTCTAGAAAAAATGTTTATGTTTTTTCTTTCAAGAAATAGCTGTTAAATGATTTATCAACATTTATTGAAAAATACATGAAATTTTTCAAAAAGGTGAGCATTTTTAAAAAGTTTAATACATTTTTAAAAATCATAAACACCTCTCAAATTTCATGGTTGCGTATGTTTTCTTTCATTTTTTTCCATTTTTATTTTCTTGTTCCTTAATTTTTTTTGCTAAACTAGTGTTCGCATTTATGATGATAATTTTAGAAAAAGTGTTCATCTAATTAAAAAATATATTCATCTATATTAAGAAATAAGAAACCGATTCGTTATACGATATGTGTTTGGAAAAAGTTAATATTATTTATAAAAAGATTCCAATAATTTAAAAATATTTTATTTTTATTTGAAAATTTGATTCATTCTGTAATTTGGAAAAATAATCCATGTTGAAGCCGTGTTGAAAACGTGTGGTTGCGGCCGAGGCGACACTTGCAGTTGTGTGCCTAGTGGCAAATATGCACCCCCTCCCTCCCGACCAAAACTCGTATTGAAGACATGCAATCGTAGTTGGGGGCGACAATTCTAGTTGTCTGCCTAGTGACAAACATGCAACTGCCCCCCCCCCCCACAAAACACAATAAGTTCCAGTTGCATGGAAGACATGAGGTTGTAAACGGGGGCGATACTTGTACTTGTATACCTAGTTAAAAACATGCGACTCTTATTCCCCGACAAACACCACATAGTTGCATTTTGGAGCGACACATGCAGTTACATGCCTAGTCACAGGCATGCAATTGTCCCTCCCTGATAAAACACCACAAAGTTGCAGTTGTATTGAAGACATGCAGTTGTAGTTGGGGGCAACGCTTGCAATTGCATGCCTAGTAGCAGATATGCAGCTACCCTTCTCGATAAACACCACAGAGTTGCAAATTGGGGGCGACACTTGCAGTTGTGTGCCTAGTGGCAGACATGAAACTGCCCCCTCCTGACAAAATGCCACAGAGTTGCGGGTGCGCTGAAGCCATGCAGTCGTAAGGTTGGGGTGCAACACATGCAGTTGCGTGCCTAGTGATAGACATAAACTACCCCCTCACCCTGAGAAAAACAACACTGAGTTGCAGTCACCTGGAAGACATGCAGTTGTAGCCGAGGGTGACACTTGTAGTTGTGTACCTAGTGGTAGACATACAATTGTCCCCTCCCGACAAAACACCACAAAATTTCAGTCGAGGGCGACACTTGTAGATGCATATCTAGTGACAGAGATGCTACTTCCATCGCCCCTTCCTGACAGAACACAACAAAGTTGTAGTTATGTTAAAGACATGAAGTTGTTGTCGGGCGTAACACATGAAATTGCATGCCTAATGATAGAGATGACCTACCAACTCACCACGACCAAACACCACTAATTTTGAGTCGTGTGGACGATATATAGTTGCAGTTGAGGGTGACACTTATAGGTGTGGGCCTAGTCGTAGACATGCAATTGTCCCCTCCCGACAAAACAAAACAGAATTGCGTTCCGGGGCGACACTTGCAACTGCATGTCTAGTGGCGGACATGGAACATACACTGCTCCTGACCAATAAAACAACAGAGAGTTGGAGTTGCGTTGAATACCTGCAGCTGCAGTCGGGGCTGACACTTATAGTTGCATGCCTAATGGTAAACATGCAACTGCCCCTCCTTGACAAATACACCCCAGAGTTGCAGTCGTGTTGAATACATGCAATTGCATGCCTAGTGATAAAGATGCAACTACCCCCTCACCCCGAAAAAATGCCACTAAGTTTGAGTCGTGTGGAAGACATACCGTTGAAGTTGAGGGTGACACTTATAAGGGTGTGCTTAGTGGTAGACATGCAACTATCCCTTCCTGACAAAACACCATAGAATAGTAGTTGGGGCGACACTTGCAACTGCATGTCTAGCGGCAGACATGAAACTTTCACTGCCCCTCACCGATAAAACACCAGAGAGTTGGAGTTGCGTTGAATACATGTAGTTGCAATCGGGGCGACACTTAAAGTTGCATGCCTAGTGGCAACCTGAAAAGCGCGGGTTAACTCCCAGAGGGGAGGTGAATGGGAGATTTTTAGAAATTCATCCAACTCCGAAGACTTTGACAAAAATCAGAGTGAATAAATAGAAACAGAATTGAAACTAATTCTACCCATATATGGAAAGCATGCATACGAAGTACAAGCAAGTGAAGACCATGCAATCATACACACAGATAAGCATGAGGAAGATGAACTGAAGAAAATGAAATGGCATGATGAAGTCTTCAGTTCAAATTCTCCAGAAAGGTAAGACACAAGTTCTTCAGCGACGAAATTATGCAAAAGTAAAGGGGTGAGGAATTTGAAACCAGGTGAGCTTAACAAAGAAACTGCGATTTGGTAGACCATTTCCAGTTGTTGTATCAACTATATGTCTGGTTGAGGCGGCTGAGTTTAACCTTCGAGATAAGTCCTCACCGTAATCCTCTTGAGCTAAGGTCACTTAGTCATCGCCCAATCACTCATGGTAAGTCTTCAAGGTAGACTTCCAAACCTTCACAGACTTGTTCACCAGCACGCCACAATTACTCTTGGGTGCTCAGAACATGACGCCTAACCGTCTGGAAGAATGACAATCTTCAAAGGTAACAGGCGGCGGATCACATAGATCAACTTCTTCAGTGATGCTCAGTCACTTAGGCTCTGGTTGGGTTTTTCCTCAGTTAGGTTCTCGCAAAGTCATCAGAGGAATGGTTGCTCTTAAATGACAAGTGTCAAGTTCTCTCTAGAGCAGCCAACCAACTAGTGGTTGTGGGGGCGGATATTTATAGCCAGGAGGCAACTGATGACCCATAAGTATAGGGGATCAATCGTAGTCCTTTCGATAAGTAAAAGTGTCGAAGCCAACGAGGAGCAGAAGGAAATGACAAGCGGTTTTTGGCAAGGTATTTTCTGCAAGCACTAAAATTGTTGGTAATAGGTAGTTTGATAGGAAGTTATTTGTAACAAGTAGCAAGTGACAATAGTAAAAATAGGTGCAGCAAGGTAGACCAATCCTTTTTGTGGCAAAGGACAGGCTGGAACGGTCTCTTATAATAAGTAAAACATTCTTGAGGGCACACGGGAATTTCATCTAGTCATTTTCATCATGTTGGTTTGATTCGCGTTCGCTACTTTGATAATTTGATATGTGGGTGGACCGGTGCTTGGGTGTTGTTCTTACTTGAACAAGCCTCCCACTTATGATTAACCCCTCTCGCAAGCATCTGCAACTACAAAAGAAGAATTAAGATAACATCTAACCATAACATTAAACATATGTATCCAAATCAGCCCCTTATGGAATAGCGCATAAACTAGGGTTTAAGTTTCTGTCACTCTAGCAACCCATCATCTAATAGCTACTCCACAATGCATTCCCTTAGGCCCAAAGATGGTGAAGTGTTATGTAGTTGACGTGCACAGAACACCACTAAGGGAATCACAACACACACATCATCAAAATATTGTACGAATATCAAATTCACATGATTACTTATGACAAGACTTTTCCCATGGCCTCAAGAACAAAGGCAACTACTCACAAATAATATTCATGATCAAGATTAGAGGGATATTAAATAGCATAATGGATCTGAACATATAATCTTCCACCAAATAAACCAACTAGCATCAACTACAAGATGTAATCAACACTACTAGTCACACACACGTACCAATATGAGGTTTTGATACAAAGATTGGACACAAGAGATGAACTAGGGTTTGAGATGAGATGGTGCTGTTGAAGATGTTGATGAATGTTGGCCTCCAAAAGATGAGAGGGTTGTTGGTGATGACGATGGCTTCGATTTCCCCCTCCCGGAGGAAAGTTCCCCGGGTGGAATCGCTCCGCCGAAGGGCAAAAGTGCTCCTGCCCAAGTTCCGCCTCGAGAAGGCGGCGCTCCGTCTCAAAATTCTTCTCCTTATTTTTTCTAGAACAAATGACCTTATATACCAAAAGATGGGCATCGGACGATGGCCAGGTGGCCCACTACCCACGAGGGCACGTCAAGGGGTAGGCGTGCCCTGGTGCCTAGTGGGCACCTGGGTGGCTTCCCCAGGTATTTCCTTTCTCCAATATTTTTTATATATTCCAAAATAAATCTCCATAAAATTTTAGCTCATTTGGAGATGTGTAGAATAGGTATCTCTGGCATAGCTTTTTTAGGTCTAGAATTCCAGCTGCCGGTCATCTCCCTCTTTGTGTAAACCTTGCATAATATGAGAGAAAAGGCATTAGAATTACTCCACAAAGTGTTATATTGGATAAAAACACTATAAATAACAGTAGGAAAACATGATGCAAAATGGACGTATCAACTCCCCCAAGCTTAGACCTCGCTTGTCCTCAAGCGAAAACCGATAACGAGAATCATATCCACATGTTTAGAGAGAGAGAGAGAGAGAGGTGTCGATAAAAACAAAATACGAACATAGTAGCATCATGGTCTTTATTATAACAACAATACTTTATCATAAAACTTCTCATGAACAAGTAACAATTCACCACAACATCGAAGTATAAGGCATAAACTTTCTTGAAAACTAACAAACTATGTTCTCAGTCAACAACACATTTGCAATTCATCATATTTTCAGGAAGGGTCTCATGTCGGAGCTTTTTAGCAAGTCCACATACTCAACCATTATTTAGTCTTCTATGATTGCTAACACTCACAACATATATATGGAGCAAAAAGTTTCAACAGGACACATAGAAAGATAGGGGCTTATAGTTTCGCCTCCCAACTTATTCACCTCAAGGTTGATGTCAACAATAATAACTCATGGTCACTCACATCCAACTAGATATATGTGCCTAGATCTTTCCCCACCACATGATGCTTGAAAAAGAGAAAAATAAAAAGAAATAGAGGAGAACACTATTGACTCTTGCATAAAAAGTAAATACATAAAAGTAAAAGATAGGCCCTTCACAGAGGGAAGCAGAGGTTGTCATGCGCTTTTTTATTTTTGGATGCACAATCTCTTAATGCAAAAGAACATCACATTATATTGCCCCTTATGATAGCAACCTTTATTATCCAGTCTGTCACTTTTATTGCTTTGCCATCACAAGTTCAAACGCTTATTTTCCCTTACATTAAAAGACCAAACATATTTAGAAGCAATTTTTATTGCCTTTTGCACTGATGACAACTTACTTGAAGGATCTTATTCAATCCATACGTAGGTATAGTGGAATCTCATAACATGAAACTGGGTTTAAGGTTTTGGATGCACAAGTAGTTGATAACCCACAAGTATAGGGGATCGCAACAGTTTTCGAGGGTAGAGTATTCAACCCAAATTTATTGATTCGACACAAGGGGAGCCAAAGAATATTCTCACATATTAGCAGCTTAGTTGTCAACTCAACCACACCTGAAAGACTTAATATCTGCAGCAAAGTATTTAGTAGCAAAGTAGTATGGAAGTAACGGTAACGGCGGCAAAAGTAACAGTAGCAGTTTTGTAGCAATTGTAATAGTGGCAACGGAAAAGTAACGTAGCAAAGATCAATATGTGAAAAGCTCGTAGGCAATGGATCAATGATGGATAATTATGTCGGATGGCATTCATCATGCAACAGTTATAACCTAGGGTGACACAGGACTAGCTCCAATTCATCAATATAATGTAGGCATGTATTCCGTATATAGTCATACGTGCTTATGGAAAAGAACTTGCATGACTTATTTTGTCCTACCCTCCCGTGGCAGCAGGGTCCTAATGGAAACTAAGGGATATTAAGGCCTCCTTTTAATAGAGAACCGGACCAAAGCATTAGCACTTAGTGAATACATGAACTCTTCAAACTACGGTAATCACCGGAAAGAATCCCAATTATTGTCACCTTGGGGTATGCGGATCATAACTCGTAATAAGTGTCTACAACTTGCAAGATAGGATCAAGAACACAAATATATTCATGAAAACATAATAGGTTCAGATCTGAAATCTTGGCACTCGGGCCCTAGTGACAAGCGTTAAGCATAGCAACATCAATCTCAGAATATAGTGGATACTAGGGATCAAACCCTAACAAAACTAACTCGATTACATGATAAATCTCATCCAACCCATCACCGTCCAGCAAGCCTACAATGGAATTACTCACGCACGGTGGTGAGCATCATGAAATTGGTGATGGAGGAAGGTTGTGATGATGATGGCGACGGATTCCCCTCTCCGGAGCCCCGAACGGACTCCAGATCTGCCCTCCCGATGAATCCTTCTCTCCTATTTTTTCTCCCCGAAAGTGAATATATGGAGTTGGAGTTGAGGTCGGTGGAGGTCCAGGTGACCCACAAGGCAGGGGGCGCGCCATAGGGGGGCGCCCTCCACCCTTGTGGACAGCCGGTGGGTCCCCTCTGGTTGATTCTTTCGGCAATATTTTTTATTTATTCCAAAAATATTCTTTGTAAAGTTTTAGGTCATTCCGAGAACTTTTTATTTCTGCAAAAAAATCACACCAAGGCAATTCTGCTGAAAATAGCGTCAGTCCGGGTTAGTTCCATTCAAATTAGAGTCCAAAACAAGGGCAAAAGAGTTTAGAAAAGTAGATACGATGGAGACGTATCAACTCCCCCAAGCTTAACCCATTGCTTGTCCTCAAGCAATTCAGTTGACAAATTGAAAGTGATAAAGAAAAACTTTTACAAACTCTGTTTGATCTTCTTGTTGCAAATATGTAAAGCCAGCATTCAGGTTTCCAGCAAAGGTTATGAACTAACCATATTCACAATAACATTTAGGTCTCACATTTACTCATATCAATGGCATAATCAACTAGCGGGTAATAATAAAAAATCTCAGATGACAACACTTTTTCAAAACAATCATGATATGATATAACAGAATGGTATCTCGTTAGCCGTTTCTGAGACTGCAAAACATAAATGCAGAGCACCCCTGAAGATCAAAGACTGACTAGACATTGTAATTCATGGCAAAAGAGATCCAGTCACAGTCATACTCAATATCAATTAATAACAACGCATACAAATGACAGTGTTGCTCTCTAACTGGTGCTTTTTATAAGAGGATGATGACTCAGTAATAAAAGTAAATAGATAGGCCCTTCACAGAGGGAAGCAGGGATTTGCAGAGGTGCCAGAGCTCGAGCTTTTTTAAACAGAGATGATTAATATTTTGAGCGGTATGCTTTCATTGTCAACATAACAACCAAGAGATCTCGGTATCTTCCATGCTAGATACATTATAGGCGGTTCCCAAACAGAATGGTAAAGTTTTTACTCCCCCTCCACCAACAAGCACATTCCACGGCTGATCCGAAACAACGGGTACCGTCCATACAAACAATAGTCCTGGGGGAGTTTTGTTTGAAGTTATATTTTGATTTGATTTGAGCATGGAACTGGGCATCCCGATTACCAGCCACTTTCTCGTGAATGACAAGTGAATCAACACTCATCGTGAGAATAACCCACCTAGCATGGAAGATACTGACAGCCCCCAGTCACTACATGAGCGATTCGGGCATACAAAATAGATTATAATTTGAAGGTTTAGAGTTTGGCACATGCAAATTTACTTGGAACGGCAGGTAAATACTGCATATAGGTAGGTATGGCTGACTCATATGGAACAACTTTGGATTTATGAAAGTGGATGCACAAGCAGTATTCCCGCTTAGTGCAAGTGAAGGCTAGCAAAAGATTGAGGAGCGACCAACTAGAGAGCGACAACAGTCATAAACATGCATTGAGATTAACCAACATTGAGTGCAAGCATGAGTAGGATATAAATCACCATGAACATAAATATCGTGGAGGTTATGTTGATTTTGTTTCAACTACATGCGTGAACATGTGCCAAGTCAAGCCACTCGAATCATTCAGAGGAGGATACCGGCCTATCATACTACATCACAACCATTTTAAAAGCATGTTGGCACGCAAGGTAAACCATTATAAACTCCTAGCTAATTAAGCATGGCATGAGTAACTATAATCTCTAATTGTCATTGCAAACATGTTTCATTCATAATGGGCTGAATCAAGAACGATGAACTAATCATATTTACAAAAACAAAATACGTCGAGTTCATACCAGCTTTTCCTCATCTCATTCATTTCATCAAATATCGTCATTATTGCCTTTCACTTGCACGACCGAACGGTGTGGATAATAATAATAGTGCACATGCATTGGACTAAGCTTGAATCTGCAAACATTTATTCAAAGGAGAAGACATGGTAATATGGGCTCTTTGTTAGATCAACAATAATGCATATGAGAGCCACTCAACATTTTCATCGTGGTCTTCTCCTCTCGACCCAAAGAAAAGGAAAAGGAATTTCAAAGAAACACACTAAAATGTTTTTGAAGTTTTTGATTTTCTGAAGAAAGTAGAACAAGAACAAGAAAA
Organism: Thinopyrum elongatum; assembly: GCA_011799875.1. NCBI lineage: Eukaryota > Viridiplantae > Streptophyta > Magnoliopsida > Poales > Poaceae > Thinopyrum > Thinopyrum elongatum. The sequence continues at coordinate 45,079,258 of CM022300.1, forward strand.
ACTATTTACACGGGAAAGATCCCAACAAGCAAAAGAAGAACGAGAAATCTTTTTGGGTTTTCTTTTAATACTACTACTAAATAAACATGGAAAAGAAACTAAAAAGAAGCTACAACTAATTTTTTGGATTTTCTCAAAGTTTTTCAAACACACAAGAAGAAAGCTAGAAAAATAAAATAAACTAGTATGGATAATACAATGAAAAAGTATGAACACCGACAACTGGAATGAGTGTGTGAACATGAATGTAATATCGGTGAGAGATACGTACTCCCTCAAGCTTAGGCTTTTGGCCTAAGTTGGTCTATGCCCATGGATCAAAGTAGCCCTCTCCTGGGTGTTGAGGAGGATCCTGGGGGTTCCACTGGTTAGCGAGCTCCTGCAGTTCCCACTGATAAATAAACTCCTGATAAGGATCAGGGGATGGTTCTGGCTCAAGAACTGGGGATCGGGTCCGCTCCCAGTATGCATAAATGTCCTTGGGCAAAATGAGGTACCTGCCTAAATGAATATCGAACAAAGAAGGCGCCGGCAAAGTAATAATCTGACAAGTCTACTGGCTGAATACCAGATTATAGATGAGTCTCTTGTCCTTATCATCGCTAATAAAATCATGTGCGACCATACTATTATAGTCTAAGTATATAGTGGGTAGTATCATCTCCTCTTCCTCATCGTGCCTAATAGGTATCTCAAAGCATCTAGCAAGGCGTGAGGCATAGATACCTCCAAAGATAGGACCCCTCGAACGGTTTAAACTCAACCGTCGAGCAACCATGGCGCCCAAACTAAAAGTTCTATCACGAAGTAAAGCATGGCGCAAAATAGCAAGGTCGGGGGCACTAAGGCCTCCACTCTCCCCACGACCAATTAAACATCTCACAGCAAATAATGAGTAATAGCATAATACAGGAAAATGTAAACTAGCCACTCTCGCTTCCGACACCCTTCTCCTTTCCCCTAGGATAACTTCATTAATAAAATCTTCCACATCTCTAGGACGTGGTTCATTGACGCTGCCCTCAAAAGGTAATTTGCAAACCTCACAAAAATCATAAAGCGTCATCTCCTTATGCTCATCATATAAATAAAACTCGACCATGGGTGGTGATTTCCTAGCATGAAAGTGAAAATTTTGCACAAGGTATTAGTGAGTAGGAGGTATTGATCGCACTTATCGTTGAGGAAGTCGGTGATGCCTGCATTCTCCGCCAAATAATAAAAATCATCATAAATTCCGGCAGCCCCCAAGAATGTATCACTTGGCCATTCACACGGCCGAACCTCCGCAGTGCGAGGAAAGTTATACTTGGGCTTCTTCTTCTCCTCATTCTCATTTTCTTTAGAACCCCGGCTTGAAGAGCCTCTCAACCATCTTTTCATCATTTCTTTCCTCTGAAATTTTCTGAAATTTTTAGTGACTCAAAATAAAAGTGAACCAAACTCAACAAAATTTATAGCAACTACTCCTACAAGTGTCTAGAGGCTATATCATGCATCAAAACTACTTTGAACCATATAAATTTGACATGCAAGCTCAAGAACAAGGTCACCATAGCAGCAAAAAAATTCAATAAATAAAGCACTAGAACAAAAACTAATTGGACCATTGGAGGAGTCACATACCGAAGAACAATCCCCCAAAACAGTTTTGCAAATGGAGCTTTGCACAAGGAGATCGAAAATGGCAGCAAGATGAGCAAGAACACGGGTTTGAGCAATGGGATGATTTTTTCTGGAGGAATACGAAGTGGATGGGTGCTGGAATAAGTGAGGGGGGCCTACGTGGGACACACAAGGCAGGGGGCATACCCAGGGGGGTAGGGCGCGCCCTCCACCCTTGTGGTCCACTGGTGCAGCCCCCTGGTGTGTTCTCAGTGCCAAAAATTCTTAAATATTCTATAAAAAATCATACTAAATTTTCAGGGCATTTGGAGAACTTTTATTTTCGGGACATTTTTTTATTGCACGGATAATTCAGAAAACAGACGAATAATACTATTTTTTCTTTATTTATTCAAAATAACAGAAAGTAAAAAGTAGGTACAGAAAGTTGTGCTCTCTAAATTCATCCATCTCATGCCCATCAAAGGAATCCATTAACAAGGTTGATCAAGTCTTATTAACAAACTTCTTTCGAATAACATGAAACCGGAGAATTTTCGAATAACACTAGGTTACCTCAACGGGGATATGCACGTCCCCAACAATAAGAATATCATATTTCTTTTTGACAGTAGGGAGAAGGAATTCAAAACCTCCAATAGCAATAGTTGAAATGTTTCCAATAGAATTGATACTATGAACTTGAGGTTGTTTCCTCGGAAAGTGTACCGTATGCTCATTACCATTAACATGAAAAGTGACATTGCCCTTGTTGCAATCAATAACAGCCCCTGCAGTATTCAAAAAGGGTCTACCAAGGATGATCGACATGCTGTCGTCCTCGGGAATATCAAGGATAACAAAGTCTGTTAAGATAGTAACGTTTGCAACCACAACAGGCACATCCTCACAAATACTGATGGGTATAGCAGTTGATTTATTGGCCATTTGCAAAGAAAATTTTTAGTAGGTGTCAACTTATTCAATTGAAGTCTACGATATAAAGAGAGAGGCATAACACTAACACCGGCTCCAAGATCACATAAAGCAGTTTTAACATAATTTCTTTTAATGGAGCATGGTATAGTTGGTAATCCTGGGTCTCCTAGTTTCTTTGGTATTCCACCCTTAAAAGTGTAATTAGCGAGCATGGTGGAAATTTCAGCTTCCGGTATCTTTCTTTTATTTGTAACAATATCTTTCATATACTTAGCATAAGGAGACATTTTTAGAATATCTGTCAAACGCATATGCAAAAAGACAGGTCTAAGCATTTCAACAAAGCACTCAAAATCCTCATCATCCTTTTTCTTGGATGGTTTAGGAGGAAAGGGCATGGGTTTCTGAACCCATGGTTCTCTTTCTCTAAAATGTTTCCTAGCAATGAAGTCTCTCTTATCATAACGTTGATTCTTAGATTGTGGGTTATCAAGATCAACAGTAGGTTCTACCTCCACATCATTATCATTACTAGGTTGAGCATCAACATGAACATCATCATTAACATTAGCACTAGGTTCATGTTCATCACCAGATTGTGTCTCAGCATCAGAAATAGAAATATCATTGCGTTTCTCAGGTGTGTATAACAGGTTCACTAGAAGCATGCAAAGTCCTATCACCTTTCCTTTTCTTTTTATTACTAGAAGGACTAGGTGCATCGGTGTTAATTCTCTGAGAATCTTGCTCAACTCTCTTAGGATGGCCTTCAGGATACAAAGCTTCCTGAGTCATTTTACCACCTCTAGTCATAACCCTAACAACATTATCATTGTTCTTACTCTTCAACTCATTGAGCAAATCATCATGTGCCTTAAGTACTTGTTCTACTTGAGTTTTCACCATGGAAGCATGCTTACTAATAATCATAAGATCACTAACAGTTCTACTAATATAATCACCCAAGCAGTCGAGCGTGTAAGCATTACATTTCAATTGTCTACTAACATAAGCATTGAAGTTTTCTTGTTTAACAATGAAGTTATCAAACTCATCCAAGCATTGACTAGCAGACTTATTATGAAGAATATCACCTTCATCAAATCTATAAAGAGAGTTTACATCTACCACCTATGTCGGGTTATCAAGACCATGTATTTCTTCAATAGGCGGTAGATTCTTAACATCTTCAGCCTTAATACCTTTTTCCTTCATAGATTTCTTTGCCTCTTGCATATCTTCAGGACTTAGAAATAGAATACCTCTTTTCTTCGAAGTTGGCTTAGGAGTTGGTTTAGGAAGAGTCCAATCATTATCATTACTCAATATATTATTCAATAGCAATTTAGCTTGCTCAACTGTTCGTTCCCTGAAAACACAACCAGCACAACTATCTAGGTGGTCCCTAGAAGCATCGGTTAGTCCATTATAAAAGATATCAAGTATTTCATTTTTCTTGAGAGGATGATCAAGCAAAGCATTAAGTAATTGGAGAAGCCTCCCCCAAGCTTGTGGGAGACTCTCTTCTTCAATTTGCATAAAGTTAAATATTTCCTTTAAAGCAGCTTGTTTCTTATGAGCAGGGAAATATTTTTCAGAGAAGTAGTAAATCATATCCTTGAGACTACGCACACAACCAGGAGCAAGAGAATTAAACCATAACTTAGCATCACCCTTTAACGAGAAAGGAAACAACTTTAGAATATAGTAATAGCAAATTTTTTCCTCATGAGCAAATAGGGTGGCTATATCATTCAATTTAGTAAGATGTGCCACAACAGTTTCAGATTCATAACCATGGAAAGGATCAGATTCAACCAAAGTAATTAACTCAGGATCGACAGAGAATTCATAATCCTTATCACTAACAAAGATAGGTGAAGTAGCAAACTTAGGATCATATTGCATTCTAGCATTCAAAGACTTTTCTTTCCACTTGCATAATAATTTCTTAAGATCATCTCTATCCTTACAAGCAAGAAAGTCCCTAGCTACCTCTCCATCCATAACAAAACCCTCAGGCATAACAGGAAGTTCATATCTAGGAGACCTAGTCTTATCAGGTGTTTCAAAGTTTTCAGTTTCAATAATTTCATCAGTTTCAGAAATATCATCATCTTTAGCATAATCAATAGTTCTAGCTCTAGCAAGATGTTCATCAAGTAATTCACCCAGTGGCATAGTTTTATCAAGCAAAGTAGCATCATTCATAATAGAAGTAGCATCATCAATAACATGCGACATATCAGAATCAATAGCAGGTGTAGGTGTCGGAAGCTTACTCAAAACAGAAGGTGAATCAAGTGCAGAGCTAGATGGCAGTTCCTTACCTCCCCTCGTAGTAGAGGGAAAAATCTTGGTTCTAGTATCTTTCAAATTCCTCATAGTGATCAACAGATATAAATCCCAAGTGACTCAGAGAATAGAGCTATGCTCCCCGGCAACGGCGCCAGAAAAAGGTCTTGATAACCCACAAGTATAGGGTATCGCAACAGTTTTCGAGGTTAGAGTATTCAACCCAAATTTATTGATTCGACACAACGGGAGCCCAAGAATATTCTCAAGTATTAGCAGCTGAGTTGTCAATTCAACCACACCTGAAAGACTTAATATCTATAGCAAAGTATTTAGTAGCAAAGTAGTATGGAAGTAACGGTAACGGTGGCAAAAGTAACAGTAGCAGTTTTGTAGCAATTGTAACAGTGGCAACGGAAAAGTAACGTAGCAAAGATCAATATGTGAAAAGCTCATAGGCAATGGATCAATGATGGATAATTATGTCGGATGGCATTCATCATGCAACAGTTATAACCTATGGTGACACAGAACTAGCTCCAATTCATCAATATAATGTAGGCATGTATTCTGTATATAGTCATACGTGCTTATGGAAAAGAACTTGCATGACATCTTTTGTCCTACCCTCCCGTGGCAGCGAGGTCCTAATGAAAACTAAGGGATATTAAGGCCTCCTTTTAATAGAGAACCGGACCAAAGCATTAGCACTTAGTGAATACATGAACTCCTCAAACTACGGTAATCACCGGAAAGAATCTCAATTATTGTCACCTTGGGGTATGCGGATCATAACTCGTAATAGGTGTCTAATACTTGCAAGATAGGATCAAGAACACAAATATATTCATGAAAACATAATAGGTTCAGATCTGAAATCATGGCGCTCGGGCCCTAGTGACAAGCATTAAGCATAGCAAAGTCATAGCAACATCAATCTCAGAACATAGTGGATACTAGGGATCAAACCCTAACAAAACTAACTCAATTACATGATAAATCTCATCCAACCCATCACCGTCCAGCAAGCCTACAATGGAATTACTCATGCACGGTGGTGAGCATCATGAAATTGGTGATGGAGGAAGGTTGGTGATGATGATGGCGATGGATTCCCTTCTCCGGAGCCCCAAACGGATTCCAGATCTGCCATCCCGATGAAGAACAGGAGGTGGCGGCGGCTCCATATCATAAAACACGATGAATCCTTCTCTCCTATTTTTTCTCCCCGAAAGTGAATATATGGAGTTGGAGTTGAGGTCTGTGGAGGTCTAGGGGACCCACAAGGCAGGGGGCGCGCCCTCCACCCTTGTGGACAGCCGGTGGGTCCCCTCTGGTTGATTCCTTCGCCAATATTTTTTATTTATTCCAAAAATATTCTCCATAAAGTTTCAGGTCATTCCGAGAACTTTTATTTCTGCACAAAAATAACACCAAGGCAATTCTGCTGAAAACAACGTCAGTCCGGGTTAGTTCCATTCAAATCATGCAAATTAGAGTCCAAAACAAGGGCAAAAGAGTTTGGAAAAGTAGATACGATGGAGACGTATCAGTAGTATCTCTACTTGGTGCGGATTTTTGGCTAGCAAAGATATTGGGCAAGCACCACATGTTGGAGGATCCATGACAATATAACTTCTATGTGAATATGAACAAACATAAATCATTGCATTGTCTTCCTTGTCCAACGTCAACAATTTGGCATAAAATACTTAGTGGGGGCTCACAATCATAAAAGATGTCTAGGCTAGTATATTTGCATGTGAATCTTCTCTTCCCTTATTAATTGTTTCATGAATTGCATCATTGACCAATGCTACGTTTGTCAACTTTCAATAAATTTTACCACTTATACTTTTCCTTATGTAATGTCATTACTTTCCATTAGATTAGCATATGATATTTTTATTATTTTCTTTATTTTGATTGAAACATAAAAGTAAAGAAGCAAAAAACTCAAACTAAGCTTTATTGTATAACTCTCACTCAATTACATAGATAGATCATGAAACTAGCACTCGAAAATAGATCATACTAAACTTTTATTCAACTAAATCGTGAAATAGCTAAGGATCGAACTAAGATAGGTAAAGATAATAAAAGTGATGGTGATACGATACCGGGGCATCTCCCCAAGCTTGGCGAGAGCCAAGGGGAGTGCCCATAACCGTGTACTCAAGTCTCCTTCTTTGGTGATGATGGTGATGATGAAGTGGTGGGCTTGTCTTTCGGCTTCCATGGCATAGGCCCACCATCACAATAAGATGCATGAGTCTCGAGAGCCCTGAAACTTTCAGCTAAACTCATACCTTTGAATCTTGGCTCATACTCAAAATATTGGTTTTGAAGATCATAAACTTGGCCTTGGAGATAATCCATCCGTTCATAGAGCTTGAAGACGATGTCCTTCATTGACATGCCATCCACCTTGTTGTCATGGGTGAATTACGTGATCATGAAGTGGTTGGCACTAAGTCCATGTTCCACCATCCCTTGGCACTTGAAGATTTCTTGCTCCACCGCCTCAATCCTGGCCTCCACGCTCCCCGTCTTCTTGGGACCTTGAGCATCCCAGATGTGGAGCACCCCCTCACGCATCTCAATGGCACCGGTAGATAGGGATTGATGACCTTCTCAAAGAACTTGTCCTTGGAAGAGCTTGGTGGAGCCATGGCGATCTAGATCTATCAAAAAAATAGCACGAAACAAGAACAAAGGATATTTCTACGATGCGGTGGTCAAATCGTCCGGGGATATATGTAAAGATTTTTTATCTTGGGAGACAAGTATACCATAGGAAAATAGAGTCAGGAAGGTTCTCGAGGGGCCCACTACCCACCAGGGCGCGCCAGGAGGGGCAAGCACGCCTTGGTGCCTAGTGGGCACCTCGGTTGCCTTCTCGGGTGTTTTTTTTGGGAAAACTTTGTTTTTGCCACTCTAGTTTTTGACCACTTTGCTTTTGCCACTCTAGAATTTGACATTTCACTTTTGCTACTCTTAGTTTTTAACAATACATCACAATTGCCATTCCGTGGCAAAAGCAATAATTTTAAAGTGGCAATTGTGATACATTGTCAAAATCTAAGAATGGCAAAAGTGAAATGAAAAATTATTGATTTTGCCACAGAATGGCATTTGTGATGTATTGTCAAAAGCTAAGAGTGGCAAAAGTGATATGTCAAATTCTAGAGTGGCATAGGCAAAGTGGGCAAAAACTAGAGTGGCAAAAACAAAGTTTTCCCTTTTTTTCTAATATTACAAAACTGACAGAAAATAGTTTTGCGGAATTTTTGGAGTCCGTTTACTTATGTATCACATACCTCTTCCTTTTCAGGGTTCTGGAGTGTTCTGGAAGGTCTCTTTTATGTATTCCTCCGGTGTCATGGTTTGAATAATATTAGTTTCAACATTAATGGGTGTACCTGAAATATAGTGCTTAATTCTTTGTCCATTGACCACCTTCGGATTAGTACCTTTGGCATTCACTACTGCAGGATGCTGCTAACGCGACACTACGATCAGAGACCCTTTGACGAAACAATGTGCGATGCATTAATCGCAAACGGTGATGTAAAATAACCGTCAAAAAAGATGCAAAACATTTGCGATGGTGGAGCCATCAAACAAAGTCCTGATTTTAGTTGCGTGTGCGATGCAGGGCATACGGTTCAGTTCAATTAACTGTTTGTGATGAGGAAGAAGAACAGAAATGGGCAGCCAGGTGAAGGCGTGTGCGATATACGACATACAATTCACTCGGATGAACTGTTTGTGATGAGGCGGAACATCAGAAATAGGCAGCCAGATGAAGGTGTGTGTGATATACGGCATACAGTTCACTCGGATGAACTGTTTGTGATTAGGCAACACAAAAGAAATGGTCAGCCAGATCAAGGTGTGTGCGATATACGGCATATGGTTCATTGCGATAACATGTTTGTGTTGAGCCAAGAGAACAGAAATGTTTCACATAAACAAGATGTGTGTAATACGCGGCAAACATCCAATTACATAGGTGGCTAGTACACACATGACATTTCCACACACCAAAGTAAACTATTACATGCATAATTAACTAGGATAAACGATCATCTGATCATCATCCACTTCTTGTGCTAGCTCAATGTTCCTTCTATGCTAAGTTTCCATTAATTGATGGCGTTTTATGAACACGCCATCGTTTCCCGCCATTTCCTAACCTGTTTCCCGCCACCCAGTGATATTGCGCATAAACCTAGGTGGCGTGCGACACACGGAGGCAACAAGCGCAGCCTGTAGCACATCCACCTTTTCCAAGCATGCCAACCCACCAAAGCACCGCCTCTGCCATCAACCTCATCGATGAGGAAAACGAGAAGGCGCCACGGCCCGTCGAGGCCGAGGCGCTCCCCGACAACGCGATGGACGACGCCGTGATGCGCGTCATCGCCAGGGTTGAGCAGACCCTTGGCGCATGGCGCTTCAGCACTACGGATCAAGATAGGCATGCCAGCGCCGAGAGGCTGCAGCTCGCCGCAGAGCAAGATAGGCGCGTCCGCGCCGATAGGTTGTGGCTCGCCGCACGGCGAGACCGTTGGAGCGCCACAGAGCGAGAGGCGCGGCGTGCCGCACAGCAAGAGCGGATCCATCGGCGCTTGCCTGCTGTCGACAGGGCATCGCAGCTGGGTACATGTCCCGTCAATACCCCCATTCCTCGCCAGGAGTGGGCAGAGGCCCTCTGCACCATACTTGCACCAGAGGCCGGCCGCGCCGTACTTGCACCGGACGCCCGCCGCGCCGTTCGCATGGGTCGCGCCGTTCGCCTTGTCCTTGGCCCGCTCGATGCCAACGCGCTGGTCGGTAGGCTCGACCGCCTCCTTGGCCCATGTGTCCACCTGGGCGCAGTACAGGAACATGGCCGTCACATCCTCGAGCTGGTGATCTCCGATGAAATAGCCAACTTGGAGCTCGAGATCGCGCTCCAGATGTACCGTGAGCGTGTCGACCGCTTGGACGAACACCTACGCGAGTTCAGGCAGAGCCAAGAGCTACCGTAGGCAAGGGCTACTGGTCATAGTCTCATGGACGCGTTTTATTTTGTTGAGTCATTTCGACGTGGATAGCTATGTATTCACAGCAATCATAGTATTGCTCTGTTTATTGCTCTCTTTCAATGTGTGTACTCTGTTTTCTGTTCTTATATGTTCTGTTTCAATGTGTGTATATACGCTTTCCATTCTATATATGTGGATGATAACAGCTAGATTCAAATTAGTATACAAAAACAGATAGAAAATGGAATTCATAATATATATATATATATATATTAATTATTCATTAGTTCATCATAGAATATATATAATATCATCACATATACGTGATTATACTTAACTACTAGGTACAATGCATAAAATTGAAAACGAACAATACTAAAACTAATAATCCCTCCTGGGGGCAGTATTCCGGCAGCCCCTCGCCAACAGCTCCCTGGTGCTCGGCGTCTTCCCAGCACGGAGGCAGTACTCCGCCTCCTCCACCTTGCAGTGCTTGACGTACCGATCTACCTCTTGCGGGCGGACGAGCGCGAACGATCTTGCCATTTCGTTGGGCGCCCATCGGAGCTCCTCGTCGGTGGCACGCTGGAGCTTATCGGCCCACCTCCACGCAGTGATGAGGCGCCTAGCACCGTTGACCTTCCTCGTGAAGTACCCGTCTTCATACACCTCCTCCGCATGACGACGCGCCCGCCCCCAAAGCTCCACCACCTCCTTTTTCCAGGCGGCATCACGGGCTTCACAGGCCGCCTGGTACCTGGCTTCCTCCTCCGCCATCTCCTTCTTGAACGCCATTTGCCTGGCGTTTGCCGCCTGCGGCAGCGACTTCCAAAGACAAAGATTGTACTGGCCCCAAAACCAATCCAAAGTTGGGGGTCCGGCGCAACCTTGTGCGGCGGCGCGTAGGGGTCCTTGTCGCTGCTCTTCGAGTGAGCGTCCTCGGGGAGCGGCGACTCCTAGTCGGCGCGTGGGCAGACTGGCGGCGCCATGGCTGAGATTTGAGAGAGAGAGAGAGAGGGCGAGCGAGGGGAGGATGTAGATGAGAATGCAGGCGGGATGACATGAGCAAGGTAGTATTTATTGGTGGCCAGAATCTAGATCGACAGGAACAGTACACACGCCGGTCGCTGGAATTTACGAGTATTGTTGTATGAATTACACACGATTCCTGCAGCAAAATCCATGTGTGAACTTAATACAGAACCGTGTCTGATTAATAACCCCCCCCCCACACACCTTCCAAACCTCGAGGCGCGAAATAGAGTGCCAATCGTGTGGGGGCCGGTTGTCTTGCCAGATCTTTACATTTTCTTTTTTGAACACCAGATATTTACATCATCTGATGATTTTTTAACTTGCACACAAGTACACAAAAATATGATTTTTCAAACCGTTATGGTTAGCCGTTGCATGTAGATGTAGTTCAAATTTGAATTACGGTCATTAAATGGCTAGAAAATCACTTAAATGTCTTTAAAAGGTCAAATGACCCCTAGAATTTTCCAAATTTTCACATGACAGTTGTAGTAGTGCACGTTAAACGTAGAAAAAAATTTGAAGGCCATAAGAGGAAGCTATCTCCCGTTCGTCATCAAACATGCATTGTTCCCTCTCGGAACCACGAGCCTTCTAGTGAGTTGCTCCGGTTTGTGAGGGGTGTGTGTCCAAACTTTCGTCAAACAGGCCAATTTTTTTACCACATCATCTTGGTGGCATGACATTACATCAAGCAAGGTTTCATGTTTTTCTGATCATTTTTTGGAATTAAAATGCCATGATCCATGCATGTGTCCATGCCGTGAGACCAATATGTTTGAAAATTCCTTCTAATTTACTGCACATGGAATTAACTCGCACACAAGTACACAAATATGATTTTTCAAACCGTTATGGTTAGCCATTGCATGTAGATGTAGTTCAAATTTGAATTACGGTCATTAAATGGCTAGAAAATCACTTAAATGTCTTTAAAAGGTCAAATGACCCCTAAAATTTTCCAAATTTTCACATGACAGTTGTATTAGTGCATGTTAAACATAGAAAAAATTTGAAGGCCGTAAGAGGAAGCTATCTCTCGTTCGTCATCAAACATGCATTGTTCCCTCTCGGAACCACGAGCCTTCTAGTGAGTTGCTCCGGTTTGTGAGGCGTGTGTGTCCAAACTTTCATCAAACAGGCCAATTCTTTAACCACATCATCTTGGTGGCATGACATTACATCAAGCAAGGTTTCATGTTTTTCTGATCATTTTTTAATTTTTTGGAATTAAAATGCCATGACACTCCATGAATGTGTCCATGCTGTGAGACCAACATGTTTGAAAATTCCTTCTAATTTACTGCACATGGAATTAACTTGCACACAAGTACACAAATATGATTTTTCAAACCGTTATGGTTAGCCGTTGCATGTAGATGTAGTTCAAATTTGAATTACGGTCATTAAATGGCTAGAAAATCACTTAAATGTCTTTAAAAGGTCAAATGACCCCGAAATTTTCCAAATTTTCACATGACAGTTGTATTAGTGCACGTTAAACGTAGAAAAAAAATTGAAGGCCGTAAGAGGAAGCTATCTCCCGTTCGTCATCAAACATGCATTGTTCCCTCTCGGAACCACGAGCCTTCTAGTGAGTTGCTCCGGTTTGTGAGGGGTGTGTGTCCAACCTTTCGTCAAACAGGCCAATTCTTTTACCACATCATCTTGGTGGCATGACATTACATCAAGCAAGGTTTCATGTTTTTCTGATTATTTTTTAATTTTTTGAATAAAAATGCCATGGCACTCCATGCATGTGTCCATGCCGTGAGACCAATATGTTTGAAAATTCCTTCTAATTTTCTACACATGGAATTAACTCACACACAAGTACACAAATATGATTTTTCAAACCGTTATGGTTAGTTGTTGCATGTACATGTAATTCAAATTTGAATTACGGTCATTAAATGGCTAGAAAATCACTTAAATGTCTTTAAAAGGTCAAATGACCCCTGAAATTTTCCAAATTTTGACATGACAGTAGTATTAGTGCATGTTAAATGTAGAAAAAATTTAAAGGCCGTAAGGGGAAGCTATATCCCGTTCGTCATCAAACATGCATTCTTCCCTCTCGGAACCTCGAGCCTTCTAGTGAGTTGCTTCGTTTTGTGAGGGGTGTGTGTCCAAAGTTTCGTCAAACATGCCAATTTTTTTCCACATCATCTTGGTGGCATGACATTACATCAAGCAAGGTTTCATGTGTTTCTGATCTTTTTTTTAATTTTTTGGAATTTAAATGCCATGGCACTCCATGCTTAATTGTGTCATAGCCGTTAGACCAATATGTTTGAAAATTCCTTCCAATTTACTGCACATGGAATTAAATCGCACACAAGTACACAAAATATGACTTTTCAAACTGTTATGGTTAGCTGTTGCATGTACATGTAGTTCAAATTTGAATTACGGTCATTAAATGGCAAGAAAATCACTTAAATGTCTTAAAAGGTCAAATGACCCCTGAAATTTTCCAAAATTTGACATGATAGTTGTATTAGTACTAAAAATTTTCTCATACATTTAAAACGCCATTCGTTGCCACTTTACTCCAAATTCGTCTTTCACAGCTAATAAAAAATATCCACAACATCACACACAGTTTTTTTGTAGGAACCGTTTGCGACGAAAATTTCTGGGTCTACTTAATTCTTCCCCCTTAAGCTTCGCCGGCTCGTCTGCTCCAGTGCCAGCAACCCCCGAATCCACGAATCCCGATCCCCATTCCCGCACCCCGTTCTTGCAAAGATGACGCCATGGAAACGCTTCGTGAAGGCCCATACGATGGCCGCGTCCTCCCCGAGCACCGCCGCCTGCGCCGAGAGCGCGTCCGCCTAGGCCGAGAGTGCCGTCGTATCTGCATTGAGCACCGCCGCATCCGCCGAGAGGGTGTCTGCGGCAGCTGACAAGGCAGCTGCAGCAGCCGAGATGGCTGCAGCTGCTGCTACTGCGACGGTGGCTGCAAACGCCGAGAGCGCTCAAGCTGCCGTCCGTGCCGCCGATGTCACCCTGGCCCAAGTCGAGGCCATCCACGCCAAGATCGAGGACGCACACGCCAAGATGTTCCAGGCCACCTCGGAATCCAGCATGCAACCCATGTTCGAAAAGGCGGTGGTGGCCATGGAGCACCTGCTTCCTCATGAGATCGCCGAGCGGGAGCTGGAGATGCAGGAGGCGGCGGAGATCGAGGAGCGCCGGGAGGAGGAGTTGCGCATGGCCGAGGTCGAGGTAGAGAAGAGTCTATCCATCAAGGAATCGGTGGTGGAGTACCAACACGAGCTCTCAGCCACTACTACGAATACTACAACCTTGAGGGTGGCGCCGAGGACGAGGACGAGGACGCGGTCGACTTCAGCAGGGGGGACATGGAGTCCACCAACGGCGGCATGTCGCCAGGACAAGTCATCGATGTCTCATCTCACACCGGTGATGCATAGGCCGGCGCGGCGGCAGATTTGTTAAAATTATGCGTACTTAGGCTTTGTTTTTAATGCTGGTCTTTTGTTAGAGCAATGTTTAGGTCAACTGGCTCTATTTAATTACTAAAATTACTCAATTCAGTAAGTGTGGTCTGTGTGCTATACGCTCTTTTGTGTGCCCAAATTAGCAAGCGATGTTAAATTATGCAATGACGTACCCGGGGAAATTTCCACCAAAATTTGAATTATCAAACTCATCCCATGCGTGTAAAGCAGAAGAATCGTTTGCGATGCACACAATCATTCAAAGTGAATGGTGTCCGATGGCACCGCGCGCAAAGTTTCCCTCCACATTTCGAAATTTTTGGCCTACCGCCAAAATATCTACCCCCCCTTCCCCACCCCCTTTTCTCCTCGACCACAAGTCACATTTCCCCTGTTTCCTACTTCCTTCCTTCCTAAGCTATAGCCGCTTCCTCGCTTGCTTCCTCGCTCTCGCCGTCTCGCATCCTACCGCCGGGGTCGCCATGGTCTTCTTCAAAGACCTCTCCAGCGGTTCCTCCTCCTCCGACGACTCCTTCTCCACCCAGGTATGTCTCTCTTCTCTCTCGGGCTATGATTTGGAATGAAGGATTTTTACCCAGCGGTCGATTTGAGTCATTTCTTCCTCTTGTAGCTCCCTAGGACCATCAGTTGCAACGAATGGAGTGGGGTGGCTGATGATCTGTCTGCTTGTTGTCACCATCAATCTCCATGCGTGAAGCTAGTTGCGTTTGAATCTGTGGACAGTGGGAGGAAGTTTCTGGCATGTGCAGAGAAGGTTAGACCCTCTTTCGTTGTTACAAATCATTTGTTAGATGTGATTCAGACACTGTCACGGTCCCAACCCATTCATACCACACCCTCAACCAAACGCATCCTAAGACAGTGTCACAGTTTGTACCTAGTATCTAAAAATGTTGCCATCTCATCAACGGTGCCATTAGAAAATTATTTGGCACTGCTTCAGCAGTTTGTGCAGCCAACTTTGGTCCACACATCCGAGCAGCCAAGCAGTAAAATAATAAATCTTTATGGCACGAAGGAACTGGGCATCGGAGCAACTAGGTGCTCCGGAGTCCGGGTCCCTGATTGTTTTCCGCTGCATCGGCTCGCTAGCGCAGGGCACCGGTGCGAGATGTAGCAATAGTTGTCTTTACACCGGTTTTAGCATACATAGTGGACGACCTTAGTGCTATTAGTTCTATGTTACTAAATTTGTGCATGTACACACCTGTTAGTATCAATTTGCTATCATCCAAACACTGTAGCTATGCTGTTGCAGTTATATTTACCTTCCTCATAAAATGTTCAATTTGTTATTTATAGTACATGAGTAAGAACTTGTAGCATTGTTGTAGTTAATTATAGCTTCTGATGTTTCAGAATTTGGTTGTTGTCTCAATAGCAATTAATTCATTTGGACATTGATCTTGTTGAGAAGATATGTCATAATTAACCTGTTTCTTCAGTTTTTCAAAATAAGTATTGGTGATTTTCTATGTTGCTATAAACCCATTTCCCCTACAATTGTTACTAATCTAGTTTTAAATATTATAGGATGAACGGAAGTGTTCTTACTTGGAGTGGGTTGATCAAGAGTGGCCACAGTCTTTGAAGATGTGCCTAGCAAAGCTCTGGAGCATGGATGAGGAAGAGAATAGAGGTAGGCTTAGAGAAAGTGTTGTCAATGCTGAAGAATATTTGAAGATGCGGGATAAAAAGAGGAAGGTGGAGAATGAGCTTAGATTTTTTAAATCAGACTTCGCTAAGATGGTGTTGGCGAAGGAGGAGGCACTTTCCCAGTTGGCCAGTGCAAAACAGGTTCTTACTGAACTGAAAGCAGAGGTGGATAAGACGAGCCTGGATGATCTCGATTAGGGAAATGAATATATTGTTCTAATATTGTTCTTATGAAGTTGAACTAGCTATATGTTGTACTGTGCTATTTTTAGGTAGCTATCGTACTGTGATGTTAAAATATATTTATGTGCCTGATATGAAATTGGCAAACAGCTGTTCGATATGAAATATGAATTTGCGTAATACTGAAATTATTAATTGTAAACTAATAAACCTGCTAAATGTGTCATGGAACTTTGCAAACAGTTCTAACAGTAAAAGCGCTTGTGATGGATAGCCCAATGCCACACAGTTTTCTTCATCAAATCGTGTGTGATGTAGTTGATAAAAGCAAACGGTTAACCACGGCAGAGCGTGTGTAATAGTTACGAACGGAAACGTTTTCCCTGGATTGACTGTGTGGGATGTACATACGAACGGAAACGTTTCCCTGGATTGGCTGTGTGGGATGTACATAAGAACGGAAACGTATTCCTTGGATTGACTGTATGTGATATACATACGAACGGAAACGTTTTTCTAGGATTCACCGTGTGGGATGTACATACGAACGGAAACGATTGGATTTCGATGCCTCGCCCGATCGAACATGAGCTCATTTTGCCCCAGCCTGTGTGCCAGGAGGGCCTATCCCCGACGGTTTCTGGGTTGTGTGGGAAGGACCCCATCTATCGCCCACCCTCACTTGGCGACAGTTCCAAATGCCATCGCGGAAAGGGGTTAAAAACCGTGTGTATAGCACCTCGTTGTACCAGTGATTGTTGATCTTAATAGCTCCAGAGCGATAAACTTCTTCAATGATATATGATCCTTCCCACTTAGAGAGAAGTTTTCCTACAAAAAATCTAAAACGGGAATTGTATAATAGAACATATTCACCCACTTTGAATTTCCACTTTTGGATTCTTTTGTCATGCCATCTTTTAACTTTTTCATTGAACAATTTGCCATTTTCATAGGCTTGGGTTCTCCATTCATCTAGTGAGCTAATATCAAGTAACCTCTTTTCAATGGAAAGTTTGAAATCATAATTGAGTTCTTTGATTTCCCAATATGCTTTATGTTCTTATTCAAGGGGCAAATGACAAGCTTTTCCGTAAACCATTTTATATGGAGACATTCCCATAGGATTTTTATAAGATGTTCTATAGGTCCAAAGAGCATCATCAAGTTTTTTAGACCAGTTCTTTCTAGACCTATTGACAGTCTTTTGCAATATTAACTTTATTTCTCTCTTTCTCAACTCAACTTGACCACTAGATTGAGGGTGATAAGGAGATGCAATTCTATGGTTAACATCATACTTAGCAAGCAATTTATGAAAAGCACCATGAATAAAATGTGAACCATCATCAGTCATTAAATATCTAGGGACTCCAAACCTTAATGAAGGTGTTATGATCAGCACTGCTAGTTGGAATAGCTTCTACCCACTTAGTGACATAATCAACAGCAACCAGAATATGTGTATACCCATTAGAGGATGGAAAAGGTCCCATATAATCAAAACCCCAAACATCAAATGGTTCAATAACAAGTGAATAATTCATAGGCATTTTCTGACGCTTACCGATGTTACCTATTCTTTGACATTCATCACAAGAGGAAACAAACTTATGAGCATGCTTGAAAAGAGTTGGCCAATAAAAACCAGATTGTAATACCTTGTGTGCAGTTCTATCTCCCGCATGATGTCCTCCATAAGCCTCAGAGTGACATTTTCGTAGGATTTGTTCCTTTAATATCTTTAGGACATGGCATTTTCCAATTGCATCAACCTTAACTTTATCCACCTAAATACCTCAGTCAGAAATTTTATGCCGCAAGACAATACCTTCATTCACCATAAAGTGGCACTTCTCCCAATTTAAGAAAAGATTGGTTTGTTCACATCTCTGCAAAACTCGATCAAGGTTACTTAAGAAATCATCAAAAGAAGTTCCGTAAATAGAAAAATCATCCATGAAAACCTCAACAATCTTTTCACAAAAGTCAGAGAATATAGCAGTCATACATCTTTGAAAGGTAGCAGGTGCATTACATAAACCAAAAGGCATACGTCTATAAGCATAAGTTCCAAAAGGACAAGTAAAGGTGGTTTTCTCTTGATTGGGTTGTGATATAGGTATTTGAGAGAAACCATAATATCCATCAAGGAAACAAAAAGTGTGTGTGCTTTGACGATCTTTCTAACATTTGATCAATAAAAGGCAAAGGGTAATGATCTTTTCTAGTGGCTTTATTTAATTTTCTGAAATCAATTACCATTCTATAGCCAGTCACAATTATTTGTGGAACAGTTCATTTTTATCATAAGGAACAACAGTTATGACTCCTTTCTTAGGGACACTATGAACGGGACTTACCCATCTACTATCAGCTATACAATAAATTGTACATGCTTCCAGTAGCTTTAATATTTCAGTTCTTACCACTTCCTTCATCTTAGGATTTAATCATCGTTTGTGATCAACAACTGGTTGAGCATCGGGTTCCATATTAATTTTGTGCTGACAGAGAGTGAGGTTGTTGCCCTTAAGATCATCAAGAGTATATCCAATAGCAGCACGATGCTTCCTCAGTATTTTTAACAATCTCTTTTCTTCATGCTCTGTGAGGTTAGCACTGATAATAACAGGATATATCTTCTTTTCATCTAGGTAAGCATATTTCAAAGTATCAAACAATTGCTTTAATTCAAACACGGGATCACCTTTAGGTGGAGGAGGACCTCCTAGAGTTTCAATAGGCAAATTGTGTTTAACGATAGGTTGTTTTTCAAAGAACATCTTATCTATTTCATTTCTTTCATGCAAGTGCATATCATTTTCATGGTCTAGCAAATATTGTTCTAACGGATCAGTAGGAGGTATAGCAATAGAAGCAAGACCAATTATCTCATCGTTATTAAGCAATTCTTTATCATGAGGATTTCTACGAAACTTAGAGAAATTAAACTCATGAGACTCATCACCAAAATTGACACTGACAATTTCTTTGTTGCAATCTATCTTAGCATTAACAGTGTTCAAGAAAGGCCTACCAAATATTATGGGACAAAAATCATCTTGTGGAGAACCAAGAACTAGAAAATCAGTAGGGTATTTTATTTTCCCACACAAGACTTTAACATCTCTAACAATCCCATGTGGTGCAATGGTGTCTCTATTTGCAAGTTTAATAGTAACACCAATATCTTCTATTTCAGCAGGTGTAATATCATTCATAATTTCTTGATATAGAGTAAAAGGGATAGCACTCACACTAGCACCCAAATCACATAAGCCATGATAAAAATGATCTCCTATTTTAACTGAGACAACAGGCATGCCAACAATGGGTCTATTCTTATCTTTAGTATCTGGTTTGGCAATTCTAGCAGCTTCACCAACGAAATAAATAGCATGCCCATCAATATTATCAACCAAGAGATCTTTAACCATAGCAATACTAGGCTCTACCTTTATTTGTTCAGAGGGTCTAGGTGCTCTAATATTACTTTCGTTAACCACAGTTGAGACTTTAGCATGTTCCTTTATCCTAACAGGGAAAGGTGGTTTTTCAATATAAGCAGTAGGCACAGCTGGATCAACATTGTAAATGATAGTTTCATCTTTAACTACAATAGGCTCTTCAATATTTTATTGAATAGAGGGATGATATTTAAACCATTTATCCTTAGGGAGATCAACATGAGTAGCAAATGATTCACAAAAAGAGTCTACTATCTCAGAGTCAAGTCCATATTTAGTGCTAAACTTTTGAAAAGCATCGGTATCCATAAAAGATATAACACAATTGAACTTAAGTGTTATACCTAACTCATTACCTTTGTTGAGTTCCTAATCTTCAGAGTTGCATTTAATTCTTTCCAAAAGATCCCACTTGAATTCAATAGTCTTCTTCATAAAAGAAACAATACAAGAAGTATCGAGCATGGTTTGATCATCACGAGAAAGCCGAGCATAAAATTTTTGTATAATAATTTCTCTTGAGACTCATGATTGGGGCATGAATATAGCATTGATTTAAGCCTCCCCCAAGTTTGAGCAATACTTTCTCCTTCACGAGGCCAAAAGTTATATATACATTTCCGATCACGATGAACTAGATGCATAGGATAAAACTTTTGGTGAAATTCCAATTTCAATCGGTTCCAATTTCAAGCTCCAATATCATCACATAGCCTATACCATGTCAATGCTTTTCGTCCCAAAGATAAAGTGAAAACCTTCTTCTTAAGCTCATCTTCGGGTAAACCCGCAAGCTTAAATAATCCACAAACCTCATTCACATAAATTAAGTGCATATCAGGATGTAGTGTTCCATCTCCTGCATAAGGATTAGTTGCAGTTTCTCTATCATACCCGAAGGAATATCATAACCAATATTTTCAGTAGGTACAGCGGGTTGAGGAGCAACTCTTTGTGCTTCCGGTCGAGGTTAAGATACCCCAAACAAACCCCTCAAAGGATTGTTTTCCATAGTAACAAGTAACAATAAATTTCAGCATGTAATATAAATTTTCCTTACCAAATTCCACTTACCAGAAGCGCTTCACTCCCCGGCAATGACACCAGAAAAGAGTCTTGATGACCCACAAGTATAGGGGATCAATCGTAGTCCTTTCGATAAGTAAGTGTGTCGAACCCAACGAGGAGCAGAAGGAAATGACAAGCGATTTTTGGCAAGGTATTTTCTGCAAGCACTAAAATTGTTGGTAACAGGTTGTTTGATAGCAAGGTAATTTGTAACAAGTAGCAAGTAACAATAGGTGCAGCAACATAGCCCAATCCTTTTTGTTGCAAAGAACAGGCCGGAACAGCCTCTTATAATAAGTAAAACATTCTTGAGGACACACGGGAATTTCATCTAGTCATTTTCATCTTGTTGGTTTGATTCGCGTTCGCTACTTTGATAATTTGATATGTGGGGGGACCGGTGCTTGGGTGCTATTCTTACTTGAACAAGCCTCCCACATATGATTAACCCCTCTCGCAAGCATCCGCAACTACGAAAGAAGAATTAAGATAACATCTAGCCATAGCATTAAACATATGGATCCAAATCAGCCCCTTAAGAAATAGCGCATAAACTAGGGTTTAAGTTTCTGTCACTCTAGCAACCCATCATCTAATAACTACTCCACAATGCATCCCCTTAGGCCCAAAGATGGTGAAGTGTCATGTAGTCGACGTTCACATAACACCACTAAGGGAATCACAACATACACATCATCAAAATATCGAACGAATATCAAATTCACATGATTAATTATGACAAGACTTTTCCCATGGCCTCAAGAACAAAGGCAACTAATCACAAATAATATTCATGCTCAAGATCAGAGGGATATTAAATAGCATAATGGATCTGAACATATAATCTTCCACCAAATAAACCAACTAGCATCAACTACAAGATGTAATCAACACTACTAGTCACCCACACATACCAATCTGCGGTTTTGATACAAAGATTGTACACAAGAGATGAAGTAGGGTTTGAGATGAGATGGTGCCGTTGAAGATGTTGATGAAGGTTGGCCTCCCAAAGATGAGAGGGTTGTTGGTGATGATGATGGCTTCGGTTTCCCCCTCCCAGAGGGAAGTTCCCCCGGTGGAATTGCTCTGCCTGGGGGCAAAGGTGCTCTTGCCCAAGTTCCGCCTTGAGATGGCGGCCCTCTGTCCCGGAAGTCTTCTCCTTATTTTTTCTAGGGCAAATTACCTTATATACCCGAAGATGGGCATCGGACGATGGCCAGGTGGTCCACTACCCACCAGGGCGTGCTAGGGGGGTAGGCACGCCTTGGTGCCTAGTGCGCACCTGGGTGGCCTCCCTTGGTATTTCTTTTCTCCAATATTTTTATATATTCCAAAATAAATCTCCATAAAATTTCAGCTCATTTGGAGATGTGCAGAATAGGTATCCCTGACATAGCTTTTTCAGGTCCAGAATTCCAGCTGCCGGTAATCTCCCTCTTTGTGTAAACCTTGCACATTATGAGAGAAAAGGCATTAGAATTACTCCACAAAGTGTTATATTCAATAAAAACAATATAAATAATAGTAGGAAAACATGATGCAAAATGGATGTATCAGCAACCCGACATGAAATGTCATAAATGCCCACTCTCAAACAAGACCGTTGTCAGGATAAGAATCCACTCGACACCTGGCACGCGGCACAACAACGGTCGGAATTGAAGCTCTCAATTTTGTCGGGGCACTCAATTTCCTCATGATAGGCAGATCGCACTAGTGAAATCCTAACTCCTCAGCCTGACCAAATTCGTCAGAGATCAGATGAACTTCATCACTATCACTGGCACATTCATCAGCTGTTTCGGAGATTTCCAATGGCTTCACTCGAAGTGGCTGGTATATGTATAGGTTGAGCATCACTTTGGAAATGTGATAAGTGCTTCACCTAGACCCCTTTTAATAGTATGGTTTTTCCTATGACTCAAATAAGAAGAAAAGGAAACTATGAAAACAAAGTCTTCAAGCTTCAAAATCTTCACATCAATTTCCTTAAAGGCCATACCAAATTCTTCACTTGAAGAAATACATTTTTAGGGGTCATCTTCCGTGGTTAAACCAAGTCTTCAGGGACTATAATCTCATTTGTACACTCACAAACACATTAGTCCCTTAACCTATTTGTCTTCAATACTCCAAAACCACTAAGGGGGCACTTGATGCACTTACAATCTCCCCCTTTATGGTGATTGATGACAAATCAGTTAAGTTTTCAACGGGAATAAATAATAGAAGTGTAAGAACAAATTATGAAGACATTGGTTACATGATATAGAGGAACTCCCCCTGAAGATGTGCATATGAAGAATTTGCTTTGGATTGCAAATGCACATGGCAGGTTGTACTTTGTGGAGATCTCCCCCTATATCTTGGAAACCAATCATGCATGATTACAAAGTTACTTGAAGAATTTGAATGCATGATGAGAATTGGTGTCTGATGAACTTGCAATATGCATGCACACAAAATATTGCGAAATTAGAGCATAAAAATACTTGCAGATTAATCGTCACAGAGAAGAGTCAGACCACCAACAGTTTAAGTTACAAATCTTCAAATAGCAAATCGAATAAAACACAAGAGTTGCAACTTGGCAAAATAATCCACCCCATAGTTTATGCGAGACCCGCTTGAACACTAACTCTCAAATTTCTCCCCCTTTGTCATCATATGACCAAAAGGGAGATGAAACTGAGGACTAACATGCCCTGAAGAATATGATCATGAAGCAGTCGAGGGAGTGCCAGCGTTGTCGTCAGGGTCATAGGTTGAAGAAGGGCCTGCAGTAGTGTCTTCAACATCTTCATATTCATCAGTAGCTCGAGAAGAGACACTGAGTTGGGGACCATTGGAGGAACTTGAACCTTCTTGAACTTCTTCTTCGGTGGATTGCCTCAATCAAAGTTTTTTTGAAGTCCATTTCTTCAAGTTCGTCAGGGGTCTTCAGATATGAGAGAATGGCCCAACTTCTGTCAAAGATCTCATGCAGATAGTAATGATTCTTGCACACAGAGTTTTGCGTCACTGTCATGTTTCCCAGAATTGTATGGAGCTGATGCTTCACCCAGTTATGATTGCGATCTACTTTCTGATGAAGACTTATTAGAAGCTCTCGATCAGTCATCACCCGAGGAGCTTCACGTTGAGGCTTTTGCTTGGAGGCATTTACGCCAGTGTCTTGACTTGACAAGTCATATCCCATGGATTGTGAGATAGGCTAACGAAATTGACCATCAAGGGGACGAACACCTTCATCTATGACAACCTAGTTGGGAATCGTTGCATGGAAAACAAATTTTTTTTCTACGCACACGCAATGATCTATCCATGGATATGCATAGCAACGAGGGGGAGAGTGTATCTACGTACCCTCGTAGACCGTAAGCGGAAGCATTTCTCAACGCGGTTGATGTAGTCAAACTTCTTCGCGCTTCAACTGATCAAGTACCGAACGCACGGCACCTCCGCGTTCTGCACATGTTCAGCTCGATGACATCCCTCGCCTTCTTGATCTAGCAAGACGTCGAGGTAGTAGATGAGTTCCGTCAGCACGATGGCATGGTGACGGTGATGGTGATGTGATCTCCGCAGGGCTTTGCCTAAGCACTATAGAAATACGACCGAGGGAGTAAACGGTGGACAGGGGCACCGCACACGGCTAAGACAATGTTGTGTCCTTGTGTGGCACCCCCTCCCCAAATATATATAGGTGGGAGGGGGAGGGAAGGTAGCCAGGGCGTGCCCTAGGGCTGGCCGCCGGCCCCTAAGGCCCCTGCCTTGCCCTGTGCCCCCTTCCTTGTATAAACAAGGTGGAAGGAAAGAGGGGGGGAGGGAAGAAAGGGGAAGTCCTACTCCACACTTTCCTTTCCCTCCCCTCTTTCCTTCTCCTCCTCATAGGCCGGCCAGCTATGAGGGCGCACCAGCCCCTTGTGGGCTGGTGTGTTCCCTCTCTTGGCCCATAAGGCCCATATCTTTGCCGGGGGTGCCCGAAACTCCTTTCCGGTGACCCGACAAGTACCCGGTACCCCCGAAACACTTCTGGTGTCCAAATACCATCGTCCAATATATCAATATTTACCTCTCGGCCATTTAGAGACTCCTCGTCATGTCCGTGATCTCATCCGGGACTTCGAACAACATTTGGTCACCAAATCACATAACTCATATAATACTATATCGTCAACGAATGTTAAGCGTGCGGACCCTACGGGTTCGAGAACTATGTAGACATGACCGAGACAACTCTCCGGTCAATTACCAATAGCGGAACCTGGATGCCCATATTGGTTCCTACATATTCTACAAAGATCTTTATCGGTCGAACCGTTATGACAACATACGTAATTCCCTTTATCCATTGGTATGTTACTTGCCCGAGATTCGATCGTCGGTATCTTCATACCTAGTTCAATCTTGTTACCGGCAAGTCTCTTTACTCGTTCCGTAATACATCACCTCGTGACTAACTCCGTAGTCGTTTGCTTGCAAGCTTATGATGTGTATTACCGAGAGGGCCCAGAGATACCTCTCCGATACTCGGAGTGACAAATCCTAATCTCGATTTATGCCAACTCAACAAACACCTTCGGAGATACCTGTAGAGCATCTTTATAATCATCCAGTTACGTTGTGACGTTTGATAGCACACACGGCATTCCTCAGGTATCCGGGAGTTGAATAATCTCATAGTCGAAGGAATATGTATTTGACATGAAGAAAGCAATAGCAATAAAACTGAACGATCATTATGCTAAGCTAACGGATGGGTCTTGTCCATCACATCATTCTCCTAATGATGTGATCCCGTTATCAAGTGACAACTCATGTCTATGGTTAGGAAACCTTAACCATCTTTGATCAACGAGCTAGTCTAGTAGAGGCTCACTAGGGACACGGTATTTGTTTATGTATCCACACATGTATTTAAATTTCCGGTCAATACAATTCTAGCATGAATAATAAACCTTTATCATGATTTAGGAAATATAATAATAACCATTTTATTATTGCCTCTAGGGCATATTTCCATCAGTCTCCCACTTGCACTAGAGACAATAATCTAGTTCACATCGGCACGTGATTTAACACCCATAGTTCACATCGCCATGCGACCAACACCCAAAGAGTTTACTAGAGTCAATAATCTAGTTCACATCGCCATGTGATTAATACCCAAGGAGTAATAAGGTGTGATCATGTTTTGCTTGTGAGAGAGGTTTAGTCAACGGGTCTGGCATATTCAGATCCATATGTATTTTGCAAATTTCTATGTCTACAATGCTCTGTATGGAGCTACTCTAGCTAATTGCTCCCACTTTCAATACGTATCCAGATTGAGACTCAGAGTCATCTGAATCGGTGTCAAAGCTTGCATCGACGTAACCCTTTATGATGAACTCTTTATCACATCCATAACCGAGAAACATTTCCTTAGTCCTCTTAGGTAACTAAGGATAATTTTGACCGATGTCCAGTGATCTACTCCTGGATCACTATTGTACCCCTTGCCAAACTCATGGCAAGGTACACAATAGGTCTGGTACACAGCATGGCATACTTTATAGAACCTATGGCTGAGGCATAGGGAATGACTTTCATTCTCTCTCTATCTTCTGTCGTGGTCGGGTTTTGAGTCTTACCCAACTTCACACCTTGCAACACAGACAAGAACCCTTTCTTTGACTGATCTATTTTGAACTTCTTCAAAAAAATTGCCAAGGTATATACTTTGTGAAAGTCCTATTAAGCGTCTCGATCTATCCCTATAGATCTTGATGCCCAATATGTAAGTAGCTTCACTGAAGTCTTTCATTGAAAAATTCTTATTCAAGTATCCTTTTATGCTATCCAGAAATTCTATATCATTTCCAATCAACAATATGTCATCCACATATACTATCAGAAATGCTACAGTGCTCCAACTCACTTTCTTGTAAATACAGGCTTCACCGTAAGTCTGTATAAAACCATATGCTTTGATCACCTCATCAAAGCGTATATTCGAACTCCGAGATGCTTGCACTAGTCCATAGATGGATCGCTGGAGCTTGCACACTTTGTTAGCACCTTTAGGATCGACAAAACCTTCTGGTTGCATCATATACAACTCTTCTTTAATAAATCCATTAAGGAATGCAGTTTTGACATCCATTTGCCAGATTTCATAATTATAAAATGCGGCAATCGCTAACATGATTCGAACTGACTTAAGCATCGCTACGGGTGAGAAGGTCTCATCGTAGTCAACTCCTTGAACTTGTCGAAAACCTTTCGCAACAAGTCGAGCTTTGTAGATGGTGACATTACCATCAGCGTATATCTTCTTCTTGAAGATCCATTTATTCTCAATGGCTTGCCGATCATTGGGTAAGTCCTCCAAAGTCCACACTTTGTTCTCATACATGGATCCTATCTCAGATTTCATGGCCTCAAGCCATTTATCAGAATCTGGGCTCATCATAGCTTCTTCATAGTTCGTAGGTTCGCCTTGGTCTAGTAACATGAGTTCCAGGACACGATTACTGTACCACTCTGGTGCGGATCGTGCTCTGGTCGACCTACGAAGTTCAATAGTAACTTGATCTGAAGTTTCATGATCATCATCATTAGCTTCCTCTCTAGTTGGTGTAGGCATTTCTCTGATGTACTACTTTCCAATTTGAGAGAAGGTACAATTACCTCATCAAGTTCTACTTTCCTCCCACTCACTTCTTTCGAGAGAAACTCCTTCACTAGAAAGGACCCATTCTTAGCAACAAAAATCTTGCCTTTGGATCTGTGGTGGAAGGTGTACCCAATTGTTTCCTTAGGGTATTCTATGAAGACGCACTTCTCCGATTTGGGTTCGAGCTTATCCGGCTGAAGCCTTTTGACATAAGTGTCGAAACCCCAAACTTTAAGAAACGACAGCTTAGGTTTATTGCCAAACCACAGTTCATACGGTGTCATCTCAACGGATTTAGATGGTGCCTTATTTAACGTGAATGCGACTGTCTCTAATGCATAACCCCAAAATGACAGTGGTAAATCGGTAAGAGACATCATAGAACGCACCATATCTAATAAAGTACGGTTACGACATTAGGACACACCATTATGCTATGGTGTTCCAGGTGGCGGAAGTTGTGAAACTATTCCAAATTATTTTAAATGAAGGCCAAACTCGTAACTCAAATATTCGCCTCCGCGATCAGATCGTAGAAACTTTATTTTCTTGTTACGATGATTCTCCACTTCACTCTGAAATTCTTGGAACTTTTCAAATGTTTCAGACTTGTGTTTCATTAAGTAGATATACCCATATCTGCTCAAATCATCTGTGAAGGTCAGAAAATAACGATACCCACCGCATGCTTCAACACATCATCGGACTGCATGCATCGGTATGTATTATTTCCAATAAGTCATTAGCTCGCTCAATTGTTCTGGAGAACGGAGTTTTAGTCATCTTGCCCATGAGGCATGGTTCACAAGTATCAAATGATTCATAATCAAGTGATTCCAAAAGTCCATCCGCATGGAGTTTCTTCATGCGCTTTACACCAATATGACCTAAACGGCAGTGCCATAAATATGTTGCATTATCATTATCAACTTTGCATCTTTTGGCATCAATATTATGAACATGTGTATCACTACGATTGAGATTCAATAAACCATTCACATTGGGTGTATGACCATAGAATGTTTTATTCATGTAAACAGAATAACAATTATTCTCTGACTTAAATGAATAACCGTATTGCAATAAACATGATCTAATCATATTCATGCTCAATGCAAAACACCAAATAAAATTTATTTAGGTTCAACACTAATCCCGAAGGTAGAGGGAGTGTGCGATGGTGATCGTATCAACCTTGGAATCACTTCCAACACACATCGTCACCTTGCCCTTAACTAGTCTCTGTTCATTCTGCAACTCCTGTTTTGAGTTACTAATCTTAGCAACTGAACCGGTATCAAATACCCAGGGGTTACTACAAACACTAGTAAGGTACACATCAATGACATGTATATCAAATATACATTTTGTTCACTTTGCCATCTTTCTTATCCGCCTAGTACTTGGGGCAGTTCCGCTTCTAGTGACCATTTCCTTTGCAGCAGAAGCACTTAGTTTCAGGCTTGGGTCCATCTTTGAGCTTCTTCATGGGAGCGGCAACTTGCTTGCCATTCTTCTTGAAGTTTCCTTTCTTTCCCTTGTGTCGTGGGAAACCACGGCCACCTATGGTGCCATGAGCCCCTTTTGGTTCGGCGGGGGGATGGGCATGTTGCACAAAGAGCGGAGAAGCGTAACACCGCACGGCAGAGATCACGCTGGCAGTTTTACACAGGTTCGGGCCGCCGCAAGGCGTAAAACCCTACTCCTGCTTTGGTGGATTGATGGTGGAAAATGGTGGAAAAACGCAGCGCTCTTGCCCGGCCAGGATGCCTCAGGGTGAGAGTGGCTACGCGCGTATGAATGTGCGGGGGTCCGAATCCTTTCTACGGTTGCCATGGGCCTCCTTTTATAGATCAAGGGGTCACCACAGTGGCAAATCAGTCTTTACATATTGATTAGATCGCAAACAGTGCTATCATACCTAACTCTGCAGGCTGACAGAGTGCATTAAATGCGCCACTCAGTGTCACATCACAGCTTGTCCGGCAGGCCCTGCCGGGCTGTTTCACCACCTTCGCGCCTACTTGCTTGGTATGTCTCAAGATGGGTGTCGCTTGGAGGTATTTTCTGTAGGAAGTGGCTGCCATGTGGCAGGGAGCAGCCACTTAGTCACTTAGGAGCTTGACACCGCACTGATCGACGATGTGCGTCGCTGTGAGGCGGTGTGGTGGAGTGGTTTGCCTTCGTGAGCCTCGGCAGGCCTGCCGGGGCGATCTTGGAGGCTCGCTTCCGGGGTAACCCTAACCTCGCCAGGCTCGCCTGCCCGGCAAGGGAGGTTCTTCTCATAATGGTATCTTGTCTCTCTGGCTAGTCTTGGTCTTCTTGATCTACACTTTGATCCTTCGAAGAACTGATCCCTCGTGCTTTGATCTGATCTTGGTACTATAATCTCATCCTTGGGCCTATGCACAGTCTAGGCAATGGACCCAGGGTTTGTTGCACCGACAGGAGCCCCCGGGTGTAACACCCCAAAAATCGGGTTATCGATTTTTGTGCTGTAATTCATTCCTAGCTTTTCTCTCCCAAATTTTTGCTCTGGAATCTGGTGAGTGACCAGGTGAATCCAGACAATCCTCAACCTCTCCATGAATTTTTCATGCCCTTGTGCCAGTCAAGTTCCTGTCAGTAAACCCCGAACCTCACTGAAACCCTAGTTCCAAAATATCAGAACTGGAAATCCTGCCTTTGTGTTTACAAAGGAGCGACCATTTCCTTTGCTCAATTGAACCTCCCAAAATTCCCATAGATCCTCCTTCACTCATAAACCCTAGATGTGCAAAAATATTGCCAAGTTATATGCAATATTTCTTGTCTAGAATTAATTCCTTTTTCTGCCTTTCAGAGGAATTAAATCCAGGAAAATATCTATCCATCTCCAAAGTTCATGAAAACTTGTGGAGATTTTCTTTTTGATCATATTGAGCTCTCATAAAAATATTGGCCATAATTAAATAGGGGAAATTGCATTTTCCTATTTAAAGCCAATATATCAATTTGGGTGTTTCCAAAAGAACTACCATTTTGGTAGCTAGGAAAAATCCCAAATAAATTGTGGTGCTTGTCCTATCCCTATATTCACCATTTCCATCAAGGTCTCAAGTTCCACCCATTAAATTTTGAGCACAACACCACTTTGCAAATTCTGTCCAGATTTCTAGTTTGCAAAGGAAGTGCTTGATTCCTTGATCTCCTTGGGCTGAAATTTTGTAGGGTGACTCATAATGAGATATTACCCATGGATACCAAAAACCAGCCCATTCCATCTATCCAATTTTCCTTAGTAAAATATTTAAGTTTCTGTCCAGATTAGAGCACTGTGAAGGAAGTACCATTTTGGTGTATCCAAATGAGCTGAAGAGTTACCACCATCTCCATACTTCCAAATTATCACTGTCCACAAAAATTCAACTCATTTCACTCAACCATTTGAGCACAGCGTCAAATTCCATTATCTGGACCAGATTTGGCATTACAAAGGAAGTGTGTGGAAATGGGGTCCAAATGGCATCAAATTTTGCAAGAATATAGTCCTTCCAATGCCATTTCACCTTGACAAAGTTTCAACTCCCCACCCTCATCCATTTCTCCTCTAGAGTTCAGTAAAGTTTGCTGCTAAACTCTGTTTCTGCAAGGTTCACTCATCCTAGGGCTATCTAGGTGGTTCCAGCCACTTGCCTCATCTATTTGAGCAGTGATGCATCCAGTTGACAAGGTGTCGGGTCAAGTAGAGCACCAGTGCACGTTTTGGCGTGGTGACCACGCGGACGGCTTGCAGAAGTACGCGCTCTGCGCACGGCATCCCTCGGGAGGTCACATCCAACCAGCGCTGGCTTGTCCGAGCTCGTCTAGCGGTTCCCCTGCATCCACGCCGACCCTCTCCAGGCCCTTCCCCCTCCTATTTCCTTCTCCTCGCGCCACGACGAGCCCCGCCCCGTACTGTGCAGCTTGTGCGCCGTCGTATAGCTCCAACCCGAGCCTTCTCGAGTGCGCCAGCTAGCTACCCTCTCCTTCGTGAAGTCTCTCGTCACCGCTACTGTCCAGCCACGCCACCCACGAGCTCCAGTACGCCGCTAAGGATGCCACGGCGGCCGTCCTGATCCACTCGCCGCAGCTGGCTATAAAAGCCGCGGTCCAGAGCGTCCCCGAGCACCCACTCCTCCCGCAGCCTCTTCCTTCCCCTCCTGGTACCCCGCCTCACCTCTCAGCCGAGCTCATGGAGCTCCAGTTGGCCTCCATCATCGCCATGGCTGCCGGCGCACCTCACCTAAATTCTGCCTACCCCGGCCCCCATTGCTCCATCTCGCCACACCAGCCAACCACTACCACCACCAGAAGCTCTCTCCGCCCTCCCTTTCATGCTGGAGCAGGCCGCCGCTTCGAGCCCAAGTCCACCGGAGCCGCCGTCCGCCCCTCTTCCCATCCGCCTGCTACGGACCACGCCCGCCCCCACCACGGGTACGGGCGGGCGCGGCATCAACCGGCGCATCCGTCCCCGCCCTCGGCTGGAGCCCTCGATGGCCGGAGCCGCCGGAACAAGCGCCGGCGCGCGCCTAGCCGAGCCCCTCCTCTGTTTCGAGAGGAGGGAGATGACCCTGCCAGCGGGACCCTCTGGTCAGCGGCAGAGGCCGGGCCCCGCCCCCGCCATGCTGGACAAGTGGTGAGGGGGTGCGGGTGGGCCGGCCCAGCAGCGGTAGTGGCCTCGCGGCCCAGCTGGCGTACGGGCGCCAGCAGCTTGCGGCCCAAGTCGGCCCAAGGCAACAGTGCCATTTAATATTTTCCAGAAATAAACCAGTCAGGGACCTGATAGTAAATGTTTTATTTACAAAAAGGTCCGTCTACTTCAACCCCTCGTATCTTTTCGCCCGCAACTCCGATTCAGGTGATTACAGCGCTCACATCTTCGTCTCGTCGAGCTGTTCCGATAGCATCATTTTTATAATGTTTTCACACTATGAAAATGACCACTTTGCCCTTACCCTTCGATCAGCCCCTCCCAGCAGGAAAATTTTCCAGCAAATCTTCCCGGAGTTTTATCGCACTTCCACCTGGCGTATTCCTTCACCCCCAGGCAAGCCAACCTCTTATCATGAGCTCCGGACTTGCGTGATGACTTTTCTTGCACCCTGTGTGTTTATCGTAGTACATCCATATCACCTATTAGTCTGCACTTGCATACACCTGTTATGTCATCTGTAATAGATTTTAGCATTTAATGTCATGACTAGTTTTCATGCCATATCTTGCCATGCTAGTAACAATATTTTGAATACCGTTATCATGTTAGTGCTATGATTTGAACTCATGCCATGTTTGTCAACGTCAATATGATTCTGCTGTGCTGATGTTAAGTAGCTGTTCACACTTATAATTGCTGAGGTAATGGTGCGATGATGAAGATGTTAAATTGAATTGAATAAACTGAGCCTAGCTGGTTGATCCAGAGTCACCTGTCCGGGCTTATTCGTGCAGCCACATTTGCTGGTATGGGACGGCCTTGACTTGGTCTAGCTTTGTGCTCTTTCACCGGTACCACCAACTAGGCGGCGATAACCTTGTGAGCCCAGTTGATTGTTTAGCCCGGGAGTCCCCGTTTGGGACAGTTGTGTTGGCCACAGGGGCCACCCAGGACATGACCCTGGGAGGGTATGATTGTCGGTGGTATGATGGGGGAGTCACGGGTTAGGCAGGCTTCGATGGAGCAACGCTGGTCCACCCGAATGGGATCACGAGGTCAGGTGCTCCATGGTGTGGGTAAAGTGCGCAACCTCTGCAGAGTGAAAAATCTATTCAAATAGTCGTGTCCACGGTATTGGATAGCCCGTCCAGTCCTCACTAGGTGATCAACCGTAATGATGATTATAATGGTGAAAGAACCTGCCCTGCATAGACATCAGATGTTGTCAAGAATATGGTATGTTAGCCATGGGATGGCTATGGAAGAGATGGTCAGATGACCGAGAGACTTGGATTTGGATCAGGTTCAGATTGGATCATGAGATTATTCGAAATATGGATTATTTACTTGATACATGCTTTACTTTACTGTACTTTACTTCAGTAGTTATTTTGCTAGACAACCCCGTTATGTCATGATGATCAATGCTGCTAGATGTTTAAACATGCCAGATAATCTTGCTACGACATGATAATGCTAGATAAGTATGCCATGCCATGCTTGATTCATGTTTTCTTGTTAATTCCATGCCATGTTTAGAATAAATTCTTGCATAGCATAGGGCTTGCTTTGTCATCTGCTTGTTTGGATGCTATGTATTTGGTTGTCTTGCGAGTACATTCAAAGTACTCACCTGGCCTTGCACGTAGCCAGTTGCAGGAGAAGATTCATCGTGCTAGATCGTAACCCAGCCAGTCCTGTGAGTTATGGAGCCCAGCTTGGGACGATGTTGCCGCTGAACCAAGACCTTCGCTGCCATCTTAGTTAGACTTGGAGCTATATAATATTGTTGTAAGCAACAGTATTGTAATACTCCGTTCTACTTAATAAAGCCATTTTGTGCCTGGAATTGCTGTATCATGTCTTTGACATGCGCCAGGTCTTATCCTGGTGCTGGCGTGCGTCGGCCCTCTATCGGGGTGCCACAAGACTTGGTATCAGAGCCAGGCTGGCTATAGGTTACCCTAGCATCAAACCACCCCTATTTTCAACCGGTAGTGAGCCCAATGGATTTGACCCATCCCTGACTTCCGACACAGCCACTGTTGATCAACAGGCAGCGCAGTCGGATTGGACGTGTCCCTACCCAGCTGTCCACCCAGCCATCCCGGATTAGACTGCGGCCCTACCCAGCTGTCGGCCGTGCCGGCGTATCCTCTACCCGGCACGAGAAGGATCCAGGCCATGCTAGTGTGTTCCAGCCGACTGCCTATTTAACCCCCTGCGAATCACAGCTCTCTTCATTCAGTAAGCTAGATCCCCGTAAGAAAACTCAGGCCAGTATCCGCAAACCAGCAGCCATGGCTAGTTCTTCCAAAATGCACAAGTTCCATAGCCAAACCGTGGCCAAAGGTTATGACGGATTTCCGCCTATCCTTTCCAATATGCTCACCCAAGCCCTTGGCTGTAATACTACCCCAGTGTATTTGGTGTTTCAATCGGAACCCGTCCCTCACCTTTGCCTCTATGAGGCGAAGGTGCTTCTCCGCCCAAGTCCAGCAACGGATAGGAAGCCCTTGGTTTTTAAGGGCAAACCCATGCCCACCTTTGCTTTGGCCGTCCAGACAGCTGTTGCGGAAGCCATCACCCGTCTTCGCTTCCAGTTTCCGCAAGTAGCGGAGATGAGGGAGTTCCGCTATTTTCTCGCTTCATCCAATACAGGTTGCGAGTTCTTCAGCGTAGTTGGTGAAGCCGACCCGGTAGTAGCTCACCTGGTTCAGTTCATTGATGCCCAGGGGCTGCTAATTGCCGGCATTATTCGAGAGTTCCAATCCATTGACCATGACACCACCTGGGTTGTTACGGAAGCATACCGTGATGCCCGTCAAGTTGCATCCCAGACCACCCTTCCTCTGCTACCAAACCCAGTGCATCCTTCGCAATTAGTGCCACCCTCACAGCCAGTGCTACCCTCGCAGCCCGTGAACCCATGGCAACATGGCATCATCCACCCAGGTTCTGCCGCCAGAGCTATTCGTCTTCTTCGCCGACAGGGCGTGCTCCGTCAAGTTCCAGCAGCTGCGCCCCAACCTATAGAGGTGTCCGACGATGAAGATGGAAGTTGGCTCAGCCTTCGTCCCCCAGGAGAGCCCCAGCAAAAGTAGGCCCATTTGCGGCTCTGGCAGTGAGTGTAGCCAGGAGATGCCGCAAGTGTGTGTTGCGAAGACTGTTTCTTCACCCTCGTCTAGGGTTAGAACTCTGTAGTACGGAGTGAGTTGTTGCCGTTAGTTGCTTATTAAGGCTGTGCTTTGTTGTATGCTTGTACTGCTTGTGCCTGTGTGCTGTTGTAATGTTATGTATGTTTGTTTGCTCTGTGTGTTTCGTTCATCTGTCTCTCTGTTAAGCAGAAATGTTTAACAGAGCTAGCAGCGGATTCTTAACAAGATTTTAGTTAGTAGAGCACTTACACCTAATAACATTGGACTTGCCGAAGTCCCTATTGAAATGCGAGCTGGTGTAGGTGTATGTATACCAGGAGTACATACACCCACTAGCATTAAAATACCTTAGTGTAATCTGCTCGATATACTTCCTTCCTCTGTCTGTATTTTGCAACTCTGTGCATTCTGCATTTGCTTGCATATTAATCTGAATGGATTGCATGTGTATCGTGTGAGCAATGTCTGCACGCCAAGTTCTCTCTCCTAAGTACATTTGCAGCAGTACCCGGGTAGAAGGTAAGGCCGTCCATCCATCCCCATCTATGCTTACCCTGTTGCTAGTTTTCCCGAACGCAGCATTCTGGAAAGCCAGTTCTCCCCAGTAATTTCCCCGGCCCCAAAATCTTTTCCCCGAACCCGGTTGTAAACTCGGAGAAATTCAGAGAAATTTTATTGCAGCACAAACCGTTACAACTCCTCCAGTCTAAGATCTAAACCCTGATCCTACCTCAACCCCCACTCGTTGTGGAATGTTGTTCAGTGAGGAGCAACCAGCAGTGCGGCCTCCACACTGGTAGAGCTCCGCTAACCACACTGCACTAACCACAGACCCAGCGGCACCTCTGTCACCATCTTGTGTGATGCTGACCAGCCACCTCCCCTCGCCCTGCCGCAGTTCGCGCTTATTCCGCCGGCCTAAGACGGCGTAGATGATCGCTAGCCACCGCTCGGTTAGCGGCATCCCGACAATCATCGAGGATCATCGCACACAGCAGCAGCGAGAAGCCAACCAATGCCACCAGCAGAGTCACCAGGAGGATGGTGATCAGCTCTGAACCCACGTCCGCCATTAACGCCTTGCCTCGCGCCCCTGCAACCAGAAGGAAAAGGAGAAGAGGAAGAAGAGGCGAGGTAAGATGCAAGGTGGAGGAAGAAGAAAGTTGCGGTTGTTTTTATAGCCTAAGTCCAGTGTACGGTGAGCGAGGTCCAGGAGAACCGCGCGTCGCTCGATCACCGGCGTCCAGGAGGCGAATCCGCGAGCAGTGCCGGCCGGTGCTGGCCCGCGATGGGAGTGCCCTCTGCGTTGGTCCTTGCACGCCGCGCACTATCGTCGTAGGGTGCCCGGTACCCTAGGAGCTAGGCGTGCGCAGTGCCTAGCCGCACTCAGGACAGCGCGGGACCGAGAGAGCGACATTGGCAGGAGAAAGAAGAAGGCTGCCAGTGGGCCTAGGCCCACTTGTCAGCGAGAGAGGCCATTGTTCATTGTGGTGCCCCGAGCATTTTTGGAAGAGGAAGTTCTGCTTTTTCTAAAAATGGCAAGGCTACCCAGCGGCCCCTACCCGTGGAGTAAATCCCGCGATACTATATCTCGATCTGGGTGTACCAATTTTTGGTACTTTTAACTCGGTTGTTTTCAACCACCGGGTTAAAACTCAACCCAGAGGTTTTTCCAGGTGGCTTGATTTTTGTTCTGAGCTAACTCTAGGAATCTCTAGGACGAGATTCTCTTAAGGGGGGAAGGTTTGTAACACCCCAAAAATTGGGTTATCGATTTTTGTGCTGTTATTTATTCCTAGCTTTTCTCTCCCAAATTTTTGCTCTGGAATCTGGTGAGTGACCAGGTGAATCCAGACAATCCTCAGCCTCTCCATGAATTTTTCATGCCCTTGTGCAAGTCAAGTTCCTGTCAGTAAACCCCGAACCTCACTGAAACCCTAGTTCCAAAATATCAGAACTGGAAATCCTGCCTTTGTGTTTACAAAGGAGCTACCATTTTCTTTGCTCAGTTGATCCTCCAAAAATTCCCATAGATCCTCCTTCACTCATAAACCCTAGATGTGCAAAAATATTGCCAAGTTATATGCAATATTTCTTGTCTAGAATTAATTCCTTTTTCTGCCTTTCGGAGGAATTAAATCCAGGAAAATATCTATCCATCTCCAAAGTTCATGAAAACTTGTGGAGATATTCTTTGTGATCATATTGAGCACTCATAAAAATATTGGCCATAATTAAATAGGGGAAATTGCATTTTCCTATTTAAAGCCAATATATCAATTTGGGTCTTTCCAAAGGAACTACCATTTTGGTAGCTAGGAAAAATCCCAAATAAATTGTGGAGCTTGTCCTATCCCTATATTCACCATTTCCATCAAGATCTCAAGTTCCACCCATTAAATTTTGAGCACAACACCACTTTGCAAATTCTGTCCAGATTTCTAGTTTGCAAAGGAAGTTCTTGATTCCTTGATCTCCTTGGGCTGAAATTTTGCAGGGTGACTCATTATGAGATATTACCCACGGATACCAAAAACCAGCCCATTCCATCTATCCAATTTTCCATAGTAAAATATTTAAGTTTCTGTCCAGATTAGAGCACTGTGAAGGAAGTACCATTTTGGTGTATCCAAATGAGCTGAAGATTTACCGGCATTTCCATACTTCCAAATTATCACTGTCCACCAAAATTCAACTCATTTCACTCAACCATTTGAGCACAGCTTCAAATTCCATTATCTGTACCAGATTTGGCATTACAAAGGAAGTGTGTGGAAATGGGGTCCAAATGGCTTCAAATTTTGCAAGAATATAGTCCTTCCAATGCCATTTCACCTTGACAAAGTTTCAACTCCCCACCCTCATCCATTTTTCCTCTAGAGTTCAGTAAAGTTTGCTGTTAAACTCTATTCCTGCAAGGTTCACTCATCCTAGGGCTATCTAGGTGGTTCCAGCCACTTGCCTCATCTATTTGAGCAGTGATGCATCCAGTTGACAAGGTGTCGGGTCAAGTAGAGCACCAGTGCATGTTTTGGCGTGGTGACCACATGGACGGCATGCAGAAGTATGAACTCTGCGCACGGCACCCCTCGGGAGGTCACATCCAGCCAGCGCTGGCTTGTCCGAGCTCGTCTAGCGGTTCCCCTGCATCCACGCCGACCCTCTCCAGGCCCTTCCCCCTCCTATTTCCTTCTCCTCACGCCACGACGATCCCCGCCCCGTACTGTGCCGCTCGCGCGCTACCGTATAGCACCAACCCAAGCCTTCTCGAGCGCGCCAGCTAGCTCCCCTATCCTCTGTGAAGTCTCTCATCACCGCTACCATCCAGCCACGCCACCCACGAGCTCCAGTACACCGCTAAGGATGCCACGGCGGCCGTCCTGATCCACTCGCCGCGGCTGGCTATAAAAGCCGCAGTCCGGAGCGTCCCCGATCACCCACTCCACCCGCAGCCTCTTCCTTCCCCTCCTGGTACCCCGCCTCACCTCTCAGCCTAGCTCATGGAGCTCCAGTTGGCCTCCATCATCGCCATGGCCGCCGGCGCACCTCACCCAAATTCTGCCTACCCCGGCCCCCATTGCTCCATCTCGCCACACCAGCCAACCACTACCACCACCAGAAGCTCTCTCCGCCCTTCCTTTCACGCCGGAGCAGGCCGCCGCCTCGAGCCCAAGACCACCAGAGCTTCCGTCCTCCCCTCTTCCCATCCGCCTGCTACGGACCACCCCCGCCCCCACCATGGGTATGGGCGGGCGCGGCATCAACCGGCGCGTCCGTCCCCGCCCTCAGCCGGAGCCCTCGACGGCCGGAGCCGCCGGAACGAACGCCGGCGCGCGCCTAGCCGAGCCCCTCCTCTGTTTCGAGAGAAGGGAGATGACCCTGCCAGCGGGACCCTCTGGTCAGCGGTAGAGGCCGGGCCCTGCCCCCGCCACGCTGGATAAGTGGTGAGGGGGTGCGGGTGGGCCGGCCCAGCAGCGGCAGTGGCCTCGCGGCCCAGCTGGCGCACGGGCGCCAGCAGCTTGCGGCCCAAGTCGGCTCAAGGCAACAGTGCCATTTAATATTTTCCAGAAATAAACCAGTTAGGGACCTGATAGTAAATGTTTTATTTACAGAAAGGTCCCTCTACTTCAACCCCTCGTATCTTTTCACCTGCAACTCCAATTCAGGTGATTCCAGCGCTCACATCTTCGTCTCGTCGAGCTGTTCCAATAGCATCATTTTCATAATGTTATCACACTATGAAAATGACCACTTTGCCCTTGCCCTTCGATCAGCCCCTCCCAGCAGGAACATTTTCCAGCAAATCTTCCCGGAGTTTTATCGCACTTCCACCCGGCGTATTCCTTCACCCCCAGGCAAGCCAACTTCTTATCATCAGCTCCGGACTTGCATGATGAATTTGCTTGCACCCTGTGTGTTTACCGTAGTACATCTGTATCACCTATTAGTCTACACTTGCATACACCTGTTATGTCATCTGTAATAGATTTTAGCATTTAATGTCATGACTAGTTTTCATGCCATATCTTGCCATGCTAGTAACAATATTTTGAATACCGTTATCATGTTAGTGCTATGATTTGATCTCATGCCATGTTTGTCAACGTCAATATGATTCTGCTGTGCTGATGTTAAGTAGCTATTCACACTTATAATTGCTGAGGTAATGGTGCAATGATGAAGATGTTAAATTGAATTGAATAAACTGAGCCTAGCTGGTTGATCCAGAGTCACCTGTCCGGGCTTATTCGTGCAGCCACATTTGCCGGTATGGGACGGCCTTGACTTGGTCTAGCTTTGTGCTCTTTCACCGGTACCACCAACTAGGGAAGGTTATGCGTGCGTGCTGCCCTGATCAGGTAGGCGGCGATAACCTTGTGAGCCCAGTTGATTGTTTAGCCCGGGAGTCCCCGTTTGGGACAGTTGTGTTGGCCACGACGGTGGCAAGTGTCAACAGTGACACAGGGGCCACCCAGGACATGACCCTAGGAGGGTATGATTGTCGGTGGTATGATGGGGGAGTCACGGGTTAGGCAGGTTTCGTTGGAGCAACGCTGGTCCACCCAAATGGGATCACGAGGTCAGGTGCTCCATGGTGTGGGTAAAGTGCGCAACCTCTGCAGAGTGAAAAATCTATTCGAATAGCCGTGTCCACGGTATTGGACAGCCCGTCCAGACCTCACTGGGTGATCAACCATAATGATGATTATAATGGTGAAAGAACCTGCCCTGCATAGACATCAGATGTTGTCAAGAATATGGTATGTTAGCCATGGGATGGCTATGGAAGAGATGGTCAGATGACCGAGAGACTTGGATTTGGATCAGGTTCAAATTGGATCATGAGATTATTCAGAATATGGATTATTTACTTGATACATGCTTTACTTCACTGTACTTTACTTCAGTAGTTATTTTGCTAGACAACCCCGTTATGTCGTGATGATCAATGCTGCTAGATGTTTAAACATGCCAGATAATCTTGCTACAACATGATAATGCTAGATAAGTATGCCATGCCATGCTTGATTCATGTTTTCTTGTTAATTCCATGCCATGTTTAGAATAAATTCTTGCATAGCATAGGGCTTGCTTTGTCATCTGCTTGTTTGGATGCTATGTATTTGGTTGTCTTGCGAGTACATTCAAAGTACTCACCTGGCCTTGCACGTGGCCAGTTGCAGGAGAAGATTCGTCGTGCTAGATCGTAACCCAGCCAGTCCTGTGAGTTATGGAGCCCATCCAGGGA
This sequence comes from Thinopyrum elongatum, assembly GCA_011799875.1. Lineage (NCBI taxonomy): Eukaryota > Viridiplantae > Streptophyta > Magnoliopsida > Poales > Poaceae > Thinopyrum > Thinopyrum elongatum. The sequence goes on from CM022300.1 coordinate 45,120,276, forward strand.
CGATGTTGCCGCTGAACCAAGACCTTCGCTGCCATCTTAGTTAGCCTTGGAGCTATGTAATATTGTTGTAAGAAACAGTATTGTAATACTCCATTCTACTTAATAAAGCCATTTTGTGCCTGGAATTGCTGTATCATGTCTTTGACGTGCGCCAAGTCTTATCCTGGGGCTGGCATGCGTCGGCCCTCTATCGTGGTGCCACACCGGGCCTGGCCCGAATGCGCTGCTGGGCGTCATCGTGTAGGCCCTAACCAGTGCACAGGCATGGGCGTAGAAGTGGCTGGCCCCTTGAGATCTTCTCTACTTCTTCATTAACTTGAGGCCGGGATGGTTTCTGGTTTTCCCGCACAACGTGTTGAACGTTATGGGAAAATCCAGATCATGACCCGTGGATCGCCCATGTCCCATGATCACGGGGCGGAAACTGCCATCCCACTTGCCTCCTGCCACGTGTACCTCATGCATTGCGTAGGGTAGGTGGCGGATGCGGAGGGCGCGGGGACGGGTGCCATGGCAGAAAACCAGGCGTCGTTGGTTGGCGCAGAAGGTCGGCTCTGATTCCCCGAACTGTTGAAGGCACAGGGAAGCCGTATTGGGGGAGCGGGGCGGTTGCTCCCTGAATGAGAAGCCAGCCCCCTGCCTTGTCCCTCTATAAAAGGGTGTGGGAGCGGTGTGTTTGTTCACATGCTCTTCTTCTTCCATTCCTTAAACTTTCTTCGCTCGCCATGGCGAGAGGACAAGGACACAGTGGTGCTCCAGTGGAGGCGACGAGAGCTTCTGCTCGACAGCGTATCCCTCCTTCTCCTGACAACGCGGGGGCGGAACCCGCCGTGAGAGGGGAAGGGAGAGGACGAGGTCGCGGTCGTCGTGGCGCCCGAGGGGGAGGAGGACGGGGAGGTGCACTGATCGCGCCCCCATCAGACGCTCCTCCTCCGCTGGAGGGCCACGTTGGAGACCAGCCTTTGGAGTTCGTCATCGGGCTATATAAGCCTCCGCACGGCTGCCTCCGCCTCCCTACTCCATTTGCAAGGGTGATGGAGCTCGAACAACCGCGAGCGTTGAGGCTGCACATGAGGGGCTGCGGGAATGGCAGCATACGGGTGGATGTAGATTTCCCTGCCCCTCACGACATGTACTTCTGTCGAGGCTGGAAGACTTTTGCTTATGCCCATAGCTTGTCGGAAGGGCACGTCCTCCATTTTAAGTTAATGGAGGATGGTTTCCTTTCTGTCAAAGTTTTTGGGAGCTCGGGTGCTCGCTTAGGGTGCTGTGTGGAGTGCTCGACCAATGACGAAAGCTCCTCCTCGAGCGATAGCGACGAGGAGGACAGTGACGACGATGACGACGGCACTGATCGGGAGGGCGACGCATCTGACTCCGGCTAAGCATCAGCTAGACCGTCACCATCAGGCGGCGGCACCATCATCTGCACCTGCATCTCCTCTCCGGCAAGGTGATTTGCCAGGGAGTTGGATGCGGGAGTGGGGATGGTGCTCCTGGCTCCTCCAGTAACCTTCCAGCTGGACCCTGGCAGGCTTCCTCGCGGGCTGCAGCTCCGTTAGCCCTAACGTGTCCTGCTGGCCCTGGTGGTGGCAGTTGACGGGTCGTCTCCGCCGATTTCTTTACCGTCGTCTTCGTCCGCGCCCTCCCGCTCTTGTCAGGCTACCTCTCCTAGATCCCGACAAGGTCAGGTTGGGCTTCTGCCTAGGCACCCCTTTTGCCGTCTTCGCCTTCGACTGTTGTGCCTAGGAGGAGAGGGACAAGAAAGGGCATCACGGGGCACTTATCTTTTTTCAATCTTAAATCTGTAGGCACTAGCCAAATTTTAGTTCAAATTATGTAATCTCTTGAACCCACGTTTGTGTCCTGTAAGGTCAGTACTTGTTTGATCAGCATATTAATGAAAAATATAAACATTGCCGGGGACTTGTGCATATAATATGTCCATGCAGGGGCGGACCGCCTCTATACTTTTAAGTAAACAAGTTTCCCCCGGCAGGCTATCCTGCCGGTACCCTCAGTTTTGTTGCCGTGGATTCAGACCTACCGGGCACAAATCATGAAGAGGGACCAGCCCCCCTGCCAATCTTTTTTCATCAAAGGCCACTGCGACCATCCTGACGGAAGCAACGTTCAAGTCAAGGGATGGGATCACCTAAGTTTCAAAAAGCGGCGAGGTTTTCTTATGCACAAGTCTTTACTTACAGAACATGTATGGATAAGAGAAAGAACTTATCTGTTTGGCTTGCCGGAGATCGCAGTGTAGGCTAATCTTTCCATCTCCTCTTGGGGACCAAGTCCTCGACAGGAGCCTACAATTTATGCAGATGAAAATGATGCCAAGTGCGACCTTATCTACATGAACATGCGATGCTCATGAAATGCTTATGCATGCATGCAACTTGTCGGGGGCCCCCCAGCGCTTCATTTATTTCTCTGTTGCTCAGGGTATGTGCCTGGCTTTGTACAAGGGGTTACATGCAACTAAGGCAAGGCCTGTACAAAAGGGTGGCTACCGGGTAGGGCCCGACAGCTGCGCCTTACGGGTAGAACTTGCGGAGATGCTCAATATTCCATGAGTTTTGCAATTGAATGCCATCTCTGGTCTCTAGACGGACTACACTAGGTCTAGTGACTCGTACTACCCGGTAAGGGCCTTCTCACTTCGGCGTCAACTTGTTTGCACCCTTGGCGGACTAAACGCGCCTAAGGACAAGGTCGCCTTCCTCAAAACACCGGGCATGAACCCTGCGGCTGTGATAGCAACGCAGGGCTTGCTGGTAGCGTGCGGCACGTGTAGCAGCCCAGAGACGATTCTCCTCGAGAAGCACAGCATCGTCACGCCGGTGCTGATCTTGCGCTACTTCATCGTAGGCAAGCACTCGAGGTGACTCGTAAATGAGTTCCATGGGGATAACTGCTTCTGCCCCATAGACTAGGGAGAAGGGAGTCTGCCTGGTAGCTCGATTTGGTGTCGTTCTGAGGGACAAAAGAACCACTGGCAGCTCGTCGATCCATCGCCTGCCGCACTTCTGCAGCTTATCAAATGTTCTCGTCTTAAGTCCTCACAACACTTCAGTGTTCGCCCTCTCAGCTTGTCCATTGCTTCTGGGATGTGCAACAGAGGCAAATGAGATCTTGCTTCCAAGGGCATGAACATATTGCATGAAGGCGCAGCTCGTGAACTGGGTGCCGTTGTCGATGATGATCCGGGCAGGGAGCCCGAAGCGGCACACCAATCCTTTCAAGAACTTGATAGCTGACTGAGCAGTCACCTTTCTCACGGCTTCTACTTTCGGCCACTTTGTAAACTTGTCGATGGCAACGAACAAGAATTCAAAGCCCCCGGCAGCTCAGGGGAAAGGGCCGAGGATATCGAGCCCCCAAACCAAAAATGGCCATGACAAAGGGATTGTCTGAAGAGCTTGGGCAGGCAGATGGATGTTCTTGGAATGGAACTGGTAGGCTTCACATTTGGTGACTAGCTCGACCGCATCTTGGAGGGCTGTAGGCCAATAGAATCCTTGCCGGAATGCTTTCCCAACCAACACCCTTGATCCAATGTGGGAGCTGCACATGCCTTTGTATATTTCTGCCAGCAGTTCCTTTCCTTCTTCCCGGCAGATGCACTTCAATTTCACACCGTTGGGCCTTCTTCTGTATAGTGTGTCATCGACAAACTAATACATACTGGCCCTCCGGGCTACTCTTTCAGCTTCTTCTTGCCCTTCGGGAAGTTCTCGAGTTTGGAGGAAGTGGACTATGTGCCTTGCCCAAATTGGAGCCTGGGGCTCGGCAACAAGGACTAGCGGCACCTCCTCATTCGCGGGGGCACATTCCTCGACTACGGGGACCAGTGGCCCGGCAGGAGGGTGCAGCCTGGCAATCGAAGGGGAGTTGTTTTTGGCAGGGTCCCTGCTAGGAGCCCTGAGAGGCTCTACCGGGAGAGGCTTACTGGAGTCCAGTTTCCTCCTCTTTCGGGCCATCGTTGCTGGGGATACGGAGGGCTGAGTAAGATGGAGAACAAAAGTTCCTGGTTCCACAGGAAGTTTTTGCGCAGCACACTTTGACAGATGATCAGCAATGCTATTTTCCGCACTGGGTACGTGCTTTGTTTGCAATCCGTCAAAGCGCTCCTCCAGTCTTCTCACTTCCTCAATGTATGCCTCCATCAATGGACTTTGGTAATCCTTGTTGACTTGTCTCACCACAAGTTGTGAATCTCCTTGAATGATCAGCTTCTTGATTCCCAATTCAGTGGCAATCCTGAGCCCGGCAAGGAGCCCTTCATACTCTGCTGTATTGTTGGTCGCCTTCTCCTGGAGAAAATGCATCTGGACGACATACTTCAGGTGCTTTCCAGTGGGAGCAACGAGAAGCACGCCAGCCCCTGCACCTTGTAAGGAGAAGGCACCATCGAAATACATGATCCATTCTTGAGGTGCTTCCTTGCCGGGAATAACTATTTCCATCACTTCTTCATCAGGGGTTGGCATCCATTCTGCAATAAACTCTGCCAATGCCCTGCTTTGAATCATTGATGTGCTTTCAAATTTCAGGCCAAAGCTAGATAACTCCAATGCCAACTCCACTATCCTTTCGGTAGCCTCAGTGTTTCGGAGTATCCTTTTCAAAGGAAAGCGGGTGACAACCATGATCTCATGGGCTTGGAAGTAGTGGCGCAGTTTCCTTGAGGCCATGACAAGGCCAAAAATCAACTTTTGCACACCAGAGTACCTGGATCTAGCCCCCTGCAATAGGGAGCTGACGAAGTACACTGGGCACTGCACCACTTTCTTCCTTGCCACGTCCTTGGGGTGGTCTCCGCTGCCGCGCTCTTATTTGTCCTGATCCATATCTGGCCTTGCCGGGCTGTTCTCACTCTCCCCCCTGGGAGGGACACTAGTTGAGGCTACTGCTTCCTCCACTTCCCGCTGCGCCACTAGTGCTGCACTAACCACTTGATTAGTTGCCGCCAGATATAGCAGCAACAGCTCTTGTGGTTTAGGAGCAACCAAAGTGGGCACAGAGGACAAGTAGGTCTTCAAATCTTGCAGTGTTGTATCTACTTCTAGGGTCCACTTCATGGGTCCTGCCTTCTTCAAGATCTTGAAGAACGGCAGGGCGCGCTTGGCAGACTTGGAGATGAATCTGCTAAGCGCGGCAACACACCCTGTCAAACGCCTTACATCCTTAACTGTCTTAGGTGCCTAAATCTGCTCGATAGCCTTGATCTTGTCGGGGTTGGCCTCTATCCCGCGATGGGACACAAAGAAGCCCAGTAGCTTGCCGGAGGGAACGCCAAACACGCACTTCTCCTGGTTCAGCTTCAAGTTGATCTTGCGCAGATTAGCAAATGTCTCTTCTAAATCCTGGATGAGGGTTGACCTATCCTTGGTCTTGACCACAATATCATCCATATAAGCTTCAATGTTCCTGTGCAACTGTGATTCAAAACCAATCTGGACTGCTCTTGCAAAGGTGGACCCGGCACTCTTCAACCCGAAAGGCATGCGCACGAAGCAATATGTGCCACATGGGGTGATGAATGAGGTCTTCTCTTCGTCTTCCTTGGACATAAAAATCTGATGATATCCAGAGTATGCATCCAGAAAAGAGGGCAAATCACATCCTGAAGTGGAATCCACAATCTGATCGATGTGCAGCAAAGGAAATGGGTCCTTCGGGCAGGCCTTGTTAAGATCTGTGAAATCTATGCAAAGCCTCCATTTTCCGTTAGCTTTGCGTACGACCACTGGGTTTGCTAACCACGTTGGATGCAGTACTCCTCTGACCAGACCAGCTGCCTCAAGTTTCTTGATCTCTTCTGCAATGAATCACTGCCTCTCCAAAGCTTGCTTTCAGACCTTTTGCTTGACGGGCCGGGCATGTGGGCACACAGCAAGGTGGTGCTCGATTACCTCCCTGGGAACACCGGGGATATCAGATGGTTGCCAAGCAAACACATCGATATTCGCCCACAGGAAGGCAACGAGCGCGCTTTCCTATTTGTCATCAAGGGTGGCACTGATAGTAAAGGTACCATTAGCGCCAGCCAGCCCTGCCGGGACCTGTTTCACATGAGGTGCAGCAGCCATGGATCTCTTGCTGTTGGAACTCTCCGGCATGTCATCAACAGGCGCATCACACTCCGAAGAGGTACGCTTCCCGGATTCCTTGCTGGTGTCCCTGCTAGCCTTCTTCTTTCCTTTGATTTCCTTGGCGGGAACTGTGGCTATCGTGGCCTCTGCTACAACTATGTCCCGGTACATCTTATCCACGCAAATAATTGCGTCCTTCTCGTCTGACGGAATGGAAATGACTCCCACCGGCCCTGGCATCTTCAATGTGTTGTAGGCATAGTGGGATGCCGCCATGAATTTTGCCAGAGCTGGGCATCCAAGGATTCCATTGTACGGCAGGGGGAGGTCGACCACATCGAACACAACCTTCTCAGTCCGGTAGTTCAACTCTCCTCCAAATGTCACAGGCAACATGATCTTTCCCTTAGGATGACTCCTATCAGGGTTGATTCCTTGAAACGTGCCCGTGACTTTGAGTTCTTCCTCTGCTATCTGAAGTTTGCTGATAACCTTTGGGGAAATCAGATTCAACCTGGCCCCGCCGTCAACCAACATCTTTGTGACCTTGAGGTTGTGGATCGTTGGTGAAACCAACAACGGCAAGCATCCTACCGCGATGGTGCTGTCAGGATGGTCCTCTTCGTCAAAGATGATGGGCGTGCATGACCACTTGAGCGGCTTCTGAGACTCTGCCGCTGGCTCCACGGCATTGACCTCACGCACCCACTGTTTAAGTTGGCGGTGAGAGGAGTGTAGAGATGCACCTCCGTCAATGCACAGGGCGTCAGTGGCCTTCTGGAATTCCTGCTCGCTGGTTTCCTCTTCATCCCCTCCATCACTTTCATCATTGCCATCTTCCTTCTCTCGGCCCCTGGCGGGTTTTCCTTGATTCCGAAGAGCCTTGCTGGGGCGATTTGCTTCACCGCCTCGGCCCTTACTGCCAGCGCCATTCTGACCCTTTTCCTTATCACGCTTCTCATATTCAGCCCTCTGCTTCTTGACGAGCTGCTCAACCTGATGACATTCCTGGAGATCATGGCCCTTGGTCCGATGAATCTTGCAATAAGGCCCATCACCTTTTCCAGCCTTTTCGGCAGCCGCAGCCTCCCGGCAATCAGTGCACGCGGCAACTTCATTGCCGAGGGCTTCGGCCTTAGCCTTCTTGCCGGTACTAGGCGTGCCCGATCCCCCAATGGTCAGTAGTACTTTATCCTTGCACTTCTTGTTGCGCTTCTTGTTCTTCTTCTTGTGACCGGTGGCCTCGTCGTCATCTTCTGAGTCTATGTCGACGCCATCCTCTTCTCCAGGGAGTTTCCTCCCCTCCTCCACCTGAGCACACTTGTCTACCAAGGTGTAAAGTTCCTTCACAGTCTTGGGCAATCGAACGTTCATCTTGGAACGTATCCGACGGTTGTGCACGTTAGACTGGAACGCAGCTATCACAACTGCCGGTGGATATCTGGAATATTCCTATGGACTCGGCTGAACCTCTGCATGTACTTTCACAGAGTCTCTCCTTCCTTCTGCGGGAGAAGCTGCAAATCGTTGGGCCATCCTGGTTCTTGGTGGCCGCCCGTGAAGGCGCCAACGAACTCATGGCACAGGTCAGCCCAGGTGGAGACGGAGTTCTCCGGCAGATGCATCAGCCAAGACCTCATGTTTGGCTTGAGCACCAAAGGGAAGTAGTTGGCAAAAACCTTCTCATCTCTTCCCCCGGCAGCTTGAACAGCGATGGTGTAGATGCTCAAGAACTCTGCCGGGTTTAGTCTCCCATCATACTTCTCTGGAATCTCTGGCTTGAATGTGCGAGCGGACGACCAACGAACTTGCCGCAGCTCACGGGTGAAGGCAGGGCACCCAGCCTCAAAAGGCAGGTACCCGCCTCTGCCGAGCGTAGGCTCGTCGATGTTGGGGCCATCGCGCCCATTGGACTGGTGGTGGCCATCGCAGCGTTGCTCGATGGTGACGTGCGCGCCGTCCATCTGCCTATCCTCCGGGGCTCACCGTCGGCCTTGACGTGCTCGAGGATCGGATGAAGCCATCAAGATGTCATCAAGCTCTTGGTCTCGTGGCCCTCGCACTGCTTGCCGTGGTGGGGATTGCACCGTGAGGGTGGCCCCTTCCGCACGGCCAGCAGCGTGGACTGCCGTCATCGTCTGGGGAGGCCGTGGCGGGCCAGCTCACTGTGAGCCTCCAGCCTCGGCAAAGCCAATCACACTCTGAATGGTGGCTCTCCACTCATCCATCTGATCAGCTGCCGGCGGAAACATCAGCAGCAGTTGGGCCCGCGCCATGGCCTCCGAAGCGGTGCTTGGCATTGGTGATGATGATGTAGACCGCAGCGTCACCCGGCTCCTGACGGTGCCGGCGGTGGCTGCACTGGGCTCCCGTCGTCGGGAGCCAGTCGCTGGGATGGCATGGTGACGAGGTGATGGCGTGCGCGGGCCAATGACTCCGTTCGAAGCATTGGCTGGGCCAGTTTGCCCCGGGGGCGGTGCATGCCCTGCGACCGCGCCCACGGCGGGGGCGGCCGTAGGATTGCGATTCGCCTCGGGATGAATGTCACCGCCGTGGCTATGCCCCTCAGCCAGGCTGGGAGGGACAGAAGGAATAATCTCTCTACCCGTACCTCGCGGAGCGTGGTCGCCGGGATGTTGTTCGTGCTGTCCTTCTTCGATGCCTCCCACTCCTGCTTCGGCCGCGGGGGAGGTGGTGACAACGCCGCCTGCGCCGACCACGTCTCTTGCAGCGCCCAGATCCTCATGCGCCTCTGCATTCCCCGCGGCGTCGGCGGTCGCAGGTGGCGGGGCCTTCGAGGTGGACGGGTGAGCTGCGACATCGGACTTCTTCTTGGGCGCCATTGTCGATGGAGCCGTCGATGAAGATGACGCGCTGCTTATGCTCTCGGGTTCGCGCAAGTGATCCCCCTACCTGGCGCGCCAAAGATGTCGTGGGAAACCACGGCACGGCCACCTATGAGGCCATGAGCCCCTTTTGGTTCGGGGGGGATGGGCACGTTGCACAAAGAGCGGAGAAGCATAACACCGCATGGCAGAGATCACACGGGCAGTTTTACCCAGGTTCGGGCCGCCGCGAGGCGTAAAACCCTACTCCTGCTTTGGTGGATTGATGGTGGGAAAACGCAGCGCTCTTGCCCGGCCAGGTTGCCTCAAGGCGAGAGTGGCTACGCACGTATGAATGTGCGGGGGTCCGAATCCTTTCTACGGTTGCCATGGGCCTCCTTTTATAGATCAAGGGGTCACCACAGTGGCAAATCAGTCTTTACATACTGATTAGATAGCAAACAATGCTATCATACCTATCTCTGCAGGCTGACAGAGCGCATTGAATGCGTCACTCAGTGTCACATCACAGCTTGTCCGGCAGGCCCTGCCGGGCTGTTTCGCCAGCTTCGCGCCTGCTTGCTTGACACGCCTCAGGACGGGTGTCGCTTGGAGGTATTTTCTGTAGGAAGTGGCTGCCATGTGGCAGGGAGCAGCCACTTAGTCACTTAGGAGCTTGACACCGCACTGATCGACGATGTGCGTCGCTGTGAGGTGGTGTGGTGGAGTGGTTCGCCTCCGTGAGCCCCAGCAGGCCTGCCGGGGTGATCTTGGAGGCTCGCTTCCGGGGTAACCCTAACCTCGCCAGGCTCACCTGCCCGGCAAGGGAGGTTCTTCTCATAGTGGTATCTTGTCTCTCTGGCTAGTCTTGGTCTTCTTGATCTGCACTTTGATCCTTCAAAGAACTGATCCCTCGTGCTTTGATCTGATCTTGGTGCTGTAATCTCGTCCTTGGGCCTGTGCACAGTCTGGGCAACGAACCTAGGGTTTGTTGCACCGACACCTTGCCCTTTTACTTGAAACTAGTGGTCTTGTCAACCATCAACACTTGATGCTTTTTCTTGATTTCTACATTCGCTAGTTTCAGCATCGCGAAGAGCTCGGGAATCGATTTCGTCATCCCTTGCATATTATAGTTCATCACAAAGTTCTAGTAGCTTGGTAATGGTGACTAGAGAACTCTGTCAATCACTATCTTATCTGGAAGATTAACTCCCACTTGATTCAAGCGATTGTAGTACTCAGACATTCTGAGTACATGCTCACTGACTGAGCTATTCTCCTCCATCTTGTAGGCAAAGTACTTGTCAGAGGTCTCATACCTCTCGACACGGGCATGAGTCTGAAATACCAATTTCAGCTCTTGGAACATCTCATATGCTCCGAGGCGTTCAAAACATTTTTTGAAGTCCCGGTTCTAAGCCGTAAAGCATGGCGCACTAAACTATCAACTAGTCATCATATCAGGCTTGCAAAATGTTCATAACGTCTGCATCTGCTCCTGCAACAAGTTTGTCACCTAGCAGTGCATCAAGGACATAATACTTCTGTTCAGCAATGAGGATAATCCTCAGATCATGGACCCAGTCCGCATCATTGCTACTATCATCTTTCAACTTAGTTTTCTCTAGGAACATATCAAAAATATATAGGAGCTATATTGCGAGCTATTGATCTACAACATAGATATGCAAAACTATCAAGACTAAGTTCATGATAAATTAAGTTCAATTAATCAAATTACTAATGAACTCCCACTTAAATAGACATCCCTCAAGTCATCTAAGTGATACGTGATCCAAATCAACTAACCCATGTCTAATCATCACGTGAGATGGGGTAGTCATCAATGGTGAACATCTCTATGTTGATCATATCTACTATATGATTCACGTTCGACCTTTCGGTCTCCAGTGTTACGAGGCCATGTCTGTACATGCTAGGCTCGTCAAGTTTAACCCAAGTATTCCGCATGTGCAAAACTGTCTTACACCCGTTGTATGTGAACGTAGAGTCTATCACACCCGATCATCACGTGGTGTCTCAACACGATGACTGTAGCAATGGTGCATACTCAGGAGAACACTTTTACCTTGAAATTTAGTGAAGCGATCATCTTATAATGCTACCGCCATACTAAGCAAAATAAGATGCATAAAAGATAAACATCACATGCAATCAAAATATGTGACATGATATGGCCATCATCATCTTGTGCTTTTGATCTCCATCGCCAAAGCATCGTCATGATCTCCATAGTCATCGGCTTGACACCTTGATCTTCATTGTTGCGTCGTGGTCGTCCCGCCAACTATTGCTTCTACAAATGTCACTAACGCATAGTGATAAAGTAAAGCAATTACATGGTGTTTGCATTTCATACAATAAAGAGACAACCATAAGGCTCCTGCCGGTTGCCGATAACTTTTACAAAACATGATCATCTCATACAATAACGTATATCACATCATGTCTTGACCATATCACATCACAACATGCCCTACAAAAACAAGTTAGACGTCCTCTACTTTGTTGTTGCAAGTTTTACGTGGCTGCTACGGGCTTCTAGCAAGAACCGTTCTTACCTATGGCAAAAACCACAACGGTGTTTCATCAAGTTTGCTATTTTAACCCTCTTCAAGGACCGGTCGTAGTCAAATTCGATTCAACTAAAGTAGGAGAAACAGACACCCGCCAGCCACCTTTATGCAAAACTAGTTGCATGTCTGTCGGTGGAACCGGTCTCATGTGCGTGGACATGTAAGGTTAGTCCGGGCCGCTTCATCCCACAATACCGCCGAATCAAAATAAGGCGTTGGTGGTAAACAGTATGACTATCACCACCCACAACTCTTTGTGTTCTACTTGTGCATATCATCTACGCATAGACCTGGCTCATGATGCCACTGTTGGGAATCGTGGCATGGAAAACAAATTTTTTTTCTACGCGCACACAATGATCTATCCATGGAGATGTGATGACCCACAAGTATAGGGGATCAATCGTAGTCCTTTCGATAAGTAAGAGTGTCAAACCCAACGAGGAGCAGAAGAAAATGACAAGTGGTTTTCAGCAAGGTATTTTCTGCAAGCACTGAAATTATAAGTAACGAGTAGTTTGATAGCAAGATAATTTGTAACGAGCAAGTAATGATAGTAGTAAAAAAAGTGCAGCAAGGTAGCCCAATCCTTTTGAGGCAAAGGACAAGCCAAAATGGTCTCTTATGATAAGCAAAGCGTTCTTGAGGGTACACGGGAATTTCATCTAGTCACTTTCATCATGTTGGTTTTATTTGTGTTTGCTACTTTGATAGTTTGATATGTGGGTGGACCGGTGCTTAGGTGCTGTTCTTACTTGAACAAACCTCCTACTTATGATTAACCCCCTCGCAAGCATCAACAACTACGAGAAAATTATTAAGAATAAAGTCTAACCATAGCATTAAACTTTTGGATCCAAATCAGTCCCTTACGGAATAGCGCATAAACTAGGGTTTAAGCTTCTGTCACTCTAGCAACCCATCATCTAATAACTACTCCACAATGCATTCCCTTAGGCCCAAATATGGTGAAGTGTCATGTAGTCGACGTTCACATGACACCACTAAGGGAATCACAACATACATACCATCAAAATATTGAACACATATAAAATTCACATGATTACTTGCAACAAGATTTCTCCCGTGACCTCAAGAACAAAAGTAACTACTCACAAATGATAATCATGCTCAAGATTAGAGGGGTATTAAATAGCATAATGGATCTGAGCATACAATATTCCACCAAATAAACCATATAGTAATCAACTACAAGATGTAATCAACACTACTAGTCACCCACAAGTACCAATCTATAGTTTCGGTACAAAGATTGAACACAAGAGATGAACTAGGGTTTGAGGGGAGATGGTGCTGTTGAAGATGTTGATGGAGATTTCCCTCCCCAAGATGGGAGAGTGGTTGGTGATGATGATGACATTGATTTCCCCCTTCGGGAGGGAAGTTCCCCCGGCGGAATCGCTCCGCCGGAGGGCAAAAGTGCTCCTGCCCAAGTTCCGCCTCGAGACGGCGGCGCTCCGTCCCGAAAGTCCTCTCCTTATTTTTTCTAGGTCAAAATGACTTATACACCAGAAGATGGGCACCGGAGGTGGGCTGGGCTGAGCACAACCCACCAGGGCGCGCCTGGGGGGCCTGGCGCGCCCTGGTGTCTTGTGCTCACTAGGTGGCCCCCCTTCGGTAGTTATTTGCTGCAGTATTTCTTATATATTCCATAAAAATTCCTCGTGAAGTTTCAGCTCATTTGGAGTTGTGCAGAATAGGTAGCCTGACGTAGCTTTTTCAGGTCCAGAGTTCCAGTTGTCGGAATTCTCCCTCTTTGTGTGAACCTTGCATATTATGAGAGAAAAGGCATTAGAATTACTCCAAAAAGCATTATTATGCATAAAAACATTATAAATAACAGTAGGTAAACATGATGCAAAATGGACGTATCAACTCCCCCAAGCTTAGACCTCGCTTGTCGTCAAGCGAAAACCGAAATCGAAAAACATGTCCACATGCTTAGAGAGAGGTGTCGATAAAAACAAAATACGGACATAGAAGCATCATGTAAATTATTATAACAGAAGCAAACTTAAACATAAAACTTTTATCATAGACTTCTCATGAATAAGTAACAATTCATCACAACATCGAAGTATAAAGCATAAACTCTATTGGAAACCAACAAACTATGTTCTCAGTCAACTTTGCAACTGCAATTCATCATCTTTTCAGGAAGGGTCACATATCGGAGCCTTTAGGCAAGTCCACATACTCAACCATCATATAGTCTTCTATGATTGCTAACACTCACCGCATACACATGAGCAAAATGTTTCAACCGGACACATAGAAAGACAGGGGCTTATAATTTCGCCTCCCAATGTATTCACCTCTAGGGTGCTGTCAACAATAATAACTCATGCTACCCATATCCAACTGGATATATGTGCCTAGATCTTTCCTCACCACATGATGCTTGCCAAAAGAGAAAAATAAAAAGGAATAGAGAGAAAAACTTTGACTCTTGCATGAAAGTAAATACATAAAAGTAAAAGATAGGCCCTTCACAAAGGGAAGCAGAGGTTGCCATGCGCTTTTTGTTTGTATGCTCAATCCCTTAGTGCAAAAGAACGTCATGTTATATTGCCCCTTATGATAGCAACCTTTATTATGCAGTCTGTCGCTTTTATTATTTGCCATCACAAGTTTGTACAACGCTCAATTTTCTCTTACACTAAATGATCTAACACTTTTAGAAGCAATTTTTATTGCCTTGTTGCACCGATGACAACTTACTTGAAGGATCTTACTCAATCCTTAGGTAGGTGTGGTGGACTCTTGAAAATAAGATTTGGGTTTAAGGGTTTTTGGATGCACAAGTAGTATCTCTACTTGGCGCGGAATTTTTGGCTAGCAAAGATGGGGGGCAAGCACCACATGTTGAAGGATCTATGACAATATAACTTCTATGTGAATATGAACAAACATAAATCATTATGTTGCCTTCCTTGTCCAACGTCAACAATTTTGGCATATAATATTTTGATGGGGGCTCACAATCACAAAAGATTTCCAAGATAGTGTATTTGCATGTGAATCTTCTCTTCCCTTATTAATTCTATCATGAATTGCATCATTGACCAATGCTATGTTTGTAAATTTCCAATAAAATTTTCTACTTATACTTTTCCTTATGTGATGTCATTACTTACCATAAGATTAGCATATGATCTTTTTCGTTTATTTCCTTTCTTTTTTGTTGAACATGAAAGTAAAGAAAACAAAACTCCAACTAAACTTTATTATATATCTCGCATACGATTACAAAGATAGATCACTAAGCAAACTCTCGAAAAGAAAGGATCGAACTAAACTTTTATTCATCTAAAGCAAAAGATAACTATGGATCAAACTAAGGTAAATAAAGGCAAAAGATAGTGGAGGTGATACGATACCGGGGCACCTCCCCCAAGCTTGGCGCAAGCCAAGGGGAGTGCCCATACCCGATACTCAATTTTCTTTTGGTGATGAAGAAGGAGGTGGTGGTGATGATGTAGAGGGTTTGTCTTTCTTCCTTAGCTTATGCTTGAGGATGGAATTCTCCTCCTTCAATTCACCGATCTCCTACTCAAGCTCCAATACCTTTTTGCATAAATCTTGCTTGTTTTCCTGCAAAAGACGAAACGGGATAAACTGGATCTTAGGCTTCTTTGCTTTGTTGGGGAGACTCGACTTCTTAAATTCAACGTGCATGTCCCCAGGTTGAGGCAATGGGGCTTCATCCTTGTCTGAGCTCGTCTCCTCCTCCCTTTTAGGATCATAGTCTTCTTCTTCCTCCGAAGTCCAGCTATAATGCTCCACATCCCCATAAACCTTAGGGTTTGCGATATAATCAGCAACATAGCTCTCACCCTCCGAGTCTTGGGATGACATATTTTCAGATCTGTCAGGAAAACAGCGAGAAAGAAGAACAGAAGATTTCTCTGCGATACGGTGGTCAATAGGTATGGGGGTATATAAAGATTTTTTTTATCTTGGGAAACAAGCAAATGGAAGAAAAACGGAGTCCGGAAGGTACCCGAGGTGGGCACAACCCAGGGGTGTCTTTTGGATTCATATTCTCCAACTTTGAACTCATGCTTTTGGATTCTTTTATCATGCCATCTTTTAACTTTTTCTTTAAATAACTTGTCATTTTCATAAGCTTGGGTTCTCCATTCATCTAATGAGCTAATATCAAATAACCTCTTCTCACCAGCAAGTTTGAAATCATAGTTGAGTTCTTTAATTGCCCAATAAGCTTTATGTTCTAACTCAAGAGGCAAATGACAAGCTTTTCCATAAACCATTTTATAAGGAGACATACCCATAGGATTTTTATATGCTATTCTATAAGCCCAAAGTGCATCATCTAATTTCTTAGACCAATTCTTCCGGGACCTATTGACAGTCTTTTGTAAAGTTAATTTTATTTCTCTATTGCTAAGTTCAACTTGACCACTAGACTGAGGATGATAGGACGATGCAATTCTATGGTTAACATCATACTTGGCAAGCATTTTATGGAAAGCACCATGAATAAAGTGTGAACCACCATCAGTCATTAAATATCTAGGGACTCCAAACCTTGGGAAAGTAACTTCTTTAAGCATTTTAATAGAGGTGTTGTGATCAGCACTACTGGTTGGAATAGCTTCTACCCACTTAGTAACATAATCAACAGCAACCAAAATATGAGTATCCCCATTAGAGGAAGGAAAAGGTCCCATGTAATCAAATCCCCAAACATCAAATGGTTCAATAGCAAGTGAATAATTCATAGGCATTTCTTGACGCTTACCGATATTACTTATTCTTTGACATTCATCACAAGATAAGATGAACTTACAAGCATCCTTGAAGAGAGTAGGCCAATAAAACCCAGATTGCAATACCTTGTGAGTAGTTCTGTCTCTTGCATGATGTCCTCCATAAGCTTCGGAGTGACATTTCCATAGGATTTGTTCCTGTTCATGCTCAGGTACACAACATCTAATAATACCATCTACTCCATCTTTATAAAGATGTGGGTCATCCCAAAAGTAATGTCTTAAATCATAGAAGAATTTTTTCTTTTGTTGGTATGTAAAGCTAGGGGGTGAGTATTTAGCAACAATATAATTAGCATAGTCAGCATACCAAGGTGTACTATTAGAAACATTTATTGCAGCTGATTGCTCATCAGGAAAACTATCATCAATAGGTAGTGGGTCATCAAGAACATTCTCCAACCTAGACAGGTTATCAGCTACGGGGTTCTCCGCTCCTTTTCTATCAGTGATATGTAAATCAAATTCTTGTAGCAAGAGAACCCATCGAATAAGCCTAGGTTTGGCATCTTTCTTTTCCATAAGATACTTTATTGCAGCATGATCAGTGTGAACAATTACTTTTGAATCTACAATATAGGATCTAAATTTATCACAAGAAAACACCACTGCTAGAAATTCTTTTTCAGTAGTAGCATAATTTATTTGTGCACTGTCTAGAGTTTTACTTGCGTAGGGAATAAAATTCAGTTTCTTATCAACTCTTTGTCCTAGAACAGCACCAACAGCATAATCACTAGCATCACGCATAATTTCAAAACGCAAGTTCCAATCAGGTGGTTGAACAAATAGGTGCAAAAATTAAGGCTTTCTTGAGTGTTTCGAAGGCTTCTAAACAATCATCATCAAAAACAAAAGGAATATCCTTTTGCAAAAGATTTGTAAGAGGCCTAGAAATTTTAGAAAAGTCTTTGATAAATCTCCTATAGAAACCAGCATGACCAAGGAAACTACGAATACCTTTGATATCTTTAGGACAATGCATTTTCTCAATTGCATCAACCTTAGCTTTATCCACCTCAATACCTCTTTCAGAAATTTTATGGCCCAAAACAATACCTTCGTTAACCATAAAGTGGCACTTCTCCCAATTCAAGACAAGATTTGTTTGCTCACATCTCTGTAAAACTCGATCAAGATTGCTTAAACAATCATCAAAAGACTTCCCATAAACAGAAAAGTCATCCATAAAAACCTCAACAATCTTTTCACAAAAGTCAGAGAATATAGCAGTCATATATCTTTGAAAGGTAGCAGGTGCATTGCATAAACCAAAAGGCATACGTCTATAAGCATAAGTTCCAAAAGGACAAGTAAAAGTGGTCTTTTCTTGATCAGGTTGAGAAACAGGTATTTGTGAAAAACCAGAATATCCATCAAGGAAGCAAAAATGTGTGTGCTTAGATAATCTTTCTAGCATTTGATCAATAAAAGGCAGAGGGTAATGATCTTTTCTAGTTGCTTTGTTTAATTTTCTAAAATCAATTACCATTCTATAGCCTATAACAATTCTTTGTGGAATGAGTTCATTCTTATCATTAGGAACAACAGTAATACCTCCTTTCTTAGGGACACAATGGACAGGACTTACCCATCTACTATCAGCTATAGGATAGATTATACCTGCTTCCAGAAGTTTTAATATTTCTGTTCTTACCACTTCTTTCATCTTCGGATTTAACCGACGTTGGTGATCAACAACGGGTTTAGCATCAGGTTTCATATTAATCTTGTGCTGACATAGAGTGGGACTGATGCCCTTAAGATCATCAAGAGTATATCCAATAGCAGCTCAGTGCTTCCTTAGGACTTTCAATAATCTTTCTTCTTCATGTTCTGAAAGGTTAGCACTAATAATAACAGGATATATCTTTTTCTCATCGAGATAAGCATATTTCAAAGTGTCGGGTAACTATTTTAATTCAAACACAGGATCACCTTTAGGTGGAGGAGGACCTCCTAGAGTTTCAATAGGCAAATTGTGTTTAAGCAGAGGACGTTGTTCAAACAAGATTCTATCTATTTCATTTCTTTCGTGCATATGCAAATCATTTTCATGGTCTAGCAGATATTGTTCTAAGGGATCAGTAGGAGGTACAGCAATAGAAGAAAGACCAATAATTTCATCCTTACTAGGCAATTCTTTTTTATGAGGTTTTCTACTAAACTTGGAAAAATTGAACTCATGAGACTCATCACCAAAACTAACACCGATAGTTTGTTTCTCACAATCTATTTTAGCATTAATGGTGTTCAAGAAAGGTCTACCAAAGATAATGGGATAAAAGTCATCTTGTGGGGAACCAAGAACAAGAAAATCAGTAGGATATTTTATTTTCCCACACAAGACTTCAACATCTCTAACAATCCCAAGTGGTGTGATGGTGTCTCTATTAGCAAGTTTAATAGTAACATCTCTGTCTTCCATTTCAGCGGGTGTTATATCATTCATAATTTCTTGATATAAGGTAAAAGGAAGAGCACTCACGCTAGCACCTATGTCGCATAAACCATGATAATAGTGATCTCCTATCTTAACTGAGATAACAGGCACGCCAACAACAGGTATATGTTTATCTTTTTCATCGGGTTTGGCAATTCTAGCAGCTTCATCACA
This sequence comes from Thinopyrum elongatum, assembly GCA_011799875.1. NCBI lineage: Eukaryota > Viridiplantae > Streptophyta > Magnoliopsida > Poales > Poaceae > Thinopyrum > Thinopyrum elongatum. The sequence continues at coordinate 45,139,233 of CM022300.1, forward strand.
GAAGTAAATAACATGCCCATCTATATTTTCAACCAGGAGATCTTTAACCATAGCAACACTAGGTTCTACTTTGATTTGTTTAGCAGGTTTGGAAGTTCTAATATAACTTTTGTTGACCACAGTTGAAACTTTAGCATGTTCCTTTATCCTAACAGGGAAAGGTGGTTTTTTCATATAAGCAGTAGGAACAACTGGATCAACATTATAGATAATATTTTTATCTTTAATTATTACCGGTTCTTTAGTTTCTTCTTTAATAGGTGGGTGATATTTAAACCACTTCTCCTTAGGGAGATCAACATGAGTAGCAAAAGATTCACAAAAGGAGACTACTATCTCAGAGTCAAGTCCATATTTAGTGCTAAACTTTTGAAAAGCATCGGTATTCATAAAAGATTTAACACAATCAAACTTAAGCTTAATACCTGACTCTTTACCTTCGTCGAGTTCCCAATCTTCAGAGTTGTGTTTAATTATTTCCAAGAGGTCCCACCTGAATTCAATAGTCTTCTTCATAAAGGAACCAGTACAAGAAGTATCGAGCATGGATCGATCATTATGAGAAAGCCGAGCATAAAAATTCTGAATAATAATTTATCTTGAGAGCTCATGGTTGGGGCATGAATATAACATTGACTTAAGCCTTCCCCAAGCTAGAGTGATACTTTCTCCTTCATGAGGCCAAAAATTATATATATAATTCCGATCACGATGAACTAGATGCATAGGATAAATTTTTTGGTGAAACTCCAATTTCAATCGATTCCAATTCCAAGATCCAATATCATCGCATAGCCTATACCATGCCAATGCTTTTCCCTTCAAAGATAAAGGGAAAACCTTCTTCTTAGCTTCATCTCCGGGTAAACCTGCAAGCTTAAACAATCCACAAATTTCATCCACATATATCAAGTGCATATCAGGATGTTCGGTTCCATCTCCTGCATAAGGATTAGCTTGCAGTTGTTCTATCATACCCGAAGGAATTTCATATTCAGTATTTTCAGTAGGTGCAGTGGGTTGAGGTGCAACTAATTATGGTTCCGATCAAGGTGAAGATACCCCGAACAAACCCCTCAAAGGATTGTTCTCCATAGTAACAAGTGAATAAATTTCAGCACGTAGTAATAATTGTTCCTTACCAATTTCCACTTACCAAGAGCGCTTCACTCCTCGGCAATGGTGCTAGAAAAGATCCTTGATGACCCACAAGTATAGGGGATCAATCGTAGTCCTTTCGATAAGTAAGAGTGTCGAACCCAACGAGGAGCAGAAGGAAATGACAAGTGGTTTTCAGCAAGGTATTTTCTACAAGCACTGAAATTATAAGTAACGAGTAGTTTGATAGCAAGATAATTTGTAACGAGCAAGTAACGATAGTAGTAACAAAAGTGCAGCAAGGTAGCCAATCCTTTTGAGGCAAAGGACAGGCCAAAACGGTCTCTTATGATAAGCAAAGCGTTCTTGAGGGTACACGGGAATTTCATCTAGTCACTTTCATCATGTTGGTTTGATTTGTGTTCGCTACTTTGATAATTTGATATGTGGGTGGACCGGTGCTTAGGTGTTGTTCTTACTTGAACAAACCTCCTAATTATGATTAACCCCCTCGCAAGCATCCGCAACTACGAGAAAAGTATTAAGAATGAATTCTAACCATAGCATTAAACTTTTGGATCCAAATCAGTCCCTTACGGAATAGCGCATAAGCTTCTGTCACTCTAGCAACCCATCATCTAATAACTACTCCACAATGCATTCCCTTAGGCCCAAATATGGTGAAGTGTCATGTAGTCGACGTTCACATGACACCACTAAGGGAATCACAACATACATACCATCAAAATATCGAACACATATAAAATTCACATGATTACTTGCAACAAGATTTCTCCCGTGACCTCAAGAATAAAAGTAACTACTCACAAATGATAATCATGCTCAAGATCAGAGGGGTATTAAATAGCATAATGGATCTTAACATATAATCTTCCACCAAATAAACCATATAGTAATCAACTACAAGATGTAATCAACACTACTAGTCACCCACAAGTACCAATCTATAGTTCCGGTACAAAGATTAAACACAAGAGATGAACTAGGGTTTGAGAGGAGATGGTGTTGTTGAAGATGTTAATGGAGATTGCCCTCCCCAAGATGGGAGAGTGGTTGGTGATGATGATGACAATGATTTCCCCCTCCGGGAGGGAAGTTCCCCCGGCGGAATCGCTCCGCTGGAGGGCAAAAGTGCTCCTGCCCAAGTTCCGCCTCGAGATGGCGGCGCTCCATCCCGAAAGTCCTCTCCTTATTTTTTTTCTAGGTAAAAATGACTTATATACTAGAAGATGGGCACCGGAGGTGAGCTGGGCTGAGCACAACCCACCAGGGTGCGCCTGGGGGGCCTAGCGTGCCCTGGTGTCTTGTGCTCACCAGGTGGCCCCCCCTCCGGTAGTTATTTGCTCTAGTATTTCTTATATATTCCATAAAAATTCCTCTTGAAGTTTCAGCTCATTTGTAGTTGTGCAGAATAGGTAGCCTGACGTAGCTTTTTCAGGTCCAGATTTCCAGCTGCCGGAATTCTCCCTCTTTGTGTGAACCTTGCATATTATGAGAGAAAAGGCATTAGAATTACTCCAAAAAGTATTATTATGCATAAAAACATTATAAATAATAGTAGGTAAACATGATGCAAAATGGACGTATCAAGATGCATAGCAACGAGGGGGAGAGTGTGTCTACGTACCCCCGAAGACCGTAAGCAGAAGCGTTTCTCAACGCGGTTGATGTAGTCGAACTTCTTCGCGCTTCAACCGATCAAGTACCGAACGCACGGCACCTCCGCGTTCTGCACACGTTCAGCTCGATGACGTCCCTCGCCTTCTTGAATCCAACAAGACGTCAAGGTAGTAGATGAGTTCCGTCAGCACGACGGCGTAGTGACGTGATGGTGATGTGTTCTCCGCAGGGCTTCGCCTAAGCACTACAGAAATATGACCGAGGGAGTAAACGATGGACGGGGGCGCCGCACACGGCTAAGACAATGTTGTGTCCTTGTGTGGCGCCCCCCATATATATAGGTGGGAGGGGGAGGGGAGGCAGCCAGGGCATGCCCTAGGGCTGGCTGCCAGCCCCTAGGGCCCCTGCCTTGCCCTGCGCCCCCCCCCTTCCTTATATAAACATGGTGGAAGGAAAGAGGCGGGGAGAGGGAAGGAAGGGGAAGTCCTACTCCACACTTTCCTTTCCCTCCCCTCTTTCCTTCTCCTCCTCATAGGCCGGCCAGCTATGGGGGCGCACCAGCCCCTTATGGGCTGGTGTGTTCCCTCTCTTGGCCCATAAGGCCCATATCTTTGCCAGGGGTGCCCGAAACTCCTTTCCGGTGACCCGATAAGTACCCGGTACCCCCGAAACACTTCCGGTGTCCAAATACCATTGTCCTATATATCATTATTTATCTCTCGACCATTTCAAGACTCCTCGTCATGTATGTGATCTCATCCGGGACTCCGAACAACATTCGGTCACCAAATCACATAACTCATATAATACTATATCGTCAACGAACGTTAAGCGTGCGGACCCTACGAGTTCGAGAACTATGTAGACATGACCGAGACACCTCTCCGGTCAATAAACAATAGCAGAACCTGGATGCCCATATTGGTTCCTACATATTCTACGAAGATCATTATCGGTCGAACCGTTGTGACAACATACGTAATTCCCTTTGTCCATCGGTATGTTACTTGCCCGAGATTCGATCGTCGGTATCTTCATACCTAGTTCAATCTCGTTATCGGCAAGTCTCTTTACTCGTTCCGTCATACATCACCTCGTGACTAAATCCTTAGTCGTTTGCTTGCAAGCTTATGATGTGTATTACCGAGAGGGCCCAGAGATACCTCTCCGATACTCGGAGTGACAAATCCTAATCTCGATCTATGCCAAATCAACAAACACCTTCGGAGATACCTGTAGAGCATCTTTATAATCACCCAGTTACGTTGTGACATTTGATAGCACACAAGGCATTCCTCAGGTATCCGGGAGTTGCATAATCTCATAGTCGAAGGAATATGTATTTGACATGAAGAAAGCAATAGCAATAAAACTGAATGATCATTATGCTAAGCTAACGGATGGGTCTTGTCCATCACATCATTCTCCTAATGATGTGATCCCGCTATCAAGTGACAACTCATGTCTATGGTTAGGAAACCTTAACCATCTTTGATCAACGAGCTAGGCTAGTAGAGGCTCACTAGGGACACGGTATTTGTTTATGTATCCACACATGTATTTAAGTTTCCGGTCAATACAATTCTAGCATGAATAATAAACCTTTATCATGATTTAGGAAATATAATAATAACCATTTTATTATTGCCTCTAGGGCATATTTCCATCAAGCCTTGCCTTTGCCTAGCACTGACACAATTGTGCTCTGAAGAACTTCAACAGCAGGCATGAAGCTAAGGTGATTTTGACGATCTGCTTTGTAATGAATTAAAAACCTTGTTCTAATGAACCTCAGTATCCATGGTGCAGAGGGCTTCAGTTCAAATGGTGCTTGAGCAACAGTCGCCAAAGTCCTCAGGAAGAAATCATGGATATCAATGGGAATCCCGTGAATGATATTGAATAGCAGATTCTTCATGACATCAACAACTTCTTCAGTTTCAGAATTGTGGCCTTTGATGGGACTCAGGGTTTTGGCCAAGATCCGATAGACAATACGAGGCACAAAAAGCAAATCCTTCACAAAGAAGGTAGTTCTTGGTGCTTCTCCTTCAGCCAGAGGTGTCAGTCATTAGCACATTCATCAGATGATGTAGTAGCTCAGGTTCTTCATAGATTTTCCTTGCATCAGCAGAGGGCAACTCAATAGGGAGGGCGCGAAGCAATTCATCAGATGGAGCCTTTTAGTGTGTATTCCCACTCATCCAGTTAATCGCCCATGAGGGAATGTCATCAAAATCACCTGACAGATGCAGACTTGCATAAAATGCAAGAATTAGCTCTTCATTCCAGTCGCAAACGCCGGTGACGATGTTGAGAAGTCCTGCTTCATCAAGAACAGCCAAGACTGGCATGAAGCATGGCAGCGATTCCATATCAACATGAGGAATATGATGATGCGGGAAGACTTTGTTCTTGTCAAGGAAAAACGAGGAGTAGTAGTTCATCTGAGTGTTTGTCCACAATATTTGAGGCCTTATTTTGGACGAGTCATAAGGGGACTCGACGATGAAGAAATTCTTCACTTCGAAGAAAGCAGCATTGTCAAACTTAGGCCTTCTGACACTTTTGCCTACCCTGGGCATTGAGGGCACAGGCTGAAGGTTTATCTTTATGGGCCTCAGATCCAGAATGGGCCTGGGAGAGCCTGTTGAATCATTGGGATCTGTGAGGGCCAGAGATTTTGCAACTTCCTCAGCTGTAGCCACTGGTACAGTTTCCGAGTCGACTGAGGGAGCTGGCTCTTCTTGCCGAGGGTTGCTACTTTTGATCTGCGTTAGGATTTCCCCGAAGAGGAGAGGATGATGCAGTACAGTAGAGATAAGTATTTCCCACAGTTAGTAGCACCTCGTTAGGAGAACCAAGCAACACAAACAATCCAGTAGGAGAACCAACCAACACCTCATTATCAGCACCTACACACAAACAACAAATCCTTGCAACCCAAGGCGAACAAGAGGTTGTCAATCCCTCGACGATTACGAGAAAGATTAAATTGTATGGTATTTGATAGATAGATCAGACAAAAATACAAAATAAAATAAAAATGCAGCAAGGTATTTAGGATTTTTATATATGATAAAAGATAGACCTGGGGGCCATAGTTTTCACTAGAGGATTCTCTCTTGAAATAGCATACGGTGGGTAGACAAATTACTGTTGGGCAATTGATAGAAAAGCAAATAATTATGATGATATCCAAGGCAATGATCATATACAGGCATCACGTCTGAGACAAGTAGACCGAAATGATTCTGCATCTACTACTATTACTCCACACATCGACCGCTATCCAGCATGCATCTAGAGTATTAAGTTCATAAAGAACGGGGTAACGCCTTAAGCAAGATGACATGATGTAGACAAGATAAACTCACGTATGAATAAACCCCATATTTTTACCCTTAACAGCAATGATACATATGTGTCATGTCCCCTTCTGTCACTGGGATTGAGCACCAAAAGATCAAGCCCATTACAAAGCACCTCTTCCCATTGCAAGATAAATCAATCTAGTTGGCCAAACCAAATCAATAGATCGGGGAAAAAATACGAAGCTATAGTAATCATGCATAAAAGAGTTCAGAGAAAACTCAAATAATATTCATGGATAGATCTGATCATCAACTCACAATTCATTGGATCCCAACAAACACACCGCAAAAAAGAATTACATCTGATAGAACTCCATGAACATCAAGGAGAACATTGTATTGAAGATCAAATAGAGATAAGAAGCCATCTAGCTACTAACGATGGACCCGTAGGTCTGTGGTAAACTACTCACGCATCATCGAAAGGGCAGCAAGGTTGATGTAGAGCCCCTCCATGATTGATTCCCCCTCCGGCAGAGTACTGAAAAAGGTCCCCAGATGGGATCTCTAAAGAACAGAGGCTTGCGGCGGCGGAAAACATATTTCGTGGACTCCCTGGTTGGTTTCCCGATTTTAGAGAACTAAGGCATGCCTTGGTGCCTCGTGGGCCACTGCTCTATCTTCTCATCCCCTCCTGAAGCTTCCGGGGTCTCTTATTGCCAGAAAAAAAATCTCCATATAGTTTCGTGGCATTTGGACTTTGTTTGGTATTGATATTCTGGAAAGCCAAAAACAAGCAAAAACAGCAACTGGCACTGGGCACTAAGTTAATAGGTTGGTCCCAAAAAATGATATATAATTGCTTGTAAGTGTATATAAAACATCCAAGATTGATACTATAATAGCATGGAACAATAAAAAATTATAGATACGTTGGAGATGTATCAAGCATCCCCGTCCTCGAGTAGGTAAATGATAATAAAAACAGAATTTTTGATGTGGAATGCTACCTATCATATTCATCATATAATTCTTTGCTTGTGTAGCATAGACATTTGGACTTGAATGATTCAAAGCAATAGTCTATAATTTGACATGAAGGCATCAATACTCAAGCATACTAACAAGCAACCATGTCTTTCAAAATATCAACGCTAAAGAAAGCTATCCCTAGCCCATTATGCTCAATCATTGATCCATTCATGAAACACACTCAAATATTAGCTACATCCAATGCACAAGTATGACAATAGTGTTCCCTAGTTGGTGCTTTGTAAGAGAAAATGGAGACTCAAAATAAAAATAAAAATTGCATAAAAGTAAATAGATAGGCCCTTTGCAGAGGGAAGCAGAGATTTGCAGAGGTGCCAGAGCTCAAATCTTAAACTGAGAGATAAAATTATTTTGAGAGCCATGCTTTTCCTCTCAACGAAAACGACTGAGAATTTCCAATATCTTCCATGCTAGACAATTATAGGCGGTTCCCAAACAGAAAGTAAAGTTTATTTCCTTTCCACCATTCTTTCGCAATCCATGGCTAGCCGTATCCATGGATGCCTTCCATACCATCACTTTCCAAGGAATTTATTATTATCATCATATTAAAAAAATCATTTCAGAACTGGGCATCCCTATTACCTGCCACACTCTCGTGCAATGACAAGTGAATAAACACTCATCATGAGAATAAAATACCTAGCATGTAAAATATTGGCCACCCCTGCCGCTTCATGAGTGGTATGGGCGCACAAAACGGAAAATTATTTTGAAAAATTAGAGTTGGCACATGCAAATTTACTTGGAGCGGCATGGAAATACCGCATATAGGTAGGTATGGTGAACTCAATTGGTACAACTTCGGGTTTAAGGAGTTGGATGCACAAGCAGCATTTCAGCTTAGTAGAAATGAAGGCTAGCAAATAGATTGAGAAGCGACCAACCAAAAAACGAAAATTGTCATAAACACACATTGAACATAACTAACAGTGAATAATGCACCATAAGTAGGATATTTTGTTGCATAACTATTGACTTTCGTGGATCCATAGGGAATCACAAACCTTAAAACCAATATTCTTACTAAACCACAATTACTCACTAACATGACTCACATATTATCATCTCCATATTGCAAAACTATTGCAAGGAATCAAACTTATCATATCCAATGATCTTTAATGAAAGTTTTTATTATACCCCTCTTGAATATTCATCACTTTGGGACCAAATTCGTATCTTGTGCAAATTACCATTACTATTATCAACTCTCAAAAAGATTTAAGTGAAGTACAAGAGTGCAAATATTTCTTCAAAAATTATCAACTCTCAAAATAATATAAGTGAAGCATGAGAGTGCAAATATTTCTTCAAAATTTAATCAACTCTCAAAAAGATATAAGTGAAGCATGAGAGTGCAAACATTTCTTCAAAATTTAATCAACGCCGAGCTCTAAAAGATTTAAGTGAATCACTAGAGCAAATGCTTAGATCAAAAAATTTAAGTGAAGCACATAGAGAAATTCTAAAAAATCATGATAAACATATGGCTCTCTCATATAGGTGTGTCCAACAAAGATGATTGTGACAAACTAAAAAGCAAACAAAGCAAAGACTCATATAATACACGACGCTCCAAGCAAAACTCATGATATGTGATGAATAAAAATATAGCTCCAAGTAAAATTACCGATGGTCGTTAGAAGAAACAGGGGATGCCTTCTAGGGTATTCCCAAGCTTAGTTGCTTGGGAGTCCTTGAAATACCTTGGGGTGCCTTGGGCATCCCCAAGCTTAGGCTCTTGCCACTCCTTATTCCTTCATCCATCGTGATCTCACCCAAAACTTGAAAACTTTAATCACACAAAACTTAACAAAACCTTCGTGAGATCCGTTAGTATAATAAAGCAAATCACTACTTTAAGTACTGTTGCAAACCCATTCATATTTTGTTATTGCATTATACCTATTGTATTCTAACTTTACCATGGCTTATACCCCCCGATACAATCCATAGATTCATCAAAATAAGCAAACAATGCAACAAAAATAGAATCTGTCAAAAATAGAATAGTATGTAGCAATCTGAACATTGACCATACTTCTGTAACTCCAATTTTTTTTGAAAAATTAGGAAAACATGGGAAATTTGTATATAAATTATGTGTAAAAACTTCAGATCAAAAGCATGTTCCTGTGAATTTACAAAATTCCAGAACTGGGTACAAAAGTTTCAGTTTTTTCATAGAATCGAGTCAACTATCATCCAAACCATCCTAAAGGCTTTACTTGGCACAAACACTAATTAAAACATTAAAAAAACACAATCATAACAGTAGCATAATTGTGCACACACAAGAAAACAGAAAAATAAACAAGAAAATTAAGATAACTATTGGGTTGCCTCCCAACAAGCGCTTTTGTTTTACGCCCCTAGCTAGGCATAAAGCATAGTTTCAAGTATTGTACCCCTTCTTTTTCAAAGATGTGTTTTCATCAGGAGGCTTTTCAAAGGTAATATGAAACACATTGAAGGAGACCTAGACTAGGGGGTCCTCAGGCCGCTGCTTCATCTCTCATGGGCCAGACAGGTGGGCCACACTACAACTGCTGGAAGGCCGGACTACGAGGCAGCTTCGTATAGGGTCAGGAGATCTTTTTTGCCTTGGTGTGCCCTCCAGATAGAAGATCCGGCATGTTTATTCCCTTGTTTTAACCGACCATATGTAAGGCCCCGTTCGGAAGCGCCCCAGCTTCCAAAAATCGCTCGCTCCAGCTTCTCATCGAGCGAGCTGGCTTCTCGAAGGAGGAGCGATCCGTTCGGCTGCTCGCTATTGCTCCTATCGCAGGCAGGGCTGGTAGCCCACGAAACCAGGCTGCTGTGGCCTGCTCAGCCATACCGTGGGCCTTATTTCAAGGCCCAGTTTGATGGGGAAGTGCAGGCCAGATTTTGGATAGCATAATGTTTTTTTTCTGCTTTGTTTGCTGCGATTTTTTCTGTACAGAGAGCAGTTCTTACCTGTACAGAGAGCAATTTATGATAGTACAAGTCCAAGAACTATACAAAACATTCAAGTTTTCTAATTTCACTAGATTTTAGATGAAGAACAACAAGGTTTGTTGACATATGTCATACAACAAAAGCTTAATCAAATTTACATATGTTTGCAAATCAAAAGAGGTACAAATTGCCCCACGAGCATGATTTCACCAACCAAGAGCAATGGCGGTAGCTAGTTCATTCCTAAACCTATCCATATCAGGAGCACTTGCCTCCGAAGTGGAAGCATCCGATGCACTAGAAGGAATAACATACTTCTTGTATCTATCCGGAATTGTTGGAACATAATCCGGATCTCTTTCACATCGAATAAAGTGGAGATCATCTTTGTCATGGAGGCGAACATAGTTGTGCAATGTCATAGTAGCTGCAACAATCTTCATCTGTGTTTGGAACGAGTAGTTTGGCATCTTGAGGAGAATTTGCCATTTCATTTTCCACACTCCAAAGGTTCTCTCTATGCAATTGCGTTTGGAGGAGTGAATCTTGTTGAACTTCTCCTTAGGAGTATTTGGAGGTGCACCTCTTTGAAAGTCAGGGACATGATACCGTTCTCCTTTGTATGGTGCTAGATATCCATCTCTATTAGGATACCCGGCATCTACAAGGTAATACTTGCCTAAATTGACACACACATACATGTTAGTTGGAGGATAGAGTACATCATGTGTAAACTTGTAATGAAAAGAAATGCTCACCCTTTGGAGGATGGGGGAAGGAGGGCCTGTCCTTCTCAATTGCATGGTATAACACATTTGTATCATGCATAGAACCAGGTTGCCCAATTGAAGCATAAGTAAAGTGCATATCGAAGTCACATATCACCATCACATTCTGAGTTGTCATGCCCGTCCTCCCAATGTACCTAACTTTCGGTGGCCCATCGGGAATAGAAGCTCTTATATGAGTCCCATCGATTGCACCAATGCAATCTTTGAGATGAGGATAAGCCCTCCTATCCTTTTTAATTAGATCATGCACAATGTGGAAGTTTGGGTCTTGTGGCTTAAGGTAGTGAGATGCCATGTTCACTACACATTGTAGAACCTCATGGAATTTACGATGGATTGTATCCGCTGAATGTTTGAAGCGATTTTGAGTTCTTCTATTTGATTCACAACCTCCCAATGTCCACAAGAACATAGCAAGAGACTCATAAGTGCTAACAAAGCTTGTTTCTTTGAGATCATAGTCACGTACCAACAAGTCATGAAGATCAAAGAACACACTTGCCGTCATTCTCAGCATTGTGTAGGTCTCTCCCGGTGTGGCAATAGTCTCTTGAAGCCATCCAAATCCACTCAAAATAGATTTCCGAGGCTCGGCCTTCATCACCCAACTTTCACAATACTTGCCAAATATGACTGCTGCACCCTAACAAAGCATGTTCATATTATGTTGTTGATGCATAACCAAATTCCTCATTGTTTCATAACTATTGTCATCCTCACTATCACTATCCGATGACATCTGCCATATCAAACAATAGTTAGCATCAAGCAAAACAATATGTTCACCAAGATAATAATAGGTTCACCAACATAAGCATAAATATTGTTCCGAGCACAAGATAATAATAGGTTCGCCAACATAGGCATAAATATTGTACCGATAGCACAAGATAATAATAGGTTCACCAACATACGCATAAATATTGTTCCCATAGCTAAGATAAGATAGAACAAACTAGTTCCCATACTTGAGGTCAAACCTCCTATGCAACCAACCCTTTCGAGAGTCGGATGTCATGTGCAAGAACATCTCTCTTTGCTCTCTCTTCAGAAAGAGCTCAGTTGCAATGAAATGCTCATCAGTGTGGTCTATTGCGCCACAGTCACGAACTAAATCCATGGTAGAGGCAATAGAAATGGTCTCATCTTTCTTTAGGAAAGACTGAAACGATGTGTGTGAAGCCTGGGCAATAGAACTAATCTTTCTAATCTCCTCTTGCATCACTTGTGCAGTCTTTGGTTTCTTGTTCTTCTCCGAAATTGTGACCCCAAGCCTCACTTTAGATGAACTAGCTACTGTCGGAGAAGGTTGCTCTTCGGAATCATCCTCCAAATCAAGATCGGTGATTTCATCAACATTCAAGGCGGTTTTCAATGCCGAACTAGAGGGGGGAGGCAGACCAGATGCGGGGTTCCAATGGTCAGTGCCATCAACACTGATATCCTCAAACAAGATGCGCAAGCCTTCTTCATTACGAAGTCCATGCTTCTTGAACTTGCCACAACCTGGGAGGTCCTATTGTATGAAAGAGAGACATTAGTACATAAAGCATGGCAAGTTTACATTATATTTTGTGAGAAACATAAGCATGAGAACTTACAACTTTTGCCTTTTTCCACCACTCATTATCTTGTTTCACAGTGTTTTTCTCAAAGTCCCAACCCCCTCCAGTCTCGCGCAACTTGAGCTTCTTGATTGTGTTGTACTTATGTTTTAGCTTGGTCCATTTGTTCCTCACTTGCTTTGGTGTGTACTCAAGTCCAGTTCTCATCAAGAATTCCTTTCCCACCTCATCATATGCACTGGGTGTCAAATGAGTGCTTGGCATGTTTCCAGCCCTCACTTGTTTCACAAACAACTCCACGATAATCCGAGTATTCTCATCGGTCCATTCGGTAGACCCATTTGACGACATTTCTAAACAAAAATGATATTACTTTACGGATACACATTACCTCTAAATATATGCCAAACAATCAGTACCATCTCAGAAATAGATACCAAAATCAGTAGCATCATGAACATGTACCAACAATCAGCGTCCATTAGTATATAATCATGTGTCCAAATATATGGGAAACAATCACTACCATCTCACAAACAATCAGTAGCAGCATGAATATGAAGCAAACAATCAGCATCCGTCAGTATACAATCATGTGCCCCAATATATGGAAAATAAACAGTACCAGCATGACCATGTACTACCAACATGAGGAAATTATTGATTTGATCTGAAGTCAATTCATATCACTACAGACTGCACTACACATATATATGGAAAAGGTGCACACATCAGTTTCATATCACAAGAAATTGGAGCTGTCAGACAGTGCACGAACTAGGCTAAATCAGAGTACTACAAGAGGGGGGAGGTGGCTACTCACCTTGAGCTGGGGGAATGGCTTCTCCGGCGTGGATGTTGCGGCCAGGCCCGTCAGGAGCTCTACTTCGTGTGGCTGCCGGCGGTGACCAACGGAGGGAGTGGCAGCAGATGGGGAGACGACAGGGCGTGCTCGGGGACTTTGGGCGGCTGCTGCGAGCGGCGATGGACGGAGACTTGCGGGATGAGGCGTAGATCCGAGGGGCGGCGGCGGACGGCGGCGCGACGGCGCGGCGGCCGGCCGGCGACGGGGCGGCGGCTAGGGTTGCGACGGTAGAGAGCGGCCCCGTTCATTTCTGTACGAGCAGAGGAGGTTGCGAGAGCAGAGGAGTCCAGGAAACGATTCGCTCTGGTTACTTCAGGGTGGCAGTAGCACCATAATTCTGAGCAACTCCCGCTTCTGATATTTGCGAAGCTGGGCGGGCGTAGCTTCTCGTCTCCGTGATATTTGCACAGCCGAATCCTCGTCTCCGCGGAGCCAGCTTCTCGAAGCGGAGCCGTTCGGTGCGGCATCTCGGATGGATTTTCAGAAGCCAGCTCGTTGACTGCTTCCGAACGGGGCCTAAAACTAGAATCCCTGGTATCTATATAAACCACAGGGTTTAGTCCGTAGAGGCTAGAACAACAACCATCATCCTACTCATGTAGGGTTTAGTTCATCTGATCTCGTGGTAGATCGATTCTGTAATCATCCTATACACTTCAATATAATCAAGCAGGACGTAGGGTTTTACCTCTTAGAGAGGGCCTGAACCTGGGTAAACATCGTTTCCTTCGTCCCTTGTTCCCCATTGATCCAAGATCCACAGCTCGGGACCCCCTACCCGAGATCCATCGGTTTTGACACCAACATTGGTGCTTTCATTGAAAGTTCCGCTGTTGGGTCGCCAAAAGGATTAACGGCTCGACTATTCATCAACGACGCCATCCACACAAAGGACGTCTTCATCCCTGGCCACGCGTTCATGTTTGGCAGTGTCGTACTGCGCGCCGATCCGATCGGCCGTCTCGGCCAGGTTGGAAACTTTGCCCCCGGACAGGAGATCAGGTTCAGGAACCTAGAGTTCACTGCCGACTCCCGGGGATATCTTACTCTGACAAAATCTTCCGCTCCCCTTGAAAAACTCACTGATCCCGATGCTTTAACTTTGGGAGTGGTAAACCAGACGGAGACTAATGTTACATGGAGCCCGGCCTTAAAGCCCGACCCCGTCAGTTCGATCGAGCTAGTTCCGGCCGAACACTGCCTGGGCACAACCTCGAACGTCCCCAGAGCGGCTTTACTACAAGTTAGTCCCGAATATTCGGAGGGCATGGACCCGACAGACCTTTCATCATGTAAATTTCTTTTTCATTTCGGGACTGGGCATCCCTATTACCACTGTACTCTCGTGCAATGACAAGTGAATAAACATGCATCTTGAGAATAGCACATCTAGCATGGAAAATATTGGCCACCCCTTGCCGCTTCATGAGTGCTACTTCTTGAGCTTGCGTTGGTTTTTCCCTTGAAGAGGAAAGGGTGATGCAGCAAAGTAGAGATAAGTATTTCCCTCAGTTTGAGAACCAAGGTATCAATCCAGTAGGAGACAATGCACAAATCACCAATACCTGCACAAATAATCAAACAACTTGCACCCAACGCGGTAAAGGGGTTGTCAATCCCTTCACGGTTATTTGCAAAAGTGAGATCTAATAGAGATAGATGAAACTAAACAAAAGGTAAAGTAAATATTTTTGGTATTTTTGGTATATAGATCGGAAAGTAAAAGATTGCAAAATAGTAGATCGAAAACTTATATGATGGAA
The DNA here is from genome assembly GCA_011799875.1 of Thinopyrum elongatum. Lineage (NCBI taxonomy): Eukaryota > Viridiplantae > Streptophyta > Magnoliopsida > Poales > Poaceae > Thinopyrum > Thinopyrum elongatum. The sequence goes on from CM022300.1 coordinate 45,154,266, forward strand.
AATAGTAGATCGGAAACTTATATGATGGAAAATAGACCCGGGGGCCATAGGTTTCACTAGAGGCTTCTCTCAAGATAGCAAATAATACGGTGGGTGAACAAATTACTATCGAGCAATTGATAGAAAAGCGCAAAGTTATGACGATATCTAAGGCAATGATCATGAATATAGGCATCACGTCCGTGTCAAGTAGACCGAAACAATTCTGCATCTACTACTATTACTCCACAGATCGACCGACTCCTGCCTACATCTAGAGTATTAAGTTCACGAAGAACAGAGTAACGCATTAAGTAAGATGACATGATGTAGAGGAATAAACTCAAGCAATATGATGTAAACCCCATCTTTTTATCCTCGATGGCAACAATACAATACGTGCCTTGCTGCCCCTACTGTCACTGGGAAAGGACACCGCAAGATTGAACCCAAAGCTATGCACTTCTCCCATTGCAAGAAAAACCAATCTAGTTGGCCAAACCAAACCGATAGTTCGAAGAGAATTACAAAGATATCAAATCATGCATAAAAGAATTCAGAGAAGATTCAAATAATATTCATAGATAAGCTGATCATAAATCCACAATTCATCGGATCTCGACAAACACACCACAAAAGAATATTACATCGGATAGATCTCCAAGAACATCGAGGGGAATATGGTATTGAGAATCAAAGAGAGAGAAGAAGCCATCTAGCTACTAGCTATGGACCCGTAGATCTGAGGTAAACTAGTCACGCTTCATCGGAAGGGCAATAGAGTTGATGTAGAAGCCCTCCGTGATCGAATCCCCCTCCGGCAGGATGCCGGAAAAGGCCCCTAGATGGGATCTGACGGGTACAGAAGGTTGAGGCGGTGGAAAAGTGTTTTTGTGGATACTTCTGGTGGTTTGGGGATATATGTGAATATATAGGCGAAGGAATTAGGTCAGGGGAGTCATGGGGGGGGGGCCCACAAGACAGGGGCGTGCCCTACCCCCTGGGCGCGCCCTCCACCCTTGTGGCTCCTCCGACTTGATCTCCAAGTCTCCTGGGTGTCTTCTGGTCCAAGAAAAATCATCGCGAAGGTTTTATTCCGTTTGGACTCCGTTTGGTATTCCTTTTCTGCGAAACTCTAAAACAAGGAAAAAACAGAAACTGGCATTGGGCTCTAGGTTAATAGGTTAGTCCCAAAAATAATATAAAATAGCATATTAATGCATATAAAATATCCAAAATAGATAATATAGTAGCATGGAACAATCAAAAATTATAGATACGTTGGAGACGTATCAATGAGCGGTACGGGCACACAAAAAGGGAATTTATTTTGAAAATTAGAGATGGCACATAAAAATTTGCTTAGAGCGGCACAAAAATACCGCATATAGGTCGGTATGGTGGACTCATATGGCAAAACTGGGTTTAAAGATATTGGATGCACAAGTAGTATTTCTACTTAGTACAAGTGGAGGCTAGCAAAAAGATTGAGAAGCAGCCAACCAAGAAACGAAAAATCTCATAAGCGATCATTAAGCATAAGTAACACTGAATAATATAACACAAGTAGGATATAATTTCATTGCATAACTATTGACTTTCGTGCTTGCATAGGGAATCACAAACCATAACACCAATATTCTTACTAAAGCATAATTACTCACCAACATGACTCACATATCACTATCATCATATCTCAAAACTATTACAAAGAATCAATTTTATTTTGTCCAATGATCTTCATGAAAGTTTTTATTATATCCCTCTTGAATATCTATCACTTTGGGACTAGTTTCATATATTGCAATTGCTTTTGACAAGCTCAAACAAATCTAAGTGAAGAACATGAGCATAAAAATTTCCGTCTCTCAAAATAATCTAAGTGAAGCATTAGAGAATTTCTTCAAAAATTTACTAGCTCTAAAATTAATCTAAGTGAAGCATGGGAGCATTTTTTCAAAAATATTAAAGCACACCGTGCTCAAAAATATATAAGTGAAGCACTAGAGCAATTCCATAGCTCAAAAAAATTAAGTGAAGCATGAAGAGCAATTCTAACAAATCATAGCATAATTTTGGCTCTATCAAATAGGTGTGTACAGCAAGGATACTTGTGACAAACTAAAAAAGCAAAACAAGAAAAGACTCATATAATACAAGACGCTCCAAGCAAAACTCATGATATGTGACAAATAAAAATATAGCTCCAAGTAAAATACCGATGGTCGTTAGAAAAAAGAGGGGATGCCTTCCGGGGCATCCCCAAGCTTAGTTGCTTGGTTCTCCTTGAATATTAACTTGGTGTGCCATGGGGAATCCCCAAGCTTAGGCTCTTTTCACTCCTTATTCCTTCATCCATCGCGATCTCACCCAAAACTTGAAAACTTCAATCACACAAAACTTAACAAAACCTTCGTGAGATCCGTTAGTATAAGAAAACCAATCTTTACTTTAAGTACTGTAGAAAACCCATTCAAATTTTGTTATTGCATTATATCTACTGTATTCTAACTTTACCATGGCTTATACCCCCCGATACAATCCATAGATTCATAAAAATAAGCACACAATGCAAAGAAAACAGAATCTGTTAAAAACAGAACAGTCTGTAAAGATGCGAATTGTTCTCATACTTATGTACCTCCAAAATTCTCAAAATTTGGAAAACATAGTAAATTTGTATATCAATCTGGTGTAAAAAATTCAGAAGTTTTTGTCGCATCTGTGAATTTAAAAAATTCTGCTAATGGACACAAAATTTTCAATTTTTCAACAGGATCAAATCAACTATCACCAAAGCTATCCCAAAGGCTTTACTTGGCACAAATACTAATTTAAACATAAAAACACAATCATAAAAGAGGCATAATTGTTCAAACACTCAAGAATAGAAAGAAAAAGGCAAAAAGAAATTTTATTCATTGGGTTGCCTCCCAACAAATGCTATTGTTTTATGCCCTTAGCTAGGCATAATGCATAGATTCAAGTATTGTCATCTTTCTTCTTATTTTCCATAGATGTGTTCTTGTCAGGAGGTTTTTCAAATATAACTTGAAACACATTATCCATAGAAATTTTAGCATTATCAAGTTGCCCATCTACGGCAACAATCCAAGAATATTGTTGATTAACATCATTGAAGACTTGTTGGATTATATCTAAAATGGGGATTTCTTTTTTAAGATTCTCAACAAAAATTTGATTATTTCCAAGAAAACGTCTCAACATATAATCACTATTATAAAAGATCTCATTTATCACCAATTTTTCACGGTTCATACCATAAAAATCAAAAATTTCCCCAGCTTCCCATACTATGTAGTCAAATTCATTCATAAGAATAAGGGTAGCTAACTTTTTAGCTTTAGGATCCTTTATAATGGGAAGCTCATAAAACAATCTTTGCAAGGTAGGGTGGGTACAGATAAATCTATTTTCAAGCTTCAGAACTAGTGTTGAAATAGCCTCCGCATAGGATTTAGTTCTTTTAAGTATAGGAGTATCATCAAGAGTCAAATTTCCAACACAGTTGAAAAATTCTTGGATATGTCCTTTTCCCATAACATTCCCTTGCCCCAAAACAAAAGTTTTAGCATCCAGATTGCCAGATCGTCCAATTTTAGGAGTTAGGCCATCATCTATTTCTACCATACCAAAGTCACTCATGATGACAAGTTCAAGCAAATAAGAGATCTGATGAGATAACGGCAAACGAAAAAGTGGGCGAGTAAAACGGCAATTTTTTGTGAAGTGGGGGAGATGAAAACGAGAGGCAAATGGCAAATAATGTAAATTGTAAATTGCAAGGAGATGAGATTTGTGATTAGGAACCTGATAGATGTTGATGATGTCTCCCAGGCAACGGCGCCAGAAATTCCTTTTGATGTCGCTTGAGACTGCGTCGGTATTTCCCCAAAGAGGAAGGGATGATGTAGTACAGCTACGATAGGTATTTCCCTCAGTTATGAAACCAAGGTATCAATCCAGTAGGAGAACCAAGCAACACTATGTAAATGGTACCTGCACACAAAGAACAAATACTTGCAACCCGACGCATATGAGGGGTTGTCAATCCCTCTTCGGGTAACGGCGCCAGAAATTGTCAAGTTGACGAGATAAAATTTGTGTAGATTGGATAAATAGATCTCGATAAAATGCGAAATATAATAAGTAATAAAAAAGTGCAGCAAGGAATTTTTGGGTTTTTGGAATAATAGATATGAAAATAAAAGCAAATAAAAATAGATCTCAAAGCAAATATGATAAAGAATAGACCCGGGGGCCGTAGATTTCACTAGTGGCTTCTCTCAAAAAAATAGCACATGGTGGGTAAACAAATTACTGTTGGGCAATTGATAGAATATCAAATAATTATGATGATTTCCAAGGCAATGATCAATATATAGGCATCACGTCCAAGATTAGAAGACCGACTCCTGCCTGCATCTATACTATTACTCCACACATCGACCGCTATCCAGCGTGCATCTAGTGTATTAAGTTCATGGAGAAATGGAGTAATGCAATAAGAACGATGACATGATGTAGACGAGATCTATTCATGTAGGAATAGCCCCCATCTTGTTATCCTTAATAGCAACGATACATGCGTGTCTTGCTGCCCCTTCTGTCACTGGGAAAGAACACCGCAAGATCGAACCCATCACAAAGCACCTCTTCCCATGGCAAGAAAAATCGATCTAGTTGGCCTAACTAAACCAAAGATTCGAAGAAGAAATATGAGGCTATAAATAATCATGCATATAAAAGATGAAAAGAAGACTCAAATAATATTCATGGATATAGATCTGATCGTAAACTCAAAGTTCATCAGATCCCAACAAACACACCGCAAAAAAGAGTTACATCAAATAGATCTTCAAGAGACCATTGTATTGAGAATCAAAAGAGAAAGAGAAGAAGCCATCTAGCTACTGCCTATGGACCTGTAGGTCTATGATGAACTACTCATGCATCATCAGAGAGACACCAATGAGGATGATGAACCCCTCCGTGATGGTGTCTAGATTGGATCTTGTGGTTCTAGAACTTGCGGCGGCTGGAATTGTGTTTCGTCGACTTCCCTAGGGTTTCTGGAATATTTGGAGATTTATAGGGCGAAGAGGCAATGTGGGAGGTCACCGAGGGGGCACAACCCCCCTAGGCCTGCCTGGGCTCCTGGGCGTGCCCTGGTGGGTTGTGCCCACCTCGGGCCTCCCCTCTGGTACTTCTTTGGCCCATGTGGCGTCTTCTGGTCCAAAAAAATCTCCAAAAAGTTTCACTACGTTTGGAATCCATTTGGTACTGATATTCCGTGAAGTAAAAAACAAGCAAAAAACAGCAACTGGCACTAGGCACTATGTCAATAGGTTAGTCCCAAAAAATGATATAAAGTTGCTATAAAATGATTGTAAAACATCCAAGAATGATAATGTAACAGCATGGAACAAGCAAAAATTATAGATACGTTGGAGACGTATCACGCCGTTGTCGGGGAGCATAGCTATATTTGTTGAGTCACTTGGGATTATTATCTATTTATCATTATGAAGAATCTGAAGGATACCAAGACTAAGATCGTTCCCTCTAGGACGAGGGGAGGTAAGGAACTGCCATCACACCCTGCACTTGATTTACCTTCTGTTTTGAGTAGACTTGCAACACCACCACATGCTATTAATCCTGATATGTCGCAAGTTATTGATGATGCTGCTTCTTCTATGAATGATACTCATGATGATGCTAGTACCTTGCTTGATGATAATGTGCCACTAGGTGAATTTTTTGATGAACAACTTGCTAGAGCTAAAGAAATTGAGAATGTTGAAACTGATGAAATTATTGAAACTGATGAAGTACTTGAAACTGAAAATCTTGAAACACCTATTAGACCTAACTCTCCTAGATATGAAATGCCTAAGATACCTGAAGGTTATGTTATGGGCGAGGAGATAGCTAGAGACTTTCTTGCTTGCAATGATAGAGATGATCTTAAGAAATTACTATGCAAACTAAAAGAAAAATCTTTGAATGCTAGAATGAAATGTGATCCTAAGTTTGCTACTTCACCTATCTTTGTCACCGATAAGGATTATGAATTCTCTGTCGACCCAGAGTTAATTACTTTGGTTAAATCTGATCCTTTCCATGTCTATGAAACTGAAACTGTTGTGGCACATCTTACTAAATTAAATGATATAGCCACCCTATTTGCTCATGATGAGAAGAATCGCTACTATTATATTCTCAAATTATTTCCGTTCTCATTAAAGGGTGATGCTAAGATATGGTACAATACTCTTGCTCCTGGTTGTGTGCGCAGTCCCTAGGATATGATTTACTACTTCTCTGAAAAATATTTTCCTGCTCATAAGAAACAAGCTGCCTTACAAGAAATATTTAATTTTGTGCAAATTGAAGAAGAGAGTCTCCCACAAGCTTGGGGGAGGCTTCTCCAATTGCTTAATGCTTTGCCTGATCATCCTCTTAAGAAAAATGAAATACTTGATATCTTCTATAATGGACTAACTGGTGCTTCTAGGGACTTCCTAGATAGTTGTGCTGGTTGTGTTTTTAGAGAACGAACTGTTGAACAAGCTGAAGAATTATTGAATAATATATTGAAAAATTATGATGATTGGACTCTTCCAGAATCACCGCCTAAACCCACTCCGAAGAAGAGGGTATCTTATATCTCAATCCCGAAGATATGCAAGAGGAAAAGAAAAGAATGAACGAAAAAGGTATTAAAGCAGAGGATGTTAAAATTTTACCTCCTACTGAAGAAATACATGGACTTGACACACCACCACCTAAGGTGGTAGAGGTAAACTCATTAATGAAATTTGATGAAAGTGACATCCCTTACAATAAATATCCTAGTCAATGCCTTTATGAGTTTGACAATTATATTAGAAAACAAGATCACTTCAATGAAAATGTTATGAAACAATTGAAATATAACTCTAATATGATTGCTCACTTGAGTGACTTGTTATTTAGAATCACTAATGATGTAAGGGGTGTAGGAAAACATGCTTCTATGGTTCAAACTCAGCTAGAACAAGTTGCTAGATCTCAAAAAGAGTTGCTTAGTGAAATGAATAATAATATGAATGACATTGCTGTTAGAGTAGCAACTAGAGAAGGTAAAATGGCTCAGGAACCACTTTATCCTGAGGGATACTCTAAAAGAATTGAACAAGACTCTCAAAGAATTAACACTGATGCACCTAGTCCTTCTAAAAAGAAGAAGAAAAAGAAAATTGATAGGACTTTGCATACCTCTAGTGAACCTGAAATAGAAAAACCTCCTGAAAATAATAATGATGTTTCTATTTCTGATGCTGAAACTCAATCTGGTAATGAACATTCATCTAGTGATAATGAAAAATATAATGATGATGTTCATGAAGACACTCAACTAGACAATGATAAACAACGAGATAATGATGTTGAAATAGAACCAGCTGTTGATCTTGATAACCCACAACCTAAAAATAAAATATATGATAAAAGAGACTTTGTTGCTAGAAAACATGGAAGAGAAAGAGAAGCATGGGTTCAAAAACCCATGCCCTTTCCACCTAAACCAACTAAGAAAAAAGATGATGAAGAATTTGAACGCTTTGCTGAAATGCTTAGGCAAGTCTTTTTGCGCACTCGCTTGGCTGATATTTTAAAGATGGCCCCTTATGCAAAATACATGAAAGACATCATCACTAATAAGAGAAAGATGCCGGAAGCTGAAATCTCCACCATGCTTGCTAATTATTCCTTTAAGGATGGAGTACCTAAAAAACTTGGAGACCCAGGAATACCAACTATACCTTGCTCCATCAAAAGAAACTATGTTAAACTGCTTTGTGTGATTTAGGAGCTGGTGTTAGTGCAATGCCTTTCTCCTTATATAAAAGACTTGATTTGAATAAACTCACACCTACTGAAATATCTTTGCAAATGGCTGACAAATCAACTGCCATGCCTATCGGTATTTGTGAGGATGTGCCCGTTGTTGTTGCAAGTGTTACTATCTTAACTGACTTTGTTATACTTGAGATGCCCGAGGACGACAACATGTCGATTATCCTTGGTAGACCCTTTTTGAATACTGCAAGGGCTGTTATTGATTGCAATAAAAGCAAGGTCACTTTTCATATCAATGGTAATGAGCATACGGTGCACTTCCCGAAGAAACAATTCCAAGTGAATGGTATTAATGTTATTGAAAAATCTCTGACACTCACTATTGGAAATTTCCAACTACCTCTACCTACTGCCAAAAAGAAATATGAAATGCTATTGTTGTGGACATGCATATCCCCGTTGAGGTAACTTAGTGTTTTATGAAAGTTCTTCAGTTTCATGCTAATTGAAGGTGGTTGTTAATAAGACTTGATCAACCTTATTAATGGATCATTTTTTAGAGGTATGAAGTTGATGAATTTAGTAAGCACAACCTTCTGCTCCCAACTTTTGTTTTCTGTTTTTCTTAGTTAAATAAAATAAAATGCCATGTTTTCTCTGTTTTCTGAATTTCCCGTGCAATAAAAAATGACCCAAAAATAAAAGTTCTCATAATGTCCTGAAAATTTAATATGATTTTTTTCTGAATATTTCTGAATTTTTGGTGCAAATAACATCAGAGGGGGTGCACCTGGTGACCACAAGACACTAGGGCGCGCTAGCAACCCCAGACGCACCCTGGTGGGTTGTGGTCCCCACGTGGGTCCCCTCACTTATCTCTTTAGCCCATGTCATCTCCTACCTCCAGAAAAAATTCACCATAGCCCTCTCTCTCTCTCATGTTCTTGCTCTCAAGCCCGCGGATTTCGATCTCTTTGCTTGAAGCTCCGTTTCTGAAACTGTTTTGGGGGATTGCTACTTGGTATATGACTCCTCCGTTGCTCCAATTAGTTTTTGCTTTAGTGGTTTATATTTTGAATAATTAGCTACTCTTGGTGCTGCTGTACATGAGCTTGCATGTTGAATTCTTAGAGTTCTAAGTAGTTTGAATGCTTAATATGGCCTATATGCACCCTTATGAGTAGTTGATATCAATCTTATTAAGTTTTGTTGACAAAAATTTCATGGACAAAAATTTTCAGAATTTTATCTATAGGAATAAGATGAGTTTCTTTAGGAAGTTTGCCTCCAAGAAAAATGCTAAAGGAGTCATTGGGGAATCCTCGGACACTGACCTCAACACTCCAAGAAGGGCGGAGGTGCGGCCGTGCGAATAGCCGCATAATGCCTTCATGGAGGGGGCTAGGATCCATCAAGATTTCAGCCAATTCATTGCTAATGCTGGGCTGACCGACTTCATCGCAGCTGAGTGTGATCAATACCACCTCCTTACAAATTCCTTTGTGCAAAATATCCATTTTCTGAGTAGGAATAATCCTCCTGAAGTGCAGTTTAATTTATACTCTGAAACCCGTCAGATACCACTTACTGATTTTTATGAGATATGCTTGATCCCTTCTGACGGGGAAATAAGAGAACCTAGACCTGCAGAGTTTGAGAATTTTTATCGTACTCTGTCAGTGGGAGATGAGAGAGGCATGTCGAGTGTCACCGCCACTAGCTTGCAGTTTCCTTCTGTGCATTACTTTGCTCTATTCATCGCTAAGTGTTTAATTGCTAGAGAGAAGGTCGGTGCACTTAGTGCTCCTGACTTCGCCATTTTACGCCGTGCACTACACAACGATCGCACTTATAGCTTAGGGGTGCACTTAGTGCTCCTGACTTCGCCATTTTACGCCGTGCACTACACAACGATCGCACTTATAGCTTAGGGGCTATTATTGCACGCCGTCTGCACTTCAACAGAAACAAGGGCAAAATTCATGGTGGTATTTATGCTACTCGCTTAGCGAGTCACTTTAACGTTCAGATACGCCAACATGATTATCCTTTGACCCGAGTCTATCAAGATCACCAGGCGATGGTGGCTCACCAGTTTACTAATGAGGCCGACTCTCTTCATAATATTCATTACAACCTGGTTTCAGTGTGAATTCCCGTGATATTATTCCGTTGCCTGCACTTGCTTTGTTTGATTCTATTGCCAGGGGCGGATACAGGATCATGCTAGCGGATATTGTTGCCTACCGGAACGCCCAGGCGGTGGCATAGCAGGAGCCTCTGGAGTGGTACGCTCGGGTGCCACCACCACATCACTTCGAAATTGGACCGGATGGCTACTATGAGTGGTGATTACCAAGCTAGGCCAAAAGCCTAAGCTTGGGGGAGTACGTATTTCCACCGACATTACATTCATGTTCACACATTTCATTCTAGTTGTCAGTGTTCACACCCTTTCATTGCATTATCCATGCTAGGTTTATTTTCTCGCTTTCTTCTTGTGTGTTTGAAAAAAATTTGAGAAAATCCAAAAAATGTTTCTTGATTCTTTCCAGTTTTTCTTTCTAGTTTAATTAGTTGTAGTATTAAAAGAAAACCCAAAAATATTTCCTTGTTCTTCGTTTGCTTGTTGGGAGCTTTCCTGTGTAAATAGTTTTTCTTGTTTTAGTTTTTGTTTTTCTTTAATTTGCTTTCTCCAAGAAAAACTAAAAACTCCAAAAATACTTTAGTGTGTTTCTCTGAAATTCTTTTCTTTTTTTATTGAGTCGTACCAAGGAGAAGACCACGATGAAAATGTTGAGTAGCTCTCATATGCATTAGTATTGATCTAACAAAGAGCCCAAACTACCATGTCTTCTCCTTTTTAATGAAATGTTTGCAGATTCCAGCTTAGTCCATAACACCCTTGCACTATTATTATTTTCATATCATTCGGTCGTGCAAGTGAAAGGCAATAATGACGATATTTGATGAAGTGACTATGGCAGAGAGAAACGGGTATGAACTCAACTTGTTCTGTTTTTGTAAATATGTTTAACCTAGTATCCATGATTCAGCATATTATGATCAAACATGTTTGCAATGACAATTAGAGATTATAGTTTCTCATGCCATGCTTAAGTAGCTAGGAGTGGATAATGATTTATCTTGGATGTCAACATGCATTAAAATGATTGTGATGTAGTATGACGATATGGTATCCTCCTCTGAATGTTTCAAGTGGCTTGACTTGGCACATGTTCATGCATGTAGTTGAATCAAAACCAACATGGCCTCTATGATATTTATGTTCATGGTGTTCATATCCTACACATGCTAATATTCAATGTTAATTATGCATATCGCATGTTCATGACCATTTTTGCTCTCTAGCTGGCCGCTTCTCAACCTATTTGCTAGCCTTCACCTGTACTAAGCAGGAATACTGCTTGTGCATCAAAATCCTAAAACCCAAGTTATTTCAGATGAGTCTACCATATCTACCTATATGCAGTATTACCCTGCCGTTCCAAGTAAATTTGCATGTGCCACCTCTAAAAATTCAAAAGAACATCTGTTTTGTGTGCCTGGACCGCTCATGGAGCGACAGGGGGTGGTCAGTATCTTCCATACTAAGCGAGTTATTCTCATGATGAGTGTTTATTCACTCGTCCTTGCATGGGCGGTAATAGGGATGCCCAGTCCCGAAATAAAAAATTGTAAATAATTAAACAAAACTCCCACAGGACTGATGTTGGTATGGACGGTACCCGTGGATTCGGCTAGCCGTGGAGTGTGTTTGTTGGTGCAGGGGGAGTAAACCTTTAATTTTATCGCTTGGGAACCGCCACTAATGTGTTTAACATGGAAGATATTGATAACTCTTGGTTGTAACATTGACAGGAAGGGGTACCTCCCAAAATTACATTTATCTCTGTTTTTAAAATGTTGAGCTCTAGCACCGCTGCAAATCCCTGCTTCCCTCTGCGAAGGGACTATCTATTTAATTTTATGTTGAGTCATCACCTTCTCAAACAAGCGCCAGATCTGAGAGCACTATTGTCATCCTCATGCATTGTGTGTAGTTCATGTTGGATGCATCATGACTGGATCTTTTCTACCATGAATTACAATGTTTAGTCACTGCTTGTCCTTTGGGGGTGCTCTGCATTTATGTTTTGCGGTCTCAGAAAGGGCTAGTGAGATACCACTATTGTCATATTATATCATGATTGTTTTGACAAAGTGTTGGCATTTGAGATATCTTATTATTGCTCGCGAGTTGCTTATGCCATTGATATGAGTTAATATAATTTTTGAGAGTTATTGTTGACATGGTTAGTCACAATGTTTGCTGAAAACCTGGGTGCTACTTAAGCTTATTTATGTAAACAAGAACAAAAGAGTTCGTAAAAGTTTTTCTTTTTCACTTTCAGTTTGTCAATTGAATTGCTTGAGGATAAGCAAAGGTTTAATCTTGGGGAGTTGATACGTCTTCGTCGTATCTACTTTTCCTAACGCTTTTGCTCTTGTTTTGGACTCTAATTTGCATGATTTGAATGAAACTAACCCAGACTGACACTGTTTTCAGCAGAACTACCATGGTGTTGTTTTTGTGCAGAAATAAAAGCTCTCAGAATGGAATGAAACTTTTTGGAGAATTGTTTTACAATAAAAGAAAAATGTTGGAGCCAAGAACCACCGGAGGGGGGCCCTGGGTGGGCACAAGACACCAGGGCGCGCCCCCCTCCAGGCGCGCCCTGGTGGGTTGTACCCACCTCGTGGCCCCACTGACCCTAATTTCAACGCTATAAAATCATATTTCCGGAGAAAAAAATAAGAGAGGAAGTTTCATCTCGTTTCACGATACGGAGCCGCCACCACCTCCTGTTCTTCATCGGGAGGCCAGATCTGGAGCCCGTTCGGGGCTCCGGAGAGGGGAATCTTTGGTCTTCGTCATCACCAATCCTCCTTCATCACCAATTCCATGATGCTCCCCACCGGGAGTGAGTAATTCCTTCGTAGGCTCGATGGTCGGTGAGGAGTTGGATGAGATTCATCATGTAATCGAGTTAGTTTTGTTAGGGCTTGATCCCTAGTATCCATTATGTTCTGAGATTGATGTTGTTATGACTTTGCCATGCTTAATGCTTGTCACTTAGGGCCCGGGTGCCATGATTTCAGATCTGAACTGTTTATGTTTTCACCATTATATCTATGTTCTAGATCCGATCTTGCAAGTCATATTCACCTATTACGTGTTATGATCTGTAAACCCCAATGTGACAGTAATTGGGATACTTTTCAGTGATGACCGTAGTTTGAGGAGTTCATGTATTCACTATGTGTTAATGCTTTGTTCCGGTTCTCTATTAAAAGGAGGCCTTAATATCCCTTAGTTTTCTTATGGACCCTGCTGCCACGGGAGGGTAGGATAAAAGATGACATGCAAGTTCTTTCCATAAGCACGTATGACTATTTACGGAATACATGCCTACATTATATTTATGAACTGAAACTAGTTTTGTATCGCCCTAGGTTATGACTGTTATATGATGAATATCATCCAATGAATTCACCGATCCAATGCCTACGAATTTTCCACATATTGTTCTTGCTAAGTTACTATTGTTGTTGTTATTGTTACGCTCGCTACAAAATCATTGCTATCACTGTTACCGTTACTGCTACTGTTACCACTACTATCAAAACTATCATATTACTATGCTACTGATCACCTTGCTGTAGATATTTAATCTCCAGGTGTGGTTGAATTGACAACTCAGCTGCTAATACTTACAAATATTCTTTGGCTCCCCTTGTGTCGAATCTATAAATTTGGGTTGAATACTCTACCCTAAAAAACTGTTGCAATCCCCTATACTTGTGGGTTATCAAGTACGATTACGACATTCGGACACACCATTACCCTATGGTGTAATAGGTGGCGTGAGCTGTGAAACAATTCCACATTGTCTTAAATGCATACCAAACTCGTAACTCAAATATTCACCTCCACGATCAGATCATAGAAACCTTATTTTCTTGTTACGATGATTCTCCACTTCACTCTGAAATTCCTTGAACTTTCCAAATTTTCAGACTTGTATTTCATTAAGTAAATATACCCATATCTACTCAAATCATCTGTGAATGTAAGAAAATAACAATATCCACCGCGTGCTTCAATACTCATTGGACCGCATACATCGTTATGTATTATTTCCAACAAGTCACTAGCTCGCTCCATTGTTCCGGAGAACGGAGTTTTAGTCATCTTTCCCATAAGGCATGGTTCACATGTCTCAAATGATTCATAATCAAAAGATTCCAAAAGTCCATCAGCATGTAGTTTCTTCATGCGCTTTATACCAATATGACCTAAGCGGTAGTGCCACAAATATGTGGTACTATCTTTATTAACTTTTCATCTTTTGGCATCAATATTATGAATATGTGTATCACTACGATCGATATTCAATAAAAATAAACCATTCACAAGGGGTGCATGACCATAAAAGATATTACTCATATAAATAGAATAACCATTATTCTCTGACTTAAATGAATAACTGTCTCGCAATAAACAAGATCCAGATATAATGTTCATGCTCAATGCAGGCACCAAATAACAATATTTAGGTTTAAAACTAATCCCAAAGGTAGATGTAGAGGTAACGTGCCGACGGCGATCACATCAACCTTGGAACCATTTTCGACGCGCATCGTCACCTCGTCCTTAGCCAGTCTTCGTTTATTCCGCAGCTCCTGTTTCGAGTTACAAATATTAGCAACCGAACCAGTATCATATACCCAGGAGCTACTACGAGAACTAGTAAGGTACACATCAATAACATGTATATCACATATACCTTTGTTGATGTTGCCAGCCTTCTTATCTGCCAAGTACTTGGGGCAGTTTCGCTTCCAGTGACCATTCCCCTTGTAGTAGAAACACTCAGTCTCAGGTTTGGGTCCAGCCTTGGGTTTCTTCACGGGAGCGGGAACTTGCTTGCCGTTCTTCTTGAAGTTCCCTTTATTTCCCTTGCCTTTGTTCTTGAAACTAGTGATCTTATTAACCATCAACACTTGATGCTCTTTCTTGATTTCTACCTCCGCGGCCTTAAGCATCATGAATAGTTTGGGGATCGTTTTTTCCATCCCTTGCATATTATAGTTCATCACAAAACCCTTATGCTTGGTGGCAGTGACTGGAAAACTTTGCCAACCGTTGTCTTATCTGGAAGATAAACTCCCACTTGATTCAAGCGATTGTAGCACCCAGACACTCTGAGCACATGCTCACTTACTGAGTTGTTCTCCTCCATCTTGCAGGCAAAGAACTTGTCAGATGTCTTATACCTCTCAACACGGGCATCAGCCTAAAATACCAATTTCAGCTCTTGGAACATTTCATATGCTCTGTGGCGTTCAAAACATCTTTGGCCCCTGATTTCTAAGCCGTAAAGTATGGTGCACTGAACTATCGAGTAGTCATCAGAACGTGCCTGCCAGACATTCACAACATCCACAGACTAAGCTAGAGGGGTTGGCATCCTAACTCCTCAGCCTGACCAAATTCGTCAGAGACTAGATGAACTTCGTCACTGTCACTGGCAAATTCTTCAGTTGTTCCAGAGATTTCCAAAGTCTTCACTCGAAGCGGCTGGTATATGTATAGGTTGAGCATCACTTTGGAAATGTGATAAGTGCTTCACCTAGACCCCCTTTAACAGTACTGTTTTTCCTATGACTCAAATAAGAAGAAAAGGAAACTATGAAAACAAAGTCTTCAAGCTTCAAAGTCTTCACATCAATTTCCTCAAAGGCCGCACCAAATTCTTCACTTCAAGAAATACATTTTTAGGGGTCATCTTCCGTGGTTAAACCAAGTCTTCAGGGACTATAATCTTCTGTGTGAACTCACAAACACATTAGTCCCTTAACCTATTTGTCTTCAATATTCCAAAACCACTAAGGCGGCACTTGAAGCACTTACGCAAACATGTAACTGCCCCTCCACGACAAATACACCCTAGAGTTGCAGTCGTGTTGAGTACATGTAGTTGCAATCAGGAGTGACACTTGTAGTTGCGTGTCTAGTGACAGACATGCAACTGATAAATACACCCTAGAGTCACAGTTGTGTTGAAAATATGAAGTTGCAGTCATGGGCAACACTTGCCGTTGTATGCCTAGTGGTAGACATACAACTGCTCCACCCCTCGCCCCTCCTCTCAAGAAGACACCACCGAGTTGTAGCCGTGTTAAAGACATGCAATTGCATCCGGGGATGACATTTGCAATTGCGTTCCTATTAGAAGACATACAATTGTTATCCTCCTTGATTTTTTTTAAATGTATGCAAATGCCAGTCCTTCATCATTTGCATGCGAGTATGCTACTTGTGAGCTGCGTTGGGATTTTCTCAAAGAGGAGAGGATGATGCAGTACAGTAGAGATAAGTATTTTCCTCAATTATGAAACCAAGGTTATCAATCCAGTAGGAGAACCAAGCAACACTATGTAAACAACACCTCCACACAAACAACAAATACTTGTAACCCAACGCGTAAAGGGGTTGTCAATCCCTCAATGGTTACGAGCAAGATTAAATTGTATAGGATTTGATAGATAGATCTAACTAAACTACAAAATAAAATAAATAAAAGAAAATTGCAGCAAGGTATTTTTAGGATTTTTATATGATAAAAGATAGACCCGGGCCATAGTTTTCACTAGAGGCTTCTCTCGAGAAAATAGCATACGGTGGGTAGACAAATTACTGTCGAGCAATTGATAGAAAAGCAAATAATTATGACGATATCCAAGGCAATGATCAAACATATAGTCATCACGTCAAAGATTAGTAGACCGAAGCAATTCTGCATCTATTACTATTACTCCACACATCGACCGCTATTCAGCTTGCATCTAGTGTATTAATTTCATGGAAAAATGGAGTAATGCATTAAGCAAGATGGCATGATGTAGACAAGATAAACTCACATATGAATAAACCCCATATTTTTACCCTTAATGGCAACGATACATACGTGTCATGTCCCTTTCTGTCACTGGAATTGAGCATCACAAGATCGAACCCATCACAAAGCACATCTTCCCATGGCAAGATAAATCAATCTAGTTGGCCAAACCAAACCAATAAATCGAAGAAAAAATACGAAGCTATCTTAATCAAGCATAAAAGAGTACAGAGAAAACTCAAATAATATTCATGGATAGATTTGATCATAAACCCACAACTCATCGGATCTCAACAACACACCGCAAAAAGAATTACATCGCATAGAACTCCAAGAACATCAAGGAGAACATTGTATTGAGAAACATCGAGAAAGAAGAAGCCATCTAGCTACTAACTATGGACCTGTAGGTCTGTGGTAAACTACTCACGCATCATCGGAGGGGCGACAAGGTTGATGAAGAACCCCTCCGTGATCGATTCTCCCTCCGGCAGAGTACCGGAGAAGGCATCCAGATGGGATCTCTCGAGAACAGAGGCTTGCGGCGGCGAAAAAAGTATTTTGTGGACTCCCCCGGGGTTTATTTGATTTTAGGGTATTTATAGAGGCAGAGTTGGGTCAAACGGAGCCTCGTGGGCCCCACCACCCATCAGGGCGCGCCTGCCCCCCATGGGCGCGCCCTAGTGGGTGGTGGGCCCATGCTCCCACGTTTGGTCTTCTCCCGAAGTTTCTAGCGTCCCTTATGTCTAGAAAAAATTCTCCAAAAAGTTTTGTGGCATTTGGATTTCATTTGGTACTGATATTCTGTGAAATCAAAAACAAGCCAAAACAGCAATTGGCACTGGGCGCTAAGTTAATAGGTTAGTCCCAAAAACTGATATAAAGTTGCTTGTAAATGTATATAAAACATCTAAGATTGATATTTTAATAACATGGAACAATAAAAAATTATAGATACGTTGGAGTCGTATCAGGGTGCAACATATGTAGTTGCACATCGAGGACAGATGTGCAACCGGATGGTCAATTTGGAAAAATAACTGAAAAACCTCTATTAAAATAACCAAAACTCAAAAAATAAAAATAAGTAATTAAAACGAAGCAAAAAAAAGAGAAAAGAGAAAATAATTCCACCTACCGGGACTCCCATGCAATCAATCACGGCAAACCCATGAGTTGTGCGCACGTCGTGGCGCTTCGAGTTACATGCAAGGTGCAACATATACAATTGCAAGTAGGGCGTCGATGAGCAACCAGGTGGAGTTTGAAAAATAATGTAAACACCCCTATTAAAAAAATAAGCACGCGAATCAATCTGTGGTTGGATGGTTAGAGGGATAGTGGTATCCCCAGCCCACCAGGGTTCAAGTCCTGGTGCTCGTAGTATTTCTGGATTTATTTCAGGATTTCCGGCGATGCGCTTTCAGTGAAAGGAGACGTTCCCGCCGACGTGTGTGTGTTAATAAGAGTGAGTGTATGTGCGTATGTATAAGCGCTTGCGTCTGTACTGTGTTAAAAAAACAAGCCCAACACACACAAAAAAGTAAAATAAAAAAGCCAAAAAAGTAATAAAATAATTATTAACCCACCTAGCGAACCACCCACACAACCAATCTCTCCAAACCCAAGACTACGCGTGTGAATTGTGCCGCTTGCGTGCAACATATGCAGGTCCCTTGGGGATGTATATGCCGGGTGGCACATTCAACAAAATGACATAAACATCATTATTAAAAAAAATGTTCAAAACACAAAAACTATATAATAATAATAATAACTATGAAAAGATAGTAATGAAAATGTTAAATTATTAATAAACGTAAGCCAAAAAAGATAGTCAAAAAAATAAAAAGCCCACACAGACAAAAGAAAGAAAGGAGAAATACAAATAAAAGTGAAACCAAAAAAGAAAATAGAAACAAATAATCATGTATTAAGAATTTTATGGATATTTAAAAAGCTTAATGTGTTTTTAGAAACAGTAAAAGAAAACCATGTGTTAGAAAAAAGTTTAAAGTATTCTCAAAGAAAATCCGTGTATTGATAAGTTCATTCATGCGTTTCTAAAAAACTTGGGAAAAAAGAAAAAAACAAAGAGAAAAGAGAAAACGGAACAAAAAGGACAAACAAGCAACGTGTGCAATGCACACACAAATATAATAATAATAATAACTATGAAAAGATAGTAATGAAAATATTAAATTATTAATAAACATAAGCCAAAAAAGATACTAAAAAAATAAAAAGCACACACAAACAAATGAAAGAAAGGAGAAATACAAATAAAAGTGAAACCTAAAAAAAGTGAAACCAAAAAAGAAAATAGAAACAAATAATCATGTATTAAGAAGTTTATGGATATTTAAAAAGCTTAATGTGTTTTTAGAAACCATAAAAGAAAACCATGTGTTAGAAAAAGTTTAAAGTATTCTCAAAGAAAATCCATGTATTGATAAGTTCATTCATACGTTTCTAAAAAACTTAGGAAAAAAGAAAAAAACAAAGAGAAAAGAGAAAACGGAACAAAAAGGACAAACAAGCAACGAGTGCAACGCACACACTGACATCCGTTTTTGTTTTTTGAACACGACATGCATTTCTTAAAAGACCTATATTGGGGACATAGAAGACCAAACCATATAAGAGAAAGGAAAAAAAACAATCCTAACTATTCTTTTCATGGTAATACGTGTCTCATTTATGTCATAGAGATCATAATACAAATCACGTACATATCGATCTGGCAAACTGAAAAGACAGCAAAACGTCAGCTTTTACACAAAGAAACATCAGCCAAGAAGTAAAATTACAAACGAGATCGGAAAATCCTTTGAGCTTGACACCAACGTCCTTCATCTGCCTCTGGCACCACCACAGCAGCCACCAATAGAAAACATGATGGATCACCTCCACACCCGAGCACGACGCGGCTCCATCACTGATAAGTAGCTTTACGGACCTGCAAGGTGGCTTGCCAAAGGCAAAACCATTACCGTTGAACGAATCAGACAAGAGAAACACCCTGGACACACCATTGAACTCCAGATCTGGCATCTCGCATGTCTAAAACGTCGGAGGAGGAAACCATACATGTCATCCACGAACCAGGACCCAACACACGATCCACCATTTTTCAGATGCCGCTGATGCAGACCACAATCTGCATCCGCTCCTTGACTACCTCCCAAGCTCCATGACGGTGCTGGAGCAGACGACGTCACAACGACGAAGCCCGATGACACGGGTCCACCACAAGTATGCCGCTGCTGCATCATCCTTGCTTGAACAGGCTGGTTTCCAAATCCATCCCCAACCATAGGATGGATCGCCTCGTCGGGGTAGGATCTGAAGAATCTTTATTCAGCACCGCCATCGCTGCCGCCAAAGCCAAGACGATGAGCAGCCCAAACAAGCTACTAATGGCTAAAACGATCCACACGCGTGAATCCGACGACCCCCCTCACCACTGATGACCGGGGTCGTCGACGGAGGGGAGCCGCCGAAGGACGGCGTGGAAGGAAGCGCTCCTAGCGGCGGCGACGAGATCGCTTTCTTTCTTCCCCTGAAAGAAAGAAACGATACGTGTCTTCTCCCATTCACATAGCCCAGCCATCAACGCTACGTACGAGTGAGACCTAACTCATACATAATGAAACAACACCTAAACACAGTTTTACTAGTCTTGCGCGGATCTTAATGCATCTTGATTGGACGATTAAGAAGTCGACTAAGACTTCGTTAAATCTCAGTCGGTTAAGATTTAGCAAACCCCTTAAGAAAAAAATAGAATTTGAACGCTACATGGTACAAACTTATTCAATATGTTTTGCTTCATACAAATTCTTCTAATGTTTGTCAAAGTTTGTAAAGAGAGGTGCCAAGTGAAAACTCTTGTCTTGGCTCCATAGAAAACATGATAAGTGTGTTACTGCCTGAACACTACTAGGAAAACCCCTATAGATAACCACTTAATAGTGGCGCGAGTTATTCGGCCTGCGCTACTGCTCCTTAGTAGTAGCGCGGATAAAAACCATGCGCTACTGGTAGGGCATAGCAGTAGTGCGGGCATAACAGGCATGCGCTACTACTATGTGGTCCCCATCATGCCCCCATGACAACCCATGCTAAATAGTGATTTGTGTGTTGACTTCCTGGAATTTGTCGTCGATTTTTAATATTTCAATTATAAACACAACAAATAGATGACGAGGATAGGATCCCCGAGTGCGATGACTGTACCGATGAGGGGCGTATGCGCGATAATCCTCACTTGGAAAATGATAGGTGCTTCTCCCTCATGCTTGAAGAGGGCTTCAAATATTATACGGTATATAATCTGCACGTATTTCTTTTTAATTAAACATGGCTTAAGATTTTTTGCTTTAGCGTGTAATTCTTTTTTTATATAATTCGACTAGTGCATCCCCTGCTATGCAAGACATTATGTCCTAGAGAAGATCTATTTGGATGACATGGATAATGTAGATGAGAGGACAACTTACCTTGAGACAAAACATCGTTTCATTTTTAGACTATGATCTACAATCAAGTAGGTCACACATATTTTCCTTGTGCAAATTGAAGAGGATTATGCAATGGGATTTGAAGTGGGTATGAGCATAACCTTCGATATTGGCATCATTCCCCAATAAGATCCGGTCACCTTTCCTCAATATAATCAAGAGATTTGGGTGGATACAGACATGATTCTAATTCTTCCTTCGCGTGAGTTTCTTAAACAAATTAGTTAAATATGCTATATTGCTTATTTAAAAATAGTTGTTATTCACCCCTAACTTAACTTGTTTTATTTAAAATTGATAGTTTATTTTCTATCTTCAAGAAAAACACAGAATATAATAGACGAGCATATGATTCATATAGCCTTTAACATCAGCCCTCCAGTTAGCATCGACATTTTGTTTGGGAAGTGGCTTACTGGAGTGGAACCAGTTACTTTGGGACATATTCGAATAGGAATATGCGCACTACTTTGGGTTATATGGAAATGCAGGAACAATATGATCTTTAACAGACAACACTTTATAAACTTCTTGCAGGTTATCTACAGAGCTTCAGCTTGGATCCATACGTGGTCGTCACTCGCTCATACGGACCCCGGGGAGCTTTTGGCTACTGGGTGCAACCGATGGGAGACGGTAGCACTGGCTATCTACAACCTGTTTGGATATCGGTCTAATAATAGGATAAGTGTTTAGTCATCTTGTCCTGTTTATGGCCGGTTGTGACTTTGTTTATTATCTTTGCTATTTGTGCTCTCCTTTTGCGAGATGTACTGTACCGCGGACCTTGGTTTGTTTGCATTTTAATAAGATGGCCGCATGCATCGTTCTGATGCAGAGGCCGAGGGTCTTCCTCCTTTTCAAAAAAAAGTAGACAAGACCTATTACACTCCTGGCTCAAAGCTTACTTGGGAGGAGAAGAATTATCTTATCTCCTTTGTTAATGATGTTCAGTCGTTTAGTGGCATTTATGGAGCTGGCTGAAATACTACACGGTATGTGCCATTACTCCACAAGTTGAGCGATACTAACGTTCTTAGAAAAGCATGGTAAGATTTTTTTTTTTACTATTGTATCACTAGTCCATCTTTTTCATACATTCTTCTTAAATAAACTATATTGTTTACTATGTTACTATTATATTCTTCAACAGAACCTCCCAAGTGTTGTTGGGCCTGCGTTGATGGATGTGCAAGGTGAGATGACAATTATGTGCCATGAGGAGACCAATTTCAAATATAAATATTCGACTGAATGCCTACAAGATAGAGGCCTCAAAATTGAAAGATGGAGGCAAATAGCGAATGAGCGCTGGCCAGAAATTAGAGACTGATGTATCTTTGTGCTCCATCATGGAGATTGGGGGGGGGGGGGGGGGGGGTCCATTCTTTTCTATTTTACCTAAAAGAGAAGAGTATGTCCTAGTACTTGTCGTAATCGGTACTAACTAAGTAGTAGATATTTGTACCGTCGATGGTGTTATGACTACTATGTGTTGCGAAGCTATCTACCTAGGATGATAACAATTAGTTGGTGTATTTTTAATCATGATTGATAACAATTAGCTAGTGGTTAACGTATGTTGATGATGATGAGACATTGTTATATCACTATGATGATGATGCTGATTAGACATTATTGTATCAGATACTTTCAATGATGTATGTATATGTTGTGGACTGTATGAAAACATGTATAACTGCTGTATAAGTACTGCATAAATACGCAAAAAAGAATACATGGAGGTAGTAGTAGTGCGGGTGGCAGATCTCACTCTGTGCGTTCGGTTTATTCGGTTTACATGGTTCGGTTTATACGGTTTTTTGGTTTGTATGGTATTAATACTTCGGTAAATACGGTATGAAATTAAAATATGGTTCGGTTTCGGTATATACCAAATTATTTCGGTATGGTTTCGGTATATACCATAATAACCAAAGTTGACGCGAATTTGAAAATGACGTAATAATTATTTACAAATTTATGACTAAAAACACATACTATTTTACACAAATAGTATATAACTATATATGCATGCATTGATTCATCTATTGATGGTTATAGACGTGCTTAGCATTTTAAAAAGAGAAAAATGACTATGTTACAAGAAAAATTTATGTGCTTAGTAGGTAATTTGACTCATGTACAAGAAAAATAACAACTTGTATGGTTGTTCATCTCAAGAAATATAAATTTATTTTTTACTTCGGTTTATTCGGTTAACCGTTCGGTTTTTCGGTATATACCATAAAAACCAAAGTTCAAATCGGTTTGAAAAGTTCATACCATACCGAAACCAGAAACCATAAAATTGGTTCGGTTCGGTTTATTTTCGGTATGGTTTTTCGGTTCGATTTTCATATGCACAGAGTGAGACAGATCCGCGCTACTACTACTTCTGTTAGTAGTAGCACGGGTAACACCCGCACTACTACTATTTAGCTGTAGCGCGGGTCTGGACACATGCTACTACTACCCTGTTAGTTGTAACGCGCTACTATTGTGAGTTTATCCCGTGCCACTACTTCTCCCTAGTAGTGGAACTCCGGTACGTAATATATGAGATGAACAGAGCACAAGCCTGATCAAAGAGACTTCTTTTCAAGGATGCTGCTTGGCGTCGTAAATTAGCATACTCCGTTTATAAGTGTTTAACGGTAAGAAAAGAGGCTAAGCAGAGTCTGTGGGAGGCAAGCACAAAATGCATATCCAGAAAGTTGAGCATGACTGCATGAGGTTGTTTATATATCTCCTGAGGCCGTCACCGTTCCTCAGCCAACATAGATGCACTAGCTCTGCAAAATGCCTTAGCACATTAGTGCACTGCAGCTAACGCCATCTGATTGACTAGGCTTACGGTTCTGATCATATCACGCAATTAATGATCATTCTCCAGACACGTCGTTGGATCTAGTAAACAAGACACGTCCATGTCAAGAAAAACATATCCATTCCAAATATAATTTATACTACCTCTGTAAAGTAATATAGGACGTTTTAGATCACTAAACGGAGGGAACACGCAAGACATTATTGATTTCCTTTCTGATGCAATAGTATAGTGAACACGCACGCAGCGGTACCGACACACTTGCATGGACTGCGTCTCTTTTCTCGATCGACCGGCACCAGCACTTGACCTGCTGACCCAGCACATAGCAACATTATTCAGTCACGCATGACACATACCGATCGAATCGAAGACGACGAATACCTAATTAAACTGAGCTTAGCTTGTTCATCCGCTGCCTAATATCTATAATTCGGACATGCACGTACACCAGCTCGTGCCTATACACTGACTACGGGTTATTGATCTGGGCGAGCATGAAGCGTACTTCCTTGGCGGAGGGCCGCTCCTTGGGGTCGCGGGCGGTGCACAACATGGCGATGCGCAGCAACAGCCGGATCTGCTCCTCGTGCCCGGCGCCGGCGATGGCGAGGTCGATGTCCGAGTAGTCGCCGCACTGCACCATCCGGTGCACCCAGCTGACCAGCCCATCCGCGTTCTCCTCCGTCGCGAAGAACAGGTCCCCCGGCTCCTTCCCCGTCGCCAGCACCGCCAGGATCACCCCGAAGCTGAAGATGTCGCACTTGACAGTGAACTTGCCCGACCGGTGGTACTCCGGCGCGATGTAACCCACCGTCCCGGCCACGTGCAAGGACGACACGTGGGTGTGAGCGTCCGGCATCGCCTTGGCCAGCCCGAAGTCTGCGATGCGGGCCTCCATGTCATCGTCCAGCAGGATATTATCCGTCTTTAGGTCGCGGTGGATGATCTGCGGCTGCTGCAACACGTGCAGGTACTCTAGCCCCGACGCAATGCCCATGGCGACGCGGAGGCGCGCCGGCCACGGCAGCCGCACACCGCCGCCGCTGCCCTCCTCCTCGCCCGCCTGTGGCCGCGCCTTGAGGGCGTTTTTCAGGCTGCCGTTCTTCATGTACTCGTAGACGAGGTAGTGGCAGTCCGGCCGCTGCACGTGCACGTGGGCCGCCAGTGGCAGGAGGATGCGGTGCCGGATGTACCCGACGGTGCGGATCTCGGACTGCATCTGCGGCGACCAGTTGTCCAGCTGCCGGCTCCCCTCGTTGACCACCTGCTTCTTGATCTTCTTGATGGCGATGAACTTGGGCTCCTCGCTCTCGCCCTCCACGGGGAGCTGCGCCTTGAACACCTCGCCGCAGCCACCGCGCCCGATCACGGCCAGCGACGACAGTGTGTCTTCCTTTTCCAGGAAGGACAGGTCGTCCGGTCGCTTGATCAGCTTCCGGGTGAAGATCACGATCGCCATGGTCGTGGTGAACTTGTTCCGCCTGCGGATGCCGATGAGTACCAGCCAGAACGGCACGGCGATGCCCAGAGCCAAGATGCCGCCGGCGAGGCACCCGACCACGAAGCCGATGATCCAGATGCCCACCTGGTTCATGAACAAATCTCACGAACGCTCGCGCCAGAAAATCTTGCCCGATGCACCTGTATAATCGAAATTGGGGACGTGAATTTAATCACGTATAAGGAAACATGTAGAAACTGGAGAGTGCGGCTCCGCCCTACTTGAGCTATACTGACGGCGTAACCAGGAAAACAACAGAAACGGGCTGGCTGTGGCCGTCAGGCACGCATGGCGGGGCTCGGCGTGGTGTGCGTGCTGCAGGGTGCAGCCGCGCGTGCGCGCTCACGGCATGCGTGTGTGTGCGGGTGTGCGCGGACAGGGGCTCACCGAGCTCTCGGGCATGGCGGGAGAGACAGCGCGGCGTGGCGTGCGGAAGCGAGAGGGGAGGACGCGAGCGGGAGCTGCTGTGGACTCGCGCGGGTGATGCTCTGTGTGGAGGAGGACGCGAGCGGGAGCTGCTGTGGACTCGCGCGCGTGATGCGCTGTGTGGAGGAGGACGATCGCGTGGTTAGCACGGCGCGGACGCGGTCGAGAGAGTGTTTGTGCAGGTCCAGCGCCCGAGCTCGTGCTCGTTCATGGCAGACGGCCTCGGGCGCGTGTGGATGGGCAACTACGACGACAAGACACGACGGGGAAAGAAGATGGGGAGGAGCGCGAGCTCACCAGGCGCTCGATAGACACGAAGATGACGCCCGGGAGGCGGTGTAGCGACGGAGAGGATGTCTGACCGTGGCAGTGGTCTTCGGGTCCGAGGAAGAAGACGACGGCGACGAGTCGCTCCGGGATCGTGGGGAAGCGTTCGTCGAGGAGGATGAGTGCGGCGACTTCCGCGTTTCTCCTCGTGGAAGGAGAGGCCGGGTGCTGGTTCTTCAGGCCGGAGAGGAGCTCGAGAGGAGGGCTTACCCGAGCTGCGCGAGGCCGAGAGGGAGGGACGAATTGGTTGAGGGAAGGCAGTGCTAGGGGCCAGGGCATCTTTTTATAGGCGGCTATAGGGGTGGCTCGGGCCGTCAAATCAAGACGGCCATCTACGTGGATCCTGCCGAACAGAGGAGGAAGAAGCTTCTGTGGCTGTGGTCTGGTTAGGCTAGACTGAAAGAGATCTTTACTTAATACTTCCTCTGTTTCTTTTTAGTGTGCGTACAAAATTTGGTCAAAGTCAAATTTGATTAACTTTGACTAAGTTTATTGAAAAATATATCAAGATTCACAATATGAAATCAATATTGTTAGATGCATTATGAAATTAATTTTCATACCATATAGCTTTAGTATTGTAGATGTTGATATTTTTTCCTATAATGTTGGTCAAACTTTACAAAGTTTGACTTTGACCAAATCTTATATGCAGACTAAAAAAACGAAGGAAGTATTAAAGGATGGAGGCTTTTATAGTTCTCCATATATTATTCTTTTATATCCATTGATGTTATAGTTAACCATAAAGATTGTCGGTTGAGATTTAAAGAGATGATTGTTACTTTCTACTAAAAGGAGAACCATGGTCAGTGGAAAGTGCCCTGACGTCAACGCATAAATCATGTCATCAAAGAAAGATTTTTGCCAGAAGAAAGAAAAGCAGCCTATTAAATCAAAAAAAAGTAGTCTATTTATTCACGTACAGGACACCCAAATATAAAAGAAAAATCATGTGTGAGAGCTAACTACGTCGTTCGGGTTGGACTGGAATATAACCAATCGAATAGGTTATCTAGCTTTAGTGAATAGTTTATCTATTCTATACCTACTAATAAAGAAAGGTGCGGCGAACCAATCTGTGGTTGGATGGTTAGAGGGACTATGGTATCCCTAGTCCACCAGGGTTCAAGTCCTGTTGCTCGCATTTATTCCTGAATTATTTCAGGATTTCCGGCAATGCGCATTCAGTGGGATGAGACGTTCCCGTCGACGATGAGTGCCTACGGTGACTTCGTAAATTTCAAGATAATATGCCGGCTCAGTCTTTCGGAGGTGCTCATAGGGGTAGGATGTCCGTGTGTGCGTTGATAGGGGTGAGTGTATGCGAGTGTATATGAGCGCTTGCGTCTGTACTGTGTTCAAAAAAATAGGGAAGATGCGTTTCTCCGATTTTTTCATCCGTTCACTGCCGAAAAGCTTTTTTTTCCCTATCCGAGGTGGTACTAAATTTTTGTGCGTCCGTTTGGTAGAAAAGAAAAGGCAATTTTCGTACATGGTCCGTGCACATTGTGGCCCGTCGAAGCCAGCCCACTTATTTTCCTGTGCACACATATAGGAAAACAATATTTACCGCATGCGGCGACAAATAGTCTGACCTTCGCACAGGGCGCAACGCTGTGCCAGCTCGTTTTCTGTCTATCTGTGTTTTATTTCTATTTTATTTTTTGTTCCTTTCTATATTTCTTTTTTCTTTTTTCCGTGCAAACTTTAGACTTTTTTACTTTTTTTCTTAACTACAAAGTAAATCAAAAAAAATAAGAATTTTTATTTGTGTTTTCAATTTTTAGAAAATAATTCCGAAATCCAAAATTTTGTTCCTGTTTTAAAAAATGTTCGAAACTTGAAATTTTTGTTCTCATTACAAATTTATTCAAAATTACAAAACTAATCCAATTTTTTCAAAAAATATTTGTGTTTTCCAAAAAAATCAAGATATTCAAAATAAAATTGCATTTTAGAAAATGTTCCATTTTTTCTAAAAATATTTTGTTCTCCAAAACAAATTGGGATTTTTGAAATAAAATTGGATTTTAAAATATGTTCCAGATTCTATAAATATTCTTGTTTAGTGAAATGTTCACAAATTCAAAATAATTATCATGGTTAAAATAAACACATTTTCAAAAATTATTATAAATGTTCAAAACATGTTCCTGTTTTAAAAAATTGTTTCCCAATTCAAAAAAAGTTATTGCTTTTTCAAAGGTTCATGTTTTCAATAAATGTTTGTGAATTTTAAAAAAATCTCCCTATTTCAAATGTTGTTCATCTTTTTCCAAAATGAACGAAATTTTCAAAAAACTTTTCGAGATTTCAAAAATTGTTCATGTTTTAAAAATATTTTGCAATTCATAAATATTAATTTATTTTTGGAAAATTTCAAAAAAAATCAAAAAATGGTTTTGATTATGGTGATGCAATATGTTCTTAAACGTTCGTGTTGGTCATTGGTAAGCAGGACCCGTTTATTTGAGTGGCCAGCACCCAGTGGTCGAGTTTTTAGGTCGTGAGTTCGATCCTTCAACTTGTCGTTTTTTTTTTGGATTTATACTCGTGCCTTACAAACATAGGTCCTTTTGATGCCTGCCAGTGGGTTGGCCCAGGCGGGAACTATTGTGCGTCCCATGCGCTATTTGACGATAAAAAAGTATGCTTTTTTGGCTATAATTGAAAGAACTATAGGCACGTGACCGCTAAAATAATCAAAGAGAATAAACCCTGATAAAGAAGGGACTGCCTGATTATGCGTGGATTATGCTAATGAAACTTGATTTATGCAATGCAATTAGTAATCCATCCGGTTACATCAGAGTAGAAGAGAATGGCGAAGCAACCGTGCCCTGAAGGTCGCCGCGCAGCCACCAAATGAGGAGGGAGCTGTAACACCCCATGTATTAAGCTACAGTAATCACCCTTTTGATTATGCCATGTCATCATGATCAACAGTGCTTAATCATCATTAGTAATAAATCCCTTTTCAAATTCAACTTCAAATGGGAATTCAAACTTAAAGTGAAAATAAAAGTTGTTCAAATTTGAAAACTAAAATGTTCGAGGTGTGGCAAATAATCCCTGGATATTTGTCATATAGAAACCACACTTTTATAAAATAATTAAATACAATATAGTGACTAAAACAGTGGCAAAACTATTATTTAAATGCTCTTAAAATAATAAACAAAATACAAATTAATTTATTTAAAGTGCCAAATCATTTGTGACAGTGACATAAGTTGTAACACTATTTTTAGGTGTCACTTATATGTTTTATAAAACTAAAATAAAAAGAAACCAAATTGAATGCATAAAACAAATTAACAAGAAAAGCAAAAGAAACTGAAAAAGAAACAGAACCCCCCCCCAACTGGGCTTCGGCCCAGCAGGCCACCAGGCCGCCAGGCCGGCCCAGTCCCCATCTACTAACCCCCTCCCCACCAGGCCGAACCCTAACCCTATCCACTACTCCCCACTCGCTCTCCCTCACCCTCTCCCCCTCCCGATCCGCTCTGGATCGGGATCGAGCCCTGACGTCGCTCGTCGTCCCCGGCGCCGCCCCGCCGTCACCGGCCTGCTCCCCATCGGCGCCGCCCCGCCGCCTCACCGGACCGCCTCGCCTCCTCCCCGACGCGCCCCCAGCGCTCGCCGCCCCGATCCCGTCGCCCCCGACCCCGAGCGCCGTTGTCGATCGTCGCCCCGACGCCGTGCTCCTCCGCCCCCTCGCGTCGCCATCCACCCCGAGCCCGCTGCCCTCCCCGATCGGCCCCCTGTGAGCCACCGCCTCCCCTCCCTCTCTCTGTCCTGCGGCGTCCGACCGTGCTCACCCCACAGTGGCCGCGCTCCGGCCGCGCCCACGCGCTTGCCCAGACCGCGCCCGACCACCGCTCATTCGCGCTCGTCCCGCACTCACCGCTCGCTCACCGCGCCCCGCTCGTCGTTGCTCGTCCGTCCCGCGCCGCTCCGTGCCCTGCTTCGCCCCGCGCAGCCCGCCCCCATGCGCCGCTCGCGCTCCCCTCGCACCGCTCCCTGCCTGGCTCGCCCAGGCCGCGACCTCCCCTCATCCATGCACTGCCCCTGGCCGCCGGCGCCGGCGTGCGCCGTGCGTGCCCAGCGCCGCTCGGGCACGCGCCCGTTCGGGCGACCGACCCGCTAGGCCTTTGTGCCACTGGACAACGGGCCCCACTGCCCAGAACGAAAAATAAATAAATAAAAAAATGTAATAAATTTAATAAATTTAATTAGTTAATTAATCAGTGAATTAATTAACTTAATTAATCTGGTTTAATTAAACTAAGTAAACTTAGTTAAACTAATCACCTAATTAGGACTAACCAGTTCTGTCTAATTAACCTGTGACGTCATGCTGATGTCATGCTGACGTCAGCAAACACTGTTTCGGATAATGTTGGATTTAATAATTTAAATAGTTCTAGAATTTAGTTTAAACTTTAGAAAATCATGTAAAATAATACGTAGCTCAGATCGAAAAACTTTGTACATGAAAGTTGCTCAGAATTTCGAGACGAATCCGAGTACGCGGTCCGTTCGTCCGTCACACATCCCTAACTATCCGAACATGGAACCGTTCCCCTCCGGTCATCTGTCTGACAAATGTCCGAAACCGGGAAAACATTCCCGGATGTTTTCCCTCTTCACCTATATCGTGTAGCACCGCGTTAGAACACCCCTAGCTCTGCGTATTGTCATTTCATGCTCTTGTTTGCTTTATATTTACTGTTTCTTCCCCCTCTTCTCTCTCGGTAGACCCCGAGACCGACGTCGTCCCCGAGACCGACCAAGCTCCGGAGACCGACGACACCTTTGACGACCTTGCCTTGCCGCCGAGCAACCAGGCAAGCCCCCCCCCCCCCTTGAGCATCCCGATATTGCCTATTCTTTCTCTCTCATTCTTGCATTAGAATTGCTGCTACTACTGCTTTACCTATTCTGATGCATAGCCTGTTTATTGTAACCTGCTGTTGATAATTACCTGCATATCCTAAACTGCTTAGTATAGGCTGGGTAGAGACCTATCAGTGACCCCACTTGTCCCGACTGCCCCGTCGGATTATCAGAAGACCCAATCAACGGGATCGAAGATAGGCCCCAACACTGCACTTCACCCCCTTAGTTGTAACGACACTGCAGCGTTACTATCGAGTGCCGAGGGTGATACTTCGTGTAGCACTTAAGATGTTAACTCTGTAGAGTAGCTATTTGGTCGTGGTCATCGAGGGTGATTCCTCCTTCTTCACTTCCGGTAACGACGCTGTCGTGCAACACATCAAGTGTGAACCCATCGAGGGTGATTCCTCCAAGTTCACCTTGACGGATACATCGAGTAGGAATTCAACGAGGGTGATACCTCGGATTCCCCTGATGTTATGGACACACGGATACTTGGACTTTACACTGTTACTTGGAAAGGCGGGTCGACCCTGAGGGGTACCCGCGTGAGCCTAAGTGGCGAGTGTTGTGGAGACGGGTTGACCTGGACGGTGCCCGAGTGATGAATACGAGGCGCGACCGGGCATTCTTAGCCCTTGCAGCAAGTCCTCGAGATGGGGCGACGGGGTCACATCGATCGTGAGTCTCTGCTCGTTACCGCAAGCCCTAGTCCACTAACGATTTGGATATTTGATCCGAGCAGGCCTCTGGCCTGATAGCACTAACCATCACGTGTGCATAGTATGGGCGTTCTGCATCGTAGCATCAGCCGAAAGCTCTGTCAGACATCTAGTTCAGCCTTGCGGCCGGGACGGACCGGCGCCCTCCTGGTGTCTGGCTTCACCCTGCTCGCAACGACCCGGAGTGCACAGGGCGATGGCCCAAGACCCCTGAGCGCTTAGGATGTAGACCGGCGGGGACCTCTCTGCTGAGCTGTAGGTAGGGCTGCGGTGTATCGTTTGGCCGAGGCCGGGCATGACCCAGGAAAGTGTGTCCGGCCGGAGTTAATCGAGCGTGTTGGGTAAGTTGGTGCACCCCTGTAGGGAAGAACACATCTATCGATAGCCGGTCCTACGGTAAAGGACACTCAGAGTTGTATCCCGATCGACACAACTAGACCGTGAGATGATACCTGGATATATGGCTCTGGGATTGCTTCTCGCAGGGAGTCGAGAAGGGATCTCAGGACGAGGTTGATGATTGTATGGCTCTGGGATTGCTTTCTCGCAGGGAGTCGAGAAAGGATCTCTGGGTGAGGTTGAGACTTAATGATACTACTACTATTTTATACTGTACTAATCTACACTCTTCTAATGCTGCAAGACCTCTGAAGATGCTAGTCTTCGATAGGACTAGGCCTTCTCTCTATTCTGGCATCTCTGCAGCCCAGTCCACATATACAGCCACTCTTTGAAAATGTTGCATATGTAGTGTAGATCCTTGCTTGCTGAGTACTTCGGATGAGTACTCACGGTTGCTTTGCTTTCTTTTTCCCCCATATCCCTTTTGATGCAACCAAATGACGGAGCCCCGGTTACAGCGGCCCCACCGACGATCACTACTGCTACCCCCGAGGTTGGATACTTCGACGAGCTGGCCGTCGACCAGGAGTAGGTTCGGAGGGTCCCAGGCAGGAGGCTTGCGCCTTTCGATTGTAGTGTTTTATTTTGTCCCGCCTTTCTAAAGGCCTTTCTGTTTCTCTTTTAATATCTGTACTCAGATATCTGATGCTTTCACTGACGCTTGTATGCCATCGAGCTATGTATTCGAGCCCTCGAGGCCCTGGCTTGTAATATAAAGCTTGTATGACTTATTTATATTTTAGAGTTGAGTTGTGATATCTTCCCGTGAGTCCTTAGGCTTGATCGTGTGCATTTGCGTGTATGATTAGTGCACGATTGAGCCGGGGCGTCACAAGTTGGTATCAGAGCCGACTGCCTCTAGGAATCCCCCTTTCCAACTCCTTGGCCGTAGTTGAGTCTAGTACTTGAAAACCGTTTTACTAACATGGCTGTGTGGCTTACGGGCCCACGTCGCCAATTGGGTGGTATTAGGATCTTTTATTCCTCGTCTTTACTCTGGGACTCTGACCTCTCTTCTATTCGGGTTAAGATTTTACTAACTCCAACTTTAGGTTCTCGTGATCACATCCACCCGGAGTTCTGAAATTACCCCGTTGCTTCAAGATTGTGGGCCAGGTTCTGCTTACAGGATCTTTTTATCGAGGGACCCTGTGTTGTCACTTGCAGACTCCTCGCTCCAATAGTTTTCTCCGACATTGATGTAGCCTTTGCTATGTCTTGTTGTGTACTTCCTTGCCACGTGCCTGCGCGCCGCCTAGCTTGTCTAGCTGCGTGCATTTCCTAACTCCTACCGCCGTTTGTGTCCAACTCCGTGCATCGTTCTGTATGTCTTTAATGACTACTAATATGCACCTGATGCCTCCTTGTTCATTACTCATGCTACATCATGAATGACCTCTTACACCTGCAATTTTGCTTGCTAAACTGCCCCTGTTGATTTGGCAGGATGGCTGACGATCCCCCACCTCCACCTTATATTGCCGCAATGATGCAGCAGTTTGAATTGAACCGTCAGCTCAACGAGAGTCTGGTAAAACGTTTGGAACGCAATGATGCTCGTCAGGAGCCTGGACCGATCTCACTGCCAGAATTTGTTCGCCTCAACCCGTCTGTTTTTCGCAACTCCACCAATCATATGGATGCTGATGATTGGCTTCGTGACATCCTATTTGAGATGGAGTCAGCTAATGTGGCCCCTGATAGTTACGTCACCTTTACGACATTTCACTTGAAGGGTCCCGCTGCTTAATGGTGGGAAAGCCACAAGGGTATGTTGCCTGCAGAGACTGTAACCACTTGGCAGGAATTTCAGTCAGCTTTTCATGCAAGGTACATCCCTCCAGGTCTGCTCGACCAGAAGAAGCAGGAGTTCCGCAAACTCTCTCAGGGTAAAATGACTATGGATGAATATCAGAGGAAATTCCTTGAATTGTCCCGCTATGCTGAAGATGACGTCTACACTGACGCCCACAAGCAGGAGAAATTCCGTGAAGGACTGCGTACAGATATAAACCTCACACTTGCTGTCCATGATTGTACAGACTTCGCAACGCTTGTCAGCCAAACTTTCTGAGTTGAGACTGCTCTGACTAAACACCAGGAGTCGCTCAAGCGCACTCCTGAAGCTAGCTCATCCTCGGGTCAGCCTGTTCAGAAATGTCGAGTCTGGATCCCACACAATGTTCATCATCGACCTGCTCCAAGACCAAGGCCATCTTATGTTGCACCTCGTCTGCCTCCGCCGTCGAGACAGCTAACGATTCAGGGTGGACAGTCCAATGCCATGGCTTCTCCTCAGGCTGCACCACGTCCTCCTGATGGTCGTACGAAGGGCCATCGAACCCATCATTCTAGAAGTCGTAAGGCCAGGCCGCTTGCTATGGGTCGTGGCCAGGTCACTCATGTCAAAATGGGAGAAGCTCGTGAGTCACCTAAAATCATGATGGGAACTCTGCCAGTTAATTCAGTTGCAGCTTCTGTTCTCTTTGATTCCGGGGCATCACATTCCTTCGTGTCCCAGCAATTTGCACAAATACATGGGTTAGCTATGAGCTCATTACCCACTCCATTAGAGATTATCACTCCCCGTTCCAGGTGGCAAACCAAGATGGTAAGTCACAACAATCAGATCAGAATTGAAGGGTTGATGTTCTCTGCTTCCCTTATTGCTCTTGGACCTTCCGACATAGACATCATTCTCGGTATGGACTGGTTGACAGCCCATAATGCTTTGATTCACTGTGCTACTAAGACAGTCCAGCTCACACATCCTTCTGGTCAGGTGATCAACTACTCAGCCAAGATGATGCAGAATGCCGAGAGCCAGATTTATGCTCTGAATGCATTGAATGCTTCACCTCTTGAAGGCATCGAGAACATTCCCGTTGTTCGTGATTTTCAAGATTTCTTTCCAGAAAAACTTCCAGGAATACCCCCTGCTAGAGCTGTCGAGTTTGTCATCGACTTGAAACCAGGCACCACTCCTATTGCGAAGCGTCCTTATAAAATGCCTCCGCACCACCTTCTCGAGCTTAAGGAGGAAATTGACAAGTCGCTTAAGAAGGGTTTCATCCGCCCCAGATCCTCTGCATGGGGAGCACCTTCACTCTTCGTTAAGAAGAAGGATGGTACGAATCGGTTGGTTCAGGATTAGCGACCTATCAACCAAGCAACAATTCAGAACAAATATCCGCTTCCTCGGATCAATGATTTGTATGATCAACTTGCTGGGTCATCGGTGTTTTCTAAACTCGACTTGAGGTTGGGATATCATCAGATCCGTGTTCGTGAAGAGGATATTCCCAAGACTGCGTTTGTTACTCGCTATGGCTCCTACGAGTACACGGTCATGTCCTTCAGCTTAACCAATGCTCCAGCAACCTTCTCCCGTCGGATGAATTACATTTTCATGGATTACCTCGACAAGTTCGTCGTGGTATATCTAGATGATATCCTGGTTTATTCGAAGAATAAAGAAGAACATGCTGAACACCTCCGTCTTGTACTGGAAAGGCTCCGAGAACACCAGTTGTATGCCAAATACTCCAAATGTGAATTTTGGCTTTCTGAAGTAACCTACCTGGGGCATGTGATTTCCAAGGATGGAATTGCTGTTAACCCAGAACGAGTTCAGGCTATTCTTGACTGGACTCCCCCGAAGAACGTCAAGCAAGTGAGAAGTTTTCTCGGCCTTGCAAGTTATTGCCGTCGTTTTGTCGAGAATTTTTCAAAGATTGCTAAGCCTTTGACTGATCTGCTTCACAAAGGCGTTAAGTTTGAATGGACAGACAAATGTCAAGAAAGTTTTCAAACACTCAAAGACAAGCTAACATCTGCCCCAGTACTTGCTCCACCAGATTCTCGCAAAGATTTTGTGGTCTATTGTGACGCATCCCGTGAAGGATTAGGCTGTGTCCTAATGCAAGAGCGTAAAGTGATTGCCTATGGCTCTCATCAGTTGCGCCCACATGAAGAGAATTATCCGGTACATGATCTAGAACTAGCTGCTGTCATCTATGCACTACAGTTGTGGCGACATTACCTTCTCGGGAATCGTTGCGAGATCTACATGGATCATAAAAGTCTGAAGTACTTGTTCACTCAGCCATCTCTAAACCTCCGTCAGCAAAGATGGATGGAGGCCATTGCGGACTATGATTTGGGTATTTCCTGTACCCCTGGCAAGGCTAACGTGATGGCTGATGCCTTAAGCCGCAAGTCCTATTGCGACAACCTCATGGTTAGGCGAGCTCAACCTCGTCTTTTTGAAGAACTGCGCAAGCTGAATCTGCATATTGTTCCACAGGGTTCTCTTAATAACCTTGTGATACAACCAAATCTTGAGAAAGCTGTTAATAATGTGCAAGCTAAAGATGCTGAAATTGATCTGATGAAGAAAGATCTTCACCTTGAAAAGTACAGGGATTTCTCGCTGTCTGAAGATGGAACCTTGTATTTCAGAAACCGCATTGTCGTACCTCGCTTCGAGCTTATGACTGATAAGGTCATGAAGGAGGCACATGATACCCCGCTGTCTATTCATCCGGGTAGCACCAAGATGTATCGTGATCTCCGACAAAGGTACTGGTGGTCCAAAATGAAGCAGGATATTGCTCGGTACGTTGCTGAATGTGATGTGTGTCATCGCGTTAAAGCAGAACATCAGAAGCCTGCTGGAATTCTGCAACTACTTCCTATTCCTCTATGGAAATGGGATAAGGTTCAGATGGATTTCATTACAGGACTTCCCAGATCACAGAAGGGTCACGATGCTATTCTTGTAGTCGTCGACCAACTTTCTAAAGTTGCACACTTTCTGCCTGTCAAAGAGACTATCACTGCTAGTCAGTTAGCAGAGTTGTATATCTCCAGAATTGTTTCACTCCACGGTATTCCGAAGGAGATTAGTTCGGACCGTGGCGGTCTTTTCACCTCAAAGTTCTGGGAAAGTTTCCAAGAAGCTATGGGAACTCATATTACTTGGAGTTCAGCTTATCACCCTCAATCCCAAGGCCAAGTCGAGCGAGTCAATCAGGTTCTTGAAGATATGCTGCGAGCTTGTGTCATATCATTCGGTAAGAAGTGGGAAGAATCTCTTCCTTATTCGGAATTCTCATATAACAACAGCTATCAAGACAGCTTGAAAATGGCTCCCTTCGAAGTACTTTATGGACGTAAGTGTCAAACCCCTCTGAATTGGTCAGAAACTGGGGAACGACCGCTCGTGGGTCCGGATATTATTCAACACGCCGAAGAACAAGTCCGCATCGTCCGTGAAAACCTCAAGGCGGCTCAGGACCACCAAAAGAGCAACTACGATCGCAAACGATGGGGTTTGACTTATCAACCTGGTGATCAAGCTTATCTGCGTGTCACTCCTATGAAGGGCACTCGCCGCGTCGGAATTAAGGGCAAGTTAGCTCCCCGCTACATTGGTCCTTTCCGCATTGTTGCAAGACGTAGCCAGGTGGCATATAAATTGGAGTTGCCGCCGCAATTCTCTCATATCCATGACGTCTTCCATGTGTCGCAACTTCGTCGTTACTTCAAGGAATCTCTGCACCGAGCAGTGGATCACGAGATGCTCGAATTGCATGATGATCTTTCTTATAAGGAGCATCCGATCCACATTCTCGATGAAGCTGAACGTCGGACCCGTCAGAAGGTTACCAAGTTCCTGAAAGTGCAGTGGTCAAATCATACTGAAGATGAAGCCACTTGGGAACGCGAGGATAATCTTCGTGCGGAATACCCCGAATTTTTTCCTTCTACCTCTTAATTCTCGGGACGAGAATTCTAATTAGTGGAGGAGATTTGTAACACCCCATGTATTAAGCTACAGTAATCACCCTTTTGATTATGCCATGTCATCCTGATCAACAGTGCTTAATCATCATTAGTAATAAATCCCTTTTGAAATTCAACTTCAAATGGGAATTCAAACTTAAAGTGAAAATAAAAGTTGTTCAAATTTGAAAACTAAAATGTTCGAGGTGTGGCAAATAATCCCTGGATATTTGTCATATAGAAACCACACTTTTATAAAATAATTAAATACAATATAGTGACTAAAACAGTGGCAAAACTATTATTTAAATGCCCTTAAAATAATAAACAAAATACAAATTAATTTATTTAAAGTGCCAAATCATTTGTGACAGTGACATAAGTTGTAACACTATTTTTAGGTGTCACTTATATGTTTTATAAAACTAAAATAAAAAGGAACCAAATTGAATGAATAAAACAAATTAAAAAGAAAAGCAAAAGAAACTGAAAAAGAAATAGAACCCCGCCCCCCCAACTGGGCTTCGGCCCAGCAGGCCACCAGGCCGCTAGGCCGGCCTAGTCCCCATCTACTAACCCCCTCCCCACCAGGCCGAACCCTAACCCTATCCACTACTCCCCCCTCGCTCTCCCTCACCCTCTCCACCTCCCGATCCGCTCTGTATCGGGATCGAGCCCTGACGCCGCTCGTCGTCTCCGGCGCCGCCCCGCCATCGCCGGCCTGGTCCCCGTCGGCGCCGCCCCGCCGCCTCACCGGACCGCCTCGCCTCCTCCCCGACGCGCCCCCAGCGCTCGCCGCCCCGATCCCGTCGCCCCCGACCCCGAGCGTCGTCATCGAACGTCGCCCCGACGCCGTGCTCCTCTGCCCCCTCGCCTCGCCATCCACCCCGAGCCCGCTGCCCTCCCCGACTGGCCCCCTGTGAGCCGCCGCCTCCCCTCCCTCTCTCTGTCCTGCGGCATCCGGCCGTGCTCACCCCACAGTGGCCGCGCTCCGGCCGCGCCCACGCGCTTGCCCAGACCGCGCCCGGCCACTGCTCGTTCACGCGCGTCCCGCATTCGCCGCTCGCTCACCGCGCCGCGCTCACCGTTGCTCGTCCGTCCCGCGCCGCTTCGTGCCCCGCTTCGCCCCGCGCAGCCCGCCCCCGTACGCCGCTCGCGCTCCCCTGCCCCCGCCCCTCGCCCCGCTCCCTGCCTGGCTCGCCCAGGCCGCGACCTCCCCTCATCCCTGCGCTGCCCGCTGCGCCGCGCTGCCCCTGGCCGCCGCCGCCGGCGTGCGCTGTGCGTGCCCAGCGCCCCTCGGGCACGCGCCCGTTCGGGCGCCCGACACGCTAGGCCTTTGTGCCACTGGACAATGGCCCCACTGCCCAGAACAAAAAATAAATAAATAAATAAAATGTAATAAAAATAATAAAGTTAATTAGTTAGTTAATTAACTTAATTAATCTGGTTTAATTAAACTAATTAAACTTAGTTAAACTACTCACCTAATTAGGACTAACCAGTTCTGTCTGATTAACCTGTGACATCATGCTGATGTCAGCAAACACTGTTTCGGATAATGTTGGATTTAATAATTTAAATAATTCTAGAATTTAGTTTAAACTTTAGAAAATCATATAAAATAATCCGTAGCTCAGATCGAAAAACTTTGTACATGAAAGTTGCTCAGAATTTCGAGATGAATCCGAATACGTGATCCGTTCGTCCGTCACATGTCCCTAACTATCCGAACATGGAACGGTTCCCCTCCAGTCATCTGTCTGACAAATGTCCGGAACCGGGAAAACATTCCCGTATGTTTTCCCTCTTCACCTATATCATGTAGCACCGCGTCAGAATAGCCCTAGCTCTGCGTATTGTCATTTCATGCTCTTGTTTGCTTTATATTTACTGTTTCTTCCCCCTCTTCTCTCTCGGTAGACCCCGACACCAACGTCGTCGCCGAGACCGACGCAGCTCCGGAGACCGACGACACCTTTGACGACCTTGCCCTTGCCGCCGAGCAACCAGGCAAGCCTCCCCCCTTGAGCATCCCGATATCGCCTATTCTTTCTCTCTCATGCTTGCATTAGAATTGCTGCTACTACTGCTTTACCTATTCTGATGCATAGCCTGTTTATTGTAACCTGCTGTTGATAATTACCTGCATATCCTAAACTGCTTAGTATAGGCTGGGTAGAGACCTATCAGTGACCCCACTTGTCCCGACTGCCCTGCTGGATTATCAGAAGACCCGATCAACGGGATCGAAGACAGGCCCCGGCACTGCACTTCACCCCCTTAGTTGTAACAACACTGCAGCGTTACTATCGAGTGCCGAGGGTGATACCTCGTGTAGCACTTCAGATGTTAACTCTGTAGAGTAGCTATTTGGTCGTGGTCATCGAGGGTGATTCCTCCTTCTCCACTTCCGGTAATGACGCTGTCATGCAACACATCAAGTGTGAACCCATAGAGGGTGATTCCTCCGAGTTCACCTTGACGGATACATCGAGTAGGAATTCAACGAGGGTGATACCTCGGATTCCCCTGATGTTATGGACACACGGATACTTGGACTTTACACTGTTACTTGGAAAGGCGGGTCGACCCTGAGGGGTACCCGCGTGAGCCTAAGTGGCGAGTGTTGTGGAGACGGGTTGACCTGGATGGTGCCCGAGTGATGAATACGAGGCGCGGCTGGGCATTCTTAGCCCTTGCAGCAAGTCCTCGAGACGGGGCGACGGGGTCACATCGATCGTGAGTCTCTGCTCGTTACCGCAAGCCCTAGTCCACTAAAGATTTGGATATTTGATCCGAGCAGGCCTCTGGCCTGATAGCACTAACCATCACATGTGCATAGTATGGGCGTTCTGCATCGTAGCATTAGCCGAAAGCTCTGTCAGACGTCTAGTTCAGCCTTGCGGCCGGGACGGACCGGCGCCCTCCTGGTGCCTGGCTTCACCCTGCTCGCAACGACCCGGAGTGCGCAGGGCGATGGCCCAAGACCCCTGAGCGCTTAGGATGTAAACCGGCGGGGACCTCTCTGCTGAGCTGTAGGTAGGGCTGCGGTGTATCATTTGGCCGAGGCCGGGCATGACCCAGGAAAGTGTGTCCGGCCGGAGTTAATCGAGCGTGTTGCGTAAGTTGGTGCACCCCTGCAGGGAAGAACACATCTATCGATAGCCGGTCCTACGGTAAAGGACACTCGGAGTTGTATCCCGATCGACACAACTAGACTGTGAGATGATACCTGGATATATGGCTCTGGGATTTCTTCTCGCAGGGAGTCGAGAAGGGATATCAGGACGAGGTTGACGACTGTATGGCTCTGGGATTGCTTTCTCGCAGGGAGTCGAGAAAGGATCTCTGGGTGAGGTTGAGACTTAATGATACTACTACTGTTTTATACTGTACTAATCTACACTCTTATAATGCTGCAAGACCTCTGAAGATGCTAGTCTTCGATAGGACTAGGCCTTCTCTCTATTCTGGCATCGCTGCAGCCCAGTCCACATATACAACCACTCTTTGAAAACGTTGCATATGTAGTGTAGATCCTTGCTTGCTGTGTACTTCGGATGAGTACTCACGGTTGCTTTGCTTTCTTTTTCCCATATCCCTTTTGATGCAACCAAATGACGGAGCCCCGGTTACAGCGGCCCCACCGACAATCGCTACTGCTACCCCCGAGGTTGGATACTTCTACGAGCTGGCCGTCGACCAGGAGTAGGTTTGGAGGGTCCCAGGCAGGAGGCCTGCGCCTTTCGATCGTAGTGTTTTATTTTGCCCCGCCTTTCTAAAGGCCTTTCTGTTTCTCTTTTAATATCTGTACTCAGATATCTGATGCTTTCGCTGATGCTTGTATGCCATCGAGCTATGTATTCGAGCCCTTGAGGCCCTGGCTTGTAATATAAAGCTTGTATGACTTATTTATATTTTAGAGTTGTGTTGTGATATCTTCCCGTGAGTCCTTAGGCTTGATCGTGTGCATTTGCGTGTATGATTAGTGCACGATTGAGCCGGGGGCGTCACAGGAGCCACAACCCTGACACGAGGGCGAACCCAAAGGAAAAAAAAGGCACGAGTTGGTTGGTCCTCGGCACGCCGACTAACCGCACCACTATCAAGATCTCGCAGGCCAAACATGATCCGAGAGAAGACCACAACTCCTCGCTCCGTCGCCCCACTGTTGTGCAGACCGTTTTTGATGCACACATCAATTATCTCTTCCGTTGCTTCTCAAAAGAATATCTCTACCGTTGCAACGCAGGGGCATATATGCTAGTTAATACTTATGTAAACCTCTCTAGAATAAATCATCAAGTGCGGACAAGGTACGACCAAGCAGCGCTACCTCAGAACCTATAATTGCCGCGGCGGGCCAACGGGGGCATGCGGCAGCTCCGATGTCCTTCTGGCCGTACCACGGACATCCTGCTAAAATTTTCCATACGTCGTCCTCCATGGCGAGTGGGTTCCGAGCATTGCAAAACCAACAAGATCAATGAATCCAACAGCCAGGCCGGATCCGATCCTCAATCGCCATGGAGTCAAGCGTGCGCTGATAGGAAGAAAAACAATTACCCATCGATCAAAGCAATGACGCTGTGGCCGCTGCTGCCTCCGTATTCTGGAATTCATCCTCCCCTATGTACTTTCATCGGTGGCACATTCGTTGTGATCATATTCGACGTGCCTTCACCTCTTTGTGCTGCAGGCCAGAATCTTCATGGAATCATGGGCGTACTTTAGGGGACTCGCAGTTACATAGCAACTCTCGATGGAAAATTTAGCCACTACTTGATCGATGCTTTGGCCAACAGCAACACGCTCGCGTACAGACGCAAAAGCCAGCTGCCCAAGCAGACAGGTGGATTGATTGCGCGAGATGCAAAAGAAACGCATTAGGACTCATATGCAGACATGTATATACTACATCATGCTTAATTCTAGGAAAAAACTAACGCCCACACGTGTGGCATCTTGCACATCGCCCACACGCCTTCTTTACCACTCATTTTGCCACATGTGAACAGATGACATTAGCAGGAATTTTTTTGGTTTTCGGCTTAAAAATGTTTTATCTCCTAATTAAAAAATTAAATTAAAAATCCGTTTTCACCATTAAGTCCGTCTCGACGAGATATTCAAAACTAGACCCCATGTTGATATGTTTCGACGAAATTTTTTTTTGCCCAAAAGTTGCCATGATGTTTACACTGTAGTTGCCATAGTGCTTAAACTAAAGTTGCCATGTGGCAATTTCAGTTTGTAGAGCATGGTAATTTTAGTATTTTGATGATGACAACTCCAGTACTTTGACCATGAAAATTATTTTTTGTATGAACCATGGCAATTTTAAGTGCATGTATCATGGCAATTTTAGTTTATGGTTCATGGCAAGTCTAGTTTCTTAATTCCCCGTTTTATAAATATCAAAATTACTTTTAAATGTAGAAATAAATAGCTGAAACATATCATGACAACTTCAGTGTAAACACCATGACAATTCATGTGCAATAGGCATGGCAACTTTTAACCCTCAAAAAAATTCATCGAAATATATTGATATGAGATCTAGTATCG
Organism: Thinopyrum elongatum; assembly: GCA_011799875.1. Taxonomy (NCBI): domain Eukaryota; kingdom Viridiplantae; phylum Streptophyta; class Magnoliopsida; order Poales; family Poaceae; genus Thinopyrum; species Thinopyrum elongatum. The sequence goes on from CM022300.1 coordinate 45,198,071, forward strand.
AAGATCTCGTCGCGAGGGATTTAATGATGAAAACGGATCTTCAATCGGATTTTTTATTTAAGAGATAAAATATTTTAAAAACTAAAAATTCAAAAAGATTCCCACATGCATGCATGCGGTGACGTGGCGCAGTCTATGTGTTATAGGGCGTGTGGGCGGGTTTCACTCACACCACACGTGTGGGCGTTAGCGTTGTCCTAATTCTATTTTCTAGAGTACATCATGGTTTCTTTGGTTGATCGTGCTTAATTATAATAGCACGTATATCATGTCATCGATCACTTCAAATCTTTTGTGTCTTCGATTTTTCTTTTATTGATGGATCTCCATCTTTCATAAGAAGTATTCGGCATATTTTTCTCCAGATTTAGGGCACCTCTGGTGTTATTTTTTGGGCGGCGGGCTGTTCTCCAGTTTTTCAGTTTATGACCAGACTGTATTGGCATCGGCCCACGCTGTAGCTGCTGGCCTGCTCCGTATCGGATTCTGCCCGATCAGACGCGCACTACTCGACTAAACCGAGATTCAATTTCCCCTAAAAAAACCTGAGAATCGATAGATGGATTGAGACCATACCACGACCATTGATCTGCTTGTGTTACATACATGTGTACGTTTGCTATCTATTTTGTATTTTATTTTTGCAACGCGTGTACAAACTTGCATGCATGTGTTGTTTTTTTTATTTTTTTTAACACAGTACAGACGCGCATATATGTATAAACGCACATACGCACACCCTACCCCTATGAGGACCTTTGAAAGACTGAGCCGGCATATCAAATTTACGAAGTTACCGTAGGCACCTCGTCATCGATGGGAACGTCTCCTCCCACTGAATGTGCATCGCCGGAAATCCTGAAATAAATTCAGAAATAAATACGAGCATCAGGACTTGAACCCTGGTGGGCTGTGAATACCACAGTCCCTCTAACCATCCAACCACAGGTTGGTTCGCTTTTTTTCGAATCATTGACCTGTATGTCCCAGTTACCAATATTTTGCATGGTTCCAAAAAAAAAAGATTTTTTAGCTAATTATCCCGGAGAGAGAATGTTGTGTTTGCTTTTTCTCTGCGAAAAAGGCCTAAGCCCATATATAGTATATCACAACTATATTCAAACGTATCCTTACATAAAAAATACGTCCAATATTTTAGGTGTGTGGAAATTTTCTTCCACTTGCATCCACCGGCAGCACGCCATGACCAAAGCTCGATGCCGCTTATGGCCTCCGCCTCGGCGGAGCAAACTTATTTAAATACAGGATCTTGTACAAGGAGCGGCCAGGAAATCGTCGATGTAGACTAAAAGACGCCTACAGCCGCGATCTGTGTAGCAAATCGCCGCCCCAGAGAAGATGTCAAAAAGCGCTCGTAGATACTCCAAGTACCATGAAGGCCGATTGAATCCAGGCGGTCCGTTGGGATACACTTCCACACGACCTCCACCGCGATCCGCGTAGCAAATCACCACACCGAAGAAGATTGAAAAATCGCTCATAGATACTCCAAATACCATGAAGGCCGATCGAATCCAGGAGGATCCGTTTGAGATAGACCTCCACACGGCCTCCACCGGACGCTAATCGCATCGATGGAACGAAGATAGAACGGGGAGGACATTATTCCTAAACTGGAGCAACGACACCATCTCGACCAAGGCACAGAGACCCTCACCAAAATTGATGCTCCAGGGCACCATCCACAAGTAGGACCTCCTAGTCACCGTCACCTCCACGTGGGCTTCGCCCAAACGCGCACTCTTGGGGTGACAAGATGAGAATGAGGTAGCTGTAGAAACGGTTATAGCACATAGATATGAGAGGTGGTGTTTACTTGCCTTCAGCCATAAACACTGATGGTACTTGATAGTATGATTTCATCTACACTTTCTCAATGACCCCAGTCCTATTTTTTAGTTGAAATAGGAGACACGTCAATTTTCTCTCCCGTCGCAACGCACGGGCATATGTGCTAGTAGACACCTATGAAAGGAACAAAAATGCTAGACGTACGAAACTCTACAGGCTCTTATAGGCTCATTCGGTCACTCCATCTAATTAAACCTCCCCCCCTCCTCCCCCTCCCCCCTGAATTTCAGGGAGCCGAATCCTCTAACATGCATAAGGGAAGTCACAAAGCTACAGTAACTTTCACTACTAGAATCTGCTTTTGTCTCGAGTTTCAAGACTTCGCCGAGTTCATTCTGTCGGGAACTCGACGAACTTCTGTCTGCCGAGTTTGATCCAAAATCCGACTCGGCAGCGATAAGAAACTCGATAGAGCTATGCCAGAGTACTTCCAGTAATAGAACATGTGATGGCCGATGGGCAAAAACTGCAGGTGCCATAGGTTGAACTGCTCTTTCTTCGGATTCTAGCACTTGAAAACCTTCGAAAGACATTCTTTGAAAGTCATCATCAGATGTCGCTACAACAGTTGGTTCACCTTCAGTTGATGTCAAATCAACTTGTGCTATGTTTCTTTTAGTTCCTTTCTTTGCCTTTGTTATATTCTTCTGTGTGCTCATCCTAGAGTTGTTCATAGAGAGACAATATTAAATTCTGTTTAAAAAATCAGAACAAATGCAAACAGAGAAGACACACACACCAAGTTGTACTTGTAACCAATGATAGCTCAAGTGGCTCAATTGGTGTTTGTTCTAGTTCTTCTTGTTGTCCTAGAGCTGCTAGTCCTTCTACCCCTTCTACTAGCGCTTCATGATCCTCTGCATTTTTGCCGCCCCATTGACCATCCTCCCCAAATGATGGATCCACTTAATAGGTACAAATCCTAGCAATGTGCCCTAGTCCTCCACATCTTTTGCACTTGCGCCTCCTATGTGTACCTCCCTCTGCACTTGATCTTATCATGTTCTTCTTTCTGGTGGTATAATTAAAACTGGAGCATGAAGCTTAAAACCTGGATCGATGATGGTCCATAGGTCTTTTCCCAACAATGTAGGCACGTTCTCAGCATATGTTGCCTTAAACTTCGCAACTGGGAAGTATTCAGACACATACTGATCAACCTCACCATTTTCACCCCCGATGAGTTTCATGAAAAAAAGGGCATGTATGCATGGCTGCCCACAGATCCGTCATTGCCTACAGCTGCATGTCTTAATACTTAAATCCACTGGATACCTCCATTCCCTGGTTTTAGTGTTAGTATATGTCACCTCAACCTCGTATGTTGATCGTCTTATACTTCTCAAACAACAACTTGTGTAGTGCTGTAGGACCAAGTGTTGGTGTCTTTCTAAGCCAATCCATGACTACATCTGTCACCCACCTAGTTTTTGCTAATTTTGTTGTTTGAGCCTTCCCCCCTCCAGGTGGGCAAGTGTGCGTATGTGGGTTCAGTTTGAGCTGAAATTCAATGAAACAAGTGTATCAAATAGAAGGGATCAAACATTACTGAAACTAATGTTGCGTGCAAAATTAAATACATGAATATATTTACTTGTACGCATACGGGAGGCATGCAACCTCCACCTACACCTCTCATATGGATAGTGAGCCGTCAACCTTCTAGGTTCACTCTTGTCAATCACAAAATCATTTTGAGTAAGAATGCAATACGTAGTCAGTGCATTCTGACACTCAATCATCGATTCAAATATTGTTCTTGGAGTAAGCTTAGGATCGTTCATGTCCCACTTAATTGTTGGCATGTCCTCACAAGCGTATTCGTCTAGAACCAACATGCCAGCGTTCTCCTCGTTCTCTTCATCATCAGTGTCATCAAATCTAGCAGGGCCAGTTGTCTCCTCTGAGTATTCATCCTGCATTGCTTGCTTCTGAATTCATTAACCAATTCAGGGCACATCCTCTCAACCTCACCATCGTTTCAAGGCACTCGTTTGTCAGGCTATGCAGCATCTTCTACATCCACTATAGCACTCGCCTGGCTTCCATTGCCAGTAGGTTTAGCTAGTCCTGACCTATGAGGAGTTAGGTGCCGCTCACTATTATGAGAGTTATCAAGTGCCGCACCCTTTCCCTTTTCACATTCTTTTCGAGGCTCGAGCACATCAATTTGAATTTTACTGAAATGGGTGAGAGAATTCAAAGAAAAAAGATTTTCTACATGCTCTTCGCAAGTTAGTGGCACAAATTTTTGCTCAATACTATCGAAATATTTCAGTTCAACAGCATCAGCTTGGCTCCAGGGATAATCAGAATAGAGGGAGTTGCATAAATCTTTGAACAAAATAATTGTTTCTATTGTCGGGGTTACGATCCTGACAATGAGTACTAGGGGTATGAATAAGGGGCAGAACCTAGCTACGACGCAGGTGTAACACTCGGTGTTTAACGAGTTCAGGCCCCTCTCGGCAGAGGTAACAGCCCTACGTCTCGTGCTCTGAGGCTTGTTTTGATTTGATGGGTTTGGTTAACAAGGTTGCCTGTCCCCGGCTATGGAGGGGGGTGCGGCTTATATAGAGTGCGCCGCAGCCCCATGTCTCCCACGTTGTCAGGGCATTAAATGACACTGAATGCGTCAGTTACAGGTGTAATGAGTCTCTACTACGGCAATTACAGGTAACGGTAGTCACAACTGTGTTTAATGGATGACTTAGGATTCCTCGACCATTGCAGCTCCTACGCAGCCCGCTTGCCTCCTTGGTCCGAGTGGTGGTTTGTCAGCCGAGTGGCGGGTGGTTGTCCGAGTGCCATCGAGCCATCCGAGTGGACTTCCTGATGTACGCATCCGAATGTTGGTATGGTCCAGGGACCTACCCATGGTGGTGATGGGCCCCATGTGGGTCCCAAATGATGGGTCCTTGACCCTACCTGTAATAGGTGACCTCATCATTAGCCCTCGAATCGGTTGAGGTTTTGCAGGACAAACGGGCCAATCTTTCGGTTAAGTCCGAGTGCCGCGGGAGCACTCGGAATATGTTTCTGAATCATGGTTCATAGTACCTCGGGCGAAAATGCAACGGATTCTAGACAGGTTTACCCAGATGACCAGGTGTTGTTGATTGCCGAGAAAAACCCTGTGGCATTCGTTTGTCTCTTGGAGGAGATTGACTTGAGGCCCGAGTGAAGGCATGCCATTACAACTCGAGTGGCGACGCCGGCGCATGGTCTGATTCTCCAGAGAGATGCCACTCATTATCTCAGGGGAACGCCAGCGCGGGCCTTCTACTAGTCTAGGTTTACGAGTCATGCGCCTTGGAGCCTGAAAGCGCCAAGTGAACCCGTGGAGGGGTGTCAAGCTCGTCTCATAGCAATCCTGAAGAGGACTTCAGTCGGGTGTTTAACGTGGCCGAGTGCACGGGTCCCCGTGGAGGGTGGTCAGTCGGACTGACGTGTGTCCTTTAGGAAAGGAATCACGGGTAATCAATCGGATTGATTCACTACAAGAAATATGTCAACTTATGACCTTCTGTCAGTGACCCTGGAAGAAATGGTCGTAAATCTATGACCATTTGAGACCAATTGGTCGCAAGCTATTCGGAGGGCTCCAAACCCTAAACTATAACGACCATTTTGGTCAGAAAGGTCGTAATTTCTTTACACGAAATGGTCATAAAGTAGACATCACTGGTCCGCTGCCTTATTTCTAGCTGATCACAACCAATATAGATGGTCATAACCTTGTAAGTTGTGGTGGATTGCTATGACTAGGCGCCACCTCATCAGTTTTGCCTATGTGTCATGTCCATGTGTCAATTTTTGCCGTAGGTTGTGAAGAAACCTATATTTCTGTTATTCCCAAAATTCCCAAAAAAATCTCATAAATTCTTTGGGTCATATCTTCGTCAAATATGTAAAAAACCTTCCTTGTCTAGTTCAAAAATATTCATTTTCCTATTTTGTTCAGAACAGCACTTTGTGAAGGAAGTGCTATTTATAGATTCTTGATTGCCCTCAAAATTTTTGGGCACTCTTTCCTATCCAAATCATTGCCTCATGACAAAATTCAGCTCCATTTGCCAGTAAATCTTCCTCGGCAAATTTCCAAAGTTTTTGTCCACCTAGAACCTTTGTGAAAGAAGTACTAGCTATGCATATCCTAATGAGTTGAATTTTTGCCACATATTCTATATGCCCATATAATAGCTCTCCACAAAATTTTAGCCCCATCTAACAATTCATGAGAGATCACCATCCAATCTTTGTTTCTCGTAATATTTTCAGTTTGTGAAGCAACTATATTTTATATTGCTTTATAATTGCTGAAAATTTACCAGGACATGACCCTGCCCATAGAATCTCCCTCCACCAAATTTTAGCTCATTTAATTTAACCATTTTTTCTCAATATTTTTCCCAATTTTCTGTTCAGTGGAGAGCATTGTGAAGGAAGTACCATTTTTATATGGGATAATTAGATTTATGCCGCTAGTTGTGTCCCACTCGTCTGTTTTACCCCTAATTCCCAAAAGTCATCGGTTCTGTCCAAGTCACTTTGCTCCTCTTATGCTTTTGCCCTTTGACCGGTTGACTGTCAGTTTGAAAACTTCATAACTAATTCATATTAAATCAGAAAAATGCAAATAAGATACCAAAATGTTCGAAAAAACATCACCTATATGTGAGTGTCATTTGCATTCATGAAAAAAGTGTTGGAAAGTGCCCATCCGAGTTTTAGCTCTTATGCTACCACCATGAATAGTAAAATTTAAAAAAGTTCAAAAAATTCAAAAAAAAATTTGGTGGCAAAGAATGACAAATGTTTTAAGTGTCTGCCAAGTTTCATCAAGGAATAACATTCGTGGGTGCCACGGCAAAAAAAAAACAATCAACACTCCAAAATAGATTATTTTTTTGCCACGACTTCCACGAATGTCGTTCCCTGATGAAACTTGGCAAGCACTTAGAACATTTGTTGTTCTTTGCCACCATATTTTTTTGAATTTTTTTAGATTTTACTATTCATGGTGGTATCAAAAGAGCTAAAACTCAGATGTGCACTTTCCAACACTTTTTTCATGAATGCAAATGACACTGACATATAGGTGATGTTTTTCTGAACATTTTGGTATCTTATTTGCATTTTTCTGATTTAGTATGAATTAGTTATGAAGTTTTCAAACTGACGGTCAAACGGTCAAAGGGAAAGAGCATAAGAGGAGCAAAGTGACTTGGACAGAACCGGTGACTTTTGAGAATTAGGGGTAAAACAGACGAGTGGGAAACAACTAGGGGCATAAATCTAATTATCCCTTTTTATATATCCAAATGGCATGAAATTTATACTTCATATGCACAAATTATCACCCTCCTCCGAATTGCATCTCAATTAAATCATCTATGTGAGCCCAGATTCAATTTTTATTTTCTGTCCAGATTGGCACATTATAAAGCAAGTGCTATCTATACCCCTCCTATTGCCCTCAAAATTTTTGGTCAATCTTCCATATCCAAATCATTGCCACATGCCAATATTCAGCTCTATTTGCCTAGTAAATATTCCTCGGCAAATTTCCAAAGTTTCTGTTCAGCTAGAAGATTTGTGAAGGAAGTACTAGATAGGAATATCCTAATGAGTTGAATTTTTGCCACATATTCTATATGCCAAATTCATAGCTCTACACAAAATTTTAGCTCTATCTAACAATCCATATGAGCTCACCATCCAATCTTTGTTTCTGGTAATATTTTCAGTTTGTGAAGCAACTACATTTTATATTGCTTTATAATTGCTGCCAATTTATCAGGACATTACCCTAACCATATAAACTCCCTACACCAAATTTCAGCACAATCCAATCATCTATGTAAGCCCAGCTTCAATTTCTATTTTCTGTCTAGATTGGCACATTGCAAAGCAAGTGCTATCTAGATACCTCCTATTGTCCTCAAACTTTTTGTGCCATCTTACATATTCAAATCATTGCCACATTCCAATATTCAGCTCCATTTACCTATTAAATCTTCCTCAGCAAATTTACAAAGTTTCTATCCAGAGAGAAGCTTTGTGAAGGAAGTACAAGCTAGGATAATCCAAATGGTATAAACTTTTTACAGTGCTTTCCTATGCCCAAATGACCATACTCCACAAAATTTCAGCTCAATCCATTTATCCATTTGAGCCTAGCTTCAACATCCATATTTCTTCCCGATGTGGTACTTTGCAAAGCAAGTGCCATCTAAGCTCTTCCATTTGAGCTTAAAATTTGCCAAGACAGTCTCCCTAGTAGATGATCATCCTCAGCCAAAACTTAGGCCCATTGGCCATGTGAATTTCCCGTACCGCTAATCAAACACTTGGCTGCTAATTCATGTTTGAGCATAGTTCGGTCTCCTCGTGAGATTCTTTTGTTGTCATTTTCTTCCTAGCACCTACCTGGGGAGTGCTTAACCCACTAGACAGGCCTAGGCCACCCAGAATGCATGGAAACACCACAGTCACGCGGTGACCATGCGGCGGGCATGCGAGTTTATGCGCTTTGGAGTTGGGGCCCTGGGCCACCGTCCAAACCTTGACATATCGCCACCAAACCATGTATTTCTGCTTAAATAGATACTTATGTAACTAGAAATGATTTTTGGAAAAAATAAAGAGCAAACTATAAGGCAGCTGCAGTTCAAATTTGACCCGTTTCCTACTGAATCGGTGGAAATTGGTCTTTTTCACGAGAGGTGGATAAAAGCTTTGGACACCCAACAATTTTGTCAATTGTGCATTAAATATGGCCTAGTATTTTATAAAACTGATTTGGTACAATTTTGCAACAAATATATGGTAGGTCCTTCACAAAAAAAACTCATTTTGGGCACTCGAAAAATGGAAAAATGATTTTTTCGTCCAAAGAAAATGAAAACTTCCTTAGGCAACATTATTTGCCATTCCAATATGCACCCTTGTGCACAATATGAGATCATTTGAACAAACTATGCCATGAATGTGGCCATAAGATTGATCATTTGGCTTGAAAGCCATTGATCTCCACACATGATAGCTCGTTTCTGAGAACACTTTTTTAAAGAATTGTTGTATTACAAGTTTATTATTTTTCCTGGTAACTTGGTCACATATAATGACACAATGCGAAGGTTTTCCAATATTTTGATTTTTTTTGAATTTTTCATGCCCGTTTCAAAATGCGGTCAAAACTGTGGGCATGACCGTTCCTAGCTAGTGGTTGAATCTTGGAAAACTTTTGATGTTTCTCTGATTAAATAGATACGTATGTACCTAGAAATGATTTTTGGAAAAAAATAAAGAGCAAACAATGAGGCAGCTGCAGTTCAAATTTGTCCCGCTTCCTACTAAATCGGTGAAAATTTGTCGTTTTCATGAGAGGTGGATCAAATCTTTTGACACCCAACCATTTGTTCAATTGTGCATTAAATATGTCCTAGTATTTTAGAAAATTTATTTGGTACAATTTTGCAACAAATATATGGTAGGTCATTCACAAAAAAACTCATTTTGGGCACTCGAAAAATGGAAAATGAAATTTCCATCCAAAGAAAATGAAAACTTTCTTAGGTAACATTGTTTTCCATTCCAACATTCACCCTTGTGCACAATATTAGATCATTTGAACAAACTATGCCATGAATGTGGCCATAAGATTGATCATTTGACTTGAAAGCCATGAATCTTCACACATGATAGCTCATTTTCGAGAACAGATTTTTTAAAGAATTGTTGTATTACAAGTTTATTATTTTTCCTGGTAACTTGGTCACATATAATGACACAATGTGAACGTTTTCCAAGTTTTTGATTTTTTTGAATTTTTCATGCCCGTTTCAAAATGCGGTCAAAACTATGGGCATGACCGTTCCTAGCTAGTGGTTGAATCTTGGAAAACTTTTGATGTTTCTCTGATTAAATAGATACTTATGTACCTAGAAATGATTTTTGGAAAAAAAATAAAGAGCAAACTATGAGGCAGCTGCAGTTCAAATTTTACCCGCTTTCTACTGAATCGGCGGAAATTTGTCTTTTTCACCAGAAGTGGATCAAATCTTTTGACACCCAACCATTTGGTCAATTGTGCATTAAATATGGCCTAGTGTTTTAGAAAATTGATTTGGTACAATTTTGCAACAAATAAATGGTAGGTCCTTCACAAAAAAACTCATTTTGGGCACTCGAAAAATGGAAAATTGATTTTTTGTCCAAAGAAAATGAAAACTCCCTTAGGCAACATTGTTTGCCATTCCAAGATGCACCCTTGTGCACAATATGAGATCATTTGAGCAAACTATGCCATGAATGTGGCCATAAGATTGATCATTTGGCTTGAAAGCCATGAATCTTCACACATGATAGCTCATTTCTGAGAACACTTTTTCAAAATAATTGCCGTATTACAAGTTTATTATTTTTACCCACAACTTGGTCACATATAATGATACAATGCAAAGGTTTTCCAATTTTTTGAATTTTTTTGAATTTTCTATACCCGTTTCAAAATGCGGTCAAAATGGCGGGTATGACCGTTCGTAGCTAGGGGTTGATTCTTACAAATATTTTGGAGTATATATGAAGAAATAGATACTTTTGTACCTACAAATGATTTTTGAAAAAAATAAAGTGCAAACTATGAGGCAGCTGCAGTTCAAATTTGCCTCGCTTCCAACTGAATCGGCGGAAATTTATCTTTTTCACGAGAGGTGAATCAAATCTTTTAACACCCAACCATTTGGTCAATTGTACATTAAATATGGTCTAATATTTTACAAAATTGATTTGATCCAATTTTGCAACAAATATATGGTAGGCCCTTCACAAAAACACTCATTTTGGGCACTCAAAAAATGGAAAATTATTATTTTGTGCAAAGAACATGAAAGCCCCCCAAATCAACATTGTTTGTCATCCCAAGATACACACATGTGCACAATATTGACTCATTTTAACAAACTATAAAAGGGTGACATGTTGAATGTTTATCCGGAGTAAGAGGTTAAAAAAATAAGAGAAACAAAAGGAAAAAAACAATACTACATAAGCTTAATTCTGATTGGTGCAATCAGTCATGGCATGGATTGATGACATGGCAAACATCTGTCCATCCATACATCATCCAACCGTCCGTCGATCCATCCAACCAACCGCAGCAAACCCCCCTCTCTCTCTCTCTCTCTCTCTCTCTCACCCTAGCGCTCCACCCCTCCCTGGCCGCCGCCATATCCGATGACCTCAGGCGGGAATCGACGACCCCTGTCCGGCGAGATCCGGTGCACACGGCGAGATCCATCTCTATCTTACATGAGAAGGAAAATCCCCACGACTCCTTCTCCTCCTCCTCTCTGGATCGATCCCCTCCAACCCACGACTCCTCTTCCCCCTCTCTAGATCGATCCCCTCCAACCCAGCCGCTGCCGCCATAGACCTCCCCCAACCCCGGCCTCCTCCACTGCCGGCGACCCCTTCTCTTCCTCCCTCCCTCCACCTCCAGCAACAGATCCACGCAGGACAGATCTGAGCTCCATTGCCTCCGTTGCTCCCTTTCCCCCGGCCAGATCTACCTCTTGCATTCTGGCACCTCACCGGCGCGGCTCTGGCATTGCTCCAGCGACTCAGGAGAGTCCCTCCATTTGTCCTCGTCACATCCCTCCCTCTCTTCCTCACCTCATCTTGTCTCCCTTGCAGATCCAATACGCTGTCATTGCTCGAGCACCGAGACGCCATCGACGGGAAGGCTTCTTCTCCCCCTGTCCCGAAGGCATGAATGATGCAGCTTCACCGCTACCCTGACACCATCAAGGTCACACTACTAGAAAAAAGGCTGCTAGTGGCGCACCAGTTTTTGCTATTAATGGCGCACTATAGGTGCGCCACTATTAACACGCCACTAGTAACAAATAGTAATGGCGCACCAGTGCGCCATTAGTATCCCAGATAATAGTGGCGCACCACATAGTGCGCCATTACTATGTCCAACAGTGCGCCATTACTATGCCTCCTAGGGGGCCATATTTACCTTCACGTATGCCCCCAAGTGCGCCATTACTATGCCCCATAATGCGCCACTGGTATTTAGCCTTGGTGCGCCACTAATGCTCAATATGGTGCGCCACCACTGGGGGCCATATTTGCCTTCACCTATGCCCCAAGTGCGCCATTACTATGCCCGATAATGCACCACTGGTATTTATCTTGGTGTGCCACTAATTCTCAATATGGTGCGCCACTACTATGAATATTAGGAATTATTATTTTTTGCTTTTCTGGTATTTGCACAGGTTACAAAATACGTTACAGCACAGAATATAAACATCACACAATAGAATTCATCATATTAGTCTCCAAATTTGAAATAGCGAACAAAGTTCAAACATTAGCCAAGTTTAGGTCTCGAGACATTAGCAAAGTTCATAATATTAGCCAAGTTTGTCGTCACATTACAAAGTCGATATCGATCATCTAAACTACCATCACATAGAAGAGAGCTGCGGTCACGATGAGCATCATCACGATGAAACTGGTCTTCATCCGGTTCCTCCTCCGCTCCCTCCTCTCTCCCACTAGATAGCGCGCGTATCTAGCTTCCGCCTCCGCCCTAGTGGTGTACCCTTTGTAACTGTTACCGCTGAAACGGTGAACCTGTCTCCGACACTCCTCCCAGTCGTCGTAGACTCCAAGAACCTTACCCTTGTACACGACATACGACGGCATCTCTATGCACTAGACAAACAAAACGTTAGTAGCAATTCACAGATAATATATAAGCAATATATAAGTATGCAACAAAAGGATCAGAAGAGAAAAGCAACACATTAATAGCACGATTCATGGTCCTACTAATAAATAGCATCGATTACATATAAGTTGAACGACTGTCCAAACTAAAGAGACATACAAGTTCATTAAAGTTTAATTACAACATGAGCTAATCGATATTTCAGAACTACATAGCATCAATACTTTCGACTCGACTAAGGGACCGGAGCGTGGATGAAGCCGCCGTCTTTCGTGATGGTCATGAATGTGCGGTCGTTGTCAGCCTGCATTTGTAGCTTTGTTTCTATTTCACTGTTGGACGGTTGATATTTGAGGTAGAACTACCCCGAGGTACGAAGGACATCTTGATAGATGATTTCCGCAAACTCCGACTGGATGCGAAAGAATTCTTGTCTGATGTCCTCGTCCTGGATTGTTGACAAGCGTGCGGCCCAATCTTTGAGATTATTTGGTAGCATAAGGTGATTATGGTCCCGTACGATCGCCCGCATGTGATGGAGGGTGTAGTAGGCATCCTTCTGACTGCCAGGCAGCTGCTTGACGCAGGGGAACGTCGTTACGTGGGTGAACACATGCTTGCCGTACCTACAATTTGGCCTCCTGAAGGTGCCTCCAGATTTGGCGTAGCCGGGGAGAGCATCATCAAGAACTTTCTTCATATTTGTGTAGTCTTTCTTCGACTGATGGTCCGAGTCAAAATACGTGGCCATGGAATATTTCGGGCTTAAGAGGATGAGTGTGCAATGTGTGTCACTGCACAAAACACGGAATGTTAGAAAAAAAAAAGAACAATCGAAATCTAAGAAATCATATGTTACGGGGCGGTGAGGGGATGACTTACTCGGAAAAGTAAGGCACGAGGAAGTTATCCTTATCTGGGTTCGCCAGAATGACGCCTTCGAGGTATGAACTCGTGACTTGCCGGTCCCCAGCGCTGCCCAAGATCTTGGCACGCATGTAGAAGGGGTCGACTATCACGATGTCCGAGGTCTTTTCTCTAATGATCCGCATCTCCATACTGAGCGAAAATAGCCGAATGAAGGTGTAGTGTAGCGGATGAAGGTTAAACATAGCAAAGATGTCATCAAACCGCAGGACGATCATACGCCGATGGTGCTATCGACAAAGCCCTTGCCCTCTGGCACCTTGGCCATAAAAACCGGGTATGCCACATCATTCTCGGAGAGACGCTGCTTCTCCATAGAAAGAACACTGTCATGCAGACTCCGCATAGCACCGGTTGCAGCATTGAGCAGATTAGTCGGTAGCATCGGCCTACCCGCCACATGCACCCTCCTCGAGATATCCTTAGGTATTGGTGGCCCGTCCTGAGCACGGATCATACTCGGTGCCGGCTGGCTCGCACCCTTGTTATTTTTTCTTTTCCGTCCCTTCTGCTTCTTCTACTGTAATGGGATCGAGTTCTGCTCAGAGACCACCTTCTTGAGTGTGTTGGGGCTGATAATATTTTGCACCTCGGCTATTTGAGTCTCGGTGAAGGCGGCAGCTGGAGGCGTCTCCTAAGAACTGAACGCTAGACGACGCCTGTTGCAATTGGGTTTCTCTGTGGTACCAGCTAGATCGCGATCGTCTTTTGCAGGGTTGGGTTCTTGAGAAGGAGGCCCCAAGAATTCGTCACCGTACCCATGTTTGTTGAAGTACTTATCGACGTTGGAAAATGTACCGTCATCGTCTTCCGAATCCTGTGCCATATGCATGTCCGGATCAGCTGACGGCGGTAGCGTTGCGGCGGTCTTGCCATGGCTTGGCGCCGGCACGACTGGCGGTGTTGTTTGTGGGGTGGTGTCCCCCACCCCCAAATGAATCTGGCTCTTCGGCCAAAGCATGGACCAGCTTAAGCAGGCGCTGAGGGTCATCACATCATCTTCGTCGGCCCCAGGGGGTCGAAACGGAGGTAACAAGTCGTCGCAGCCCCGCAGCACCCGAACCGGTTGAACCCTATACACGGTGGGTGGCATCGGATTACCGTGGAACACACGGTTGCCCGGTTGAATGATTTTGGCCTTGGCGACATCGATCAACTCGCCGTCCATGAAGTGCAGGAGAGTGCATGGAACGTCGGCGGCGCCCTGCGAAAACATGTAGGGCGTCAGGGATGCCCAGTCAAAGGCAAGGAGATGATGTCATCGGCCGAGGCTTAGTTACCGTGATGGTGTCGAGCTCGGCTAATGTCGAGGCACCGCCAACGGCGGGCGTGCAAGTGACGGAGGGGCCGCTTGCTGCCGAGGTGCTGGCCGGTGTATTCTTCCCACACCCGGGTGCATTAAGCTCCAATGCCGGCGCCGACGCCGGAGACACCAATGCCGGCGCGTTGTGCGAGTTGCTGCCCGTGAAGCTGGGAATCGGGGGCGGCCCCTGTTGGCCGCCCGCAATCCACGCCTGCAGCCCCTCAAGCAAGGTAGGCATAATGGCGGTGATCGTCGCTCCCAGTTGGTCTTGCACTTGCTCTTGGACTATCTCCGGAATCCACGCCACTTGTGCCTTGACTTCTTTAACCTCGCGCTCCTGGCTTTCCGAGCTGGTCTTTCTCTCCTTTCGCCCAGCCTTATAGTATTCCGACCATTTCATGGACAAGCCTTTGCCGGCCACACGACCAGCTGACGACGGCTTACTGAACTTATCCTTGTGTTTCATTACGTTCAACGCCCTATTTAAAGTGGTGTCCCAAGGGGCAGACGGGGAGCTCTGAGACCCTGCGCTACTGCTTTCAGTTTCCTGCAGAAGGAACATGAACCATTTAGAAATTTGGCTTCATTAATTAGAATGCAACCATATGGAGCTAATTACGCGGGGGTGTATTCCTTACCAGGACAAGCTCAAGCGCCTTCACCTTCGGATCCGTGGTAAGCTCCTTTGTTACCGGGTCCACCTTGTACCGAGCCCTGACATAGTTCCTGGTCTGCTTTTCATGGTATTTATCGAAGAGGGGCGGTAGGCCTTGCTCGGCACGCTCCGCGTCCTCCTTGTCCCATATAGGTTCCGCCACTCTATAACCGCCGGGACCGAGTTTGTGGACCCCTAAATTCAAGTCCCGCATATCTTTCCCCCACTGACTTGATTCCGCGGATGCGTTGCTCTCGCACTTGATCTTGAACTCCAGGTAGTCAGCTTTGCTGATCGAAGGATTTGTCTCCTTGATCTTCTCATAACTATCACTACTTAGAATCCTTCTCTTCATCGCGGCTCTCCAAGTAGCCAGGGCCGTGCTCATCTTCGTGAGGGTGACACTATTCACTTTATTCCCTGAGAGGCATGTGTTTCCGAAGTCACCGGGGAACTTGTATCGTTCGTGCAGCTTCGTGAAGAGGAGGTTGCGCACTGTAGAATGCACGATGCCTTAGGTTCTTGGTGTTGATCGAGACGGTGCTCCGTAGAATGCACCCGAGTTGTCCCGCGTACCCACTGACTAATTCTTTGGGCACCGTTGGATGCCCACTAGAGGACACTTCAGTAAATTCCTCCTTGACGGTGCCGGGCACGTTCGGGCACCGGTCCTTTCGTTGCCTCTTCGGTTGGCTGCCATCTGTGCGTGCGCTGCCATCATCAGTGGTGGCATCCCCGGCGGCACCATCAGTGGTGTCATCCCCGACGCCACTAGGGGTTGTGTAGTCGGGATCGGTGTCTTCCGCGGCGTCCTCATAGCGGTGAGGTTCTTCCTCCATCTCCTGGGACAGCTCCCAGAATGACTTGCCTGAACCGCCGGCCTCATCGTTGTCGGCCATGTTCGCTCTAAATAGGAAAAAAGGCTAGAATGATTAATTGTAAGACGGTGGCGAAAGCATTTTGCCACGTACGCAAGTGAGGACGCCTAGGTGTTCGTCACATTGCTGAGCCAGCAGCGGCTGGGTAATAACAAGGTCGAAAACCAGGGGCCATGTACTAGTTAAACTAAGCAAAAACTGTGTTTGTATTCAGACATCGACATGAATCCAACTTGTGAGGCCATTCTGACCTTTTCAGATGCCAGCACGTGATCTTGGCTTGAAGATTTGTGCTTACCAGCAACCTTAAGATGCTGGTTTGTAGAACTATGCCAATTCTGTGGATGGGTAAAGGGTATCAGATGCTGCCTGAGTGTATCAGATGCCACCCAGAAAGAGACATTTGTGCCTCTCATCTATGCCAGCACAACCTAGCTGATCTTTCACTATGTATGCATAGCTAACAGTCTTAACATCCTCAAGGGCAGTCCTAAAGCATCGTGTCGCGGCGAGCCTGGGCAGCAATGTGTCGCAACAAGCCTGGGCAGCGAGGTGCACCGCCAAGTGCGACGGTCTAAGAATGAGACCAATGCCTAATGCATACCCCTACTCACTAGAATGAGACCAATGCTAAGTTTAACTCAGGCTGACAACAACAAACTTCACACCATGAATGAAACTGCAGTTGGACAAAACAGAAATGCCCCATTCAGTTAACTTAACTCACTTGCTGATTTAACTTAACTCACTTGCTGATTTGCTGATTTGCTTCGGTTGAGAATCGGGCACCTTCTAGGTCAAGAAAATTGGGCATGACCTTTGCTAATTTTCTTGACCTAGGAGTGCCCCATTCTCAACCGAAACAGAAATTAATCAACATTTCAGGAGAAAGGGGTAACTATTTGTCAACATTTCAGCAGCGGCACAGTGGCCATCGTGGCATGCCATGAGAGAGGCCTGATGGTTGACACAGTGTCTATCGTCACATGCCATGAGAGAGGCCTGAGGCCTGACGCAGCTGGTACACAATTATATATGGTTGTATTGTATACCTGATGAAGCATGTACGAGCTGCAAACAAGTACTGCTGTCTGACTTAGCACGTTGCTAACAGCCTGCTAGGTGTATCTGCAGCTCGACTTCTTTCTGCTGCACTATCGAAAGAACAAACTTCTTTCAGCAGCAATCTAATTAAGCAAAGAGCACAAATGAGCATACATGAGTTCCAATCATCAGACCACAAAGGAAAAAACATGCTTCAGTTAGGATTAGGGGCCATGCTGACCGTGCCATTCTACGGTTCAGAGGGGGGAGAGAGGAAGAGCAGCGAGAGGAGCCACGGCGGAGAGGAGGCGGCGCCACGGGTGGACGGAATGAGGCGGGAGGGGCCTCCATGGGGCGAGGGATGGGGACGGAGGGGGGCGCGCGATTCTTTGTGCGCCATAAAAGGGGGTATATCAATGGTGCAGCTTTTAGGGGTGCGCCGTAAACACCGTGATAGCAATGGCGCACCTTCTCCTGGTGCGCCATTACTAACTTTTTTTTTATTTTTTTGGATTTTTAGTTGCATGTAATAATTTAAGATTTGAGATAAAAGAAAAGGAAAATGCAAATGGAGTGATAAAACCATTGTGCAAAGATTTAGAATTAGATGACATGGTTGAAATCAAGTGATACATGTAATAATTTAGTTGCATGTAATAATTGAGCTTGCCACTGACACACACACACACGCGGCCGACACGTCGTGATTCAATCTTAGCTATCTTTTTACAATCTTCTTGCCCTTCTTTTTCGCAAATGGAGTTCTTCTCTTGAACGGACATCCTTTAGGTAGGGTGGTCCTGCTTCTTCTTGTGGTGTATGGTACTTCATCGTCGTCGTCATCTTCCATCTTCGGGTCGCCGTACTTGTCGAAGTCTTGCTCATTGGCGACTCCATCCATTCCGATGATGTTCCTTTTGCCTCTCCTCATGACAACACGACTGGGCTTTGACGGGTCGGTAATGAAGAAGCATTGGTCCACTTGGGAAGCCAGTACCCATGGCTCATTTTTCGCGGTGACGTTTACGCCCGCGGTCTTGGATTTGGCTTCGGGTATAACCATGGTGGTGAAATACCGGTCTTCTTTTAGGACGCTCTTGGCCCATCTGACACGGAACATCGGGACCTTCTTTCCAGCGTAGCTCAGCTCCCAGATCTCCTCGATCCTTCCATAGTATCTGTACTTGTTGTTAGTGGTGTAGGATTCCATCGTTACCCCGGAGTTCTGATAATCGCTGTTCTTGTCCTTTTCCTTGGTGTAGAATGTGTAGCCGTTGATATCGTACGCCTCATAGGTCATCAGGTTGTGCTCGGCGCCCTGTGACAAGGCGAATATGAGTTTTTCTTCCGCAGAAGAATCCTCATGTAAAGGGTACGACAGAAGCTTCTCCTTGAACCAACGTGTGAAACATGAGTTGTGCTCTTTGATTATATCTCCGTCCGTCCTCTATTGGCCTCGGTCATTGTACGTCTTCTCAATAAAGGTTTTGTGCTCTACCACCCAAGGATCGACCACGTCTATGTGTTGTAGCGCGACTAGGTTTGCTCTTTCAAAGTCAGCGAGTCGACCCTTGAAGTCGACATGCATTTCGAGGCGACCCTCGCGGTGACCCCATCCAGCGAGCCTGCCGAGGTGCCTGTTGACGGGCAGACCAACGGGGTTCTCGATGCCTAGATAATTCGTGCAATAGGAGATGCACTCTTCGGTCAGAAAGCCCTTGGCTATGCTTCCATCTGGACGTGCCCTGTTGCAAACGTATCCTTTGATGACACCATTCATCCTTTCGAACGGCATCATGCCGTGCAGGAACGTCGGCCCGAGTTGGATGATATCCTCCATGATATGGACCAGCAGATGCACCATAACGTCGAAGAATGCGGGCGGGAAGTAGATCTCAAGCTTGCATAGTATCACCACGATCTCTTCCTATAGCCTTCTGAGTTGCCTCATGCCAACCGACTTCCGAGAGATGACGTCGAAAAAGTTGCATAGGCCAAATAGCATCTCACGGACGTGCGTGTCCATGATCCCACGGATTGCAACTGGAAGTATCTATGTCATCAGCACATGACAGTCGTGAGACTTCATCCCGCTGAACTTCTGCTTCGCTGAGTCTAGGTATCTGCTTATCTTCCCCGTGTAACCGTAAGGAAGTTTTACTCCTACGAGGCAGGTGAAAAACTGCTCGATCTCCTCCTGACTTAAAGTGAAGCACGCGGGAGGGCAGTCATATTCGATCTTCTTGGCCTTTTTGCCTTTGCGACGACTTTCGGTGTCCTTCACCTCATCATCATCATCATCATCATTAGGGCATTTTGCGTGAAGCTCCTCCCGGATGCCCATTGATTGCAAGTCTGCCCTTGCTTTCGGCCCATCTTTGGTCCTCTCTGGCATGTTGAGTAGGGTACCAAGCAGACTCTCGCACACGTTCTTCGTGATATGCAAGACATCAAGGCTGTGAGGCACACGGAGGATCTTCCAGTACGGCAAGTCCCAGAAAACAGACCTCGTTTTCCATACCTTCAGCAGCGGCTCTGGCGCCTTTCGCTTCTTTCCCGGCGGTGGGCACTCTTTCCAATTTTTCAATAGCTCGTCTATTTCCTCGCCGCTCCTCATACGCGGGCGTCTTCGGGGTTCGGTTTCACCATCGAACAGATCCTTGCGTTTTCTCCATGCGTCATCGTCGCGAAGCCACCTTCGATGTCCCATGAACACGGTTTTCGAAGACCCGGGATCTCTATATAGCTGGCGATACGTTGTGTCATCCATGCACCTGACGCATGCACAAAATCCGTGGACCACCTGCCCCGCGACATATCCGTAACCGAGATAGTCGTGCACCGTCGTGAGCAGTGCGGCTCTCATAGGGAAATATTCTTTCGCTGCGGCATCCCACGTATTGGCTGGCATTTTCCACAGTGTGTCTAGCTCCTCTTTCAGCAGCCCCAGATACAGATTGATGTCATTCCCTGGTTGTTTCGGCCCTTCAATTAGCATACTCATGTGAATGTACTTCCTCTTCATGCACATCCAGGGGGGAAGGTTGTACATCCACACAAACACAGGCCAGGTGCTATGTGTCCTTCTCTGGCTGCCAAACGGATTGACTCCATCGGTGCTCGCGCCTAGCATGATGTTCCTTGGATCGTCCCCAAATTCTGGGTGTTCGAAGTTCAACGCTTGCCACTGGCTCGCATCCTTAGGGTGACTCAGCATCTTGTCTTTTTTATTTATCTCCGGATCATTTCCGTCATCTTCTCGCTTCTTCTCCTCCCTATCCGTGTGCCAACGCAGGAGCTTTGCTAGCTTAGGGTCCGCGAAATACCGCTGCAGACGAGGAGTGATCGGAAAGTACCACACCACTTTTTGAGGAGCTTTCTTCCTCTTCTTGTATCGAGTGACGCCGCACACCGGACATATGGTAGACTCCGCGTGCTCGTCCCGATAAATGATGCAATCGTTCATGCACACATGGTATTTCACGTGCGGTAAATCCAGAGGACACATGATTTTCTTCGCCTCCTCGAAACTGGTCGGGCACTTGATCCCCTTGGGAAGACGTTTGTGCCAGAATGACATGTTCTCGTCGAAGCATGCGTCGGTCATTTTGTGTTTTACCTTCATCTCTAGAGCCATGAGCGTTACTTTCAGGCGGGTATCCTCGGGCCTGCATCCTTCATACAATGGGGTAACCGCATCTATCTCTAGTTGATCCAGCTTGGCTTTCTCTCGGGCGGCAGCTCTTGCGTTACCCGTCTGCTTGAGAAGCAGCTCTTGAATATGAGGGTCCTGCACCCAGCCCATCGATGGTCCATCGTCGTCTGCTCCGGCATCTTCATCTTCATGATCATGCCCTTCATCTTGATCTTCCTCATCATTATGTCCGGCATCTTCTACATGATGACTGTGTCCTGCATCTACTTCGTGATCATGTCCTGGAGATTCTTCGTCTTCTCGCCCGCCCTCGCCGCTATTGTCTTGCTGCCCTTCCTTATTTCTTGCCCGGCCCCCATGGATGACTTCATAATCATCTTCATCACCTTGCCACCAATAGCCATCCATGAAACCACGCAAGAGCAGGTGGTCCCGCACCTGTCTGGAATCCGGGTCCATAAGGCTCTTCAGCTTGCATCTTCGACACGGACATCTTATCTCCGTCTCGTTCTTTTGAAGCATCTCAGCCTTCGCGGAGCTCAAAAACCTATTCACGATGCCTTCGGTCATCATGCGGACCATTTTCGCCTGCGGGGTAGAGCAAAACGATATTTTAGAACCAAAAAAAATTTGGCATGACTTTGCCTAAAAATAGGACAAAAAAGAATGCATAGTGCCAAATTCTCGCCGAAACGGAAATGAATCAACATTCCGGCAAAATATTGGCAACTATCGCATTTCAAATACCGGTACCTGCAAACACAAACATATGCAACACCACAAACATACGTAGATCTAGGCCATAAAAAGTGTGTAGGTTGTTGGAGGGAGAAAAAAGTAGATCTAGAACATAAAGAAAGCTTTCCCCTTACTTACCTATCAAAAAAAGGAAATTTAACCACTTAATTTGGGTGAATCTATGGTGCAAATGAGGTGAGGAGGAGGAGGCAGCCGAGACCAAGCTTGGTAGAGGTGGAGAGAATGAAGTGGGGAAAGTGAGTGTGGTAGGTGGCTGTCAAAAATATCTAGCTGCTCTCAGGTTACCAATGGCGCACCGTCGTTACCGACCCGTCAAAGCCCAGTCGTGTTGTCGTGAGGAGAGGCAAAAGGAACATCATCGGAATGGATGGAGTCGCCAATGAGCAAGACTTCGACAAGTACGGCGACCCGAAGATGGAAGATGACGACGACGATGAAGTACCATACACCACAAGAAGAAGCAGGACCACCCTACCTAAAGGATGTCCGTTCAAGAGAAGAACTCCATTTGCGAAAAAGAAGGGCAAGAAGATTGTAAAAAGATAGCTAAGATTGAATCACGACGTGTCGGCCGCATGTGTGTGTGTCAGTGGCAAGCTCAATTATTACATGCAACTAAATTATTACATGTATCACTTGATTTCAACCATGTCATCTAATTCTAAATCTTTGCACAATGGTTTTATCACTCCATTTGCATTTTCCTTTTCTTTTATCTCAAATCTTAAATTATTACATGCAACTAAAAATCCAAAAAAATAAAAAAAAAGTTAGTAATGGCGCACCAGGAGAAGGTGCGCCATTGCTTTCACGGTGTTTACGGCGCACCCCTAAAAGCTGCACCATTGATATACCCCCTTTTATGGCGCACAAAGAATCGCGCGCCCCCCTCCGTCCCCATCCCTCGCCCCATGGAGGCCCCTCCCGCCTCATTCCGTCCACCCGTGGCGCCGCCTCCTCTCCGCCGTGGCTCCTCTCGCTGCTCTTCCTCTCTCCCCCCTCTGAACCCTAGAATGGCACGGTCAGCATGGCCCCTAATCCTAACTGAAGCATGTTTTTTCCTTTGTGGTCTGATGATTGGAACTCATGTATGCTCATTTGTGCTCTTTGCTTAATTAGATTGCTGCTGAAAGAAGTTTGTTCTTTCGATAGTGCAGCAGAAAGAAGTCGAGCTGCAGATACACCTAGCAGGCTGTTAGCAATGTGCTAAGTCAGACAGCAGTACTTGTTTGCAGCTCGTACATGCTTCATCAGGTATACAATACAACCATATATAATTGTGTACCAGCTGCGTCAGGCCTCAGGCCTCTCTCATGGCATGTGACGATAGACACTGTGTCAACCATCAGGCCTCTCTCATGGCATGCCACGATGGCCACTGTGCCGCTGCTGAAATGTTGACAAATAGTTACCCCTTTCTCCTGAAATGTTGATTAATTTCTGTTTCGGTTGAGAATGGGGCACTCCTAGGTCAAGAAAATTAGCAAAGGTCATGCCCAATTTTCTTGACCTAGAAGGTGCCCGATTCTCAACCGAAGCAAATCAGCAAATCAGCAAGTGAGTTAAGTTAAATCAGCAAGTGAGTTAAGTTAACTGAATGGGGCATTTCTGTTTTGTCCAACTGCAGTTTCATTCATGGTGTGAAGTTTGTTGTTGTCAGCCTGAGTTAAACTTAGCATTGGTCTCATTCTAGTGAGTAGGGGTATGCATTAGGCATTGGTCTCATTCTTAGACCGTCGCACTTGGCGGTGCACCTCGCTGCCCAGGCTTGTTGCGACACATTGCTGCCCAGGCTCGCCGCGACACGATGCTTTAGGACTGCCCTTGAGGATGTTAAGACTGTTAGCTATGCATACATAGTGAAAGATCAGCTAGGTTGTGCTGGCATAGATGAGAGGCACAAATGTCTCTTTCTGGGTGGCATCTGATACACTCAGGCAGCATCTGATACCCTTTACCCATCCACAGAATTGGCATAGTTCTACAAACCAGCATCTTAAGGTTGCTGGTAAGCACAAATCTTCAAGCCAAGATCACGTGCTGGCATCTGAAAAGGTCAGAATGGCCTCACAAGTTGGATTCATGTCGATGTCTGAATATAAACACAGTTTTTGCTTAGTTTAACTAGTACATGGCCCCTGGTTTCGACCTTGTTATTACCCAGCCGCTGCTGGCTCAGCAATGTGACGAACACCTAGGCGTCCTCCCTTGCGTATGTGGCAAAATGCTTTCGCCACCGTCTTACAATTAATCATTCTAGCCTTTTTTCCTATTTAGAGCGAACATGGCCGACAACGATGAGGCCGGCGGTTCAGGCAAGTCATTCTGGGAGCTGTCCCAGGAGATGGAGGAAGAACCTCACCGCTATGAGGACGCCGCGGAAGACACCGATCTCGACTACACAACCCCTAGTGGCGTCGGGGATGACACCACTCACTACTGGAATCTGGGTCTTTGCCATCTGCCAGCTCTTTGCCGTCTGCCAGCTGATGGCAAAGAGGCTCTTTACCGTCTGTCTTCTCAAAGCAGACGGCAAAGAACCAGCTGATGGCAAACAGGGTCTTTGCCATCTGCGAGCTCTTTGCCGTCCGCCAGCAGACGGCAAAGAGTTCTTTGCCATCCGCCAGCAGACGGCAAAGTCCAAAGTGGACCCCACGGGGTACTGCACTGGGTAGGTCACACGGGCCACTTCTTTGCCGTCTGCCAGCAGACGGCAAAGATTTCTTTGCCGTCTGCCCGCAGACGGCAAAGAGGTAAGAGGGGCCCACAGTTTCACGGCGGTCATCCTCTTTGCCGTCTGCTGGCAGACGGCAAAGAATTCTTTGCCGTCCGCCAGCAGACGGCAAAGAGAAAAAAAAACAGACGGCAATGCGGGGGGTTAATTTGGCCCCCCGCGCGCGCGCCCTCCTCCATCTCTTTCTCCCGCCTCCCCACCCTCTGCCTCCCGCACGCGCGCAGGCCGCCGCCGCCGCCGCCGCCCCCTCCCGCACAGGCCGCCGCCGCCGCCGCCCCCTCCCGCGCAGGCCGCCGCCGCCGCCCCCTCCCGCACAGGCCGCCGCCGCCCCCTCCCTCCACCGCACGAAGAAGACCCACCTCCTCCACCCCCGCGCCGTCAAAACAACCCCTCTCCAACGCCGTCATCCACTCCCTCCTCCTTCCACCGCCGCCCCCTCCCTCCCCCTCCATCGCCGCCCCCTCCCCCTCCCCCACCCCCCCACGTGGCCCCCCCCCCTCCACCACCGGCGCCCCCCCTCCCTCCACTGCCGCTGCCCCCTCCGGTGCTCGCCGGCCCGCGCCTCCGCCACTGACGCCGCCCGCTCCGCCGCTCTCCCCTCTCCGGCGCTCCTCTGCGGGCTGCGGCTCTACTGCTCTGCACGCCGGCTCTGCTCCGGGTCGGCCTCCTTGCCCTGGTCTCCGCGACTCTGCCTGTCGCCACGCCGTCTGCCGCAGCCGCAGCCGCACTGAAGAGCCGGATTGGGATGGACAGACTCACTCACTCACAGACAGGATATATGTGCATGTGCTTGTGCTACACTGACTGCTACTGCCTTGCTGTGTTGTTAAAATTTTGTAGATGAACATTTTTTGATCTGCTTGCTATAATGTTAGTATTTGCTACGCAGTACTGCTTATCGTTGTTGCTACTGACCAAATAATTACTGAGCGAGAAATATTTGCAAAGGTTGATGATGGTGCTATTATATATCGCTTTCAAGACTATAGATTTCGCAAAGGAACTTTACCTCGTTGTAGTAGCAAGTTTTCAACTTTGTACAATGTTAATTGTTTCACTTGATGTTTATGTCTTCTCTCTGAAATTTCACCCTGACCCTGACCCCGACACCCTGATCGACACCCTGATCGACCCCGACATATGACATCCTGACATCCATCGACACCTACACCCTGACACCACACCCCGACCCTGGCCCGAACCCGACCCCGACGGGGTCATATTTTGTGAATTATGAGTTAGGTCGTATATTTTTCGATTTGTTATGCAAAACATCATATATATTTGTGTTAATCAGGTGGATTTAAAATGTGCAGTGTGTTCGTCGCTGCAAGGGTGTGGTGTTTGACGACCTCCCGTGCGTTCGACGAGCTCCGCCCTGCTTTCCTTGGTGAGCACAAATGAACCCTCCTCCCCCTACATTTGCTCTATTCCGGTCTTCGTGCCAATGAAACATAGCTAGCTATAGGTGTCCGTCATCAGTATGCGTAACCACTATGCGTCTCCCGTTCGAAAGGGTTAATCTATAAATATGCATGCATTTGCATATTTATAATCGTGATTCTTTCGAATTGTCCAACGTTATCCATGGACAGGCCGAGTATGTGTAGATTGGGTTCGTTTTCCTATATGCTTGCTCCGGATCCGATGCAGAATTCGTCAGTGCCTCCCTGTTGTTTCCGGGTACATCTCTCTGCTTATTGCCGAGACGTGTATCAGGAGAACAGCGGGGAGGTGCTGCCAAAATTTTGCGTCGGACCGGAGCAGAGCATGGGAAAACGAACCAATTACACATACTCGGGTGGGATTAGGACCTATCTTTACCTATTAGCATGTAGGTTGCATGGGTAAGAGAACTGACAAACTCCATTAACTAATGGTATTGGTTTGCTTAATGATGTATATATTTATGTCGTTAGTA
Organism: Thinopyrum elongatum; assembly: GCA_011799875.1. Taxonomy (NCBI): domain Eukaryota; kingdom Viridiplantae; phylum Streptophyta; class Magnoliopsida; order Poales; family Poaceae; genus Thinopyrum; species Thinopyrum elongatum. Next base: position 45,224,569 of record CM022300.1, read on the forward strand.
GGAAGTCAATATGAGTGATCGTGCGTGGATGTACACCGGTTACAATAGTCAGAAAGTTTGGACCGGTGAATGGTTAACAAAAACCAAAGAGTTTGTTAGAGCCGCATTTGCTAATGGCCAGAGATTAAGCTGGTGCCCCTGTGTCCGGTGCGACAACTTTAATAAGAGGGACGAGCGTGAAATGAGTAAACACCTGCAGAAGTTTGGTTTACGCCTGGTTACACGGTCTGGACATTTCATGGTGAGTCTGCCCAACGTGCCAGACCTGAGGTGGTTCGTCGTCGCACCGACGAGCATGGTACCGGGATGGAAGACATGGTGCAAGACTTTGACGATGCTCGGGACTCGGACGAGGAGATGGAGGAATCTGCAAAGGCCTTCACTGAAAGTTGGATCCTCAAAACGTCCTTCCACGAGCACACTGAGCTTTGTCAGCTGGATGCCATCTCACAAATCATGGCTTTGAAGGCTCAACCAGGTCCTTGGTGTGCTTTGCCGGCAGCACTTCCCTGGGTGGGGTCACGTTGCCCGGTGAGGGTCAGGTTCCACAGCTAGCACTTAGCTGGGAGCTGTACGAGGCTGCCCCGGCCCCGCCGGGGAGATGGTCGCCGGTGTGAGTGCGAGACGGTGGCCGACATTGTGTTCCGTCGGTTCTGGTAATTTCTCCTTACAGATTAAAGATCAACAGTAGTAGTGATTTACTAATCAGCGTTGTCTTGTTGACTGCAGACCTTTACAGGATTTCAGATGGAGAGCAGGAGCGGCTGCGGCTTCGGTTGTCGAAGTCGAGTGCAAGCGCCTACTTAAGAACTTACGGCACGAGGCGGCTGCAGGCCGTTCGAGACTACTACGCCTCGAAGGGTATTAGGAGGCGAGAAGAAGTGTCGCGGCAAGTTTCTGACTAAGGAGAAGTACATGTGGTAATACCTATTCTTAAGGCCTTGAACTTAGTTCTCTTGATTTGTTGTAGGCGTAGTGCTGAAATTTCTCTTGACTAACTTAGGTGCCCCCGAGATGGTGTGCGGATAGGATGGACTGTTGGGAGGCATTGGTGGATGAGTGGTGCTCTCCCAAATGGCTAGTCGAACACCAAAGGGCCAAGGATAAGCGTGCCCAAATGGTTGGTGGGCCACACCATCAAGGGAGCTCCGACCTGTTTGAGTACGGGGGTCACTGGGTATGTGGTTTGCTTCATGACATGCAATTTCATTCTACATGATAGCATTTTTCCTTGGATAGCTCAATAATGCTTACTTAGTTAAAAAATGGCATAACTACCTTGGATAGCTCAATAATGACCTAAACTTAGTTTAGCTCGTTCATTTATGACATAATTAGCTCTAAAATGACATAATATGCTTTAGTTAGCTAAAAAAATTGCATAACTACCTTTGATAGCTCAATAATGACGTAAAATAATCTTAGCTTGTTAATTTGACATAATTAGCTCTAAAATGACATAATAACCTAAGATAGCTCTATAAAATGCCTAAATATGCTTTAGTTAGCTAAAAAAAAGCATAACTACCTTGGATAGCTCAATAATGACATATTAGCATAGTTTGGTAAAATGGGCATAATAATCTTGGTTACCTCCAAAATGACCTAAACTTAGCTTTTTTTCCTCAAAAATGACATAATAACCTTACTTAGCTCCAAAATGAACTTATTTACATAGCAATTTCAATCTTCATGCTAGCTTGAGCCCTTGACTAATATTTTTTCCTCTCTCTCAGTCGCACCACAACAAGAGCCCGTGCCAAGTCTGTTCGACCTCTATGGCATGGCCCATAGTGCCGTACAAGAAGGCCAAGGCATTCTCGGAGTCTGACCTAGATCATCCAGAGACTTCACCAACATCTCCTCCCGCAACAAGCTTGTGAGGTACAGAGACGAGGGGAAGGCAAGGAAAGGGGAGGACTTTAACCCGAGCCAGGATCCTTTTGATACAGAGCTGGTTATGATATCTGGTGGTGGGAGGTCCCATGGCTCAATAGCCATTGGTGATGGTGATACGTTGTCCTAAGACTCTCACACAGATCAAGAAGGCCAGAGTAGCTCTGATCCTGAGATAATGCCTCGTGCACGGCCATCGGAGCTCGCCATGGCGGTTAGTTATACAGACTCGGATACCTTTCCTATCCATTACATTGTGTGTGGTCGTCGATGATTACAATGCTAACGAGGAGTGGTGTGTTGCAGGCTGCTCTTGAGAAAGAGAGAGCAAACACGCAGACGCTTTTGGAGGCGGCAGAAGGCAGGCGGAGGAGAGGGAGAGGGAGCTGGAGGAGAGGACGGCCAGGCTGTTGGAGGAGGAGAGGAAAGGAACGATGCTCAAAACCGGGCCCTATACGACATCTTGGTGGTAAGTTTTCTCCTGCATATTAGCCAAATCATGCACATAATGTTTGTTCCATTACTAACTAATATGACTAATCTGGAGAACCAAATGTGTAGAGCATGTGCGAGAAAAGCGGTCAGACCCCTCGCCGAGGCCCGATTGCTCCGGCGACCACGGTGAGTTTGATTTGAACGGTCGTTAGTTACTAGTATTCACATTTATGTTGCATCATGCTAACGAGACATTGGAAATGATCTTTGGTGAGAATGCTTCCCGACAAGCATCAACCGATGCTTCTCCGTCTGGCCTTGGTGGAACCCGACCGGCCCTTCACCTCAGTCTGGCCTGATGGCGCAGCGCCCGACCAGTCCTTCACCTCCGTGATAACGGTATTTTTCTTCTTATTTAGCCTATTTTAGTCCATTTAGACCTAATTAGCCTATTTAGTCCACAAATGACATAATAAGATGAAGAAAAATCAAGGATAGGAAGAAAAGAAGGAATAGGAAGAGAAGAAGAAGAAGAAGAAGAAGAAGAATAAGAAAAGAAGAAGAAGAACTCTTCTTCTTCTTCTTCTTCTTCTTTCTTCTTATTCTTTTCTTCTTCTTCTTTCTTTCTTTCTTCTTCTTTTTCTTATTCTTCTTCTTCTTCTTCTTCTTCTTCTTCTCTTCTTTTCCTCCTCTTATAGCCATTTAGTCCATTTATGCATAATTTAGCCTATTAGTCCACAAATGACATAATAAGATGAAGAAAATCAAGGAATAGGAAGAAAAGAAGGAATAGGAAGAGAAGAAGAAGAAGAAGAAGAAGAATAAGAAAAGAAGAAGAGAAGAAGAAACATTTCTTCTTCTTTTCTTATTCTCTTCTTTTCTTATTATTATTCTTTCTTATATTATTATTCTCTTCTTCTCTTTTCTCCTCCTCTTGCTTAGCCTATTTAGCCCATTATGACATAATTTAGCCTATTTAGTCCACAAATGACATAATAAGATGAAGAAAATCAAGGAATAGGAAGAAAAGAAGGAATAGGAAGAGAAGAAGAAGAAGAAGAAGAAGAATAAGAAAAGAAGAAGAAGAAGAACATTTCTTCTTCTTCTTATTCTTCTTCTTTTCTTATTCTTCTTTTCTTCTTCTTCTTCTTCTTCTTCTTCTTCTTCTTTTCCTCCTCTTACGTTTTATTCGTAAATGGCATAGTAACCTTGCTAACCTATAAATGTCATATACTTAGCTTGTTGTCCTCTAAAATGACACAAAAGATTAGTAAAGTCAAAAATGGCATAATTAGCCAGGTTAGCTCCAAAATGACCAAGTTTACCTATGTTAGCTCCAATATGATCCATTTAACCTACGTTAGCTCCAAAAAGACCAGTTTACCTAAGTTAGCTACAATATGATCATTTTACCCGCGTTAGCTCCAAAATGACCTATTACCTAAGTTAGCTCTAAATTGACCTACACACTTCGATTTTACCTAGCATAGCAAAAAATGACATTTACGTAGGTTAGCTCAAAAATGACCAAGTTTACCTAGGTTAGCTTCAATATGATCCATTTAACTTAGCTTAGCTCCAAAATGACCAAGTTTACGTAGGTTAGCTCCAATATGAACATTGAACTTAGCTTATCTCCAAAATGACCTATTTACCTAGCTTAGCTTAAATTGGCTTTTTTAAACTACATTTGTGGAAAAGAAGAAGATAAAGAAGAGGGGAGGAGAGAAAGAAAGAGAATATAAAATCTTCTTCTTATTTTCCTCTTCTTCTTTTCTTCTTCTTCTTCTTTTCCTCTTCTTCTTCTTCTTCTAACTTTCATCTTTCCCAATTTGCAGATTTGCTTGAGATGAGGAAGCTTGCATTGATGGACTCATATATTCTCCTTGTGCTTCCTTTTTGTTTATGAAAACATGTTTGGGAACTTGTTTGGATGTGTATGTCACTATGGATATGTTGTTGGAAACTTCTTATGTCATATGGATATATGTTGGACTTGTGGAAATATATTGTTGGATATGCTTGTTGTGTATATATGTATTATCTGTGTATATCTATGAATTTCTGTCAAATTGAATGAATTCAATTAAAAACAGGGGTTATATAGGCTCTTTGCCGTCTGCTAGCAGACGGCAGAGAGCTTTGCCGTCTGCTAGCAGTCGGCAAAGAGCTTTGCCGACAGCTAGCAGTCGGCAAAGAAGGCCACGTGGCAGCTACCTGTGCAACCTGGGAACACTGGGTTGCCTATTTGGGCATTTTGCCGTCAGCTGGCAGACGGCAAAGAGGCTAAGGTCTTTGCCGACTGCTGGCAGACGGCAAAGATTCAAATCCCTTTGCCGACAGCTAGCAGACGGCAAATAAGGCCACGTGGCAGCTTCCCAGTGACTCCTATTTGTGCTTCCTTTTTGTTTATGAAAACATGTTTGGGAACTTGTTTGGATGTGTATGTCACTATGGATATGTTGTTGGAAACTTCTTATGTCATATGGATATATGTTGGACTTGTGGAAATATATTGTTGGATATGCTTGTTGTGTATATATGTATTATCTGTGTATATCTATGAATTTCTGTCAAATTGAATGAATTCAATTAAAAACAGGGGTTATATAGGCTCTTTGCCGTCTGCTAGCAGACGGCAAAGAGCTTTGCCGTCTGCTAGCAGTCGGCAAAGAGCTTTGCCGACAGCTAGCAGTCGGCAAAGAAGGCCACGTGGCAGCTACCTGTGCAACCTGGGAACACTGGGTTGCCTATTTGGGCATTTTGCCGTCAGCTGGCAGACGGCAAAGAGGCTAAGGTCTTTGCCGACTGCTGGCAGACGGCAAAGATTCAAATCCCTTTGCCGACAGCTAGCAGACGGCAAATAAGGCCACGTGGCAGCTTCCCAATGACTCCTATTTGGGCTCTTTGCCGTCCGCCAGCAGACGGCAAAGACCTTAGCCTCTTTGCCGTCTGCCGGCTGACGGCAAATAAGGCCACGTGGCAGCTTCCCAGTGACTCCTATTTGGGCTCTTTGCCGTCCGCCAGTAGACGGCAAAGACCTTAGCCTCTTTGCCGTCTGCCGGCTGACGGCAAAGCACGCCGTTAACCCCTAACGGCTCCCACCTCACCTCACTGCCGTCTACGCTCTTTGCCGTCTGCTGGCCGCAAACGGCTGACGGCATAAACCTTTGTCGTCCGCTTCTCTGAAGCAGATGGCAAAGAAGGCCTTTACCGGCAGGAATTGAGCCGGACTATTTGCCGACAGCTAGCAGTCGGCAAAGAGCTTTGCCGACCGCCATTCATGCCTTTGCCGTCTGCCATGGCAGACGGCAAAGAAGCTGATTCCTGTAGTGACTGATGGTGCCGCCGGGGATGCCACCACTGATGATGGCAGCGCACGCACAGATGGCAGCCAACCGAAGAGGCAACGGAAGGACCGGCGCCCGAACGTGCCCGGCACCGTCAAGGAGGAATTTACTGAAGTGTCCTCTAGTGGGCATCCAACGGTGCCCAAAGAATTAGTCAGTGGGTACGCGGGACAACTCGGGTGCATTCTACGGAGCACCGTCTCGATCAACACCAAGCACGCATTTTGTTTGACCACGCATGGGCTCGAAGAGGCGCCAAATGTATCGTCGGTGAGCCTGTTCCCGCGCTACCGCATAGTTTACCGCGCAAGCTTCCCGCCCGGCTAGTTTGGCCACGTGTCGGCTAGAAGAGGGACAAATCGTGGGCGTTTATTGGCAAAAAGCTTTGTAAAAACGAAGTGTGTGGAATGACTTCGGTCATAAGTTTACCCGTGGGTGATGAGGTCAAAGTTACACAGAAGGGTGATGATGGACACTCGAGTGCGATAATTAATTCTGCGCTCTACAAGGCACACGGTTGAAGAAATCAACTATGTGCAATAATGTCGAAGATCACAGTCGAGTTAGCTATACAGATCGTGTGCTGTGAGATCGACAAGGTAAACAGATTTGAGAATGGTTAATAAAATCTAAGACCATTGCATATTAAGGTCAAAATAGTGCTACCAATATACGAGTCTCATACGATGCCATTTCAACGATTGTACCACAAAAGCTCAAAATATTACAAAGTTCAAATTCCAGAGTTATATGGCTCAAATTCAAAGATTACAAGGTTCAAACTAATATTAGAAATGAAATTCAGCTCATCAGCTGCAAATGCTCACGCTGATACACTGAACATGGATATCAGAGAGGTTCAAACTAATATTACCACTTCTAAGTCTGGTTTTGAAACCTCATAATTTTTGCAAAGGGGTCAGCCACTGAGAAGTCATGTATGGGGTTGACACGATGACTTCCGATTACTCTGTCATCTAAAGTCCCAAAATGAAATTCAGCATTTTCGGAGCCTATTCCATTCTGCCGCAGGCGCCGGCGCTGATCAACAAACCATTCATTTTGGCGAAATAAATGTAGGGTAAACCTCATTACCTTCAGCACCCTTGCTCTGACAACAAAGAACCTGGCGAATATAATCTCCGGTAAAGTCCCTCGGTAGGAGTTCAAAGTAATTTATGAGAGATGCAGATCTAGGCATTCGACGTGATTGTTATATTGTATCACATTATCCACCACTAGGCCTAATCTTATCTGCAAAAGAAGAAAACGTGTTAGTGCCTACATGCAGTTTTGAACACTACTACATGCCTATTTGGTTTGTAGGATTTGTAAAATGCACTAACATGCCATCTTCGATCTGACATGATTAACATGGGCATTTGATTACATTCTAGAAAAATGTAGCCTTCTTCACAAGAGGTTGGAGTGGATGAAAAGTTCCCTAAGAAAACTAGTACAGATGAATCCAAAGGAGAAATGCTTATGGATTGTAACCATATGGATCAAGCAACCAATATGAGGGGGGGAACATGTATGTACTGAAATCCTCCAAAAAGAATCCTTTAGAAATCGTAGTACATTGTCATTGTAAACTTGGAAAAAGGTGTCACAAATTGAATTCCCTTATGGTTAACATTTATTAGGAAAGGAACATCACCTCGATATATAGCTTCTCCAGGCATGAAAAGCATCTCAGGAAACTGACAACTTGCTCCAGGTTGGGGCCGATAGATTCTAGTGCCAAGACCTTCACTATGCGCAGTTTCGGGGTCAAGCTTGTCGGAATCATTTTCTGGATGACAGATGAACAAACATCTTCAAAATTAGAAATAATTTTAATTTTTAGAAGGAGAGGTAGAAGGCGGCTGTTGTACCTGAACGGGTGTGGATCCAATAACAAGTTCGGAGTATTTGTCAGACGAGTAGCCCACCACTGTCAATTTTGGCGCAGAAATGACATTGATTCTTGTTGGACCTTCTTGATCAACTACAAGTAATCTCTCAAGTGCAGGTGTGTCCTCAATGACCATACCGTGGTACACATCTTGTGATGTCTTCCTGCCGCACCAGCAACACACATAAATAGTCCGGAGAGTCATGGAGGTGATGTGGAAGCAACTCAACCAATTGATCGCCTGAAGATGAAGGTACTCGAGTGCAGTACAACCACGGAGTAGGCGCTCCATGTCACCGTTTGGGAGGCAGACGGTGACGAGCTCGAGGTGCTTCAGTCGTGGTAGAATAAGAGCGGGCGCGTCATTAAGGGGGGGGGGGGAATGGCAGTTCCGGAACTTGGCGACGCGCAGCGTGGGCGCGAGGCGGAGCGCGGACGTTAGCAACGAGCGCATATGCCCATCATCAAAAGCGAGCTCCTCGAGCTGATCTAGGGCGGGGGATCGGAACCAGTCGTCAAGCTTGGCTCAGTCCTTGCCGTTGGAACGAAACTTGCCCATTCTGAGGCCTCTGGTTGGGCCAAGGTGACTGCCGAGGATCATGGATAATGCATCCAAGATTTTGCGATAGCCATGGCAGAGCTCGTGGGTGTCAATGAGGTCGAGAGGGATGGAGTTCCATAGGGGGCGCCACCACCGGGAAAGGACGGTTATCCGTGCCCCATATTTGATTGGGAGGAGGGAGATAATGACTGTCAACATATCATCGGGGAGGCTGCTGATGATATCTAGGCCTGCTGGAGTCGCTTGCGGTTCTTGCTCGCCCCTCCTCCGCTTGTTGGCAGCCCTGTTCTCCACCTCCGTAGTCTCCTTGTCAGCGGCGCTTTTTGATAGAAGTGGGAGTACAGGGAATATTTAGTTAAAACAGGGCAATAGAAAAGTGTATTGGTAACTACTCCCTCCATTCCGAATTACTCGTCGCTGAAATGGATGTATCTAGAACTAAAATACATCTAGATACATCCATACGTGCGACAAGTAATTCAGAACGGAGGGAGTAGAAGTTATTAGGTAGGAATATAGTAAGAAAAGGGAATAACAATTGGTTGCTTAAATACTACACAATTCATTTGATATTGCTGGGTAAGTCAACATGCAGATACTTGAAAAGAAAACTTACTTCGAACAAAGTCTGGACGGATGATATCATCGGGGAAGTTAGCATATATCTCATGACCAGGCTCTTTTATGTGCAGTGCAATTATAGTGCCAGCTTTTAGTACATAAAACTTAGAAATTTATTTCCAAAGGCCAGTGCCAAAATAGGAGTCACCACGTTCATCAAGTCTTACAGTAGCAACGATTGTAAATCCATGGTTTGTGTTCAGTATGACATCCCTGCAGTCTTGATTTATGTAAAGGGAAAGATTGTGCACTACAGATTCTGTTGCATAGCAAGGGGCGCGCTGCAGAAAATGGTAGGATTGTTAAAGAAAATATGGTAACATGAAAATATTGGCCCAAATTGAAAGAACTGTACAGCAGTTGAAATCGAAGGACAAAAATCTATAATTAAACAGATAGGGTAAACATGATGTCATGGAAATATGAGAGTAATCGAAAGAACAATACATCATTAATTTGCCTAATATAGAAAGAAGAGGGAAAAAAATCCCCTTTGATGTATATGGTGCATGTGGCACCTTTTATCCAAATGTAGCAATATTTAGAATATGTTCAGGAAAGTAGGCCATGCCAACCAATTTAGGGTGAGATTGAACATACCGCACGCATCCTCAAGTCATCTGGTATGGTGAGATGGAATGTCTGGCGGAGGCCGCAAAGTCCTGATGTGTCCGCGCACTGTACACTCTTTGAATGAAAGAAACCCTCAAATCAGCTCGAATAAAAATGAATTCATGGCGATTTCGATCGAGTGATTAAAGGAGGCTGATGAACTGGGATAAGAGATGAGATAATATCTCATTAAATTAGTTACCTTGTTGTCCATGAGAAAGAACCCTTAGTACGGCAGATTCCCCAACCGAGCGGAGCTGGGTCGATCGCGAGCAGCATCGAGAAAGTCAATGGCGATATGCGGCAGCAAGCGGAAGTGGCGCAATGCGGTGGGGTTTGCCGGCAGCCTGGCGGCGGCGGCAGGCATCGAGCTAAGTGGTTACCGCCGCGATAGGCGGTGCCATGCATAAACGTGGAGGAGCTTGTGCAGGTGTGAATGGGGACCGGAGGGGATGGCGGGCGGGGTGAGGGTTTTTGTGACGTGGGGATGGTGAGGGTTTTCTTTTTTCTTTTTTGAATTGGGTGGTGAGGGTTTTCTGTCCCACAAAGAATTTCGGAGGCAACGGTTTGCTAGAGCCAACCGTGTGTGATTGACGCAACAGGCAAAATGAAAGTCATTGCACACGGTTCCAATTTTGGGAACCGTGTGTGATTGTTGTACTACCTCCGTCCTGGTTTATTGGTCCCCTTTGTAATTTGTACCAAATTTTGACCAAATATTTAACTAAGAAATGTTTATGCATGTCACCAAAAATTATATCATTGAACACTATGCTCAAATACGCATCCAACGATATAATTTTTGCTGACCTGCACTAACATTTTGTCAGTTAAATCTTTGGTCAAAATTTAACACAAATTACAAAGGGGACCAATAAACCAGGACGGAGGTAGATTCCATCAACCGAACTGATTGCATCCATATCCCATAGTTAGGCATAAGTAAACATAGATTAAACATACTCAGACATAGATAATAAGCGTACACGTACACAAGCATAGTTCAACTGTCATTAAGCATACTCAAGCATACATAGTTCGATCCCACATCTCATCTCACATGCCGGCACGATCCTGAAGCTTCTCCAGGTACTCGGCGTACGCGCCGTGCGCCACCCTGCGAGAATACTTCTGCTTGAAGGAGCCAACGGCCCATCCTCTTGCATGCGCCAGAACACTTAGATACACATCATGAAGCTTGCGGTTGCAAAATGGGCATCGATAGCCACCGTTCCAGGTCCTAATATGCCTATTATGCATTCCCGCATAAAGCTCCCTTAGGATTTGCCACTTGTACCTCCTCTGGCCATCTTCATCCTCGCTGTCCACATCGTCAGACAGCACCTATACAAATAGTAAAACAAATTTTGCATCAAATCAATGATTACATGCCGTGAAGTAGGATTAGGAATTTATGGCTATTTATTTATACATATCCAGAGATTATGGTTTGATTTTTAAGCACAGTCATCTATGTACAGACCAATCTTGAAGAAAATAATGGCACAAACATATGTAGGTCATTCAAAATCAATTGTCAAGTCCTGGCTAGGAATTATTAGCACGAACACTAACCCTAGTCGGATTACTAGCAGAAATCATTTGCACAGATGAAACAACTAATCACTTATCACTTGTACCATTCAAACAATCAATACACTACACGGATCTAACGAAACATACTCAGATTTCATGGATTGGGAGAACATAACCATAGGATTTCTATTCCAAAAAGGGGGAGGCAGGAGTAACCAGAGAAACCCTAGCATCTATTTGACACATAAATGAGTATAGATGACTAACCAGTTGTCCGTTGTCGTCGGAGTTGTCGCCGGAGTGGTCATCGGAGTCGTCGTCGGGGTCATTGCCCGAGTCGTCACCAGAGTCGGTGTGAAACTCCGCCTCCGGCTGTGGAAGCTCGATGCCGTCGACGATGTCAGGGTGCAGCGATAACTCACCGGCGGTGACGGCAACCTCTATCTCCATCTCCACGCCATGCTCTGATGCTTCAGCAGCCCCGGCGTCGCCACTCCCTCCGATGGGGTGCTTCGGCGGCATCCTCATACACTGACGGCTTTGAGGACTGAGAGCGGCGTCGAGGATGCAAGCGAAGAGAGAGGATTGTGTGTGTGGCGAGGATGGGGGGTGCGGCCGCTCGGGCGCACCATTAATATGGAGTAGTGGGAGAGAGGCGGGCGGCGGTCAAACCGCTGGCTCGCCTCCCGGTGAGCCTGCGCACCGGACTGCTGGCATGCCTACCATCATTTCACATAGCTACTCGCATGCCTCCCGATGACACTGCACAGCGAGCTCGCCTTCGTCAATTCACACACCTGCACGCACGCCTCCCGGTCTGCCTGCGCGGCAGACTGCTCGCATGCGTCCCGTCAACTCAAGCCTACTCGCACGGCACACGGGTCGCGTTGCGGCACGTATATTGTTTTTCTATTTGGATGATTAATGCTGCCGCTTTATTGCTTAACCGAAGGATGGCACGTATCCATTGTTGGTCTAACGCTCATGGTTCGAATAAATAATCCATTTGGGATATTGGTTCCCAATTATTAATAATCTCCCATTTGTAATTAGATAAAGATTACATCAAAACTAGTCTGAAATTTGACAAAAAAGTACAATGCCACTTTGTATTGGTGTCCATATGACAACACGATAAGTTTCATGAACTTCAAATAAGTTTTGGATGTACTAGAATTTAAAAATCAAGATTCTCAATGTTTGAAATTTCTTGCACGGGGAGTAAACATGCACCCAGTGAGACACATGTGTTTTTGCAATCCATTTAGGTCCACTGTCACGTGTGCATGTAGCTCAAATTTGATTTTTGCACATTATACCCGTAGAAAATCAATCAATTAATGTACTAAAACGTCTTAATGATCTCTGTTTTTTTTTTCAAAATTAAAACGTCCTTCCTTTGGTAACATATGTTCACCGTGGGATAATTTAACATGCATCGTATTTGCAGTGGATTCGTGGTGTGTGTGGGGGTGTGTGCGTCTGGGGGGGTGGCGGGTGGCTCGCAGTACACTACGAGTTGTGAGCCACCGTGTGGGTTAGCCGTTTTGTTAGGCAGGTGCCACATCAGAGTCATGAATTTTTATTTAAAACATTACACAACCCTTTCATACATACATGTTTTGGCCACATGCAGTCGATGGTTGTCCTACACGTCACTCAATACTCGCATGTGACACTTTCTGTGGGCCCGCGAGGTCGTCGTCCATCACTTTGACGGACAGCCGGCAGTGAGGTTAATTTGACCAGCAAGGTAGAATCTTTTTTGTTTTTGTTATGGTGGTATATAGTACGCGTCGAAGAGGTGGGAGGGGACTAGCATATATACTATACGTACGCGTCCGTGAACAAGTACACCTCACTTAGTGTCGGGACTTTCCGTTTTCCGAGGCACGTGCCACATCAAAGTTGTGAAATTGGCTATTCAAACATCACACAACACCTCTTTGGGCCACATGCATGCAGGCGGTGGTTATCCTAGCTAGGACACTCACGTGTGACGCTTCCATCTGTGGGCCCACGAGGCCATCGTCGATGCATGCACCACTTTGACCTACATCGGGAGAGGTTAATTAATTTCACCATCGAGGAGGATTCTTTTTGGGTTGTATTACGGTAGGAGCATATAGTATGCGTCGAAGAGGGGGAAGGGGACCATCATATGTAGTACGCTTCATGAACCTCGCTTTGTGTGGGGGGTTTACGGTTTTTGAGGCATGTGGCACATCAAAGTTGTGCATTTTGGGTATTCAACATATGTTTGGCCCACATGCAAAGCGATGGTGGTTGTCCTCTCGCACCCACTTAAGCGGTTATCAGTGATATCGATGCTTTCCATCTATGGGCCCGCTTGGTCCATCACTACTTTTTGCCTGACAACAAGAGAGGTTAATTTGACTTAGGAGGGGATTATTATTTTGCTTGTAATACGGTATATATATAGGTCATGCTCTGGGATGACATGATACAGTTTGAGCACACACACATGCATGTGTACGCATGAATCCCTCCCATCGAGTCGAAGTGGCTAGTACAACGACACGTCATGAATCAATCTTGCTCTGTGTGGGGACTGTACGATTTTCGACGCGCGCGCCACATCAATGTTGTGAAATGGTATTCAAACATGCATGCACGCATCACCTCCATACATATGCATGTAGTGGTTGTCTTTGAACGGTACACTCCCTTGCGTGGTTATCGGTGACAAGCCTATATATTCATGGGCCCGCGTGGACATCCATGATCACCTTGACCGACAACAAGATAGGTTACCATGGCGGATTCTTCCTTTGGTTCGTGTTATCGTAGTATAGGTCATGGTGAGATTCAGACCTAATTAAGTTTGAGCGCATATACTATGCACGCATGCATGCATGAATCCCCGTCGTCGGCTTGAAGTGTGGTGTAACATACATATGCATCGTCAACCTAACCCTCACTCAGTGTGGGGATTTCTAGTTCGAAATCACGGTGCCACATCAAAGTTATTCCATTGTGTATTCAAAAACACACCTCTTCATACATATGTTTGGGCCACACGCATGCAGTGGTTATCTTCGGGGACTAGCTACTTGCATGATTATTGGCGAGCTAGCCCATCTCTGGGGTCGCATGGATGACCATCACTTTGACCAACAACAAGAGAGAGGTTGTACGACCAAGGTGGATTATTCTTGGTCCGTTTTATGATCCATCTTGGTGAGATGCCTCTCTGGCCCGCCGACTGAAAGTGTGTGTGTGTGGGCGGGGAGGCTGCTACTTCGCACTTTGCTAGGTGAACCTCAGTTGGGGAGGGCATGCATTCATAGCTTAGGATTCCCTTCGTGCCGACACGAGGGGGGCTGCTAGCTACTTCGCACTTTGCTAGGTGAACCTCGGTTGGGGCATGCATTCATAGCTTAGGATTCCCTTCGTGCCGACACAAGGGGGGCAAGCAATACCATGCGCTTTGCGAGATAGGTGCCACATTGAAGTTGCATTTGGTATTTGAACATAAAACCACCCTTTTCATACATAAATTTGGTCCACATGCAAGCGTGTTCGTGTTCTGACCCTCTCCCGGTTCATTTTTCGCCAAATTTATGAACATTAGACAAGTCGGATGACGCAATAGATATGGTTCACTCAAACTAACCGTGTGCCACGCCGGTGCCCCTATCACGCACACATCCGCATAGTACATTGGGCTCCACGAGGCTTCCCCTCTCAAAAATATCTACCCGCCTGCAGCTTTTTTCTGTTTGATAACACATAGTTATTGTGTTTCGACCGTGTGTGATGTTTCTTGTTCCCAATCCTGCCTGCATCCCTCGAAAATAGCTGCCCGCCTCGAGGGTTTTTCTGTTTCATAACACACGGTTGTTATCTCCGGACCGTGTGCGATGCACCATCATTAAAATTTTCAATAGCCCCGGCATTTCACTTCCGCGTTTGACTCCCGTGTAGTAAAATTTTCAGTACCCGCGTCATTTCCTCAAACACACCCCCGCCCCCCTCCACACACACACACACCAAAACCTCCTCGGGCGTGCACACACACACCCCCCCTCCTTCGCTCGAAACCCTAGCAAGGTCCCCGCTGCCGCCGCCGCCGCAAGGCCTCCATTGTCAACGCCTGCCGGTTTTCCCGTGCAGCTTACCCACCGATCTCCATACCCAGGCCACCCTGAGTTTCTTCGATGACGCCTGCCAAACGCCCCCTTTCCCACAGATCCCCATCCCCATCCCCCACTCCAGAGCATCACGGACTAAGCCCGGCTACGCTTCCCATGGAGCCCGAGGAGCGACTGGCCCAAAGGAGGTGTATCGCGGTCTCTTCACTCGACGTCGCCGAGGAAGCTGAAGACCATTACTAGCCGCAGGCACTCAATCAGTGGGCTAGAGTATGCGGGTATGTCGCAGACACAGGCTATGACATCGAGGTCATCGACAGCGACGGCCTGAGGCGGGCTATGTCACAGGTTAAGTGGCCCATCCCCAACCCCTCGGGTTCAACCGCCATCGATCTCATCCATGGCCCCGCCACTGATCTCCTCTGGCTCGCTGTCAAGAATTTGCCATCCTACATCGCCATCGAGCCCCTTTTATCATTTCTGAAGGACACGTTCTGCGACGCTGGCTTGGGATCCACAGCTTCCAAGTCAGACCTCATCGACGGCGACCATGAGGAGGGCACCCTCTTCGGCTCTTCCAAGGGGAAAGAGCCCATCTGCTCTTCCAAGGGGAAAGAGCCCGTCTACGACATCAGGGAGGGCACCCTACAGCCGTGCTCTTCCAAGGGGAAGGAGCCCATCTGCGACAACATGGAGCGCATCCAGGGTCCATGATCTTCCCACGGGAACGAGCCCATCTATGACAAGTGAGCAAACCCATGATTTGTTTTGCCATGCATCTTCACAGGGGGAAACCCATGATTTGTTTTGTCGAATCCATTTTGTAGTGTAGTGAGAATATGTCCAGTTTTAATTGCTATATTTGGTTGTTTGCAGTATGCCTTTTTTATTTCAGTTGTTCACAATGTGATGCTCTATATGTGCAATTATTTACTGTGCAGTACATTTCATCAATCCAGTTTTAAACATACCGATAGGAATGCATATATTTGCTTGCTGTTAAGCCTGTTATAGTTAGCATATGCCTCTTTTAAAGTTTTTTGATTGTTCGGTTGTTTGTAGTTAGCATATGTCCAGTTTCAAATGCTATCTTTGGTTGTTCGTAGTATGCCTTGTTTATTCCAGTTATTCACAACGTGATGTTCTATATGTGCAAGTATGAACTGTGCAGTTCAATTTCATCAGTACCAGTTTCAACAATACCACTATGAATGACTACATTTGGTTGCTGCATCTTGTAGTTAACACGCCTTTCTATTTTTATTTAACAATAACCAGTGTACTTAGACCGGCACAATACCAGTTTGAATGACTATGTTTGCTAGTTGTTAAATGTTATGCCTGTTGCAGTTAACACACCTTTCCACTTGTTTTGCTTTACTAGCGTGCTTAAACCTGCACACTGAAGCTATCTTTTGGAGATTATTTTGTCTACCATGGATAATTTTGGTTGATGTTTAGCCTGTTGTGCTTAACATGCCTCTCGATGTACCTACACAGGACAATTTTGGGAACGACTGTTGTTTTCCATCGAGGTTTTTTTCATCCCATGGCTTATATATACTCACTGTTCAGGATATCGGTAGCTGGTACCATATAGGCCGGGGGCTGATAAGGGACTAATCGGTGAATCGGACTTTTAACTAAATATATCTGTAACCCATTTATTATTAGGTTAACTAGGGCCATATGTAATATATCTGAGGCTACATAGCAACATGCACTGTACTTAATGTCTAAATATGCAATCCTAGGCTACATAGCAACAAGGAAGAGTGTTACCTTAATGTTCTGATGATGTCTAGATATACGTAGAAGAGCAGCAGCAGCAGCAATAACAACAACAACATAGCCCTGTTTGGATACTCAACTTAGCTAGAGGTTAGAGTTAGTTTCTAGCTCATGACTAACCCTGAACTAACTCCATCCAAAGAGGTGTTTGGATGACAGGGTTAGATTGACAATAAATGCACTAGGAGAACTAGCTCCAATTAGCACCTCTTGGGTTGGATAGTTTTTTTGGGTGGGTTAGATGCAACTAGCTCAAACTAGCCCTCATGTTTGGATATACTTTAGGGCTATTTGAGCCCGAACTAGATCAAACTAACTCTAACCCATGGATACAGCAGCAGTTAATCAGCCGATAATTTGTAAGAATGCAATAAACTCCTTCCGGCCCATAATATAAGATGTTAATTCATCTAATATGCGAGTATATTGGATGTTATAAGATATTAAAAAAGAGTGTTGTACTACATCATTGTGCAATTGCTGTTTAGCTTCTAATATTAACTTGGTGCTTTTAGGTACATATGTCATTGGTAAAGATCCACGCTTCAACCCTTTTTGCGTATGGGGAAATGAGATATCGATGAACCAGCATCAAGTGAGGAAGCTGATAAAGATTGTTAGTAAAATGGGTCAAAAGATGGCAATTAAACTATTTGTTTACACTTTATCCAAGACAACAGCGAACTGCAGGATGGTAAGTAAGAACTCTGCAGCCTTCTTTTTACTGCCCATAATGAGTTGTGTTAGATGACAATGTCTGAATCTTTTTCCTTTGCAGTGGTTCCCAGAGCAGTTTACTCAAGATTACCTCTCAAACTACATGATTGGTGGGCATGCAAAGGTTAAAGTATTTCTACCAGAACACGATGATTATCTAGATGTTTTCATGAAGACCGTGAAGGATGGGCGGTCGGCCATCACAAGGGGTTGGACTAGAGTCATGCGTGCCTTCTGCATGGAGGAGGGCACAAAGAGAAGGACCGATTTGGAAACTCAGGATGAGGTAACCTGTGCTAATACCTCTGCTATCTTCAAGAATGCTTGGTGGCAGTATCGAAATTACCTGAAGAAAATGTACTTCACTAGCAAAGAAACTCATCAAATTCCCTTACATTCTCCTGAGACACATTTACTGGACGATGACTAGGAATGCCTTGTTCTGTACTGGTCCCGAACCAAGAATGTGGTAAGGTCTATGAGCTCATTTTTTATTTTTAAGTACTATATTCTTGCGTCTTACTGTACTCTATTCATGTAGAACAAGTGCTTAAACCTGAAGAACAAATGTTCTCATTTAAGATTCCATTGCTATCGTGCATACTGCTTTGCTCTTGTATCACTGTATTTACTCATACAAACTTATTTTTAAATTGAAGGATCCAATCGAAACTCCAATGGCACAACAGGTATGTTTACGCATGTTTCTTTAACAGGCTTGCTCTTATAAATAGCACTGTTGATTTCAATTTCAATTGTGTATACAGTTGACTTCTCATATCATGCACATTACTAGCATCTTAACAGAGCCAATAGTGTTGTTGTACATGTAGACCCGTGGTACCCATCTGAAATCTTGTTGTGCCGTGTAGTTTCCCACGCTTTGTATTCTTTCAGTGCTGCTTTGTCTTGAACTGATATGATTTGAACCGTGTCTCTATTTTGATTTGGCAAGACAATGCAGTGACCATAGGACATAGTTATATGTTTGTTTGATGCTTTTATTATGTACTACTTGGCAATAGAAGACTTGGTAGTTTAATCCTGTCCACCTTACTAATGAACTGGTTCACCGAAATGAGTTTCATATACTAGTACATGCTAAACCTGTTATGTGTCTACTTGTTTCTTCTTTTAGAATGCTGACAGAATATTGGGGAAGAGTGCCTTATTAAGCAATGGTAAAGGAAGTAATGCAGATAAGGTTCAGGATAGTGAGACATCCTTGTTGGTCTCCAACAAAGCTGATAAAACAGCTAAGGAAAACTATCTTGAAGACAGTGAGACAACCCCAAAGTCCTGTCTTGGTTTAGTGTTTGAGTTAATGGCCACTACCGCTGGCACAAGCTATTCAAACTCACTGTCTGAATCAGTTCGGTTTCTTAAGTCTCAACTACAAGCTGAAAGACATCGATCAGCTGTGTTGCGTCAAGAAGCCGAAGGACTGCGGAAGTCCCTGGAGCATTCAGATGCATACTTTCTGGTGCAACAGCAAGCGTTGGAGGATTTTAGCGCCAAACAGGACAAAGCTAATAAGCTTGCTAAGCTTATTGCCAGCATGGTGGATACCCAGGATAACGTTTCTTGAGCTCTTCTGAAGTTGTTTCAGTTATGGACTTGTTTTGCTGCCGCGTTTATTTTCACTGGTGGCCAATTTAGACGGCCAGTGTATGTAATATGCTGCTTTGTTCCCTATATTTGCACTGGTGGCAAACTTTGATGCCCAGTGGATGTAATATTTGTAATAGCCGTAATAGCCTAGCGTTAGTTGCTTGCTTATTTATTTCCTTATTGTCTTGTTTAGTTGTTTGCTTGTAGTCACTGTAGTTCTTTTTCCGTGTTTTTCTAGTGGCCACAATAACCTATTTTTATAACTAGGCCACAATAACCATGGCAACACACGAACTGTTGTAACCATGGTCCTGCTACCTGCTGTAGTTTCCATGGCCCTCCACGGGCTGTACGATCCATGGGCCTTCTACGGGCTGTAGGATCCATGGGCCTTCTACGGGCCGTAGGATCCATGGGCCTTCAATGGGCTGTCTCATCTATGGGCCTTCTACGGGCCGTATAATCATTTCGCCAAACATGGGCCGTACTATTTGTGGACCAATAACGGTCTGCAAAATGGGCCGTAAACGGGCTAGAGTGGAAATCGTCTATTTTATGGCCTGACCATAACGGGCCATTAATAGGCCGTATTTGATGACGCTATGAAAACAGCCCAATGGGTTAACGGGCCACAAATAGGCCGACTGTAACCATGGGCTGAATTTGGCCCACAAGCGGAAGAGGCCAGTAACGGACCATAAGTAATCGAATTCTGGAAATGAGCCCAAGAATAAATGGGCCCTTAGAAGGCCGAAAGTTAACACAGGCTAGAAATGGCCGACAGAATAATGGGCCGTTAATGGGTATAAAGCGATACACTGTTCATTACGGGCCAGTTTCACCACGGGCCATTAATGGGCCAAGAGTTACAAAGGGCCTCATATGGGCCAAAAGGCGTCATGGGCCATACATGGGCCGGAAGTTACAATGGGCTGGAATCATATTGGACGGCCTAGATGACGCTACTGGGCCTAATTCGGATAGGCCGTAATGAGCCGTGACTTAGCGGGTTGTAAATGCGCTATATGCGAACAGGCCGTTAACAGGCTTTCCATGGGCCAGCCCGCTACCTTTTGACCAAGTCAAACGGGCCGGCCTTTTCACCGGAATGGGCCTCTGTTGGGCCATGCCACATGTCGACGTATCATAGGCACCTTCAGTCCAATGAGTGGATGACATCTGTCCCAACGGTGAGCCGACACGTGGTTCCTCTGGCCATTCAGAATTTTACACGTGGAAAATCCCCATTGGTTCGGGCTGTTAACGGGTTATCGGATCCAAACCGGAAGCCGATAGCTTAACGGCGACCCGTTACGGTGGATGCCACATGTCGGTTACCCTTGACGAAAGCAATTCTATGACGCGCGATTTATCGTCATGGAAGTGGATACTTCCGTGATGATAATTTTGGTAATGTCATGGAACACTTCTACGACAACACAGGTATGACTATCTTGATTCTGTCATAAAATCGTCAGGGATGTACATGCATGACAGAAAACGTGACCTACTGTGACAAACACATATCATCACGGAAGTGTATTTTTTTGGTAGTGATTCCCCCCTCCGCTACGGTGGTGGCTAACCTATATTTATAGTGGCCTTGGTCCTCTTCCCCCAAAACGAAGGCGGGAAGGGATCCCACAGTGGCCAATTTGAAGGGGGACAAGTAGTACATCTTATCCTGATGAAAGGTGCTCTTCACCTGCAAAGCTTCTGGTCGTGACGTTGCGGTGGGCTCGGTGATGACATCCGTCCTGCCGTCCTGGGCTCCTGGCGGTCTTGGTCTTGTTGCACGGGAATGGAAACCTTTGGCTGATTCCTGGGGACCCTGCGCCTACACTTGTCTCCTTAGCACCACAGAGGAAACCTGCTCCTCTGTGCCCGCTGGCGGCCGCCTGGCCTTGGTCATCATGGCTTGCGTCACCTCAACCTCATGAGGTGGACACATGCATAGAAATCTCCGCTCCTCAGGAGGCAGCCCGAGGGAGGCCGCCCCCTCCGGAGGTCTTGATGTCGCCTGCCTCGCGAGGCTTGGCCCCTCGCGAGGGTCTTGTCTTGAATGGATTGTCGATGGGCTGTACCAGGCCGTTGCTGAAGCCACGCCGTGAGCCGCAGGCAGGCAAGTCTGGGTACCCTGGTTCCCAGAACACCGACAAAAAGTTATGGAAATGGTAAATCTGCGGTTTGATGAATCTAACTGCTCTCAAAAGGAGCACCTGCCAAATTTGATAGATGAACCGCCAATTTCGGATGCCATTCGGCAAATGGCTATTGGGAGCGTCAAGCCAATCATAGAAAATGCACCTGATTCTTCCGATGATGATGCCCCTGTGACTCAAAGAAGAACTCGTCAAGCCACTGCTGAAACAAATGCTACTCCGAATGCAAATGGCAATCAAATTCCAAATGCCGATCAAAATGGCAATCCTGAAGGAAATGGAAATGCAAATGTTGATGCTGATGAAAACAATAATGATCATCAAGATGAAAATCCTCATCCTCGAGTGGCTAATCGAGTTGATCCATCATTAATTCTCGATGAACTCGAGAATCCAGGTTATCGACCCACAATTCGTTCACGCATTCGTTTGGCTAACTACTGTGGCAGTTTCTCCTTTGTTTCATTAGCAGAACCTACCAAGTATGAAGAAGCCATGAATGATCCAGATTGGATGAATGCTATGCAAGAGGAGTTGGTGCAATTTGAACTGAATGATGTTTGGCAACTGGTTGACAAGCCGAATCCTAAGAAGCACAATATCATCAGCACAAAGTGGATTTTTCGCAATAAGCAAGATGAAAATGGCATTATGGTGAGAAACAAAGCACGTCTGTTGCTCAAGGGTACACACAGGTAGAAGGTATTGATTTCGGTGAAACAGATGCTCCTGTTGCATGTCTTGAGGCAATTCATATTCTTCTTGCTTATGCAAATTACAATGATATCCTGCTTTATCAAATGGATGTAAAATGTGCTTTCCTCAATGGTGAAATTGATGAGGAAGTTTATGGTAGACAGCTACCTGGCTTTGAACATCCTGAGTTTCGTAAGAAAGTTTTCAGGTTGAAAAAGGCTCTATACGGGTTGAAGCAAGCCCCTTGAGCTTGGTATGACACCTTAAGAAGTTTTTGCTCCACAAAGGGTTCAAGCCAGGATCCATTGATCCCACACTTTTCACTTGTGCTGTTGACAATGATCTATTCGTTTGTCAAATCTATGTGGATGATATTATCTTTAGTTGTACTAACAATGCTTGAAGCTTAGAGTTCGGGAAAATGATGTCCGAGAAATATCAAATGTCTATGATGAGTGAACTTAAGTTCTTTCTCGGACTGCAAATACATCAACACGCAAATGAAATTTTCATACCTCAAGAGAATTATATCAAGGAATGCTTGAAGAAGTTCAAAATGCAAGATTCCAAAATGAAGGGCTATAAAGCTCCTATGCCCACGAATGGTAAGATGGATGCAGATGTGTATGGTAAGGATTTCGATCAGAAGGCTTATCGTTCGATGATTGGTTCTCTCCTTTACCTATGTGCATCTAGACCTGATATTATGTTAAGTGTTTGCCTGTGTGCCCGCTATCAAGCTGCACCGAAAGAATCGCATCACCAAGCAGTCAAGCGTATTCTGAGATATTTGGCTCACACCCCCACCTTAGGTTTATGGTATCTTAAGGGAGCACAGTTTGATCTCGTTGGATATTCAGACTCAGATTACGCAAGTGACTTGGTTGACAGGAAATCTACCTCGGGGACATGCCATTTCCTCGGTAGATCTTTGGTATGTTGGTCGTCAAGGAAGAAGAATTGTGTATCTCTCTCTACGGCTGAAGCTGAATATATTGCTGCTGACGCTTGTTGCACTCAGTTATTGTGGATGAAGTAGACTCTGAAGGATTATGGCATCAAGGTAAAAAATATTCCTCTATATTGCGACAATGAGAGTGCGATCAAAGTTGCACACAATCCAGTGTAGCATTCTCGCACGAAGCATATTGCAACCAGACATCATTTTATTCGCGATCATGTTGCTCGAGAGGATATTGTCATCAATCACGTCAAGACCGAAGACAATCTCCCTGATATTTTCACCAAGCCTCTCGATGAGAAAAGATTATGTGCGTTACGGTGTGAGCTAAATATCCTAGACTTCGCAAATGTGCAGTAAGCTGGACTCGGTACCCGTGCTAACACTTCCACATCTTAGAAGGAATGGGTGCATAACACTCGAAGAGTTTAAAAAATTAGACAAAGTGAAATTTTCTTTCTGAGAGTGAATACATTAACGAAGAACTAGACTAACCGGATGCCACGATAATTGTGTGATGCTCGGGGTCATACATTTCTTATACGATGGGTCACGCCACCACAATTCTTCTTCGTTGAGTTTCTCTTTGTTCGAAGGACTTTATGTTTGTCCGAATGCATTTCTCTCATAGCTATTCATTCGAGTGTTTGTGTTCTATTGTATGAGTGAAATGCCTAGGACCCTGTTTTTCCCTCTGATCTATCTCTTCCAATCTATGCTGTTCCGTTACAAACGCTTAAATTTCATCTGGAACGAAACTTTATCTGGTGTCCTTGACCACGATTAAGATTCGGTCTGAACTTTAATCTGTTTTGGCGAAAGCTGTCCAAAATTTGGGTTTTCCCCTCCCAAGTCAGGACCACGTTCTCTTTATGATGGTTGCCACGTGCAATCCATCAACTACCACCCCATCCAGTCTGTTGAATCGCAATAGTCTTTCGATGGTGGCCGTTCGATCAGATTTACTCTATGCGGTTATTTTCCCTCGCATATAAATACCACCGCTCATCCTCCTCTTTCACTTCATTACCTCCCTCGCCACCGTCTCCTCTGAAACCCTTGCCGCAGTGCTCCACCTTGAGCTCGACACCGATGACCCCTTCGCCGCTTCACTGCCGGAAATCGGTTGCCGGAGTCCTTCCTCGCCGCCATGGAACATCCTCTCCCCTGCGCCGCCGTAGCTCCTGCACATCACCAAGTTAGGGTACGTGTAGTTCGAACTCGGGCCTCCGCCCTTCTTGTTCGAGTTCATCCACAGTTATTATTCACTGATTTTACCGCATATCTTAGATCTTTACTGCTTAGGTAACTTGTGTGGATACGGTTTGTAGTTTTCCCTCATATCCGAAATCTTTCAGATCTAGGGTTTGTGTAATGTCTCGTACGAATGGAATGCTTAGCACGCTGACTAGTATTTTTCTTCGGGCCTACTAGTTCATTCTATGCATTTCCTTCATTCGAAACATTTCTCAAAGTCTGCATCTATCTCTTCCACAAAACGTTTTCGCTTGATTTTTTTTTGCTATGAGCATTTGTGACCCTGTCCCCTTTTCCCCTCGTATCTATTCTTATTCACAGGTGTATGCATTCTGTTGAGGATTCTGCTCGGCCAATGAGCATGGCAGATGAAGATGAGGTAATCATGGGTACAACAGACGAGTCTAAGGCACCAAATGCAAAGGGCCCAACGGTAGGCCCATCAACCAGCAAAAGAAAAAGGCACAAGCAAAGTGAAGATGAGCAAGAAGAAGATGCACCAAAGAAAAAGAGAGGAGGCAGGCAACCATATACCAATTCAGCTGAATATCTCTCTCATGATGACTATAAAACTGCTCCAGGTGAGACAAAAAGAGTAAGAGATAAGCGTCTACAAAAGATTCGACGCCACTGGGTGCGCAAGTGGTTTCACTATAAATTGGTTCATCCTCGGTTTGTGAAGAACTTTGCTTTCCATCCTCCGTGGGGTGACTTTTGTGAGATTGGACTCATTCGTCCAGGTGATCCCCAAGAGAGACCTTAGCCACCTACTAATGCTCACACGTCATCTCTTTGCACTCCCGAATCTTATCCTGATGAACTAGCCAAGCGCCAGAAAAATGCTGAAAAGCGAGCCAAGAAGGCTGCGAAGGATAGAGCTCGAGAAGAAGAAAATCGTCGCGTTATCAAGTCTGATGTGGAAAAGAAAAGGGCTGAAGGAAAATTAGAATGCTGTTCTAAGCTCAAACATGATCCCAGCACTACAATAAAAAAAAAGAGTGCTCCGAAGAAGAAGCCGGCAGAACCAAATAATAAGAATGCTCAAAGCAATTCTTATGATCAAGATGATCCCCCACCAACTAGAGAAGAAGTTGAAGCTTCTGTCAGTGAGCAAGTTAACATCACCACTTCTACGGTGTTGCCTGATCTTCGAGCAAGTGCAGTTCCAATAGCACCTAAGCCGAAGATCATTCTGAAGAGAAAGACTCCACCTACACTGTCACCATGGTGGATCATGTTAATACAACCCCTCATCCTGTTGCAATCCACTTGAAGCAATTGGTTGTTGAAGCCCCTGTCAGCTCTGCCAAGCCATGCGAGCAAATTCTGAAGCCTAAAGTGAAGAAAATCAAATCTCCAACCACCAAGCAAACTGCACCTCAAGATACTACACCGAAGGAAAAGGCTGCTAAATTTGCTCCTACTTTGACACAACCATTGGCTTTGATGCCTCCATTCGAGCAAAATCCAGTATCAACTGCTCCTGTTGCACAGACAGATGTACAATCTGATGCTCCTCATTATTACAATCATGCATTCATTATGGAGCAACTTGACAAGTTTGTTGATAATCCTTTCGATGGAGAAGTGGCATCTTTGCCAATTCCTGCTGAAGTTGTTGCACAAGCATCTGACGTTGTTAAAGATATGAGAGACGACTCTGTTGAGATCGGCACTCTCCAAGCCGAACTTATTGATCTAAATGATCAAATGAAGACAACAACGTCCAAGTTTGTCATCAAAGAACTAGAAGAATCATACGTGGATATAAATCGGACACTGAATCTTGTCCACAGTAGAAGATTGGGTTTTCACCCAGATCTTGATGGAATTGTTCGAAAGGTCTGCCTTGATCATCAAGCACAAGTCACATGCTATAATGATCTTGTAAAGGGACACATTGATCCAACTGCTCAGCAAAAGAAGTGAAAGAAAACCACGAAGAAAAATGCTCCTCCTCCTATGACTAAAAATTATCCTAATCACTTAGATGCTCAGCCTGCGAAAGATAATTCCCCTGAGCATGCAATTCCCTCACCAAGGCCAACTGAACCAGTGCTTATGGCCTCCCCTGTTCGAGCAGATATTCCTTCACAACATGTTTCTGAAGAAGGTGAAATACCCCAGTCCCAGCCGCATGTTTCTCTTCCTCGTGATGAACCAAATGTTTCGGTTCCTCCCTCTACCCAACAACCAAATGTCGAAGAACAACCCCATCAGTCCCCAGTGCCTGATTCAGCTTTAATGCCACCTGTTAAAGTGTCTACTCCCTCTCCACTGCAGATTTCACTTGACACTGCAAAAAGAACTACTGATGAGGGTCCTTCTATAGTGAAATCTGTTTCTGCTCATCATTTAGACTCTGTTGTTGATGGCGATGAAGTGATTTTTGTTGAAGGTGAGCTTAAATATCCATATCCTCGAGAACAACTGCCGTTATTCTCCATCGGCGTTGGCGTCAAAGGGCCACTTTACAATCGGAACACTCATCCTATTTTCTTTCAAGAGAGTCCGTACAACAAGCCTCACACCTCTGAATCTCATCGATTCTGGACTCAAGAACAAGCTATATATTATTCTCAAATTCTATATGACAGTCGCAAGATATTTTCTCATGAGTTCCCGGACATTGCTGCTATGAAGAACATTGGATGCTTTACTCAAGTATTAAATATATCGAAGATTTTGGCCTCACACATGTCTTTGCATTTCAGCATCCATGGAACAGAGAAATAATACTTCAATTCTATGCCACTTTGTACATCTCTGGAGATGAATCTGATAGCATCAAGTGCATCATGGAATGGATGACCGAAGGGAAACGTATAAAATGCTCTGTAATAGACTTTGTGTCACACTTTCATTTCCCTCGGATCGAGCATGGCAAGACTGAAATTCGAGTACACAACATTGATGCCATTTCCGATGAAGATTTCCGTTGCACCATGGACAAAGAGAAGATTCGCGACTACAATGGTCCTCCCTTGCCCGAGCATTTGACTTTTGATAATCAGACTCTATACCACATGCTCACTTATACCATCTGTCCTCTTGCCGGAATGAATACCGACAATGTTATATCTGATGTTCTTTGAAACACCATTCATGCAATCTCCCAAGGATATATCTTCGATGTTGAGGACATGTTTTTATGTATACTGATGGATTCTGCTCAGCATCCGGAAACCATTAAAGTCTTTGCACCTTGGATTCAAAAAGTAGTTGATTATGCAATGCACACCGAATATTTGGCTAAATGCAGTCACAAAAGCTTCATACCTCCAGTACGTGACACCTTGCAGTTGATGAAGGAGATTTCTTTGGGCAAAGCACCAAT
The DNA here is from genome assembly GCA_011799875.1 of Thinopyrum elongatum. Classification (NCBI taxonomy): domain Eukaryota; kingdom Viridiplantae; phylum Streptophyta; class Magnoliopsida; order Poales; family Poaceae; genus Thinopyrum; species Thinopyrum elongatum. The sequence continues at coordinate 45,252,125 of CM022300.1, forward strand.
CTCAAGCCCTCCAGATTTTCACAATACATTTGATGGGCCTTGGCTACCTCAGCGTGATCGTCAACCTACAAATCAACCTCCTTCACACCTTGAAGTGAGTTTGCGCACTCAACAGTTGTTGTTGCAGCATATGGCTGAGGATCACCAAGAGAAAGAGCATCTGGCTACCGAACTGAATGCCATAAACAACCGAATGAAAGTTGTGCACGTGATTACAACTGAAAATAAGAGGTGCCTATGGAAATTGCTTCGAAAGTTCTTCTCCAAGAAACAACTCTGTGACTCCGATCTCAAAGAACTCTATGAGTATATTGATCAAGGTTTCTCCACTGAAGACTTTCACGATTGCATTGCTCCTCCTCTGCCAGCTCGTGAACCAACAACTGATTTGCTTCGGTTTAAGCTGAGCAAGTTGCTCAATGAATCAGAAGCTACCTCACCAATGGAGAAGCCAGCCGAAGGAAATGTGCTATCTCGCATGACTCAAGAAGATGATCCCAATGTGCCTTCATGTTCTCAGCCTCAAGCCATTCCTGAAGGAACAACTATTGCTGCTGATGATGAAGATATACCAGCCACTTCTGAATCAGAAACCTCTTCGGCCAGTTCTTCTAGAGATGCCTCAGAGTGAATCAAGTTCACCTCTTTTGCACTCATGTTCTTCGTCACCTTTTTGACACTAGTTGACAAAAAGGGGGAGAATTACATCGAGTTTCAATAGATTTGCTCTGATAGATTTGCTCTCTGTGTTTAGTTGGTCTGGTCTTTTGAAACTTTTGAGCTCTGTGCCTTAAATACTATATGTGCTCTGATGTAAAATTTCTGTGTTGTAATATTAATAACCCCGCCTGCTGCACTATTTCTCTCGAAGCATTTGTTTTGCAAGTGGAATTATTATCAGAAGTTATGAATGATTGCACTACATTCTCGACGGATTATATATCATTAGTGCGAGTCATTACCTCAAATGATTGAAAAATCCTCCACATATTTCAATAAATTGCAGAGAATTTTATCTCATATTTCTAACCCTGCATACATCTAGGGGGAGTATATTTCATCATCAAGCCAAGTTACGCAAATTTACTCTTGTTTGATCTATTTTTCACATATCTATCATCACTTCGATGATTATATGTTTTGTCAACAACCGTCCAAAAAGTGGAGATTGTTGGTGCAATGATAGGCCCCTTATGTTTTTGGAGTTTATTGACATAAACAGTATGGGACTTATGTGTTTGCTAGTGCACATAGAGTAACAGGTCCCTGATGTATCAAGGAGTATGATGAAAACAACGAAGATAATCTCCCTACGCTATAGTGAAGGCTATCACCGAAGACTATGATGACAAGAGTTACGCCTCGAAGTTTGCTGAAGTGAAGCATTTGGTTCGGTGTCTGTCTGAGGAAGATGACTGCGTCCGAGGAGATTGAAGACGAAGTGAAGACATAGCATTTATTTCATTGTTCTTCTTCTCTTTATTGAGTCATAGGACCACTGTACTATTAAGAGGGGTGTAGCATTTGAAACTTTGATTCTCTGATGCTAAACCCAAATCCTATGAAAGTTGCGAGAGAAATCACTTTGTGTTCCGAGCAAATACTTGCCAGCAAGAGACTGAGATCTTCTTCGCTGGGAGAGATTTGACTCAGACCGAGGAGTTAGCATTACTTGTTCCTCAAGTAATGTTATCGTTGCTCCAAATATGACCATTGTAAACGTGTCGGTTGGCCATTGGCTGGACCATGTCGGAGTCTGGGGTTCCGCGGACTGATAACCCACAAGTATAGGGGATCGCAACAGTTTTCGAGGGTAGAGTATTTAACCCAAATTTATTGATTCGACACAAGGGGAGCCAAAGAATATTCTCAAGTATTAGCAGCTGAGTTGTCAATTCAACCACACCTGAAAGACTTAATATCTGCAGCAAAGTATTTAGTAGCAAAGTAGTATGGAAGTAACGATAACAGTGGCAAAAGTAACAGTAGCAGTTTTGTAGCAATCGTAACAGTGGCAACAGAAAAGTAACTTAGCAAAGATCAATATGAAACGAGCTCGTAGGCAATGGATCAATGATGGATAATTGTGTCGGATGGCATTCGTCATGCAACAGTTATAACATAGGGTGACACAGAACTAGCTCCAATTCATCAATATAATGTAGGCATGTATTCCGAATATAGTCATACGTGCTTATGGAAAAGAACTTGCATGACATCTTTTGTCCTACCCTCCCATGGCAGCGGGGTCCTAATGGAAACTAAGGGATATTAAGGCCTCCTTTTAATAGAGAACTGGACCAAAGCATTAGCACTTAGTGAATACATGAACTCCTCAAACTACGGTCATCACTAGGAAGTGTCCCGACTATTGTCACTCCGAGGTTGCCGGATCATAACACGTAGTACGTGACTATAACTTGCAAGATAGGATCAAGAACACAAATATATTCATGAAAACATAATAGGTTCAGATCTGAAATCATGGCACTCGGGCACTAGTGACAAGCATTAAGCATAGCAAAGTCATAGCAACATCAATCTTAGAACATAGTGGATACTAGGGATCAAACCCTAACAAAACTAACTCGATTACATGGTAAATCTCATCCAACCCATCACCGTCCAGCAAGCCTATGATGGAATTACTCACGCACGGTGGTGAGCATCATGAAATTGGTGATGGAGGATGGTTGATGATGATGATGGCGATGATTTCCCCTCTCCGGAGCCCAAAACGGACTCTAGATCTGCCCTCCTGAGGAAGAACAGGAGGTGGCGGCGGCTCCATATCATAAAACCCTATGAATTCTTCTCTCTGATTTTTTTCTCCCCGAACATGAATATATGGAGTTGGAGTTGAGGTCGGTGGAGCTTTGTGGGACCCACAAGCCAGGGGGGCACGCCCAGGGGGGTAGGGCGCGCCCCCCACCCTTTTGGACAGGTGGTAGGTCCCCTTCTGTTGATTCTTTCGCCAGTATTTTTTATTTATTCCAAAAATATTCTCCGTGAAGTTTCAGGTCATTCCGAGAACTTTTATTTCTGCACAAAAATAACACCATGGCAATTCTGCTGAAAACAGCGTCAGTCCGGGTTAGTTCCATTCAAATCATGCAAATTAGAGTCCAAAACAAGGGCAAAAGAGTTTGGAAAAGTAGATACGATGGAGACGTATCAACTCCCCCAAGCTTAACCCATTGCCTGTCCTCAAGCAATTCAGTTGACAAACTGAAAGTGATAAAGAAAAACTTTTACAAACTCTGCTTGATCTTGTTGTTGAAAATATGTAAAGCCAGCATTCAAGTTTTCAGCAAAGATTATGAACTAACCATATTCACAATAACATTTAGGTCTCACATTTACTCATATCAATGGCATAATCAAATAGCGAGCAATAATAATAAATCTCGGATGACAACACTTTTTCAAAACAATCATGATATGATATAACAAAATGGTATCTCGCTAGCCCTTTCTGAGACTGCAAAACATAAATGCAGAGCACCCCTGAAGATCAAGGACTGACTAGACATTGTAATTCATGGCAAAAAAGATCCAGTCACAATCATACTCAATATCAATTAATAACAATGCATACAAATGATAGTGGTGCTGTCTAATTGGTGCTTTTTATAAGAGGATGATGACTCAGCAATAAAAGTAAATAGATAGGCCCTTCGCAGAGGGAAGCAGGGATTTGCAGAGGTGCCAGAGCTCGAGTTTTAAAACGGAGATAAATAATATTTTGAGTGGTATGCTTTCATTGTCAACATAACAACCAAGAGATCTTGGTATCTTCCATACTAGATACATTATAGGCGGTTCCCAAACAGAATGGTAAAGTTTATACTCCCCCACCACCAACAAGCACATTCCACGGCTAGTCCGAAACAACGGGTACCGTCCGACTAACAACAGTCCTGGGGGAGTTTTGTTTGCAATTATATTTTGATTTGATTTGAGCATGGGACTGGGCATCCCGGTTACCAGCCATTTTCTTGTGAATGATGAGCGGAGTCCACTCATCGTGAGAATAACCCACCTAGCATGGAAGATACTGACAGCCCCCAGTCGCCACATTTTTTATTGCACAGATAATTCAGAAAACAGACAGAAAATACTATTTTTCTTTATTTATTCTAAATAACAGAAAGTAAAAAGTAGTTACAGAAAGTTGTGCCTTCTAAATTCGTCCATCTCATGCCCATCAAAAGGAATCCATTAACAAGGTTGATCAAGTCTTATTAACAAACTTCTTCCGAATGACATGAAACCGGAGAACTTTCGAATAACACTAGGTTACCTCAACGGGGATATGCATGTCCCCAACAATAAGAATATCATATTTCTTTTTGACAGTAGAAAGAGGGAATTCAAAACCTCCAATAGTAATAGTTGAAATTTTTCCAATAGAATTGATACTATGAACTTGAGGTTGTTTCTTCGGAAAGTGTACCATATGCTCATTACCATTAACATGAAAAGTGACATAGCCTTTGTTGCAATCAATAACAGCCCCTGCAGTATTCAAAAAGGGTCTACCAAGGATGATCGACATACTGTCATCCTCGGGAATATCAAGAATAACAAAGTCCATTAAGATTGTAACATTTGCAACCACAACAGGCACATCCTCATAAATACCGATGGGTATACCAGTTGATTTATCAGCCATTTGCAAAGAAATTTTAGTAGGTGTCAACTTATTCAATTCAAGTCTATGATATAAATAGAAAGGCATAACACTAACACCAGCTCCAAGATCACATAAAGTAGTTTTAACATAGTTTCTTTTAATGGAGCATGGTATAGTTGGTACTCCTGGATCTCCAAGTTTCTTTGGTATTCCACCCTTAAAAGTATAATTAGCAAGCATGGTGGAAATTTCAGCTTCCGGTATCTTTCTTTTATTACTAACAATATCCTTCATATACTTAGCATAAGTTGACATTTTCAGCATATCAGTCAAACGCATACGCAAAAAGATAGGTCTAATCATTTCATCAAAGCGTTCAAAATCTTCATCATCCTTTTTCTTGGATGGCTTAGGAGGAAAGGGCATGGGTTTCTGAACCCATGGTTCTCTTTCTTTACCATGTTTCCTAGCAACAAAGTCTCTCTTTTCATAACGTTGATTCTTTGATTATGGGTTATCAAGATCAACAACAGGTTCAATCTCTACATCATTATCATTACTAGGTGGAGCATCAACATGAACATCATCATTAACATTATCACTAGGTTCATATTCATCACCAGATTGTGTCTTAGCTCAAAAATAGAAATATCATTACGATTCTCAGGTGTGTCTATAATAGGTTCACTAGAAGCATGCAAAGTCCTATCAGGTTCCTTTTTCTTTTTATTACTAGGACTAGGTGCATCAGTATTAATTCTCTGAGAATCTAACTCAACTCTCTTAGGATGGCCCTCAGGATACAAAGGCTCCTGGGTCATTTTACCACCTCTAGTCATAACTCTAACAGCATTATCATTATTCTTACTATTCAACTCATTAAGCAAATCATCCTGTGCCTTAAGTACTTGTTCTACTTGAGTTGTAACCATGGAAGCATGCTTACTAATAAGCTTAAGATCATTAATAGTTCTACTCATATAATCACCCAATAGTCAAGCATGTAAGCATTACGTTTCAATTGTCTACTAACATAAGCATTGAAGTTTTCTTGTTTAACAATAAAATTATCAAACTCATCCAAGCATTGACTAGCAGACTTATTATGAGGAATATCACCTTCATCAAGTCTGTAGAGAGAGTTTACCTCTACTACCTGTGTCGGGTTATCAAGACCATGTATTTCTTCAATAGGCGGTAAATTCTTAACATCTTCAGCTTTAATACCTTTTTCTTTCATAGATTTCTTTGCCTCTTGCATATCTTCAGGACTGAGAAATAGAATACCTCTTTTCTTCGGAGTTGGCTTAGGGGTTGGTTCCAGAAGTGTCCAATCATTATCATTACTCAATATATTATTCAATAGCAATTCAGCTTGCTCAACAGTTCTTTCCCTGAAAACACAACCAGCACAACTATCCAGGTGGTCTCTGGAAGCATCGGTTAGTCCATTATAAAAGATATCAAGTATTTCATTTTTCTTGAGAGGATGATCATGCAAAGCATTAAGTAGTTGGAGAAGCCTCCCCCAAGCTTGTGGGAGACTCTCTTCTTCAATTTGCACAAAGTTAAATATTTCCTTTAAAGCAGCTTGTTTCTTATGAGCAGGGAAATATTTTTCAGAGAAGTAGTAAATCATATCCTGGGGACTACGCACACAAGTAGGAGCAAGAGAATTAGACCATAACTTAGCATCACCCTTTAATGAGAAAGGAAACAACTTAAGAATATAGTAATGGCGAATTTTTTCCTCATGAGCAAATAGGGTGGCTATATCATTCAATTTAGTAAGATGTGCCACAACAGTTTCAGATTCATAACCATAGAAAGGATCAGATTCAACCAAAGTAATTAACTCAGGATCGACAGAGAATTCATAATCCTTATCAGTAACAAAGATAGGTGAAGTAGCAAACTTAGGATCATATTGCATTCTAGCATTCAAAGACTTTTCTTTAAGCTTAGCTAACAGTTTCTTAAGATCATCTCTATCATTGCAAGCAAAGAAGTCTCTAGCAGTTTCTTCATCCATAATATAACCCTTAGGTACAATAGGCAATTCATATCTAGGGGGAGAATCATAATCTTCAGTTTCAATAATTTCATTCTCTCTAACCCTAGCAAGTTGTTCATCAAGAAATTCACCTAGTGGCACAACATTATCAAGCAAAGAAGTAGTATCATCATAAGCATCATGCATAGCAGAAGTGGCATCATCAATAACATGCGACATATCGGAATCAATAGCAGGTGTCACAAGTTTACTTAAAACAGAAGGTGAATCAAGTGCAGAGCTAGATGGTAGTTCCTTACCTCCCCTCGTAGTTGAGAGAAAAATCTTGGTTCTTTGATCTTTCAAATTCCTCATAGTGATCAACAGATATAAATCCCAAGTGACTCAGAGAATAGAGCTATGCTCCCCGGCAACGGCGCCAGAAAAAGGTCTTGATAACCCACAAGTATAGGGGATCGCAACAGTTTTCGAGGGTAGAGTATTCAACCCAAATTTATTGATTCGACACAAGGAGAGCCAAAGAATATTCTCAAGTATTAGCAGCTAAGTTGTCAATTCAACCACACCTGAAAGACGTAATATCTGTAGCAAAGTATTTAGTAGCAAATTAGTATGGAAGTAACGGTAACAATGGCAAAAGTAACAGTAGCAGTTTTGTAGCAATCGTAACAGTGGCAACAGAAAAGTAACTTAGCAAAGATCAATATGAAACGAGCTCATAGGCAATGGATCAATGATGGATAATTGTGTCGGATGGCATTCTTCATGCAACAGTTAGAACATAGGGTGACACAGAACTAGCTCCAATTCATCAATATAATGTAGGCATGTATTCCGAATTTAGTCATACGTGCTTATGGAAAAGAACTTGCATGACATCTTTTGTCCTACCCTCCCGTGGCAGCAGGGTCCTAATGGAAACTAAGGGATATTAAGGCCTCCTTTTAATAGAGAACCGGACCAAAGCATTAACACTTAGTGAATACATGAACTCCTCAAACTACGGTCATCACCGGGAAGTGTCCCGACTATTGTCACTCCGGGGTTGCCGGATCATAACACGTAGTAGGTGACTATACCTTGCAAGATAGGATCAAGAACACAAATATATTCATGAAAACATAATAGGTTCAGATCTGAAATCATGGCACTCGGGCCCTAGTGACAAGCATGAAGCATAGCAAAGTCATAGCAACATCAATCTTAGAACATAGTGGATACTAGGGATCAAACCCTAACAAAACTAACCTGATTACATGGTAAATCTCATCCAACCCATCACCGTCCAGCAAGCCTACGATGGAATTACTCATGCACGGCGGTGAGCATCATGAAATTGGCGATGGAGGATGGTTGATGATGATGATGGCGATGATTCCCCCTCTCCGAAGCCCAAAACGGACTCCAGATGTGCCCTCCCGAGGAAGAACAGGAGGTGGTTGCGGCTCCGTATCGTAAAACGCAATGAATCCTTCTCTCTAATTTTTTTCTCCCCGAACATGAATATATGGAGTTGGAGTTGAGGTCGGTGGAGCTTCGTGGGACCCACAAGCCAGGGGGGCGCGCCCGGGGGGTAGGGCGCACCCCCCACCCTTGTGGACAGGTGGTGGGTCCCCTTCTGTTGATTCTTTCGCCAGTATTTTTTATTTATTCCAAAAATATTCTTTGTGAAGTTTTAGGTCATTCCGAGAACTTTTATTTCTGCACAAAAATAACACCATGGCAATTCTGCATAAAACAGCATGAGTCCGGGTTAGTTCCATTCAAATCATGCAAATTAGAGTCCAAAACAAGGGAAAAAGAGTTTGGAAAAGTAGATACGATGGAGACGTATCAAATCCCCCAAGCTTAACCCATTGCTTGTCCTCAAGCAATTCAGTTGACAAACTGAAAGTGATAATGAAAAACTTCTACAAACTCTGTTTGATCTTGTTGTTGCAAATATGTAAAGCCATCATTCAAGTTTTCAGCAAAGATTATGAACTAACCATATTCACAATAACATTTAGGTCTCACATTTACTCATTTCAATGGCATAATCAACTAGGTTCAAACTCTGGGGCGTGTATGAAGGATCTCACTTCACGACGACACACTGCTCACCACCCTGACGGCCTGATCTCGTCGAGTACGCGCTAGCGGGAAGAAGTGGGCACGGTGATTTACCCAGGTTCGGGCCACCTTGCGCTGTAAAACCCTACTCCTGCTTTGTGGTGGATTGCCTCACGAAGAGGTTGAGGACGAACTAGTACAAGGGTGAGCCGCCTCGCGAAGTCTCAGAGGATGAGAATGAATCGATCCCTCTCCATGGCGGAGGCTAACCTATACTTATACTAGGCCCGGTCCTCTTCCCTCATAACTTAGGCGGGAAGGGATACCACAGTGGCCAATTTTGAAGCGGGACAGGAGAGGAGTACACTCTATCCTGACTAAAGGTGGTCTTCGCCTGCAAAGCTTCTGGCCGTGACGTAGCTGTGGGCTCGGTGATGACCTTCGTCCTGCCGAGCCCGTGGTCTTGGTCTTGTTGTACATGAATGGAAACCTTTGGGGGATTCCTCGGGAACCCGTGGTTGTCCTTGCCTCCTGAGCACCGAAGTGGAAACTGTCCTGGTCTACGCCCGCTGGAGCCCTCTTGGCCTTGGTCGTCATGGCTCACGTCACCGCGAGCCTCGCAAGGTGGGGTGCCTGCATAGAGATATCCGCCTCTTGGGAGGCAGCCTCGGGAGGCTGCTCTTCGGGAGGTCTTGATGTCGCTCGCCTTGCGAGGCGGGGGGCCCTTGCGAGGGTCTTGCTCGTGAAGCTCTAGAGTTGGGCCGCGCCGGGCCGTCGGTGAAGTCATGCGCTAGGCCGCAGGCAGGCGGGCCTGGGTACCCTCATTCCTAGAATGTTGACAGTACCCCTGGGCCCACGGCATGCTCAAACTGGCTTCGAGGCGAAGGCAAGGAGAGAAGGGCGAAGCGACGTGGGCCCCAATTGCCTACGGGCTAGGCTTGACGCATGGCGCATGATGGGACACGGACGCCTCCACTTCCCCACATCGCCTCGGCAACTGCCCGGGCTGACAGAAAGCCTGGCGCATGCTGCGGAGTGATACGTCTCCAACGTATCTATAATTTATGAAGTATTCATCCCATATTTGCAACAATTTTATATGGTTTTGGTATGATTTGATTAGAACTAACCCGGACTGACGCAGTTTTCAGCAGAACTACCGTGGTGTCATTTTTTGTGCAGAAATAAAAGTTCTCGGAATGGGCTGAAAATTTACGGTGATTTTTTATGGACCAAAAGAGACCCCCGAAGCACCGGAGCTAGGCCAGGAAATGACCGAGGAGGCCAGAAGCCTGGGGGGCACGCCCACCCCCCTAGGGCGCGCCTCCCAAGCTTGTGGGCCCCTCGGGCACCCCCTAACTTGTTTCCGATGCCAAAAATTCTTATACATACGCAAACCCCCGAAAAGAACCCTAGATCGGAAGTTTTTCCACCGCAAGCCTCTGTAGCCATGAAAAACCAATCAGGAACCTGTTCTAGCACCCTGCTGGAGGGGGAAATCATCATCGGAGGCCATCTTCATCATCCCGGCGGTCTCGATCATGAGGAGGGAGTAGTTCACCCTCGGGGCTGAGGGTATGTACCTGTAGCCATGTGTTTGATCTCTCTCTCTCTCTCTCTCTCTCTCGTGTTCTTGATTTGGCATGATCTTGATGTACCGCGAGCTTTGTTACTATAGTTGGATCATATGGTGTTTCTCCCCCTCTATCTTCTTGTGATGAATTGAGTCTTTCTCTTTGAGGTTTCGTTATGTTGGATTGAGTATTGGATTTGAGAACACTTGATGTATGTCTTGAGATGGGATATCTGTGGTGACAATGGGATGTTCTATTGATTCACTTGATGTATGTTTTGGCACTCAACTCGCAGATTCCTGAGGTGACATTAGGGTAATCTATGCATAGGGGTTGATGCATGTTTTCATCCTACGTTCTCCTATAGAATCTTTGGAGTGATTCTTTGTCACACGTTGAGGGATTGCCATATGATTTAATTATGTTAGCATTGTTGAGAGACTTTGCACTAGTGAAAGTATGAACCCTAGGCCTTGTTTTCAAGCATTGCAATACCGTTTTTGCTCACTTTTATCACTAGTTACCTTGCTGTTTTTTTATTTTCAGATTACAAAAATCTATATCTACTATCCATATTACACTTGTATCACTATCTCGTCACCGAACTAGTGCACCTATACAATTTACCATTGTATTGGGTATGTTGGGGAGACAAGAGACTCTTTGTTATTTGGTTGTAGGGTTGTTTGAGAGAGACCATCTTCATCCTATGCTTCCCACGGATTGATAAACCATAGGTCGTCCACTTGAGGGAAAATTGCTACTGTCCTACAAAACTCTGCACTTGGAGGCCCAACAAGAGTCTAGAAGAAGAAGGTTGCGTAGTAGACATCAAGCTCTTTTCTGGCGCCGTTGCGGGGGAGGTGAGTGCTTGAAGGTATATCTTTAGATCTTGCAATTTAATCTTTTAGTTTCTTGTTTTATCACTAGTTTAGTCTATAAAAGAAAACTACAAAAAATGGAATTGAGGTTGCCTCATATGCTTCATCTTTTTAATGTCTTCCAGGAAAATGATGGAAAGGAAAATTGTGCTCAAGTGTTAGAAGAAGAAGTCAATAAAATGCTTGGCACTAAATCTTTGAATGATAAACATGATTGCAATGTTGTTAGTGTGCTTGCTATGAATATTCATGATACCAATGATGATTGCACTAGTCATGATAAAGATGTTTCTTATAAGCATGTCAACTTTTGTGGAGTGCATAGAGTTGTGAAGACATGCCTTATAGGGATGATAGATTTTGTAAGAAGCATAAACATGATAAAACCAATTGGTGGCTTAAGGTGATAGATAAATTTGCTACAAAATTATGCTCTCTTCATCCCATTACTTGTGAAATTTGCAATAGAGTTGGTCATCTTAATTTCCAATTTATACTTTTTCATGATCGAATCGTGGCCAAATATTGCAATAACTTGATCACCCTTGAACTTTATAATGAACTTTGTTTATTTTTGGGGTGTGAAGAATTGTCACATAAAAATAGTTGGTTTGAAGCATTCATATTCACAGACCATGTTGAAACTAATTTGAAGGAAATCTATATGTTTTGTATGGTAAATTGCAATGAAAATGCTTATATTGCCAACTATAGAAAGATGGGAAAACCAATATAATATAAAAGAAATACTAATGAACGGGTAAAGCTCTCCACTTTCCCTCCTATTGTCTCTCATGATGAAACAGGTTACGAGAATGAGCTTCCTATGCAACCAATCTCATCAATAAGGAGCTCCAAAAAGTTGATTAAATGCACACATGATGTGGAGAAGAAAAAGAAAAGATGAAGAAGCAAAGGTAAAAAGGTATCCCTCCCAAATTATGTTTCTCCTATTATTGTTGTGCCTCATGAGAATGAATCAAAAATAAATGTGGAAGATTATATACTTGATGATGATATTGATTCTTTGTCTTATGGTACAATGTCCGAAGAAACTATTGAGGATGATTTTGTTATGCCTATTACTCGTTGTGATGATTATGATTGGGAAAATAATGATACTTTTTATAATCTTGAAAATCTTTTTGGCACCAACTTAGAAAATTGTGATGATAATAATTGCTATACTATTGGTCCTATTCATACTATTAATGATGAGAGTGATTATGCTTATGATATGCAAAGGCACAAGCTTGGGGATGCTATGTTTGATGAGAATGACATGTTTGAGAATTTATTTTCTGCAATTAATGTTTGTCCCAAGCTTGGGGATGCTATGCTTGATGAATATAATATTTTTAGTCCCCCAAGTTTTGATGTGCAAATTTATTATGATGACAGCATGCCTCCTATTTATGATGATTGCAATATTTATGCAAGTGGGTTTGGAAGAGTGTCAACTTTAGATAATAATTATCCCACTATTTTGGAGGGTGTTTAATCTTTTTATAATGATAAAAGTGGATTTGGAGAGGTCATGACTTTATTTAGTAATGATTCCACTATCTTGGAAGAGGTTTCAATTGATTATGATGAGAACAAAGTTGCTACTTATGATGATAATTGTGATGACACCTATGTTATAAAAAGTAGTGATGATTATATTTATAAAACTTGTCATAATTATTAATATCTTTTTTCTGAATATTACTCTTTTATTATGGAAACAATTTATAGTATTCGAGTCTCTTATGATACTCCCATCATTATGAATGAGAAGAAAATTGCTCATGTGGAGAGTAGTAAAATTTCTATGCTTATGAATCATGAATAGAATGATTTATGTGATAGTTATATTGTTGAATTCCTTCAGGATGCTAATGAAAATTATCATGAGAGAGGGATATACGCTTCTACGTATCTCAATAATATCAAGTTTCCTCTCTATGTGTTGAAAATCTTGAAGTTTTGCTTGCTTTACCTTCCTATGCTAGTTGATTCTTGTTCCTATAAATTGTTTGCTCACAAAATCACTATGCATAGGAAGTGGGTTAGACTTAAATGTGCTAGTCATATGCTTCATGATGCTCTCCTGGTGTTTCAATTCTTATCTTTTATGTGAGCATCATTGAAATCATCATGCCTAGCTAGGGGCGTTAAACAATAGCGCTTGTTGGGAGGCAACCCAATTTTTGTGTGTGTTTTTTTTGCTCCTGTTTTTCAATAAATACACATTATTAACTCTGTAGTAATTGTGTTTTGGTGTTTTAATTAGTGTTTGAGCCAAGTAAGACCTTTGGGGTGGTCTAGGGTGATAGTTGATTTGATCTTGCTGAAAAACAGAAACTTTTGTGCTCATTGCCATAAATTTAGAGAATAAAAAAAACATTCTTTTGATCTGAATTTCTTACAAAATATTGATATACAAATTTCCTAGGTCTTCCTCATCTTTCATAATTTTTGGAATTACAGAACTATACGAAATTTCCAGATTACTACAGACTATTCTGTTTTTGACAGATTCTGTTTTCTATATGTTGTTTGCTTATTTTGATGAATCTATGGGTAGTATCGGAGGGTATGAACCATGGAGAAGTTGGAATACAGTATATATAACACCAATATAAATTTAGAATGAGTTCACAACAGTACATAAAGCTGTGATTTATTTTATTATACTAACGGATCTTACGAGTTTTCTGTTGAGTTTTCTATAGTGAAGTTTTCAAGTTTTGGGTAAAGTTTTGATGCACAATGGAATAAGGAGTGGAAAGAGCCTAATCTTGGGGATTCCCAAGCCACTCCAAGGTAATATTCAAGGACAACCAAGAATCTAAGTTTGGGGATGCCCCAGATGGCATCCCCTATTTTGTCTTCAATCCATCGGTAAATTTACTTGAGGCTATATTTTTATTCACCACATGGTATGTGTTTTGCTAGGAGCGTCTTGTATTATATGAGTCTTTTCTTTTTAGTTTGCCACAATAATCCTTTCTATACACACCTTTTGATAGGGACACACATTAATCGTGAATTTATTAGAATACTTTATGTGCTTCACTTATATCTTTTGAGCTAGGCAGTTTGCTCTAGTGCTTCACTTATATCTTTTTAGAGCACGGCGGTGGCTTTATTTTATAGAAATTGATGAACTCCCATGATTCACTTATATTATTTTGAGAGTCTTATAAATAGTATGGCAATTTGCTAGGGTTATGAATTTAGTCCTAATATGATGGGTATTCAAGGCGGATATAATAAAAACTTTCATAATGAGCATTGAATATATGAGAAGTTTGATTCCTTGCATTTGTTTTGAGATATAAATATGGTGATATTAGAGTCATGCTAGTGAGTAATTGTGGATTGGTAGAAATACTTGTGTTAAAGTTTGTGATTCCCGAAGCATGCACGTATGGTGAACCGTTATGTGATGAAGTCGGAGCATGATTTATTTTTGATTGTCTTCCTTATGGGTGGCAGTCGGGACGAGTGATGGTCTTTTACTACCAATCTATCCCCCTAGGAGCATGCGTATTAGTACTTTGCTTTGATGGCTAATAAATTTTTGCAATAAGTATGTGCGTTCTTTATGACTAATGTTGAGTCCATGGATTATACGCACTCTCACCCTTCCACCGTTGCTAGCCTCTCTAGTACCGCGCAACTTTCGCCGGTGCATTAAACCCACCATATACCCTTCCTCAAAACAGCCACCATACCTACCTATTATGGCATTTCCATAGCCATTCCGAGATATATTGCCATGCAACTTCCACCGTTCCGTTTATTATGACACGCACCATCATTGTCGTATTATTCTCATATGCATGAGGCATTCATATAGAGCCATATCTTTGTTCTAGTATCGAGTTGTAATTCTTGAGTTGTAAGTAAATAAAAGTGTGATGATCATCATTATTAGAGCATTGTCCCATGTGAGGAAAGGATGATGGAGGCTGTGATTCCCTCAAGTTGGGATGAGACTCCGAACTTAAAATAAAAAAGAGGCCAAAGAGCCCCCAAAAAAAGAGGCCAAAGAGCCCAAAAAAGAAAAAAAGAGAAAATAAAAAATGAGAGAAAAAGAGAGAAGGGACAATGTTACTATCCTTTTCCACACTTGTGCTTCAAAGTAGCACCATGTTCTTCATAATAGAGAGTCTCCTATTTTGTCACTTTCATATACTAGTGGGAATTTTTCATTATAGAACTTGGCTTGTATATTCCAATGATGGGCTTCCTCAAATTGCCCTAGGTCTTCATGAGCAAGCAAGTTGGATGCACACCCACTTAGTTTTCATTTTGAGCTTTCATACACTTATAGCTCTAGTGCATCCGTTGCATGGCAATCCCTACTCACTTGCATCGATATCAATTGATGGGCATCTCCATAGCCCATTAATTTGCCAAGTTGATGTGAGACTTTCTCCTTTTTGTCTTCTCCTCACAACCTCCACCATAATCTATTCCACTTATAGTGCTATATCCATGGCTCACGCTCGTGTATTGCGTGAAAGTTGAAAAAGCTTGAGAACATTAAAAGTATGAAACAATTGCTTGGCTTGTCATCGAGGTTGTGCATGATGAAATATTTTGTCTGATGAAGATAGAGCATAGCCAGACTATATGATTTTGTAGGGATAACTTTCTTTGGCCATGTTATTTTGAGAAGACATGATTGCTTCATTAGTATGCTTGAAGTATATTTGTTTTTATGTCAATATTAAACTTTTTTTGGATCTTATGGACCTGAACATTCATGCCACAATAAAAAAGATTACATTGATAAATATGTTAGGTAGCATTCACACTTCATAAATTCATTCTTTTATCATTTACCTACTCGAGGGCGAGCAGGAATTAAGCCTGGGGATGCTGATACATCTCCAGCATATATATCTACAATTTATGACGTATTCATGCCATGTTTGCAACAATTTTATATGGTTTTGGTATGATTTGATTAGAACTAACCCGGACTGATGCTGTTTTCAGCAGAACTACCGTGGTGTCGTTTCTTGGGCAGAAATAAAAGTTTTTGGAATGGACTGGAAATTTATGGTGATTTTTTATGGACCAAAAAAGAGACCCCTGAAACACCTGAGCTGGGCCAGGAAGTGACCGAGGAGGCCACAAGCCTAGGGGGCGCACCCACCCCCCTAGGGCGCGCCTCCCATGCTTGTGGGCCCCTCGGGCCAGGAAGTTCCGCCGCCGCAAGCCTCTGTAGTCACGAAAAACCAATCAAGAGCCCGTTCCAGCACCCTGCCTGAGGGGGAAATCATCATCGAAGGCCATCTTCATCATCCCGGCGGTCTCCATGATGAGGAGGGAGTAGTTCACCCTCGGGGCTGAGGGTATGTACCAGTAGCTATGTGTTTGATCTCCCTCTCTCTCTCTCTCTCTCTCTCTCTCTCTCTCTCTCTCTTTCTCGTGTTCTTGATTTGGCATGATCTTGATGTACCGCGAGCTTTGTTACTATAGTTGGATAATATGGTGTTTCTCCCCCTCTATCTTCTTGTGATGAATTGAGTCTTGCTCTTTGAGGTTTCATTATGTTGGATTGAGTATTGGATTTGAGAACACTTGATGTATTTCTTGTGATGGGATATCTTTGGTGACAATGGGATGTTCTATTGATTCACTTGATGTATGTTTTGGCACTCAACTCGCGGATTCCCGAGGTGACATTGGGGTAATCTATGCATAGGGGTTGATGCATATTTTCATCCTACGTTCTCCGATAGAATCTTTGGACTGATTCTTTGTCGCACGTTGAGGGATTGCCATATGATTTGATTATGTTATCATTGTTGAGGGACTTTGCACTAGTGAAAGTATGAACCCTAGGCCTTGTTTTCAAGCATTGCAATACCATTTTTTCTCACTTTTATCACTAGTTACCTTGCTGTTTTTATATTTTCAGATTACAAAAACCTATATCTACTATCCATATTACACTTGTATCACTATCTATTCGCCGAACTAGTGCACCTATATAATTTACCATTGTATTGGGTGTGTTGGGGACAAAAGAGACTCTTTGTTATTTGGTTGCAGGGTTGTTTGAGAGAGATCATCTTCATCCTACACCTCCCATGGATTGATAAACCTTAGGTCATCCACCTGAGGGAAAATTGCTACTGTCCTACAAAACTCTGCGCTTGGAGGCCCAATATGAGTCTACAAGAAGAAGGTTGCGTAGTAGACATCACGGAGCCATCATTGCACGAAGGCGGAAGGGCGCCGGTTGGCCTTCTCCGATTGCCTGTAAGAAGGCGAGGGGGCAAAGCCCCATCCCATCTCTATCTTCTCGCCTATTCGCCTCTAATCCTTGCCACAGCGACCATGGCGCTAGTGAGGAGGTTCACCGCCGAGGAGAAGGGCAAGGCCCCTAGGAAGGGACCGGAGTCGCCGCCACCCAAGTGGGGCCCAGCCGCCCCTGCAAGTCCGCGGCTACACCTGCAGCATCATCTCGGGGGCGTGGGTGCCCTCCATTGGTGGTTCGCACCGGCTCCAGCTGCCGCGGGAAGAACCTCTCCCGCGGAAGTGGTCGCGGAAGTCGTGGTGGCCATGGCCGAGGGGGAAGGCGCGCGGCGGCCATCCGGCCACCTCACCCGCGGGCCCATTTGGATGACATGGCCCGCGAGTTCGTAGTGTGGATGGAGAGTCCACCCTGCACCTGGATCCAGCTTCAACGCTCCTTTGCGGAGGAGCTGCCGACCGGAGGACCCGTCGGGTTGTGGCTGTAGCCTGACGGCTGTTGCAATAGGTCCTCGTGGGTGGAGGTCGAGGTCACCCCCTTGGGCTACGTGTACCTGTTGGTGCAATGATAGGCCCCTTATGTTTTGGAGTTTGTTGACATAAACAATATGGGACTTATGTGTTTGCTAGTGCACACAAAGTAATAGGTCCCTGATGTATCGAGGAGTTTGATGCAAACAACGAAGATAATCTCCCTGTGCAGCAGTGAAGGTTTTCACCGAAGATAAAGCTAACAAGAGTGACCCCTAAAAATTGCTGAAGTCAAAGCAATTGGTTCGGTGCATTTCCGAAGCAAATGATTGCGTTTGAGGAAGAATGAAGACGAAGTGAAGACGTAGCATTTATTTTATTGTTCTTCATCTTTCATTGAGTCATAGGACCACCGTACTATTAAGAGGGGTATAGCGTTTCGGAGCTTTGATTCTCTGATGCTAAACCCAAATCCTATGAAAGCTGTGAGAGAAATGTCTTTGTGCTCTGAGCAAATACTTGCTAGCAAGAGACTGTGATCTTCTTTGCTGCGAGAGATTTGCCACGGACCAAGGAGTTAGCATTACTTGTTTCTCAAGAAATGTTACTATTACTCCAAAATCTGACCGTTGTGAATGTGTCGGTTGGCCATTGGCTGGACCTCGTGTCCAAAATGGTTATTTCCCATCTAGGAAGGCTGAGGCTATAAATAGCCACCCCGCACCGGCTTTGACCGGTGACTGCTCCATTTGATTCTGAGAAGATTGTTGAGCAACCCCCTCTCTGAGCGATTTGAGTTTAAAATCCACCGAGAGAAAACCCCTAGAGCCGAAGAATTATATAGTGGTTCAGTATCACTGGAATCTAAGTTTAGTACGCTCCGCCTATTACTCTTGAGAGCTGCAAACTCTCTAGACGGTTAGGTGTCAATTTCTTCAGAGACCAAGAGTAATTGTGGTTCTCGAAGAAGAAGTCTGTAAAGGTTCGGAGATCACCTTCAAGTATCTACCATGAGTGATCGGCATCGATTGACGAAACGATTGTCGAGGAGAATAGGATGAAGAGAATTTATCTTCCGTGTTAAGTCACAACCACTCCAACCAGACGTAGTCCTTGTGCAGAAGGACGAACTGGTCGAACAAATATCTTGTCGCCATCGAGCACCTTTGGTTACCTCTGTTACCCTAGTTTACTTTCGATGCATTCCATTCATGTAATTTACTTCGATGTATGTCTTAGTGTCTCTTCGGCACTCTATTGTAGTTCTCCTTAGCTAGTTTATCATTTATTCCGCTGCTGGGTTCTGAGAGATTTAAGTTTTCTGAAGAAAATTTAAAACTCCCATTCACCCCCCCCCCCCGTCTGGTAGACATACTTCGTTCCTACAATTGGTATCAGAGCGGGGTACTTCTTGATTCTGCTCATTTTAGTCTAACGACTTTGGAGTTTAAGTATGTCTTCAGTGAATTACAAGTCGCATCTCAAGATTCCTATATTTGATGGGACGGACTATCCCTTCTAGAAGGAGAAGATGAAGATCCGTCTTCGAGCTATAGATGATGATATGTGGAACATGGTGCATATCGGGTTCACAGTTGTTATTCCTCAAGATCCTACCGATGAAGAAAAGAAGCTCATTCAACTAGATGCTCAAGCCAAGGATGAAATTGGTGGCCATCTCTCTCGAGCTCAATTCCTTCAGTATCGCCAGTGTGAGACTGCAAAGGAACTGTGGGATGTCCTCGAGAAGATCAATGAAGGAGTTTCAACTCAAAAAGAAGCTCGAATTGATACTCTTCGAGCGAAGTTCAATCGCTTCTAGCGCATTAGAAATGAGAGCTGTCAGCAAACCTTTGACCACCTCAGTGACATAGCAAATGAACTTCAAGGACTTGGCACCAAAGATATCACTGACCATGAAGTTGTGAAGAAACTACTTCGATCCCTTGACACCTTGTTTGACACGCTAGTTCTGATTATTCGAGAATGCCCTGATTTCAAAAGCCTCAACTCTGCTGATGTTATGGAAAGGATGAACACTCATGAGGAACAAGAAGAAGAGAAAAGAGATCTGTATGGCTCAACTCAATGCAAAAATCATGCTCTCAAGGTTGTGTCTGATTCCTCCTCTGATGGAAATGCCGAAGAAGATTCTGATTATCCAGAACGACTCAGCAAAGATCTCGCACTGATCACAAAATGATTCCAATGTTTCCACAAGAAGAGCCAGTTCCAAAAAAGAAGTTCAAGCAACTCTGGAGGGTCAAAATCTTGAAAACCTACCGGAGAATACACCTGTTTCAAGTGCAAAAATCTTGGACACTTCATTTTGGACTGCCTTCTCTTTGAAGTGGAAATCCGTGCCACTGGGAGATATGATTTGAGTAACTATCGAAGCAAAGGCAAGAGCAAGAACTACAATTCCGATGATGGGAAGAAAACAAAGAAGTTCTTCAAGAAGAAGGACATCTCCACCTCAAAATCATCGTCAAGATCTTCCTCAAAGAATCCTTCCAAGTCCTCCTCCAACCGCAAGAATACTTCTCGCAAGGCCAAGGCTTACATCGGCAAGGAAATGGATTCTGAAGAAGAAGAATCGTCTGGTTCCGAAGAAGAAGAAGAATCCGATGAAGATTCTGACTCCGGCATGTCTAGCATAGCATGTGCCTCCTCTGCTATGACAAACTTCTTCGAGAATCCTTCAAGTGACAATGAATCTCCTGCATACCGCTTCATGGCCAAGGCTTCTTAAGAAAAGGTATCCTCCAAACATCACAAGACTCACTCCAGTGATCAATATTCTTCTGATGAGGATGACCATGCTAAGTTGATCAAAATTGCTAATATACAACAAAATTCTATTGATAAAATTGAGAAAACCCTCAGGAAATCTGAAGGGTTGTTGGTTGAGGAGATGGAGAAAAACCAGTCATTGACTGAAGAGTATTCCACTCTCAAGTCACGAATGGATGAACTCTCAACTCGTCATGATTTTCTCTCAGCAGACCACGAAAGATTGACCTATGATTACCTGAAAAGGAAACAAGAACTCGAGGCGCTGAGAGAGGCTCATGAGGATTTGATGAAAGAAAATTCTCTTCTCACCCAACAACTTAAAGAGAAACCTAAAGCGTTTGAGCCACCTTGTTTAAAATGCATTGAATGAAATAATGCTGAATCATCTGTGAATGCTATCACCTCGATCAAGGAAAATAGTTATGTTTCTGATGAAAATGCTAGGTTGAAGGATCTTCTTCAGACAGGAATGTTCAAATCTCTCAAAGGACACCAAACCCTTTGCGATGTTCTGAAGAAATCTATTCTTCACAAAAATCCTAGAAAGGAAGGCATTGGTTTCGAAAGGAAACTGAATGAAAATGGCACTTACTGGGAACCACACCAATATCCTCAAACTGTGTGGGTTCCTGCAAAGAGCAAAATGCTCGACCCAGCATTAATTACTTTCGGGATATAAATCTCCCATGCCTGAATATCCTGATGATGATTCCCTGAACAAGTATAAGCTGTTCAAAGCTCAACATGGTGAGACTGTTGCTCGCTATGTTGGACCAAACAGCAGAAATGGCCCCCCAAAGAAAGCTATTTGGGTGCCGAAGAAAACTGTTGATGCTCTGCCTGTTTCTACTCGACTAACCTTGCAGGCACAAAGGATTCGACAGAATGAATATATGCATACTGGATACAATCATTATGCTCATTCATCTGGAAGGAATTTCAATACTTACTCTTTCAATTATACTCGCTCCTCATCGAGCAACAACTATGCTCATCGAAAGAAAACCTACCCTGCTCATTCATTTGTTTCGAAGCCACCTGCAAAGATGTGGGTGGTTAAGAAAGCCTAATTCTTCTGCAGGACTTTGTCTCCGGGTGCACTGAATGGATAATGGACAGTGGATGCACTAGTCATATGACCGAAGACAAGTTGTTGTTTGTCGACCCCAATTTAACTGCTTCTCCTTTGAAGTATATCACTTTTGACGACAACAACAAAGGAAAGGTAATTGGGCTAGGTAAAATTGCTATCTCCAAGGATAAGTCTATTGATGATGTGTTACTTGTTCAATCCCTTGGATTCAATCTCATGTCAGTTGACAAGCTATGTGATTTGGGCATGCTAGTCTTATTCTCTATTTCCAAATGCATTGTCTTCATGGCCTCTGACCATTCCTTCGTCTTTGAGGGAATTAGAAAAGGTGATCTTTATATTGTGGATTTCTCTAAGGGTCCCTCAGTCCAAACTTGTTTGCTTGCAAAAGCAACCGAAGGATGGCTGTGGCCCCGTAGACTTGGTCATGCAGGTTTGAGAAATTTGTAGACTCTGGTGAAGAAAAATCATCTCCGTGGCATTCCTGATGTAAAATTCGACAAGAATCATCTCTGTGCTACTTGTGAAGCTGGTAAATTGGCTAAGAAGCATCATTCATCAAAGACAGTCATGACCACAACAAGACCACTGGAAATTCTTCACATGGATTTATTCGGTCCTCAAAATTATGCAAGCTTTGGTGGCAGTCACTATGGTCTAGTTATTGTTGATGATTTCTCTCGATACACTTGGGTATTCTTCCTCAAAGACAAGACCTTCACTCAAGATATCTTCAAAAGCTTTGCTAAGAAGGCCCAGAATGAATATGATGTGCGAATTAAGCATGTCAGAAGTGACAATGGAACCGAGTTCAAAAACACTCAAATTGCTGAATTTCTCGATGATCATGATATCACTCATGAGTTCTCTGCTGCTTATACTCCTTAACAGAATGGAGTTGTTGAACGAAAGAATAGGACTCTCATAGAAATGGCAAGAACTATGCTGAATGAGTATAAAACTCCCATTCGCTTTTGGGCTGATGCTATTAACACTGCATGTCATGTTATCAATCCTGTTTATCTTCACAAGTTCCTTAAGAAAACTTCATATGAGCTTATCACTAGCAAGAAACCAAATGTTTTCTTATCTACGTGTCTTTGGTGCACCTTGTTACATTCTTGATATGAATCATTCTTCCAAGTTTGCACCTAAGGCACATGAAGGTTTTCTTCTTGGTTATGGCTCAAAATCGCATATGTATTGAGTCTATAACTCTCACCACATGAAAGTTATGGAAACGGTAAATGTGCGGTTTGATGAATCTAACGGCTCTCAAAAGGAGCACCTGCCAAATGTGATAGATGAACCGCTGATATCGGATGCTATTTGGCAAATGGCCATTGGGAGCATCAAGCCTGTTGAGGGAAATGCACCTGAATCATCTGATGATGATGCTCCTATGACTCGAAGCAGAACTCGCCAAGCCACTGCCGAAGCAAATGCTCCTCCGAATGGAAATGGGAATCAAAATACAAATACCGATCAAAATGGCAATCTTGAAGGAAATGATGACTCAAATAATGATGCTGATGATAATGACCATCACCAAGAAAATGCTCATCCTCGTGTAGCAAATCGAGTTGATCCATCGTTAATTCTCGATGAAATTGAGAATCCAGGTATCGACCCACAACTCGTTCGCTCACTCATTTGGCTAGCTATTGTGGCAATTTCTCCTTTGTTTCATTGGCAGAACCTGCCAAATATGAAGAAGCCATGAATGATCCCGATTGGATGAATGCCATGCAAGAGGAATTGGTGCAATTCGAATTGAATGATGTATGGCAACTGGTTGACAAACCGAATCCCAAGAAGCACAATATCATCGGTACAAAATGGATCTTCCGCAACAAGCAAGATGAAAATGGTATTGTGGTGAGAAACAAAGCAAGTCCTTTTGCTCAAGGGTACACAAAGGTAGAAGGTATTGATTTCAGTGAAACATATGCTCCTGTTGCACGCCTTGAGGCAATTCACATCCTTCTTGCTTATGCAAATTACAATGATATCTTGCTATATCAAATGGATGTGAAAAGTGCCTTCCTCAATGGTGAAATTGATGAGGAAGTTTATGTTAGGTAGCCACCTGGCTTTGAACACTCTGAGTATCCTAACAAAGTTTTCAGGTTGAAGAAAGCTTTATATGGGCTAAAGCAAGCTCCTCGAGCCTGGTATGACACCCTAAAGAAGTTTTTGCTTGACAAGGGGTTCAAACCAGGATCCACAGATCCCACACTTTTCACTCGTGCAGTTGACAATGATTTATTCATCTATCAAATCTATGTGGATGATATTATCTTCGGCTGTACTAACAATGCTTGCAGCATAGAATTCGGGAAAATGATGTCCGATAAATATCAAATGTCCATGATGGGTGAACTCAAATTCTTTCTCGGACTGCAAATTCATCAACAAGCAAATGGTATCTTCATTTCTCAGGAAAAATATTTGAAGGAGTGCCTGAAGAAGTTCAAAATGCAAGATTCCAAAATGAAGGGCTATAAAACTCCAATGACCATGAATGGTAAGCTAGATGTAGATGTGTATCGGTGTCAAAACCGGCGGATCTCGGGTAGGGGGTCCCGAACTGTGTGTCTAAGGTCGATGGTAACATGAGACGGGGGACACGATGTTTACCCAGGTTCGGGCCCTCTCTATGGAGGTAATACCCTACGTCCTGCTTGATTGATCTAGATGAATATGAGTATTACAAGAGTTGATCTACCACGAGATCGTAATGGCTAAAACCCTAGAAGTCTAGCCTGTCTGATTATGATTGCCTCTATGGACTAAACCCTCCGGTTTATATAGACACCAGAGGGGACTAGGGTTGTACAAAGTCAGTTACAGAGAAAGGAATCTTCATATCCGAACACCAAGCTTGCCGTCCACGCCAAGGAGAGTCCCATCCGCACACAGGAGAGAGTCTTCTGTCTTGTATCTTCATGGCCCATCAGTCCGGCCCACCTTACATAGCCCGGACGCCCGAGGACCCCTTAATCCAGGACTCCCTCAGTAGCCCCTGAACCAGGCTTCAATGACGATGTGTCTGGCGCGCAGATTGTCTTCGGCATTGCAAGGCAGGTTCCTCCTCCGAATACTCCAGAACAGACTTCGAGCACAGAAAGCGTGTCCGGCTCTGCAAAACAAGTACCACACACAACCACAGAGAATATAATATTTCACGAGTCCAGTCCACTGACAACTTTTTGTAACACGACAACATGTTCCTGCACGGTCATTATTTCGAACCATTCTCTAGCCTCCCGCTCCATGCTTTAAGATGCGGTTTCCAATGGCACGTCTTGTCACAGCAGAGATCGTGTCCCTTCATTACGGGATTCTCATCAATACGGGCGTGGGTAATCCAACCGTGCCGTTTGCACGGCCCTTGGGAATAGGTGAGTTTTAAGGCGAGTGGGGAGGCGCTTGATATTCACTGCCTTTATAAGGAGATAAGGATTTACCCCTTTCACCCACACCTTCTCTTTCTCTGCCTCTCCATTCCTGAGCTCCAGCGCCCAAGTTCTCATCTTTTCCGCCTCAAAGAAGCACCCCGACCATGTCCAGATCTGGAGCGCAAGGCAAGTGGATGGCCTCCTCTGTCAAGGAGAAGGACATCACGAAGCTCCGGGAGGTGGGGTATTTGGCCAAGGAAATGGCCCACCGGCTTCCGGCCAAGGGACAGATCATCCACACCCCCAAGCCTCATGAGAGGGTGGTGTTCATCCCCCACTTCGTCCACGGGTTAGGGTTTCCTCTCCACCCTTTCGTCCGCGGACTCATGTTCTACTACGGGCTAGATTTTCATGATCTAGCCCCAAATTCTTTCCTCAAAATCTCGGCATTTATTGTCGTGTGCTAGGCCTTCCTCTGCATCCCACCCCATTTCGGTCTGTGGCTCAAGATTTTCAATGTGAAGCCGAAGGTGGTGGATGGCCAACACGCAGAGTGCGGAGGCGCCATGGTGAGCAAGATGCCCAACGTCACATGGCCCAAAGGTACCTTTGTGGAGACTGTCAAAGGGTGGCAGCAACTGTGGTTCTATATCACAGAGCCCGTGACGCCACCTGGGCCGCGGCTCCTGAATTCAAGTCCGGAGCCCCAATGCGGCTCACCTCCTGGCTAGAGAAGGGCCTGAATTGGGCGTCGTCGGACGAGCTGACAGCGCTGCAGGCGCGTATCCAGAGCATGGTGGACAAGAACATCAAGCTTGTCAATGTGATCCAGGTGATGCTAGTTCACCGGATCCTTCCATGCCAAAGCCGGACTTGCCATCTGTGGGAGTTCGATCTGGCCGAGCACCAGACCTTGCAACAGTTCTTCGGAACTATGCACGAAGACATCTGGAAGGTGCTTTTTAAGGCCAACGAGAAATGGCTGGAGACGACCGAGGACCGTGGGCACGACCTGGCCCATCCCGCTAGTCCGGTAAGTCTTTCGCGCTTCAAGGTGTATCCTTTACTTGTTTACTCAGGGAAAATGCCTAAACCTCCCTATTTATTTTTCCAGGGCTGGACGAAGAAGGCAGAGCGGATTAAGTGTCCGGCTCCGCTGCCCGAGGAACCAGCCATCCCGCTTCTGACGAAGATGCTGGTCCCGGCGCCCTACCAGGCGCTGGAGAAGAAGGCCACAAAAAAGGCCAAGGAGACCAGAAGTGGCCTTCGTTGCAAGGGAACTTCGGACGCGACGTCTGAGGACGCCGAGACTCACTCCACCGCCGCAGAGGATGATGAGGAGGAAGAAGAAAGCAAATCTCCCCCTGAGGGGGGAAGGAAGAAAAGGGCGGCCCCCATAAATCCGGAGGCAGAGGCGTTCAAGAAGGGGAAGGTCTCCCTCGCGGATAACTCCACGTGGGACGTCGACAACAGCCCAGAGCGGCGCCCCCGAGATAAGCCCCTGGCCGAGTCATGAGTACTCAAAGACCCTGACACATTCATATATCCAGCCTCTTTTCTCCATAGTTTTAACATGTTGAATCATGTACTTGCAGTCCGGCTCGTTCCGACCTCGAGCGATCCTCATCTTCGGGGAATTCACTGGACCCGAAGGTGATGGACAGTGGGTCCCTTCCGACGGCCTCCTCTCCCAAGGCCATGGATGACACCGAGGCATTGTCCCGAAGGATCCCAGGCCAGGGAGAGATGCAGGAGGCCGTCAGCGCGGCGCCAGAGGGTGAAACCTCGGCCGCCGGACACATGGGGGAGCAAATCCCCATGGAGACTGGCAATGGGGGCCAGGTCCAATTTGGCCCCCAACCGAATACGGTCCCGGAGACCTATACGGCTCCGCCGGCAAGCAACCTCCTTCGAAAGAAGGGGGTGTGCCAATTTTTCCGGTGACCTCTGTCCAACCAGAGGCACCGGACACCCTACTGGAAGTGCTGCGAAGTGCTTCCATTGTAGAGGAACACCGTGCCCTCATGGGTACGGTGATTGAGAAGATTCAGTCCGCGAAGAGCGGACTGACCGAAGCCTGCACAAGCCTTCTAACAGGTTTTGAGGTATGAAACGCAATTATGTAAAAAGAATATCACAGTATAGACAGTAGCCCCTGAGACACTGTCCGGTGGTCGAAAAGAAAAGCCGAACAGAGGATCAAACAGTTTTCGCAGGAGACTAACCATACATGTCTATGTGAAAAAGCAGGCATCGCTGCTGGCTGCGACCTCCCATGCTGCCGAAGTCTCCGGACTAAAGCAGAGTCTGGAGCGGGCCGAGGAAGAACTCGGCCGTGTGAAAATGCAGCTGGAGGACAAGCAAGGTATGACATGACCTTCTGTATATAAGAAAGGATAGATGATTTGTATTGACCATGGTGCCATGATATTTGTAGGAGTGGTAACCGAGGTGGAGGCCCTTAAAAAGGCGCTGGCCGAGGCCCAGAAGAGAGTGGCGGAGGAACAATCCGTCCGCGAAAAACACGAGGCCAGGGTCGGTGAGGGCCAACAAGAGCTCCAGGACGCTGTAAAGAAATGCGAGTCCTTGGAGCGCAAGATTACGCATCAAGAGTCCGAGCTTGCTAAGGCCCACCAAAGCACACAAGAGGCCCGGGTTGAAGCCCAGGGCGCCCTCCAGGAAATCCAAGAGGCCAGGAAAATCACAGCGGGTAAGGCCTTTATAATGCAAAGCAAATTTGTGAAGAAAAGGTACATCTTACTGACCCGGATTTGGAGTTCTCCAGGAGCGTTTGCGGATCTGCCGTGGAGCATTGCTGATGCTGCAGATTTCTTCCGAGCCGAAGAGGGGAGCTCAATGGAGAAGCTGTTCTGGTCGCAATACCTTGCGCCAGAGCATCCGGTGCCCTTCAGCGATCAGCTGAAACAGCTGACCGAACTGCATAGGGTGGCCGAATTGGCCATGAAGGATTTGATAATCCGTCTATGGCCCGCCGAAGCCATACCCAACAGCAACTTCGGGCTCGTGAAGCGACTGGTTGCTGCCTGCCCTCGGCTTGATGCCATCAAGCGGTCGGTCTGCATTGAAGGTGCGCGGATGGCCTTCGCCCGTGTCAAGATACAGTGGGCGAAGATGAACGCCGTCAAGCTCGCGACCGAGGGACCGCCCGCGGGCAAGGAGCACCGCACGCCCGAACGATATTTTGGTGATGTCCTGGAGGGATCCCGCATTGTAGCGGAGCAGTGTGCGAAAGACATTATCTTTGGATGAATATATTCATGTTATCCTGTCCTGTATAATGGAACAAAACTGATATGTAATATAATATTAGTTGTTTATATCAAGATTTTTCCTCCTGTGCGGCCGTTTTATTAAATCTGAGAGTTGGCCAGTCGTCGGCTTCAGCCCCCACGTAGGTAGTACGGGGGTGTTCGGGATAAAATCTAAACACTCTTGATCCAAAGTTTGGTCCTTGAAGGAGGTGTTTAGCGCAACGAACCAGGCAATCGGACTATGTGGCTTTATCACCCTCACTTAGCCATAGGAGTTTTATAATAGAAATTTAGGCGCAGCCCCTAGTATTCGTGAGTCTGAACTAGGGTGCTGTAAACACCTGATCGGGTAGAGACCGATTCGTCGCATAATGCGGAAAAAATCGCAAAATATTTGTAACCTCCGAAGAGCTGACCGGCTCACGCCGCATCATGACAGTCAGTTTTCGGCTTTCTCTACTGAGGTGCTCATCCGGATAAACCAGGGCACAATCG
This sequence comes from Thinopyrum elongatum, assembly GCA_011799875.1. Lineage (NCBI taxonomy): Eukaryota > Viridiplantae > Streptophyta > Magnoliopsida > Poales > Poaceae > Thinopyrum > Thinopyrum elongatum. The sequence continues at coordinate 45,281,071 of CM022300.1, forward strand.
CAGTAGTTCTCCCTTTACTACCCTAGCCGATATAGCGGAACGTAAGGTAGTAAGCACAGGAGCCGGGCAACCCAACTATTGACCAAAGATATGATTCGGAGCCAATGCATATAATGCTAAATTCGGGGTGCCGAACTATACTGTAAAAAGTGTTCGGACATTGTTGCCATAATATGGGGCGCAATAAAGCCCCTGGCGAATTTAAGCCGTACCAAAGTGTACGGGTGCAATTGATAAGATTATCAAGAAAAAATGAAGTAGTAAGCTAGTGCCGCAGAAGTTGGGCCGTGAACTGTTTCCATTATAATTTTATTGATACGTCAAAGCGTATAAGTAGTGCGATAAGCAACAGGGCTATTTAACATGCCATGACCAAGGGAGAGCTGAGTGCGGGTCCTGAGAACAGGTAGAGTGATCGTCAAAAAGACCTCCTAGAGATTCCTGTATACCTCAATGCTTCTTGCTGTCCTTGGTGTATCTATCCTTCGAAAGGACCGATGATCAGGCCGTCTTAAGGGGCCTGTGGAAAAGAAACCTGAAAAGGATAAAAAAGAAAAAGTGAAAGTATGTGTGTCCAGGGGAGGTCGAGCCGTATTATGGACCACAATCTAGTTATGCCTCTGTCTATGCCCATGGTATTTTAAGTGCGTAGTTATGTACGCGTGGTACGTATGCCGCCATTTGGCCGGGACGGAGACGGAGGCCGGATTGCTAGTCTGACTTCTGATGAGCCAGACTGTTATACTGTGGAGTAGTCCGGATCCGCTTGACGGTGTCCGGGAGCTTGGCCGCAGAATTAAGATTCTGCTTGGCAAGGCCGCTCTGTACTTCCGCTGCCAAGGCCGCGGTGTGCTCCTCGGTACGGAGGGAGCGCTTCGTGTTTCCGTTAACTGTTATGACACCGCGTGGTCCTGGCATCTTGAGCTTGAGATAAGCATAGTGTGGCACCGCATTGAATCGAGCAAATGTGGTTCGTCCGAGCAGTGCATGATAGCCGCTGCGGAAGGGGACGAAATCGAAGATCAACTCTTCACTTCTGAAGTTGTCTGGGGATCCGAAGACAACCTCCAGTGTGATTGAGCCCGTACAACGGGCCTCTACACATGGTATGACTCCTTTAAAGGTAGTTTTTGTGGGTTTGATCCTTGAGGGATCGATGCCCATTTTGCGCACTGTATCCTGATAGAGCAGGTTCAGGCTGTTGCCGCCGTCCATGAGGACGCGCATGAGATGGAACCCATCAACAATTGGTTCGAGGACCAGTGTGGCTGAACCGCCATGACGGATACTGGTCGGATGGTCCCTGCGATCGAAGGTGATCGGGCAGGACGACCATGGGTTAAACTTTGAGGCGACTGGCTCTATCGCGTCGATGTCCCTGAGCGCACGTTTGCGCTCCCTTTTGGGGATATGAGTGGCGTATATCATGTTCACCGTTTTAACCTAGGGAGGGAACTTCTTCTATCCTCCTGTGTTCAGCGGACGGGACTCCTCGTCGTCGTCCTCGCTTTGCGACCCCTTCTCCTTGTTTTCGGCATTTAACTTGCCGGCCTATTTAAAAACCCAACAGTCTCTGTTGGTATGATTGGCTGGTTTATCAGGGGTGCCGTGGATCTGACATGGACGATCGAGTATGCGGTCCAAGCTGGATGAGCCCGGATTGTTTCTTTTGTATGGCTTTTTCCGCTGGCCGGACTTGGAGCCGCTGAAACCGGCGTTGACCGCCGTGTCATCGGCAGTGCAACCATTGCTTCGGCGCTTGTGCCTGTTGCGTCGGGGCTTGTCATTGCTATTCTTAGATTCAGAGGTACCGGCATCGCTTGCAGTGTTACTGCTACGGGCTAGCCAACTATCCTCGCCCACACAAAAGCGGGTCATGAGTGCCGTGAGGGCTGCCATGGACTTCGGCTTTTCTTGGCCGAGGAGACGAGCGAGCCATTCATCGTGGATGCTATGCTTAAAGGCCGCTAGGGCTTCGGCATCCGGGCAGTCGATGATCTGGTTCTTTTTAGTTAGGAACCTAGTCCAGAATTTCCTGGCCGACTCTCCAGGCTGTTGAACTATGTGACTTAAGTCATCGGCATCTGGAGGTCGTACATATGCGCCTTGGAAGTTGTCGCGGAAGGCGTCTTCCAAGTCCTCCCAGCTGCCAATAGAGTTTTCAGGCAGACTGTTTAACCAGTGCCGAGCTGGCCCCTTGAGTTTTAGTGGGAGGTATTTGATGGCGTGAAGGTCATCGCCGCGGGCCATATGAATATGGAGAAGAAAATCCTCAATCCATACCGCGGGATCTATTGTTCCATCATATGATTCGATATTTACGGGTTTAAACCCTTCTGGGAATTCATGCTCCATTACTTCATCAGTGAAGCAGAGGGGATGTGCGGCGCCTCTATATCGGGCCAAGTCGCGACGTAGTGCGGATGTAGTCCGTCTACGATTTTTGGCCCGGACATGGTTATGCTCGGTACGTCTGGCTTGATAGCCGTCGTCGCGCGCCAGGGCATGCCCCCGCGATCGGTAGATCGATCTGGATTGACCTGCTCTGTTCTCTAGGTTTTGCCGCAGGTCATATGTGTATTCCCAAGCTATGGTGTCTTTACCTTTACAGCGAGGTAGTATGGGCAGGTGTTCGGCTTGGGTTGCCGCTTTGTCCCGGCCACGTGGTGGTCGGTCAGCCGCATTGCGTGTTGATGGCATGGGCTCAAGTGCCTCGTTGTCGAATTGGGGTAGCAGTTTACGCTTCGGGTAACTTTTAATGGGGCGCTCGAGTATGTATTCCTCGGCTGCCAGGACATCAGTCCATCTGTCGTTGAGCAGATCTTGATCATCTTGAAGCTACTGCTATTTCTTTTTCAGGCTCCTCGCAGTGGCTATTAGCCGACGCTTAAAGCGCTCCTGCTCGATGGGTTCCTCAGGCACGATAAAGTCTTCGTCGCCGAGGCTCACCTCATCTTCAGAGAGTGGAAGATAGTTGCTGTCCTCTGAGTCATCGTTTATGGCCTGTTCATCAGGGCTGACTTGCCCATCTTCCCTAGCGTCCTGTTCAGAAGTCGGCTCGGTGGGATCTTCTTTGTCTTCGGCATTGTCCGGAGTATTGTTTTCTCTTGTGCCGGTATTGCTGTCTTTTCCACGGCATGATTTAGAGCGGTGCCGCTGACGTTGGTGCTTTGGCTATGTCTCAGGAGGTTTATTCTCGACTGGATCTTTCTCGTTATCGCCGTTATTCTCTTTGGGAGTATCCACCATGTACACGTCATACGAGGAGGTGGCTGTCCAGAGCCCAGCGCCCAGTAAATGGCGGGTTTTGGGCCTGCTCCTCTCCGGCATCGTCGTCCATACCGTCGATGTCTTCAGAGTCATAATCGAGCGTGTCAGTTAAGTCTTCGACAGTGGCGATGAAGTGGGTGGTGGGTGGGAAGCGAAATTCTCCGTCATCAGCCTCCAGTTCAAACCGGATATAATTCGGCTGTGAGTCCCCCGCTAAGGAGAGGGTTTTTAATGAGTTTAGCACATCACCCAAAGGTGAGTGTCGGAAGATGTCCGCGGAGCTGAACTCGATGATCGGCGCCCGATCGAGCTCGATGGGCGCAGACGCACGCGGTTCGAAACTTGTGGCCGAAGACGAATCCGAGGTTCCGATGACATAGATCCCGTTCGAAGTTGGGTCTGTGTGTGGCTCCAATGCCGCTGAGTCTGCGGCTTCCGTGGCGGGGTTGAGCTTCCCCTCCTCGGATGGCGCAATCTGCTCCGGATCTAGGGCCAGGGTAGTTACAGGCGCTATCTCCTGGGTATGGTCAGATGATAGATTTAGGTCATGTTCATCGCGGTGGTAGGGAGTGGCTGCCATGGGCTCAAATCCGTCGAAGATCAAGTCTCCGCGGATATCAGCAACGTAGTTCAAGCTTCCAAACCTGACCTGATGGCCAGGGGCGTAGCTGTCGATCTGCTCTAGATGGCCAAGCGAGTTGGCCCGCAGTATGAAGCCGCCGAATACGAAGATCTGGCCGGGGAGAAAGACCTTCCTCAAGGCCGCATCGTTGTGGATGATTGATGGAGCCATCGAGTCTTCTAGCGATGACACAGTGGAACTCTCAATGAAAGCACCAATGTCGGTGTCAAAACCGGCGGATCTCGGGTAGGGGGTCCCGAACTGTGCGTCTAAGGTCGATGGTAACAGGAGACGGGGGACACGATGTTTACCCAAGTTCGGGCCCTCTCTATGGAGGTAATACCCTACGTCCTGCTTGATTGATCTTGATGAATTTGAGTATTACAAGAGTTGATCTACCACGAGATCGTAATGGCTAAAACCCTAGAAGTCTAGCATGTCTGATTATGATTGCCTCTATGGACTATACCCTCCGGTTTATATAGACACTGGAGGGGACTAGGGTTGTACAAAGTCGGTTACAGAGAAAGGAATCTTCATATCCGAACGCCAAGCTTGCCGTCCACGCCAAGGAGAGTCCCATCCGGACATGGGAGAGAGTCTTCTGTCTTGTATCTTCATGGCCCATCAGTCCGGCCCACCTTACGTAGCCCGGACGCCCGAGGACCCCTTAATCCAGGACTCCCTCAATGTGTACGGTAAGGATTATGATCAGAAAGCCTATCGTTCGATGATTGGTTCTCTTCTTTACCTATGTGCATCCAGACCTGACATTATGTTGAGTGTTTGCATGTGTGCCCGCTATCAAGCTGCACCGAAAGAATCGCATCACCAAGCGGTCAAGCGCATTCTGAGATATTTGGCTCACACCTCCACCTTAGGTTTATGATATCCTAAGGGAGCACAATTTGATCTTGTTGGTTATTCAGATTCAGATTTGGCTGGTCACTTGGTTGATAGGAAATCTACTTCGGGGACATGTCATTTCCTTGGTAGATCTCTGGTATGTTGGTCTTCAAGGAAGCAGAATTGTGTATCATTGTCTACGGCTGAGGCCGAATATATTGCTGCTGGCTCTTGTTGCACTCAGTTATTGTGGATGAAGAAGACACTGAAGGATTATGGCATCAAGGTGAAGCATATCACTCTATATTTTGATAATGAGAGTGCCATCAAAATTGCACACAATCCTGTGCAGCACTCTCGCACGAAGCACATTGCCACCAGACATCACTTTATTTGCGATCATGTGGCCCGAGAGGATATTGTCATCAATCACGTCAAGACCGAAGATAATCTTGCTGATATTTTCACTAAGCCTCTCGACGAGAAAAGATTCTTTGCATTATGGTGTGAGCTAAATATCCTTGACTTCGCAAACATGCAGTAAGCTAGACTTGGCACCCATGCTAACACTTTCACATCTTTGAAGGAATGGGTGCATAACACTTTAAGAGTGTGAAACATTCGACAATGTGAAAGTTTCTTTCTGAGAGTGAATACATTAACGAAGAACTAGACTAACCAGGTGCCACGATGCGACTCTCGGGGTCATACAGTTCTTATACGGTGGGTTACGCCACCATAATTTTCTTTCGTTGAATTTCTCTTCATTCGTTGGATTTGATTTTCGTCCAAATGCATTTCGCTCATAGCTATTTGCTCGTTTGCTTGTGTTCTCTGCTGAGTGAAATGCCAAGGACCTCGTTTTTCCCTCTGATCTATCTCTTCCTGTCTATGATGTTCCATTGCAAATGCTCAATTTTATCTGAAACGAAAACTAATCTGGTGTCCTTGACCACGAATATGATTCGGTCCGAACTTCAATCTATTTTGGGGAAAGTTGTCCAAAATTTGGGATTTCCCGCCCAAGACAGGACCATGATCTTTGACGGTTGCCACGTGCAACACATCAACTGCCAGTTCATCCTATCCGTTGAATCGCAATCATCTCTAGCTAGAGACCGTCCGATCAAAAACCTCGGTGTGCGGTTATTTTCATCCGCCTATATAAACCGCACCGCTTCCTTCATCCTCTTTTACCTTCTTCCTCCTTGCTCTCTCTCCACCAAAACCCTCGCCGCACTGCTCCACCTTGAGCTCGACACCGACGACCCCTTCGCCGCTTAGCTGCCGGAAAGAAGTCACCGGAGTCATTCCACGCCGCCGTGGGACATCCTCTTCCTCGCGCCGCTATAGTTGCTGCACGTCACCGAGCTAGGGTACATGTAGTTCGTACTCGGACTTCCATCCATCATGTTTCGAGTTCGTTCGCGATTAATTTACTCTGGATTTACCGTAGTTCTTAGATCTAGATTGTTACCTCTTTAGTGCGGATGTGGTTGTAGTTTTTCCTTGAATCCAAATCCGTCAGATCTAGGGTTTGTGTTATGCCTTGCTCGAATGAAATGGCTAGCTCACTGTCTGGTATTCTTCTTTAGACCTACTAGCTCGATCTATATGTTTCATTCTTTCAAAACATCTCTCAAAATCTGCATTTGATTCCTCTTCAAAAAGTTTTTGTTTGAGAAAATCTTTCGCTATGAGCATTTGTAACACCGTCCCCATTTTCGCTCATACCCATTCTCTTTCACAGGTCAATGCAGTCTGTTGCAGATTCTGCCAAGGCACACAGTATGGCTGATGATGAAGAGGCTTTCATGGAGACAGCTGATGAATATAAAGCTCCAAAGGGCCCAATGTTAGGCCCATCCACAAGCAAAAGAAAATGAGCCGAACAAAATGCAAATGAACAAGAAGCAGATGCACCAAAGAAGAGGAGAGGTGGCAGGCAACCACTCAAAAATACAGCTGAGCTTGTCTCTCATGATGAGTACAACACAGTTCCAGGTGAAGATTCCAATCAGAGAAAAGGTCGTGTGCAAAATATTAGGCACCACTGGGTAAGGAAGTGGTTTAACTACAAGATGGTACATCCTTGGTACACCAAGAACTTTGCTTTTCATCCCCCATGGGGTGACTGTCACTAGATTGGGCTCATATGGGCAGGTGAACCCCTACAAAGGCCTCCACCACCTCCTGACGGTCATGAGTCATCCACCAAGACTCCGAACTCTTATCCTGAAGAAAAGGCCAAGCGCCTCAAAAATGCTGTGAAGCATGCCAAGAAGGCCGCAAAAGATCAGGAAAAGGAAGAAGAAAATTGCCGTCTTATCAAATCAGACGTCGAGAAGAAAAAGGCTGAAGGAAAAGACGAATGTAGAACGAAGAACAAACATGATCCAAAATCTGCTACTCTGAAGAAAAAGAGCGCCCCGAGGAAAAGGCCTGCGAAGCCAGCTGAACCAGAAAGTGATTCATCTGATAAAGATGACCCACCGCTCACTCGAGAGGAAATTGATGCAACTCTCTCTGAATAAGTGAATGTCACCACATCCACTATTCTACCTGATCTTCGAGAAAGTGCAGTCCAAATTGCACCTCTGAAGAAGAATCGATTGAAGAGAAAGACTCCTGGTACCACTGTCACAATGATTGACAAAGTGAACACAGAACCCCATCCTGATGCAATTAACTTGCAAGATTTAGTGGTTGATGCCCTGTCAGCACAGCTAAACCAGGAGAAAAGCTCCTGAAAGATAAAGTGAAGCAAATCAAAGGGCCAGATGCTAAGCAAAAGGTTCCTAGCTCTATTGCTGTGAAAGAAAAAACTACACAATTTCCTTCGAAACTGACTCAACCTCTGGCTTCTATGCCTCCGACTGAAGCAAATGTGGCACAGAGTACACCCTCTGCTCAAGTTGCGGCACATATTGAAAATGACTCTGCTGCACCACATTCTTTTGATCATCAATTCATCATGGAGCAGTTAGACAGATTTGTCGAAGATTTGTTTGATGGAAAAGTGGCATCTTTGCCAATTCCTTCTGAAGTTATCTCTCAAGCGTCTGCTCTGATCCAAGATATGAGAAATGATTCAGTTGAGATCAATGACCTCGTTGGTCAACTCAAGGAGCTTGTCAATCATATGACAACTACAAAGTTCAAGTTTGTCATCAAACAACTTGAAGAATCTTATGATGACATTAACAACGAGCTGAAAGTTCTCCGTCACAGAAGATTGGGATTTCATTCGGATCTAGATCAAATCGTTCGCAAGATTTGCCTTGATCACCAATCCAAAGTGACTGGTTACAATGATCTGGTCGAAGGGCACATTGATCCTTCGAAGAAGAAGAAGAAGAAGATTGCAAAGAAGAATGCTCCTCATCCTCATCCAGATGCTAACACACAGAGAGAAAATTCTCCTATACAAGCTAGTCCTTCGGCTCCTCATGAACCTGTTGCAGTCTCTACAAATTCACCAAGACCAACTGAAATAGTGCCTAAGGCCTCTCAAGCTCCAAAAGCAAATCCTTCACAGCACCAAGTGTCCGAAGAAGGAGAGCTTCCTCGGTCAGAACAACAAAATTCTCCTATTCTCGACAAACCTAAAGATTCGGTTCCTCCCTCTGCTCCTCCAACTTCTGAAGCAATTCCACAAATGACTAATAAAGATTCGGTGCCTGACTCTGCTCCTGCACAAGTGACAAATCCCTCTCCCTTGAGGATTTCACTCGGAACTGCTCGAAGAACCTTCGATGTTGATCCTTCTGTAGCAAAGTCCACATCTGCTCATCATTCAGATTCCGTCATCTATGGCGATGAAGTGATTTCTGTTGAAGATGAACTCAAGTACCCCTATCCTCACGAGCGACTACCATTGTTTTCCATCGGTGTTGGAGTCGAAGGGCCTCTGGTCAACAGAAATACTCATCCAGTGTTCTTTCGAGAAAGTCCATACAGCAAGCCCAGAATGTCTGAATCTCCTCGGTTCTGGACTCAGGAACAGGCAATATACTACTCACGTATCCTTTATGATAGCCTGAAGATTTCCCTCATGAGTTCCCAGACTTTGCTTCTATGAAGAACATTGGCTATTTCAATCAAATTCTGCAAGACATCGAAGACTTTGGTCTCACGCATGTCCTAGGCTATCAGCATCCATGGAACAAGGATATTATCCTTCAGTTTTATGCAACATTGTATATCTCCAGAGATGAGTCAGATAGCACAAAATGGATTATGGAATGGATGATAGAAGGAAAGCAAATCAATTGCTCTGCTATGGACTTCGTATCTCACTTTCATTTCCCTCAGTTTGAACATGGCAAAACTAAGATTCGGGTTCATAACATTGATGCAATCACTGATGAAGATTTCCATTGCATAATGGATGAAGACAAAATTCATGACTACAATGGTCCTCCTCTGCCTAAGTACCCGACATTCTACAATCAAACATTATATCACATTCTCACATACACCCTCTGTCCACTGGCTGGGATGAATACTGATAATGCTATCTCTGATGTTCTTCGGAACACTATCCATGCCATCTCACAAGGGTATATCTTCGATGTCGAAGACATGTTTTTGCGCATACTGATGGATTCAGCTCAGTGTCCAAAAACCATCAAGTTGTATGCGCCCTGGATTCAGAAGGTGATTGAGTATGCAATGAAGACTGAATATCTTGCCAAGGTCAGCCATAAAAGCTTCATTCCTCCTGTGCATGATACGCTGAGAGTAATGGAAGATTTCTCTTCGGGAAAAGCTCCAGTAACAAGTCCTGATTATCATACTACCTTCAATGGACCCAAGCTACCTCAGCGTGATCGTATGCCGAACACTCAACCTCCTTCACATCTTGAAGTGAGCATGTGCACCCAACAATTGCTATTGAAGCATATGGCCGAAGATCATCAAGAAAAAGAACATTTGGCTGCCGAACTTAATGCTATTCACAACCGAACAAAAGTTGTGCATATGATTACAGCAGAAAACAAGAAGCGCTTATGGAAATTGCTTCGAAATTTTTTCTCCAAGAAGCAACTCAGCAATTCTCACCTCCAAGAACACTATCAGTACATTGACCAAGGGTTTACTGCTGAAGATTATCAAGATCGCTCCACTCCACCTTTGCCAGCTTGTGAACCTACTACGAATTTACTTCGGATTCAGCTGCGCAAATTACTCGACGAATCAAAAGTAACATCACGTACTGAAAACCTGCTGAAGAAAATCCTCTATCTCGCAAGACTCTCGAAGCTGATCCAAATGTGCCTTCCTCTTCCAAGACCCAAGTCAGTCTAGAAGGATCAGCTGCTGCTGCCGCTGAAGATGAAGATGTCCCAGACACTTCCAAATCAGAAACTTCTTTGGGCAGTTCATCAGGCGATGCCTTAGAGTGAATCATATTCACCATTTTCTAGCACTCAGGTTTTTCACCGCCTTTTTGACACTACTTGACAAAAAGGGGGAGAATAACATCAAGAGTTTGATAGATTTAATCTGTTGAATTTGGTGTTTGTGTTTTCTCGCTCTATCTTTTGAAACAATTACGCCATTTCTTGTGCTCTATTGTAAAACCTCTGTTATGGGCTGTAATATTAATAACCCCGCCTGCTGCACTATTCTCTACCGAAGCTTATTGTTTTGCAGGTGGAATTATTAACAGAAGTTATGAATGATTGCACTTTATTCTTGTTGGATTATCTATCATCAGTGTGAATCATTACCTTGTATGATTGAAAATTCTCCACACACTCAAATCAATTGCAAGGAATTTCATTGTAAATCAATTGACCCTACATATATCCAGGGGGATTATATTTCATCATCGAGTCAAGTAACGCAAGTTCACTCTTGTTCGATTTACAATTTACTCATCTATCTTCACTTCGATGATTGTCTGTTTTGTCAACAACCATCCAAAAAGGGGAGATTGTTGGTGCAATGATAGGCCCCTTATGTTTTGGACTTTGTTGACATAAACAGTATGGGACTTATGTGTTTGCTAGTGCACATAGAGTAACTGGTCCCTGATGTATCGAGGAGTTTGATGCAAACGACAAAGATAATCTCCATGTACAGCAGTGAAGGTTATCACCGAAATAAAGCTAACAAGAGTGACCCCTAAAAATTGCTGAAGTCAAAGCAATTGGTTCGGTGCATGTCCAAAGCAAATGACTGCGTTCGAGGAAGAATGAAGACGAAGTGAAGACATAGCATTTATTTCATTGTTCTTCATCTTTCATTGAGTCATAGGACCACTGTACTATTAAGAGGGGTATAGCGTTTCGAAGCTTTGATTCTCTGATGCTAAACCCAAATCCTATGAAAGCTGTGAGAGAAATCTCTTTGTGCTCCGAGAAAATACTTGCCAACAAGAGACTGTGATCTCCTTCGCTGCGAGAGATTTGCCTCGGACCGAGGAGTTAGCATTACTTGTTTCTCAAGAAATGTTACCGTTGCTCCAAAATCCGACCGTTGTGAACGTGTCGGTTGGCCATTGACTGGACCTCGTGTCCAAAATGGTCATTTCCCATCTGGGAAGGCTGAGGCTATATATAGCCACCCCGCGCCGGCTTTGTCCGGTGGCTGCTCCGTTTGATTCTGAGAAGATTGTTGAGCAACCCCCTCTCTGAGTGATTTGAGTTTAAAATCCACTAAGAGAAAAGCCCTAGAGCCGAAGAATTAGATAGTGGTTCAGCATCACTGGAATCTAAGTTTAGTACGCTCCGCCTATTACTCTTGAGAGCTGCAAACTCTCAAGATGGTTAGATGTCAATTTCTTCAGAGACCAAGAGTAATTGTGGTTCTCAAAGAAGAAGTCTATAAAGGTTCAGAGATCGCCTTCAAGTATCTACCATGAGTTATCGACATCAGTTGACGAATCGATTGTTGAGGAGAATAGGGTGAAGAGAGTTTATCTTCCGTGTTAAGTCACAACCCCTCCAACCAGACATAGTCCTTGTGTAGAAGGACGAACTGGTCGAACAAATATCTTGTCGCCATCGAGCACCTTTGGTTACCTCTGTTACCCTAGTTTACTTTTGATGCATTCCATTCATGTAATTTACTTCGATGCATGTCTATGTGTCTCTTCGGCACTCTGTTGTAGTTCTCCTTTGCTAGTTTATCATTTATTCCGCTGCTGGGTTCTGAGAGATTTAAGTTTTGCGAACAAAATTTAAAACTCCCATTCACCCCCACTCTGGTAGATATACTTCGTTCCTACAGTACCTGACCCGTGGGTGGCAGACGTTCGCCCGCACCCGCGGCTTAAAGGGGAGGCACACCCTCTACTTCAAGTACGAGGGGGCGACAATGCTCTTTGTCAAGGTCTTCGGGGAAGACAACGGGCGCCTGGGGTGCTACCCGGAGAGCGACAACAGTGGCGGAGAGCGCCTCTCCGACGATGACGGCCATCGTGGCGACGACGTCCTCAGCGGCGAACTTGCCCTTGGCGATGGCTGCGATGCCTCCAGCAGCTGTGACACTTCCTCCGGGGGTAGCTCAAGCAACGATGACTACGATGAGCCGCCATGTCGCCGTGCCCCGATCAAGGAGGATGAGGACTCCGACTAGGCACCGCAATGCCAGAGTCAGCGCCTCAGGAGTTACGGCCCTCGGGAGGCCATTTCTTTTGTTTTTATTTCCCGCATCAAAGTCATGAAGGGCCCCGTGGGGGCGTGTAAGGAACTGCGGCGCTTGCGCCTTTATCTTAACATTTCCATCTCATGTTTTTAAATTATATTGACGTCTCTCGTTTGGGCTCGAGTACTCTTTTTTTTCCTCACGAATGCTTAGTGCTCTGCATCACCAGGACCCAGTCCCCAGGAAAGCTTCTGACGTCGCTGGTATGCCAGGTCATGGTGCCGTGTGCAAGGCCAGGAGGTGAGCGACCCGAGGTCTGGTAAGAGCTCCTGAGATGCGATGCTCGAGAGGTCCCCCTTGACGCGCAATCGGCTTCCGAAAGATAAAAGAGGGGGGATTCTTGGCCCAAACAAGGTCCCGAGGGTCAAGGTAAAGCGCTAATGGTAGGGTTCATGGCTGGCGCGAATAGGATAACTTAGCTTGGTGTGTTCGCGGCCCGCGAGCGATTCCTGCGTCATGGGGGCGCTCTTCCTTGGAGCTTCTCAATTCTGTATACGCATCCTGTTCTGCACTGAGTCAACATAAGTCCCGCTAGGGGTGCGTGAGAAGATGGACGCCCATTATGCTTCGAATAACGCCTGCACTACCGGGCCGCACCCCTCTTCCTGTATTCGATCGCGAGGCTTACCCTCCCCCCCCCATTTCTTTACTCACCATGATGCTCTACGTCCTTAGTACCCGGCCCTCGAGCGGGGCTCAGCCGCCACTGGTATGCTAGGTCGCGATGCCGTGGACAAGGCCAGGGGGTGAGGGATCGAGAGCTAGTAGCAGGTCCTGAGGCACGATGCTCAAGAGCCCCCCTTTTAACGTGTAAGCGGTTTGCGTGAAAAGGAGTGGTTTCGCCTCGCGGGGGTTGCTAGGAAAGAGGGCCTTGGCCGGCAACCGAGGTAAACAGACTGATTTACTTAGCCTTTGCGGATCAAATAGCTACTTGATTGAAGCAAACCCTCCTGAGGTGGCAGGGTGTCGTCAAGGGGTCGTCCGGACGCCTGTCTCCCAGGGTTCCTGCGAAATGGCAGACCATGAAATGCAAAGGGCGGCGTGCGTTTGCTGATCTGCTCATGATTGTTCCGTGAGAAGACAAAGGCACTAAGGACCTGATGAGGTGACGAGCATGGGGCTGGCCCGTGAGCCAGAGCTCAGTCGCTTAGTTTTGTTCAACGCTACAGGGACGGACCCGAGCACAGGCGTCGTGCATATAGCCCCCTCTCATGGGACATTTCAGGAGGAGAGCTTGCAATGCGTCAAGCCCGCGAAGTGGCGGCCCCGGAAGCGATGTGACACCAAATGCAAGGTTAACAATCATAGCAACGCACGAAAGCATAATCGGTTTCAGGCACATGAGCAAAGTGATGCGGCTATGGGGACGGGCCCATGCAGCTTGAGGATGATGCAGCCCGAGGGGTGCCCTCAATTGAACAAACCAAATAGTCACCTAGCAATGATGTTGCAGGGGCGTCGAGGTAGTCGATGAAGCTTGTCGAGGAGGCTTGCTCCTCACGAGCCAGATGGCTCCGGAGGCTTGCGAGGCTCGTGAGGCCCGGGGGGTGTCGGAGTAAATGACCACGAGTAGCCACATCAGTCCCCCATGGCATTTTGAGACATCGGGGCTGGCTGCACCCCTCACACCTTCCGGAAGCACGACCGCCTTCTTGGGCCGGCTGGTCCAAGAGACCGGCCGCTAGAAGGTGGCAAGACCATGGAAGGCGGCCGCAAGGGGGCCGACTCCTGGCAGACGGCCCCTCGTCCCCTAGAAGTCAACACCACATCACCATGACAAGACAAGGCATGGCTGCAGTGCAGCCTGCCACCCCCCGAATCCAGGATGGGACATGGCCACAGAGCTGTGTACCGGGCGGACGCCCCCCGCCCAGCGCGGCACTATTGCCACGTAGTCCGTGACATCACTAGCGCCAGAGGGAGCCACGCCCCCACGACAGGCGGTCGGTACGGCCCGCAGGCGGCGGCCCATACCTGTCCACGAGCCACCAGAAGGCGGCAAACCTCAAAGCAGGCGGCAGCAAGGGAGGGCCTATTCCTAGCAGGCGGCCCTCCTCCCCCTTGGAGTCTGTGCACCATTAACCAGATGAGACGGGGTATGGCTACAGTGAGCGCCCGTCAGGCGGCGAGACTGTAACCACGTTCCCCTCGACAAAGCCTTCGTCATCGAGGGCGAGGCTACAGTATAAAGCAGTCAACATGGCCCGCAGGCGGCGGGCCCTACCTGACGGCCGAGATCATGGCAGTCGGCAGGGCCCACCAGGCGGCAGGCCCCAGCGGTCGGCGGAGAAGCCGCCAACCAGAGACGCTGACGGCCGGGTCCTACACCCGGCCGGATTACCATTGTACCCCAGGGGGTAGGCCTATATAAACCCCCCAGGCTCACCCATGCAAAGGGTTCAACACCCACGCCATTCACACACACACACACGTAGAAAGAGGAGTAGAGCTAGCCTTGCCCTTCTCCCTTCTCTAGCCGAAACAGCTCAAGGAGCAAGCTTCTAGCTACCTTGTTGATCATAGTCATCATGCGGAGACCCCGCAGAGCAGGACTAGGGGTGTTATCTCTGAGGAGAGCCCCGAACCTGGGTAAGATTCGCAGGCATATGCGGTCTCGCTCATTCCCGCTTCTAGAGCCCGGCGACGTACTCTTGTCCCCATCCATGATAAGCCACCCCCTGGCATATGTCGCACAATATCCCCGACATTTAGCGCCCACCATGGGGCAAGGTGAACCATCGCCCGGAAACACGTTCTGGACGAGAACCCTCTTCCTTCCTGGCGAGCGCAGCCAGCCCGGCACGCCCGACGGCATTTGCGCCAACACACTGCGTGGCGTGGAAGCCGCCTGCGCCGCGAGCTGCCTCGCTGACCTCGTCGGCGGGATCCGCCTTTCCGACGAGCCCGCACCCAACGCGGGCGCAGCCAGCTCCGAGAGCTGCCTTGTCGACCCCCTCGGCAAGCTTCACATCGCCAACGAGCCGGCCTCCGACCTGGAGTCCGTTGGCTCCACCGACCCGCCCGTCGACATGGTCATCGACGCCGACGCTGTGCCTTCTGATACCTTCCCCTGTGACATAGTGATCTTCGACGACCCGCTCCCTGCTGCTGACAGCAGCGCCGGCACCAGCACCGTCGCCGAGGTGCTGGTCATCAGCCATGATGGAGCCCCCAACGAGGCCGACCGGGACCCGTTGCGGGCGGCAATGCGAGACCTGTCCGCACCCGTGGCACCCCGTGCGAACGGCGAAACACTGGAGGCGTGCCGTGTTGCACTCCTCAACAACGCCAACAAGTTGGCAGCCATGAGACGCCTCACCGAGGCCTACCAGCGCGAGATCGACCGCGCTGTCTGTGGCATGCCGGCTGCTGGCAAACCCAGCCACGCGGGCACGGTCCGGCAGCGCGGCGCGGCCATCGCCAGCATGCTGGGGGGCCGACCACCCAGTCTACGCCACGCCAATGGAGAACTTACGCGCTGCCCAGGAGGTAGCAGATGAGCTGGACCGCCTGGAGGACGACGAGCATCGCTGCATGACGGAGCGCGTCCAACAGCTCATCGACGCGGCTGCCGCGCAGCAAGAAGCCGGCCGCCGCGTGGTGGAACCCGGCTTGCAGGCAGGGAACCTTCCCCCTCACTGAGAGCACAGCGCGACCTCCCGGACACCGACAGGCAGCGCCCGCGACCGAGGAGACCAAGAGCCGGCTGTTAGCCGCAGCCGCAGACGCATCACCATCGAGCGTGACCAAGACGGCCGCCCACGAGCCATAGAACGGCGGGACGATCATCCGCCTTCCCCGCGTAGGGAGAGGCGCGTTGACGATGATATGTACCTAGGGTAGGGTCATAGGCCTGTCCTAGACATCCTACCCAAGGTCACTGCCTTAAAGTCATGTGCATTCAAGGATCAGCAGAAGATACCGACTGAAATCACCATAGAGTGCAACCCACTCGACCAGGTGTCTCACTCGGATACCCCAATTCCATTCAAG
The DNA here is from genome assembly GCA_011799875.1 of Thinopyrum elongatum. Lineage (NCBI taxonomy): Eukaryota > Viridiplantae > Streptophyta > Magnoliopsida > Poales > Poaceae > Thinopyrum > Thinopyrum elongatum. The sequence goes on from CM022300.1 coordinate 45,297,458, forward strand.
CAAGTAGAGCCACTCGACCACAGGAAGAATCACTCGGAGAACAGAAGATCTAAAGCTACCCAGGATGGCAATGGTCAGGCATTCACTCTGTAGTATTGAAGATCATTTATAGTTCTTTATAGTTGGCGTTACCAGTAACGCCTAGTATTAATGCATATTAAACTCTGTGTAACGTGGGATGGCTGGGGTCCTGGCGCACTCTATATAAGCCACCCCCTCCTCTGGCACAAGGGTTCGCACCCCCTGTAACTCTCACGCATAATCCAGTCGACCAAGCCTCTGGGCACCGAGACGTAGGGCTGTTACTTCCTCCGAGAAGGGCCTGAACTCGTACATCTTGCATGCACAACCTCACCATAGCTAGGATCCTGCCTCCTCCTACGTACCCCCTATTCTTACTGTCAGACTTACCCCCATGACAGTTGGCGCCCACCATGGGGCCGGTGTCTTAGCGACTTCCGGTGAGGTTGCTGTTATTCCGATCTCCATCAACATGGTTTCTGGTGGTGGTTTGGCTGAGGGCCGCTAGATCCGTCTCGGCGCGCTCGTTTTCATCGCCGACGACTCCGCCTGGCTCCAGGAGGCCCCCCTCGACGTCGAGACGCTCCCCGTCCGCGGGGCGACATACTTTCGCGCATGTGCTCATGGCGTCCTTCTGCGGCAGCCGTCGACCCACTATCGGTCGGCTCCCGCAGCATCCTCGCTCCCCGCTGTTCGCCATCGCAAGCGATCTGGTCGATCGCGGCTTCAGCGGTGGGTGAAGCATGCGGTGGCCCACCAGTCGGCCACCCCACAAATCATGGCAATTGAGCCCGACGAATCTCCCTACGGACTATTTGACCTGTCGACTAGTTCCGCCGAGACTCTGTCCGAGTGCAGAAGCAGTGACGCTGCGGCGGAAGTCCTGATGGTCGATACGCCATGCAGCCCGCCTGGTTTCCGTCGCGGTGGCGGCGGCGATGGCGGCGGCGGCTCGTCGCATGGTCACGAAGAATATCGTCCTGAAGCCCTCACTTCGGAGCAGAGGGACGAGCTGCATAGTCGCAATATGGAGGCCCTCCACACCCCCATCATTGGGGAGACCTTCGAGGCTTGGGCCTTGGAAGCTGCGTGTCTAGCCACCTTGGCAGAGCGCGCGCGACTGGAAAATCTCCAACATTCACTCGACGAACGAGCTCGCCGTCAGATCCCCGAATCCAGTCGACATCATCGACAATTGTTTCCGCCTGAACCTCAGGTATATCACACACTGATCCAGAATCTTGCAGCTACAACTCGTATAGCAAAGTCGATTCAGCCATCCTGATCAGAGGCTGGTAGAGGTTTGCTGCAGATCCGAGCGCTGCTCCTGGCAGCGGGTGAACAAAACTCTGCCGTTTCTCAGTCGCACAACAGGATCCATAGCAGATCTGTGGTTGCGGACACAGTTCAGTTGGCTCATAGTCCAAGATCGCCTCCGCAGTGTGAGGATCGTGGACACCGCCAGGACCAACACCTGGACCGGGGCCATGGGCCGTATGATCATCGATTCGGCCGTGATGACCGCCGTCGACTGCCTTCGCCTCCTCCGAGAGGTGGATCGTACACGCCCCCGCGTTATGATGATAGGCGCCCGTATGGTGATGAATGGAGAGCTCCAGTCGACCCAAGGGAGCCTGGGTTTGATGCAAGATTAGTTCTTGTTCAAGGTCTGGTCGACAGAGGCCGGGCTCACAGAGAAGGACAAGACAGAGATTGTCCGATTGGAGGCAGAGTGCATGTTTCTGGGCTCGAATGTTTCAATCGAGCCATCAGGGCTGCTGAGATCCCTCCCAACTTTAGGTTGGCGACAGGAGTGAGTAAGTTCACCGGTGAGTCGAAGCCTGACACCTGGCTAGAAGATTACTGAGTGGCAGTACAGATCGGCGTTGCTTGAAGGGATCGGCGGGGCTTGATTGGATGCATGGATATCATGGGATATCACAATATCTCTTATTTAATTAATGCATCTATATACTTGGTAAAGGGTGGAAGGCTCGGCCTTTTGCTTGGTGTTTTGTTCCACTCTTGCCGCCCTAGTTTCCGTCATACTGGTGTTATGTTCCTTGATTTTGCGTTCCTAACACAGTTGGGGTTTATGTGCCCCCCTTGACAGTTCGCTTTGAATAAAACTCCTCCAGCAAGACCCAACATTGGTTTTACCATTGTGACACCCCCGGCCCGATCGTGCACTAATCATACATGCAAATGCACATGATCAAGCCTCAGGACTCACGGGAAGATATCACAACACAACTCTAAAACATAAATAAAGTCATACAAGCTATATATTACAAGCCAGGGGCCTCGAGGGCTCGAATACATAAGCTTGCGAACAAGCGTCAGCGGAAGCATCAGATATCTGAGTACAGATATGAAATAGAAACAGAAAGGCCTTTAGAAAGGCGGGGCCTCCTGCCTGGGACCCTCCGAACCTACTCCTGGTCGTCAGTCAACTCGTAGAAGTATCCATCCTCTGGGTAGTTGTAGTAGCGATCGTCGGCAGGGCAGCTGTCTCAGGGGCTCCGTCATCTTGTTATGACAAACTGATATGGGGAGAAAAGTTAAACAAAGCAACCATGAGTACTCAGAAGTACTCAGCAAGCGAGGATCCACACTACATATGCAACATTTTCAAGGGGAGGCTGTATATGTGGACTGGGCTGCAGAAATGCCAGAATAGAGAGAAGGCCTAGTCCTATCGAAGACTAGCATCTTCAGCGGTCTTGCAGAAATAGAAGAGGGTAGAACAGTACAATATAATGTAGCAGTATCATTAAGTCTCAACCTCACCCAGAGATCCTTTCTCGACTCCCTGCGAGAAAGCAATCCCAGAGCCATACAGTCATCAACCTCGTCCGGAGATCCCTTCTCGACTCCCTGCGAGAAGCAATCCCAGAGCCTCATATCCAGGTCTCATCTCATGTTCTAGCTGTATCGATCGGGATACAACTCCGAGTGTCCTTTACCGTAGGACCGGCATCGATAGAAGTTTTCTTCCCTGCAGGGGTGCACCAACTTACCCAACATGCTCGATTAACTCCGGCCGGACACACTTTTCTGGGTCATGCCCGGCCTCGGCCAAACGACACACCGCAGCCCTACCTAAAGCTCAGCAGAGAGGTCCCCGCCGGTCTACATCCTAAGCACTCAGGGGTCTTGGGCCATCGCCCTGTGCACTCCGGGTCGTTGTGTGCAGGGTGGATACCAGCACCGCCTCGGAGGGTCGGTACGATCCGACCGTGCCACAATGCTGAACTGGACGTCTGATAGAACTGTCGGCTGATGCTACGATGTAGAACGCCCATACTATGCCCACGTGATGGTTAGTGCTATCAGACCAGAGGCCTGCTCGGATCAAATATCCAAATCGTTAGGACTAGGGGCTTGCGGTAATGAGCAGAGACTCACGAAAGATGTGACCCCATCGCCCCGTCTCGAGGACTTGCTGCAAGGGTTAAGAATGCCCGGCCGCGCCTCGTATTCAGCACTCGGGCACCATACAGGCAACCCGTCTTCACAACACTCGCCACTTAGGCACACGTGGGTACCCCTCAGGGTCAACCCGCCTTTCCAAGTAATCAACAGTACAGTCCAAGTATCCGTGTGTCCATAACATCTGGGGAATCTGAGGTATCACCCTCGTTTGATTTCCCACTCGATGTATCCGTCAAGGTGAACTCGGAGGAATCACCCTCGCTGGGTTCACACTTGAGGTGTTGTACGACAGCGTCGTTACCGGAAGTGGTGAAGGAGGAATCACCCTCGATGACCACGACCGAATAGCTACTCTACAGAGTTAACATCAGAAGTGCTACAAGAGGTTTCACCCTCAGCACTCGATAGTAACGCTGCAGTGTCGGTACAACTAAAGGGGGTGATGTGCGGTGTCGGGGCCTGGTCTTCAATCCCGTTGATCGGGTCTTCGGATAATCCAGCGAGGCGGTCGGGACTAGTGGGGTCATTGATAGGTCTCTACCCAGCCTATACTAAGTAGTTTAGGTTATGCAGGTAATTATCAACAGCAGGTTACAGTAAACAGGCTATGCATCAGAATAGGTAAAGCAGCAGCAGCAGCAATTCTAATGCAAGCATGAGAAATCGAATGGGCGATATCGGGATGATCAAAAAGGGGGGCTTGCCTGGTTGCTCTGGCAAGAGAGAGGGGTCATCAACGGGCTGCTCGTCGGTAGTGTGGTCGTATCCAGGTGCAGCGTCGTCGGTCTCAGCGTCTATCGAGAGAGAAGGAGGGGGAGAGAAACAATAAATTCACGGCAATAATGCAAACAATATGTATGACATGCCTAAATGATATGCCCGGGTGTTCTACTGCCTAACTAAATGATTTAGTTAATTTAGGAATTTATTTGGATTTATTTAATTAAAGTTGGGCACTATTCATTTACTGAAAACGGTCTAAAAGTTCAATGTTCTTATAGCTGCGAGCGTCTGACGGGAATACGGAGGGCGTATCCGGGTTTGTATCGGAATTCTGAGCAAGTTTCATGTACAAAGTATTTTCATCGGAGTTACGGATTATTTAATATGATTTTCTAAAGTTTTTATTAATTTCTGGAATTTATTTAATTATTTAAATTAACATTATCCGAAACAGTGCTGCGATGACATCAGCATGACATCATGCTGACGTCAGCACGCGTCCTGACACGGTGGGTCCCACCTGTCATAGACTGTTAGCTTAATTAGGTTTTAACTAATTAAATTACTGTTTAATTAATACTAACTACTTAATTAGATTAACCTCATCAGGATTAATTAATTAATTATTTTTTTAAACAGCCAGGGCTGTGGGCCCCACTGGTCAGTGGACCAGGGGCGGACACGTCCGGGGCGTGCCCATTTGGGACCGGACATGTCCGGTGCCCAAAGGGCATGCACGCGGGCGGCGGGCGCGGACGGAGGGGGCGGGCAGCGCGCGGCAGCGCGCGCGGGGCGGTGGCCGGAGGCGGGGCAGCGCGGCACGGCGCGGCAGGGGGAGGCGGTGGCCGGAGCGGGCGGCAGCAGGGCGAGCGGCAGCGCGGCGCAGCGATGCGCGGGCGCACGGCAGGCGAGGCGGGGGTCGGAGCGGGTCGGCGCGGGGCGAGTGCGCGGGCCGGAGCGCGAAGCCAGGGAGGCGAGGCGCGGCGCGGCCGGGGCCGGAGCGCGCGGGCGCGGGCCGGGCGCGGCCGAAGCGCGTCCGGCGCGCGGCGGGGCCTAGAGGGGGGAGACGGAGGAGGAGGAGGGGTTCCTCACAGCGGCGGTAGGGCACGGGGCAGCGGGCGCGGGGAGGAGGGGCCGGAGGAGGCGGCGCCGGCGGCGGAGCTCCGTGCGGCGAACGGCGTCGGCGCCGAGGAGGAGGAGGACGAGGGGGACGGCGACGGGGTCCGACGAGGCGAGCGGCGAGGCGGCGACGGGGGCGCGGCGTCGGGCGCGTCGGGGCGCGGTCGGGGACGAGCGCGTGGGGGGGGGGAGCGAGGGCTCGGCCCGATCCGGACCGAGAGGGGGGGAACCGGGGGGGATTCTGTCGGTGGGGTGGGGCTAGGGTTTGGCCCCCAGGTGATAAGGGGGGTGGGGTGCTGGGCCGACCGGCTGGGCTGTGGCCCAGTTGGGCCGGGGCTTTCTCCCTTTTTTTCTGTTCTGTTTTCTTTTTCTCTTTTCTTTTATTTATTTTCTTTTCTCAGTTTAGTAAATTGTTAGGCCACATATTGAATTTTGTAAAACATAGGAATTACTCCAACAAATACTAGGCATTACCTAACACTACCAAAAACTGGTTTGGAGACAATAGGAGTTCACACAATTTTCATAATAATTAATATGCATTAATCTTTGTTGTTTTGATTATGTTAGAGCCACCTAATTATTTTATTATTTGTTGGTTACAATTTTAGAATTGTCTCTGATTTATTTGCTATTTAATGAACAATTTATTTTCTATGTTGGACAACTTTTATTTTCCACTTTCATTTAAATTTGGATTTTTACTTAGGAGTTGAAATGCAATACAATGCTAATGATGATCATGCACTGTTAAACATGATGACATGGCATAAACAAAAGGGTGATTACTGTAGTTAACCACCGGGGGTGTTACAACCATTTACCCAACATAATACTAAACATGATAATAAACTTGACGCATAGGGAGTTAGCGCTACCCGAGGTTCGTTTTTCAACATAATACAGGGGGCCAGTGCTGATGGTGTTGGTCCCAAACGGGCAGACTGCGGGGCCACCACGGGGCAACTCGAGGTCTGGTTTTACTCGTAGGCTGACCCATCCGGTCGTGGCCTGAGACGAGATACGCGCGGCTACTATCAGGGTGTCGGCACGCCGGGAGGTCTTGCTGGACTTGTTTTACCATTGTCGAAATGTCTTGTGAACCGGGATTCCGAGCTTGATCGGGTTGTTCTGGGAGGAGGATTTTCCTCCGTTGATCGTGAGAGCTTGTCATGGGCTAAGTTGGGACACCCCAACAGGGTTTGATCTTTCGAAAGCCGTGCCCGCGGTTATGTGGCAGATGGGAATTTTTAATATCCAGTTGTAGAGAACTTGACACCAGATCCGAAATAAAATACACCAACCGCGTGTGTAACCGTGACTGTCTCTTTTCGAGCAAGTTCGGGAAGAGAACACAGTGGGGTTATGTTTGACTCATAAGTAGTTCAGGATCACTTCTTGATCATTACTAGTTTGCGACCGTTATGCGTAGTTGCTCTTCTTACTCGTGTATTCGTAAGTTAGTGTAACACCCCCAGTGGTTAGCCACAGTAATCCCATTTTGATAATGCCAAGTCAGCATGATTAACAGTGCATGATCATCATTTTCATCATAATGCATTTCAACTCCTAACTCAAAATCCAAATTTAAATGAAAGTGGAAAATAAAAGTTCACAAACATAAAAACTAAATTGTTCATTAAATAGCAAATAAATCAGAGACAATTCTAAAATTGAAACCAACATCATTGGAGTTGGGTAAGTGACTCAAACATCCCCAAACACTGACTAAAGACAATATTTAATTACCTTTTATTTAATCTAAAACAAATATGAAAAGATATTTACCCCAAACTAGTTTTTGGTGGTAGGATATATTGTGCTGTGATTTGTGGGCTAGCTCTCATATTTTACAAAACTCTAATGGGGGCCACACATTTTGCAAAACAGAAATAATAAAAGAAAACAGGAAAGAATCAGAAAAAGAGAAAAGGAAAAAGGCCTAAAGGATCTACTGTGCACTAGGCCTACTGCTACAGTCGCGGCCCAGCCCATCCCCGCGCCGTCCCCTACCTCCACTGCTCACCCCGCGCCCCGCTGTCGAACACCGCGCGCGCGCGCCCCAGGCCCCCCTCGCTCGCCGCTCGACAACGCGCCGCGCCCGCGCCGTGGTTAAGGAGCAACCCCGCACCCCCCTGGCAAACCCTAGCCCTAGTTCCCCCCCTTCCTCCCTCGTTCCCCACCTCGCCCGACGCCGCCATGATCGGCCGCCGCTGAAGCTCGCGGCCACCGCCTCTCCCTCACCGCCCCGATGTGTCCAACGTACTCGCCGTCGTCCCCTTCTTCGACTACGCCGACGAACCGAAGACGACGACCACCGCAGCGCCTCCTCGAGCCCTCCTCCCTCCTCGGATCGCCGCCGCGCGCCATCGTCGATTCGCTCCGGCAAGCCCTCCCCGAGCTAGCTTACGCACACCTACTGGCTCTACGTGAGCACCCCCGTCCTCCTCTCTCTCTCCCTGCGTCTCCCCGTAGCCGTAGCTTGCCGCCACCGTGCTCGTGCTCTATTCGCCGCCGTCGCTGCCATTGCTGCGCCCCCAGAGCCGCTTGGCTCGGTCCCGCAGCACCAACGTGCTCCTGGTGAGCCGTAGAGGCCGCCCCGCCTTTTGCTTTGCTCGCTAGCCCACTGCAGCCACGCGCCCGTGCAGCGCCCGGGAGCCCCGCCGCCAACCGTCGTCGCCGGCGTCGTTCCGACCACCCCCGGGGGCCAACCACCACCACCACGCGATGTGGCTCGCTGCGCCCGTTCGTTAGAGCCCAAACACGCCCTCGAAGATGCCCTGTGGGCGAAACCCGGGCTCGCCGGAGCTCGGCTCCGCGTTCGAGCTCGCCGGAGAGCTCCGGCGGCCGGCGCTGACCTGGCCCCGATGGGCCCCGCTCCTGGGCCGCTGACTGTGGGGCCCCGCGGGCCACAGTTGACCTGTTGACCAGGTCAACAGCTGACGTGGCCGCCCTGTCTCGCTGACATGCGGGCCCCACTCGGTTAAACTGATTTAATTAAATAGAAAATCTATTAATTAGTTAATTAATTAGTTTAAACACTAATCAGTCACTGACATGTGGGCCCAGTAGCCTAATTAGTTGATTAGTTAAAAATAAACTCTGTTTAGACTAATCAGAGGCTGACATGTGGGCCCCACTGGTCAGGTTTGACCTGGCCGACCCCCTGTTGACTGCTGACGTCAGCACTGCGTCATGATGACATCACCCCCGCACTGTTTTGGATAATTCGAATTTAATTAATTAAATAAATTCCAGAAAATCAATAAAACTTTAGAAAATCATATCTTTTAATCCGTAACTCCGATCGAAAAACTTTATACATGAAAATTGCTCAGAACGACGAGACGAATCCGAGTACGCGGTCCGTTCATCCGTCACGCGTCCCTAACTATCCGAACATGCAACCGTCCCCCTCCGGATCCTCTGTCCGATAATTCCAAAGACCCGGGAAATATCGTCAGATATTTTCCCGCTCCGTCTGATACGTGTAATGCTGCGTTAGACTACCCCTAACACCATGTATCGTATTTGTCATGCTCATGTTTGCTCTATATTTATACTGTTTCCTCCCCCTCTTCTCTCTCGGTAGCCCCCCGACACCGACGTCGTCCCCGAGGACGACGCAGCTCCGGAGACCGAAGCCACCGTTGACGACCTTGCCCTTGCCGCCGAGCAACCAGGCAAGCCCCCCCTTTGATCATCCCGATATCGCCCATTCTAATTTCCCATGCTTGCATTAGAATTGCTGCTGCTACTGTTTTACCTATTCTGATGCATAGCCTGTTTATTGTAACCTGCTGTTGATAATTACCTGCATATCCTAAACTGTTTAGTCTAGGCTGGGTAGAGACCTATCAGTGACCCCACTTATCCCGACTGCCGCGCTGGATTGTTAGAAGACCCGATCAACGGGATTGAAGACCAGGCCCCGACACCGCACATCAACCCCCTTAGTTGTAACGACACTGCAGCGTTACTATCGAGTGCCGAGGGTGAAACCTCTTGTAGCACTTCTGATGTTAACTCTGTAGAGTAGCTATTCGGTCGTGGTCATCGAGGGTGATTCCTCCTTCACCACTTCCGGTAACGACGCTGTCGTGCAACACATCAAGTGTGAACCCATCGAGGGTGAATCCTCCGAGTTCACCTTGATAGACACATCGAGTAGGAATCCAACGAGGGTGATACCTCGGATTCCCCTGATGTTATGGACACACGGATACTTGGACTTTACACTGTTCCTTGGATAGGCAGGTCGGCCCTGAGGGGTACCCGCGTGCGCCTAAGAGGCGAGTGTTGTGAAGACGGGTGCCTGTGTGGTGCCCGAGTGGTGAATACGAGGCACGGCCGGGCATTCTTAACCCTTGCAGCAAGTCCTTGAGACGGGGCGACGGGGTCACATCTTTCGTGAGTCTCTGCTCGTTACCGCAAGCCCTAGTCCATTAACGATTTGGATATTTGATCCGAGCAGGCCTCTGGTCTGATAGCACTAACCATCACGTGGGCATAGTATGGGCATTCTGCATCGTAGCATCAGCCGAAAGCTCTGTCAGACGTCTAGTTCAGCCTTGCGGCCGGGACGGACCGGCGCCCCCCTGGTGCCTGGCTTCCCCCAACACGCAACGACTCGGAGTTAATCGAGCGTGTTGGGTAAGTTGGTGCACCCCTGCAGGGAAGAATACTTCTATCGATAGCCGGTCCTACGGTAAAGGACACTCGGAGTTGTATCCTGATTGATACAATTTAGAACTGGATACTTGGATACTATGGCTCTGGGATTGCTTCTCGCAGGGAGTCGAGAAGGGATCTCAGGACGAGGTTGATGACTGTATGGCTCTGGGATTGCTTTCTCGCAGGGAGTCGAGAAAGGATCTCTGGGTGAGGTTGAGACTTAATGATACTGCTACATTATATTGAACTGTGCTGCTCTCTTCTATTGCTGCAAGACCGCTGAAGATGCTAGTCTTCGATAGGACTAGGCCTTCTCTCTATTCTTGCATTTCTGCAGCCCAGTCCACATATACAGCCTCCCCTTGAAAATGTTGCATATGTAGTGTAGATCCTTGCTTGCTGAGTACTTCTGAGTACTCACGGTTGCTTTGTTTTCCTTTTCTCCCCATATCAGTTTGACGTGCCCAGAGGACGGAGCCCCTGAGACAGCTGTCCTGGCTGACGATCGCTACTACTACCCAGAGGATGGATTCTTCTACGAGTCGACTGATGACCAGGAGTAGGATTGGAGGGTCCCAGGCAGGAGGCCTACGCCTTTCGATCGTAGTGTTTTATTTTTGCCCCGCCTTTCTATAGGCCTTTCTGTTTCTCTTTTAATATCTGTACTCAGATATCTGATGCTTCCGCTGACGCTTGTTCGCAAGCTTATTTATTCGAGCCCTCGAGGCCGCTGGCTTGTAATATAAAGCTTGTATGACTTTATTTATGTTTTAGAGTTGTGTTGTGATATCTTCCCGTGAGTCCTTAGGCTTGATCGTGTGCATTTGCGTGTATGATTAGTGCACGATTAGGCCGGGGGCGTCACAAGTTGGTATCAGAGCCGACTGACTGTAGGAACCCCCCTTTCCAACTCCTTGGCCGAAGTTGAGTCTAGTAACCGAAAACCGATTTACTAACTTGGCTGTGTGGCTTACGGGCCCACGTCGCCGATTGGGTGGTATTAGTATCTTTTACTCCTCGACCTTTACTCTGGGCCTCTGATCTCTCTTCTACTCGGGTTAAAATTTTACTAACTCCAACATCAGGTTCTCGTGATCACATCCACCCGGTGTTCTGAAATATTCCCCCCCTTGCTCCAAGATTGTGGGCCAAGTTCTGCTTACAGGATCCTTTTATCGAGGGCACCCTGTGTTTCACTTGCAGATTCCTCGCTCCAATAGTTTTCTCCGACGTTGATGTAGCCTTTGCTATGTCTCGTTGTGTACTTCCCTACCGCGAGCTTGCGCGCTGCCTAGTTGTCTAGCCCTCCCTTTTTCTACTGTCGTAATGCCGGATTCTAACCGAGGCTATGTGTGGATTTGAATGTCTGGTGCGAATATGATGAAGTATCTATTGCGCTTGCTTCTGTTGTGCGTGATACTTCATGAATCATTCCATACACATGCAGTTTTTCTTGCTAAACTGCCCCTGTTGATTTGGCGGGATGGCTGACGATCCTCCACCTCCACCCTATATTGCCGCAATGATGCAGCAGTTTGAATTGAACCGTCAGCTCAACGAGAGTCTGGTAAGACGTTTGGAACGCAACGAGGCTCGCCAGGAGCCTGGACCGATCTCGCTGCCAGAATTTGTGCGCCTCAATCCGTCCGTTTTCCGCAACTCCACCAATCCTATGGATGCTGATGATTGGCTTCGTGACATCCTGTTTGAAATGCAGTCAGCTAATGTTGCCCCTGACAGTTACGTCACCTTTGCGACATTCCACCTGAAGGGCCCAGCTGCTCAATGGTGGGAAAGCCACAAGGCTATGTTGCCTGCGGAGACTGTAACCACTTGGCAGGAATTTCTATCAGCTTTTCGTGCACGGTACATTCCTCAAGGTCTGATCGACCAGAAGAAGCAGGAGTTCCGCAAACTCTCACATGGCACCATGACTGTGGATGAATACCAGAGGAAATTTCTTGAATTGTCCCGCTATGCTGAGGATGATGTCAACACCGACACTCGCAAGCAGGAGAAATTCCGTGAAGGACTACGTACGGATATAAAACTTGCACTTGCTGTTCATGATTTCACAGATTTCGCAACGCTTGTCAGCAAATCTTTCCAAGTTGAAACAGCTCTGACTGAGTACCAGGAGTCACTCAAGCGCACTCATGAAGCTGGCTCATCCTCGGGTCAGCCTGTTCAGAAACGTCGAGTCTGGATTCCCCACAATGTTTACCACCGACCTGCTCCAACACCAAGGCCGTCATATGTTGCACCTCGTCTGCCTTCGCCGCCGAGACAGCTAACGATTCAGGGTGGACAGTCCAATGTTATGGCTTCTCCTCAGGATGCACCACGTCCTCCGGATAGTCGTCCGAAGGGCCATCGAACCCATCGTTGCAGAAATTGTAAGGCCAGGATGTCTGCTATGGACCGAGGCCAGGTTACTCACGTCAAAATGGGAGAAGCTCGTGAGTCTCCAAAAATCGTGATGGGAACTCTGTCAGTTAATTCAGTTGCAGCTTCTGTTCTCTTTGATTCCGGGGCATCACATTCCTTTGTGTCTCAACAATTTGCTCAGCGACATGAGCTACCTCTAGAGTTATTGCCCACACCATTAGAGATTATCACTCCCCGTTCTAGGTGGCAAACCAAGATGGTAAGTCACAACAATCAGATCAAAATTGAAGGGTTGATGTTCTCTGCTTCCCTTATTGCTCTTGGACCTTCCGACATAGACATCATTCTCGGTATGGACTGGTTGACAGCCCATAATGCTTTGATTGACTGTGCTACTAAGATAGTCCAGCTCACACACCCTTCTGGCCAGATAGTCAAATACTCAGCCCGAATAGCTCAAGATGCTGAAAGCCAGATATATGTTCTGAATGCATTGAATGCTTCACCTCTTGAAGGCATCAAGAACGTTCTAGTTGTTCATGAATTTCAAGATGTATTTCCAGAAGAACTTCCAGGAATACCCCCTGCTAGAGCTGTCGAGTTCGTCATCGACCTGAAGCCAGGCGCTACCCCTATTGCGAAGCGTCCTTATAAGATGCCTCCGCATCATCTTCTCGAGCTTAAGGAAGAAATCGACACGTCACTTAAGAAAGGTTTCATCCGCCCCAGTTCCTCTGCTTGGGGAGCACCTTCACTCTTCGTTAAGAAGAAGGATGGAACTAACCGATTGGTTCAGGATTATCGGCCCATTAACCAAACTACAATCCAGAATAAATATCCGCTTCCCCGAATCAATGATTTGTATGATCAACTTGCCGGTTCCTCAGTATTCTCTAAGCTTGATTTGAGATTGGGATACCATCAGATCCGTGTTCGTGAAGAGGATATTCCCAAGACTGCATTTGTTACTCGTTATGGCTCCTACGAGTACACTGTCATGTCATTTGGCTTAACAAATGCTCCAGCCACATTCTCCCGTCTGATGAATTATATCTTCATGGATTACCTCGACAAGTTCGTCGTGGTATATCTGGATGATATTCTGGTATATTCGAAGAATAAAGAAGAACATGCCGAACACCTCCGTCTTGTACTGGAAAGGCTCCGAGAACACCAGTTGTATGCCAAATACTCCAAATGTGAATTCTGGCTTTCTGAAGTAACCTACCTTGGTCATGTGATTTCCAAAGATGGAATTGCCGTTAACCCAGAACGAGTTCAGGCTATTCTGGACTGGACTCCTCCGAAGGACGTCAAGCAAGTGAGAAGTTTTCTCGGCCTTGCAAGCTATTGCCGTCGATTTGTCGAGAACTTTTCCAAGATTGCTAAGCCTTTGACTCATCTGCTTCACAAGGGCGTTAAATTTGAATGGACAGACAAATGTCAGGAAAGTTTTCAAGCACTCAAAGACAAGCTAACATCTGCCCCAGTACTATCTCCTCCAGATACCCGCAAAGACTTTGTGATCTATTGTGATGCATCCCGTGAAGGATTAGGCTGTGTCCTAATGCAAGAGCGTAAAGTGATTGCTTATGGCTCTCGTCAGTTGCGCCCACATGAAGAAAATTATCCGGTACATGATCTAGAACTAGCTGCTGTCATCTATGCACTGTAGTTGTGGCGACATTACCTTCTCGGTAATCGTTGCGAGATATACACGGATCATAAAAGTCTGAAGTACTTGTTCACTCAACCTTCTCTAAACCTCCGTCAGCAAAGATGGATGGAGGCCATTGCGGACTATGATTTGGGTATATCCTATACCCCTGGCAAGGCTAACGTGATGGCTGATGCCTTAAGCCGCAAGTCCTATTGCAACAACCTCATGGTTAGGCGAGCACAAGCTCGTCTTTTTGAAGAACTGTGCAAGCTGAATCTGCTTATTGTCCCATAGGGCTCTCTAAATAACCTTGTGATACAACCAGATCTTGAGAAAGCTGTTAGGGATGCGCAAGCTAAAGATGCTGAAATTGATCTGATGAAGAAAGACCTTCACCTTGTAAAGTACAGGGATTTCTCGCTGTCTGAAGATGGAACCTTGTATTTCAGAGACCGCATTGTCGTACCTCGCTTCGAGCTTATGACTGACAAAGTCATGAAGGAGGCACATGATACCCCGTTGTCTATTCATCTGGGTAGCACTAAGATGTATCGTGATCTTCGTCAAAGGTACTGGTGGTCTAGAATGAAGCAGGACATCGCTCGTTATGTTGCTGAATGTGATGTGTGTCGTCGCGTTAAAGCAGAACATCAGAAACCAGCTGGAATTCTGCAACCACTTCCTATTCCTCTATGGAAATGGGATAAGGTTCAGATGGATTTCGTTACAGGACTTCCCAGGTCACAGAAGGGTCACGATGCTATTCTTGTCGTCGTCGACCAACTCTCTAAAGTTGCACACTTTCTGCCTGTCAAAGAGACTATCACTGCTAGTCAGTTAGCAGAGTTGTATATCTCCAGAATTGTTTCACTCCACGGTATTCCGAAGGAGATCAGTTCAGACCGTGGCGGCCTGTTCACTTCCAAATTCTGGGAAAGTTTCCAAACAGCTATGGGAACTCATATTACCTGGAGTTCAGCTTATCACCCCCAATCCCAAGGCCAAGTCGAACGAGTCAATCAAGTGCTTGAAGACATGCTTCGGGCTTGTGTTATATCGTTCGGTAAGAAGTGGGAAGAATCTCTCCCGTATGCCGAGTTCTCTTATAACAACAGCTATCAAGCCAGCTTGAAAATGGCCCCCTTCGAAGTACTATATGGACGTAAGTGTCGAACCCCTCTGAATTGGTCAGAAACTGGGGAACGACCGCTCGTGGGTCCGGATATTATTCAACACGCCGAAGAACAAGTCTGTATCATCCGTGAAAACCTCAAGGCGGCTCAGGACCGCCAGAAGAGCAACTATGATCGCAAACGATGGGGTTTGACTTATCAACCTGGTGATCAAGCTTATCTTCGTGTCACTCCTATGAAGGGCACTCACCGTTTTGGAATCAAGGGCAAGCTAGCTCCACGCTATATTGGTCCTTTCCGCATTGTTGCAAGGCGTGGACAGGTGGCGTATAAATTGGAATTGCCGCCGCAATTCTCTCATATCCACGACGTCTTCCATGTGTCGCAACTTCGTAAATGCTTCAAGGAATCTCCGCACCGAGCTGTGGATCACGAAATGCTCAAATTGCAAGATGACCTATCTTATAAGGAGCATCCGATCCGCATTCTCGATGAAGCTGAACATCGGACCCGTCAGAAGGTTACCAAGTTCCTCAAAGTACAGTGGTCAAATCATACTGAAGATGAAGCCACTTGGGAACGTGAGGATAATCTTCACGCGGAATACCCCGAACTTTTTCCTTCTACCTCTTAATTCTCGGGACGAGAATTCTTGTTAGTAGAGGAGATTTGTAACACCCCCAGTGGTTACCACAGTGATCCCATTTTGATAATGCCAAGTCAGCATGATTAACAGTGCATGATCATCATTTGCATCATAATGCATTTCAACTCCTAACAGAAATCCAAATTTAAATGGAAGTGGAAAATAAAAGTTCACAAACATAAAAACTAAATTGTTCATTAAATAGCAAATAAATCAGAGACAATTCTAAAATTGAAACCAACATCATTGGAGTTGGGTAAGTGACTCAAACATCCCCAAACACTGACTAAAGACAATATTTAATTACCTTTTATTTAATCTAAAACAAATATGAAAAGATATTTACCCCAGACTAGTTTTTGGTGGTAGGATATATTGTGCTGTGATTTGTGGGATAGCTCTCATATTTTACAAAACTCTAATGGGGGCCACACATTTTGCAAAACAGAAATAATAAAAGAAAACAGGAAAGAATCAGAAAAAGAGAAAAGGAAAAAGGCCTAAAGGATCTACTGTGCACTAGGCCTACTGCTACAGTCGCGGCCCAGCCCATCCCCGCGCCGTCCCCTACCTCCACTGCTCACCCCGCGCCCCGCTGTCGAACACCGCGCGCGCGCGCCCCAGGCCCCCCTCGCTCGCCGCTCGACAACGCGCCGCGCCCGCGCCATGGTTAAGGAGCAACCCCGCACCCCCCGTGGCGAACCCTAGCCCTAGTTCCCCCCCTTCCTCCCTCGTTCCCCACCTCGCCCGACGCCGCCATGATCGGCCGCCGCTGAAGCTCGCGGCCACCGCCTCTCCCTCACCGCCCCGATGTGTCCAACGTACTCGCCGTCGTCCCCTTCTTCGACTACGCCGACGAACCGAAGATGACGACCACCGCAGCGCCTCCTTGAGCCCTCCTCCCTCCTCGGATCGCCGCCGCGTGCCGTCGTCGATTCGCTCCGGCAAGCCCTCCCCGAGCTCGCTTACGCACACCTACAGGCTCTACGTGAGCACCCCCGTCCTCCTCTCTCTCTCCCTGCGTCTCCCCATAGCCGTAGCTCGCCGCCACCGTGCTCGTGCTCTGTACGCCGCCGTCGCTGCCATTGCTGCACCCCCAGAGCCGCTCGGCTCGGTCCCGCAGCACAAACGTGCTCCTGGTGAGCCGTAGAGGCCGCCCCGCCTTTTGCTTTGCTCGCTAGCCCACTGCAGCCACGCGCCCGTGCACCGCCCGAGAGCCCCGCCGCCAACCGTCGTCGCCGGCGTCGTTCCGACCACCCCCGGGGGCCAACCACCACCACCACACGATGCGGCTCGCTGCGCCCGTTCGTTAGAGCCCAAACACGCCCTCGGAGATGCCCTGTGGGCGAAACCCGGGCTCGCCGGAGCTCGGCGCCGCGTTCGAGCTCGCCGGAGAGCTCCGGCGGCTGGCGCTGACCTGGCCCCGATGGGCCCCGCTCCTGGGCCGCTGACTGTGGGGCCCCGCGGGCCCCAGTTGACCTGTTGACCAGGTCAACAGCTGACGTGGCCGCCCTGTCTCGCTGACATGCGGGCCCCACTTGGTTAAACTGATTTAATTAAATAGAAAATCTGTTAATTAGTTAATTAATTAGTTTAAACACTAATCAGTCACTGACATGTGGGCCCAGTAGCCTAATTAGTTGAGGGTGACATGTGGGCCCCACTGGTCAGGTTTGACCTGGCCGACCCCCTGTTGACTGCTGACATCAGCACTGCATCATGATGATGTCACCCCCGCACTGTTTTGGATAATTCGAATTTAATTAATTAAATAAATTCCAGAAAATCAATAAAACTTTAGAAAATCATATCTTTTAATCCGTAACTCCGATCGAAAAACTTTATACATGAAAATTGCTCAGAACGACGAGACGAATCCGAATACGCGGTCCGTTCGTCCGTCACGCGTCCCTAACTATCCAAACATGCAACCGTCCCCCTCTGGATCCTTTGTCCGATAATTCCAAAGACCGAGGAAATATCGTCAGATATTCTCCCGCTCCGTCTGATACGTGTAATGCTGCGTTAGAGTACCCCTAACACCGTGTATCGTATTTGTCATGCTCATGTTTGCTCTATATTTATACTGTTTCCTACCCCTCTTCTCTCTCGGTAGCCCCCCGACACCGACGTCGTCCCCGAGGCCGACGCAGCTCCGGAGACCGAAGCCACCGTTGACGACCTTGCCCTTGCCGCCGAGCAACTAGGCAAGCCCCCCCTTTGATCATCTCGATATCGCCCATTCTAATTTCCCATTCTTGCATTAGAATTGCTGCTGCTACTGTTTTACCTATTCTGATGCATAGCCTGTTTATTGTAACCTGCTGTTGATAATTACCTGCATATCCTAAACTGTTTAGTCTAGGCTGGGTAGAGACCTATTAGTGACCCCACTTATCCCGACTGCCGCGCTGGATTGTCAGAAGACCCGATCAACGGGATTGAAGACCAGGCCCCGACACCGCACATCACCCCCCTTAGTTGTAACGACACTGCAGCGTTACTATCGAGTGCCGAGGGTGAAACTTCTTGTAGCACTTCTGATGTTAACTCTGTAGAGTAGCTATTCGGTCGTGGTCATCGAGGGTGATTCCTCCTTCACCACTTCCGGTAACGACGCTGTCGTGCAACACATCAAGTGTGAACCCATCGAGGGTGAATCCTCCGAGTTCACCTTGATAGACACATCGAGTAGGAATCCAACGAGGGTGATACCTCGGATTCCCCTGATGTTATGGACACACGGATACTTGGACTTTACACTGTTCCTTGGATAGGCGGGTCGGCCCTGAGGGGTACCCGCGTGCGCCTGAGAGGCGAGTGTTGTGAAGACGGGTGCCTGTGTGGTGCCCGAGTGGTGAATACGAGGCGCGGCCGGGCATTATTAACCCTTGCAGCAAGTCCTCGAGACGGGGCGACGGGGTCACATCTTTCGTGAGTCTCTGCTCGTTACCGCAAGCCCTAGTCCATTAACGATTTGGATATTTGATCCGAGCAGGCCTCTGGTCTGATAGCACTAACCATCACGTGGGCATAGTATGGGCGTTCTGCATCGTAGCATCAGCCGAAAGCTCTGTCAGACGTCTAGTTCAGCCTTGCGGCCGGGACGGACCGGCGCCCCCCTGGTGCCTGGCTTCCCCCTGCACGCAACGACTCGGAGTGCACAGGGCGATGGCCCAAGACCTCTGAGCGCTTAGGATTTAGACCGACGGGGACCTCTCTGCTGAGCTCTAGGTAGGGTTGCGATGTGTCGTTTGACCGAGGCCGGGCATGACCCAGGAAAGTGTGTCCGGCCGGAGTTAATCGAGCGTGTTGGGTAAGTTGGTGCACCCCTCCAGGGAAGAATACTTCTATCGATAGCCGGTCCTACGGTAAAGGACACTCGGAGTTGTATCCTGATTGATACAATTTAGAACTGGATACTTGGATACTATGGCTCTAGGATTGCTTCTCGCAGGGAGTCGAGAAGGGATCTCAGGACGAGGTTGATGACTGTATGGCTCTGGGATTGCTTTCTCGCAGGGAGTCGAGAAAGGATCTCTGGGTGAGGTTGAGACTTAATGATACTGCTACATTATATTGAACTGTGCTGCTCTCTTCTATTGCTGCAAGACCGCTGAAGATGCTAGTCTTCGATAGGACTAGGCCTTCTCTCTATTCTTGCATTTCTGCAGCCCAGTCCACATATACAGCCTCCCCTTGAAAATGTTGCATATGTAGTGTAGATCCTTGCTTGCTGAGTACTTCTGAGTACTCACGGTTGCTTTGTTTTCCTTTTCTACCCATATCAGTTTGACGTGCCCAGAGGACGGAGCCCCTGAGACAGCTGTCCTGGCTGACGATCGCTACTACTACCCAGAGGATGGATTCTTCTACGAGTCGACTGACGACCAGGAGTAGGATTGGAGGGTCCCAGGCAGGAGGCCTACGCCTTTCGATCGTAGTGTTTTATTTTTGCCCCGCCTTTCTATAGGCCTTTCTGTTTCTCTTTTAATATCTGTACTCAGATATCTGATGCTTCCGCTGACGCTTGTTCGCAAGCTTATTTATTCGAGCCCTCGAGGCCGCTGGCTTGTAATATAAAGCTTGTATGACTTTATTTATGTTTTAGAGTTGTGTTGTGATATCTTCCCGTGAGTCCTTAGGCTTGATCGTGTGCATTTGCGTGTATGATTAGTGCACGATTAGGCCGGGGGCGTCACAGTTAGCCACCATACAATGCTTAGTGCTTGCTGCAACCTCACCACTTATCCATTCCATACCCATTAAGCTTTGCTAGTCTTGATACCCATGGTAATGGGATTGCTAAGTCCTCGTGCCTCACTGATTACTACAACAACAGTTGCAGGTACAGGTAATGCGATGATCTGACGTGAGAGCAATGCTTGCTTGTTTTGGAGTTCTTCTGCTTCTTCTTTGATCAAGGGATAGGTTCCAGGTCGGGAGCCTGGGATTAGCAGGGTGGATGTCGTTCTTCTTTTTCGTTTGATTTCATCCGTAGTCGGATCCTGATCTTCTGTATTATGATTGCTATGTATTGATGAACTGTTGTATTCATGTATTCATGTTGTAGCTTGTGGCGAGTGTAAGCCTTTATCTTGTATTCTCATCTATTCAGTACATGGTATATTGTAATGATATCCACCTTGCTATGCGCTCGAAATGCGATTGTGCCCCAATCATGAATTCATCACGTGATTGGGATAGAATCGCATCTTGGGCGCTACAAGTTGGTATCAGAGCCTTACCGACCTTAGGAGCCCCCTTGATTGATCAAACCACTGCTGTTGTTGAGTCTAGAAAGAAAAACTATTTTGAGTCTAGTTATATATCGGAGAGTCGGAATTCTTTTTACTCCTCATCCCCTTCGTCGCTCTGGTGAGGAATCATGACGTAGGTGTTTTCCCACTCTTCTATCCTTTTTCACTCAATTTTTTTAGGATCACGCGGGTATTGTTGGAATCGCTACGATATCGGTGTGACGGGAATTCTGTCTTGGTGCCTCCTGTCTGACTTGACTTCTTCCAGGGAGTTGAGCTCCAAGGTGTTTTCGTCACAGTGTTTATCGTTTCAGTTCCGGAATACCAGAGGACGCCGACATCGAAAATGCTTCTATACTCTTTGTGGTGAGAGTAGTTTGACGACACCCAGTACTGGGGAGAGCGATCAGATGTATTGCCACAACTAGTATATCGGATGTTTTCGAAGGTCTGAGGTACATGATTTCCGAGGTTTTCTTGGTTAGGTGTTGACGGATGGATACAGTTGGAGTGTAGGATTTGTTAGTTGTGTGAGATATTTGTGCCTCCCTGTATCCCCAACACCAGATTGCATAACCAGAAAATTTCGGGAGTTCATAGGTGGGAATTCAAGTAGTTACCTAGGATATCTTTCCGACAGATGCATGATATGAGATTGGGGTTCGACGTCTAGTGGTCCGCCTGTCCACGGTTGGTTTTACAGTGGTCTCGTTGTGTCTTAAAGAGTCCTTGGCTATGCTGACTCGGGGACGCTTCGTATGTCATGCGCACTGCCTTGTACATGATGGTGCTGTACGATCGAGCCCGTGTGGACCCCACCACAAAAATTTCAGACGAAATCTCTATCATATGTTTGTCTCCGGCGTATTCTACAAGCCAATCCTTTGTTTTGTTTTGAGTTGTTTTATTCGAGTTGCTTCAATGTCAAGTGTTGATTCCATACCTTTCCTAAGCATTGCTCTCATATTTCTATGGGAGTGCTAATCCTTCTTGTTTGTCGAGATTGTCATGTCAATTCTTTTCCAACCGGTGTGCTTCTCGTCAAGATGATCCTATTATTTTCCCCATTTGCAAGATCACTTCTCAGTTTTCTCAACGTTGTTTGTTTCACCATCCCAAATTGTCTTCTTCTTTTCCCACCACCCACCCTTTTTCTTCAAGGATTCAGATTTCTTAATCAAGTATCCATTTATTCATGTGAAGTCTCTTCATTCTTTTCCTTCAATGTTCTTACCCGGTGATGTTGATCATATCCCTTTCCCCGTTTCAAATGCTTTCCCATGCTGGTGCACCTCATAATCATTCCCCGCTTGCTATTCAATTGCTTCGGAGTGCCGAAGATATCTCGGAAGATTCATGTTTCCATTCTCAATCCGTTCAAGGTATTTTGAGGTTGTTATCTCATACAAGCCATTCAAATCAACCGGTGCATTATCGCTTCCTAAGCAATCATTTCAACGGTGTTTCTTTTGAGTGGGCCCTAACCCACAGGTCTTTTCCCAGGATCTTACCTGACTCTTCTAATTTTTTTCGGAGTTATTCCCAAATTCTTTTAAAAATTTGACGTAAGAATGAATTTTCATCTGTCAGATGTCTTTCTCCAAGATCTTTCAAATTCTTTTCATCGTTGGTTCAACCTTTACATTCTTCAATCTTCCGGAGTATCTCAAAATTCTTCAAGGTGTTCCTCGTCGTCATTCTTAGCATTTGAAGACCGAAGTAGCGTTTCCTCTAAATCTTGGTCCTTTCTCTTGAAGATTCGTGGTTTGAGCTTCATGCCATCCTCATAATTGTTTTCGATTGTGAGAATTCTTTTCACCCATCTGACGCATTTCAGGAGTTGCTTTCCTTTCTCGATCATCCAAAGGCCATCATTTCTGAATATTACTCATTCTCAGCTTTCAGCTCTCGTTCTCCAAATCTTACCGGTGCATCGTTCAAGTATTCTCTAGTCAGCTTGTCATCTCTTCATTCTCTTGTATCTAAATTCACTCAAGTATCTTCGTTCATTTTCTAATTCTTCCCGGTGATTCGTTATTTTCTTCGTTCGTTGTCAATCCTTACGGTGGTCCATTCGAGATTCCTCTTCCTTTGTTATCGTATTAATTCATTTGTTCCTTCCAAGTCCTACTGGCGATTCGTTGAAGACTTTCCCAAGTTTGAGCTTTATCAATCTTTTTTTTCCAATGAGGATAAGTAATATGCCAAATTCGTTGCTTGTCATCAATTTGAATTGATGAAGGATAGGCATGACATAATTCTTATTCTTGTTTCTTCGAGATGATTTAATTCTTTCTACCGGAGTTCGTTCGTGATATCAATTTCAAATCATTACAAGGCTTCTACCGGAGTTCTTTTCAACTTTCCTTTCGTTTGATCATTCTTTTATTACCAGAGTTCTTCATGAAGCCTCAACATGGTGGTTCATCAAGGATTCCTTTCATTCTTCAATTGTTCTTCAAGATTTCTCTCAAAGTTAAGATCCGCCAAGCTATACTCTAAAATAAACATGGTGCTCAACACATGTTTTGTTTTGAGGAGTTCAAGCATTCTTCATCTTGCATCCGAAATGCAATTCTTTCTATCTCATCTTCTTGATGATTTCCCTTCGTGTTTCATGCTTCACAAGTTTTCAAGAGTGACATATTTTTAAACCCATCATTTTCAATTCGTTCACGAGATCTTTTCAACCCATCAATTTCTTTGTTGGTGTTATCTTGGTGTAGATTTCACTTAAAGCCTTCCCTAAGGATTGTTGCTATTTGTGGTGCTTATCAGTGATCCAAGTTTTCTCCTATCCTCTCGGCGAAACAAGTTTTCATCTCTTCGTTGATCTCAAGCAAGCAATTGTTTTCGTTAGTGGCAGAAGTTCACCTCAAGTTTTGAGATGTTTTCCATAAGCCCATAACAAGCTTATTCTTTTCGTTGTTGATTTTCCAACAACTCCGTTCAAGCCATTCTCCTAAGGAAGGCTCCTTCATGTTCATTCATGGTGGAAGTTGTTGTTCTTTTCTCCGTTCTTTTCATTTCATCCTTTCATTTCTTCCGGAGGCATTGTGCTGTTGCTCTCGTCAAGTATCATCTCATTTTGCCCAGATCATGTTCTGTTCTTTTCCTTGCTTTTCCATTCAACAGGAGTGTTGTGTCCTCTATCTAAGTTCCTTTTATCTTATCAAGTCTTGCCCTTTTTTTCAATCGGAGTGCTGCGGAATTCTTCTTTTCTTGCTTCACTTCAACCAAAGTGGGTTCAAAGCCTATCTTCTCCCTTGAGCTCTTGGTTCTTCTCGCATTCCTTGTACCTCTTGTTTAACGGAGTGTTTCCAATTTTGTTCAACTTTGTTCTATTCTTTCTTTCAATTTGTTCAACCTCTCAAGGCTCGTGGTTTCACTCGTTTGTCAAAGAAGCAACTTTGTTTTACCTCTTCCTCTTTCGCTTCTCTCCGGTGCCATCCTTAGATCTCGGGGCGAGATCTCTTGTAAGTGGAGGAGAGTTGTAACGACCCAAGACCGACGCTCCAGACGCCTTCCATGTTTTTTGTTATCGTCGTGTGTATTTTTTTGTTTGTTGTATTCATCATCGCATCATCCGCATTGCATCGGCACTTCGTTGCCGTCATTTTTCAAAACTGTAGTCGTTTGTAGTTGCCGCTTCTCGCTTCATCTCCATTAACCTTTTGTCAGGCCAGCTTGTCTTTGTCGACCTCTCTCAGACCCCCTCGTGCGCGTCCGAAACTTCCTCGAGCCCAAACCGGGCGGTCGTCAACGTTGGGTTCGGATCATCCCCAAACATTCCTAAAATATCTTCGGTTCTTTGTTGGACTTTCCTAGCCTATTTTTCCTGGACCGTCCGATTAAATTCGGAGGGACCAAATGCACCTAACCAAAATTCATCTGCTATAAATATCAGTCTAACCCTAGCCCCTAGCAATCTGTCCCATCCAATCCTCCTCTCCACCGCCACTAGCTCCACCTGGTCTCCCCCTTCCTCGGGATTCGCCGATCCAATCCATCCACTCCACCCGGCCGACCCGACCACCTCCCTCGTTTTCAGCACCGGGCCAACCACCTTCTCCTCTCGATCCATGGTCGCCTCCTCCCTGCCTTCTTCGCCAACCACCACGCAGCCTCGCGCCCGAGCACCGGCCGGCCACCGGAGCACCACCACCAGTGACCTCAACCGCCAGGCCGTCGCCCTCTCCCTGCTCCCCGTGCTAACTCCTTTCTCTTCTCTCCCGTCCTCACTCCTCACCCTCAACTCCCTCTCGTCTCTCTCTACAGGGACCCGCCATGGAAGACCCCGTCGCCCCGCCAAGTACCTCGCCGGAGCACCGCGGCGCCCGCTCGTTCCCCTGCTTTGAACAACAGAACGCGGCGCCATGTCTACCTCCTCTGCATTGAGCCGCTCCGCTCCAGCGCTGCTTTCTCCCCTGCTTCGCCCACTCGATCCCGCTGCTGCCCGCTTCGCTCGATCGAGCAGCGCCACCGCCGGAGTTCCTCGTCGCCGGGAACCGCCTCCCCGACCCTCGGACGGGCCGGATCCGCCGCGCCCGCTGGTCCCCTGCCCCTGCATCGTGCCTCTGCCGTCTTCTGCATCGCCATGACCTGCTACTGCTCTCTGTTGGTAACGAGCAGCAGGAGCTCGCTCGTCCGCGTTGACTGCTCCTCGCCAACCGCGTGGGCTGCAGCCGCACCGGCCTCCTCTGCCAGCCACGCCCAGTCCGCTCCGCTTTTGGCCCAAGGCCCGTGGTGACCAGCCCCCCCGGCCTTTTCCCTCTCCTGGGCTTCCTGTTCAGATTCGGCCCGACTAGTTTTTTTCAGTTCCTGCGAATTTTGCTATTTATCCAGAGAACGCCCGTTTTACAGAAAAACCCCTGTTCTTCATGCATTTAATAACTAACAAACCATGCACCATATTAAAATAATTTATATATGTTAAATGCTTAGAATTTCATCTAGTTTCATAATATGCAACTTTCATCCATGTTTAAAATGTTGTTTGCATTTAATTTGCATAAATGACATGCTAAATGGTTTATTTCATATCTAAATAACCGTAGCTCAGAATTTAATAAATTTTATATGTAACTTGTCTAGAAAAATGCATAGTTTAACTTGGTGCACTTACTTTTCATGTTTAACAATTCTAAAATTGTGTTTAGGGTAGAACAGTAGCAAATTCGAAATATGCATATGAGGATTTTCCGGAATTGTTGTTTGTTGTTTCCGGCCTCATTTAAACTTGCCTAAATAGTTAGTTTACTTATGCTTCACCTCTTGCCATGTTTAACAACATTTAACATTGTTGGATACATAAATGAGAGCGAACTAAATAATCGAATGTGGTGTTTCCTCGATATGCAACTCGTTGCATATTGAGCTCCACTTAATTTGTAGTATTGTTTGTTGCACTTTGCCATGCCAAGCCTCATTAAACAGGACATGCATCATACTTGATTGTGCATCATGCCATGTTTATGTGATGGTTGTTTACTATGTTGTTTGCTTCTTTCCGGTTGCTTTTCTCCTTGATAGTTCCGGTTATGTTGCGATTGTGAGGATTCGTTCAACTACGATAGTTCGTCTACTTCATGGATTCGGTCTTCTTCCTAGCGGGATTTCTGGCAAGATGACCGTCATCTTGGATCTCACTACTACCTTTGCTTTGTTAGTTGTCTCGATGCTATCGCTATGTCGCGCTACCTACCACTTGTTTATCAAGCCTCCCAAATTGCCATGACAAACCTCTAAACTTTTTCCACCATCCCAGCAAACCGTTGTTTGGCTATGTTACCGCTTTGCTCAGCCCCTCTTATAGCGTTGCTAGTTGGAGGTGCAGTTGCAGGTTGTTCCATGTTGGGACATGGATATCATGGGATAACACAATATCTCTTATTTAATTAATGCATCTATATACTTGGTAAAGGGTGGAAGGCTCGGCCTTTTGCTTGGTGTTTTGCTCCACTCTTGCCACCTTAGTTTCCGTCATATTGGTGTTATGTTCCTTGATTTTGTGTTCCTAACACGGTTGGGGTTTATGGGCCCCCCTTGACAGTTCGCTTTGAATAAAACTCCTCCAGCAAGAACCAACATTGGTTTTACCATTTGCCCAACATAATACTAAACATGATAATAAACTTGACGCATAGGGAGTTAGCGCTACCCGAGGTTCGTTTTTCAACATAATACAGGGGGGCCAGTGCTGATGGTGTTGGTCCCAAACGGGCAGACTGCGGGGCCACCACGGGGCAACTCGAGGTCTGGTTTTACTCGTAGGCTGGCCCACCCGGTCGTGGCCTGAGATGAGATACGCGCGGCTACTATCAGGGTGTCGACACGCCGGGAGGTCTTGCTGGACTTGTTTTATCATTGTCGAAATGTCTTGTGAACCGGGATTCCGAGCTTGATCGGGTTGTTCCAAGAGGAGGATTTTCCTCCGTTGATCGTGAGAGCTTGTCATGGGCTAAGTTGGGACACCCCTGCAGGGTTTGATCTTTTGAAAGCCGTGCCCGTGGTTATGTGGCAGATGGGAATTTTTAATATCCGGTTGTAGAGAACTTGACACCAGATCCGAAAGAAAATACACCAACCACGTGTGTAACCGTGACTGTCTCTTTTCGAGCAAGTTCGGGAAGAAAACATTGTGGGGTTATGTTTGACTCGTAAGTAGTTCAGGATCACTTCTTGATCATTACTAGTTTGCGACCGTTATGCATAGTTGCTCTTCTTACTCTTGTATTCGTAAGTTAGCCACCATACAATGCTTAGTGCTTGCTGCAACCTCACCACTTATCCATTCCATACCCATTAAGCTTTGCTAGTCTTGATACCCATGGTAATGGGATTGCTGAGTCCTCGTGGCTCATAGATTACTACAACAATAGTTGCAGGTACAGGTAATGCGATGATCTGACGTGAGAGCGATGCTTGCTTGTTTTGGAGTTCTTCTGCTTCTTCTTCGATCAAGGGATAGGTTCCGGGTCGGGAGCCTGGGATTAGCAGGGTGGATGTCGTTCTTCTTTTTCATTTGATTTCATCAGTAGTCGAATCCTGCTCTTCTGTATGATGATTGCTATGTATTGATGAACTATTGTATTCATGTATTCATGTTGTAGCTTGTGGCGAGTGTAAGCCTTTATCTTGTATTCTCATCTATTCAGTACATGGTATGTTGTAATGATATCCACCTTGCTATGCGCTCGAAATGCGATTGTGCCCCAATCATGAATTCATCACGTGATTGGGATAGAATCGCATCTTGGGCCCTACAGGTTCGCTGGAAACAAGAAGTTGTGGAGGATGGTGGAGCCTTGGACGAACCCATGGCCAAGTTGTTGAGTGTGGTGCGGTGGCCGTCTATCGGTGGCGGGGAACCAGATCCGAGGCGATGAACGACGGCGTAGCGGGAACAGCTCCGGTGCGATGGACGCTTGCGACAGTGGAGCGGCAGCGATGAGGCGCAGGACGGCATGGTCGAAGTGGTTCTGGTACGGCGCACGTCGGCGTTGGCGTCGTGGAGGCCGCTCTGCCTCAGCTTCAGCTGCTAAGTCCTTGAGGGCGTTGTGATTGCGGTTGCATTGGATGATGACATTGCGGTACCGACTCCGACGTGATGGAGGAGGGCGCCGGTGGATTGGGCGCGATGGGGTGGAGGACGGAGGAGGCTGGGGTTTTGCGGCTGGTGGAGAGGGCGTTTTGGCGCCCACGGAGTATGAATGGGGAAACGGAGGGAGGGGGGAACTAAGGGGGAACAATGTTTCGATTTGGGACGCGCTTGTTTGAAATTTGGGGAAAGTTACAAACTTTTCCCCCATCTAAAATTTTGGACATATTGCGGGTCGGGGGTAGGACAGTAATCTCAGGTGTCCCAAATGGTGGGCGGGAAAGAATTCGGCCGAGCGCATGGGTGTTTAGGTGCCCACGGCGTATGAATGCTTCTTGGAGGCGGTTGAGACTGGCGTCTTGGTGAAGTTACAAACCTACCCCGGTTTAGACCTTTGGACATCGGGCCGATAGGCTACACGGGTCAGAGTCAGGACAGTAATTTCCTACCATCAAACATTAGTCTTGCGTGGTTTCGGGTGACCAGAGGCTTATTTGGCGCTTCTGTCGTGGGAAACCATGGCCACCTATGGGACCAATAGCCCCTTTCTTGTTCGGCGGGGGGATGGCACGTTGCACAAAGAGCGGAGGAGCGTGGAACAACACGGCAGAGATCACGCAGGAAATCTTTACCCAGGTTCGGGCCGCCGTGAGGCGTAAAACCCTACTCCTGCTTTGGTGGCTTAATGGTGAAAAAATATTGGTGAGCGCAACACGCTCGCCCGACAGGGTTGCCTCGGGGCGAAAAAGGTTACGCGCGTATGGGTGTCTGAGGGAATGGATTAGCCAACCCTTTCTATGGTTGCCTTGGGCCTCCTTTTATAGATAAAGGGGTCACCACAGTGGCAAATCAGTCACTATGCACTGATTAGATAGCAAATAGTGCTATTATACCTAACTCTGTAGGCTGACAGAGCGCATTAAATGCGCCGCTCAACGTCACATCATAGCTCGCCCGGCAGGCCCTGCCGGGCTGTTTTGTGAGCTTCGCGCCTGCCTGCTTGACACGTCACAGGACGGGTGTCGCTTGGAGGTATTTTCTGTAGGAAGTGGCTGCCATGTGGCGAATAGCAGCCACTTAGTCACTTTGGAGCTTGACACCGCACCGATTGACGATGTGCGTCGTGATGAGGTGGTCCGGTGGGGTGGTTCTGCCTCCGTAAGCCCCGGCAGGCCTGCCGGGACGACCCGAAATCTTGCTTCCGGGGGTAACCCCATCCTTGCCAGGCTCGCTTGCCCGGCAAGGGAGGTTTTTCCCTTAGCAATATCTTGCTTCTCTGGCTAGTCTTGGTCCTTTGAAGAACTGATCCCTTGCGCTCCAATCTGACCTTCACTACAGAAATCAGGCAGTTTGCCGTCTGCCATGGCTGATGGCAAAGGCATGTCTGGCGGACGACAAAGGCCTTTGCCGTCAGCCAGCAGACGGCAAAGGACGGACCACGTCCGGCTGAACGAGCTACGGTAAAGGGCACTTTGCCGTCTGCTGGCAGACAGCAAAGATGCAAAGGTCTTTGCCGTCTGCCAGCAGACGGCAAAGGGCATGGACGACAGACGTGGCAGCTTAGGTCCGTTAAGGGGTTAACGGCATGCTTTGCCGTCTGCTGGGAGACGGGAAAGACCTTTGCATCTTTGCCGTCTGCCAGCAGACAGCAAAGTGCCCAAATAGGCCAGCCCAGATGCCCCCTAGGTAGCTGCCACGTGGCATTCTATGCCGTCTGCTGGCAGACGGCAAAGATGCAAAGCTCTTTGCCGTCTGCCAGCTGACGGCAAAGATGCAAAGGTCTTTGCCGTCTGCCAGCAGACGGCAAAGCAACCATATAGGCCAACCCAGTGCCCCCAGGTTGCACAGGTAGCTGCCACATGGCAGCTTTGCCGTCTGCCAGCAGACGGCAAAGAGCCTGTATAGCCCCTGTTTTTTCTTAAATTCATTCAATTTCACAGAATTTCACAGATATATATATATATATATACAAATTTTGAAAATACTTTCAACAAGCATGCCAACACATATCCAACAACATATCCAACAACAAGTTTCCAACAACATATCCAACAACAAGTTTCCAACAACATATCCAACAACAAAGTTCATCGTACAAAATCAAAACAAAAAGGAAGCACAAGGAGAAGAGTAGACTCCATCAACGCAAGCTTCCTCATCTAAAGCAAATCTGCAAATTGGGAAAGAAGAAAGTTAGAAGAAGAAGAAGAAGACTAGCTAGAAGAAAAAGAAGAAGAAGAAGAAGAAGAAGAGGAAGAAGAAGAATTTTTCTTCTCTTTATTTTTCTCCTCTCCTCTTCTTTATCTTCTTCTTCTCCTAACTAAGGTAGGTAAAAATGCCATTTTTTAGCATAGCTAGGTAAAAATGCTAAGTGTAGGTCATTTTAGAGCTAAGATAGGTAAATAGGTCATTTTGGAGCTTAGTAAGGTTATTATGTCATTTTCGAGGAAAATAAGCTAAGTCTATGTTATTTTGGAGGTAACCAAGATTATCATGCCATTTTTGACCTAAGTATGCTAAGTATGTCATAAATGAACTAAAGAAGCTAACTATAGGTCATTTTTGAGCTAACCTAGATAGTTATGTCATTTTTGAGCTAAATAAGCCAGATTTATTCATTTTGGAGGACAAATGGTAAGTGTAGGTCATTTTAGAGCTATCCTAGTTAAAATCGGTCATTTTGGAGCTAGATAGGTATTTTGTCATTTTGGAGGAAAATAAACTAATTATATGACAGTTTGGAGCTAAACCAAGGTTATTTATGCCATTTTTTTACCTAAGTAAGCTAATTATATCATAAATGAACTAGGTAAGCTAAGTATTGATCATTATTGAGCTATCCTAGGTAGTATGCCTTTTTTAGCTAACTAAGCATATCAAGTCATTTAGGAGGAAAAATGCTAAGTATAGGTCATTTATAGCTATCCTAGGTAAAGTATGTCATTTTGGAGGTAAGTAAGGTTATTATGTCATTTTCGAGAAAATAAGCTAAGTATAGTCATTTTCGAGCTAAACCAAGGTTATTATGCCATTTTTTTACCTAAGTAAGCTAATTATGTCATAAATGAACTAGGTAAGCTAAGTATAGATCATTATTGAGCTATTCCTAGGTAGTTTGCATTTTTAGCTAACTAAGCATATCAAGTCATTTTGGAGGAAAAAATGCTAAGTATAGGTCATTTTATGGCTATCCTAGGTAAAGTATGTCATTTTGGAGCTAAGTAAGGTTATTATGTCATTTTCGAGAAAAATAAGCTAAGTATAGTTCATTTTGGAGCTAAACCAAGGTTATTATGCCATTTTTTTACCTAAGTAAGCTAATTATGTCATAAATGAACTAGCTAAGCTAAGTATAGATCATTATTGAGCTATATCCTAGGTAGTTATGCCATTTTTTAGCTAACTAAGCATATCAAGTCATTTTGGAGGAAAAAATGCTAGGTATAGGTCATTTTATAGCTATCCTACGTAAAATATGTCATTTTGGAGCTAAGTAAGGTTATTATGTCATTTTCGAGGAATAAGCTAAGTATAGGTCATTTTGGAGCTAGATAGGTCATTTCTTAAGCTAAGTATGCATTTGTTAAGAAAAACACTTGGGAAAACTTACCATCATCATGGAGGTGAAGGACCAGTCGGGTTTGTGCCAGTGCCAGACGGAGAAGGACCGGTCGGGGTTGCGCCAGTGGTGGATGGAGAAGGATTGGTCGATGCTTGTCGGGAGGCATGCTGCACCAAAGATCATTTGCAATGTCTCGTTAGCATGATGCAACTCAAATGTGAATACTAGTAACTAATGACCATTCAAATGAAACTCACCGTGGGCGCTATACCAATCTGGGGCATCGGCGGAGGGGTCTGACCGTTGTTCTGGCACACGGTCTGCACATTTTGTTTTCACGAGTCAGTCATATTAGTTAGTAATGAAATGAACATTACGTGCATGATTTGGCTAATATGCAGGAGAAACTTACGACGAGGAGCTCGTATAGGGCCCGGTGAGACGCGTCGTTCCGGTTCCTCTCCTCCTCCAACAGCCTAGCCGCCCTGTCCTCCATTTCCCTCTCCCTCTTTGCCGCCTGCCTGTTTGCCTCCGCCAGAAGCTCCTGGGCCCTAGCCTCGATGGCGAGCTCCATTGGCCGTGGACGAGGCCTTATCTCAGGATCGGAGCTCGTCTGACACTTCTTGATCTCCGGGAGAGTGCGAGGACAACGTATCAGTCCATCCCCAATGGCTATCGAGCCATGGGGCCTCTCGCCACCAGATATCATCACTAGCTCTGGATCAAAAGGTTGCTTGCTCGGGTTGAAGTCCTCCCCTTTCCTTGCCTTCCCCTCGTCTCTGTACCTCACGAGCTTGTGGTGGGAGGAGATGTTGGTGAAGCTCTCTGGATGATCGAGGTCCGACTCAGAGAATGCCTTGACCTTATTGTACTTTGCAGTATGGGCCATGGCATAGAGGTCGAACACCTCTGGCACCTCCGTCTTGTTGTGTCGTGCCTAAAAGAGAGGAACAAAATATTAGTTAAGGGCTCAAGCTAGCATGAAGAATGAAATTGCATGAATCATGAAGCAAACCACATACCCAGTTATCCCCGAACTCATATAGGTTGCAGCTCCCTTGATGGTGTGGCACACCAACCAATTTGGCACGGTTATCCTTGGCCTTGTTGTGGACGGCTAGCCATTGGGGAGAGCACCACTCATCCACCAATGCCTCCCAACAGTCCATCCTATCCGCACACCATCTCGGGGGCACCTAAGTTAGTCAAGAGAAAATTCAGCGCTACGCCTACGAATCAAATCAAGGAAACTAAGTACAAGGCCTTAAGAATAGGTAATTACCTTCATGTACTTATCCTTACTCAGAAACTTGCCGCGGCACTTCGTCTTGGACCTCTTAATACCAATCGAGGCATAGTAGTCTCGAACAGCCTGCACCCGAGCCTCGTGCCGTAAGCTCTGAAGTAGGCGCTTGCACTCGGCTTCGAGAACCTTAGCCGCGGCCTCCTCCTCTCCCTCAAGACACCTATAGAAGGTCTGCAATCAAACAAGACAACACTGATTAGTACAATCACTAGGTACTGTTGATTTTTAATTCTGTAAAGGAGAAATTACCCAAAACATGTAGAAAACAATGTCGGCCACCGTGTGGCACAAGACACCGTCGACCCTCTCCTCCGGCGGGGCCGGGGCAGCCAAGTGCAGCTCCCAGCTCAGTGCTAGCTGTGGAACCTCACCCTCACCGAGCAACGTGACCCACCTCGGGAAGTTTTGCTGGCAAAGCACACCAAGGACCTGGTTGGGCTTGTGGATACCAGGGCTGTGTTTCCAACCTCTGCAGTATGACAAGGCCAACGCATTAGATATTAATTTGAAGAAACATGAAGGCAAAAGGTTAAAAAAGAGTAAATGCACTTACTTATCCCCATTAGGCGCAATCAACCAGCTTTGCTCGCAGGTCGCCGGCACGGGCGGGAGCTTTGTACCACCACGCTGGTAGACGTTCCCCCCCTTAACCAGCTCGTCCTCGCTATAGCTATCATCACAAAAGCGGTCCTCGCCACCATCAGCATGGACACTAGCCTCCGGAGTCTCGTGGGACGAGGACTCTGGGACCGGAGTCTCGTGGGGCGAAGGCTCGTTGGCCCGAGGCTTGTGGACCAGAGTCCGAGACGGGTCCATCTCAGAGAGAGCAGTCCTGTGGTCGGGTGAATCAGCTGGGGGTGGCGGCGAGGAAGGCGTAGCAGCCTTCCTACCTCTCCCGCCGCCACGTCCACCTCTAGCATCCCTTCTTCGTCCTCCCCCGACCTCTCCCGGCCGAAGAAGAAGCGCCCACCGGTGGTTTCTGCATACTGTCTATGAGCGCTCTCCGGAGGGGCTAGGGTGGAATGGAAGCACCCCTCCCAGCACGCGCCGAGGAAGGAGGCTCGAAGCGCTCTCGACCCGCGCCCACCATCTGTCAACACCAGCAATGACAAAGAGTAAACGAAATTAGTACAACATAAAAAAATTGACTACCTGACATGAATAATATGTATATAATTTAAGTGTATCATCATCATGAACATAATAAAAAATTGAATACCTAATATATATGTACATAATAATAATTGAATACCTGACATTACTAATATTAATCTTCATCGTCTATATATGCTCCGGGATCAATAAATGCATAATCATCATCACTATCAGTAATGACGTGCTCATCATCATCATCAATAAATGCATCAACATGTGGAAGGCCTCCTTTATGTAATCGGTCAAGCATTGACATGTCATCCACAGCAGTAACCTCTTCTTGTTCCGGCTCAGGGGTGAAGTCGGATTCACTGTCGCTGTCTACTTCAATGTTCTGGGGTGAAGTAGAGCGGTTCTTGAAACATTTTTTGGAAACACGTGTTTCTTGGAAGAATTCTCCTTCATATGTGTCTGGGTTAATGTGAGGTTCATAATCCTCTTCATTGGGGGGAGGTGGTCTAACACGTGGCGGCACTTCATAAACGACATCCCAACCATTGAGATTTGGATCACTTTGACAGGCCCACGGTAGATAGAAAACTTGGGTTGCTTGTTGAGCCGTAATATAGACATCGGGAACATCCAAATGGGTGCTTTGTTTGATTTTGACTAGCCCTATATGTTCATGAGTCCTTCTAGTCTCCTTCGGCTGGAACCAATAACATTTGAAGACTACGACGTTTGGTGGGTTTGCACCATAGAATAGAAGTTCATAAATTGCTTCAACTCTTCCATAATACTCGGTATCTCCTTCGCCGATAGCAGAGACACAACAATTTGTAGACTTTCGGTCGGCCATAGATAGCTCTTTGCCATAGGTATGAAAGTGATACCCGTTGATGTCGTATTTGTCAAATGAACGGACCTTATTGTCAAAACCATTAGCGACTTGTCTCAATTCGGCGTCCATAAACTCTGAATTAGCCTACAAGTTTAATACGAAAGGATTGTTGCATTAGCCGCAAATTAGACGAAGAAATGAAATGGTCTAATGGAAATTACCGTTTGTTTGAACCAAGAGATGAAACCGGGATAGCCGCCTCCATGCTTTGCCAGAAGCTCATACTCTTCGACGGAATCCTTTTGGATCACCACTCCATACGAGAATTTGGCGACGTATCGACTATATCAAATATCCGGGAATAAGAGCAGTTCAAAGGAATTAGAAGTTACGAAACAATGTACCGAGAACTTACTTGATGTATGGCCGCACTTCTGTTAGGTTGTTGAAGATATACAACAAAATGGTCTGCCATTCTTCGACATCCAACAATAAGGAATTAGAAGCACCGGCTGGTGCGAGCTTCCCTTTGAATAGGCTGAGGTTGGATCCACCCTTTTTAGGGTCGCTAGCATTGTACCGAGGCTTCGGATTATGCAAATGACAATTTTTGGCTTCGTAGTGTGCTGTCACGAAGTTTGCCGCCTCCTCAGTAATGAATGCCTCGGCCATCAATGCTTCAATTCTACATTTATTTTTACATTTTTCTTGAAGCGTCTTCTGCATCCTCTCAGTTGCGTAGCACCAACGATTTTGCACGGGCCCCCCCAATCTTGCCTCGGTCGGGAGATGCAAAATCAAATGCTGCATTGGATTAAAGAAGCCCGGCGGAAAGATCTTCTCTAACTTGCAGATCAACTCCGGCGCCAACTCTTCCATTTCTTCTATCACGCCAGGCAATAGTTCTTTCGCACAAAGAACACGGAAGAAATAGCTCAGCTCTGCCAGTACTAGCCATTCATCCTCAGGGATAAAGCCACGCAACATCACCGGCATTACCTGCTCAAGCCATATGTGCCAATCATGACTCTTGAGACCAAATATTTTCAATTTTTCAAGACTCGCTCCCCTCTTTAGATTCACTGCATACCCATCGGGGAACATCAACTGCATTTTCACCCACAAGATAATTTCCCTCATAGCTGGCCTTCCAAGATTGAACCAGGCCTTTGGCTTCGTCCAATTCTTCTTTCCTTTTGGTTGTCGCATGTTCTATAACGGTCTATCACATAGCTCCTGCTGATCGACTCTAGCCTTAGGATTATCCTTTGACTTCCCCTCTATGCCGAACAATGTACCAAAGAGGGCCTCGGCGAAATTCTTTTCAGTGTGCATCACGTCGATGTTGTGTGGGCAAAGGAGGTCTTTGAAGTAAGGCAGATCCCACAAGCAGATCTTGTGAGTCCAGGTGTGTTCCTTATTATACCCCTTCAAATACCCTGGACGCTCTAGATCTGGCTCGAGAGCGTTTAACTGATCCAGGGTCTGTTGGCCTGTCAACGCAGGTGGTGCAGAGTTTTTGACAATCTACCTTTGATGAAGTTCTTCTTGTCTTTCCTAAACTTATGGCGAGGATCCAGGAACGGTCTATGCAAGTCAAAGCAAGTATACTTGCGACCCGCCTGCAGCCAACGAAACTCAAGAGCTGCCTTGCATGTGGGGCACGGGAACCTTCCGTGCACACACCAGCCAACGAATAGCGCATATGCCGGCAAGTCATGCATCGAGTACATGTACCAGACACGCATTATGAAGTTCTTTTTGCTAGCGGCGTCGTATGTCTTGAACCCATTATCCCAAGCTTCTTGTAATTCATCCTTAAGCGGCTGCATGTACATATTCATATTCTTCCCCGGATAGTTGGGCCCTGGAATTATCAACGTCAGGAAAATGTTCTTTCTTTGCATAATCTGTCCGGGGGGGGGGGGGAGATTGAGTGGAATGACAAATACAGGCCAACAACTGTATTGGGTTGCCGTCAGACCAAACACACTAAACCCATCCGTGCTGATGGCGACTCGAGGATGCCTTGGATCTACCGCTTTATCCCCATGTAATTCATTGAACTTCTTCCACGCAAAAGCATCCGATGTGTGTACCATCATCTGATTCCCATCTGCATCTAGTTCGGTTCTTTTCCCCATTTTGTGCCATGTCATCTGTCTGGCCGTCTCTTCGACCATGAAAAGACGTTGAAGTCTTGGTACGATTGTCATATACCGAAGAACATTAACGGGGATTTTGGTCTGCGTCTTCTCACCCATACCATTGTCTACCACAACATACCTGGAAGACTTGCAAATGGGACAATAGTTCAAGTCTGCATACTCAAGCCTAAATAAGGCACATCCTTTCTCACAGGCATGTATCTTCTCATAGGGCATCTTAAGTGCACGGAGGATTTTGTCCGACTGGTACAGGTTTGCAGGCATTACATGGCCTTTGGGTAGAAAGCGTCCAAATACTGTCATCATCGCGTCGTAGCATTCTCTGCCCAAGTTGAATTGAGCCTTCAGAGCCATTACTTGTGAGATGGCATCCAGCTGACAAAGCTCAGTGTGCTCGTGGAGAGGACGTTTTGAAGACTCCAACATTTCATTGAAAGCCTTTGCAGATTCCTCCATATCCTCGTCCGAATCCCGAGCATCATCAAAGTCTTGCACCATGTCTTCCATCCTGGTACCATGCTCGTCGGTGCGACGACGAACCACCTCAGCTCTGGCACGTTGGGCAGACTCACCATGAAATGTCCACACCGTATAACCGGGCGTAAAACCACTCTTCTACAGGTGTTTACCCATTTCATCCTCTGTCCTCTTGTGCCAATTGTCGCACCGGACACAGGGGCACCAGTTTTTTCTCTGGCCATTTGCAAATGCGGCTGTCACAAACTTCTTGGTTTTTGTGAACCATTCAGTGGTCATTTCTTCCTGACTAGTGTGGCCGGTGTACATCCACGCACGATCACTCATCTTGGCTAGCTAATGGACACACAAGAAATATATACATAATTCAGCAAACCAAGTTCATCAGTTAATGGAGTTTGTCAGTTTTATTACGTCCATGCAACCTAGACGCTAATAGGTAAAGATAGGTCCTAATCCCACCCGAGTATGTGTAGATTGGGTTCGTTTTCCCATGCTCTGCTCCGGATCTGACGCAAAATTTCGGCAGCACCTCCCCGCTGTTCTCCTGATACACGTCTCGGCAATAAGCAGAGAGGATGTGTACCCAGAGAACAACGGGGAGGCACTGACGAAATTCTGCATCGGATCCAGAGCAGAGCATATGAGAAAACAAACCCAATCTACACATACTCAGGCTGTCCATGGATAACATTGGACAATTCGAAAGAATCACGGTTATAAATATGCAAATGCATGCATATTTATAGATGTAACCCTTTCGAACGGGAGACGCATAGTGGTCACGCATACTGATGATTCAATCTACCTACAGCTAGAATGTTTCATCGGCACGAAGACCGGAACAGAGCAAATGAAGGGGGGAGGAGGAGATGTCATTTGTGCTCACCCACGAACGCAGGGGCGGAGCTCGTCGAACGCACAGGGAGGTCGTCGAACACCAGAGCCTCGCAGCGACGAAACAATTGCACATTTAAATCCACCCGATCAACACAAATATATATATGATGTTTTTCATAACAAAATTGGAAAATATATGACCTAACTCATAATTCACAAATATATGACCCCGTCGGCCTCTGGAAGGCCGAAAAGCACCTTTTCGGTCAACAGGAGGCCGAAGAGGTGTCGGGGGTCTGGGGTGTCGTGTCTGGGTGTCGTGGTGTCAAAAGGACAAAGATAAATTCTATCCGGCAAAAGTGGACTGTAAAGAAAAGCCTGCTACATGATCCTCAAAACATCTATAAACATATCCTAAATCTATAAGCAACAAAATATCAGAAACAGTACAAAGTATAATTCATGGCTCAAATTGTTTCCACATGACCAAAAGAAAACTGGCAGTGGATCCACCAATGACAATCACTGTGCCTACTGATAGGCTTCAATTATTTCTGTGGACAGCTAGCTAGCTAAGCCAGGAGAAATGGTACTGAAGTATAATCTCAAGCACATACTTGCATGCATTCATCAATACTAACAGCACCTACTTGAGTTTGAAAACTGTGCTAAGATAGAAGGAACAACCTATAGTTTACCTTCGATCGCTTCCCTTGGGGTCTTGAAACCAAGGCCAACACTCTTCCAGAAGCGGTTGCCAGCCTTGCCGGACCTCTTTGCCCTGTCAGCCTTCTTCGTGCTAAATTAAACAGAAAAAGATTGTTAGGGTATGGGCATTACATTGGAACAACACAAGATACGTACATTGCTAAACAAGAACGGCACATAAGGAAGGGTAATCAAACTCCTCACCTGAGGAAAACCTTTGGCTGCTTGAGGAAAGACTTCTCGGTCTGCAGAACAGATCAGGTTTAAACCATCGGAACAATTACAACCACAAAATATAATCTTATCATACAAAGGAATAGAACAAACTAGAAAATCAATCTAGACTTCAGTTAGCACTTGCCAAACTCCAAATGAACCATACAACAATGGCTACTGCATCAAAAATTTAGATTAGACACTGTCACTCAACAGACACCAAGATACTATTGGGCCCAAATGATCAGAGAAGAGCCCATACTAGCAGTGAAACACCAAGCTTTAGTCACATCATGAGAGATTTATGATATGCTGCTAACGACTATGGGCAAACAGCAGGAATCAACTAATGCACGAGGAGTTAAAAATTACCATGGTATTAACCTATCACACCACCAGCACATCTAAACGACAGCAAGTTCTTATGAACGCAACGATGCCTCATGCTACCACTCGATTTGCAACGAATAAACAAGCTTCTCCACGGACAGATCTAAGCATACATGGCCCAAAAGAACAAAGGCGCCGCTACATTTTCTAGCATTTGAGCACTGTTTGGGATATCGGTTATCGTTATCGTCTCGATCGGCTGGAGTACAGCAATGCATATAATAGTCTTGCTGCTTTGCAAGCAAATACAGAAGAAGGTCCAGAATAGTTCAAAGTTCAAACAAGTTTAACAAGGTCATCAGAAAACATAAATAAAATAGTTTCTTGCTACTTTGCTTTTGCTAGCAGTAGCACACAGCCAAACGCCAATCAGAAAACATAAATAACATCACAAGGGCAGCAACATTTATTACTTTATTAGCAGCACTACACAGCAAGCTCTACAAATCTACAATACCAAATTATCAAAGAATTGCAACATCTATTCATCTATAGCGACTTAAATCAAAGGGCAGCAATAGCATGTATTAGACTTAAATCAAAGGGCATGAGCAGCAGCATCTATTCTACTGATCTACATTAGCATCTACACATCTACACATCAGCATATAAATTTATCTTGCACAAACAAAACTAAAAAATAGTAAAAAGAAAGAAAAAAATGCCCTGCTACTGTGCTGCATGAGAGAGTCCAGTCTTGCAATTTGCATTACACTGGAAGGAGCAGAGTTGGCCTCCTTGCTGCCGGAGGAGGGAGTGGCAGAGATGGTGCCATGTGCAGTGTGCTGTTGCAGGAAGTGGTGGCGGCGGCGAGATGCTCCTGGAGGGACGGGAGTCGAGGAAGGGGTCGCGGTGCTCTGCTCTCCTGAAGGAAGGGCGGACATGGTGGCGGCCACAAGATGCTTCGGCCGTCGGGCGGCGCGGTGGTCGGGGTGGAGGCGGGGGTGCGGTGGTCAGGGCGCGGCGGCGTGGGGCGCGGTGGTAAGGGCGGGGCGGCGTGGGGCGTGGTGGGCTGGGGCGGCCGCGTGGTGGTCTGGGCGGAGGCGTGGGGTGCGGTGGTCAGGGAGCGGCGGCGCAGGGCGGCTGACACGGGGCGCGGTGGTCGGGGCAGGTGAGAGGGGCGTGGTGGTTTGTGGCGGCGGCGGGGGGGGGCGGGGGCGGGGGGGGGTGGGTCGGGGAGGGGGGCGGGGTGCGGCGTAGGGTGGGCGCGTCGGTCGGGGCTGCGGGGGTGAGAGAGCTGGGGTCCCGGGTTAAAAAAGAACGTTGCCCCACCTCCTCCCTCTCTCTCTCTCTCTTTGCCGTCTGCTGGCAGACGGCAAAGCGGTGAATCTTTGACGTTTGCTGGCAGTCGGCAAAGAGGTGATCTTATTTTTTTTTTGGGTTAAAAAAAACCATTGCCCCACCCACCTCTTTGCCGACTGCCAGCAGATGGCAAAGAATCTTTGCCATCTGCTGGCAGACGGCAAAGAGGTGCAACAGTTTTTTTTAAAACGTTGCCCCACCTCCTCCCTCTCTCTCTCTCTCTTTGCCGTCTGCTGGCAGTTGGCAAAGAGGTGATGCTATTTTTTTTCAGGTTAAAAAAAAACCGTTGCCCCACCCACCTCTTTGCCGACTGCCAGCAGACGGCAAAGAGGTGCAACGGTTTTTTTTAACCCGAAAAAAAATAGCCCCACCTCTTTGCCGACTGCCAGCAGATGGCAAAGAATCTTTGCCGTCTATTGGCAGACGGCAAAGAGGTGGGGCAAAGAATCTTTGCCATCTGCTGGCAGATGGCAAAGAGGTGGGGCTGGTGGGCCGTTACAGCGCTGGCGTCCACTGGACCCACCCACCTCTTTGCCGTCTGCCAGCAGATGGCAAACTATCTTTGCTGTCTGCCAGCAGACGGCAAAGAATTGGCTGATGGCAATCAGTTTCTTTGCCGTCTGTTTTTTGTAAGCAGGTGGCAAAGACCTTCTTTGCCGTCCGCTAGCAGACGGCAAAGAGCTGACTGATGGCAAATTCCCTGTTTCAAGTAGTGCTTGGTGCTGAGATCTTGTTCTCATGCCTGTGCACAGTCTGGGCAACGGACCCAGGGTTTGTTGCATCGACAGAAGCCCCCGGGTCAGGCTCAAACGTGCTGCCGGGCGTCGTCGGGGTAGGCCCTAACAAGTGCACAGGCAGGGGCGTGGAAGTGGCTGGCCCCTTGAGATCTTCTTTGCTTCTTCATTAACTTGAGTCCAGGCCAGTTTTCGGTTTTCCCGCGTGTCGCGTAAAGCCAATCATGGTGGGGCCGCTCTTGTAATGGCCCGTGAATGACTTTAACGCACGGGGGAGTAACTGCCAATTCACTCTTCCCACCACGCCCTTATCCTTAGCCACGTATGCTACATGCATCGCGCTGGGTAGGTAACAGAGGCGCGTGGTGCGGGAGAGCATCATGGCAGGGGCCCGGTCTTCTTGAATTGGTGGAGGAGGGCGGCGGTTACCCGTTGAGGGATCAGCTCCCTTCCCCGACCCACCTATAAAAGGAGGGGCGGGGGAAGAGCGGAGGCATTCATCCTCGCATCCCTTCTCCCCCATCCTCTGCTTTCTGCTGGTTATGTTGAAGAGAAGGGCCTGGGGCCAGGCCCCAGGCGGT
Source organism: Thinopyrum elongatum (assembly GCA_011799875.1). Classification (NCBI taxonomy): domain Eukaryota; kingdom Viridiplantae; phylum Streptophyta; class Magnoliopsida; order Poales; family Poaceae; genus Thinopyrum; species Thinopyrum elongatum. The sequence continues at coordinate 45,339,837 of CM022300.1, forward strand.
TGCTTGAGGTTGGTGATACTGAATGCTCGTGCTGATACTTGGGGAGTGAGTCTGGTCCAAGCCCGGAGAAGACGCGGCGGACGAGTCGTCCATGGTGCGGGAGATATCAAGCTTCCCCATTGCGAGGAAATGCTTGTCTCTTCTGCCACGGTCGGTCGTCCAGTAGGTAATGCGTCATCTGGCCTTGAGCTGCTGCCGCTTGTTAGCCCGGCGACCAGGATCTTGGCTCCCTCGACGCCTGCCCGGGATGCAGGGGTGGGGATCATTGGTAATCCCAGCACTGCCCCTTTTAGTGGATCTGGGCCGATGTTGAGGGGAGATGCGTCTTCCTGCCTGCCAAGGTGGGGAGCTGCGCGCCTCGAGCCCCCTGGCTGTCTTGGCCCTCAGCTGCTTCTCCGAGGAAGGCATCGGACCGAGAGGTTGGCACTTCCCTGGAGTGGTGTTGATGAAGATGAAGCCGAGGAAGACGGAGAAGGCGGGAGGCAGGCCGCTAGGTCGGAGTACGATAGCACCGACGCGTTCGTCTCATACTGGCGACCTTGTCGGGGAAAACAGACAGGGGTATATATTTTCCCCAGACTGTTGCACGGACAAACCAAGGCCATGCCAAGGTACAAGGAACCAAGAGCTTCGAAGGACCAACTTGCGGATCAAGAGGACCAAGATCGAACCAGAGAAACAAGATACCACTAGGAGAAAAGCCTTCCTTGCCGGGCAGGCGAGCTCGACAAGGACGGGGTCACCCCTGGAGGAAGACGTCCAAGACGTCCCGGCAGGACCTGCCGGGACTCACAAAGTCTAAACCACCTCACCCAACCGCTCCGCCATGACCCACGTCGTCAATCAGTGTGATGTCAAGCCGCAAGGTGACTAAGTGGCAGCCGTTTGCCACATGGCGGCCTCTTTCTAGAAGAAATGCCTATAGATGACACCCGTCCTGCGACGTGTCGAGCGAGTAGGCGTGGAGCTGGCGAGACAGCCCAGCAAGGCTTGCCGGGCAACCAACAACGTGACGTTAAGTGGTGCATTTAATGCCCCCTGTCAGCCTGCAGAGTTAGGTATGATAGCATTGTTTGCTATCTTATCAGTGCATAATGACTACTTTGCCATTGTGGTAACCCCTTAATCTATAAAAGGAGGCCCATGGCAACCATAGAAAAGGGGAGAGGGTTGGACAACACACAGACCCATATGCGCGTAGCCACTACCGCCCCTGCCGGGCAAGTGTACTACGCTCCACCACCACTCTTCCACCATCAATCCACCAAAGCAGGAGTAGGGTTTTACGCCTCACGGCAGCCCGAACCTAGGTAAAATTGCCTGCATGATCTCTGCCGTGTTGTCCCACACTCGTCTGCTCTTTGTGCAATGCGACGTCCCCCCCTCCGAACCAGCAAGGGGCCCTCTGGTCCCATAGGTGGCCTTGGTTTCCCACGACATCTTTGACGCGCCAGGTAGGGGGATCGCTTGCGCGAACCTGAAAGCGTGAGCAGCGCACTCTATCCGTGGTAGCCCGCTTGAAGCCTTTGGCATTTGCGGCGCCCAGGAAGATACGGAAACTAAGCGGGACCATCCCTGCGCCGCATTGTTCGTCTCCACGCCTCGCCGTAGCCACGGCTACGGCTAAGATCACCCCTAGTGGCGGTATGATCCTCTCGGCGACCCAGGCGATGCGCCCGCCGTTCAGGCATCATCGTTCGGGAGGAGGCGGGCCGCGCAGGCACAAGGTCCCTCTTTCCCATTCCTTCCCTTCGATAGCAATCGAGCCGTTCTAGCCCTGGCATCGCCGATGTCGATGACTACCACGCGATACTTGGTCTAGTATTTACCCTATTACGGGAAATCCTGAGTGAAGCGCTGGTATGAATCCGTTGGTTGATGCCTCGGCAAGTACGCTCCGGCGAAGCCATCTGTGTTGGTATCGTCCACGCGATAGCTGCTGCTAGGCTATTTCAAAGAAAGGAGGGGGGAAGGGAGGGAGACCGGGAGAGCCCGGCACCATGCCTCGATGCCCGCCAGCCGCACAAGACGCATGTCGGTCCCTGCCGGGAACAAGAGAACTGTCTGATTGGCTTCCGCTCCTCCGGACGTCGCGAGCGCGCCAAGCGCGCGCGGCCCGGCAGAGGAGAAAGGAGCTTAAAACGAAAGCTAAGTCTACATTATCACTTTTTGTGATACATTTCAGATTTTTGCAGTTGTTTATCCCTTAATTTTGGTGAGTGTTCGTATCGTGAAAACCCACATGTGATGGAACCTTGGCTAGTTTCTTTGATCGCACCATCGTCCTGTCCCGAGCCATGCTCGCAGGTCGAGAGGCTGCATTGAGAACTACCTAGGAAAAACCCTGCCGGGACGCATCCACGCCAAGATGACTGTTAAGGGCCAGACCCTTACGACAATCGTAGCAATATGATACCAACAGGCATCCAGAGGAGACATAGGGATTGATCATATGAACACAAACGTATAGAGCTTAAAGGGATAAACACGCATTTAAGATCCAACCGAGAATATCAGTTCCACACGAACACTAGAGATAAAGTGACTAAACACAAAGTATACGTCATGTTTCATTACAGGGCAATGCAGGAGCGACAGCGGCCCGATACTTGGTCCAGAGCCTAGATGAGGCCGTTTAGACATGAAGGACCCTGGCGGCCCGGGGAGCGGCTTTCTCCTTGGCAGCTGTGACATCGGCGCCCGCTGCCGGCTTCTTGAATCCGTCGTCAAGGTCGAGGTCCGGATGGCAGCAGGCAATATTGCTCAAGACCATGAAGAGGGCATCGTGGGCAAGCTTCCGGGACTCGATCGTGAAACGCTCGGCCCTTCCCTCTTCATGCACCTTCAGTTTCTTGATCAGCTCATTGAAGAAGACTCCCAGCTTGATGCTTGGAACCTCGTGCTTGTCGACCAAGAAGGCTGGGCCGTCCATGCCCATCACCACAGCTTGGGCAGCAAGACGCTCGGCGATGTCGATCAGGCTCTTGATCTAGAGGTCGACCTGCTCGGACTGATTCTTTAGCTTGTCCTCTGCATCCTTCCGAAGACTCTTGGCGGTGTCCAGATCCTTGGACAGCAGCTGCTGGAGGGACTCGATGGACTCTACCGTGCTTTCCAGGATGCCGATCCTAGCCTTCATGTCTGTGATGGTGCCGTTGGTAGTATCAAGGCTCTGGGTCTTGAGGAGAGCTGCGACTGCACATCAGCCAGGAGGATCTCCGCCTTCCGCGCTTCTTCCTTAAGGGACGTCACCTCCTTGGCGCTCCTGGCAAGATCTTCCGTCAGCTTAACCACCTGTTGGTCGAGATCGGTCTTGGCGGCAGAGGCAGCTGCCAGGTCATCGGTGAACTTCTTTAGTTGGGTGGCCGAGTCAGCAGCAAGGGCATCCAGGGCAGCTCCATGCTTGTCTTCCAGTTCTTTGGTACACTGACGCACAAGAGTCTCCAGATTGTCGTCCTTGGCACGGAGAGTGGCTTCGAGCTTCTCCTCCCGGAGGGAGATCTCTTGCTCCCTGGCATCCAGAGATACCTTGCAGCCCGCCAGGCGCGCCTCGCGGGCCAAGATATCCTCTTTTGTCATCAGGAGCGTCTCCTGCTGCCTCATGAGCACCTTGAACTATTTATCATGCCACTCACGCAACTCCAGACATTTGTCCTTCAGCTTCTGGTCCACCTTGCTGGCGGACTCGCGCCGCTCCTTGAGAACCTGCCACTTCTAGTTGTGACGGGCCTGCATCTCCTTCACGCCCGTCGCCAGGGATTCCATGAAAGACAAGTCCATTGCGACGGCAGCTGAGTCATCGACCTCTCCAGCTCCCTAATAAAGCGGTGCCAAGAGACATTGAAGCTCTTCGTCGACCTCCGCACCCGTCGTCAGAGACAGGCCGGGGGCTCCAGTTCCGGACGACGACAACACCATGGCCAGTGTACTCGAGGAGGGAGGCGGAATTTCCATGATGATCCCAGAGGAAGGAAGCAGGTCCATGGTTTGGAGAGGAACTTTCCCCTCAACCACCACTTCCTCCTCCAGGGCATTCTCCGAGGAATGCTCTACCAACGCCAAAGGATCCTGCGCGTTCCCGGCAGCAAGGTCCTGCCCCTCAGCAGCAGCAATCTCTACGGCCTCATCTGCGGCAGCCCTTCCTATATCGGTCACCACCTCCAACAGCTCTGGCTCCTCGGCTTGGGGGGCTGCATATGAAGAGGCCGGCGAACAATGAAGAAACGGAAGTTTTAAACAAATGAGGAAATCAGGAGAAGTGATCAAAGTGAGAAAGGAAAAAGGGAATAAGTGGGGTACCTGGAGAAGTCTGCCGGGCGGGGACCTCAGTTTCCCCGGCAACATCTGTTGCCGGGCCATGAACTTCGCCCTCTGCCGTGGTAGTCACGGCAGCCTTCTGCGTGACCTCATCCGCGGAGGGTTCCGTGGGGGTCCTTTTGGCTCGAGTGGCGAGGGAAGCATGCCCCTCTGGGAGGGGCTCACCCTACGTCGCCTCGCCTCCCCCTCCGACCGAGGGAACAGGGAGGCCATCCCCGTCGCCTCCGGCAGATGGGGCCAAGTCCCCACTCCCGGGCCGAGGGCTGGACTGGGGGCTCGACGCGGAGTCCTTTGCGTCACCCCCCCGCCAAGGCCGAGCTATCCGCGCCCCTCAACGACCCAAGGCAGCGGAGCTTCTTCCGTGGGCGGTAAATGAGGGCTTCCGTGTCCTCCTCCACTTCCCTGCCGGCAACAGCAAAATGAAAGATCAGTCAGTGAAGGTAATCAAACATATCGAAGATGCTTACGAAGGGTAGGGTAAGTCTTCCTTACTCTTCTTCAATAAGCATGGAGTTCAAGTTGAACTCCATGGGAGGCGAGGGCTCCCTTCCTCTCTTTGGAGGTGGAGGGGCAGAACTCCCCGGCGGCTTCGGCGCCCGGCGTTGCGCCGGGGGCTCCGGGGAAGACGAGTTCTGTGAGGAGCTCGAGCCGGAGTGGGGGCTGGAATCCACTTCCACGTCCGCCGGTTGCTTGGCGGAGGAAGCCTTGGCCCGAACAAGGCGAGGAGATTGGCAACACGCCACCTCAGCCTTGGTGACCTTGGTAGTGGTCTTCTTCACCCTCTTGGCGGCTGGCGCTGGATTGGGGACCGACGCCCCTCGATTGGCAGCGCGTCTGCGGGTGCGCTGGTCTGGGATCGGCTCGGGGGCTTGAGGCCCAGCCACAAGCCACTCCTCCTGGAGCTCTGCCACCTCGTCTATCTCCTCCTCCTCTTGAAGTTTCATTGCCGCTGTGGCCAAGGTGTCAAGCCCGGCAAGGTTATCCCCGGCAAGCTCTTCCCCGGCAGCTCCCTCCATGGTTTGCATTTCGCTACCACCATGAGAAGAGCTTTCATCCTCGCCTTTTCCCTTGCCCTTCCCGGCCTTCGTGGCCTTTGCCATCTCCACAAGATGGGCAGCCTTGCCCTCCTCAACCCTCCTTAAGATATACGCCACCTCCACAGAGGAGGTGCATTTGTACATCCCAGTTTCAGCCCTGGTGGCCTTCTCCACCAGGGTGTTCGACCATTGGAGCTCTTCATCAAGAGTGGGTAGTCGCCAATCGCCTGCCACTCCATGGGCGTTGCAATCTGGCATCCATTTCAGTATCTGGTCCTGGGCTGAATTGATGTTCAGAGGGATGACGGTTGCCGGGAGCTTGAACAGCTCAAAGCTGCCAAACAATTGGTCACACAGCCAGGCATGGCCATAGACTGACAAGTTGTTAGCCAATCCTGGAAGCAAACTCATCCTATTAGCAGCATTGCCATATAGCCAGGCGGGTCTGTCCCTCTCCTGCAGTGGCGAGATGCGGCGAAGAAGAAAATCTGCCCCCACATGCTCAATGGTTAGCCCGGCAGCCTTCAAACGAGTAATCCTATTGATTGCCGGGCGCAACCTATCTTCCGTGAGGCCATGAGCGCTCCATTCCTTGCCGCGCTCAACACATTCCTTCCGTGCTTCACAAAATTCAGGGGCTTCCTCATCTTGAATCCAACACCAATCCCTCTCCACTCATCCCACCTCTCACACTGCTTCCCAGGGATATAATCCCAGAGCTTCCTCGCCACCCGCGGCATCCAGCTAACGTTTCTGGAGCGGTGACCCTTGTTCTCCACCCGTGGAATGAAATAATGCCAGAATAGATCCACATTGGGTTTGACTCCGACGATATTCTCGCACAAGTGTGAAAAAATGGCCATAGTCGCCATTGCATTTGGCGTGAAGTCGAGGAGGTGGAATCCATAGATGGTCATGATCGCCTCAAAGAATTCGGAGAAGGGGGGACAGAGGCCACAGATAAAGTAAGCTTAAAAGAATCGATATGAGTTTGGCAGATCTTCCTTCCCCTCCACAAAAACTTTGGGCGCCCCGTGCCCTTTCGGAACGGGCCTCCCCCATAGATACCCATACCTCGCTTGAAGAAATGGGCCGCTCAAGGTCGACGGAAGGAAGACGACATCTCCCCTCCATTTCTTGTTCAGCTCTGCTGCCCTCTTGCTTCCCTCGGCGGCAACTTCCTTCGCCACGGCCGTCTGCTTTCCCTTCTCTGCGGGTTTCTTCCCCATTTCTGCGGCGGCGATGTGGAAGGAGAAAAGGATTCAGTGGGAAGGGCGGCGGCAGACAGGAGAAAGGAAGGGGGAACCGTCATTTGGCTTGCGGAAGAAGATGATGGAAGGGCGAGACAAGCAACCAATGAACCGTGCCGCTCCGCTTTTCCCTGTTTTTAAGGGGAGAAGTGCAGAACAGAGGCACGACACTTTAGAAAGTTACCATTTTACCATAACTGCAACAGTCCCACGGCCCCACGACACGCAGTAATTGCGCGGAGTGGATGTTGGATTGACTAGTCGCCATGGCAAACCGGCATGCGCAGCCCTCTCCTGCCACGTGTCCGTGCACTGTTTTGGGGCCTAACCCAACATGCCACGCGACACGTGTGGCTCAGGCCCGGGGGCTTATGTCGGGCGAAACAGACAGGGGTATATATTTTCCCCTGACTGTTGCACGGACAAGCCAAGGCCATGCCAAGGTACAAGGAACCAAGAGCTTCGAAGGACCAACATGCAGATCAACAGGACCAAGATCGAACCAGAGAAACAAGATGCCACCAGGAGAAAAGCCTCCCTTGCTGGGCAGGTGAGCTCGATAAGGACGGGGTCACCCCCGGAGGAAGACGTCCAAGACGTCCCGGCAGGGCCTGCCAGGACTCACAAAGGCTAAACCACCTCACCCAACCGCTCCGCCACGACCCACATCGTCAATCAGTGTGGTGTCAAGCCGCAAGGTGACTAAGTGGCAGCCATTTGCCACATGGCGGCCTCTTTCTACAAGAAATGCCTACAGATGACACCCGTCCTACGACGTGTCGAGCAAGCAGGCGTGGAGCTGGCGAGACAGCCCGGCAAGGCTTGCCAGGCAACCAACGACGTGATGTTAAGCGGTGCATTTAATGCCCCCTGCCAGCCTGCAGAGTTAGGTATGATAGCACTGTTTGCTATCTTATCAGTGCATAATGACTACTTTGCCATTGTGGTAACCCCTTAATCTATAAAAGGAGGCCCATGGCAACCATAGAAAAGTGGAGAGGGTTGGACAACACACAGACCCATACGCGCGTAGCCACTACCGCCCCTGCGGGGCAAGTGTACTACGCTCCACCACCACTCTTCCACCATCAATCCACCAAAGCAGGAGTAGGGTTTTACGCCTCACGACGGCCCGAACCTGTGTAAAATTGCATGCGTGATCTCTGCCATGCTGTCCCACACTCATCTGCTCTTTGTGCAATGCGACGTCCCCTCTGCGAACCAGCAAGGGGCCCTCTGGTCCCATAGGTGGCCGTGGTTTCCCATGACAGACTTGCAGCCTTGTCTTTCCATCTTTCCCCTCCGTTCCCCGCCACCGTCATCACCGGCTTCTCGGTTGCTGGGGAAGGGATCACCCTCCTGGCGCTTTCGCCTCCTCCAGCAGTCTTCCAGCTGAGCTCCAACGGACTTCCCTGCCGGTGCTTGTGCCGGGGCTTCTGACTGGCCCTGGAGGCGGTGACCAGAGGACCACCGAGGTGCTCCCTCCATCCTCCTCCTTCGCAGCCACGCCACTCCCGATCTTGTCAGGCTACGCTTGGTAGGTCCTAACGGGATTGGGGTGACGTTTGCCGATGCACACCTTTCGCCCTCTTCTCTTCCCACCGCAATACCTGAGATAAGAGGGATAGGGAGAGGAGTTTACAGGGCACTTATCTCTTTTCAATCTTAAATCTGTAGGCATTTGCCAAATTTTAGTTCAAATAATATAATCTCTTGAAACCATGTCTATGTCCTGCAAGGTCTGTACTTGTTTAATCAGCATATTAATGAAAAAGATGAACCTTGCCGGGGACTCGTGCATGTATATGTCCATGCAGAGGTGGAATGCCTCTATATTTTTAAATAAACGAGTTTCCCTCGGCAGGTTATCCTGCCGGTACCCTCTATTTTGTTGCCGAGGAATTAAGCCTACCAGGCACAAATTGTGATGAGGGACCAGCCCCCCGCCAATCTTTTTTTATCAAAGGCCACTGCGACCATCCTGACCGAAGCAACTTTCACGTCAAGGGATGGGAGCACCTAAATTTCAAAAAGCGGCAAGGTTCTCTTATGCACTATTCTTTGCTTACAGAACACATATGGACAAGAGATAGAACTTATCTATTTCGCTTGCCGGAGATCGCAGTGTTGGTTCATCTTTCCATCTTCCCTTAGAGGCCAAGTTCTCAGCAGGGAACTGCAGTTTTATGCAGATGGAAATGATGCCATCTGCGATCATATCTACATGAACATGTGATGCTCATGAGATGCTTATGCATGCATGCAACTTGTCGGGGGCCCCCCGGTGCTTCATTTATTTCTCTGTTGCTCAGGGTCTGTGCCTGGCATTGTACAACGGGTTATATGCAACTGAGGCAAGGCCTGTACAAAAGGGTGGCTGCTGGGCAGGGCCCGACAGCCGCGCCTTACGGGTAGAACTTGCGGAGATGCTAAATATTCCATGAGTTTTGCAATTGAATGCCATCTCCGGTCTCTATACAGACTGCGCCAGGTCTGGTGACTCGAACTACCCGGTAAGGGCCTTCCCACTTCAGCGTTAACTTGTTTGTACCCTTGGCGGACTGAACGCGCCTAAGGACAAGGTCGCCTTCCTCAAAACACCGGGCATGAACCCTGCGGCTGTGATAGCGACGCAGGGCTTGCTGATAGCGTGCAGCACGCGTAGCAGCTCGGAGACGGTTCTCCTCGAGAAGCACAGCATCGTCACGCCGGTGCTGATCTTTCGCTACTTCATCGTAGGCAAGCACTCGAGGTGACCCATAAATGAGTTCCATGGGGATAACTGCTTCTGCCCGGTAGCTCTATTTGGTGTCGTTCTGAGGGACCAGGGAACTACCAGCAGCTCATCGATCCATCGCCTGCCGCACTTCTGCAGCGTATCAAATGTTCTTGTCTGGAGTCCTCGCAACACTTCAGCGTTCGCCCTCTCAACTTGTCCATTGCTTCTGGGATGTGCAATAGTGGCAAATGAGATCTTGCTTCCGAGGGCATGAACGTATTGCATGAAGGCGCAGCTCGTGAACTGGGTGCCGTCGTCGGTGATGATCCAGGCAGGGACCCCGAAGCGGCACACCAATCCTTTCAAGAACTTGATAGCTGACTGAGCAGTCACCTTTCTCATGGCATCTACTTCCAGCCACTTTGTAAACTTGTCGATGGCAACGAACAAGAATTCAAAGCCCCAGGCAGCTTGGGGGAAAGGGCCGAGGATATCGAGCCCCCAGACCGAAAACGGCCATGACAAAGGGATTGTCTGAAGAGCTTGTGCAGGCAGATGGATGTTCTTGGAATGGAACTGGCAGGCTTCACACTTGGTGACTAGCTTGACCACATCTTGGAGGGCTGTGGGCCATTAGAATCCTTGCCGGAATACTTTCCCAACCAATGCCCTTGATCCAATGTGGGAGCCGCACATGCCTTTGTGTATTTCCGCTAGTAGTTCCTTTCCTTCTTCCCGGCAGATGCACTTCAATTTCACACCATTGGGCCTTCTTCTGTATAGAGTGTCATCGACAAACTGATACATACTGGCCCTCCGGGCTACTCTTTCAGCTTCCACTTGCTCATCGGGAAATTCTCTAGTTTGGAGGAAATGGACTATGTGCCTTGCCCAAGTTGGAGCCTGGGGCTCGGCAACAAGGACTAGCGGCACCTCCTCATCTGTGGGAGCACATTCGTCCACCGCGGGCACCAGTGGGCCGGCAGGAGAGCGCAGCCCGGCAATCGATGGGGAGTTGTTTCCGGCAGGGTCCCTACCAGGAGCCCAGGAGGCACTACCGGGAGAGGCTTACCGGAGTCCAACTTCCTCCTTTTTCGGGCCATTGTTGCCAGGGATACGGAGGGCTGAGTAAGATGGAGAACAAAAGTTCCTGGTTCCACATGAAGTTTTTGTGCAGCACACTTTGACAGATGATCAGCTATGCTATTTTCCGCATGGGGGTACGTGCTCTATTTGAAATCCGTCAAAGCGCTCCTCCAATCTTCTCACTTCCTCAACATATGCCTCCATCAATGGACTTTGGTAATCCTTGTTGACTTGTCTCATCACAAGTTGTGATTCTCCTCGAATGATCAGCTTCTTGATTCCCAATTCTGTGGCAATCCTGAGCCCGGCAAGGAGCCCTTCATACTCTGCTGTATTGTTGGTTGCCTCCTCCTGGGGAAAAATGCATCTGGACGACGTACTTCAAGTGCTCCCCTGTGGGAGCAACGAGAAGCACGCCAGCCCCTGCACCTTGCAGGGAGAATGCACCATCAAAATACATGATCCATTCTTGGGACGCCTCCTTGCCTGGGGTAACTATTTCTAGTACTTCTTCATCAGGGGTTGGCGTCCATTCTGCAATAAACTCTGCAAATGCCCTGCTCTGAATTGTTGATGTGCTCTCAAATTTTAGGCCAAAGCTGGATAACTCCAAAGCCCACTCCACTATTCTGCCAATAGCCTCAGGGTTTCGGAGTGTCCTTTGCAACAGAAAGCGTGTGACAACCATGATCTCATGGGCTTGGAAGTAGTGGCGCAGTCTCCTTGAGGCCATGATGAGGCCAAAAATCAACTTTTGCACACCAGAGTACCTCGATCTAGCCCCCTGTAACAGGGATCTAACGAAGTACACAGGGCACTGCACCACTTTATTCCTTGCCGCATCCTTGGGGTTTTCCCTGCAGCCGTGCTCTTCTTTGTCCTGATCCTCACCTGGTCCCGCCTAGCTTTGCTCACTTTCTGTTTCCTCTACTTCCCGCTGTGCCACTAGGGCTGCACTAACCACTTGATTAGTTGCCGCTAAGTACAGCAGCAATGGCTCTTGTGGTTTAGGGGCAACCAAAGTGGGCACAGAGGACAAGTAGGTCTTCAAATCTCATAAAGCTGCGTCTGCTTCTGGGGTCCACTTCATGGGCCCTGCCTTCTTAAAAATTTTGAAGAACGGCAGGGCGTGCTCGGCAAACTTGGAGATGAATCTGCTAAGTGCGGCAACGCACCTTGTCAGACGCCTCACATCTTTGACTGTCCTGGGTGCCTGGATCTACTCAATAGCCTTGATCTTGTCGGGGTTGGATTCGATCCCACGATGGGACACGAAGAACCCAAGTAGCTTGCCGAAGGGAACGCCAAACACACACTTCTCCGGATTTAGCTTCAAGTTGATCTTGCGTAGATTAGCAAATGTCTCCTCCAAATCCTGGATGAGAGTTGATCTGTCCTTGGTCTTGACCACAATATCATCCATATAAGCCTCAATGTTTCTATGCAACTGTGGTTCAAAACCAATCTGGACTGCTCTTGCAAAAGTGGACCCGGCACTCTTTAACCCGAAAGGCATGCGCACAAAGCAGTACATACCACATGGGGTGATGAACGAGGTCTTCTCTTCGTCTTCCTTGGACATGAAGATCTGATGATACCCAGAGTATGTATCCAGAAAGGAGAGCAAATCACACCCTGAAGTGGAGTCCACAATCTGGTCGATGCGCGGCAAGGGAAATGGGTCCTTCGGGCAAGCCTTGTTGAGATCTGTGAAATCTATGCAAAGCCTCCATTTTTCGTTAGCCTTGCGTACGACCACCGGGTTTGCTAACCATGTCAGATGCAGTACTCCTCTGACCAGACCAGCTGCCTTAATCTTCTTAATCTCTTCGGCAATGAATTGTCGCCTCTCCAAGGCCTGCTTTCGAACCTTGTGCTTGGCTGGTCGGGCATGTGGGCAGACAGCAAGGTGGTGCTCGATTACCTCCCTGGGAACACCAGGGATATCAGATGGTTGCCAGGCAAACACATCGATATTCGCCCGCAGGAAGGCAACGAGCGCGCTTTCCTATTTATCATCAAGGGTGGCACTGATAGTGAAGGTACCATCAACGCCAGCCAGCCCTGCCGGGACCTTCTTCACATGTGGTGCAGCGACCTTGGATCTCTTGCTGTTGGAACTCTCCGGCAAGTCATCAACAGGCGCAACGCACTTCGAAGAGGTACGCTTCCCAGATTCCTTGCTGGTGTCCCGGCTATCCTTCTTCTTTCCTTTGTTTTCCTTGGCAGGGACTGCTGCTGCCGTGGCCTCTGCCGCGACTGCGTCCTGGAACATCTTATCCACGCAAATGATTGCGTCTTTCTCGTCTGACGGAATGGAAATGACTCCTACCAGCACTGGCATCTTCAAAGTGTTGTAGGCATAGTGGGATGCCGCCATGAATTTTGCCAGAGCTGGCCGTCCAAGGATCCCATTGTACGGTAGGGGGAGGTCGACCACATCAAACGCAACCTTGTCAGTCCGATAGTTCAATTCTCCCCCAAACGTCACTGGCAACGTGATCTTTCCCTTAGGATGACTCCTGCCGGGATTGACTCCTTGAAACGTGCCCGTGACCTTTAGTTCTTCCTCTGTTATCTGAAGCTTGCTCGCTGGTGAGAGGAGTGCAAAGATGCACCCCCGTCAATCACAAGGCGTCACTGGCCTTCTGGAATTCCTGCTCGCTGGTTTCCTCTTCATCCCCTCCATCACTCTCATCATTGCAAACTTCCTTCTCTCGGCCCCTGGCGGGTTTTCCTTGGTTCTGAAAAGCCTTGCCGGGGCGATTTGCTTCACCACCTCGGCCCTTCCCGCCAGTGCCATTCTGACCTTTTTCCTTACCACGCTTCTCATATTCAGCCCTCTGCCTCCTGACGAGCTGCTCAACCTGATGACACTCTTGGAGATCGTGGCCTTTGGTCCGATGGATCTTGCAGTATGGCCCATCGCCTTTCCCAGCCCTCTCAGTAGTCGCAGCTTCCCGGCAGTCAGCGCACGCAGCAGCTTCCTTGCCGGGGGCTTCGGCCTTAGCCTTCTTGCTGGTACTAAGCATGCCTAATCCCTCGACGGTCATCACTGCCTTATCCTTGTGTCTCTTGTTGCGCTTCTTGTTCTTCTTCTTTTGACTAGTGGATTCATCATCATCCTCTGAGTCGATGTCGATGCAATCCTCCTCTCCAGGGAGTTTCCTTCCCTCCTCCACCCGAGCGCATTTGTCCACCAAGGTGTAAAGCTCCTTCACAGTCTTGGGCAACCGTACATTCATCTTGGAACATACCCTGCGGTTGTGCACATTGGATTGGAAGGCAGCTATCACAGCTGCCGGGTGGATATTTGGGATATTTCTGTGGACTCTGCTGAATCTCTGCAAATACTAGCGGAGAGTCTCTTCTTCTTTCTGTAGGAGAAGCTGCAAGTCGCTGGGCCATCCTGGTTCTTGATGGCCGCCCGTGAAGGCGCCAATGAACTCATGTCATAGGTCAGCCCATGACGAAATGGAGTTCTCCGGTAGGTGCATCAGCCAAGACCTCACATTGGACTTGAGTGCCAAAGGGAAGTAGTTGGCAAACACCTTCTCATCTCTTCCTCCGGCAGCTTGAACAGCGATGGTGTAGATGCTCAAGAACACTGCCGGGTTCAGCCTCCCATCATACTTCTCGGGTATCTCTGGCTTGAACGTGCGAACAGATGGCCAACAGACTTGCCGCAGCTCACGAGTAAAGGCAGGGCACCCAACCTCGAAAGGCAGGCACCCGCTATCCTCGAGCGCAGCCTCATCGACGTCGGGGCCTTCGCACCCATTGGTCCGATGGTGGTCGTCGCGCCGTCACTCGATGTTGACGCACGCGGCTCACCTCTGCCTGTCCTCCGTGGCTCGCCGTTGGCCTGGACATGCTCGAGGGTCAAAAGAGGCCATCGAGACATCATTAGGTTCTTTATTCCGCGGCCCCCGCGCTGGTTGCCGTGGTGGGGACTACACAGTGGGGGTGGCCCCTTCTGTATGGCCAGCAGTGCGAGCCGTTGTCATCGCTTGGGGAGGCCGTGGCGGGCCAGCTCGATGTGAACCCCCAGCCTCGGCAAAGCCAATCAGACTCTGAATGGTGGCTCTCCATTCATCCATCTGATCGGCCGCCGGTGGGAACCTCAACAGCAACTGGGCCCACGCCATGGCCTCCGTAGCGGTGCTTGGCATTGGTGATGATGATGTAGATTGTATCGTCGCCCGGCTTCTGACGGTGCCAGTGGTGACTGCGTTGCGCCCTCAATGTTGCAAGCCAGCCACTTGGATAGCACGGTGATGCGGTGAAGGCGCTTGAGGGCCAGTGGCTCCATTGGGCACAGTGGTGGGTCAACCCGCTCCGGGGGAGGTGCGTGCCCTGCGGTCGCGCCCGTGGCGGGGGCGATCGGAGGGTGGTGATTTGTCCCAGACCGGGTGCCACCACTATGGCTGTGCCCTTCGGTGAGGGAAAGAGGTACAGACGGAATAACCCCTTCGGTCGTACCTCGTGGAGCATGACCACTGGGATGTTGCTGATGCTGCTGTCCTCCGGTGCCTCCCGCTCCTGCTTCGGCTGTCGGGGAGGTGGTGACAACACCGCCTGCGCCGACCGCGTCCCCCGCAGCGCCCACATCCTTGTGTGCCTCTGCATTCCCCGCGGCGTTGGCGGCCGCGGGTGGCGGAGCCTTCGAGGTGGACGGGTGAGCTGCAGCACCGAGTTTCTTCTTGTGCGCCATAGTCGATGGAGCCGTCGATGATGAAAATGGCGATGAAGATGACACGCTGCTCACACTTTCAGGTTCACGCAAGTGATCCCCCTACCTGGCGCGCCAAAGATGTCGTGGAAAACCATGGCCACCTATGGGACCAAGAGCCCCTTTCTAGTTCGGTGGGGGGATGGCACGTTGCACAAAGAGCAGAGGAGCGTGGAACAGCACGGCAGAGATCATGCGGGCAATCTTTACCCAGGTTCGGGTCGCCGTGAGGCATAAAACCCTACTCCTGCTTTGGTGGATTAATGGTGAAAAAATGGTAGTGAGCGCAACACGCTCGCCCGGCAGGGTTGCGTCGGGGCAAAAATGGTTACACGCGTATGGGTGTCTGAGTGAATGGATTAGCCAACCCTTTCTACGGTTGCCTTGGGCCTCCTTTTATAGATAAAGGGGTCACCATAGTGGCAAATCAGTCACTATGCACTGATTAGATAGAAAACAGTGCTATCATACCTAACTCTGTAGGCTGACAGAGCGCATTAAATGCGCAGCTCAACGTCACATCATAGCTCGCCCGGCAGGCCCTGCCGGGCTATTTTTCCAGCTTCGCGCCTGCCTGCTTGATACGTTGCAGGACAGGTGTCGCTTCGAGGTAATTTCTGTAGGAAGTGGCTACCATGTGGCGAATAGCAGCCACTTAGTCACTTTGGAGCTTGACACCGCACCGATCGACGACGTGCGTCGTGATGAGGTGGTGCCGTGGGGTGGTTCTGCCTTCGTAAGCCCCGGCAGGCCTGCCGGGACGACCCGAAGGCTTGCTTCCGGGGTAACCCCATCCTTGCCAGGCTCGCCTGCCCGGCAAGGGAGGTTTTTCCCTTAGCAATATCTTGCTTCTCTGGCTAGTCTTGGTCCTTTGAAGAACTGATCCCTTGTTCTCCAATCTGACCTTGGTGCTGCGATCTTGTTCTCGTGCCTGTGCATAGTCTGGGCAACGAACCCAGGGTTTGTTGCACCAACAACTTTGTTCAATATTTGGGAGCAGAAGCATTAACGTTTTCAGTTCTCTTGAATTGAACTTTCAGGATTTGTCAAACTTCACAAATCTTGACTCTTGAAAATCCTAAAACTACGATTATTTTCGAATGGAGGGGGTACATTTGAATATACATTGTACACGAGTATATATTAAAAAATATGCAACTTACCTCAATTCATGCATGGTTCCAGATATAATCTCCTTGGTTGCAAAAGAATAGTTAGACATGCGTATGAATATATAGCATGTTCAAACGCACACCAAAGATTGATGCCCCCTTTTAGATCTGATTTACAAATGACATTATCTCGGATTCAAATAGATGAATGCACTTCCTATGAATTCGAATCTTCGAAACCCCCTTTATGTTGAATTCAACATTTATTCTATTTCGTAGCTAGCAATTTGGAATGTATCCATATAAGTGACAAATGTATAAAGCGCTTGACACTAACAACATGGAGTGCACTCATTAATGTTTATATATGAATTGTAAAAGCAATGCATTGTCTGGATTTCAAACCAATCTCACTCTATGGATTGATAATATGAAATAAACACATGCACATGCTAGAATTCAATAGAGTATGGGTGTCTGATAGACTGATGTTCGTTCATACGCAAATTGCAAAATTCATGATCTCATTCAAAAATAATAATGTCATTTATATTTTAATTTAATGCATAGAACTGCCTTTTACACGTAGATGCACTATTCCTCGGCCCGTTCTCACACACGCGCTATATATCTCTCTATCTGACGCATAAGTGCACACACGTTATATACATCGGCAGTTCTCTCTCACACATGCTCACAATCTCTCCCGGGGTGTCTCACGCACACACTCTCTATATATCTCCCTCTCTCTTTCTTACTACTATGTACCACTCTTTTCACTAATCTCAGTTGGAAAACACTATTTCTCTCGCATGCATATATACACGCGCACGGTCTCTACTAGCCCTCTATAGGCACATATATGTGCCTACGTGTCTCCCGCATGCACATTATCTTTAGGCCTCTCTCGCACACATTGCCCCCCACCTCTCTCTTAGTAGTTGGCAGATATGATTCCATCAGATCATTCGGTAGGATATCCCTGACTGTTAGGCTGGATGGTAATACGAGGCAAAGTTTTACCCAAGTCCGGGCCCTTGCAGTTGAGGAAAAAGCCTACTCCTGGTACTGTATATTTGTGATAGGGGTGTGTACAAAGTACACTTGAATACCAGACATTGTGCATGTGTGTATACTATCGACGAACTAGACCCCGGGCTATATAACATACTCGGGGCCTAGGGTCACAAATCATATATAGTCGGCTTACCATCAGTGGGGATAGAGTCCTCCACGACTCTGGTAGCTTCGTCTTGTACACCGAGTCCTCCACATGGGTCTTCGTACAACGTGTCTCGGTCCAACCTATGTGGCGCAGGATGGAACCGACCCATGAGTCCTCACGTTGACCCACCACAACTAGAAATGATGTGCCCACCACACCCCACACACAATCGGCCACTAATAAAATAAGCATATACAATAGTACAAAGTTATACATGAAAGTTAATTGCATGGTTCATCCAATAATATTTTTCTGCATTGTGAATGTTTATATTTTCTCCTAAAATATTAGTCACGGGAAAAAGAAACGAAGGGCATATCTCTCCTTGTCTCCACCGAACACCCCCTCTCTCTACACCACTTTCACGTACGCACACAAACTATCTCTGGGGCCTCTAAAAGTATGCCCCTAACACATTCACGTGTGACGGTCACTGTATTTTAAGGGAAAGCACTATACGGTCACTGGACTTCAGAATATGCTCATTACGGTCACCGTATACATTCTCGTGGTGATCATACGGTATCTAGCTCAAGATACGTCTCCGTATTTTGTTGATGATAGTGACGGACATTGTATTTGATGCGTGCTCCGTATTTTGTTGACGACACTTATGGTCATTGTATTTGAAGCGAAAGCACGATATGGTCACTGGACTTCAGAATAACTCATCATGATCACCATATACATTTTGTGGTGCTAACCAACCTGTGGTTGCGAGCACCAGGGTTAAAGTCCTGGTGCTCGCATTTATCCTGGATTAATCTCAGTATTTTCCGGCGATGTGCGGTCAGTGGGAGGAGACGTTCCCCTCGACTACGAGGCACCTATGGTGACTTGATAAAATCTCAAGATCATATGCTGGCTCACTCTCTCAAAGGTGCTCATGGGGGTAGGGTGTGCATGTGTGCGCTTATAGCCATGAGTGTTTGCGCGTATATATGAGCGCTTGCGTCTGTACTGTGTTAAAGAAATACATGTCGTGATTATATAGTCACTGGCTCACCCGTACAACTCCGTAATTTGTTGATGACACAATCAATTGACGAGTCAAACGTTCCACGTGGTGCAACTAGTGTTGCACCATCAGCGCGCGTAACCGTAGGGCCCACCTGTCAGCGCGTATATCTCTACTCTTATAAAAAACAGAGTTGCTGATGATGGTGTGCCTGCCATCCTGCAATATAGGCCATCCAATTTATATCTGACGGATAGGAAGGAAACTATGGCAATTTTGCAAAAAGATTCCCGCACCCCTCTCCACATTTGCAAATAAGTCCTTCCCTCATTCATCGTTTTCTCTCACAAGATAAACTACTCATACAAATGCATCTTGATGTTCCGTGCAACGCACGTGCATCTTGCTAGTGAAAGAAAGAAATGGTAGCTTGAGTCTATACTTTGTTAATAAAATACATTTTATGGTGATCATACAGTCACTGGCTCACCATACAGCTCCGTAATTTGTTGATGACACGATCAATTGACCAGTCAAACGGTCCACATTCACCAGCGCACATTACCGTAGGGCCCACCCATCAGCGCGTATATGAAAGACAGAAATGGTAATAAATTAGTGGTCGGTGGGGATTCAAAGTCGTGAGGCCTCTGGTTGGCAGCCCGCGCAACCTAACCACAGCGGACAAGGATCGCCTTGTGATGATATGTTGAGCTGGCCGTTTTAATTGCACGCACACACGAGCCACCGTGGTGAATACAAACACATCACACATGCGCACAAAACACCCGCAACGCCCGCATGCATGCATGCAATACTCACACGTACACATGCATGCACGCCACAATCGCACGAACACATGCACGCATGCAGGCGTGCAACATTGACACGTACACATGCACTCATGAACACACGCACGCACGCACATATGCATGCAACACTGAAACGTACACATGCACGCACGCAACACTCGCACGCCTGCATGCATATAGCACACGACGCAAGACACACGCTCAACCTATACGTGCATGCACCTTTTTTTAAGGACATGGATTCTTACAGGTATTAGTCAATCTTATCTATGATAAGCAGAACATTGATGTTTGCAGCGGTCTTTATGAATCACAACATGTCGAACGGGCTATCAATGTTGTCGCGGGAAACCACGGCCACCTATGGGGCCAACGGTCCCTTGCTGGTTTGGCGGGGGGATGGCACGTTGCAAAAAGAGCAGAGGAGCATGAAACAGCACGGCAGAGATCGCACAGGCAGTCTTTACCCAGGTTTGGGCCACCGTGTGGCGTAAAACCCTACTCCTGCTTTGGTGGATTGATGGTGGATTGTGGTGGAAAATGCAACGCTCGTGCCCGGCAGGGTTGCCTTGGGACGAGAACGGCTACGCGCGTATGGGTGTACAAGGGTCCGAATCCTTTCTATGGTTGCCATGGGCCTCCTTTTATAGATCAAGGGGTTACCACAGTGGCAAATTAGTCATTATGCACTGATTAGATAGCAAATAGTGCAGTCATACCTAACTCTGCAGGCTGACAGGGCGCATTAAATGTGCTGCTCAATGTCACATCATAGCTTGCCTGGCAAGCCCTGCCGGGCTGCTTTGCCAGCTTTGCGCCTGCTCGCTTGATGCATCGCAGGACGTGTGTCGCTTGTGGGTATTTTCTGTAGGAAATGGCTGCCATGTGGCGTATAGCAGCCACTTAATCACTTGGTGGCTTGACACCGCACCGATCGATGACTTGCGTCGTGATGAGGTGGTGCGGTGGAGTGGTTCTGCCTCCGTAAGACCCGGCAAGCCTACTGGGGCGAACCGAAGGCTTGCTTCCGGGGGTGGACCCATTCTTGCCAGGCTCGCCTGCCGGGCAAGGGAAGTTCTTTTTCCTTAACAGTATCTTGCTTCTCCGGCTTAGTCTTGGTCCTCTTGTGCTGCACGCTGGCCCTTGGAGTTGTAATCTTGTTCTCGTGCCTGTGCACAGTCTGGGCAATGGACCCGGGGTTTGTTGCACCGACAGAAGCCCCCGGGCCTATCCCAAACACGCTTCCGGGCGTCGTCGAGGTATGCCCTAATAACTGCACAGGCAGGGCCGTGGGAGTGGCTCGCCCCTTGAGATCTTCTTTGCTTCTTCATTAATCTTGGACCAGGGCCAGTTTCCGGTTTTCCCGCGCATCGTGTGCAACGTTACAGAAAAACTCAGATCATGGCCCGCGAGCTGCCCACGCCCCACGATCACGGGGCAGAAACTGCCATCCCACTTACTCCCTGCTCCATGCGCACCCGCCATGTGTACCTCATGCATTGGGTATGGTAGGTGGTGGATGCGGAGAGCACGGGGGCGAGTGCCATGGCAGAAAGCCAGGCGTCATTGGTTGGAGCAGAGGGTCGGCCCTGATTCTCTGAGCCACTGAAGGCGCAAGGCGGCCGTATTGGGGGAGCAGTGCGGCCGCTCCCAGAGCGAGAGGCCAGCCCCCTGCCCCGTCCTTCTATAAGAGGGGGCAGGAGTGGTGCATTTTCTCACACACACTTCTTCCTCCCCCTCCTCAATCTTTCTTCGCTCGTCATGGTGAGGGGATGAGGGCGTGGTGGTACTCCTGTGGCAGCGACGAGGACTTCTGCTCGACAGCGCATCCCTCCTCCTCTGGACCACACGGTGGTGGAACTCGCTGTGAGAGGAAGAGGGAGGGGGCGAGGTCGAGGTCACCGCGGCGATCGAGGAGGAGGAGGACGAGGCGGCGCACTGGCCGTGCCCCCACCGGATGCTCCTCCTCTGATGGAAGGCCACGTCGGAGACCAGCCTCGAGAGTTTGTCATTAGGCTGTACAAGCCTCCGTGCGGCCATCTCTGCCTCCCTACTCCATTTGCATGGATAATGGAGCTCGAACAGTCGCGCGCCCTGAGGCTGCACATGAGGGGCTGCAGAAATGGCGGCATGTGGGTAGATGTCGACTTCCCTGCTCCTCATGTTATGTACCTCTGCCGTGGCTAGAAGACCTTCGCTAGAGCCCATAGCTTGTCGGAGGGGCACATTCTCCAGTTTAAATTGATGGAGAGCGGCCTGCTTTCTGTCAAGATTTTTGGGCGCTCAGGAGCTCGCTTAGGCTGGCTGCCGGGCAGGGCCCAACAGCCGAGCCTTACGGGTAGAACTTGCGGAGATGCTCAATATTCCATGAGTTTTGCAATTGAATGCCATCTCCGGTCTCCAGACGGACTACGCCAGGTCTGGCGACTCGTACTACCTGGTAAGCGCCTTCCCACTTCGGCGTCAACTTGTTTGCACCCTTGGCGGACTGAACGCGCCTAAGGACAAGGTCGCCTTCCTCAAAACACCGGGCATGAACCCCGCGGCTGTGATAGCGACGCAGGGCTTGCTGGTAGTATGCGGCACTCGTAGCAGCCCGGAGACGGTTCTCCTCGAGTAGCACAGTGTCATCACGCTGGTGCTGATCTTGCACTACTTCATCATAGGCAAGCACTCGAGGGGAACCGTAAATGAGTTCCGTGGGGATAACTGCTTCTGCCCCATAGACTAGGGAGAAGGGTGTTTGCCCGGTAGCTCGATTTGGTGTCGTTCTGAGGGACCAGAGAACTAACAACAGCTCATCAATCCAACGCCTGCCGCACTTCTGCAGTCTATCAAATGTTCTTGTCTTGAGTCCGCGTAGCACTTCAGTGCTCGCACTCTCAGCTTGTCTATTGCTTCTGGGATGTGCAACAGAGGCAAATGGGATCTTGCTTCCAAGGGCATGAACATATTGCATGAAGGCGCGGCTCGTGAACTGGGTACCGTCGTCAGTGATGATCCGGGAAGGGACCCCGAAGCGGCACACCAATCCTTTCAAGAACTTGATAGCTGACTGAGCAGTCACCTTTCTCACGGCAGCTACTTCCGGCCACTTTGTAAACTTGTCGATAGCAACGAACAAGAATTCAAAGCCCCCGGCAGCTCGGGGGAAAGGGCCGAGGATATCGAGCCCCCAGACCAAAAACGGCCATGACAAAGGGATTGTCTGAACTGCTTGTGCAGGCAGGTGGATATTCTTGGAATGGAACTAGCAGGCTTCACATTTGGTGACTAGCTCGACTGCATCTTGGAGGGCTATGGGCCAATAGAATCCTTGCTTGAATGCTTTCCCAACTAATGCCCTTGATCCAATGTGGGGGCCGCACATGCCTTTGTGAATTTCAGCCAGCAGTTACTTTCCTTCTTCCCGGCAGATGCACTTCAATTTCACACCATTGGGCCTTCTTCTGTACAGAGTGTCATCGACAAACTGATACATACTGGCCCTCCGGGCTACTCTTTCAGCCTCATCCTACTCATCGGGAAGTTCTTCGGTTTGGAGGAAGTGGACTATGTGCCTTGCCCAAGTTGGAGCCTGGGGCTCGGCAACAAGGACTAACGGCACCTCCCCGCTCACGGGGGTGTGTTCCTCGACCACGGGGGCCAGTGGCCTGGCAGGAGGGTGCAACCCAGCAAGTAATGGGGAGTTGTTTCCGGCAGGGTCCCTGCCAGGAGCCCCAGGAGGCTCTACCGGGACAGGCTTACCGGAGTCCAATTTCCTCCTCTTTCGGGCCATTGTTGCTGGGGATACGGAGGGCTGAGCAAGATGGAGAACAAAAGTTCCTAGTTCCACAGGAAGTTTTTGGGCAGCACACTTTGACAGATGATCAGCTATGTTGTTTTCCCCACGGGGTACGTGCTCTGTTTTCAATCCGTCAAAGTGTTCCTCCAATCTTCTCACTTCCTCAATGTATACCTCCATCAATGGACTTTGGTAATCCTTGTTGACTTGTCTCACCACGAGTTATGAATCTCGTCGAATGATCAACTTCTTGATTCCCAATTATGTGGCAATCCTGAGCCCGGTAAGGAGTCCTTCATACTCTGTTGTATTGTTGGTTGCTTCCTCCCGGGGAAAATGCATTTGGGCGACGTACTTCAGGTGCTCTCCAGTGGGAGCAACAAGAAGCACGCTAGCCCCTGCACCTTGTAGGGAGAAAGCACCATCAAAATACATGATCCATTCTTGGGGCGCTTCCTTGCCGGGAATAACCATTTCCATTACTTCCTCATCAGGGGTTGGCATCCATTCTGCAATAAACTCTGCCAATGCCCAGCTCTGAATTGTTGATGTGCTCTCAAATTTTAAGCCAAAGCTGGATAACTCCAAAGCCCACTCCACTATTCTACCAGTAGCCTCAGGGTTCCGGAGTATCCTTTGCAACAGAAAGTGAGTGAAAACCATAATCTCATGGGCTTGGAAGTAGTGGCGCAGTTTCATTGAGGCCATGATGAGGCCAAAAATCAACTTTTGCACACCAGAGTACCTCGATCTAGCTCCCTGCAACAGGGAACTGACGAAATACACTGGGCGCTGCACCACTTTCTTCCTTGCCGCATCCTTGGCATTGCCCCTGCTGCCGTGCATCTCTCTGTCCTGATCCCCATCTGATCCTGCCGATTTCTGCTCACTCTCTGCATCCTCTACTTCCCGCTGTGCCACCAGGGCTGCACTAACCACTTGATTAGTTGCCGCCAAGTACAGCAGCAACGGCTCTTGTGGCTTTGGGGCAACCAAGGTGGGCACAGAAGATAAGTAGGCCTTCAAATCTTGCAAAGCTGCATCTGCTTCCGGGGTCCACTTCATAGGCCCTGCCTTTTTCAAGATTTTGAAGAATGGCAGGGCACGCTCGGTAGACATGGAGATGAATCTGCTAAGTGCGGCAATGCACCCTATCAGACGCCTCATATCTTTGACTGTCCTGGGTGCCTGAATCTACTTGATAGCTTTGATCTCGTCGGGGTTGGCTTCGATCCCACGATGGGATATGAAGAACCCAAGTAGTTTGCCGGAGGGAACGCCAAACACACACTTCTCCGGATTTAACATTAGGTTGATCTTTCACAGATTAGCAAATGTCTCCTCTAAATCCTAGATGAGGGTTGATTTGTCCTTGGTTTTGACCACAATGTCATCCATATAAGCCTCAATGTTTCTGTGCAACTATGGCTCATAACCAATCTGGACTGCCCTTGCAAAGGTGGACCCGGCACTCTTTAACTCAAAAGGCATCCGTATGAAGCAGTGCGTACCACATGGGGTGATGAACGAGGTCTTCTCTTCGTCTTCCTTGGACATGAAGATCTGATGATATCCGGAGTATGCATCCAGAAAAGAGAGCAAATCACAACCTGAAGTGGAATCCACAATCTGGTCGATGCGCGGCAAGGGGAATGGGTCCTTCGGGCAAGCCTTGTTGAGATCCGTGAAATCTATGCAAAGCCTGCATTTCCCGTTAGCCTTGCGAATGACCATTGGGTTTGCTAACCATGTTGGTTGCAGTACTCCTCTGACCAGACCAGCTGCCTCAAGCTTCTCAATCTCTTCGGCAATGAACTGTTGCCTCTCCAAGGCCTGCTTTCGAACATTCTGCTTAACAGGTCGGGCATGTGGGCAGACAATAAGGTGGTGCTAGATTACCTCCCTGGGAACACAGGGGATATCAGATGGTTGCCAGGCAAACACATCGATATTCACCCGCAAGAAGGCAACGAGCGTGCTTTCCAATTTGTCATCAAGGGTGGCGCTGATAGTGAAGGTACCATCAACGCCAGCCAGCCCTGCCGGGACCTTCTTCACAGATGGTGCAGCGACCTTGGATCTTTTGCTGTTGGAACTCTCCGGCAAGTCGTCAATAGGTGCAGCGCACTCCGAAGAGGTACGCTTCTTGGACTCCTTGCTGGTGCCCCTGTTATCCTTCTTCTTTCCTCTGTTCTCCTTGGCGGGAATTGCTGCTGCTGCTGCCTCTGCCGTGACTGCGTCCCGGTACATCTTATCCACGCAAATGATTGCGTCTTTCTCATCCGATGGGACGGAAATGACTCCTACCGGCCCTGGCATCTTCAGGGTATTGTAGGCATAGTGGGATGCTGCCATGAATTTTGCCAGAGCTGGATGTCCAAGGATCCCATTGTACGGCAAGGGGAGATCGACCACATCAAACACAATCTTCTCAGTTCGGTAATTCAATTCTCCCCCAAATGTCACTGGCAACGTAATCTTTCCTTTAAGATGACTCCTACCGGGATTGACTCCTTGAAACGTGCCCATGAGTTTTAGCTCCTTCTCTGCTATTTAAAGCTTGCTGATAACCTTTGGGGAGATCAGATTCAACCCGACCCCACCGTCAACCAACATCTTTGTGACCTTGAGGTTGCGAATTGTTGGAGAGACCAACAACGGCAAACACCCTACCACAGTGGTGCGGTCAGGATGGTCCTCTTCATTAAAGATAATGGGCGTGCGTGACCATTTGAGCAGCTTCCGAGACTCTGCCGCTGCCTCCACGACATTGACCTCACGCGCCCACCATTTAAGTTGGCGGTGAGAGGAGTGCAAAGATGCACCCCCATCAATGCATAGGGCGTCAGTGGCCTTCTGTAATTCCTGCTCACTGGTTTCCTCTTCATCCCCTTCATCACACTCATCATTGTAGACTCCCTTATCTCGGCCCCTGGTGGATTTTCCTTGGTTCCTAAAGGGCTTGCCGAGGCGATTTACTTCACGACCTCGGCCCTTCCCGCCAGCGCCATTCTGACCTTTTTCCTTGTCCCACTTCTCATACTCAGCCCTCTGCCTCTTAACGAGCTGCTCAACCTGATGACACTATTGAAGGTCGTGGCCCTTGGTCCGACGGATCTTGCAGTACGGCCCATTGCCTTTCCTAGCCTTCTCGGCAGCCGCAGCCTCCCGACAATCAACGCATGTGGCAGCTTCCTTGCCGGCAACTTTGGCCTTAGCCTTCTTGCCGGTAATAAGCGTGCCCGATCCTTCGACAGTCATCACTGCCTTATCCTTGCACCTCTTGTTGCGCTTCTTGCTCTTCTTCCTCTGACTGACGGATTCATCATCATCCTCTGAGTTGATGTCGATGCAATCCTCCTCTCCAGGGAGTTTCCTTCCCTCCTCCACCCGAGCGCACTTGTCCACCAATGTGTAAAGCTCCTTCACAGTCTTGGGCAACCGCACGTTCATCTTGGAACAAATCCTGTGGTTGCGCACATTGGACTGGAAGGCAGCTAGCACAGCTGCCGGGTGGATATTTGGGATATTTCTGTGGACTTTGCTGAATCTCTGTAAATACTTACGAAGAGTCTCTCCTTCTTTCTGTTGGAGAAGCTGCAAGTCGCTGGGCTGTCCTGGTTCTTGATGGCCGCCAGTGAAGGCACCGATGAACTCATGGCACAGGTCAGCCCATGATGAAATGGAGTTCTCCGGTAGGTGCATCAGCCAAGACCTCACGTTGGATTTGAGTGCCAACGGGAAGTAGTTGGCAAACACCTTCTCAGATCTTCCTCCGGCAGTTTGAACAGCGATGGTGTAGATGCTCAAAAACTTCTCTCCAGGGATTCATCGTCATCCTCTGAGTCGATGTCAATGCAATCCTCCTCTCCAGGGAGTTTCCTTCCCTCCTCCACCCGAGCGCATTTGTCCACCAAGGTGTAAAGCTCCTTCATAGTCTTGGGCAACCGTACATTCATCTTGCAACATACCCTGCGGTTGCGCACATTGGATTGGAAGGCAGCTATAATAGCTCCCGGGTGGATATTTGGGATATTTCTGTGGACTCTGCTGAATCTCTGCAAATACTAGCGAAGAGTCTCTTCTTCTTTCTGTAGGAGAAGCTGCAAGTCACTGGGCCGTCCTGGTTCTTGATGGCCGCCCGTGAAGGCGCCAATGAACTCATGTCATAGGTCAGCCCATGACGAAATGGAGTTCTCCGGTAGGTGCATCAACCAAGACCTCACATTGGACTTGAGTGCCAAAGGGAAGTTGTTGGCAAACACCTTCTCATCTCTTCCTCCGGCAGCTTAAACAACGATGGTGTAGATGCTCAAGAACACTGCCGGGTTCAGCCTCCCATCATACTTCTCAGGTATCTTCAGCTTGAACGTCTGAGCGGATGGCCAACGAACTTGCCGTAGCTCACGAGTAAAGGCAGGGCACCCAACCTCAAAAGGTAGGCACCCCCCGTCCTCGAGCGCAGACTCGTCGACGTCAGGATCACCGCACCCATTGGTCCGGCGGTGGTCGTCGCGGCGTCGCTCGATGACGACGCACACGTCTCCCCTGTGCCTGTCCTCCGGGGCTCGCCGTTGGCCTGGACGTGCTCGAGGGTCAGAAGAGGCCATCGAGACCTCATCGGGTTCTTGATTCTGACGCGCCTGCGCTGGTTGCCATGGTGGGGACTGCACTGTGGGAGAGGCCCCTTCCGTACGACCAGCAGCGCGGGCCGTTATTATCGCTTGAGGAGGCCGCGGTGGGCCAGCTCACTGTGAGCCCCCAGCCTCGGTGAAGCCAATCAGACTCTGAATGGTGGCTCTCCACTCATCCATCTGATCGGCCGCCGGCGGGAACCTCAACAACAGTTGGGCCTGCACCATGGCCTTAGTAGTGGTGCTCAGCATTGGAGATGATGATGTAGACCGCACCGTCGCCCGGCTTCTGACAGAGCCGGCGGCGGCAGCGTCACGCCCTCGCTATTGCGAGCCGGCCATTTGGATGGCATGGTGACGTGGTGAAGGCGCTGGTGGGCCAGCAGCTCCATTGGGCGTGGTGGTCAGGTCAACCCGCTCCGGGGGAGGCGCACGCGCTGCGGTCGCTCCCGTGGCGGGGGCGGCCGGAGGGCGGCGATTCGCCCTGGATCGGGCACCACCACTGTGACTATGCCCTTCGACGAGGGGAAGAGGTATAGACGGAATAACCCCTCCACTCGTACCTCATGGAGCATGGCCACTGGGATGCTACTGATGCTGCTCTCCTCCGGGGCCTCCCGCTCCTGCTTCGGTCGTGTGGGAGGTGGTGACAACGCCGCCTGCGCCGACCGCGTCCCCCGCAATGCCCACACCCTCGTGCGCCTCCGTATCCCCCGCGGCGTCGGCGGCCGCGGGCGGGGGAGCCTTCGAGGTGGACGGCTGAGCTGAAGCACCGGGTTTCTTCTTGGGCGCCATAGTCGATGGCGCCGTCGGTGATAGAAATGGTGATGAAGATGACGCGCTGCTCACGCTTTCAGGTTCACGCAAGTGATCCCCCTACCTAGCGCACCAAAGATGTCGTGGGAAACCACGGCCACCAAAAGGACCAACGGTCCCTTGCTGGTTCGGCGGGGGGATGGCACATTGCACAAAGAGCAGAGTAGCATGAAACAGCACGACAGAGATCACACAAGCAGTCTTTACTCAGGTTCGGGCCGCCATAAGGCGTAAGACCCTACTCCTGCTTTGATGGATTGATGGTGGATTTTGGTGGAAAACGCAGCGCTCGTGCCCGGTAGGGTTGCCTTGGGACGAGAACGGCTACGCGCGTACAAGTGTACAAGGGTCCGAATCCTTTCTGTGTTTACCATGGGCCTCCTTTTATAGATCAAGGGGTTACCACAGTGGCAAATCCGTCATTATGCACTGATTAGATAGCAAATAGTGCTGTCATACCTAACTCTGTAGGCTGACAGGGCGCATTAAATGCGCCGCTCAAAGTCACATCATAGCTTGCCCGGCAAGCCCTGCCGGGCTGCTTTGCCAGCTTTGCGCCTGCTCGCTTGACACGTCACAGGAAGGGTGTCGCTTATGGGTATTTTCTTTAGGAAATGGCTGCCATGTGGCATATAGCAGCCACTTAATCACTTGGTGGCTTGACACCGCACCGACCGATGACTTGTGTCGTGATGAGGTGTTGCGGTGGAGTGGTTCTGCTTCCGTAAGCCCCGGTAGGCCTGCCGGGGCGAACCGAAGGCTTGCTTCCGGGGGTGGTCCCATTCTTGCCAGGCTCGCCTGTCGGGCAAGGGAAGTTCTTTTTCCTTAACAGTATCTTGCTTCTCTGGCTTAGTCTTGGTCCTCTTGTGCTGCATGCTGGCCCTTGGAGTTGTAATCTTGTTCTCGTGCATGTGCACAGTCTGGGCGATGGACCCGGGGTTTGTTGCACCGACAAACGTATATATGAAAATTTTAAAATTCTCTTATATTATATAGTAGGCTTATCAACCTACATGAATTAGATGATGTCACACTCAATGAACAGTCATCGGTTTATGAAATGCCCGCTTCTCACCACCTTGGCCCACCAAAAGCTACTCTGCCGTGCGCTGCCTGCGTTGGGTCACTGACATGCAGGCCAGGTACCCAACGAGCCCACACGTCAGTGGAAGAATGCCGCGGTGTCGTACGTCAGAGTCGAGGGCGCCACTCGCTGCACGCCCGGCTGAACACGCCTCCTTGCCACATTCAAACGCCTCCATGAAACCCGTGTGGAAGCCGAGAAACCCACTCCGAACACACGTCCGTTCATGACCGGGCCGGCATTAAACGCAACGCCGGCCAAGCTCCTCCCTCCGTCATCTATTTAATCTCCTATTTAAACAAGGCCAGATGCCGGCCAATAAACGCACACCTCCACCGCTCCCCTATCTCCTCCTTCACCATTTTCTCCACTCTTACAATGGCTTATGATGAGTAGTTATCCGGCATCCAAGCCGGCTGGGTGGCCCGCCGAGCCCGCCGGATACGAGCTATGGAGCTCGCTGATACACCTCCCTCCCCTCGCTCGATGGAGCCAGTTGCCGCCCCAAGCCGGTGCGTGGTTCAGCAACTCGCCACTCCAGGCCAGCTCGATGAGGAGCGGCGAGCTGCTCCGCACCGGCACGGCGGGGAGCACGGGTGTCGTCGCTACCGTCGATGCTGCTGCCTCGTACCTTGCCTCCCGTGTCTGCGACCGTGTCTCCCGTTTCTGTGGCCGAGACTCCCATGCCTGCAGCAGCACCATGCAAGCAGAGACAGAAGCCAGATGCGCGGAGAACGATGAGTCGGTGGACAACGCCTCCACGTCCGCCGCCATCATCGAGGAGAAGTAGAACACGGGAGGCCGCCGCCGCTTGGGTCCCATGAAGGCCACTGCCGAGGCGACGCCGGCGTACACAGCAGGTGTCATGCCGGATCCTTCTGTTGCGAGGACCTTCATCGACCCCGCATGGGCTCGACGGAAGCGGAGAAGCCCCCTCAGACTCCATCTTGGGCATCAGCCAACGATGTCAGTTGAGCGGTGGGGAAGCGAGCCATCCTTTGCGCTGAAGCATATACCTCCGAGGCTCCCGGCAGTCCGACGATCGTGCTGCCAGACATGAGGAAGACAAATGGATCCATGGGCGACCATTTAGGCTAGGTATTATTATACCTGTCCTGTTCAGGAGTAGCACCGCTTAGTTGATTTGAATGTAATGAAATCCATCATGTTTATATGAAAATCTGGTATTTTATATGAAGTTCGTCATTGTTTATATGAAACATCGCTGTGTTTGCATGAATTTCGTCTGGTTGGTTGAGTTGCTGTCAGAATGTGTGCAGCTACGGTTGGATGGCGTAATTTGTGGGTCGCCGGTCGGTCTTCGGCCGGCTTGGGCGGCGTGGTGGGACAAAAGAAGCACAGCTCGTGCGAGCTCGTCTCTAACGCGTGCGCTGGAGGATGCATGAGCACCCGAGCTCTTCCTCGTTCATCGGTGGCAAAGGCACGGGTGGACATAAGGGTCGCCAATATTTTGGCTACCCCGGGCAAGATCCAAATAGCCCCTTCCAGCCCCACCCCTCCCAGCACATTCAAATCCCTCGTTCGCCATGAAATTTTGCCATGTGTTGTTTCCATGAATATTTTGTTGTCTGAAAAGAAATTTAAATATGAACAAATAATCGGTGTCCGTGGTCTTCTGCCGGGACACAGTTGGATGGCCTCATAGTAGTAGTAGTGTAGAGTACTAGTACTACTAGATAGTGAGTGTTTACTACTGTATCATGTACTCCCTCCGTTCCCAAATATTTGTATTTCTAGACATTTCAAATGGGCTATCAACATACGGATGTATGTAGACATATTTTAGATTGTAGATTCACTCACTTTGCTTCGTATGTAGTCACTTGTTGAAATCTCTAGAAAGACAAATATTTAGGAATGGAGGGTGTACGTACTAATTGCAACGCATGCATGTGTTAGCAGTATAATGACCACGTACGAATTTGATGGTAAGATTTGTGTAAGTTGGATGTCATATTATTGCTCTAACATGTGGTCAAAGTTAGCCTCCAAACCGCATTTTAGACCCTATATGGATTGAGGGAGTACATGCATTGCTGAGGTTTCTCTTAATCCTTGCATGCAATATTTTTATTGAAGCTTGAAATGTGAACATGTGAATGGGAGAGACTACTACAACCCTTCCAAAAGAACTGTAGTACTAATGGTATCGTACTCCATCCGTTCACCATCTCACATGCTCAGTACTTTTGTGAACTATGGAAGTAACAAATTTATTCCACCACTCAGCATCTATTATGTATACATTGTGGATTTCAAATTGAGTCAAATAGACCGGAAAGTAGGCACTTAGGGCATCCATAATGTATGCTTTTTGTTTCCTCTAAGCCCTCTTTCTCCTCTTAGAGGCAAGCCTCTATACATTGCATGAGCTGCCTCTAACAAAAAATTGGCTAGCATCGCGTCTAACCTTAGAGGCTGCCTCTAACAATGTAACCATCCATCTGGTCCCACTTGTTAGCCTTAGGAAGCATAAGAAAGTAGGAGTACAAGAGAAATAGTACTGATTGGACAAATGTGGTGCTAATCAATACTCCCTCCGTCCCAAAATAAGTGACTCGACTTTGTACTAACTTTGTACTAAAGCTAGTACAAAGTTGAGTCACTTATTTTGGGACGGAGGGAGTACTTTTTAAATTTCTTCTAGGGCCCACCTTAGAGGCTGGTTAGAGTCTCTATACATTGTGGTTTTTTCATTTGATAAGAGGCAAACCATGTGGGGCCTACCTTAGAGGCAAGGCTCTATACACTGGAGATGCTCTGTAGTACTACTTTTGATGTGTCCCGTCAACTCGTAGAACGATGAGAAGTTTGCTACACCCTCTCCCCCGCCCACGGGTGCGGTGGCTCGCAGAGTCGCAGGACGAGGAGAAGCTTGCTTACTACGCCTACGCCCACTCCCTTGCCCACGCGCGCGGTGGCTCACAGGATGAGGAGAAAATTTTACTACTCCCTCCGTTAGACATATACTCCCCTACCTTGGTTAGAGAGATTATCATATTGTTTGAAATATATGTCTTTTAGTAGTAGGAGTAGTACAGTGGTAGTACATAGGAGTAGTACTACAACAATTTCCTTGTAGTCTGTGGTGCAGCAAGCTACCCTAGGCTATGTTACTACTCCCTCCTTTCCGGTTTATGGCTCAATTTCGAAATCTCTCCAACCAAGGTAGACGGTGAGTGGTGGAATTAATTTTGTAGTTTGCACATGTACTTAATTAGTACGCTCGTTTTTATGAAAAATTTATGTTTACCCATGCATTAATTACAACGAATGCATGCATGACCACTAAATTTCCATGAACTTCTACATGCATTGGTGAGTTTTCTCTTGATACTACTTGCATCGGGTGATTTAATGCACCTCGAAACCCAAACATGTGATGGTAAGTACTAGTAGAATTGAGACTTATAAAATGGAAAACAAATTTTTTTAGATGAGCCCTATAAACTGGAAAGGAGGGAGTAGTAAGTAGTACTACCTCCATAGTGGGTACGTACTCTGTAAAATCAGATTTTCCCAAAACTAAGTCACTCAACCTTTATTTGCTTGTTTCCCTTCCTGCCTCATTGCCTCGAACAGACTATGCCAAACTCCCCTGCCTGCCGCGCGGGAAAAGACCCGCCCTCGCCTTTTTAGTCCAGGTTTGTATCGATGGATCGCGCGAAGCAGCAAAAACCAAGCCGTGTCTTGTACTCCTCCGTCGTACTAAAAGAGTGGAGACGCTCGCTTTCATGAATTCTGTACTTCCTCTCACCGACATGTGGGACATATAGCAACCGGGTCGACGTGTCATGCACCAAATAACAGTGCAGAACAGTAGGGGGGACGCACCCCAGTCGTGGCGCCAAGTAATAGTAATGAGCAATGAGACATCAAATCAAAATGCCGCACCTTTCCCCAGTGGGATGAAGCAACCATTATTTCACACTTTGCTGAATCCGCTTCGCCATCATCTCCTTCAAGAAAACCACGTATTGCTTCTGCCATTGTTCTGCCTCAAGAGGGACATGCATCGCCTTGGTACATCATGACACATGGGACCGCATGACAGGCCATGCTCCCCCGCCCACCGCTCGGTAAAATCACCTCATTTTTACTACTCCCTCCGTCTAGGTGAATAAGTCATCTTAGGTTGTGCACCGTGACCAAGAAGGAGGGGAAAACAAGAGAACTTAATGTTTATTTGCTAATTAATAGCATTGCATGCAATGAACTAACCACTGCATGTCGTGTTTGGTAGTCTTGAGTCATTGAAAACATGCACGCCCCATATCAAGAAACAAGAAACGAGGTGGGAGTTAATGTACCGCGCCTAAGTGTTTTGGGATTATTTGGTTTTCGTAAGAGCAAGTACAATAAAGTGAGATAAGCAGGCTATAAGGACTAAAATATTATATCTTTGCTTAGTTGGAGGAGAGAGAAGAGGAGAGAGAATAGAAGCGGGCTCTTGGTTAGTAGCCGGCTCTAGCACGAGACCCAAGATGCTTTGTAAGGTTGTAAGGTGGGCCAACTACTAATGAAGTAGTACACATATAAAACTCACTATTATACATGCCGGCTACAAGGTTGGCTATAGATGACATGGCAACTCCTTATAGCCGATTGTTGGCTGTATTATTTACCATGCTCTAAGGTGACTTATACACCTAGACGGAGGGAGTACTAGTATCTTTTTAGATCAATATAGTCGGGATTCACCAAGGAGCAAAACCAGGTGGTAGGCTGCTTCTGTCGTGTTGGCGTAGCAACTCAGCAGGGTCAGTCCGCACACGAAATGGCGACACACTTAACATGACCCCTTTGGGCGAATGTGGCTCATCCACCATCTTGTTCCATGTGCGATGCACCAAATTATAGTTCGGAGCAGCGGTTGGACTTGGAGGCACCCCGGTCGTAGCGCCGCAGTAGTAGTAAATGAGCGATGAGGGGTCAAATCACAAAGCCCCACTTTCCCGCACTAAGCTGGACGTACGAAGCAACCATCATTTCACTCTAGGGCGCAAGAGCATAAAGGAAAAAAGAAAACCAATGATGCGTGCGGCAGCTACCTAGGGCGCCCTAGGGTAGGAGCCTCCACTACAAATCTGCTTCTCCCTCGTCCTCTTGAAGAAAACCGATGATGCGTGCGGCGGGTAGGGTTTGTAGGAGTACTACGGCATGCGGGGCCACGCCGTAGTAAACGGGAGAGGGATTGAGTTCGAGTCGACACCTTAATACGGGTGGGCCGCTTGGTTTTACGGGAACGAGGCAGCATTTTGGGTTCGGGGAGCAGTGGAGATATATGTACAAAAAATTGTGGACGTAGGTTCGACCAAAAGGCAATGACGCATGGGCCCCGCATTTTGATATACCCGCGGCCGCGTGAAATTTGCTACTCAAAATAATGCATAAAAGTTCCTCCAAAAACATCTATAACTAATGGGATGTGAATGTATGCTTAAAATGAAAATGTAATACAAAGAGAAAAAAATGAATTGCAGTTAAAAGAATGACATTTCTAACAAAAATGTGAATGTGAACTACATATGTGTGCACGTGACCAACACATACATTGTCAATACCAAATCTAATGCAAGAAATAACTTATGAGTAACATGCACAAATTGATGATGTGGTGCTTGCATGCATAGAGTACAAAAACAATGTGATTTATGACTTGCATGCATGACGTGTTCATGTGCCATAGTTGCATGTCCAGGAAAAAAGCTACTAGTGGGTTGTACTAGCTATTTAGGAATAGAAGATGTATATATGGAAGTTGTAGGGAAAGAGATGACATGTATCTCAATTCCTATGAGTAGGGATTGGAAAAGAGATGTCATTTGGTTCACATCATAGGAACATTTCTATTGAATCTAGAGATGACATGTATCTCAATTCCTATGAGGAGGGATTAGAAAAGAGATGTCATTTGGTTCACATCATAGGAACTTTTCTATTGAATCTAGAGATGACATGTATCTCAATTCCTATGAGGAGGGATTAGAAAAGAGATGTCATTTGGTTCGCATCATAGGAACTTTTCTATTGAATCTAGAGATGACACGTATCTCAATTCCTATGAGGAGGGATTAGAAAAGAGATGTCATTTGGTTCACATCATAGGAACTTTTCTATTGAATATACGCTAATGTTTATTTTCCTTTGAAATTGTGGGAGTATAGGAATCCATTCATATGAACCAAGTGGCTCTAAAGCTATAAAAATGATATCATGTTTATTTTCCTTTGAAATGTGGAGTATATGAATCTATTCCTATGAACCAATTGGCTCTAAAGCTATAAAAATGATATCATGTTTATTTTCCTTTGAAATGTGGAGTATATGAATCTATTCCTATGAACCAATTGGCTCTAAAGGAAAAAAATCCTATAAAAATCATATCATATAGAGTTCCTATGACATTCCTCCACACCAAAGGATGGTTGAAATTGCTGCAGGTGATGCGACGGTCTTTCTTTGTACACTCCTCCCCCATCTTTATAGTTACCTCTCGAAGATGAATGAAATGATATATACTGGGTATTCTATATGTGCATTTTGGTATACGAAAACTCGGTAAAAGTTTCCGTGGTTCGAATTTTCAATAAAGCTATATGCACTACATTTTGGAACGGAGGGAGGAGCATACGACAGTTGCAAACACTCACGTGGAAGATTTGTGTGTCGGAGGAGTGGCTATTCTATTAAATGCCATGGCAAAATTGACACTGTCGGATGCCGATCTAACCGTTCTTAAGGCGTTCGCCAGGAAACAGCTTGTGGCAAATGTTTGTCAGATATGATTTACGGACACATGCATTGCATTGATACGTGCCCCCTCTCTCCCATGCACACACGCACCCTCACGAGTCATGACTCTCCCGAGTCCTCTCGCACCCACCGTATATCTGTAGGTAGACGTTACACACATATGTGCTCTTCACACCCTACCGTCAGAACTTCTAAAAAATAAAAGATGTCGCGCACCTTTTATTTTAACTCACACGTCACACACTTATACTATTACTCTTGTGGCGAACATTCTTTGGGCGTAGTATATTGTACTCTCACGAAGAGAAGCGGTGCACGCACGCACTAGTTCTCACACACCCACTCGTGGGTACACGTAGGAGTGCATTTTTTTAAGCTAGGAGCGCATTTGTTTACAAAGAGGCATCCCAATTGACATTTTGACTAGTCTAGTTTTCAACTTGATGGAGGGTCAGGGACCGCACGGGAATGATACAGTACATAGTGCGTCCTGGACGCGGTGATTTCATAGTGCGACCTGGAAGCGGTGGCACGTTATTGACCGAGTTTTATTTTTACTTGAACTTTAAATGAAAATAGTGGTTTGCGCGTATTCAATTTAATAACGGCTGCTACAACAAAATCACTCCACTATATATAAGCAGGAGCCTCGGTGCTTGCTTTACTAGGGTTCCTCTCTTTCACTCTCTCATGCTCTCCAGATCTAAGCAAAACATAGGTGGCCACACTCTCTCTCTCTGCTCACGGCTGGTCACAAATCCGGCCGGACCACCTCGGCCGGGATAGGGGTGTAGGTGCATCATTCACTCGATCGTCGACGGCGAGGGATGAGACCAACAGCTACACGCGCGTCTCGATCAGCGGCCGTGCCATTCTCTCTGAGACAGGGCCGGCTCTGCAGTGCCTCCGACCCCTTCTTCGTCCCTGCGATATTGTGGCCAAGATGCGGCCTCCCGACGCCGTCTTTGCCACATCCTGACGACCCTCAGGTGTATATTCCTTCGAAACCTGCCTTGCTCTACTGCCCCAGCTCCCCACGTGGCTGCGTGTGGATCTTTTTCTAATTCCGTTGGCTGTTCCAAAGCAACCTAGACTTTTACTATTATTAGTGGTAAAGCTAGTTCATACAGTCGAATCTAAGAGTTGTTAAAACAGGGAAGAAAGTGGGAAAGCTCTAGCATGAATCTAGGTGTCGGTGCAACAAACTCTGGGTTCGTTGCGCAGACTTTGCACAGGCACGAGAACAAGATTATAGCACCAAGATCAGATTGGAGCACAAGGGATCAGTTCTTCAAAGGACCAGCATGCAGCACAAGAAGACCAAGACTAGTCAGAGAAGCAAGATGTTGCTAAGGGAAAAACCTCCCTTGCCGGGTAGGCGAGCCTGGCGAGGATGGGGTTACCCCCGGAAGCAAGCCTTCGGGATGTCCCGACAGGCCTGCCGGGGCTCACGAAGGCAGAACCACCTCACCGCACCACCTCATCATGACGCACGTCGTCGATCGGTGCGGTGTCAAGCTCCAAAGTGACTAAGTGGCTGCTATTCACCACATGGAAGCCACTTCCTACAGGAAATGCCTCCAAGCGACACCCGTCCTGCGACGTGTTGAGCGAGCAGATGCGAAGCTGGCAATACAGCTTGGCAGGGCCTGCCGGGCGAGCTGTGATGTGACGTAAAGCGGCGCATTTAATGCACCCTGTCAGCCTACAGAGTTAGGTATGATAGCACCGTTTGCTATCTAATCAGTGCATAATGACTGATTTGCCACTGTGGTGACCCCTTTGTCTATAAAAGGAGGCCCAATGCAACCATAGAAAGGGTTGGCTAATTCACCCACTCACACACTCATACGCGCGTAGCCGTTTTCGCCCCGAGGCAACCCTGCCGGGCAAGCGTGTTACACTCACCAGCATTTTTCCACCATCAATCCACCAAAGCAGGAGTAGGGTTTTACGCCTCACGGCGGCCCGAACCTGGGTAAAGACTGCTCGCGTGATCTCTATCTTGTTGTTACACGCTCCTCCACTCTTTGTGCAATGTGCCATCCCCCCGCCGAACCAGAATGGGACTCTTGGTCCCATAGGTGGCCATGGTTTCCCGCGACATCTTTGGCACGCCAGGTAGGGGGATCACTTGCGCGAACCCGAGAGCGTGAGCAGCGCGTCATCTTCATCGCCATTTTCATGAACGACGGCTCCATCGACCATGGCGCCCAAGAAGAAGCCCGGTGCCACAGCTCACCCATCCACCTCGAAGGCTCCACCGCCCGCGGCCGCCGACGCTGCAGGGAACGCGGAGGCGCATGAGGATGTGGGCACCGCGGAGGAAGCGGTCGGCGCAGGCGGCGTCGTCACCACCTCCCCCACGGCCAAAGCAGGAGCGGAAGGCACCGGAGGAGAGCAGCATCAGCAGCATCCCAGTGGTCATGCTCCATGAGGTACAAACGAAGGGATTATTCCGTCTGTACCTCTTCTCCTCGCCGAAGGGCACGGCCACAGTGGTGCCGCCTGGTCTGGGGCGAATCGCCACCCTCCGGCCGCCCCCACCACTGGCGCGGCCGCAGGGCACGCGCCTCCCCCGGAGCAGGTTGACCCAGCCACTGTGCCCAATGGAGCCACTGGCCCTCAAGCACCTCCACCGCGTCACTGAGCCATCCAAGTGGCTGGCTCACAACAGCGAGGGCACGACGCAGTCGCCATCGGCACCGTCAGAAGCCGGGCGACGGTACGATCAACATCATCATCACCAATGCCAAGCACCGCTACGAAGGCCATGGCGCGGGCCCAACTGCTGTTGAGGTTCCCGCCGGCGGCCGACCAGATGGATGAGTGGAGAGCCACCATTCAGAGTCTGATTGGCTTTGCCGAGGCTGGGGGCTCGCAGCGAGCTGGCCCACCGCGGCCTCCCTAAGCGATGA
The DNA here is from genome assembly GCA_011799875.1 of Thinopyrum elongatum. NCBI lineage: Eukaryota > Viridiplantae > Streptophyta > Magnoliopsida > Poales > Poaceae > Thinopyrum > Thinopyrum elongatum. Next base: position 45,379,098 of record CM022300.1, read on the forward strand.
CAACGGCTCGCGCTGCTGGCCGTACAGAAGGGGCCACCCCCATGGTGCAGTCCCCACCACGGCAACCAGCGCGGGAGCTACGGAATCAAGAGCCTAACAACGTCTCGATGGCCTCTTCCGACCCTTGAGCACGTCCAGACCAACGGCGAGCCTCGGAGGACAGGCGGAGGGGAGCCGCGCGCGTCATCATCGAGCGACGCCGTGATGACCACCGTTAGACCAATGGGTGCGATGTCCCCGACATCGACGAGCCTGCGCTTGAGGATGGCGGGTGCCTGGCTTTCGAGGTTGGGTGCCCTGCCTTTACTCGTGAGCTGCGGCAAGTCCATTGGCCATCCGCTCGCACATTCAAGCCAGAGATACCCGAGAAGTATGATGGGAGACTGAACCCGGTAGAGTTCTTGAGCATCTACACCATCGCTGTTCAAGCTACCAGAGGAAGAGATGAGAAGGTTGATGCACCTGCCGGAGAACTCCATTTCGTCGTGGGCTGACCTGTGCCGTGAGTTCTTTGGCGCCTTCACGGGCGGCCATCAAGAACCAGGACGGCCCAGCGACTTGCAGCGCCTCCAACAGAAAGAGGGAGAGAGTCTTCTCAAGTATTTACAGAGATTCAGAAGAGTCCATAGAAATATCCCAAATATCCACCTGGCGGCTGTGATAGCTGCCTTCCAATCCAATGTGCCCAACCGCAGGATACGTTCCAAGATAAATGTGTGGTTGCCCAAGACTGTGAAGGAGCTCTACACCTTGGTGGACAAATGTGCTCAGGTGAAGGAGGGAAGGAAACTCCCCGGAGAGGAAGATTGCATTGACATCGACTCAGAAGATGATGACGAGTCCACCAGCCAGAAGAAGAAGAACAAGAAGCGCAACAAGAGGCGCAAGGATAAGGCAGTGATGACCGTTGAAGGATCGTGCACGCTTAGTACCAGCAAGAAGGCTAAGGCCGAGGCCCCTGGCAAGGAAGCTGCCGCGTGCACTGACTGCTAGGAGGCTACGGCTGCTGAGAAGGCTGGGAAAGGCGATGGGCTGTACTGCAAGATCCATCGGACCAAGGGCCACGATCTCCAAGAGTGTCATCACGTTGAGCAGCTCATCAAGAGGCAGAGAGCTGAATATGAGAAGCATGATAAGGAAAAAGGTCAGAATGGCACTGGCGTGAAGGGCCAAGGTGGTGAAGCAAACCGCCCCGGCAAGGCTTTTCGGAACCAAGGAAAACCTGCCAGGGGCCGAGAGAAGGAAGTTTGCAATGTGTAGAGTGATGGAGGGGATGAAGAGGAAACCAGCGAGCAGGAATTCCAGAAGGCCACTGACGCCCTGTGCATTGACGGGGGTACATCTTTGCACTCCTCTCACCGCCAATTTAAACGGTGGGCGCGTGAGGTTAATGCCGTGGAGCCGGCAGCAGAGTCTCGAAAGCCGCTCAAATGGTCACACACACCAATCATCTTTGACGAAGAGGACCATCCTGACCGCACCACCGTGGTAGGGTGTTTGTCGTTGTTGGTCTCTCCAACAATTCGCAACCTCAAGGTCACAAAGATGTTGGTTGATGGCGGGGCTGGGTTGAATCTGATTTCCCCAAAGGTTATTAGCAAGCTTCAGATAGCAGAGGAAGAACTAAAGATCACAGGCATGTTTCAAGGAGTCAATCTCGGCAGGAGTCATCCTAAGGGAAAGATCATGTTGCCAGTGACATTTGGGGGAGAATTGAACTGTCGGACTGAGAAGGTTGTGTTTGATGTGGTTGACCTCCCCCTGCCATACAATGGGATCCTTGGACGCCCAGCTCTGGCGAAATTCATGGTGGCATCCCACTATGCCTACAACACTTTGAGGATGCCAGGGCCGGTAGGAGTCATTTCCTTCCCATCAGACGAGAAAGACGCAATCATTTGCGTGGATAAGATGTACCGGGACGCACTCGCGGTAGAGGCCACGGCAGTGGCAGTTCCCACCAAGGAGAACAAAGGAAAGAGGAAGGATAGCAGGGACACCAGCAAGGAGTCCGGGAAACGTACCTCTTTGGAGTGCTCTGCACCTGTAGATGACTTGCCGGAGAGTTCCAACAGCAAGAGATCCAAGGTCGCTGCACCACATGTGAAGAAGGTCCCGGCAGGGCTGGCTGGCGTTGATGGTACCTTCACTATCAGCGCCACCCTTGATGACAAATAGGAAAGCGTGCTCGTTGCCTTCCTATGGGCGAATGTTGATATGTTTGCCTGGCAACCATCTAATATCCCCGGTGTTCCCAGGGAGGTAATCGAGCACCACCTTGCTGTCTGCCCACATGCCCGACCTGTCAAGCAAAAGGTTCAGAAGCAGGCCTTGCAGAGGCAGCAGTTCATTACAGAAGAGATTAAGAAGCTTGAACCAGCTGGTCTGGTCAGAGGAGTACTACATCCGACATGGTTGGCAAACCTAGTGGTCGTGCGCATGGCTAACAGGAAATGGAGGCTTTGCATAGATTTCAGAGATCTCAACAAGGCTTGCCCGAAGGACCCATTTCCCTTGCCGCACATCGACCAGATTGTGGACTCCACTTCAGGTTGTGATTTGCTCTCCTTTTTGGATGCATACTCTGGGTATCATCAGATCTTCATGTCCAAGGAAGATGAAGAGAAGACCTTGTTCATCACCCCATGCGGTACGTACTGCTTTGTGCGTATGCCTTTTGGGTTAAGGAGTGCCGGGTCCACTTTTGCAAGAGCAGTCCAGATTGGTTTTGAACCATAGTTGCATAGAAACATTGAGGCTTATATGGATGATATTGTGGTCAAGACCAAGGACAGATCAACCCTCATACAGGATTTGGAGGAGACATTTGCTAATCTGCGCAAGATCAACTTGAAGCTAAACCCGGAGAAGTGTGTGTTCGGCGTTCCCTCCGGCAAGCTACTCGGGTTCTTTGTGTCCCATCGTGGGATCGAAGCCAACCCCGACAAGATCAAGGCTATCATGCAGATCCAGGCACCCAGGACAGTCAAGGATGTGAGGCGTCTGACAGGGTGCGTTGCCACACTTAGCAGGTTCATCTCCAAGTCTGCCGAGCACGCCCTGCCGTTCTTCAAAATTTTGAAGAAGGCAGGACCCATGAAGTGGACCCCGGAAGCAGACACAGCTTTACAAGAGTTGAAGGCCTACTTGTCCTCCGTGCCCACTTTTGTTGCCCCTAAACCACAAGAGCCATTGCTGCTGTACTTAGCGGCAACTAATCAAGTGGTTAGCGCAACCCTAGTGGCACAGCGGGAATTAGAGGAGTCAGAGAGTGAGCAAAGCCCGGCATAACCAGATAAGGATTAGGACAAAGAAGAGCACGGCAATAGGGGCAACCCCAAGGACGCGGCAAGGAAGAAAGTGGTGCGGCGCCTAGTGTACTTCATCAGTTCCCTGTTGCAGGGTGCGAGATCGAGGTACTCTGGTGTGCAAAAGTTGATTTTTGGCCTCATCATGGCCTCAAGGAAACTGCGCCACTACTTCCAAGCCCATGAGATCACGGTTGTCACCCGCTTCCCGTTGCAAAGGATACTTTGAAATCCTGAGCCTACCGGCAGAATAGTGGAGTGGGCTTTGGAGTTATCCAGCTTTGGCCTGAAATTTGAGAGCACGTCAATGATTCAGAGCAGGGCATTGGCAGAGTTTATTGCAGAATGGACGCCAACCCCTGATGAAGAAGTGCTGGAAACATTTATCCCCGGCAAGGAAGCGCCCCAAGAATGGATCATGTATTTCGATGGTGCCTTCTCCCTGCAAGGTGTAGGGGCTGGCGTGCTTCTTGTTACTCCCACAGGGGAACACTTTAAGTACGTCGTCCAGATACATTTTCCCGGGAAGAGGCGACCAACAATACAGCAGAGTATGAAGGGCTCCTTGCCGGGCTCAGGATTGCCACAGAATTGGGAAGCAAGAAGCTGATTATTCAAGGAGATTCACAACTTGTGGTGAGACAAGTCAACAAGGATTACCAAAGTCCATTGATGGAGGCATACATTGAGGAAGTGAGAACATTGGAAGAGCACTTTGACGGATTGCAAACATAGCACGTACCCCGTGCGGAAAACAAAATAGCTGATCATCTGTCAAAGTGTGCTGCACAAAAACTTCCTGTGGAACCAGGAACTTTTGTTCTCCATCCTACTCAACCCTCTGTATCCCCGACAACAATGGCCAGAAAGAGGAGGAAGTTGGACTCCGGTAAGCCTCTCCCGGTAGAGCCTCCCGGGGCTCCTGGTAGGGACCCTGCCGGAAACAACTCCCCATCGATTGCCGGGTTGCGCTCTCCTGCTGGGCCACTGGTCCCCGCGGTAGAGAAACAGGCTCCCGCAGATGGGGAGGTGCCACTAGTCCTTGTTGCTGAGACTCAGGCTCCAACTTGGGCAAGGCACATAGTCCATTTCCTCCTAACTAGGGAACTTCCCGATGAGAAAGAGGAAGCTGAAAAAGTAGCCTGGAGGGCCAGCATGTATCAATTTGTCAATGACACTCTATACAGAAGGAGGCCCAACGGTGTGAAATTGAAGTGCATCTGCCTGGAAGAAGGAAAGGAACTGCTGGCGGAAATACACAAAGGCATATGCGGCTCCCACATTGGATCAAGGTCATTAGTTGGGAAAGCATTCCGGCAAGGATTCTATTGGCTCACAGCCCTCCAAGATGTGGTCGAGCTAGTCACCAAGTGTGAAGCCTGCCAGTTCCATTCGAAGAATACCCATCTGCCTGCACAAGCTCTTTGGACAATCCCTTTGTCATGGCCGTTTTCGGTCTGGGGGCTCGATATCCTCGGCCCTTCCCCCCGAGCTACCGGGGGCTTTGAATTCTTGTTCATTGCCATCGACAAGTTTACAAAGTGGCCAGAAGTAGATGTCGTGAGGAAGGTGACTGCTCAGTCAGCTATCAAGTTCTTGAAAGGATTGGTGTGCTGCTTCGAGGTCCCTTCACGGATCATCACCGACAACAGCACCCAGTTCATGAGCCGTGCCTTCATGCAATATGTTCATGCCCTCGGAAGCAAGATCTCAGTTGCCTCTGTTGCTCATCCCAGAAGCAATGGACAAGCTGAGAGGGCGAATGCTGAAGTACTGCGAGGACTCAAGATGAGAACATTTGATATGCTGCAGAAGTGCGGCAGGTGATGGATCGATGAGCTGCCGGTAGTTCTCTGGTTCCTCAGAACGACACCAAATCGAGCTACCGGGCAGACTCCCTTCTCCCTAGTTTATGGTGCAGAAGTAGTTATCCCCACGTAACTCATTTACGGGTCACCTCGAGTGCTGGCCTACGATGAAGTAGTGCAGGATCAGCACCAGCATGACGACACTGTGCTTCTCGAGGAGAACCGTCTCCGGACTGCTACGCGTGCTGCACGCTATCAGCAAGCCCTGCGTCGCTATCACAGCCGCAGGGTTCATGCCCGGTGTGTTGAGGAAGGCGACCTTGTCCTTAGGCGCGTTCAGTCTGCCAAGGGTACAAATAAGTTGAGGCTGAAGTGGGAAGGCCCTTACCGGGTAGTTCGAGTCACCAGACCTAGCGCAGTCCATCTGGAGACCAGAGATGGCATTCAATTGCAAAACTCATGGAATATTGAGAATCTCCGCAAGTTCTACCCATAAGGCGCGGCTGTCAGGCCCTGCCCGGCAGCCACCCTTTTGTACAGGCCTTGCCTCAGTTGCATGTAACCCCTTGTACAAAGCCAGGCGCAGACCCTGACCAACAGAGAAATAAATGAAGCGCTGGGGGCCCCCGACAAGTTGCATGCATGCATAAGCATTTCATGAGCATTGTATGTGCATATAGATAAGATCGCATCTTGCATCATTTCCATCTGCATAAAACTACAGGTTCCTACCAAGAACTTAGCCTCAAAAGGAAGCTGGAAAAGATGAACCAACACTGCGATCTCCGGCAAGCCAAACAGATAAGTTCTATCTCTTGTCCATACATGTTCTGTAAGCAAATACTTGTGCATAAGAGAACCTCACCGCTTTTTGAAACTTAGGTGCTCCCATCCCTTGACACGAATGTTGCTTTGGTCAGGATGGTCGCAGTTGCCTTTGATGAAAAAAGATTGGCGGGGGGCTGGTCCCTCATCACAATTTTTGCCCGGTAGGCTTAGTCCCCGACAACAAAATAGAGGGTACCGGCAGGATAGCCTACCGGGGGAAACTCTTTTATTGAAAAATATAGAGGCATTCCACCTCTGCATGGACATATACATGCACGACTTCCCTGCAAGGTTCATCTTTTTCATTAATATGCTGATCAAACAAGTACAGACCTTACAGGACACAGACATGGACTCAAGAGATTACATTATTTGAATTAAAATTTGGCAAGTGCCTACAGATTTAAGATTGAAAAAAGATAAGTGCCCCGTAATCTCCTCTTTTCGTTTTCCCTCCGCCAGGTATTGCGGTGGGAAGATGAGAGGACTAAAGAAGCACCCAAGCAGGAGCCCATCCCGGTCCCGCCACGGCCTGCCGGGCGCGGCCTGACAAGATTGGGAGTGGCAAGGCTGCAAAGGAGGGGCACGGAGAGCAGCGTGGCGGTGCCCTGGTCACCACCTCTAGGACCAGCAAGAAGCCCCAGCTTGGGCACCGATGGAGTCATCCACCAAAGCTCAGCCAGAAGACTGCTGGAGGGGAGGCGAAGGCACCAAGGGAACATCCCTCTCTGGCAATCACCCAAAGAGACTGGTGATGATGGTGCCGGGGAGGGAGGGGAAGAGCGGAAAGACAAGGCAGCAGGACGCCAGTAGGAGGCGAAGGTGTCAGCGCCATCGTACTCCGACCTGACGACCTACCACCCACCTTCTCTGTCTTCCCTCGTTTTCTCTCACCACCGCTCCAGAGAAACGCTAGACCCCCAGCCCAACGCCTTCCCCGAAGAAGCAGCCGAGGGCCAAGACGGCCAGGGGGCTCGGGGCGCGCCCCTCCCCACCTTGGCGGGCAGGGAGGTGTGCCTCCCTTCAACATCAGCCCCAGATCTGCCGGAAGGGGCAGTGCTAGGATTACCAACAATCCCCAGCCCTGCATCCCAGGCGGGCATTGAAGGCGCCAAGAACCTGGTCACCGAGCCAGCAAGCGGCAGCAGCTCAAGGCAAGATGCCACATTACCTGACGGATGACCGACCGTGGAAGAAGAGACAAGCATTTCCCCGCAATGGGGAAGCTTGATATCTCCCACACCACGGGCAACTCGTCCGCCGCGTCTTCTCTAGGCTTGGACCAGACTCACTCCCCAAATGACAGCACAAGCATTCGGTGTGGCCAAACTCAAGCTACTGCCTAGGGCCTGGCCCCAGCCCCTTCTCTTCAACATAACCAGCAGAAAGTAGAGGATGGGGGAGAAGGGGTGCGAGGATGAATGCCTCCGCTCTTCCCCCGCCCCTCCTTTTATAGGCAGGTCAGGGGAGAGAGCTGATCCCTCAACGGGTGACCGCCGCCCTCCTCCACCAATTCAAGAAGACCGGGCCCCTGCCTTGATGCACTCCCGCACCACGTGCCTCTGTTACCTACCCCGCGCGATGCATGCAGCATACGTGGCCGAGGATAAGGGCGTGCTGGGAAGAGTGAATTGGCAGTTTCTCCCCCGTGTGTTAAAGTCATTCATGGGCCATTACAAGAGTGGCCCCACCATGATTGGCTTTACACGACGAACGAGAAAACCGGAAATTGGCCCGGACTCAAGATAATGAAAAAGCAAAGAAGATCTCAAGGGGCCAGCCACTTCCACGCCCCTGCCTATGCACTTGTTAGGGCCTACCCCGATGACGCCCGTCAGCACGTTCGGGCCAGGCCCGGGCGCTTCTGTCAGTGCAACAAACCCTGGGTCCGTTGCCCTGACTATGCACAGGCACTAGAACAAGATTACAGCACCAAGATCAGATTGGAGCACAAGGGATCAGTTCTTCAAAGGACCAGCAAGCAGCACAAGAGGACCAAGACTAGTCAGAGAAGCAAGATGTTGCTAAGGGAAAAACCTCCCTTGCCGGGCAGGCGAGCCTGGTGAGGATGGGGTTACCCCTGGAAGCAAGCCTTTGGGAAGTCCCGGCAGGCCTGCCGGGGCTCACGAAGGCAGAACCACCTCACCGCACCTCCTCATCACGACGCACATCGTTGATCGGTACGGTGTCAAGCTCCAAAGTGACTAAGTGGCTGCTATTCGCCAAATGGCAGCCACTTCCTACAGGAAATGCCTCCAAGCGACACCCGTCCTGTGATGTGTCGAGCGAGCAGATGCGAAGCAGGCAAAAGAGCCCGGCAGGGCCTGCCGGGCGAGCTGTGATGTGACATAAAGCGGCACATTTAATGCACCTTGTCAGCCTGCAGAGTTAGGTATGATAGCATTGTTTGCTATCTAATCAGTGCATAATGACTGATTTGCCACTGTGGTGACCCCTTTGTCTATAAAAGGAGGCCCAAGGTAACCGTAGAAAGGGTTGGCTAATGCACCCCCTCACACACTCATACGCGCGTAGCCATTTTCGCCCCGAGGCAACCCTGTCAGGCAAGCGTGTGACGCTCACCACCATTTTTCCACCATCAATCCACCAAAGCAGGAGTAGGGTTTTATGCCTTACGGCGGCCCGAACCTGGGTAAAGACTGCCCGCGTGATCTCTGTTGTGCTGTTCCATGCTCCTCCGCTCTTTGTGCAATGTGCCATCCCCCCGCCGAACCAGAAAGGGACTCTTGTTCCCATAGGTGGTCGTGGTTTCCCGCGACACTAGGACTTGTTTCTTAGAGGAAACGGGGGAAAGTAGTAGATACTGGCTACCCAACCGGTCTCTTGGTTGAAAAGGTGAGGAAAGCGTGGTGGATGGCGAAGGGTGGGGGGAAGTGGACCTGTCTCTTGGTCGAAAAAGGAAAGAAAGTGAGGGGTGTTGGGGGACAACGCAAATGAGAACGAGTAGGTCTAGATTTCCTGTGCTCACATAGGAAAATGTCGCCGAGGAGATAAAAAATGGGACAAATGCAGACATGCTGCCTGAGTGTTTGCCGCTCTCGGCAACCACATCTACCTCACCACTTTATGCCCCTGCTGTCCCTACGCCCATATCGCTACCTTTAATGTAAAATCACATGAAGCATTAAGCAATGCCACCTAATGTCACTACTAAGTAATAGTGCCATCGATAAATTGAAGCAATGCCCCCTAATGTCACTATTAAGTAATTAATGGTCTAGTGCCGTCGATAAATTGAAGCAATGCCACCACCATTTTATGAAGTGCTTCCGTCTTGCTTTATTTCCCATGAATTGTATTTTTGCAGTTACACTTAAATCTCACACTGCTAACATTCCTTCATCCCAGTGGAACTGCACAAATTTGATTGCACATTTACTAACCATGTGCTGCTCTCATGATAGTAATACTAATGCTATTGTTCTGCATGTTAATCTAGTGGCAGTGTTGATGTGATGTGATGCTACTTCTTACTTAAGGGCACTTTCATACTGTCAATGTAGTGCCAATTATAACACAATAGATGTTGTTGTTAATCATATGCCACTGCAAATAACGGTCACTGTTTAAATAACCGTATTTCATATTTGCGCAAACAGGGATGTCTGTCTCCATATCGTTTCTATCTGCGCAATCAAAAGTACACACCTCAGTTTTAGTAGAACTGCACAAAATGAGATGGATATTCCTAGCTGCCGTCGTCTAACCACCCGTATTCCAGGTATTCCTACATTGGTAGTAACTAGGTAGAATGACCAACGCAATCTAAAAGAAGCTTATTCATATGTTTTACTTCCTGATTGCAGTGCAGGGACGAGCGAAAACAACTGCATCCTAGTCGGGAATGCACTTTATCCTATTTCATCCATGGACAGAGGACTAGCTGGCATGGCTGCACGGAGGTTTTTGGGACAGGTGCGTGGACAAGAGGCATTGTGGTCTGCTTATTTCTGCAAATAGTGGTGCTTGAATTTAGTGGAACTGCACAAGAACTTCAGATGGTCAGTACACTACATGGTTCATTTCAGCATTGGAACTGAGAACACAATTATAATTGGTTATTCTGGAATAAGAGAACCTAACCCTGGATGGTGGCAACAAGAAAAACCAGAGTGAACTCGAGGAAATTGGTTTATCTTGTGAGAGAAAAGGATGAATGAGGGAAGGCCTTATTTGCAAATGTGGAGAGGGGTGTGGGTATCTTTTTGCAAAATTGCCATAGTTTCCTTCCTATCCGTCAGATATAAATCGGACGGCCTATATTGCAGGATGGCAGGCACACCATCATCACCAACTCTATTTTTTATAAGAGTATTTAAGAGTAGAGACTAGTAAATGTTTGTTATGTTCTATGAATCATTGAGATGTATAAAATTGCTTAACATATGCTTTTCAAGTATTTTATGAAGACGGGTTTAATGTGAATGTTCCACATGAGCGCTGGACTAGCGTGTGAATGTTTGGAATTTGCATTGCGGCCTCAGTTAACTGCATGAACCACTGTAACAAGATACGTAGTTGCTTATATGTCAGACAGTAGATTATTGATTGTTAGCTGGTCGATAACTGACATTTCTAGTGTTGAAGCGAGCTGAGCCAATGTGCTGTGTTTTGCACAAGTGCTTACAAGTGGGGTAGCACCAACAATGTTTACAAGTACTTAACCAGCCTTATGTACCCTATGTATATGTCGGCACACAGTTGTCGAACAAGTACTCTATTTCATCAAACACACACTGCTCGTATGATAAACCCATGACAACTTATGTCTTACAATGCCATATTACATGAAAAAAACTAGTGAGGACGCATCTGTTTTGGCAACCATTAGGATGGTTCTCACATGATTCACGGGCACACAAAAGTAGCAGTAGTTCCCATAGACGGATTCAAACAGAGTACTAGCCCCAGAGGGCTCGATAATAGGCAAGGTTAGGATAATTAGACACAATCCAAACTACTTTTAAACACTAGCTGGGGCAACTATTTCATGCCTCGATCTAATTTGGGATGGACACAAGACGAACCTTGCCATGAACATCATCGAGGACGTCCGGCAGTAGCTCAATCCTGTGAACCTTCCTGAAGATAACCTTGTGGCCTTGCCACTCATAAACTTGTTTGTGGAGGCATGCCACGTCATCTTCCTGCGTAAGCTTGACAAGAACAGTATGCCTCACAAACGAAGGAGTAGCTTTGAACTTCTTGTGCTTCAGTACACCCTGGACAACACGCCTGACAACAGTGAGGCTGGAATACATCTCGACTTTGGTATAAGTGCAAATGGCTTCCATGATCCAACAGCCTAAGAACTTTGTTTTCCCAGTGTGTATATTCAGGTCATCCGCCTCATAGCGAGTGACATGTACAACCACACAATCCTTGTCTGCATCAGGGCTCTAATTGAAATAGAAACAAATTTTGCATTACTTTCCAATATAAGAAACACAAGTTATTTAAACCATTATGTAGAGTCAAAAGTTTGCATTACATGGAAGGTAGCATAACATCGAAGCTAATAAAGTTTTGCATTATTTATCACCACATACTTAGATGAAAAACCACAACCGAGATCGGCAAAGAAGAAAATCACCTTGGGCAGCTCAGTGGGGGGGGGGTGGGACACATCCTTGCGGGGAAAACTGCTCCTGCAGGGCCACGGGGGTTGTAACCTCAAACGGGGCGTTGACCATCTCAGTAGTGGCCGTGAGCGTATCTGGGGTCAGCTCGGTGGCTGCCTCCATCTTCTTGGAGCTCTCTTTCTCATGGGGATCAGCCTCCCGCCTCTACTCCAACATCAGCAGATCTTTGACTGGTTCTCCTTGGTCCATCATGAAACTGTCAAATACTAGGAGACAACTAAAAGGAAAACACAATCACAATGACAATGAAACAAAAAAGAGAGTGAGGATCGGTTACTGCTTTGCAAAAGTTCTTTTTTTCTGAAAGAAAATATGCCAACATCACGGATTCGCTTACCTTCCCTTCGTTGGGAGAGAAGAACAATGGCAGATGCGAGTGTTGGCTTTCCTGAAGTCGGTGAGGGAGAAGGGGATTCAGCGAAGAGTGAAATGATGATTGCTTCGTCCGTCAAACTTAGACTGCGGGGAGGTGGGGTTTTATGATTTGACGGCTTGTTACTTCCGCGCTACGACCGCGGTGACTCTCCGCCTGCATACCGCCTTCTAATTTGGTGGATGGAATTTGGGCCCACGTGCTGCATGGCCCACATGTCGATGAACCAAAGTAAAATGGCATTCAGTAGAGGGAGATGTTTCGATGACCTCGTAGGAGCCAGAAGCGGTAGTGTATCCACTTTACTAGTAGTAATTGTTTTTCTGGGTAGCTGTAGAGTGTCTCCACTATAGTAGTAGTAATTGTTTCTCTGGGCCCAAGACAAAACAGCCCATCCACCCTAGTAAATAATAAAATCAATTCAAAAGCCCATATATTTACTTAATGAGAGGTGCTACCCAGCACACCGCCCCCCCAAAAAAACCTGGGTGCTCTTCTTCCTCCTCACTCCCACCCACCTCACGTCAGCTCGCTCCACTCGTACCCCCAAATTCCTCACCTCACTCCTACAGAAAACCCTAGCTCCCCTTATTCCTCACTACTACAGAAAAACCCCAGCTCCCCTTCTTCTTCACTCGCACTACAACTAGGCTCGTCATTCGTTACTCTGCTCAAATCCGTGCGCTCGACGCGACACCCTCAATGAAAATAGAGTCAGCTGACCCCAGTGCTAAGAAGATGAGGCTCCCGCCAGCGGCGACACCTGTTGTAGATCCCGCACCTGGCAGAACACGGAGAAGCGGCGAGCCCGCCCCCACCAGATCCCAGGAACCCGTAGAATCTCGGGTGGACCGCATCAGCGATCTCCCGGATGCCATCCTTGAGGAGATCATCTCGCTTCTCCCCACCAAGGATTGATGCCGCAGCCAAGTCCTCTCAACTCGATGGCGCCCTCTATGGTGCGCCGTGCCCCTTAATCTCGACTGTCGTCAGCTATCTCTCTTTAATGATTTTGAACTCCCCAGAGCCATCATCCCCTCCCACCAGGGCTCCGTTCAAAGCCTCTGCATCCCGTCATGCTACCTGAGCAAGCATAGCATGCCCTGCACGGTGGACGCCTGGCTGAAATCCAATGAATTCACAGAACTACAGCTGCTTGAGTTCTACTATTCCCCAGGAAATCACCTACCAGATACCGAACGCCATGTACTTGTGCCCTCAGCACCGATGTCCATCTCGCGGTTTTCCTCCTCTCTCCACACCGCCACCTTTGCGCTGTGCTACCTACCAGAAAATCTGGTACTAAACCTTCGACTCCCATTTCTCAAAAAACTTTCACTTGTGCAGGTTTGTATATCGGAGGCCTCGTTGCACAGCATCATCCACTCCAGTTACCCGGCCCTGGAGTGCTTGGTGATTGTTTTCACAGTTAGAATCGGTTGTCTCCAAATAAAGTCGCCTAACCTTGTAAGAATTGGAATTTCTTTTGACAGAAGGCAGCTCATCATCGAAGATGCCCATTCACTTCAAAGGTTGACCCTTGATTCTAGTTATTCACCGTAAAAAATAACTGTCGTCTCTGCGCCTAAACTGGAGACCTTGGGTGTAATACATGATCTCTGTGCTCATTTCAAGATGGTGTTTGTCCCCACAGTGCTTCAGGTACTGTATATTATCATCTACACTTGTAATCATAAGCTGCATTTTAAATTTCTGCGCATATGTTCTATATCATCTTGGAGTACACATTTTGTACTAGTATTATGTTCTATGCTCAATGAAGAGTTTCTCCATGGATAGCCTATCAATGGTGCTGGATTCTGTCAAGATCTTATATATCCAAATGAATAATTTTGATCTGAATAAGATTATTGGCTTGCTGCAATGCTTTCCATGTCTGGAGAAGTTGTATATAAAAGTGATAATTTCACGCACATTGGAAGCCCGCATATAGTGTACTAGAATTAACCGTTCAGCTGTTGCTCTTTCGACACTCTTTTTTTAGACCTTAACTATTCTCAATCTTCATGTCTATTTAGGCAACAGGACGGGGTAAGAAAGTTATAACCAATCGGTGGATTCATAGGCACCGGGATATTCTCACTTCTCATGACATTCGATTGAAGACAATAACGCTGGAATGATATGTAGCCAACCATGCAAACACTAGATTTGTCACATTCTTCCTGCTGAATGCGAGGTTACTATTGTCCATCAGGCTTAAGTTTATCAGCAGCATGGTTTTGACGGATGGGTATGTCGAAGAGCAAAAAAGGAGTTTCAGGTGGACAAAAGGGCTTCTAAACATGTCGGGCTTCTATTTACAACATCTTGTGGTCATAATCCAGTAAATTTTATGACCTAGGATGTTCATTCTATGGACCTGACCGATCCATTTGACTGTGACTACCGAAAATAATGCTGGAGTTAGATGTTGTTGCCCTTTTCAATCTGGGTTTTGTCTAAACCTGATGAACAATTAACCCTCGTGCTTTTGTACAGTTTGTAGGCTGGAGTTAGATGTTGTTGCCCTTTTCAACTCGGCTATGACTGTCATATTTTCTTTGAAACAAGGCAAATGGCTTGCCATTTCTTTAATTAAGAGTGAAATATTGTAACAAATCCCAACCAAGGGAAATAACATCACTCTCACCGGCTGCTTGAGCTCACTTTGCATTACAGAACCCAAGTGATTAGTCCCCACCAGCACCCACAAACTTATTTTGAACTAGCACACCAAATGGGCTATAAATTTTCATAAGAAGGGCTGCATGACCGTGATAGATTTGGATTCTGACATTTGGGACCCATGAGGAAAAAGCCTATCCAAGGTGGTGTCCACTTAATTACTACTCAACAAACGATTCTGCCTACCAGCCGTTGGATTGACATCCAACATCTGTCGTGTATCTTCTATCTCTTGTCTTCTTCCTCCAGCCGCCCAAACCAAACCACCCCGTCGGTTCCGCCTGCTCCCGCCTCCCACGGCTGGCTGCGCCTCCGCCGCCCTACCGTACCCCCAAATGTTGCCCAGTCCCTCCCTCTATTCCGCCACACGTCTTGTTATTCTTCGGCGATGTCAGCCCCAACACGCACCCGCACCCGAACCAGTCAACGCTCGTACTCCCCTCCGCATGCGAATAGACTGACGCATCTTCCACGGCTCCTGTTCGTTCCGTCCGAGGCCTCGCCATTGTCCTCTGCCTTGGTTCACTCACGGTGCATGGTGCGCTGCCATCTGGCATTGTCAACGTCGTCAACAACCGAGAGGAACAAGGAGATGACTATCGTGGAGAGAATGACAGTAGGGACCCACCAGGGTTCATGGCAGTACACAAGCAAGTACCTCGTTATTACAAGCCCAAAAAATGGTTCCTCCTAAAGGTTCGACATCTGGGGCCCATGCCATTGTCAACGTAGTCAATATACGAGTGAATTACACAACGAGCGGCTGACACCAGGGACCCAGCAGGTCACGCAGTTGTTATTTACTTTATTTTGAGGAACAAGCAGTTGTTATTTATACTTATTTTAGAGATGGGCCAGGGTAACAACGGGGCTGTGCGGGGGCTGTGGCCTGTCTAGCCAGGGTTTTATTTTATGTTTACCACATGATGAGCCCAATTGTGTTTTTTTCTCTGAAAATGGCTAGCCCAGTTCTACTTTTTTTTAAAGAAATACCCAACGGAGGCCTACTTGCTTTCTCAGCCCTACTAGGCTGCAAATCTTTCAAGACGAGAGCGATGTATTCGCTTGCCCAGAAAATAAAGTAGTAAGAAATGGTATGTAAATTTATAAATACAGCAAACCGACAATTAGTTTCAAATATCATTTTTTAAAGATTTCGACATTTCGAATTTAATTGTTTTTTTGTGAGGAAAATTATGTTGGATTTTAAATTGATATAAATTTATTATTTTTAAATTAGTTTGAACGTGACTCAAAATTTCGGGATTAAAAACAATTCGGACTGCATCGAAATATGCAAAATTTCGTAGAAATTTTTAACTGTGGCCACAATATGGGTTGTAATGCTAATAAAAAGAATATGGGCTCCAAAAAAATCCTTAAGAATTAGCAAATGGGCTATAAATTATTAGAAATAATGGCAGATGGGTTGTATGTTGTTTTCCATAGATTTGAGGCTGATTTGTGTGCCTACTATAGCTTGACGCGTACGCTTTCCTAAAAAAAGGTTGACACGCACGCAAGGCCATGTCAACTTAGTCAACACAAGAGAGCAGTGACTGTTGGATCTCCATCCAACGGCCGCCGTGCTTCCTCAATCTCTGCTCTTCCTACTCCAGCTGCTCAAACCAGCGCCGGCGGGACTGCCTGCTCCCTCCTCCCGTGGCCGGCTGTGCTGCCGCGCAGGCCGCACTGCCCTACCCTACTCCATCGCTAGCCAGGACATTCCTCTACTCACCCACACCTCCTATTATTTTCCGGCGACGGCAGCCGAACCAGTAAACCCTCATACTCCCCACCGCGTGGGCAACCACTGCCGAGTCTTCCCCAGCTCTGGGTCGTTCCCTTCCTAGGCCTTGCCGTCGTCCACCGCCCTGGTGCTCTCGGCGCGGCGTGGTCAACGTGGTCAACGAACGACATCTATCAGAAGAGGACTGTACGTGGAGAGGCTGACAGCTGGGTCCACGGCCGCACGCAAGGAAGTGCCTCCTTATTACGCGCAAAATAATGATTCCTCCACCTGACAGTAGGGACCCACCAGAAGGGCCTCTGTATTTTGCAAAAAAAACATTCCTCCCGCTGACAGCTCGGACCCACCAGCTATATCCTCGCACACAAGGAAGTGCCTCCTTATTACGCACAAAAAATGAATACTCCCCCTGCTATCTGGGACCCACCATAGTTGGAGGCTGACTTGTGGGCCTACTAAGTTGATGCGGACGGAGGGCTTTATCAACTTAGTCAATAATGAACGATTCTAGCTCCAGTGACCGTACGATGTCCATCCAACGACCGTACTGCTTCTTCAACCTCTGATCTTCTTGCTTCAGCCGCCCAAACCAGCGCTGGTCGTGCCGCCTGCTCCTGCCTCCCGTGGCCGGCTCTGCTGCCGCACAGGCCTCACCGCCCCACCCTACTCCCATCGCTGGCCTGGCCATCCCTGTACTCACCCAGACCTGCTGTTATTCTCTGGCGACGGCAGCCTCACACTGTAGCCCAACCAGTAAACCCTCGTACACCCCTCCGCGTGGGAAACAACTGCCGAGTCTTCCCCGGCTCTGCGTCATTCCCTTCCTAGGCCTCGCCATCGTCCACCACCTTGGTGCTCTCGGCGAGGCATGGTCAACTTGGTCAAGGAAGGACTTGCATTGGAAGAGGACTATACGTGGAGAGGCTGACAGCTGGGTCCATGGCCGCAGCAAGGAAGTGCCTTCTTATTACGCGCAAAATAATGATTCCTTCACCTGACAGCAGGGACCTACCGAAAGGGCCTCTATATTTTGGCTTAGCAGTATTTTGTGAAAAAAGCGTTCCCCCCTGACAGATGGGATCCACCAGCTATATCTTCGGACGCAAGGAAAGTGCCTCCATATTAGGCGCGAAAAAAATGAATCCTCCCCCTGACAGCTTGGACCCACCATTAATAACTTCGCACGCAAGGAAGTGCATCCTTATCCTCCCTGATAGCTGGGACACACCCGGTCAAAGCGTACATAGCATTGTCGCGAACGTGTATGTACATACTGGTCGATCGGTCTCTCTGCATTGATGAACCGTGGCCGAGAAAGCAGCGGCATGTGTAATAGTAGAGCCCCCGACTTTCAGGTAGTCCCTTCTAAACCGTGTACACAGACGTACAACCACATGCCAAAAAATACAGCCACGTGCGTACATACGGGCGGGGTCTCGAATGCGTACTCGCGCATACGTACGGCCAGGGCTCGTGTACATGGAGAGGCAACAGACGGCAGCAACGGAGCCCTGTTCATCGGGCAGCCAACCGATTGGGCCGAAACGGAGAAACGTCTTGTTCATCGGGAGGCAACAGACTGGTTCAGAATGAGTCCGGTTCAACGGGAGCTAACCGGCTTGGACAAAACAGCCGAAACGGGGTCTGCCGTACCGCAGTACGGAGGAAACGGCCTTCTGTTCGACCAGCTACGGTCGAAACGGGGGTCCTGTTCATCGGGAGCGGTGTGGCGTACCGCAAAACGAAGGAAACAGACTTGTGTTGGAGCGCTACGGTCGAAACGGGGGTCCTGTTCATCAGAGGGGTGTGGCGTACCGCAAAACGGGACTCCACGGGCTACTGTTCACCCACCATCGACTTCCTTCAGCCTCCACCTGCACTGTTCATCCACCATGTCTTCCTCCTACCTCCACCAGCTACTGTTCATCCATGGGCTACTATTCATCTAGCCCTCCACCGGCTACTGTTCAACCAGCCCTCCACGGGGACCTATTCATCCACTCCCAACCAGCTTGGCTGTGGCGGCCTCCTCTCGGGGTCCTGTTCATCCAGCGGCAATGGCCTATATACTACCACGGGGTCCTGTTCATCCAACCCCACCGGGAACTGTTCATCCAACCACCACCGGGAACTGTTCATCCAACCCCAACCACGTACGTCTCGACTCGTTCAACCGCAACCCCCACGTTCACTGTTCATCAAGAGGCAGCAGGTTCGATCGGCTTCAGTAAGCAGCAGCAGCAGCAGTGATCGATCACTCGGGTTCAGTTAACAGCCAAGGCATCGATCGCTCGGGTTCAGTAATGTAGCTAGTGCAACTGCTCGGGTTTAGTAAGCGAACGCCTCCCTCGGGTTCAGTTAGAGCCCAACGCCTCGCACACACGCGCGTATGTGTATGAGAGAAACGCGCAATCCCTCCGTGCATCGCTCGGCCCCAACCACCCACCGTAACCGGGAACTCCCCGAAATTTTCTTCGCCCTCGCTTCTACCATTATTTTTTCCATCATGGACGGCCCAAAGAATGTCATGCAGGTGCGTCTCCGGCCCGCCCAGGACGAAAAGCCCATTTTCTGTCATGATTTTTTTTCATAGAAGTAGGAGCCCACCACATCTATGATGATACCGGGTTTTGTCACAATTATTGTCATAGAAGTGCCATAAGCATGACTGGAAAAAAATTCGTTCGGCCTAAAATATCACGGATGTGTCTTTTTTTTTTGTAGTGCAACCTCCTCGCGAGGCAATCCACCACAAAGCAGGAGTAGGGTTTTACACCGCAAGGTGACCCGAACCTGGGTAAATCACTGTGCCCACTTCTTCTTCCCGCTCGCGCGTACTCGACGAGATTAGTCCGTGAGGGTGGTGAGCAGCGTGTCGTCGTGAAGTGAGATCCTTCATACATGCCCCAGAGTTCGAACTTAGTTTGGGTCCGTGGAACCCCAGACTCCAACATTTGGCGCGCCAGGTAGGGGCGTGTTGAAGCCACCATTTCTTCATCGACCATGCTCCGTCCTCGCTTTGCCGCATCCATGGCTGAAGCTCGCCGTGTCCGCGCTGAGCGTCGGGTCGCTCGCGTCTCTCAGATGGCGCCGATGGGCCATGGTGCCCCTTGTCGCTCCGCTTCTCCGGTGGTCAACGCCACCACTGACCCTGCCACTCATGAGCAGCAGGATTCTTCACTGCCTCCTTCCGTGCCGCGTGATGGCCTCACCGCCACTCCTTCCCTCACTCCCTCCATAGCCTCGTCTTCCACGTTCGCCATGGGTCGGCTTACGCGCAGGCTGCGCTGCTCATAGCGCACGAGCTACTACGCTACCGCCCCGCCAACGAGGGCTACGACGCCTGGCTGGGCTACATCACCGAGCTCGTCAACGCCGCGGGAGGGGCCCCGGCGCCCTCCCACTCGCTCCGCCCCCCGCCGTCTCGTGCAGGCGACGTGGCACATGGCACACCTCCGCCTCCTCCTCAACGCAGCGCAGGCGATGAACCAAGGCATGACGCGCGTCCGCGCGACCCGCTGCGTGGAGCATCGGCACCGGGGCGGGACGAAGCTAGCTGCCACGTGGTGCAGCGACCACAGTACAACGCGCGTGCGCTGCCAGCACCGCCGCACCAGCCTCAAGACTGTGCCGCCCTGGAGGCCGCAGTAGGTGGACGTCAAGACCGTGCCCCTCTTGCGCGGGCTGCCCCTGTGAGCGCGGCGGGCTGCCATGCCTTCTCTCGCGAGCTGCGCCGCATCGTCTGGCTGGTAAAGTTCAAGCCAGACCTGCCCCTGCGCTACGACGGCACTCGTGACCCTACAGAGTTCCTCCAGCTCTACTCGCTAAGCATCGAAGCGGCAAATGGCGAGGACAAGGTCATGGTGAACTGGTGCCCCATGGCCCTCAAGGATGGTGCGCGCTCCTAGATCATGCACCTCCCCAAGGAATCCATCTCCTCATGGGACGAGCTCCGCGAGCGATTCATCGCCAACTTCCAAGGGACCCGCGACCGTGTCCTCACCGTCAATGACCTGCGGTGAGTGAAGCAGCTGCCAGGTGAGACCCTCAGGAAGTACATGCATCGCTTCACCCAAGTCCACCTCAAGGTCCCGAAGGCATCTGACGAGGCCATCATCTCTGCGTTCACAGAGGGCATGACTGACATCAGGATGAGCAAGGAGCTCGCTATCAACGATGACCCGTTCTCAGCGCTGGAGCTGTTCAATCTGGCCGACAAGTGCTATGGCACCCCGGCTCAGAGAACCGGTTTACCAGTGTTTCCAACCCAGAGATCATGTCTTCTGGAAACACACAACAACTTGGAATAGAACATCGCTGAACTTTTATTGATAATAGTCAAGTACAAGCTTATATATTACATGATCATCGAGGCTAAAAGCACATCTAGTGCTATGACAATATCTACATTATTTATCTAACATATCAGGGCCTCGGTATTACTGCGGAATACTACAGTGGAAGACTACTGCGTAGCGGAACATGATAGTAACTCCATCCACAGGGACACTGCTGAGGACACATCCTAGTCATTGCAACATGAACCTTCGAGACCTTCGTCTTAGTCTTCTCCTGCATCTGGCATGATACGCCAGGTGAGTACTTTCAATGTACTCGCAAGCACATGACAACCAAGTATGCAGCAAATAATAGCATGGCAATCAATATGTTAAGTCTTTAATGATTCACTTACTGTTATTAACTTACTAAAATCCGGGTTGTCTCACAACTCTCGGAATACTCGATGCCAACGAGTACTTCTGCTCATAAGACAAGTTCTTCCATCATTACTATGGTTATTACGGTTGATCACCTAGAGAGGTCTAGACGGGCTGTCCAATACCGTGGACGTGGCTATTCGAATAGATTTTACACTCTGCAGAGGTTGCGCACTTTACCCACACCATGGAGCACCTGACCTCGTGATCCCATTCAGGTGGACCAGCGTTGCTCCAATGAAACCTGCCTGACCCGTGACTCTCCCATCATACCACAGGCAATCATCCTCCCCCGGAGTCAAGCCCTGGGTGGCCCCTGTGTCACCTCGTGACACCTGCCACCATCGTGGCCAAACTAAACTGTCCCAAACGGGGACGCCAGCACAAAACTCAACTGGGCTCACAGGGTTATCGCCGTCTACCTGATCAGGGCAGCACGCACGCATAACCCTCCCTAAATGGAGGTACCGGTGAAAGAGCACGGAGCCAGACCAAGTCAAGGCCGTCCCATACCGGCAAATGTGGCTGCACGGGTAAGCCTGGACAGGTGACTCTTGATCAACCAACTAAGTTTCATTTAGCAAGCATGGTTAATCAATTTAAGTTGTCAACAATAGGCATTTAAATACTTCACTTGAATTATTTATGTAAATTAAATGCAAGAAATGAATATGAATTATGCAATGCTATGAAATGCATCATAATATGGATGTCCTAGCTTGCCTTGATCAGTTGGGTTGTTTAAATACTCCTGGTCTTCAAATCCACAAGAATCTCCTTCTAAAAACATTTTTAAATGGCAAAGGAAAATGTCACATAAAGCCTTTTTATTCACCAACAATTCTGTGAGTATTCGAAAAATGCCAAACTTGGTCAGAAAATAAAGGAGTTTAATACCAACACAATGCAAAAAGAATCAGGTGATTTGGACCTTTTAATAAAGGGATAATTAGATTTATGCCCCTAGTTGTGTCCCACTCGTCTGTTTACCCCTAATTCCCAAAAGTCACAGGTTCTGTCCAAGTCACTTTGCTCCTCTTATGCTTTTGCCCTTTGACCATTTGACCGACAGTTTGAAAACTTCATAACTAATTCATATTAAATCAGAAAAATGCAAATAAGATACCAAAATGTTTGGAAAAACATCACCTATATGTGAGTGTCATTTGCATTCATGAAAAAAGTGTTGGAAAGTGCCCATCCGAGTTTTAGCTCTTATGCTACCACCATGATAAGTAAAATTTAAAAAAGTTCAAAAATTTCAAAAAAAAATTTGGTGGCAAAGAATGACAAATGTTTTAAGTGTCTGCCAAGTTTCATCAAGGAATAACATTCGTTGTTGCCGTGGCAAAAAAAAATCAGCACTCCAAAATAGATTATTTTTTTGCCACGACTTCCACGAATGTCGTTCCCTGATGAAACTTGGCAAGCACTTAGAACATTTGTCATTCTTTGCCACCATATTTTTTTTGAATTTTTTTAGATTTTCCTATTCATGGTGGTATCAAAAGAGCTAAAACTCGGATGTGCACTTTCCAACACTTTTTTCATGAATGCAAATGACACTGACATATAGGTGATGTTTTTCTGAACATTTTGGTATCTTATTTGCATTTTTCTAATTTAGTATGAATTAGTTATGAAGTTTTCAAACTGACGGTTAAACGGTCAAAGGGCAGAAGCATAAGTGGAGCAAAGTGACTTGGACAGAACCAGTGACTTTTGGGAATTAGGGGTAAAACAGACGAGTGGGACACAACTAGGGGCATAAATCTAATTATCCCTTTAATAAAAAGTTATTAGTGGTCAAAGTGGCTGGTCAACCCTGTTTAATAAATAAAAACAAGAAAATTAGAAAAACCAGTGGAGGGGCCACGTCGAAGGCGTAAACGCCCCGGGCGCATCCACTTACCGCTTCGGCCAGAGGATGATTCATTTAAAACAGAGAGGGAGAAAGGGGCAGAGAGAGGAGCGGCTCACCGGCGCTGCTCGCCGGCGATAGCGACGGCGGTTAGGCTGGAAAATGACGGGGATGGATCGGGCACTCTAAGACGGTCCTCCCTGTACCCGTAGCTCCCCCGGAGATGGACGGACGGCGCGGCACCCTTCTTCTCCGGCGGACGAGCGCTACGGTGGTCGACGGAGGTGGCGATTCCAGTGACTATTCGCTCGGGCAGGAGGTCGAGGAGCACCAGTGGAGTGCACTGAGCACTATGGTGGTCTCAGGTGGGGCTGAGGTGGAGTGGAGAAGGCTGGTGGTGGAGCTCAACTGGCAGCGGAACTCCGGCGAAGCTCGAGGCCAGAGGGCCTCTCGGCCTTGGCTCTTGCTTGGCGAGGCGATTGAGGATGGATGGAGAGGGGTGAGGAGCTCAGTGAGGCCGGGCGGAAGGCGAGGCTCGCCGAGTTCTCTAGATCGGCGGTGGTGTGGCTACGCCACTAGCGCAAGGACGGTGAGCTGGCCGTCGTGGCATGGGGCGAAGCGACGAGAGCAAGCAGAAGCATTGAATGCGCAAAGGGATGGCTCGGGGAGAAGAAGACGAGCGGCGCCGTAACTGTGGCCGCACGGGTGGCACAGTGCTCGTGATCATGGCAGCCGCCGAGGGCTTCTCCGGCGAGGGCGAAGGGTTGGGAAGGTCTAGGTGTCGCACGGGAATGATGTCGGCACACTTGGACAAGCTACTACGGCGCAGGCGTCTCGCTCTGACGAGACCCGAGCCTGGCGCGGCACAGAGCGCGGCGACAAGTATGCCATGGCCATGCTCACCACGGTGCTTGCCACTAGGAGGCCATGCAAGCCTGGAAAATCTTGTCCAACGTGACGACCATCGATCACTCACTTCACCTGCACCCATAGTTTGACTTGGTTTGGTCTGAGATGAAGGGTAGCCTCAGATACAGTTTCTGACAGTGAACTAGAGAGGGATCTGGAGAAGTGGTGAGCTGCGAATGGTGCTAGTGGAGTTGTCTAGAATGATCTAGGTTGGAAGGACTCCAAACTAGTCAAGTTTGAGAAGGTTTGGTTGAGATTTCAGGGTAGTTCATGTGTAACCTACCAATCTGGTCCAGAATGTGAAAGTTGAAGCCCTGCTCATATGAATGATCTTCAGATGCTGAAACTTGGTGGAGGGAATTCATTTGTAGGTGTCCTCATGCCACAAAAATTTCAGAGCATTTGGACAAACCTAGCAGGTACTTCCTTCACAAAGGTCCAGACTGACCAGGAACAAAAATGAATTGTTTTGCAAAATATTCGAACTTGGCCATGGAATATTTTTGTATATTGGGGCAAGATATGGTCCAAGGTATTTTAGGGAATTATTTGAGAATTTTCTGCCCATCCAAACTATAGGTTGCTTCACAACCCACAGTGGTGACCTAAATGTTGGAAATATGCCCTAGAGGCAATACTAAAGTGGTTATTATTATATTTCCTTGTTCATGATAATTGTCTATTGTTCATGCTATAATTGTGTTATCCAGAAATCGTAATACATGTGTCAATACATAGACCACAACATGTCCCTAGTGAGCCTCTAGTTGACTAGCTCGTTGATCAATAGATGGTTACGGTTTCCTGACCATGGACATTGGATGTCGGTTATAACGGGATCACATCATTAGGAGAATGATGTGATGGACAAGACCCAATCCTAAGCATAGCACTAGATCGTGTAGTTCGTCTGCTAAAGCTTTTCTAATGTCAAGTATCATTTCCTTAGACCATGAGATTGTGCAACTCCCGGATACCGTAGGAATGCTTTGGGTGTATCAAACGTCACAACGTAACTGGGTGACCATAAAGGTGCACTACAGGTATCTCCGAAAGTGTCTGTTGGGTTGGCATGAATCGAGACTGGGATTTGTCACTCCGTATGACGGAGAGGTATCTCTGGGCCCACTCGGTAATGCATCATCATAATGAGCTCAATGTGACTAAAGAGTTAGCCACGGGATCATGCGTTACGGAACGAGTAAAGAGACTTGCCGGTAACGAGATTGAACAAGGTATAGGGATACCGACGATCGAATCTCGGGCAAGTATCATACCGATAGACAAAGGGAATTGTGTATGGGATTGATTGAATCCTCGACATCGTGGTTCATCCGATGAGATCATCGTGGAACATGTGGGAGCCAACATGGGTATCCAGATCCCGCTGTTGGTTATTGGCCGGAGAGATGTCTCGGTCATGTCTGCATGGTTCCCGAACCCGTAGGGTCTACACACTTAAGGTTCGGTGACGCTAGAGTTGTTATGGGAAATAGTATGTGGTTACCGAATGTTGTTCGGAGTCTCGGATGAGATCCCTGACGTCACGAGGAGTTCCAGAATAGTCCGGAGGTGAAGATTTATATATGGGAAGTCATCATACGGTCACCGGAACTATTCGGGGTTTTTTCGGTATTGTACCGGGACCACCGAAGGGGTTCCGGGGGTCCACCGGGAGGGTCCACCTACCCCGGAGGGCCCTATGGGCTGTATGTGGGAGGGAACCAGCCCCTAAGTGGGCTGGGCGCCATCCCCCCTAGGGCCCATGCGCCTAGGGTTGGGGGAAACCCTAAAAGGGGGCGCCCCCCTTGGCTTGGGGGGCAAGCCCCCTCCCCCTGGCTGCCGCCCCCTCTAGATCTGATCTAGAGGGGCCGGCCCCCTTCCCCCTTGGCCCTATAAATAGAGGGGAGGAGGGAGGGCAGCAGAACCTGATCCAAGGCACAGCCCTCCCCCTCTCCAACCCCCCTTCTCCTCCGTTGAGCTTGGCGAAGCCCTGCCGGAGAAATGCCAACTCCACCACCACGCCGTCGTGCTGCCGGAGTTGTCTTCCCCAACCTCTCCCTCCTCCTTGCTGGATCAAGGCGCGGGAGACGTCACCGGGCTGCACGTGTGTTGAACGCGGAGGCGCCGTTGTTCGGCGCTTAGATCGGAATCGACCGCGATCTGAATCGCTGCGTGTACGACTCCTCCAACCGCGTTCTTGCAACGCTTCCGCATCGCGATCTTCAAGGGTATGAAGATGCACTCCTCTCTCTCTCATTGCTAGTCACTCCATAGATTGATCTTGGTGATGCGTAGGAATTTTTTTTGATTTACTACTATGTTCCCCAACAGTGGCATCATGAGCTAGGTCTATGCGTAGTTTCTATGCACGAGTAGAACACAAGTTGTTGTGGGCGTCGATATTGTCAATTTACTTGCTGTTACTAGTCTTATTTTGATTCGGCGGCATCACGGGATGAAGCGGCCCGGACCGACCTTACACGTATGCTTACGTGAGACAGGTTCCACCGACTGACATGCACTAGTTGCATAAGGTGGCTAGCGGGTGTCTGTCTCTCCCACTTTAGTCGGATCGGATTTGATGAAAAGGGTCCTTATGAAGGGTAAATAGAAATTGGCATATCACGTTGTGGTTTTGGCGTAGGTAAGAAACATTCTTGCTAGAAACCTATAGCAGCCACGTAAAAAAAATTGCAACAATAATTAGAGGACGTCTAACTTGTTCTTGCAGCATATGCCGTGTGATGTGATATGGCCAAAAGGATGTGATGAATGATATATGTGATGTATGAGATTGATCATGTTCTTGTAATAGGAATCACGACTTGCATGTCGATGAGTATGACAACCGGCAGGAGCCATAGGAGTTGTCTTAATTTATTGTATGACCTGCGTGTCAATGAAAACGCCATGTAATTACTTTACTTTATTGCTAACCGTTAGCCATAGTAGTAGAAGTAATAGTTGGCGAGACAACTTCATGAAGATACGATGATGGAGATCATTATGATGGAGATCATGGTGTCATGCCGGTGACGATGATGATCATGGTGCCCCGAAGATGGAGATCAAAAGGAGCAAAATGATATTGGCCATATCATGTCACTTTATGATTTGCATGTGATGTTTATCATGTTTACATCTTATTTGCTTAGAACGACGGTAGCATAAATAAGATGATCCCTCGCTAAAATTTCAAGAAAGTGTTTCCCCTAACTGTGCACCGTTGCGAAGGTTCGTTGTTTCGAAGCACCACGTGATGATCGGGTGTGATAGATTCTAACGTTCGAATACAACGGGTGTAAGCCAGATTTACACATGCAAAACACTTAGGTTGACTTGACGAGCCTAGCATGTACAGACATGGCCTTGGAACACGGAAGACCGAAAGGTCGAACATGAGTCGTATAGAAGATACGATCAACATAGAGATGTTCACCATTGATGACTAGTCCGTCTCACGTGATGATCGGACACGGCCTAGTCGATTCGGATCATGTATCACTTAGATGACTAGAGGGATGTCTATCTGAGTGGGAGTTCATTGAATAATTTGATTAGATGAACTTAATTATCATGAACTTAGTCTAAAATCTTTACAATATGTCTTGTAGATCAAATGGCCCACGCTAATGTTGCCCTGAACTTCAACGCGTTCCTAGAGAAAACCAAACTGAAAGACGATGGTAGCAACTACACGCTCTGGGTCCGTAACTTGAGGATCATCCTCATAGCTGCCAAGAAAGCATATGTCCTTGAAGCACCGCTAGGTGACGCACCTGTTTTCCCAGCAACTCAAGACGTTATGAACGCCTGGCAGTCGCATAGTGATGATTACTCCCTGGTTCAGTGCGGCATGCATTACAGCTTAGAACCGGGGCTCCAAAAGTGTTTTGAGCAACACGGAGCATATGAGATGTTCCAGGAGCTGAAAATGGTTTTCCAAGATCATGCCCGAGTCGAGAGATATGAAGTCTCCGACAAGTTCTACAGTTGTAAGATGGAGGAGAATAGTTCTGTCAGCGAGCATATACTCAAAATGTTTGGGTTGCACAATCGCTTGTCTCAGCTGGGAGTTAATCTCCCAGATGACGCGGTCGTTGACAGAATCCTTCAGTTGCTTCCACCTAGCTACAAGAGCTTTGTGATGAACTTCAATATGCAGGGGATGGAAAAAACCATTCCTGAGGTATATTCAATGCTGAAGTCGGCGGAGGTGGAGATCAAAAAGGAACATCAAGTGTTGATGGTGAATAAAACCACTAAGTTCAAGAAAGGCAAGGGTAAAAAGAACTTCAAGAAGGACGGCAAGGGAGTTGCCGCGCCCGGTAAGCAAGTTGCCGGGAAGAAGCCAAAGAATGGACCCAAGCCTGAGACTGAATGCTTTTATTGCAAGGGAAACGATCACTGGAAGCGGAACTGCCCCAAGTACTTAGCGGATAAGAAGGCCGGCAATACCAAAGGTATATGTGATATACATGTTATTGATGTGTACCTTACCAGCGCTCGTAGTAGCTCCTGGGTATTTGATACCGGTGCGGTTGCTCATATTTGTAACTCAAAACAGGAGCTGCGGAATAAGCGGAGACTGGCGAAGGACGAGGTGACGATGCGCGTCGGGAATGGTTCCAAGGTTGATGTGATCGCCGTCGGCACGCTACCTCTACATCTGCCTACGGGATTAGTTTTAAACCTCAATAATTGTTATTTAGTACCAGTTTTGAGCATGAACATTGTATCAGGATCTCGTTTGATGCGAGATGGCTACTCATTTAAATCTGAGAATAATGGTTGTTCTATTTATATGAGAGATATGTTTTATGGTCATGCCTCGCTGGTCAATGGTTTATTTTTATTGAATCTCGAACGTGATGTTACACATATTCATAGTGTGAATGCCAAGAAATGTAAGGTTGATAATGATAGTCCCACATACTTGTGGCACTGCCGCCTTGGTCACATTGGTGTCAAGCGCATGAAGAAACTCCATGCAGATGGACTTTTGGAGTCTCTTGATTATGAATCATTTGACACGTGCGAACCATGCCTCATGGGCAAAATGACCAAGACTCCATTCTCCGGAACAATGGAGTGAGCAACCAACTTATTGGAAATCATACATACTGATGTGTGCGGTCCAATGAGCGTTGAGGCTCGCGGTGGTTATCGTTATGTTCTCACCCTCACTGATGACTTAACTAGATATGGGTATGTCTACTTAATGAAACACAAGTCTGAGACCTTTGAAAAGTTCAAGGAATTTCAGAGTGAGGTTGAGAATCAACGTGAAAGGAAAATAAAGTTCTTACGATCAGATCGTGGAGGGGAATATTTGAGTCACGAATTTGGCACGCACTTAAGGAAATGTGGAATTGTTTCACAACTCACGCCGCCTGGAACACCTCAACATAATGGTGTGTCCGAACGTCGTAATCGCACTCTATTAGATATGGTGCGATCTATGATGTCTCTTACCGATCTACCGCTATCATTTTGGGGTTATGCTTTAGAGACTGCCGCATTCACTTTAAATAGGGCTCCGTCGAAATCCGTTGAGACGACACCGTATGAATTATGGTTTGGGAAGAAACCTAAGCTGTCGTTTCTGAAAGTTTGGGGATGCGATGCTTATGTCAAGAAACTTCAACCTGAAAAGCTCGAACCCAAATCGGAAAAATGCGTCTTCATAGGATACCCTAAAGAAACTATTGGGTATACCTTCTACCTTAGATCCGAAGGCAAGATCTTCGTTGCCAAGAATGGATCCTTTCTGGAGAAAGAGTTTCTCTCGAAAGAAGTAAGTGGGAGGAAAGTAGAACTTGATGAGGTACCCCCTCTTGAACCGGAGAGTACCGCAACTCAGGAAGGTGTTTCTGTGGTGCCTGCATCGACTAGGGAGAAAGTTAATGATGATGATCATGAAACTTTGGATCAAGTTGCTATAGAACTTCGTAGGTCCACGAGGACACGTTCCGCACCAGAGTGGTACGGCAACCCTGTCCTGGAAGTCATGTTGTTAGACAACGGTGAACCTTCGAACTATGAAGAAGCGATGGCGGGCCCGGATTCCAGCAAATGGCTTGAAGCCATGAAATCCGAGATAGGATCAATGTATGAAAATGATGTATGGACTTTGACAGACTTGCCCGATGATCGGCAAGCCATAGAGAACAAATGGATCTTTAAGAAGAAGACAGACGCGGATGGTAATGTGACCATCTATAAGGCTCGACTTGTCGCTAAGGGTTATCGACAAGTTCAAGGGGTTGACTACGATGAGATCTTCTCACCCGTAGCAAAGCTGAAGCCCGTCCGAATCATGTTAGCAATTGCCGCATTATATGATTATGAGATATGGAAAATGGACGTCAAAACGGCATTCCTTAATGGTTTCCTTAAGGAAGAATTGTATATGATGCAGCCAGAAGGTTTTGTCGATCCTAATAATGCTGACAAGGTATGCAAGCTCCAGCGCTCAATCTATGGGCTGGTGCAAGCATCTCGGAGTTGGAACATTCGCTTTGATGAGATGATCAAAGCGTTTGGGTTTACACAGACTTATGGAGAAGCCTGTGTTTACAAGAAAGTGAGTGGGAGCTCTGTAGCATTTCTCATATTATATGTGGATGACATACTATTAAAGGGAGATGATATAGAATTCTTGGAAAGCATAAAGGCCTACTTGAATAAGTGTTTTTCAATGAAGGACCTTGGAGAAGCTGCTTACATATTAGGCATCAAGATCTATAGAGATAGATCGAGACGCCTCATTGGTCTTTCGCAAAGCACATACCTTGACAAGATATTGAAGAAGTTCAATATGGATCAGTCCAAGAAAGGGTTCTTGCCTGTATTGCAAGGTGTGAGATTGAGCACGGCTCAATGCCCGACCTCGGCAGAAGATAGAGAAAAGATGAGTGTCATCCCCTATGCCTCAGCCATAGGGTCTATTATGTATGCCATGTTGTGTACCAGACCTGATGTGAACCTCGCCGTAAGTTTGGTAGGGAGGTACCAAAGTAATCCCGGCATGGAACACTGGACAGCGGTCAAGAACATCCTGAAGTACCTGAAAAGGACTAAGGATATGTTTCTCGTTTATGGAGGTGACGAAGAGCTCATCGTAAAGGGTTACGTCGATGCTAGCTTCGACACAGATCTGGATGACTCCAAGTCACAAACCGGATACGTGTATATTTTAAATGGTGGGGCAGTCAGCTGGTGCAGTTGCAAGAAAAGCGACATGGCGGGATCTACATGTGAAGCGGAGTACATAGCAGCCTCGGAGGCAGCACAGGAAGCAGTCTGGATGAAGGAGTTCATCACCGACCTAGGAGTTATTCCCAATGCGTCGGGCCCAATGACTCTCTTCTGTGACAACACTGGAGCTATTGCCCTTGCCAAGGAGCCCAGATTTCACAAGAGGACCAGGCATATCAAGCGTTGCTTCAACTCCATTCGTGAACATGTTCAAAATGGAGACATAGATATTTGTAAAGTGCATACGGATCTGAATGTCGCAGATCCGTTGACTAAGCCTCTTCCACGAGCAAAACATGATCAACACCAGAACTCTATGGGTGTTCGATTCATCACAATGTAACTAGATTATTGACTCTAGTGCAAGTGGGAGACTGTTGGAAATATGCCCTAGAGGCAATAATAAAGTGGTTATTATTATATTTCCTTGTTCATGATAATTGTCTATTGTTCATGCTATAATTGTGTTATCCGGAAATCATAATACATGTGTGAATACATAGACCACAACATGTCCCTAGTGAGCCTCTAGTTGACTAGCTCGTTGATCAATAGATGGTTATGGTTTCCTGACCATGGACATTGGATGTCGTTGATAATGGGATCACATCATTAGGAGAATGATGTGATGGACAAGACCCAATCCTAAGCATAGCACTAGATCGTGTAGTTCATCTGCTAAAGCTTTTCTAATGTCAAGTATCATTTCCTTAGACCATGAGATTATGCAACTCCCGGATACCGTAGGAATGCTTTGGGTGTATCAAACGTCACAACGTAACTGGGTGACCATAAAGGTGCACTACAGGTATCTCCGAAAGTGTCTGTTGGGTTGGCACGAATCGAGACTGGGATTTGTCACTCCGTATGACGGAGAGGTATCTCTGGGCCCACTCGGTAATGCATCATCATAATGAGCTCAATGTGACTAAAGAGTTAGCCACGGGATCATGCGTTACGGAACGAGTAAAGAGACTTGTCGGTAACGAGATTGAACAAGGTATAGGGATACCGACAATCGAATCTCGGGCAAGTATCATACTGGTAGACAAAGGGAATTGTGTACGGGATTGATTGAATCCTCGACATCGTGGTTCATCCGATGAGATCATCGTGAAACATGTGGGAGCCAACATGGGTATCCAGATCCCACTGTTGGTTATTGGCCGGAGAGATGTCTCGGTCATGTCTGCATGGTTCCCGAACCCGTAGGGTCTACACACTTAAGGTTCGGTGACACTAGAGTTGTCATGGGAAATAGTATGTGGTTACCGAATGTTGTTCGGAGTCCCAGATGAGATCCCGAACGTCACGAGGAGTTCCGGAATGGTCCGGAGGTGAAGATTTATATATGGGAAGTCATCATACGGTCACCGGAAGTGTTCGGGGGTTTTCCGGTATTGTACCGGGAACACCGAAGGGGTTCCGGGGGTCCACCCGCCCCGGAGGGCCCTATGGGCTGTATGTGGGAGGGAACCAGCCCCTAAGTGGGCTGGGCGCCATCCCCCCCTCGGGCCCATGCGCCTAGGGTTGGGGGAAACCCTAAAAGGGGGCGCCCCCCATGGCTTGGGGGGCAAGCCCCCTCCCCCTGGCCGCCGCCCCCCCTCTAGATCTGATCTAGAGGGGCCGGCCCCCTTCCCCCTTGGCCCTATAAATAGAGGGGAGGAGGGAGGGCAGCAGAACCTGATCCAAGGCGCAGCCCTCCCCCTCTCCAACACCCCCTCCTCCTCCGTTGAGCTTGGCGAAGCCCTACAGGAGAACTGCCAACTCCACCACCACGCCGTCATGCTGCCGGAGTTGTCTTCCCCAACCTCTCCCTCCTCCTTGCTGGATCAAGGCGCGGGAGACGTCACCGGGCTGCATGTGTGTTGAACGCGGAGGTGCTGTTGTTCGGCGCTTAGATCGGAATCGACCGCGATCTGAATCGCTGCGTGTACGACTCCTCCAACCGCGTTCTTGCAACGCTTCCGCATCGCGATCTTCAAGGGTATGAAGATGCACTCCTCTCTCTCTCGTTGCTAGTCTCTCCATAGATTGATCTTGGTGATGCGTAGGAAATTTTTTTGATTTACTACTACGTTCCCCAACACTAAATTCCCAAATAAAGAAAATGAGTTATTGGAAAAGATTTAAATAGGGATTTGGGTCCTAGAGATACTTGGCAGGGTTTCGGCAAGGTGATGAGGCTTTGAATTATTGGAAAAGATTCAAAAGTTTCCAAGACCAAATGAAAAGCTTCAAAAACCATTCAAATTTCAAATAAAGCTAAGAAAAGTTTGAAAAGAAAAGGTTGCCAAAATCAGGGTGTCACAAACCTACCCCCCTTAGGATGAATCTAGTCCTCGAGATTCGGTTGCTCAGGGAACAAATATGGATATGCGGATCTCAAAAAATCTTCTCTTTCCCAAGTGGCCTCTTCCTCGGTGTGGTGCTCCCACATCACCTTGTAAAATCTTATCACCTTACTCCTCGTGGTTCTTTCCATCTCATCCAAGATCCTGACAGGTTTTTCCTCATAAGTCAAATCCTTAGCCAGCTCTAATTCGCTCATATCCGCTTGCTTGGCTAGGGGTGCAATGCATTTCCTTAACTGTGAGATGTGAAAGACATCATGAATGACTGACAATGCTGGTGGCAATTCCAACTGATATACGACTCTGCCCTTCCTAGCAATCACTGGAAAGGGACCAATGTATCTTGGGGCCAACGTTCCCCGAGTATGAAACGTCTTCACTCCCTTCGTAGGAGTTACCCGTAGGTAAGCATAATCTCCGGGCTCGAAAGTTACTTCTTGGTACTTTGGGTCATAATAACTATTCTGTCGGGAGTTGGCGGCTCGAAGACGTTCCTGAATATCCTTAACTTGTCTCTCAGCCTCGAGCATCAAGTCCATGCCAAAGATGCGACTATCTCCTGTTTGGGACCAGTTTCAGCGGTGTGCGACACTTCCCTCCATACAATGCCTCAAAAGGCGACATCTTGAGACTTGCCGAATAGCTGTTGTTGTAGGAGAATTCAGCGTATGGCAAACTATCCTCCCATTTAGGTCCCTGGGAGAGAGCACATGATCGAAGTATATCCTCTAATATTTGGTTCACTCGCTCGGTCTGTCCATCCGTCTGCGGATGGTACGCTGTACTGTGTTTCAGCATGGTTCCCAAAGCTTGATGTAGCCATAGCCAGAATGCTGAGGTAAATAGGGAACCCCTATCTGAAGTGATAGACTTGGGTACTCCATGCAGACTGACTATCCGGGACTTGTAGAGTTGTGCCAACTGATTTGCGTTGAAAGTGGTCTTTACTGGAATAAAGTGAGCCACCTTCGTGAGTATGTCTACAATGACCCAAATAGCATCATTGCCTCTCGTGGACTTTGGTAGTCCCACAATAAAATCCAGACATATGTCGTCCCACTTCCACTGGGGCACCGGTAAAGGTTGCAGTAGCCCTGCAGGTTTCTGATGCTCTGCTTTGACCTTGTCACAGCAGGCGACATAGTATGCTATATCTTTCCGCATTCCTGACCACCAAAAAGTTTCTCTCAAGTCCTGATACATCTTGGTACCTCCCGGGTGGATCGAATATGCGGACTCATGTGCTTCCTTGAGTATTTGTTGCCTCAAGTTGTTCTGATCCGGCACACATATTCGTTTCTCGAACCACACGTTACCTTGTTCATCTACACGGAAGGACTTAGCCTTCCCTTGCTGAATTAACTCCTTGATCTCCCGA
The DNA here is from genome assembly GCA_011799875.1 of Thinopyrum elongatum. Taxonomy (NCBI): domain Eukaryota; kingdom Viridiplantae; phylum Streptophyta; class Magnoliopsida; order Poales; family Poaceae; genus Thinopyrum; species Thinopyrum elongatum. The sequence continues at coordinate 45,413,999 of CM022300.1, forward strand.
ATTTCTTTATCTGACTTCTGTGCTGCCTTGATTTCCTCCATAAGGGTTGGAGTAATTTCCAACGTGTCCCGGGTCATTGGGCCGCATAGCACCATATTGAGCTTGACAAACTCTTCTTGTAAGTTTGGATGCATACCCTCAACTAGTGCATTCACAGCAGCTTGTTTCCTGCTCAGGGCGTCAGCGACCACATTCGCTTTCCCTGGATGATAGTTTATTCCAACATCATAGTCCTTGACTAGCTCAAGCCATCTTCGCTGCCTGAGGTTCAGGTCAGGTTGAGCAAAAATATACTTGAGACTCTTATGGTCTGTGTATATTTCACATCGTTGTCCAATAAGATAATGCCTCCAAATCTTCAGGGCATGAACCACAACAGCTAGCTCCAAGTCATGTGTGGGATAGTTCTCCTCATGAGGTCATAGCTGTCGAGATGCATAAGCTACAACCTTCCCCTCTTGCATTAGCACGCATCCGATTCCACACCTGGATGCATCACAATATATGTCGAAACTCTTGTGAATGTCTGGGAGGACTAAGACAAGGGCTGTGGTTAGCCTTCTCTTTAACTCTTGGAAACTGTTGTCGCACTCGGCTGTCCAGAAAAACCTTTGGTTCTTTTTCAACAATTCCGTCAGTGGCTTGGCTATCTTAGAAAAGCCTTCAATGAAGCAACAGTAGTAGCCTGCCAAGCCCAGGAAACTACGGACTTCGGTCACTGTGGCTGGTGTCTTCCAGTTCAAGACCGCAGTAACCTTATTGGGATCAACAGCTATTCCTTTCTCCGATAGAATATGTCCAAGGAATCCCACCTCTTTCAGCCAAAATTCGCACTTACTGAACTTGGCATATAAGCGATGGGTTCTCAACCTTTCCAAGACAGCTCTGAGATGTTGCTTATGTTCCTGTTCATCCATAGAGTATATCAGTATGTCGTCAATGAACACCACTACAAACTTGTCCAGAAATCCATGAAGACTTTGTTCATCATACTCATGAAGTAGGCTAGAGCATTGGTTAATCCAAACGCCATAACGGTAAATTCATATAGTCCATATCGAGTGGTGAACGCTATCTTGGGGATATCCTCCTTTCGGATTTTTAGCTGATGATATCCTGTTCTGAGGTCGATCTTAGAGAATACCCGTGCTCCATTCAACTGGTCGAATAAGTCATCAATTCGAGGGAGCGGGTACTTGTTCTTGATAGTGACCTCATTAAGCTGGCGATAGTCTACGCACATTCGTAGACTTCCATCCTTCTTCTTGAGAAATAATACTGGTGACCCCCATGGCGAGATGCTTGGACGAATGTATCCTTTCTGTAGCAACTCATCTAACTGCTTCTTTAGCTCTGCCAGCTCTGGGCCTGGCATACGATAATATTTCTTGTATATTGGAGCTGTGCCAGGAATTACTTCAATGGCGAACTCCAATTCTCGGTCGGGCGGCATTCCTGGTAATTCCTCAGGAAACACATCCGAAAATTCACCCACTACCGGGATCAGATTCATATATGTAACAGTGGTCTGGTATGCCATGCCCTTTCTTGTTATCATTTTGTTGGCCAGAAATTGGACGGTCTGTCCGACGGGGTTCACCAATGTCACCGTTCTGGTGGCGCAGTTGATACACACTTGGTGCGGTACCAACCAGTCCATTCCCAGTATTATGTCCAGTCTTGGGGATTCAATACAACAAGGGTAGCTGGGAATTTGACTCCATGGATTGAGATCTCCAGATCCTTGTATATTATATTTGTTCTGAGCATAGAGCCAGGGGATTGTACCACCATGATTTTGTCCAAAAGTGAAGGAGAAAATTTGTGCACGGTGGCAAAAATCCACGAAATAAACGAGTGGGAAGCCCCAGAATCAAATAAAATTATTGCAGGTATGTCATGGATAGAAAACATACCAAGGACAATGTCTGGAGCTTCGCAGACTTCTTCGGCAGAGATGTGGTGGACGCATCCGTGGCTGAAATTGTGGTTGGGGCGGCGTCCAAGGTGATTGACTTGTGGCTTGTGGTCAGCTGATTGCTTTCCGTTATTAGTAGGACACTGCTTGGCGTAGTGTCCACTCTGGCCACAAGTGAAACAGGTGTTGTTGCGGCGGCAGTCCTCTATGACTGGCTACTTGTTGAAGGTCTTGCTCTGGTTGCCTAGCTTGCTGTTGTTGCCACCATTGTTCCACACAGGTTTGTTCTTAGATGGCCCTGACTGCCAACTACGCAGCTTTTGCACATATGGCTCCCTGTTGTCCTTTTTGGGCTCAAACTTCCTCTTACGATCATCATTCCCAGACTTGTGTTCTTGTTCTGCGATGAAGGCCTTATTCACCAAGGTCTAGAAATCAGGGAAGTCCAACATGCATAGCTGACATCAGAGGGCGTGGTTAAGTCCTCCGAGGAACCGGTCTATTTTCCTCTCTCCGGTAGCCACATCATGAGGAGAGTACCGGGCCAAGTTGTTGAACTTGTTTAGGTATTCTCCCACAGACATGTTTCCTTGTGTGAGAGCAAGGAATTCTCTCTGCTTTACTTTGATGATACCCGTGGGGATATGATACTTGCGAAACAGCTCTTTGAATTTCTCCCAGGAAATCTCTTCTCCAGCAGGCCACATTAACTTGGTGTTGTCCCACCATATGGCTGCCGGGCCTTCGAGATAATGGGTGACAAATGGGACTTTATCTGCTTCTTCACAATGAGTGATATCCAATTTCTTTTCCATGGTTCTTAACCAGTCATCAGCCTCAATAGGATCCACAGCCTGACCAAAGCTGGGTGGTTTTGTGCGCTGGAAGTCAGACAGTTTGGAATGCACCCCATTGCCATTGTTCTGACCTACTATTGCCTGCATACTCTTGAGAAATTCCATGAGGTCTTGGTTTCTCTTTTCCTCAAACATTCTCATTATCTGATCTGTGGTTGGTGCTTGAGGTGGTGGTGGTGGTAAGTCTTCGGGCGGTTGCCCTGCCTGCCTAGCGGAGCGACGGACGGGGTTTCCATCGCCACCTTGACTGCTACTTCCTTTCTTCAATCTAATTTTTGTTCCATGGCAAATACCAAATCGATGAGCAACATCCATAAGGAGAAATACAGTAATATGACACCAGAGGAAATTCATGAAAAGGCAAATAAAAAGAACAACATAATTATACAAGATAACCCAACATCATACATGGCAAGCTCGTAGGGGAATATCATGGCTAGACTGCTCATACGACAGTTGACATATGCAAAGATGCATGCATTACTACTCAAGCTCCAGTCTAGTGGCATCGGTGACACGGACACTGCCCATCTGAAGAGTCCTCGTCGTCAGATTCAGAACTGATGATGTGAGTCACTGGGTCAAAGGAGACACGACGTCGCTGCTGGGATGGCTCTCCTTCTACGGAAGAAAGAGCACATCGCCTTAGCATCGTCGGAGTAGGAGTGGCTAGGAGTGAGGCCCACTTAGCTTGGGTCTCAAGTCGGCTACCGAACGGTAAGCCTGATGGTCCAGAAGAACCAGAAGGGGTATCAAGTACACGCGGAGGTGGAACTGGTGGTGGATACCTAGGTGGAACTACAGGAGGAGGAGGTGCTGGAGTCACTGCTGCAAGTGCCCCCTGAACACGACACAACTCATCTGCCAAGGAAATGATCATACGGTAACTGGCATTCAGATAGCGAGACAAAACACTAGCCGCACAATCACTCGCCAAGTCAACAGGTGAGAAAAGGACTCGCCCTGCCGCAGGCGACAGGGTGGGATAGCGGAAGAAACCTGGATGGGTCTGCATCTCGGCCTTGTGGAAGCGCAAGTCTGTAATAGCCTCCATGGCAGCAAACTGGATCGCCAGCTTCGGAGTAGAAGCCACTCCGCCCTTGGAAGAGCGAGAAGAGCTTCCAATATCCGAAGTCGCGGTCAGGTAAGCCACTACATGGTACTCATATACTGACTCGCCCAACTGCTCCCGAAACACCTGGTACACCGGGTCATCACCATTGGTATACAGTCAAAGCCAGACGCTATGAAGCAGAGCTGGAAAAGTGTGGGATTCTGGCTCATGATGATAGTGTCGGGGTACGACACCTATGGGATCCCGAGAGACCCCTTTACGATTCGGCGGGGGGAGAGGTATACGCAAAGAGCAGAACCAATGATCGACGCGGGAAGTTTTTACCCAGGTTCGGGCCGCTGATCAGCGTAAAACCCTACTCCTGCTTTGTGTTCTTATTGATGTTCTTAAGCCCAGCCTTCTGGAGCGCTCGCAATGAACAGCACGTTCCAAAGAGCAGCTACGCATGCAGAATGGGCCAGAAGTTCCCCCCTGTAGCAGTTGCCTTGGGCCTCCTTTTATATGCTCAAAGGGGTCTCCACAGTGGTAAAATGTACATACATTGAGGTGTAAAGTAGCTACAGGGTATCATACCTAACCCCTGACGGATTAGGACCAGCGCATTTAATGCACCGTGAGGTGTCCGTTTAGGTGTCCTCTAAAGATGTCCTCACTTTCTTGGGGATGGAAAAAGGGGCCATCCCATCAGCACCGCTTAAGCTCTCCCCCACTGGCGCGTCGCCACGCATCCAGAGAAGGACCCAGAATGTCAGACACGTTACTGTGCCGAAGCGGTGGCACAGTGGCAGAATCTCGCCAGGCGCCGAATCTTGCCGGGCGCCAAGCCTTGCCGGACGCCAAGCCTTGCCGGACGCCAAGCCTTGCCGGGCCCCAAAGGCCATCCCGGCAAGGATCTTGCCGGGGAGGCTGGCCTTCGGATTTCAGTCCTGCTTATCTGCTGATCCTTAGATCTCTGACTTGATGATTTCCTTGATGGCTTGAATCGACCTCGAGCTGATCCCGGCAAGCCTTGCAGCAAGGATGGCTACAACTGCCCGTGCAAAAGTACGGGGTACTAGTGGCCCAATACTTAGTACACCGACAGGAGCCCCCGGGCCTAGGCCATACACGAGTGCGAGGCGTTGTTGGGCTAGGCCCAAACAGTGCACGGGCACGCGTGGCAGGGAATTAACTGCTCGTAAATATCTCGTTTTACTGTGCCCCCCACTACGCGCACGGAGCGCGCGACGTGGGAAGCATGCCAAAAAGGCTGCAAACTATCTCGCGCCTATAGAGGCGCATTCATATTGGGGGATAAACAAGGCGGCCCTGCTCCTTCCCCATAAAAAGGAGAAGTCACGGAGGCGCAAACCTATTTACCCCCCTCTTCTTCCCAATCTGGCCATCGCCATCACCTTCCTCTTCTCGAGCTCAGAGCGAAACCTTTTTCCTCTTCCGCCCGCTGCTCCCGCGCTCGCTCCGCCCCCTGCTTCCGTCCTCACAGTCGCCATGCCGCCCAAGGCTAGCAAAGGCAAGGGCACGGACAAGGAGGTGAAAGCCGAAGTTCCGGAGAGCGAACTGGTGAAGATGCGGAAGAGGCTCGTCGTCTTCCCTGCGACGCTCGACGCCAAAACTTTGAAGGGGCGATACCAATGCATGTGGGTGAAGGGAACGCAAGCTCACCCCGCCACACTCGTAATCCCAGGTGCTTGTTCCAAAGGTGGATCGGACAAATACCCCTTCTTCACTGCATATTTCTATTGCGGGCTCTGTCCCCCCTTTTCCGATTTCTTCAATGACGTCATGTATACGTACGGCTTCCGCCTTCTTGATTTCACGCCGGATGCCGTATTTTGGATGTCTATCTTTGCCCATCTCTGTGAGAATTTCGCTGGCGTGATCCCCAATTCTTCTCTTTTCCGCCATTATTTCTACCCTCGTATCCAAAAAGGAGAGGCTCTCTCTGGATCTATTGCCTGGATTCCAAGGGCTTGGAACAAAGAGATATACCCAGAGGGAGTTTACCGCGAAAAGTGGGACGAGTGGCGGGCCGAATGGTGCTGGATCCAGGAAGCAGATCCTCATCCTTTTTGTCATCCCCGGCGACAGAAGGTGGTCCGCGGCAAGGATTGGGGCAATCTCGCCGCAGAAGACGAGAAGCTCACAATCGCCACTACCAGGATCCTTCGCTTGAAGGCTGCCGGGCTGACAATGGAGATGATCGGCTTCGACTTTCTCCGCCGCCGCATCGCCCCTCTGCAGAACAGGGGGAGGCCAGTCTGGGAGTACAAGAACGCGGTAGATGTCATGAGGCTGCGCCCCGGGCTGAACAACAATCTGACCGCTATGCAGCTTGGCGCTCTCCGCCAAAAGTTATTCCAACGCGAAGACAAGCACCGGCTGCCGGCAAGGATCATCCCCTTGTGCAACAACTCTGCCTTGTGGTCAATCATTGCCTTCTTGCCGATGTTCAACGCCCACGGCCTTGACCCGACCTGGGTCGAGCCAAGCGAGGAAGAAGCACAGAAGTTCTTTGACAATTTGACGGAGAAGCCTGTCCGGCAAGAGTCAGATCTTATCCGCGCCACCACTGATCAGGAGGTAGCCTACATCGCTACCAGAGTGGAGGAGGCGAATCTTGCCGCGGAGGCCGGCAGCGTTGGCTTCACAGAGTGGGAAGCCAGCAATGCAGAGGTGGTAGTGGAGGCAAAGCCCGCCGAGGAGAACAAGGTTGCCGGGGAAGAAGGCGGCGCAGCCGCTGAGAGCTCATCCGGCGAAGACACGGCCGAAGAGGAGACGCGAGAAGAGCCCTCGCCCCCAAAGAAGACAAAGCGTGTACTTCGGAAAGCTGCATCAGGCATCCCGGCAAGCCAGCCTACTTCGAGCGGCGAATCCCCCGGCAAGAAAGTGGCCGGCAAGACTGGACCGCGGCAGGGGGCTCGTCAACAGCCCGCGCGGTGCGCGAGACCCACACCAGCGACCACTGCTGGGGCGGCAGGAGGGTCTCGTACTACCGCGCCTGAGGCTGCCCCAGCGCCTGCCACAGGCAAGCGGCCTAGGACCCCTCCTCCGCCTCCCCACTCAGACACCGCAACGGAGGTCGACTTCGACATCTCCGGCTTTAGTCCAGAGCGAGAGGAAGAAGAGTCAGTATTTGCCACAGCTTCTACCTTCCAATTTGCATCAATCTTACTGACTTGCTTGTATTGTTTCCATAGTGACACAGAAACCTTGCTGGAGAGGATGGCGAAGAGGTCAAGGACTTCTACGGGCGACGAGCCCCCGGCGGGCTCCACGAGCATGCCGGAAACTGTCGTTGTCAGCCCGGAGTCCAGTCCTCAACACAGCCCCCAGCACAGCCCCCAGCATAAGTTCATCGTCCCTTTTTCTGCTGGCTGGTGCCGAGGCTTTCATTCTTGCCGCTGATATCTTTGGGTTCGCAGGAGAAGGACGGCAACAAGGAGAAGATATCCCCATTGTGCCTCCTTCATCGACCGCTCCGCCCACAAGCACATCCCCGGCAAGAGATCCTGCCGACGAGCCCATCCTGATTGAGGAGGAGCCGACAAGCACGGACTCCGGCAACCCACCCCCGGCAACCGGAGTTGCCGGGAGAGGCAAAGCCACCTCTCGACAGCCCGACGCAGGTACTCGATCGCCTCAGAGTGCTTGTTATTCTTTTCCTCTGATCTCTTTATCTTTAGTCACTTCAAAATCCAAACCTCGATCTTATTCTGTCTTCCTCCTTCGCCCTTCAGAGTTCCCTGTGATGGAACATATGGACGTCGACGTCGTCATCGAGGAGACCGCCAGGGATACCGCCGCCAAAGCGGACAGGATCGCTGCCAGCGAGGCCACCAAGGATGACGTTGCCGGGGCTGGTGATGCTCTTGACGGTGAGGCCGCCAAGACAGCACAAGAGGAAATTGCCGAAGAACCTACTGAAGAGGGCGACAGGGAGGTTGAGGACCGCACTGACAGCATTCCTGCCGCAGGAGCGCCAGGAGCTGCACCGGCCACAGAGCCCCCTGTCACTGGTGAGTCGGCCACTGAAGACTAGCCATCAACATCTGAAGGCCCCTCATCCAGCAAGTATCTCAAGGTTGGCGAGAATCTATTCATCAAATTGCCAGGGACGGCAAGCACTGAGGCACCAGCCGATGGAGACATTTTCGAGGAAATTATTGCCGCTGTCGGTCTCGAAGTCGTTGACGATCCCAGCGCTAGCAGCGGCAAGTCTGAAGAGGATCAGCTCCTTCAGGCCATGGGTGAGAACTTCCGCAAACTCCAGGCTCTCCATCGTGCCCGAAAAGAGAAGGCGGACTCCAGAATGGCAGTTGTCGAGGCAGCCGAAGCAGATTTTCAAAGGCGCGTCGCACAAATGCAAATCTGGCACGCCGAGGCCCTCCAAGAGCTGGTTGCCGGCCGAGAACAAGTGAGCAAGCAATGGAATGATATCCTCCTGAAGCAATCAGATATGGAGAAGGCACATGATGAAGCTGTTCAAAGGATTGCTGCCGAAGATGCTCTCCTGACGGGGCGCCGCGTTGCTCTCCTGACAGGGCGCCACGTTGCTCTTGATGCTTACGAAGAAGATCTCACCGCACGTGAGCAGGCGCTCGCCGCCAAGCTTCGTAGCAAGGATGAAGACATCGAAAATCTTGTCGTGCGGCGGACCCAGGAGCTGGAGCAGAAACACAAGGAGGCGCTCGAAGCTCTGACTGCAAGTCATGCCGGCAAGCTCAAGGAGGCCGTCGATGCTGCCGAAGCTGCAGAGGCCGCCAAGAACAAGCTGAGCGACAAAGTGAAGAGGCTGGAAACAGATCTCGAAGAGCACGGCAAGGAGCTCTCGACGCTCAAGGGGGACAGGGAAAAAACCCTCCACTCCTTGGCGAAGAGGTCAAGGACTTCTACGGGCGACGAGCCCCCGGCGGGCTCCACGAGCGTGCCGGAAATTGTCGTTGTCAGCCCGGAGTCCAGTCCTCAACACAGCCCCCAGCACAGCCCCCAGCATAAGTTCATCGTCCCTTTTTCTGCTGGCTGGTGCCGAGGCTTTCATTCTTGCCGCTGATATCTTTGGGTTCGCAGGAGAAGGACGGCAACAAGGAGAAGATATCCCCATTGTGCCTCCTTCATCGACCGCTCCGCCCACAAGCACATCCCCGGCAAGAGATCCTGCCGACGAGCCCATCCTGATTGAGGAGGAGCCGACAAGCACGGACTCCGGCAACCCACCCCCGGCAACCGGAGTTGCCGGGAGAGGCAAAGCCACCTCTCGACAGCCCGACGCAGGTACTCGATCGCCTCAGAGTGCTTGTTATTCTTTTCCTCTGATCTCTTTATCTTTAGTCACTTCAAAATCCAAACCTCGATCTTATTCTGTCTTCCTCCTTCGCCCTTCAGAGTTCCCTGTGATGGAACATATGGACGTCGACGTCGTCATCGAGGAGACCGCCAGGGATACCGCCGCCAAAGCGGACAGGATCGCTGCCAGCGAGGCCACTAAGGATGACGTTGCCGGGGCTGGTGATGCTCTTGACGGGGAGGCCGCCAAGACAGCACAAGAGGAAATCACCGAAGAACCTGCTGAAGAGGGCAACAGGGAGGTTGAGGACCGCACTGACAGCATTCCTGCCGCAGGAGCGCCAGGAGCTGCACCGGCCACAGAGCCCCCTGTCACTGGTGAGTCGGCCACTGAAGACCAGCCATCAACATCTGAAGGCCCCTCATCCAGCAAGTATCTCAAGGTTGGCGAGAATCTATTCATCAACTTGCCAGGGACGGCAAGCACTGAGGCACCAGCCGAAGGAGAAATTTTCGAGGAAATTATTGCCGCTGTCGGTCTCGAAGTCGTTGACGATCCCAGCGCTAGCAGCGGCAAGTCTGAAGAGGATCAGCTCCTTCAGGCCATGGGTGAGAACTTCCGCAAACTCCAGGCTCTCCATCGTGCCCGAAAAGAGAAGGCGGACTCCAGAATGGCAGTTGTCGAGGCAGCCGAAGCGGATTTTCAAAGGCGCGTCGCACAAATGCAAATCTGGCACGCCGAGGCCCTCCAAGAGCTGGTTGCCGGCCGAGAACAAGTGAGCAAGCAATGGAATGATATCCTCCTGAAGCAATCAGATATGGAGAAGGCACATGATGAAGCTGTTCAAAGGATTGCTGCCGAAGATGCTCTCCTGACGGGGCGCCGCGTTGCTCTCCTGACAGGGCGCCACGTTGCTCTTGATGCTTACGAAGAAGATCTCACCGCACGTGAGCAGGCGCTCGCCGCCAAGCTTCGTAGCAAGGATGAAGACATCGAAAATCTTGTCGTGCGGCGGACCCAGGAGCTGGAGCAGAAACACAAGGAGGCGCTCGAAGCTCTGACTGCAAGTCATGCCGGCAAGCTCAAGGAGGCCGTCGATGCTGCCGAAGCTGCAGAGGCCGCCAAGAACAAGCTGAGCGACAAAGTGAAGAGGCTGGAAACAGATCTCGAAGAGCACGGCAAGGAGCTCTCGACGCTCAAGGGGGACAGGGAAAAAACCCTCCACTCCTTGGCGAAGAGGTCAAGGACTTCTACGGGCGACGAGCCCCCGGCGGGCTCCACGAGCGTGCCGGAAATTGTCGTTGTCAGCCCGGAGTCCAGTCCTCAACACAGCCCCCAGCACAGCCCCCAGCATAAGTTCATCGTCCCTTTTTCTGCTGGCTGGTGCCGAGGCTTTCATTCTTGCCGCTGATATCTTTGGGTTCGCAGGAGAAGGACGGCAACAAGGAGAAGATATCCCCATTGTGCCTCCTTCATCGACCGCTCCGCCCACAAGCACATCCCCGGCAAGAGATCCTGCCGACGAGCCCATCCTGATTGAGGAGGAGCCGACAAGCACGGACTCCGGCAACCCACCCCCGGCAACCGGAGTTGCCGGGAGAGGCAAAGCCACCTCTCGACAGCCCGACGCAGGTACTCGATCGCCTCAGAGTGCTTGTTATTCTTTTCCTCTTATCTCTTTATCTTTAGTCACTTCAAAATCCAAACCTCGATCTTATTCTGTCTTCCTCCTTCGCCCTTCAGAGTTCCCTGTGATGGAACATATGGACGTCGACGTCGTCATCGAGGAGACCGCCAGGGATACCGCCGCCAAAGCGGACAGGATCGCTGCCAGCGAGGCCACTAAGGATGACGTTGCCGGGGCTGGTGATGCTCTTGACGGGGAGGCCGCCAAGACAGCACAAGAGGAAATCGCCGAAGAACCTGCTGAAGAGGGCAACAGGGAGGTTGAGGACCGCACTGACAGCATTCCTGCCGCAGGAGCGCCAGGAGCTGCACCGGCCACAGAGCCCCCTGTCACTGGTGAGTCGGCCACTGAAGACCAGCCATCAACATCTGAAGGCCCCTCATCCAGCAAGTATCTCAAGGTTGGCGAGAATCTATTCATCAACTTGCCAGGGACGGCAAGCACTGAGGCACCAGCCGAAGGAGAAATTTTCGAGGAAATTATTGCCGCTGTCGGTCTCGAAGTCGTTGACGATCCCAGCGCTAGCAGCGGCAAGTCTGAAGAGGATCAGCTCCTTCAGGCCATGGGTGAGAACTTCCGCAAACTCCAGGCTCTCCATCGTGCCCGAAAAGAGAAGGCGGACTCCAGAATGGCAGTTGTCGAGGCAGCCGAAGCGGATTTTCAAAGGCGCGTCGCACAAATGCAAATCTGGCACGCCGAGGCCCTCCAAGAGCTGGTTGCCGGCCGAGAACAAGTGAGCAAGCAATGGAATGATATCCTCATGAAGCAATCAGATATGGATAAGGCACATGATGAAGCTGTTCAAAGGATTGCTGCCGAAGATGCTCTCCTGACGGGGCGCCGCGTTGCTCTCCTGACAGGGCGCCGCGTTGCTCTTGATGCTTACGAAGAAGATCTCACCGCACGTGAGCAGGCGCTCGCCGCCAGGCTTCGTAGCAAGGATGAAGACATCGAAAATCTTGTCGTGCGGCAGACCCAGGAGCTGGAGCAGAAACACAAGGAGGCGCTCGAAGCTCTGACTGCAAGTCATGCCGGCAAGCTCAAGGATGCCGTCGATGCTGCCGAAGCTGCAGAGGCCGCCAAGAACAAGCTGAGCGACAAAGTGAAGAGGCTGGAAACAGATCTCGAAGAGCACGGCAAGGAGCTCTCGACGCTCAAGGGGGACAGGGAAAAAACCCTCCACTCCTTGGCGAAGAGGTCAAGGACTTCTACGGGCGACGAGCCCCCGGCGGGCTCCACGAGCGTGCCGGAAACTGTCGTTGTCAGCCCGGAGTCCAGTCCTCAACACAGCCCCCAGCACAGCCCCCAGCATAAGTTCATCGTCCCTTTTTCTGCTGGCTGGTGCCGAGGCTTTCATTCTTGCCGCTGATATCTTTGGGTTCGCAGGAGAAGGACGGCAACAAGGAGAAGATATCCCCATTGTGCCTCCTTCATCGACCGCTCCGCCCACAAGCACATCCCCGGCAAGAGATCCTGCCGACGAGCCCATCCTGATTGAGGAGGAGCCGACAAGCACGGACTCCGGCAACCCACCCCCGGCAACCGGAGTTGCCGGGAAAGGCAAAGCCACCTCTCGACAGCCCGACGCAGGTACTCGATCGCCTCAGAGTGCTTGTTATTCTTTTCCTCTTATCTCTTTATCTTTAGTCACTTCAAAATCCAAACCTCGATCTTATTCTGTCTTCCTCCTTCGCCCTTCAGAGTTCCCTGTGATGGAACATATGGATGTCGACGTCGTCATCGAGGAGACCGCCAGGGATGCCGCCGCCGAAGCGGACAGGATCGCTGCCAGCGAGGCCACCAAGGATGACGTTGCCGGGGCTGGTAATGCTCTTGACGGGGAGGCCGCCAAGACAGCACAAGAGGAAATTGCCGAAGAACCTGCTGAAGAGGGCTACAGGGAGGTTGAGGACCGCACTGACAGCATTCCTGCCGCAGGAGCGCCAGGAGCTGCACCGGCCACAGAGCCCCCTGTCACTCGTGAGTCGGCCACTGAAGACCAGCCATCAACATCTGAAGGCCCCTCATCCAGGAAGTATCTCAAGGTTGGCGAGAATCTATTCATCAACTTGCCAGGGACGGCAAGCACTGAGGCACCAGCCGAAGGAGAAATTTTCGAGGAAATTATTGCCGCTGTCGGTCTCGAAGTCGTTGACGATCCCAGCGCTAGCAGCGGCAAGTCTGAAGAGGATCAGCTCCTTCAGGCCATGGGTGAGAACTTCCGCAAACTCCAGGCTCTCCATCGTGCCCGAAAAGAGAAGGCGGACTCCAGAATGGCAGTTGTCGAGGCAGCCGAAGCGGATTTTCAAAGGCGCGTCGCACAAATGCAAATTTGGCACGCCGAGGCCCTCCAAGAGCTGGTTGCCGGCCGAGAACAAGTGAGCCAGCAATGGAATGAGATCCTCCTGAAGCAATCAGATATGGAGAAGGCACATGATGAAGCTGTTCAAAGGATTGCTGCCGAAGATGCTCTCCTGACGGGGCGCCGCGTTGCTCTCCTGACAGGGCGCCGCGTTGCTCTTGATGCTTACGAAGAAGATCTCACCGCACGTGAGCAGGCGCTCGCCGCCAAGCTTCGTAGCAAGGATGAAGACATCGAAAATCTTGTCGTGCGGCAGACCCAGGAGCTGGAGCAGAAACACAAGGAGGCGCTCGAAGCTCTGACTGCAAGTCATGCCGGCAAGCTCAAGGATGCCGTCGATGCTGCCGAAGCTGCAGAGGCCGCCAAGAACAAGCTGAGCGACAAAGTGAAGAGGCTGGAAACAGATCTCGAAGAGCACGGCAAGGAGCTCTCGACGCTCAAGGGGGACAGGGAAAAAACCCTCCACTCCTTGGCGAAGAGGTCAAGGACTTCTACGGGCGACGAGCCCCCGGCGGGCTACACGAGCGTGCCGGAAACTGTCGTTGTCAGCCCGGAGTCCAGTCCTCAACACAGCCCCCAGCACAGCCCCCAGCATAAGTTCATCGTCCCTTTTTCTGCTGGCTGGTGCCGAGGCTTTCATTCTTGCCGCTGATATCTTTGGGTTCGCAGGAGAAGGACGGCAACAAGGAGAAGATATCCCCATTGTGCCTCCTTCATCGACCGCTCCGCCCACAAGCACATCCCCGGCAAGAGATCCTGCCGACGAGCCCATCCTGATTGAGGAGGAGCCGACAAGCACGGACTCCGGCAACCCACCCCCGGCAACCGGAGTTGCCGGGAAAGGCAAAGCCACCTCTCGACAGCCCGACGCAGGTACTCGATCGCCTCAGAGTGCTTGTTATTCTTTTCCTCTTATCTCTTTATCTTTAGTCACTTCAAAATCCAAACCTCGATCTTATTCTGTCTTCCTCCTTCGCCCTTCAGAGTTCCCTGTGATAGAACATATGGATGTCGACGTCGTCATCGAGGAGACCGCCAGGGATGCCGCCGCCGAAGCGGACAGGATCGCTGCCAGCGAGGCCACCAAGGATGACGTTGCCGGGGCTGGTAATACTCTTGACGGGGAGGCCGCCAAGACAGCACAAGAGGAAATCGCCGAAGAACCTGCTGAAGAGGGCTACAGGGAGGTTGAGGACCGCACTGACAGCATTCCTGCCGCAGGAGCGCCAGGAGCTGCACCGGCCACAGAGCCCCCTGTCACTGGTGAGTCGGCCACTGAAGACCAGCCATCAACATCTGAAGGCCCCTCATCCAGGAAGTATCTCAAGGTTGGCGAGAATCTATTCATCAACTTGCCAGGGACGGCAAGCACTGAGGCACCAGCCGAAGGAGAAATTTTCGAAGAAATTATTGCCGCTGTCGGTCTCGAAGTCGTTGACGATCCCAGCGCTAGCAGCGGCAAGTCTGAAGAGGATCAGCTCCTTCAGGCCATGGGTGAGAACTTCCGCAAACTCCAGGCTCTCCATCGTGCCCGAAAAGAGAAGGCGGACTCCAGAATGGCAGTTGTCGAGGCAGCCGAAGCGGATTTTCAAAGGCGCATCGCACAAATGCAAATCTGGCACGCCGAGGCCCTCCAAGAGCTGGTTGCCTGCCGAGAACAAGTGAGCCAGCAATGGAATGAGATCCTCCTGAAGCAATCAGATATGGAGAAGGCACATGATGAAGCTGTTCAAAGGATTGCTGCCGAAGATGCTCTCCTGACGGGGCGCCGCGTTGCTCTCCTGACGGGGCGCCGCGTTGCTCTTGATGCTTACGAAGAAGATCTCACCGCACGTGAGCAGGCGCTCACCGCCAAGCTTCGTAGCAAGGATGAAGACATCAAAAATCTTGTCGTGCGGCGGACCCAGGAGCTGGAGCAGAAACACAAGGAGGCGCTCGAAGCTCTGACTGCAAGTCATGCCGGCAAGCTCAAGGAGGCCGTCGATGCTGCCGAAGCTGCAGAGGCCGCCAAGAACGAGCTGAGCGACAAAGTGAAGAGGCTGGAAACAGATCTCGAAGAGCACGGCAAGGAGCTCTCGACGCTCAAGGGGGACAGGGAAAAAACCCTCCACTCCTTGGCGGAGATGCAAGTTGCCCTGTCCGACAAGACCAAGCAGCTCTCCTCTGCAGCTGATAGTATTGCGGTTCTGGAGCTGAAGCTGACCACGCTGCAGAAGTCTCTCGAGGCCGGCAAGGCCTGTGAGAAGGCTCTACTCAAGGATCTCCAAGGAGAGAGGAACCTGCTCAAGAGCGCCGCCGCTGCCCAAAACGAGTACGAGAAGGGAGTGGAGATCTAGACTGGCCGTCTCATCGCCACCGCGGAGAAGCTTACCGCAGAACTGTCGACCATGGGCTTGTCGAACTTCAAATATTCTTCCGAGGAAAGAATATCTCCAAGTGCCAGGTTGACGATGTTCTTTGAAAGCATCATCAACGCGTTGAGGGCGCTCCAGTCCAGCCGGGCGACCCAACTGGCGAACGAGACTCGCCGGCTTTGCCGGGCTGTCCTTCGCAAGGTGCTCATCAAGGTGGTGCATAGCAATCCCGACATCGACCTCTCCAGCGCACTCGGCCATCTGCCAAAGGATGCAAATGTTGAGGCGCTTGAAAAGTGCATCGCGCCAATCCTTGAGAAGGTGGACTCCATCAAAAGGATCGAAGGCCAGCGCAGGGATTCAGTGCTTCCCTTTTATTCTTGCCGCCATCATCTCATGTAAAAGACAATTAAGTCTCAAGTTAGAACTGCGGCAACTCATGGATGCAATATAATTTGACTATGTTTAAGCTCATGCTTGCTACTTTCCTTGTCTGATTCCTTTATGTATGGAGTTCATCCTACGCTTACTGAAAAACTTGCCGGCGCACAACCTGCCGCGAGCGCTGGGTGCGGGACTTCAGCAGCCTGCCGGAGGCGCAGCGGCCGGCAAGACTCCTTGGTGTTCTCAGTGCAGCCACTTAAATCGTTGAGCGGACTCAAAACAAAATAAGGGCGCAACCGATTACAGCAAGGGTTCCTTCGCATGCAGATTTTCCATACAAGAATCGGAATCGTCCAAGGAAACAACTTGGTAATTAAAAAAAAAACTTGCTCTAAGTTTTTAGGACTTAGCTTTCTGGCTTTGTTCTTCCTCCGGCAAGCATCGATTCCGAACGTCACCAACTAGCATTCATATCTCCCTTCCCCCCCGGCAAATGTGCACGCGAGGAATCCTTCTGTCTTTGAGAAAAAGAAAGAAGAGAAAATAAAGGGATGAAACCTTGGCGGTTCGTTAGAACTTACCGGGATCAGGTGTCATACAACATCTTAGACAAACATGCATATATGAATATGAACATGGGAATCAATAAGGGAATGTACAACACTTAAATTTATTCATCTGTGCTCAGGGTCCGCGCCTGGCTTTGTACAAAGGATCACATGCCTTGCCGGGAAGACTTGTACAAAAAGGGTGGTTGCCGGGAGCCCCCGGCAACCGTGCCCTATGGATAGAACTTGCGAAGATGTTCGATATTCCAGGAATTGCTCATTGGAACGCCATCTTCGGTCTCCAGGCGGACAGCGCCGGGCCTGGTGACTCGTACTACCCGATAAGGGCCTTCCCACTTTGGCGTCAACTTGTTTGAATTCTTGGCGGACTGAATCCATCGAAGAACAAGGTCGCCTTCATCAAGGCTTCGGGCATGAACTTTGCGGCTATGATAGCGGCGCAAAGCTTGCTGGTAGCGTGCAGCTCGCACAGCAGCCTGAAGACGATTCTCCTCAAGGAGCACAGCATCATCTTGCCGCAGTTGCTCTTGCTTGAGTTCATCATAAGCGAGCACTCGAGGAGATCCGTATATGAGTTCCGTGGGGAGAACTGCTTCCGCTCCGTAGACCAGAGCGAAGGGCGTCTGGCCGGTGGCTCGATTTGGTGTCGTTCTGATCGACCAAAGAACCGCCGGCAACTCATCAATCCAGCGTCTTCCGCACTTTTTCAGCCTGTCAAAAGTTCTGGTCCTGAGACCGCGCAGTACTTCAGCATTGGCCCTCTCCGCTTGGCCATTGCTTCTCGGGTGAGCAATAGAGGCAAAACAAATCTTGCCGCCAAGGTCTTGGACATACTGCATGAAGGTGCGACTTGTGAACTGCGTGCCATTGTCGGTGATGATCCTGTTAGGCACACCGAAACGGAAAACAATTCCTTTGAAGAACTTGATAGCCGACTGCGCTGTCACCTTCCTCACTGCTTCCACCTCCGGCCACTTTGTGAACTTGTCGATAGCAACGTACAAGTACTCAAATCCCCCGGTAGCACGGGGGAAGGGGCCCAGTATGTCGACCCCCCAGACCGAAAATGGCCAGGAGAGAGGGATTGTTTGAAGAGCTTGAGCTGGCTGATGTAATTTCTTCGAATGAAACTGGCACGCTTCACACTTGGTTACTAGTGCAGTCGCATCCTGGAGGGCGGTAGGCCAAAAGAAACCTTGCTGGAATGCTTTTCCGGCAAGCGCTCTTGACCCTATGTGAGAGCCACACATGCCCCCATGTATCTCCGCCAACAGCTCTAGTCCATACTCCCGAGGAATGCACTTCAATTTCACACCGTTTGGTCTCTTTCTGTGTAGGACGTCATCGACGAACTTGTACATAACAGACCGACGGGCTACTCTCTCCGCTTCTTCTTGTTCCTCAGGGGGTTCACCTGTCTGAAGGAAATGGACAATGTGTTGTGCCCATGCTGGAGCCTGAGGCTCGACAACTAGGACTAAAGGCATCTCCTCTGCCGGGGGAACGTTTGTCTCGACAACGAGGGCCTGAGGCCCTATCGGAGCCTGTTGTTCCCCGGCAGGCGTGTCGATCCCCGCAACTTCCTTGCCGGCGGCTCCGGGGAGCTCTGCCGGGAAGTACTGGCCAGAGTTCAACTTCCTTCTTTTTTCTTGCCGCATCGATGGCGCCACGGATGGTCGAGTCAATTGGAGCACAAAAGTTCCTGGTTCCACAGGCAACTTGAGGGCAGCACGCTTTGACAGGTCGTCAGCAATATTGTTCTCGGCACGAGGAACGTGCTCCATTTGGAGACCATCAAAGCGCTCTTCCAATTTCCTCACTTCATCTACGTAGGCTTGCATCAATGGACTTTGATAGCTCTTGCTAACCTGCCTGACGACAAGCTGTGAATCGCCTTTGATGACGAGCTTTTTGATACCAAGGTCTGCCGCGATCCTAAGACCGGCAAGCAAACCCTCGTATTCCGCAGTGTTGTTGGTCGAACTCTCCCGGGGAAATTGCATTTGGACTACGTACTTGAGGTGCTCTCTGGTGGGTGCGACAAGTAGCACGCCAGCGCCAGCGCCTTGCAGTGAGAAAGCCCCGTCAAAGTACATAATCCATTGCTGATCGATTTCCTTGCCGGGGAGAGTTGTTTCTTGAACTTCTTCGTCTGGCGTCGGGGTCCATTCTGCAATGAATTCTGCCAAGGCCCTACTCTGAATTGTCGAAGTGCTTTCAAACTTAAGGCCAAAGCTGGACAGCTCCAACGCCCACTCCACGATCCTGCCGGTTGCCTCCGGATTTTGCAAAATCCGTTGCAACGGAAAGCGAGTGACGACGGTAATCTCATGTGCTTGAAAATAGTGGCGCAGCTTCCTTGAGGCCATAAGGAGGCCAAAAAGCAGCTTCTGCACCCCAGAATATCTTGATCTAGCCCCTTGTAAAAGAGAGCTAACAAAATAAACTGGGCGCTGCACCACCTTCTTCTTCTGCACAAGTTCTTCTGTTTGCGCAGATCCTGTCTTGCCGGGATCAACCCTTGCCGGGGAAGATCTTGCCGCATCATCCGGTGGTCCTGCCGCTTGTGTTGCTTCCTTATCAGCTTCTCTCTGCGCCACTAGCGCAGCACTAACCACTTGATTTGTTGCCACCAGATACAACAGCAACGGCTCTTGTGGTTTAGGCGTGACTAGCGTCGGCGGAGAGGAAAGGTATTTCTTCAAATCTTGCAGCGCAGCCTCCGCTTCCGGAGTCCATTTCATTGGACCTGTCTTCTTCAAAATTTTGAAGAAGGGCAGGGCGCGCTCAGCAGATTTGGAAATAAACCTGCTTAGAGCAGCAACACAGCCGGCAAGACGACGCACATCCTTGACGCGTCTCGGCACTTCAATTTGCTCAATGGCTTTGATCTTGTCGGGGTTCGCTTCGATTCCTCGGCAAGATACAAAGAATCCGAGGAGCTTGCCGGAAGGAACTCCGAACACGCACTTCTCAGGATTGAGCTTCAAGTTGATCTTGCGCAAGTTTGCAAATGTTTCTTCTAAGTCTTGAATAAGCGTTGCTTTATCCTTAGTTTTGACCACTATATCATCCATATATGCCTCCATATTTCTATGGAGTTGTGGCTCAAAACCAATCTGTATTGCTCTGGAGAATGTTGAACCAGCACTTTTGAACCCGAAAGGCATTCGTATAAAACAATACGTACCACATGGGGTGATAAAGGCGGTCTTCTCTTCATCTTCCTTTGCCATAAAAATCTGATGATACCCTGAGTAGGCGTCAAGGAAGGACAGGAGATCACAACCAGCGGTGGCATCCACAATCTGGTTGATGCGCGGCAAGGGAAAGGGATCTTTTGGACAAGCTTTATTGATATCTGTATAATCGATACAAAGCCTCCATTTCCCATTCGCTTTTCGCACTACAACCGGGTTGGCCAACCAGGTTGGATGGAGCACTCCTTTGACCAGTCCCGCCGCCTCCAGCTTCTTAATCTCTTCGGCAATGAATTCTTGCCGCTCCAAGGCCTGTTTCCTCACCCTTTGCTTGACGGGCCGTGCATGAGGACAGACGGCAAGGTGGTGCTCGATCACTTTCCTGGGAACACCGGGGATGTCAGACGTTTGCCATGCAAACACGTCGATATTTGCCCGCAGGAAAGCAACGAGCGCGCTTTCCTATTTGTCATCTAGGGCGGAACTTATGGTGAAAGTTCCCCCCGTTCCGTCCTCCCTAGCAGGCACCTTCTTGGTTTCCGGTGGATCAGCCTTGGATTTCTTGTTCTTGCTGGTGGAACTCTCTGGTACGTCCTCGACGGAAGCGCAGCACTCCGAGGAGGCGCGCTTGCCGGAGTTCGCGCCAAGGTTCCTGCCGGTCTTCTTCTTCCCCCCGGGAGTTCCAGTGGTAGGAGCAGATGCCTTGACGGCAGGTGCTGCAACTGCTTCCCGGTAAAGTTGGTCGGCACAGATGAGCGCATCCTTCTTATCGGAATGGATAGTAATGACGCTCAACGGCCCGGGCATCTTCAACACATTATACGCGTAGTGTGATGCCGCCATAAACTTAGCCAGCGCTGGCCGACCAAGGATCCCATTGTATGACATGGGGATCTTGGCGACATCAAACACCACCTTTTCGGTCCTGAAGTTAAACTCGCTGCCGAATGTTACCGGCAGCGTGATCTTGCCCTTAGGCTGGGTTCTTCCCGGGTTGACCCCTTGAAACATACCCGTTTCCTCGAGGTCTTCATCGGGAATCTGAAGCTTTGTGAGCACATCTGGTGAGATTAAGTTTAGGCCGGCCCCGCCGTCAACTAACATCTTCGTCACCTTGAGGTTGCAAATTGTTGGGGAAACCAACAATGGCAAACACCCGACCGTAGTTGTGCGATAGGGTGATCCTCGGCGTCAAAGATGATAGGCGTGCTGGACCACTTCAGAGGCCTACACGCATCAGGGGATGGCTCTGCCGCATTAACGTCCCGCATCCACTGTTTAAGTTGGCGGTGGGAAGAATGCAGCGAGGCACCCCCATCAATGCACATAGCCTCCGTAGCCTTCTGGAATTCCTGCTCACTGGATTCATCATCTTCCTCATCATCATCTCCTTCTTTATCTCGGCCCTGAGCGGGCCGATCCTTGTGCTGCTTGGCCTTGCCGCGGCGACCCTCTCGGCCACCGCATTTCTTGCCGGACCCCTCAGCACCATCTTGGGCCTTCTCCTTGTCTCGCCTCTTGTATTCGGCCCTCTGCTTCTCGGCAAGCTGCTCAACTTGTCGGCAGTTCTGGAGATCGTGGCCCTTAGTGCGATGGATCTTGCAATACTGCTTGCCAGAGTTCTCCGACTTGTCGGCAGCCGCCAAGGCCTGACAGGAAGGGCACCCGGCAAGATCCTTGCTGGGGTCACCAACCTTGGCCTTCTTGGTGGCGCCGGAGTTGTCGGATTCCTCGACAGCAAGCACGGCCTTGCCTCCGCGCTTCTTGTTCCGCCGCCGGCCTTTCCTTGACGGGGCCACGGCGTCTTCATCCTTGGAGTCGCCTGCCGCGCCAACAGCCTCACTGGGGAGTTTCCTCCCCTCTTCAGCTCGAGCACACTTGTCGGCCAGAGCATAAAGCTCGGCAATACTCCTGACTTTGTTCATCGCCAGCTCTTCCCGCATTCTGCGGTTACGCACGTTCTGGTGGAACGCGCTAATGACAGCGGCAGGATGAACGTCGGGAATGTTGTACTGCACTCGGCTGAACCTCTGCATAAACTTGCGCAGGGACTCGCCCTCCTTCTGAGGGATGATGTGCAAATCGCTCTCTTGGTCAGGAGCTTGGTGGCCTCCAACGAAGGCGCCAACAAACTGATGGCACAGATCTGACCAGGAAGAAATGGAATTCTCCGGCAGATGCATCAACCACGACCTGACGTTGGGCTTGAGCACCAACGGGAAGTAGTTGGCAAGTATCTTGTCATCTCGGCCCCCGGCTGCCTACACTGCAATGGTGTAGATGCTCAGGAACTCCGAGGGATGGGTCTTTCCGTCATACTTCTTCGGAACCTCTGGCTTAAAGGTTCGGGAATTGGGCCACCGGACTTGCCGCGGCTCACGGGTAAACGCCGGAGTCCCTACCTCATAAGGCAAGTCTCCTACGTTCCCTGGCGCAGGCTCGTCGACAGCCGGCCCTACGCGCTTATCAGAGTGATAGCGCGCTTCCCGTTGCCGCTCGATGGTTGTTCGAGCGTCCTCTTTGCCTCGTTCCTGGAGAACCAGACGCTGATCACGGCGCATCTGTGGATCGGACGACACCGTGGAAACTTCTTCATGGCGGTCGACTTGCTGAGTTGTCGGCCGCCGCTGATGCCGCGGAGGGGAGTGCACTGTAGTTGCACCACCTCCGGTTTTCTCTGCACCGGCTCGTGCCGGATCAATGGGCCTCCACTGCGAGGGCCCTGCCTCTTGCGGTCCATCCTTGTTGGCGAAGCCGATAAGGCTCTGGATAGTAGCTCGCCACTCCTCCATCTTCTCCGGAGCGGGAGGAAAATCGAGGAGCAGCTGTGCACGTGCCAAGGCTTCCGCTGGCGTAGGTGGCGGCGACAAGTGCGAGGTACGTGAGGTGCTCTGACTCCTAACCAAGTTAGAAGGAGCACCGCCACGGTCACGCGACCGCGCACTACCTCCGCCGGCAGCTCGGTGTGCATGCTGGTCCCGCGCATCTTGGGATCTATGCGCAGAAACCTTTTCGTGGGGACGCCCCGAACCACCAGCGCCATGATATCGCTCATCTTGCACGACCTGAATAGGTCGCGAGGCTTGCGCCGGCGCGGGAGCTCCAGCAGGCGCCCTTCGATCCCTAGAGTTAGTTGTGCCACCCGTAGGCAACACAGCACCATCTCTAGATCCAGCGGCGTGCAAGTTACCACTGCCACTGCGAACGATACCGCTCGCTTGGCTTGGGTCACCAGAACGCCGCGGGGGTTCTAGTCCTCTTCCTTCTGCACCCACACCGTCGCCTGTTTGCGAAGGCGCAGGCAAAACGGACCCGGACGGTTGCGCTATCGCAGCGCTCTTCTTTTTGGGCGGCATGATGATGAAGATGATGAAGAAACTAGGGCGCCGACCACCAGATCAGGTTCACGCAACCTTCAATCCCCCTACCTGGCGCGCCAAAGATGTCGGGGTACGACACCTATGGGATCCCGAGAGACCCCTTTACGATTCGGCGGGGGGAGAGGTATACGCAAAGAGCAGAACCAATGATCGACGCGGGAAGTTTTTACCCAGGTTCGGGCCGCTGATCAGCGTAAAACCCTACTCCTGCTTTGTGTTCTTATTGATGTTCTTAAGCCCAGCCTTCCGGAGCGCTCGCAATGGACAGCACGTTCCAAAGAGCAGCTACGCATGCAGAATGGGCCAGAAGTGCCCCCCCCCTATAGCATTTGCCTTGGGCCTCCTTTTATATGCTCAAAGGGGTCTCCACAGTGGCAAAATGTACATACATTGAGGTGTAAAGTAGCTACAGGGTATCATACCTAACCCCTGTCGGATTAGGACCAGCGCATTTAATGCACCGTGAGGTGTCCTCTAAAGATGTCCTCACTTTCTTGGGGATGGAAAAAGGGGCCATCCCATCAGCACCGCTTAAGCTCTCCCCCACTGGCGCGTCGCCACGCATCCAGAGAAGGACCCAGAATGTCAGACACGTTACTGCGCCGAAGCGGTGGCACAGTGGTAGAATCTCGCCAGGCGCCGAATCTTGCCGGGCGCCAAGCCTTGCCGGGCCCCAAAGGCCATCCCGGCAAGGATCTTGCCGGGGAGGCTGACCTTCGGATTTCAGTCCTGCTTATCTGCTGATCCTTAGATCTCTGACTTGATGATTTCCTTGATGGCTTGAATCGACCTCGAGCTGATCCCGGAAGCCTTGCCGCTAGGATGGCTACAACTGCCCGTGCACAAGTACGGGGTACTAGTGGCCCAATACTTAGTACACCGACAGATAGTGACATGGAATTGGTGCCATCTACACTCACAATGTCAAGGGTTAATAACATAATGAATTATGATGCATGAGGCATGGCATGCAACAATCAAATGCAACAAGCAGGATGCACACTCAAAGTCCTATGCTAATCGCAGTCCTAACGCGGGTTACCTAGGGTGTCCTACAGTCAGCATGGCTCTGATACCAACCATTGTGGCACCCCGGCTCAAAGAACCGGTTTACCAGTGTTTCCAACCCAGAGATCATGTCTTTTGGAAACACACAACAACTTGGAACAGAACATCGCCGAACTTTTATTGATAATACTTGAGTACAAGCTTATATATTACATGATCATCGAGGCCAAAAGCACATCTAATGCTATGACAACATCTACATTATTTATCTAACATATCAGGACCTCGGTATTACTGCGGAATACTACAGCGGAAGACAACTGTGTAGCAGAACATGATAGTAACTCCATCCACAGGGACACTGCTGAGGACACATCCTAGTCATCGCAACACGAACCTTCGAGACCTTCGTCTTAGTCTTCTCTTGCATCTGGCATGATATGCCAGGTGAGTACTTTGAATGTACTCGCAAGCACATGACAACCAAGTATGCAGCAAATAATAGCATGGCAATCAACATGTGAAGTCTTAAAAGATTCACTTACTGTTATTAACCTACTCATATCCGGGTTGTCTCACAACTCTCGGAATACTCGATGCCAACGAGTACTTTCGCTCATAAGACAAGTTCTTCCATCATTACTATGGTTATTACAGTTGATCACCTAGAGAGGTCTGGACGCGCTGTCCAATACCGTGGACGCGGCTTTTCGAATAGATTTTATACTCTGCAGAGGTTGCGCACTTTACCCACACCATGGAGCACCTGACCTCGTGATCCCATTCGGGTGGACCAGCGTTGCTCCAACGAAACTTGCCTGACCCGTGACTCTCCCATCGTACCATCGGCAATCATCCTCCCCCGGAGTCAAGCCCTGGGTGGCCCCTGTGTCACCTCGTGACACCTACCACCGTCGTGGCCAAACTAAACTGTCCCAAACGGGGACGCCGGCACAAAACTCAACTGGGCTCACAGGGTTATTGCCGTCTACCTGATCAGGGCAGCACGCACGCATAACCCTCCCTAAATGGAGGTACCGGTGAAAGAGCACGGAGCCAGACCAAGTCAAGGCCGTCCCATACCGGCAATGGTGGCTACACGGGTAAGCCCGGACAGGTGACTCTTGATCAACCAAATAAGTTTGATTTAGCAAGCATGGTTATTCAATTTAAGTTGTCAACAATAGGCATTTAAATACTTCACTTGAATTATTTATGTAAATTAAATGCAAGAAATGAATATGAATTATGCAATGCTATGAAATGCTTCATAATTTGGATGTCCTGGCTTGCCTTAATCAGTTGGGTTGTTCAAATACTCCTGGTCTTCAAATCCACAAGAATCTCCTTCTAAAAACATTTTTAAATGGCAAAGGAAAATGTCACATAAAGCCTTTTTATTCACCAACAATTCTGTGAGTATTGGAAGAAAGCCAAACTTGCTCAGAAAATAAAGGAGTTTAATACCAACACAATGCAAAAAGAATCAGGTGATTTGGACCTTTTAATAAAAAGTTATTAGTGGTCAAAGTGTCTGGTCAACTTTGTTTAATAAATAAAAACCAGAAAATTAGAAAAACCAGTGGAGGGGCGGCAAGAGTGGAACAAAACACCAAGCAAAAGGCCGAGCCTTCCACCCTTTACCAAGTATATAGATGCATTAAACAAATAAGAGATATTGTGATATCCCATGATATCCATCATGTACAAGGCAGTGCACATGACATATGAAGCGCCCGATTTGGAGGTTGGCGGGGCTTGAAGGGATGGCCGGGGGGCGGTGCCAAGCACGGCGGTGCGGTGAGGTCGAGGAGAGGGCGGAGGCAGGGGACTGGGTCGGTGGTCGCTGGAGTTTCGAGGAAGATCGTCAACACTGACTGGCTGGAGGTAGATGAAGGCGATCTGCCCGTTCTTTGTACATCGGACGGTGCAAAAAATGGACTGACCTATTTGTTTTCAGTCGACTGTTATTTTCATAGGACCACACCTTGTGGTGTGCTAGAGGAGCATCTGCATTTCCTACCCATCCATGTGCTCATATTTCAAAATCCTAGAATCTAGTAATTTCGTGTGCCATGCATGTTGTAGAGCTATCATATGTCTCCCATCATTTATTTCTCACCCACTTGCTATCTGCTACTTTTACACTGTACTACTTGTGCACACACTTCACCCATACTCACACTATTGTTTTTTATGCATGGGTATTTCAGACTCTGGCGCAGTGTTGATGAATACACAAAAGAAAAGATAGAAGTCACTCCAGTGTAATTCAAAGATAAGCACTAAGCATTTCAGCACTCTAAAGGGTGTAGTGTCAGTAGATGGAGACAGTAAACGTAGCTCTGTAGTTGATGATCTCAATTGCCACACACAACCATCCCAGGTGCTTGCTTTAACTTCGCGCTGTCAAATGTGGTTGCATGTTGCATATGTTGTCTAGCTTGTATTGCTTCCACTTTGGTTAAATTGCATCTGCTTACTTTACACATCATAACTTTGATAATGGCATGCCTTCCTGTTTTTGATACATACTACATATGTCTATTAACCATGTTCTTACATCAAACTAATGCTCTTTTGTATCCCTCATCAATCACTTATGATGAGACAGTCACCCCAGTGGGTTACTGTGAGACGCGCTACTCGTTTAAAGAGTGCAGTGTCATCCTCCCCACATGATTCTCAAGAAACAACAAGGCTAAATGAAGATAGTCAACGTAGCTCTCTAGTTGATGACCGCAATTCCCCTACACCACCATCGCAGGTGCTTGCTCTTACTTGGCAATGTGATATGTGGTTGCATGTTGCATATGGTGTCTACCTTGTAATGCTTCTAATTAGGGTAAATTGCATCGGCTTAGTTAACACATTATACCTGTGAATATGACATGCCTTCCTGTTTTTGGTACATACTACGTCTTTCTATTAACCATGTTCTTACATCAAACTACTTTTCTTGTGTATCCCTCATCAATCACTTCTGACGAGACACCTTCAAATTGACAGTGTAATATTGGTTGCATCTTGCATATCATTTCAAACATGTATTGCCTCTAATTTGTTGAAATGCCACTTATAATGAGACACTTCTAACTTGGTAGAGTGATTTTGGTTCGATCTTTCATATGGTGTCTAGCTTGCATTGCTTCCAATTTGTTGAAATGCCTTCTGCTTAGCATTTTTCGTACATATTCAATCCTCCTACAATGTGGTTGCCTAACATAAAAGTTGTGTTTGTCAGTATCATGCATCAACGAATTTGGAAGAGCGAATTTCATTCCTTTTTCTTGTGTGTTTACTTGACAAGGCAAAATCTAAAAGGACGAATGCACGGAATGATGGTGGTCCTCTGGAGCAACCGAAACAGATGATCTCTACAAATTCTCCTGGTACTCCTACTGCAGTGCAAGTTCCAAATCTCATCTCCCCTACTCCACAACCCCAGGTACTTGCTCTAACATGGCAGTGTGATATCTGGTTGCATGTTGCATATGGTGCCTAGCTTGTATTGCTCCTAATTTGTTAAATTGCATCTCCTTAGCTTACACATTATACATGTGAATATGACACTCCTTCCTATTTTTGGTACATACTACATCTGCCTATCACACCATGTTCTTACATCAAACTACTATTCTTGTGTATCCTGCATCTATCACTTATGATGAGACAGTCACGCCCGTGGGTTAGTATGAGACGCGCTACTCTTATAAAGGGCGCAGTTTCATCCTCCCCACATGATTCTCAAGAAACAGCAAGTCTAAATGAAGATATTGAACGTAGCTCTGTACTTGAAGACCGCATTTCCCCTACACCACCATCGCAGATGCTTGCTCTAACTTCGCAGTGTGATATGTGGTTGCATATTCCATATGGTGTCTAGCTTGTAATGCTTCTAATTAGGGTAAATTGCATCTACTTAGTTTGCACATTATACCTGTGAATATGACATGCCTTCCTATTTTTGGTACATACTACATCTATCTGTTAACCATGTTCTTACATGAAACTACCTCTCTTGTGTATCCTGGATCAATCACTTACGATGAGACACCTTTATTCGTTGCATATTATTTCTAGCCTGTTGCCATGTATTGCTTCTAATTTGGTCAAATACATTTATGAGGCCACCCTTTTAATTTGGCAGAGTGATATTGGTTTCATCTTTCATATGGTTTCTAGCTTGCATTGCTTCTAACTAGTTTAAACACCTTGTGCTTAGTTTACACTTTACACATCATACATGTCAATATGTCATGCCGTCCTGTTTTTCATACATATTCCATCCTCCTATCATGCGGCTGCCATACATGAAAGTAGTGTTCGTCAGTATCATGCATCAATGAGTTCTGAAGAGAAAATCTTATTCCTTTTTCTTGTGGGTTTGACTTGACAAGGCAAAATCAAAAAAGAGGAAGGAAAAGAGTAAGGAAGGAAATGATGGTGGTCCTCTGTAGCAACGTAAATGGAGCATCTCTACGGATTCTCCTGGTACTGCTAGTGCATTACAAGTTCCAAGTCTCCGCTCCCCTACTCCACCATCCCAGGTGCTTGCTCTAACTTGGCAGTGTGATATCTGGTTGCATGTTGCATATGGTGTCTAGCTTGTATTACTTCTAATTAGTGTAAACTGCATCTGCTTAGCTTACACATGATACGTGTGAATATGGCATGCCTTCCTATTTTTGGTACATACTATATCTGTCTATCACACCATGTTCTTACATGAAACTACTCTTCTTGTGTATCCTACATCAGTCACTTATGATGGGACACCTTTAAGTTGGCAGTGTGATATTGGTTTGCGTCTTGAATATGATTTCTAGCATGTAGTGCTTCTAATTTGATGAACGCCACCTATGACGAGACGGTTTTCACTTGGCAGAGTGATATTGTTTGCACCTTCCATATGGTGTCTAGCTTACAGTGCTTCTAATTTGTTGAAGTGCCTTCTGCTTAGTTATCACATCATAGGTGTGAATATGTCAAGCCGTCCAGTTTTTCGTACATAGTCCATCCTCGTATCATGACTTTGCCTTTCATCGGAGTAGTATTCATATGTATCATGCATGAATGAGTTCTGAAGAGCAAATTTTATTCCTTTTTCTTGTCGGTTTGACCTCACAATCCAAAATCAATAAAGCGGAAGGAAATTGGTAAGGCATTGGATGATGGTGGTCCTTCCGAGCAACTGAAATGGAGGGTCTCTATAGATTCTACTCCGCCATCCTCCCAACAAGATTCGCAAGACAACGCAAGGCTAGACAATCAACGTAGCTGTGTAGATGATGATCACATCTCCCCTACTCCACCATCATAGGTGCTAGCTCTAACATGGAATTGTTATATGTGGTTGCGTGTTTCGTATGATGTCTAGTTTGTATTGCTTCTAATTTTGTGGAATTGCATCTGCGTAGCTTACAACTTATACCTACAACAATCACTTACCCATAAGACACATTTAACTTGCGAGTGTGATGTAGGTTGCATCTTGCATTGTCTTCTAGCTTGTACTACTTCTAATTTCTTGAAATGGCACTTACGACGAGACACTTTTTACCTGATAGAGTGATATTGGTTGCATGTTCATATGGTGCCTAGCTTTCATTTCTTCTAATTTTGTTGAAATGCCTTCTGCTTACTGTTTTTCATACATATTCCATCCTCCTATCGTAGTGTGAATATGCAATGCTATATTTTTTTTGTATATATTCCATCCTCCTATCATGCGCTTGCCTTACATCAAATTGTTCGTTTGTATCATGCATCAACCAGTTATGCAGAGTTAATTTTATTCATCCTCTTGTGGTTTTGACTTCAGAAGGCAATATCAAATAAGAGGAAGGAAAAGAGTAAGTTAGGGGATGTTGGTGGTCCTCCGGATCGACACAAACATAGACTCTCTAGATTTTCCACTGCTACTGCTAATGCAGTTGAAGTCCCAAGTCTACATGATGAGTTCATCTCCCGTACTCCACCATCGCATGTGCTTGCTCTAAGTTGACAGTGTGATAATTGGTTTCATGTTGCATATGTTGTAGCCTGTATTTCTTCTATTTTGATTAAATTGCACCTGCTGAGTTTATACGTTATACATGTGCATATGACATGCCTTTCTATGTCTAGAATACACTGCATCTATCTATCATACCATGTTCTTACATCAAAGTACTGCTATTGTGTATCCCACATCAGTCACTCATGATTGGACGCTTTTAACATGGCAGTTTGATAGTGGTTGCATCTTGCATTGATTTCTAGGTTGTACTGCTTCTAATTTTTCGAAATGCCACTTATGACAAGACACTTTTAACTTGGCAGAGTGATATTGGTTGCATCTTTCATATGGTGTCTATCTTGCATTACTTCTATTTTCTTGAAAATCCTTCTGCTTAGTTTACACATCGTAGCTATGAATATGTCACGCCATCCTATTTTTCTTACATATTCCATCCTCATACGGTTGTCTTACATCAAAGTATTGCTTGTCTGTATCATGCATCTATGAGTTCTGAAGAGCAATTTTATTCTTTTGTGTTGTGGGTACGGCTTGACATGACAAAGTCAAAAAAGAGCAAGGAAAAGAATATAGTAGGGAATGGTGTTACTCGTTGGGTGCAACGGAAAAGGATCTGCCCTCGAGATTCTGCTGGTACTTATAGTGAAGTAGAATGTCCAAGTCCACCGGCTAAATCTACAAACACAGTATCACCTGCTCCACCAGCTGCAGCATCCGCTTTAACTGTACCGGCATCTCAATGAGTTACTCGTTCGTTTGCTCTGCAACTGCCCAGTTCCCAAGCTGCCTTCACAACTAACACTACTTCCGAAGCACTGCTGACACAACAGGACTTGGCAAGATCAGATGAACCTCATGTGCATCAACACCAGGACGGTACCTGACCGAGTCAAGTTGAAGTTGCAGGCTCCTTTATATGTACTCTCACAGTTTGATGTGCACTAACACTTTCCATATTCATTGTTGAACTAGCACCACGGCGCAAGCGGAAACAGACATCAGGGATAATGCTTGACGGATTAACAAAATCTAAAGGAGGTTTAAAAAGGCCACGTGATGCTACAGAGTCAGCCAAGTTAGTATCAGAGGCAACCATTGCCGTTAGGTGTCATGCACATATCCTCCCAATGTGAATCTAGTATAGGAATGAGAAAGACGATACCCAGTTTAACACCTTCCTTGACCATTTATCCGTAAGTAATGTTATTCATCGCAATTTGTAATATTGTCTTGCTCTGTCCCATACTTTCTAGCTTCCTCCTAATAAGACTCACATTCTTTTATCAACAGATGAGGTTCAAGTTGGATCCGAAAGATGATGCAACTAAACAAGCATGCACTCATGTTTTTCAGTCTGCTCTACGACAGTATCGGTATCACCTTAGAAAAACTCACTTTGAAGGCAAGGCTAACAATGAAATCGCCCGAACATCTCTAGTGGAATATATTACATATGAAGACTGGACAGCCCTTGTTAAAAACTGGTCTGATCCAAAGTATCAGGTAGGGTATATATATTTGAGCACATCACATATTGAACTTGTATTTACGTATGTGCCTTACAAGTGTATCTTCTTCTAGGCTAACTGTTTGAAGAACAAGACCAACCGTTCTAAAGTGAAATTCCAACAGACAACATGATCTCGTAGCTATATTGCACACTGCGAGGCTCTTGTAAATAGCTGCTAGTTCCTTCTTTTTTCTATGCCATATTATCGTATCTATATTGACTTGTTCCAAATATAGAGGAAAGCCCGTGCGGACAAAAAAGAACCTGAACCGAATGCAGTGCAAATCTTCAAGGATTGCCACACCAGCAAGATGAAGGGCATGAGCACACCAGTTTAAGCTGCTGTTGTAAGTCCTTACTCCTCCTGCCTTTGAACTGCTTGTTACTGTGACATGTTCATTTAACTGCTTGGTTTGCAGCCAATGTCAGTTACTCTGTTCACTTTTATACATAGTTGTCTTAACATATCATTTCACCTTACACAGTTTAAAAGAGATGAAGGATATTCTTTTGGTCTTGATCTGTAATCTAGTTGTGATGTTCACGTGCCCACACAATGATACAATCGCCTATTTGTTTTATATCTGTTTGCCCATGATATGAATGATGTCATACTATGTTCATCATACTTTAAACCGTGTCTCTTTATCCTTACATGTCAATGAATGTGAGGAAATAGACAATACAGTAGGCATGCTACATGGACATATGTTCCAAAAGTGATTTTATTATGTAGTTGGCACTACAATACATGCTAATGTATTACAGTAGTTCACCAAAATAAGTTATGTATAAACATGAAACCTACTTTGTTTGTTTTTGTCTCATTAGTAACTTATCTGGTACACTAATCTACAAGTTCAAACTTTCAGCAAGCTATGGAACAAATGATTGAACAGCCACAACCACCTGAAGGTGACGAGGCTACCACAGGCACAATGTCACCTCTTGCTGCACTGCGTCAGTATCTCTCCACTAATAGTGCAAAAAGCACCTTCCTGTGTAATTCTGGGTTGGTTGTCAAGGTAACCTCGTCCAAGTTGCATACTGAACAAAATCTTCCAGCTAGACAGAGTGATATATCTGTGCTCCAGACACAAGTCCAATCCCTAATGGACGTCGTTCGGAAACAAGAATAGTGGTTGACAAATGTCGTCAAGATATGAATGGTTTTGAAACCAGACTATCAGACATTTGCTTCGTTGTTCAAGAGCAATGGCGGAAAAAAGGGGAAGATCATGCTGCTCCATCAGATTCTATAGCCTGAAACATTAGCACTCAGGTTAAATGATCTATGCTTCTATACATCTGATGGTGCTTTTATCTGCATGGACTGTAAACTTTATTCCAACAGGCCTTTTGTTGTATGGCTGGAATTTATTTTGTTGTGATACAACATTTATTGTGCTGCCAAAGGCTGTAGAAATTACGACGCTATTTTTGTATAGTGTAGGTTTATCTTAGTAATGTATTCGGCTAGGAGCCCAACGTGCCAACACTCGTCAGGCCCATTCCAATTGGGCTAAAAATAATTATGGGCCGTAATTTGCATGTAGCCCACTAAAAATATCTGGGCCTAAATCAGCATAAGCTTTCATATTTTTGGTAGGCATGTGCCCCTAGTGGGCCTTTAACAGGCCTAAACATAATTTGGTCCGTCGGTAACAATAGGCCGTTAACATGTGTAAATATCTCAAGCCCATAAATAACATGGGCCTTTAATAGGCCAAAAGTGAGATTGGGCCCTGATTGTGCCAAATAACCCACTGGTCATTAGCAGGCCGAAATGTATCTCAGCTCGTGGTGGCCCATTTACAATGCGGATCATTCACATGCCAAAACTCAAACAGGCCGTAAATGCGCCGACCTACTACACGGGCCTTTAATAGGCCGGAAGTTTGGTCAGGCTTGATTAGTATCAGTTTTATATGGGCCGTTAATAGGCCTGATTTGACGTTGGGCCACATATGGCCCATGGATTTCGTCCGACGTTAACAGGCCGAAAATGACAACAGGCTGGAAGTGGCCCAAATCTACAGTGGGCCTCTAACAGGCCAAATGTCTGACATGGCCGAATATAATCACAATCCTTCACGGTCGTTTATGGGCCGAAAGTTTCAATGGCCAATAAATGGGCCCAAATGAAGCAGGACCTTTAACAGGCCGAAAACACACCGGGCCGTAGTTGGGCCCAAATACTTAGCGGACTGTTAACGGGCCAGAAGTGACCATGGGCCACGATGATGACATGTTTAGAACGGGCCGTTGATGGGCCGATTTGACACTAGTCGTACGGGCCTTAACTGCGAATGGGCCGTCTGCAAGCAGGCCGTTAATGGGCCAGCCCGCTAATTTTGACTAGGCCAGCCTTTTTAACCTAAATGGGCCGCTGTTGGGCCTTGCCACGTATCGACATATCATAGGCGCCTCCTGTCCATTGGGCGGTTGACATCTGTCCTTTTCGGGTGCTGACACATGGTTGCTATAGCCAATGATAATTTTACATGTGGAAAATCCTCATTGGTCCCAGCTGTTAACGGGTTATCGGATCCAAACCGGAACCCGATAGCTTAACGGCGACCCATTACGGTGGATACCACGTGTCGGTTACCCTTGACGAAAGCACTTCTATGAGGCGCGATTTATCGTCATGGAAGTGGACACTTCTGTGATGATGATTTTGGTAATGTCATGGAACACTTCTACGACAGCACAGGTATGACTATGTTGATTTTGTCATAAAATTGTCATGGATGTACATGCATGACAGAAAACGTGACCTACTGTGACAAACACGTATCATCACGGAAGTGTATTTTTTTGTAGTGTTGAGGATGAACTAGTACAAGGGGGAGCCCCCTCGCGAAGGCTCAGAGGGTGAGAATGAATCGATCCCTCTCCATGGCGGAGGCTAACCTATACTTATACTAGGCCTGGTCCTCTTCCCTCATTACTTAGGCGGGAAGGGATACCAAAGTGGCTACTTTTGAAGGGGGGTAGGAGTACACCCTGTCCTCACTAAAGGTGGTCTTCGCCTACAAAGCTTCTAGCCGTGACGCAGCTGTGGGCTCGGTGATGACCTCCGTCCTGCCGAGCCCGTGGTCTTGGTCTTGTTGCACCGGAATAGAAACCTTTGGGGGATTCCTCGGGAACCCACGCTTGTCCTTTCCTCCTTAGCACCGAAGTGGAAACTGTCCTGGCCTGCGCCTGCTGGCGCAATCTTGGCCTTGGTCATCATGGCTCACGTCACCACGAGCCTTGCAAGGTGGGGTGCCCGCATAGAGATATCTGCCTCTCGGGAGGCAGCCTCGGGAGGCCGCTCTTCGGGAGGTGTTGATGTCGCTCGCCTCACGAGGCAGGGGGCCCTCGTGAGGGTCTTGCTCGTGAAGCTCTAGAGTTGGGCCGCGTCGGGCCATCAGTGAAGTCATGCGCTGGGCCGCAGGTGTCGGGGCCGGATTTCGGGGACACTACATATCCCAAAAATTTAACCCCTCGTGTTACCACCAGCCCAGGATTACTGTTACTAGTGGACACGTCCTTGTTACAGATTACCAAGTTATTACAAGAATTGGATACAAGACCATAAAGGTCTAATGATATAATAGTGATTCCGGGGGTGGATGACGGAAATGACTCGTGGTTCTCCAACGTCGATGGGGCTCCATTCCCACTGGAACTGCTGACCTAGGTAACACCTATCCCGTGTGGCTGCCATCCTAGGCTCCACACGGACGCCACTGTGTACTCCTCGTAGAACTCCTGACCTGGCCAAGTAAATAGCCAGGGACAAGCCTATGAGTATGTTGGAATGTACTCGCAAACATCATGAACAAAAGATATACCAAAGGCAGGAGGCAAAATATATGATCACGATGAACTACACTATATGCGTATGCTCATGATGGACTTAAATGCCTACTGACAGGAGTTAAATCATGGCATGATAAAATATTAGCATGCGCAAATAAATGAATATATGAAAATATTAGTGATAAACAAGGGAAGATAAAGGTATAAAAAAGAAAATGCCGGTTGGATGTCTAAAATGACACCACGGCAGGTCTTGAAGAGAAATGCCAAACGGGTGTCTAAAAGAGAAATCGGACGAGACAGGACCATCCGAGAACTCAGGCGACGCCACGAGAGGTCTTGAAAAGAAATGCCAGTCGGGTGTCAAGTGACGCCACGGTCGGACTTGAAGAGAAATGCCAATCGGGTGTCCACAAGAGTAGTGGCGGAATAAACTGCCTGTTAACTCGAGGGACGCCACGAGAGGTCTTGAAAATAAAATTGAGTGCCCGGGGTAGTCTAGCCAGCCCCTGAGACACTCAGGTAATACAAAATAAGAGAAACGGGTTAGTCCTCAATAATATGCATAACCATAATAATATTAACGTGCACAGCATAATATTCATGGTAGCCTCAGGGTGTCAATAATTATCCTGCAAAATATTTCAAGCATGTCATAATTATTTTCCTCCGGAGACCGACACTTGGACAACCCAAACTGTAGTCCTTAACCATGGACACGGCTATTCGAATAGGTTTAAACTCTGCAGAGGGTGTGCTCTTTACCCACAAGTAAAGGATTTCTTTAGTCAGTACCGTGATACCGACTAATTCCCTTTACGGTCTTTGGGTTGAAAACACACATAACCAGCACACACCAGATTAACTTTCCGGATGCCAGTAATCACCCAAAGCATCGTTCAAGAAAAACTGTAAGACGGAGAGACCAACGTCCTACATGGGATCACTATTAATACACGCGGATTCCAAGGGGACACTCCCTCTCGGTCACAACCGGAAACATCCATGCCCCCTGACCCGATGACAGGATTTAGTCCATGGCCATTGGAAACCCTCATCATGGCCCTCTGTACGGTGTGTGCATGGAAATGGGTTATCAACTTACTGAACCATACCCTACCTGTGGCAGCACGAAACAAGTATGGGGGTTACCGAAACAAGACTCGATCTACGGTCGACCCTGGAGGCTTAAGTTTTCCTGCAGTGGTTAACATAATATATCTCCTTGGTAGCACCCAACAGGGTCACCACCTAGCATGTCCCAACATGC
Organism: Thinopyrum elongatum; assembly: GCA_011799875.1. Lineage (NCBI taxonomy): Eukaryota > Viridiplantae > Streptophyta > Magnoliopsida > Poales > Poaceae > Thinopyrum > Thinopyrum elongatum. The sequence goes on from CM022300.1 coordinate 45,450,689, forward strand.
CATCACTGCTCATTCTCGTCACCACGAGATTTTTAGTCACACGGTCACTTTACTCGTGACTGATTCTTTCCTACAGTTTAGTCAGGACCAACATGGCAGATGTGACATGTGAAAATAACCATGCTCACACATAATTCATGCTTAAACAGAGACAAAATATTGTCAAAGGATCAATCATATAAAATAGCCATATGCCAGTTTTATTTGAATTCAACATATTCATGATGCAATTATTCTCGCAAACAAACAACTGTGCAATCCACCATATCAAGTGTTCAAGATGCTTGCCTAGAGCATGCAGAAATATTGGGTGCACTTCAAAAGTTTGAAATGTTTATCTCCCCTCCATTTCCTATTTTCAAAAATATTTAAATGACCACATAAAACAAAAACAGTGCTAAAAATTGTTTCAAATATTTTTAAAATAAGTACTAAAATAAACTAGATGAAAAATTAGAAATACCAGAAAAAGAAACAAATTATTTCGAGTTCATATGAATTACCTATGAATTTTCTAAGTTTAAATAAATGGTTAAAAGGACTATTTAATTGATCCAGCAGAAACTAGGCATAATAAAATATTTTTTCACCCTAGCTAGTTTGATAGAGTATGTTTTTAGAAGCATGTTGAAATTTGAATCACCAGATTTGGACTTGTAATAGTGGCTGTGGAATTATTTTAGTTTTGCTGGAAAAGAAAAGAGGGAAGGTAGAGGTGTGCCCTGGGAGTAATATAGCCATGAGGTGCTATTGGGCCAAGCCCAGTCGTCGGCCGCGCGGAAGGGGGTCAACGTCGAAAGCGTATTCAACGGAGTACGCTTTTCCCAGCGCGAAGACGGTCTCCGCGGAACCCGTGTCCACTTACGGACGGGTCAGCGGCGTCGGGTCACTGACAGTGGGCCCGGCTGGCCCACTGGTCAGGTTTGACCAGCCCACGCGTGTCTCCTCTCTGTCCGAGCAGAGGCGGCGTCTCCGGCGAGGCTCGCCGGTGAACGGCAGCGCCGTTCGGGGAGCCGAGGCCACCGTTGTGTTCGGGAGGTTGGGGCGGTTCTCCTGGTACCCGCCACGGTCACCGGAGTGAGTGGAGTGGCCAGCGGTGAGCTTCCCGACGGACGACGGCATCGGCAAGAGGGGGCTTTCGCCTTGGAGCTTGCTCCGATGAAATTGAAGGGCGGGGTGGATCCGCGGAACCACGGGGAGGCCTCTGGTGCAGAGACTGGAGAGGGGGAGGCACTGGAGAGGTGGCGAGCTCCGAGGCGGAGGCGGCGGCAGTAGATGCCGGAGAGGAGGGAGACGGCCCTCTCCGGTCGCTTAGTTGCTTGAGGGGCTTACAGGAGGTGGAGGAGAGTTCCTGATGAGGAGAGGGAGCTCGAGGGAGGTTTTTATAGCACGGCTAGGTCAGTTCCCATGGCTTCCCAGAGAAGTCACGACGACGGTGGGCATTCATGGCGCCGTCGAGGCCGGTAAGGGTCGGTGGTGATTGTTATGTGGTCGGTGATGACGGCGGCGACCGTAGTTAAGGCGAGGACGTTCTGGCGGCTGCGGATTGGGCCACGCGTCGTGGGCGGCGCCGTGACAGCGACGGGTGACGGCGGTTGGCGGCTCGGGACGGTGGAGGGCGGTGCGAGGGGGTAAGCTACGGTGCGGGGAAGGTTTGGCTGGTGCAGGTGGCCGGTGAAGCGTGCGGGGCAAACCTTGGGAGGGCAGCAGCGGGGCGGCAGGGCTCGAGGCGCTCGGCGTGCAATACACGCACTCTGGGCATGATCTGAGCGTGCACCCGAGGTGCTCGACGAAATGATATGGCGCCCTTGGATGCTTTTCTGCAAGTGATACTTAACAGGGTGGAGCTCCTATGAACTATAATGGTTGTAGACAAGATGATTTGGCCAGAGGATCAAGTGGCATATGCAGTTTCATAAACTTGCAGGATTCTGCCATGCACACAAGGTGCTTGATCAAATGCTAGGGCCACCTAGGGACTCTTGTTGATCATGGAATTTGTCAGTATGATGTCTCCTTAGATGATAGTGAGGGTGGTGGGGTTGGTTTGTGAAAAGAGGAAACTTGCTAATGCAAGTTTGGAAGAATTTCTGTTCTGGACAGAAACTTCAGAGAAGTATTTGGTGAACTAAAATGATTTCAATGGAGCTAAAATTTTGGACTTAAGGGTTTGGTTGGGAGGACTATGAGTGGGAAAAATTTCAGAATTTTTGGAGCAAGGAAAAATGAGGTTGTAGTGCAAAGTTGGATCTGGACCAGAAAAGAAAAGAGCTTGTTTCACTCAAAATTTTCAAAAGACTAAGCTAGGTTTTTGCATAAAAGTGATATGTAGGCAACACATGACCTCCCATAATTTTTTGTGGAATTTTAAAATAATTAATTAAAGTGGTTATAGTGCATCAGAAGTATTTAAAGAATTGAAAATGCTATTAAAAGAATTGGTTAGAGGAAAATTTTATTTTGAAATTAATTCCTATTGTTATTAAAATATAATTGAAATGTTTTGAGAAAACAACTACAGCCCATAATATTATTTTCAAAAATTTCTATATGGAGAGAAGAATTTTGAAAAACAGAGGGCAGAAAATACTCCAAAAATAACAAAGGACTTGGTACAATTCAAAATTTTATTTCTAGCCAAATTTTTATTTAGTAAAAACATGATTAAATTTTGGGGTGTTACAGCAGGCAGGCGGGCCTGGGTACCCCCATTCCCAGAACACCGACATACCTCGTGTCCAAAATGGTCATTTCCCATCTGGGAAGGCTGCGGCTATAAATAGCCACCCCGCACTGGCTTTGTCTGGTGGCTACTCCGTTTGATTCTTAGAAGATTGTTGAGCAACCCCCTCTCTAAGCGATTTGAGTTTAAAATCCACCAAGAGAAAAAACCCCTAGAGCCGAAGAATTAGATAGTGGTTCAGCATCACTCGAATCTAAGTCTAGTATGCTCCGCCTATTACTCTTGAGAGCTGCAAACTCTCTAGACGGTTAGGTGTCAATTTCTTCAGAGACCAAGAGTGATTGTGGTTCTCGAAGAAGTCTGTAAAGGTTCGGAGATCGCATTCAAGTATCTACCCCGAGTGATCGGCATTGGTGGACAAACCAATTGTCGAGGAGAATAGGGTGAAGAGAGTTTATCTTCCATGTTAAGTCACATCCCCTCCAACCAGACGTAGTCCTGGTGCAAAAGGACGAACTGGTCGAACAAATACCCTCTCGCCATCGAGCATCACTGGTTACCTCTGTCACCCATGTTTACCTTTGATGTATTTTCATTCATGTGATTTGTCTCAATGCATGACTTAGTTTCCTTTCGATACTTAGTTTTAGCTCGTTGTAGTTTGTTTTTCATTCGCTCGCTGCTGGGTTCTGAGAGTTTTGAGTTTTCCAAAGAAAAATTAAAACTCCCATTCACCCACCCTCTGGCAGACATACTTCGTTCCTACAGGATACCACGCGCTCCTGGGCCGAATGGCGTTTGCTCATTTCAACATTGTCCCCCATTAGCATACCTGAAGCTAAATATGCCCGAACCCAAGGGCATCATCACAGTCAATGGTAACACAGAGCGCTCACTCCGGACCAAGGAGCATACAGTGGCTCTGGTAGCCAAAGTCCAAACTAGCCTCGAGGGGCCGAAGTACTGGCCCGCCGTCAAGGCACGGAAGGCAAGTAAAGGAGCCCGAGCATGTCTCAGTTCGAGGAGCCTCCCTACACTCAATGTAAATAGGGGTGCACACCCCACAGCATGCCCACCCTAGTTGCATAGTATGTGCCTCGTATGCACAACTTCACGCTTAAAGTACCATGGGCAGCTGTGGGGACCAACCACCCAAGAGCCAAGTGTTCGGTTCAACGAGCTATGGCTAAACACGTCTTTGGACAACAATAGGTACCATCTAGGACCTATCCAGCATCAAGCTAATACAGTACGACGACTTCTCAAGACCCTCTCTCAAGGGCCCGTCGGCCGATTATCATCCCCTCCAAGGAGTTCTTCGTCCCCTCAGGAGCAAAGGCGCAGACGTGCAGCAGGGCACAGTAGGGAACGTCAAACTACGCATTAAGGCCCCGTGTAAACCTTTCCTCTATAAAAGTTATGTATAACGAAGTATCTGTAACAGTTGCTTCGGCAGTTCAGATTGTATGGCTAGACATCACGAGTTCACAGGAAATAAAGACCATTTTTTACGGTCCTCTTGCAGTCATTTATGTTGCATAACTTTTCCCACTCTTCGACGCCGAAACAAACTATTTCAGTACATATTTTCTTTAAATACGACCGGCTAATAGACCGGGGGCTCGATTATAAAACTCGCCCCAAACATAAGTCTGGCACTATCTTTTTTTCCTAAGTGTTCGGCGTCTCGAATATTGCATTTAATGAATCGGTTCCAAATTATGTCTTGGGTCAATAGTTGGGTTGCCCGGTTCCTGTGTTTACCCTCTTACGTTCTGCATGTTCGGCTAGGAGGGTAAAGGGAGAACCACTGCAATTGTACTTCTAGCTCATCTGGTTAAGTACCTCAGTGGAGAAAGCCAAAAACTGACTGTCATAATAGGCAAGAACTGGTTGGTGATCCGATGACAAGTGTCAAACTATAAATCGCTGGAGATTACACCATGTTATACGAAGGGTTTGTCTTCGCACAAACCATGTGAGGAAGGTATATAACTCAGCTCACCCGAACGTTACAAAACACTGGGGCTAGTTACTAGCCCCCGCAGTCAAGCTCCTAAGGCTAAGTGAAAGCACTAAAACCGCATAGTCCGATTGCCTTATTTCCCATCGAGCACCGAGACGTCAGCTAAGGGTTATAGTGCGGAGGTCGAAACACCCCTTGTAGCATCTACATGGGGGCTAAAGCCGACGACTAGTAACTTTCAGATCAAAATGACGGCACAGGAGTCACAATAAACAAAAGCAGACAAAAGTATGACAAACCATACAAAGCAAACGCATTATAACGCAAAAGGTTCAACTGTCATCTAGCACATGATAGTGCGCTCACTCAAGAATTATATCTTTTGAACACTCGGCCTCTACTGCCCGAGCACCATCCATCATGATGGGGAAATAATGCTTGGGGTGCCTGCGCTCCTTTCCAGCAGGCGGGGGTCCGGTGGCTATCTCGACCGGCTTGATCTTGGGCGAGTGCACCATGGTCCTCGCAAAGGCCATCCGAGCTCCCTCGATGAACATGGAGCGCTTCACAGTGTCAACCCGGGCTGCGGCGTCGCATAGCTTCTGCACCAGGCCAAAGTAGCTGCTCGGTACCGGCTCTGAAGGCCACAGCTGGACAAAAAGGTCCTTCATGGTCGGCTCCTCCATCCGGTGCAACTCCATCAGCTGCTTCATTTGACTACTTAGGAGGGGAGGGTGTTCGGGCGCCTGGAACTACGCCCAGAACAGCCTATGCTCAGCATCGCCCTCTCGAGACACAAATTGCCTTTCCACATCTGCCGCACTCCTTGGGAGATCCGCAAACGTGCCTGAGGAATGCCACACTAGTGTGATTAAAGTGAACCTGTTACCGCCAAAGACACTCTGCAATAAATACAACTTAACATTTGCAATGGACTTCACTTGGCGGAGCTCCTCTTGGGCACCTCGCATCTCCGTCCTCGGCTCCTGGATCTCCAGCTTTATCTTGGACAGCTCTGTGGCTTGACATCCTGCTGCACCTCGGCCACTCTGGCCTCATGCTTGTCACTGATGGTTTTCACCATCGATAGCTTGGCGGCCGCTCCGCAGCCTCCTGCCTGGCCTTCTTCAGTTCGGCCTTGAGGTTCTCAACCTCTGTGGTGACAGCTGCAGTCATCACACAACATTCCTTGCTTAGGGTTAACCCCGGATACCTTGCTTGATAAGGAAAAGCGAGCTACTAAAAGCCTAGTCTGGACTAACCTTGTGCTTCGTTGAACCGCTTGTTGACACGGTCGAGCTCCTCATCGTAGCTCTTGTGCTTCCGATTCACTTCGGCGAGCTCCGCGACATTGGCAGTCACCGCCGAAGACGAGGCCTACAAAAAACAGCTCACATAACTTAGTATCCTGACTCTATGATTTTTGATCCTCTGCCAGGTTTTTCAATCCCGACAGAGTCTCGGGGGCTGCTACATACAAGGATTGAATGACCTTGCTTAAGAAATTCACTTTATAAAAAATAATATTACATGTCTTACCCTGAAGCCCGTCAGGAGGCCACCAAAAGCTTCCTTCAGTCCGCTGTTGATGGACCGAATACTTTGTAAAACCACGCCCATAAGGGCTCGGTGTTCCACGAGGATGAAGGAGCTATTCAAAGCCTCCTCCATCACGTCCGGCCACCCAGCCGCAACCCGATCTCCAGTGTTCGGCGCTGGCGGCAGGACCCCGGCTCCCCCTTCAGTGGAGGGCAGGATGGACGACTCCGGGGGCCTCGGGGGCTCTAGAACCACCTTCGGGGAGGGATCAGATTGACCGAGCTCCCCCTCTTTGTTCACCAGGAGGGATCTCCCCTCCTGGTCTTCGAGGACCAAGGTGTTGGCCTCGGCCATGATGTCGTCACCGTCACCCCCCGTGTCTGGGCTGGGAGGGGCCATTCGAAATAGCACCTCGTTGGTCTCCCCGATGACCGGAGGAGGCGTAGAGCATGACACAGTCCCACTCTCGGCTTGCTCGGCTGGCGGAGAGTTCCCCTCTAAGACTTGATCAGTGGGGAGGTCGCGCGGCGGGCTGTAATACGAAAAACATACACATGGTCAGTAACAAACCATAAAATGAATGCCTGGGGAGTCCTCGGATTCATACCATTGGGCAGGGGGCTTGGCCCTGGGGTTCCTTTGTGGAACCTCTTCGGAAGCATCGGACTCCTCGGTGGAGCCCGAGCTATGATCGGGCAGGACCAACTTGGCCTCGCGTTGTTTTTTCGGGGCAGGAGGGGGCAGATCCTCCTCTGCATCATCGGACGCAGCCCTCTTCAATGTTCGGGAGGATTCACTCTCCTCCCCGTCCTCTTCTTGCTCCCTCTCCTGAGCAGAGGGGGCATGGGTATCTCCGGACTTAGTGTCTGGCAGTCCCCTTGGGCGAAGGCCTTCTTGGGCCTCCCTCATCTCGATCTTCTTCTTCTCTTTCTTCTCTGGCACCTTGTATGGCACCACGGTCAACATTTCCTCCAACAGGGCAGACCTGGGGTCTTTGGGCAGTGGGGCTGGACTGTTGATCCGTGCGGCTTTCTCGAGCCAGACCTGCGAATATGAAGGAAGAAAGGGGTTAAGTTCCTTGTCAAAAGGCAAATGCTTGAACATAAAAGATAAAGACTTCATTACCTCCCGAGGAGGCTGTGCAGCATCAAGACCAATGTCTTCTTCCATGGATGGCCACTCCTTCTGGGGCTTGAACAACACCTCCCACAAGTTATCACGAGTGGTGCCGTAAAAGTGGAGCATGGTGGCTAGGTCCTCGGGCTTGTAGGACCGCACTAGGGCGGCCCGTTGTTGGCAGGGCAGGAGTCGGCGGCAGAGCATCACCTGAACCACATTGGTCAGCTTGGCGCCCGCCTTTATCATGCTGGAGACCCGCTTCTGCAGCAACTCCACCTCCATGGGTGACCCCCAGTCGAGGCCCTTCTTGGTCCACGAGGTTAGACTTGCGGGAGATCTGGATCTGAACTCGGGAACCATCTCCCAGCCCGCTCCATGTGGTTCGGTAATATAGAACCACTCTTTTTGCCAAACCTTGACGGTCTATATGAAGGTACCCTCCGCCCACTCGACTCGGGCGAGCTTGCTGATCATCACCCCTCCACAGTCTGCCTGTTGGTCATCGACTATCTTTGGCTTGACATTGAAGACCTTTAGCCATAGGCCGAAGTGTGGCTGGACACGCACAAAGGCCTCACAAATGATGATGAAGGCTGAGATGTGCAGAAAGGAGTTCGAGGCCAGATCATGAAAATCTAGCCCGTAGAAGAACATCAACCCCCTGACGAAGGGTTGGAGCGGGAAGCCCAGTCCCCGGATGAAGTGGGGGACGAACACCACCCTCTCGCCTGGTCGGGGCGTGAAGATGACCTGGCCCTCTTCTAGAGCCCGGTGAACGAAGTCGGCCGGGAGGTAGACTTCAGATCCTCGATGTCCTTGTTGGTGATGACAGAGGCCTCCCACTTGCCTTTTGCACCAAATCCAGCCATGACCGAATTGAGGGAGTGGCTAGGAGGGATTTCTTGAGAAAGGATGGGTTGGGGTGCTGGAGCTCAGTAGATTGGGAAAGCAATGGTGAGAGGAAGGAGAAAGCTTGCAGAGATAACGGTGGTTGTTCCCCTTTTATAAGCCGTTGTACTACCATGAGTCCATTTACCACGCTGCAGGCCTCGCCACTTCCCGATATAATCATGACATTATGCGCGAGTGGGATAACCAAAATCATTGATCATATCCCTTAAAAAGCAGGGCACGATCTCCATATTGATGGAATGCACCAATAGATGAACTGCCTCGAACCAGGAATCAAGTTCCCACAACGGTTTAGTGTTTATGCTACAAAAAAAGACACACCCGTGACATTTTGGGCCAAACGAATTTTTTTCTGTCATGCTTATGACACTTCTATGATGATAATTGTGACAAAAGCACGTATCATCATAGATTTGGTGGGCTCCTACTTCTATGACAAAAAATCATGACAGAAAATGGGCTTTTCATCCTGGGCGAGCCGGAGACGCAGCTGCATGACATTCTTTGTGCCGTCCATGACGGAAAAAATCATGGTAGAAGCAAGGGCGAGGAAAATTTCGGGGAGTTCCCGGTTACGGTGGGTCGTCGGGGCCGAGCAATGCACGGAGGTTTGCATGTTTCTCTCGTGTACGCGCGTGTGTGTGAGGCGTTGGCTAACTGAACTCGAGCAATCGCTAGTTAATGAACCCGAGCGATCGATCCCTTGGCTGTTAACTGAACCCGAGCGATCAATCCCTTAGCTGCTGACTAAACCCGAGTGATTCATTTGCTGCTGCTGCTGCTAACTGAACCGAGCGATCGATCACTGCTGCTGCTTACTGAAGCCGATTGAGCCCTCGTGTGAGACGTAGCCAGCCAGTGTTGGGCTGCCTCTCGATGAACAATGACCGTTGCTACCGTGCGCGCGGTACGTAGAATGAGTCGAGACGTGGTGAGTCGAGCCGGTTGGTTGGCCGTGGATGAACAGTTCCCGGTGGGGGGTGGATGAACAGGACCCCGTGGTAGTAGGCCGTTGCCGCTGGATGAACAGGACCCCGAGGAGGCCGCCGCACCCCAGGCGGTTGGGGGTGGATGAACAGGACCCCGTGGAGGCTCTATGAACAGTAGTAGGTGGAGGCTGGATGAACAGTAGCCTGTGGATGAACAGTAGCTGGTGGGGGCTGGAGGAGGTCGATGGTGGATGAACAGTCGCCCGTGGAGGCTGGAGCGAGGCAATAGGCGGTGGTTGAACAGGACCCCGTTTCACCGTAGGCGCTCCAACACAAGTTAGTTTCCTCCATTTTGCGGTACGCCACACCCCTCCCGATCAACAGGATCCCGTTTCGACCGTAGGCACTTGAACACAATTCTGTTTCCTCCGTTTTGCGGTACGCCAGACCCTTCCCGATGAACAGGACCCCGTTTTGACCTTATACGGTCGAACAGAAGGCCCGTTTCCTCCGTTCTGCGGTACGCCAGACCTCGTTTTGTCTGTTCTGTCCTAGCCGTTGGCTCCCGATGAACACGACGTATTCCGTTGCCTCTCGATGAACACGACGCATTCCGTTGCCTCTCGATGAACACGACGTAGTTTCTCCATTCTGACCCAGCTAGTTGGCTTCCGATGAACAGGATGCCATTGCTGCCATTCGTTACCTCTCCATGTACATGAGCCTTGGCCGTACGTATGCGTGAGTACGCGTTCGAGACCCCGCACGTATGTATGTATGTGGCCGTATTTTTTGGCATCTGGCTATACGTATGTGTACACGGTTTTGACTGGACTGCCTGAACTGCTACCGCTCCTTACTCGGCCATGGTTCATCGTGGTAGACAGACCGATCGTCCGGTATGTACACAGACAATGCTACGTACGCTTCGACCGGGTGGGTCCCAGCTATCAGGGAGGATAAGGACGCACTTCCTTGCATGCGAAGATATAGCTGGTGGGTCCTAGCTGTCAGGGGGAAGAATCTTTTTTTTACCCTTAATAAGGATGCACTTCCTTGCATGCGAAGATGTAGCTGGCGGGTCCCAGCTGTCAGGGGGAGAAAACATTATTTTTAGGGTAAAAAGGATGCAGTTGCATGTATGCATCCATTGGCATGGTGCGTCCCCACTGTCAGCCTCTCCACGTACAGTCATCTTTCGATGACTCTTGTTTGTTGACCATGTTTACCACACCGTGCAGAGCGCACCAAGGCTGGTGAACGACGGCGAGGCCCCAGACTGGAACGCCCTGTAGATGGGGGAGACGTGGCAGTGGAGTCGCAAACGAAAAGGAGTGGGAAAATTGACTTGTTTGGGTGCGGTGTGGGCCTACACTCGGCAAAGAATAACAGGAGGTGCAAAAGAGTGGAGGGATGGCCTGGCCGTCGATGGGGTTGCGTTTCGCTGCGAGGCACGCAAAACAGTGCCGCTGGATGCCCGAGGCTGGAGCAGGCGGTCCCGGCAGCGCTGGGGGAAGAACACGAGAGATTGAAGAAGAATGCCGGCCGTTGGATGTAAATCCAACACCTTGCTTAGGCTTCGACCTTTGTATTTTTATTTTTTGCGAAAGTTCTTAGGCTTCGACCTACTGGCCCACATGTCAGCCAGTCCATTTGGTTTTTTTAGTCCATTTGGTGGGCTGAGTGAAATAATAATGTAGCGTCTGTGCAGCCCATTTATATATTATGTTAGAATTTAAAGCCCATTTGCATTTTTCTCGAAATCCACGGACTTGCTGGGCTGGGTGAATATATCATGTTGGGCTAGACGGAGAAATGTTATAAAAACATAAACACATGATTGCACGTCTATTACTGCATTGGTCAGTAAAATCTTTTTGCAAGCTTATGCACAAAATCACCAGGAGTTAACTTGTCAAGTTATATATAAACAATTATTATTATTTTGTAAGAACTTTGGATTTATGAAATAAAATATCATTTTAATTTGATGAGTTAATAGGACATGGGGTATTATTAATTTTAGGCTAGACGTGGGACAGTTGAGTTGGTTCTAGGGAAAATTACTGGGAGAAAACTCAGATTACATCGAAAAAGAAAGTGGGAGAAAATTCAGATATAGGAGTAATAAAAACAAAAAATAAAGGAAGTGGGAAGGTCTATACAATGGTTGGATGAACGACAGGTTTAACGGAACCTTATGTTGTTTCTATTATATATATGTAATAAAATAAATATAAATATAAATATGTATACTATTATAGAAGGGAAAACATAGGTTCAGTTTTGCATTCTTATAGAAAAATAGAACTGAGCTGTGCGTCGTCTTGAAAAAACAAACATAACTTGGGCTGCTGATGTTATAGACAAGCTAGGCTGGGAGGCCCAGAGGCCGCTTGATACCTGCTGGACCCTAAAAAAAAGTTGAAACCAGCTGGATCAACTGTGTCTGCATGTCGTGGGCTGCGCATGTTAAACAACAAAACCTAGGCCATGGACCTGGTGGGCCCGGGACTGTCAGCCCCTCGACAAACAGTCGTCTCCCGATTCCTCTTGTTTTGTTGACCATGTTGGGAACGACAGACAGCGGTGCCACAATGAGAGCACCAAGGCAGAGGACAACGTCGAGACCTCGGACCGAACGAACTAAAGCTAGGGAAGACGCGGGCGGAGGGGAGTACGAGGGTTGACTTGTTCGGGTGCAGGGTGGCCGGTGGAGCTGCCACCGCCGAAGAATGTGTGGGAGTAGAGGGATGGCCTGGCCAGCGCCATAGGCTAGGATGGGTCACCAAGGCATGCGCGGCAGCGCCACCAGCCGCTGTAGGAAGAGGACGAAAGATTGAACAAAATAAAGAAATACAAATGGATTGGTGGTTGGTCCCAGATGTCTATGTACGAGACCTGCTGGGTCCACCTGAGAAGGGGAATATGTTGGGAGGAAGGAGATTCAAAGCACGGCAGCCAAGTGAACTAGTTACATACATAAGCAAATAGCCACTAAAAAAAGCAAACAGGTTATTGGGTTCTTAGACGAAATATTTCGGACAAAACAGATAATTACGACGCATAGGCTAATGCATGAAACACTAAGTTGATAAAGGTGCTTAAACAGATAAAGTCCATCATCTAGACCTTCCTGGCACGCTTGATCATGACGCTGCGGCTGTTCGTCTACTCGTCGGTTACGGGAAGCAGACACGCCATCATGTCCAAGATCCGCCTGTACATGTCGTAGCATGTGTATGCGTCCTTGGCCGCATAGGTTATGTAGGCTAGATTCAGAGGTACCTCCCACATGTTCAGGTTCTTGGTATCGACGTCTTCTTTCATGTTGGCGTAGAAGGGGTCGATGATGGTCGCGGCAAGGTCAACCACGGAGTCTTCTCCTGCCCGTTGCTGATGATCTTGTATTGCTTCTGGATGTCGACAAGCTTGTTGCACCAGATGCTCCAGAACCTCTGGTGGCCCTACAGCAGGAGTAGACAAGAACCTCGTCTCGCACACATACCTGGGCGACGACGATCCGCTGGTCCCTGTCAGGAGATGAATGGATGGGCACAAGGCCTAGTCCCGCGACCTTGTGATTTCTCCTCCTGTGGATACTGCTTGAACTTGGCGAGGCAGAGCTCCACCGAGTCAGGATCATTGGTGCACATCACATTCAACTTGGTGCTGCCATGTGTCTGAACGGCGAACTCAAAGGTGAACTCCTTGCTGAAGTCCATATCCAGCAGGCTCACCCCTCGGATCACCATTGGAGTCTCTTCTCACGCAGAGTTGATGTGGCGGTTCCCATTTGTGGGGATTGGGGGTAGGGGGATGAAGACGATCGGTGTGTACTGGGGTACTGGGGGCGGCACCGCCGCAGCAGCAGTTCATTTTTTCAATATTGGGGAACTAGAATCAACAGTGAACGAGTGGGTAGGCAGCGGAAGCAGTTCATTTTTTAGCTCTTGGGGAACTGCATCCAACAGTAAACTGAGTGTGTACAGGCAACAACAGTTACTACACCTCCCTCGCCCGCTGCATGCCCTGCAGAACATGCCCCCTCAGGTTCATGAGCGGGTCTGTATTGGTACTATAATAGCAAGTGTTAGTGGTCACTTTACATAAATTTTATTAGCTTTAATTCAAATTTATTCTTAAAACAACCAAAGCATTGGCTCGTTCTATCAGTGCCACACGATCAACATGCACAGCAATTAGAATTATTATTCTCAGGGCGCAAACGATCAGCTCATTTGCCGCACTTTTTTTCGAAACGGAGGCAAAATATTTGCCTCATCGATTAATTAAGAAGAAGAGAGTTGCCGCACTTTCACACAGACAATACTACCAAGCTTGAACAACTAGTTATGGTTGTTGTCCTCTGCATCATCATGCTGTGTTTCTCAGCTTGCAAGATTCAGAACCAACCAATATGATTCAAATAATAAGTAAAACAAAGATGCCTACACATCACAATGATTCCCAGCTTGCAAGATTCAGAACCAACCCATTAGATTCAAATAATAATAAATACAACAAAGATGCCTACACATCTCAATGATTCATAGCTCAGAGCCAATCGTAAGTGTACAACTCAAACGTTGTGAGAATGTGAACAAATAAATAAAAATTGATTGATGCTTCATGAAAGCAATTTGATCCAAAGATTTGCTTAAACATTGAAACCAGTCCTTTTTAAGGCCACGCAGGTCAAACATTGGCAGATAAAATTTTCTGCATCACTGGTGGCACTACCACTTCCAATATATGCACAAGAGGGCCTTCTAGATTTTGAAGTAGTGTGTATAGAGCCTCATCCTTAGTATTTAACAAATACACATAGCAGAATCTAGTGGAATCATCAATCAACATCATGAAATATATCTTTCCACCTTGCACACACGCATGGCACTTTAGAGCCTTTGGATAAAGTGAATCTCATGATTAAATCCATCTTGGCTAGCCGTGTCATACAACCCTGGGCGAATGCTTTTGACCATCACAACATCTATAGTTGAGTATTCCTGTTTGCATAGATAGAATGAGCATGATTACAATAATATTGGCACTAGTTAAAGAAACTTTATTTCCAAAACAAGAAAAGATTGCGATTGAATAGCTTTATTAAAAAAATATAAAGTTAGCACAGTATGAAAAAGCACAATCATGTTGATAAAGGATAGTACTGACCTGTGTGAGATGACTTTGGGAGATCAAGTTATTCTTCATGTCCCCATATCTTGCCATGAAGACGATTCATTAACATCCATTAACACCTCAGTGCGGCAGTAGAAGGAAGAGCGTCGACTCATTTCAATCACTTTTTGTGTGCAGTTCAACTAAAATTGTGGCGCCCGCTAGTTAGAGAGGTGGCACGCGCCACCTCAATGGTAGGCGTGATGGACTCAACTAGTTCAGTGCAGCTATGTGATTGATGCAGTGCACATGGACTTGATTCTGCCGGATAGGTCTTCTGCAAGCTATCTACATTGGAAATGAAATGGTAGCTAAGACAGTAGCTCTATTTTAAATGTATTATTACTTCATTTTATCAGTGGTAGTAGCAGTGCCAAAACAGTAGCACAAGATCACTAGCTGGATGCAGAGTCAAAATCAACCAAAAAGGAACATACCCGGTCATGGGAACCATAACTGAGAGAGGGGCCCTATGCCACCACGACTTGATGTGGTGAACCTGCAACTCCACTCGAATGATTCAATTCATGCGACTTTTTCTACAGTTCACCTGAAATGAAGCAAAGATTGCATCATTCAGCTAGCAAGAAGTTGTTGCTCTCATGAGCTGGCAGGTTCTTCTTTAGTAGTTGCACTAAAATTGAGCAACATTAAGATTGGCTGTCCTGCTCATGTAAGGTGTAACTATAATTTGCTTATCCTTTTGTGCAATTCCACTAAAATAAAGTGCCATTGTGGTGACAGTGACGGCTCATCTTGCAAAGGCTAATAAAATGTTGCATGAGATTACCAGCACAGTTTGACGGAGATTTTGGAAACTCCAATCACCATTTTGTGCAGTTCCACCAAAATTGAGAGACGTTGCCCACATGACATTTTAGTTGAACTGCACACGACATTCATTCCAATAAAAAGTGTTTTGTGCAGTTCACCAAAAGGTCACAATAGCAACGAGGTGAAATGGATATCCCTATCCGCACAAAAAGATAGAAAGAAAACAATTACTGGTCAATAACAAGATACGAAACATACACGAAATGAAAAGAAGTATCTTGATTATGTTCATGGAAATCACACAAGGACTATAGAAATTTTAAAACGGCAGCATTGCTTCATGTTACTGGAAGCATTACCATCAACAATGACATTGATCAAATATGGGATTACTTTAAGGGTGTGATGTCTACTACGCAACCTTCTTCTTGTAGACTCGTGTTGGGACTCCAAGCGCAGAGTTTTGTAGGATAGTAGCAAATTTCCCTCAAGTGGATGACCTAAGGTTTATCAATCCGTGGGAGGCGTAGGATGAAGATGGTCTCTCTCAAACAACCCTACAACCAAATAACAAAGAGTCTCTTGTGTCCCCAACACACCCAATACAATGGTAAATTGTATAGGTGCACTAGTTCGGCGAAGAGATTGTGATACAAGTGTAATACAGATGGTTGATATAGGTTTTTGTAATCTGAAAATATAAAAACAGAAAGGTAGCAAGTAACAAAAGTGAGCGAAAACGGTATTGCAATGGTTGGAAATAAGGCCTAGGGTTCATACTTTCACTAGTGCAAGTTCTCTCAATAATGATAACATAATTAGATCATATAACAATCCCTCAACGTGCAACAAAGAAATCACTCCAAAGTTTCTATCGGAGAACGTAGGACGAAAATGTGCATCAACCCCTATGCATAGATTACCCCAATGTCACCTCAGGAATCCGCGAGTTGAGTGCCAAAACATACATCAAGTGAATCAATAGAACATCCCATTGTCACCATAGATATCCCATCGCAAGACATACATCAAGTGTTCTCAAATCCAATACTCAATACAACATAATGAAACCTCAAATAGAAAGACTCAATTCATCACAAGAAGGTAGAGGGGGAGAAACACCATATGATTCAACTATAATAACAAAGCTCATGGTACATCAAGATCGTGCCAAATCAAGAACACGAGAGAGAGAGAGAGAGAGAGAGAGAGAGAGAGAGAGATCAAACACATAGCTACTGGTACATACCCTCAGCCCCATGGGTGAACTACTCCCTCCTCGTCATGGAGACCGCCAGGATGATGAAGATGGCCACCGGTGATGGTTTCCCCCTCCGGCAGGGTGCCGGAACAGGCTCCCGATTGGTTTTTCATGGCTACAGAGGCTTGCGGTAGTGGAACTCCCAATCTAGGTTTCTTTCTGGGGGTTTCTGGATTTATAGGAATTTTTGGAGTTGGTTTCATATCAAGGGGGTCCACAAGTCAGCGACAAGGCAGGGGGCGTGCCCTAGGGGGGTGGGCGCGTCCTCCACCCTTGTCGTTGACTCGGGAATCTTTTGGCCCAACTCTTGTGCTTCGGGGGCTTCTTCTGGTCCATAAAAAATCACCGTAAATTTTTAGCTCCTTTGGACTCCGTTTGATATTCCTTTTCTGCAAAACTCAGAAAGAAAGAAAAAACATAAACTAGCACTAGGCTCTAGGTTAATAGGTTAGTCCCAAAAATAATATAAAATAGCATATAAATGCATATAAAACATCCAAGATGGATAATATAATAGCATGGAACAATCAAAAATTATAGCCACGTTGGAGATGTATCAGGGTGGCATTGCTTGTTTACTAGATACAGTAGATCAACAGCAGCTAAAGAGTTAGTTTAAGGGCATAGGACAGTGGGGACACCAGGGTACTCAGCAGCCTAAAGAAGCAACTTACTTATCATACTGGGAAAAATAGCAGGAGTACCATTTGTAACACAGTTTAATTGCATCGTATTACTGGAGGCATTAGATTAACAATAACATTGGTTAGACATGTCCTTACGGTAACAGTGTGATTGCTTCATTTTACATGCACCCTTATATTAACAACTGCAAAAGGTTGGTATAAGGACATGCGACAGTGGACGCATCAGCACAATGTACCTACAAGGAGGCATAAAGTGGTGATGCCGAGTTTGTTCATACTCTATGAGGGCAGCAAATCTAATCCAGGATTCCTTTTACTATGTGAGGGTAGCAAATATAATCCTGGACATACTCTGTTGACTTGTCCACCAACCGCCACTTTCTATCCTTTTTTCAACCAATAATAGATCTTTTCCTTATCCAGTTTGTACTGCCTTTTCCCTTTATTTCCCTTTACAACAAAGAGACTGGTTGGGTATCTAGTCTCTACTACTTTCCCCCTGTTATTTCCTCTTTGAATCAAGTCCTAGATTCATGCTACGACTTTCCCCCCCTTTCTTCATTGTTTGAACCAATTCCTAGATTTGACTGCATGAAGTAGCTTTATCTCTAATAATACTAAAAATTTAGGTTGCTTTGGAAGAGCTGATGGAAGTAGAAAAAGATCCACATGCAGACACGTGGGGAGCTGGGGTAGTAGAGCAAGGCCGCTTTCGAAGGAACTTATACCTGAGGGTCATCGGGATGTGGCTAGGAGGCCGGCGGCAGGTCGGATCTGCGCACAATAAGGCAGGGAGGAAGAAGGGTCGGAGGACCTCCCGAGCCGGCACAGTGTTGGAGAGAACGACATGGGGAGAGGATCGGGACCCGCCGGCAGTTGTGGGTTTCCTCCCTCACCGCCGATGACTGCGTCAATGATGCACCAAGGCCTCTACACACACCGGCCGAAGGGATCCGGCCGGATCTGTGACCAGCAGTGAGCAGAGAGAAAAATGTCGCTATCGCTGTCTTGTTTAGATCTGGACAGGATGAGAGAATGAAGAGAGCAACCCTAGTAAAGCAAGCGCTCAGGCCCCTGCCTATATATATATATAGTGGAGTGATTATCTTTTTCTCTCCATAGCAAGTGTTTCAATTTGTGTACGTGGCATTAAAGAAAAGAAACTCTCTATTTAACATGACTAATTGTACGACTGCTACTTACTACTAGTAGTATTGTTCACTTGTGCTCCCCGGCCCTCCATTCATTGAACAACCCCACGAGTGAATAAACATACAGTACTAGTATTTATATAGAACGAACAAGCTCGAACTATTTTGGCTTTGAGATATCGATGGTACAGGTATAGGAGTACATATAGGAGGATAAATGCGTGAAAAAATATGGAGCACATATATTGAGATGCTCTATGTCCCACATGTCGGCGAGGGGGAGCACATGGAAATAGCCTAGGAGTACATATAGGAGGATAAATGCGTGAAAAAATATGTACTATGAAGCATAGCTGCGGTTCGAAAAGGAGACCTAAAGTGATGACAGGTATAGGTTGCACGCACCCAACTAGTGGTACTAGATGTACGACTACTTTTTCCCTCAAAAAAAAGGGGTACGAGTACTCAGTACTCCTATTCTATCAACACGAGTCCCATCTGATGACAGCGTCCGTGCTACAGCTAGCTCTTCTCCCTTGTTTCTCTCTTCTAATTCTAACTCAGCCGACGCGCGGTGGGCGGGGTGGGGATTTGCCGATAGTCGGTTTGCTCAACTGCGGCCCCACTGGATAGTGAAAATGCTAAGACAACAAGCGTTCCCTAGCTTGAGCGGCGTGCCGGACAGACCATGTGGGGGTGCGACGCGAACGACACAGGCATGCTGTACTTGTTTCACTTTCTCGTTTTGAACTCGTGACATGTAGTAACGCTCAGTTTTGAATATATAAGTTTGGTTGTCGCGCCAATATATACAGTACTCCCTCCATGTAGGTTGGGTCACTGAAGTCAAAATTAGACACAAAACACGATGGTGATGGACCAGTCTACCTCCGTCCTAGTTTATTGCTCCCCATCGTAATCTGTGCCAAATTTTGACTAACAAAAGGTTCATGCATGTCACCAAAACTATATCATTGAAAACTATGTTCAAATACAAATCAAACGATATAATTTTTATTGACATGCACTAACATTTTGTCAATTAAATCTTTGGTCAAAATTTAGCACAAATTACAAAAGGGACTAATAAACCAGGACCTAGGTAGTACACCAGGACGAAGACAGTGATACTACATATAATTAACACCAAATAAGAGCAAGGGATCACACATGTCATTTACGACTGGAATAAAAATGCCATACACTAATAAAACATTAAGGCCACGAGGCGATGCAGTGCTGGTTACAGGAGGCAAGAAGAAAGATGCATCCATCGACGACGTCTTCCTCCTCGACTCAGGGCGTTGGCCCACCGAACGGCGGGTAAGTAGCAGCGGATTTCGTGGCCTGGTCAACGCGCTTCTGAACAATGGCATCCAAAGATTCTAGCCGCTGCAAGAAGGCCAATGTCTTTCTGTCCTTGCTCGCCTTGTAGTGGCCTAAGTAGACGATTTCCTCATAGACGTGGAAGTGCAAGTCGACGGTTTCTTGCATGGCGAGGCGCTGCGCGGCGAGCGCGGCCTCGAGGTGCACATTCTTCATTGCGACCTCCGGTAGCTGCAGGGCCTCCAGTGCTTCAAAGAATTCATCACCATGGAGGCCGATGAGGGTGGCAGGCAACGAGGAGCCTGTGCACATGGGCTGGAGCAGTATGGCAAGGTCGTCCGCGCGCTTCTTGATGGCGGTGAACTTGTGGATGGAGTCGACCATCATCTCGTACATGCGAGAGGCCAAGCCGGCGTCGACGAGGGCTATGATGCCGGTGGTCGCCAGCACCGTCTGGAAACGCTGCACGGTGGAGGGCCGCAAGCCAGTGTCTTGGACGATCCGGCACAGCCGACTGCTGCTCGCGTCCATCGACGCCATGGGTGCTTGTGGCTTCTGGTCACTTGGTCTTGGTCTTGGATTGGAGTGGGCAGTGTTGCACAGAGACTAGGAGTAGATAGATTGGAGTGGTGGGGCACCTTTATATGAGAGTCCAAACTGCGTTGCATTCACATCATGCTGGCTCCATTCTGCTTCTCCAATTACTTACCTCTGCATGCTAATTGAATGCGGAGGCAGCATTGACCGTTCAATGTTTTGGGAACCGCTACCCTCTGCCTCGTTGGCATTCAAGCCATATCAACGTAAATGCGTGTCAAAAAGAGACTAGTCAGTAGTAGTATACTCAATATTGTGCACCGCGACCAAGGCGGAGAGGAAAACAAGAGAACTATGTATTTATTTACGATGTAGATTCACTCATTTTGCTCCGTATGTACTCATTTACGGTGTAATCACTTGTTAAAATCTCTAGAAAGACAAATATTTAGGAACGGAGGGAGTAGTCCCTCCTTTCTGGTTTACGGGGCTATACTATTAAGAGCAAGTACAATAGTGGGCTTATAGCCTGCTTACATGGCAATTTTGTCTATGTGGAGGAGAGAGACATAAAAAAGTAAGACTAGCCACAGTGGGAGTAACTTCAGCAGTAACATCGAGTCCAACTCAGCAAATTTGCTTATGTGGCAATGAGTTAATGAGGAGAGAGGTAGTTTGAGTAACTTAGCTAGTTACTGCAACATCACATGTCCCAATGCAATATGAGTCTATAACCTAATAAATGAAGCTTTGCATGACACCACACTTATGTTACTACCCAATATGAAGATAGTAACATAATCTAGGGATATGTGTATGTTACCAGTGTATGTTACTCTCCGTTGTGGCTAGTCTAATCTCATGCAAGAGCCTGGCTATATGCGTGCTCCAAGGTAGATGCAATAAATGTGAGGAAAGAGATAGAGAGAAGATGAGAGGAAGATGCAATAAATGTGAGGTAAAATGAGTCTATGTCTTAATTAATGAAGGCTTGTATATGTTACTACCCATTATGAAGGTAGTAACATGGACTAGTAACAAAAGCATGTTACTAGCAACTGGCACGTTCAGGTTGTGCTTGGCTCTTCGCCTCTTCGAGAAGTCGAACAATGATGTTACTACTTCTACAGTATCAAATCAACTGCTGCATGTCCCGTCCACCGCGAGGGTGAGGGAGAGCTTGTTGTAGGAGTAGTAAAAGCAAAAGGCTCTCCTCGTCTGCGAGCCACCGCGCGTATGGGTGAGGGAGAGGGCGTACTAGTAGTAAGGCTGGTCATAGTGGGGAGTAACTTATACTAGTGTCATGCATATGACACTAGTCTAAGTTACTACCTTCATAGTGCAAAGTAACATAGTAGTAGTGTCATGGAGGACTTCATTAATTAGCTTGTAGACTCATCTTGTCTTGGGAAGCACTATGTTATAGTGCTTAGATGAGGTGCTAAGCACATTAAATAGCTTAGCAACTATACTCTCCAATGCATAGGTGCTTAGCTTATGGTAGCTAAGCTTGCTTCATTTAATGATTTAGCAACTAACGCTCTTCATGTATTGGTGGGCTTCTTTCATTTAAATGTTTTGCCTAGGTTCATGCGCTTAGCATTGTTTCTTCCTGGGGTCACCACACTCATCTCTCTCCTCTTAAATAACTTGCCACATCAGATTTTTTGCCTATGTGGAAGGCTTAGCACTTGTACAAGGTGGAGCATTGGGAGGGGCCTAACATAGTATGTTACCACTTCTCATTAACTACATGCCACATAAGCAAAAATTTCTTAGAGTGCACTATGTTACTAGCTAAGTTACTCCCACTATGACTAGCCTAAAATCAAGCTTCTCCTCATTGTACAAGTTGACACGACACATCATAGCACTGGCCCCACAAGCTTGCCTCTAAACTTGGCTGAAAGACCCACAGTGTACAATATATTTGCTGCAACCTCTAACATTTACCCCACCACAAATTAAAATATATATTCCCGACTTGACCAGATCAGCATGCAAACTACAATCACTAGGATGACAGGTAGGGCCAGAAGATTATTTTAATCAAAAAATGCTTCGAGACGGCCTCATAGCATGGAGCCGACTCCAACGATTTTAAGTTAGAGGCATGGTACACGCTATCCTAGACTATGTCACTATACTACCTCCCCTACACATGAAACTGCCACACGAGCGTTCGGGTTGCACTTGACTCTTTGCCTCTTCGGGAAGTCGAACAGTGATGGTACTAGCTAGTACTACAGTGGAGTACTACTAGTATGCTTCTGGCCATCTGACACCGAATGAACTGCTGCATGTCCACCGCGTGCGGGAGGGAGAGCGTGTAGCGAAAGCTTCTCCTAGTCCTGCGAGCCACCATGCTCATGGGCGAGGGAGAGGGCATTGTAATCAAACTTCTCCTTGTTGTACGAGTTGACGCGACACATCAAAGCAGTGCACTTGATATATTTCAATAATTTGCATTTACCGATGCATTAATTACAACGCATGCATGCCGTGACTTTCCTTTTGATACTTGCATGTGTTGATTTCATGCACCTTGGAGTAGTATGAATTTGTGATGGTAAAACTTTCTAATGCCCGGCCCTAAAGCGAGAGATGGTTGTGCACGAGGAGGGCGAGATCATGCCGACAGAACATGACCCAATGATGGAGCTCTCTATGGACCTCACCTTGCTCCACTGCCCCTTGTGCCTCCGCCCCTTGAAGCCTCCAGTGTATGAGGTTCGAATACACCTCGTCCGTTCGGCTGATCGAGCAAGGTGCAGGTTTCTTGATTGATGTGTTGTTCAATTGATTTGTGCAATGCAAGGGAGGGCACCTGGCCTGCGCGGACTGCCGCGGCGAGCGCCCGGGAACCAGCGGTAGTGCCAGAAGTGCAAGCGCGGCGGCGGCTTCGACATGCGGAACACGGTGATGGATGCCGTCCTCTCCTCGTTGAGGGTGGAGTGCCCGCACGAAGGCTGTGGGCTCTACGTCACTTACCACAAGCTCGCCGATCACCAGAGCGTGTGTCCGCCTGTGCCTGCAAATGCCCCGTGCCCGTCTGCGGCTATGAAGGCCCGCTGCCGGCGCTCCCCCACCACATCAACACCGTACATCCCATGCCCATGCACAGGATCCAGTAAGGCAAGGTGCTCCAGCTGCAAGTGCCAGTGTCGGAGCCACGGCTCTTGCTGTTCGCGGAGGAGGACAGCCACGTGTTTTTCTTGGTCGGTGGTGTGCTCGACATCGGCACGCCTATTGCCATGTCGATCGTCTGCATCAGAGCGGGGGCGTCCCCACCGCCGCACTACGTGGCCAAGCTGTGGGTGAATGGCCCGCCGGGGGAGCCCAAAGGCAGGACTGACGCCATCAAGGTGGAAATCGAGGTGAGAAGCAGCAAGGATCCCGGCGACGTCGCCGTGCAGGAGCTGACCTTCTTCACAATTCCGCCCAAGCTGCTGGCCGGGGCTGGGTTGTCGAGGACGGTGTCCCTCCACATTCAGATTGACAAGCTCACCTCCTAAATGATTCTACAGTGCCTTCTATTTATCTTAGTAATATGCTAATATAGGGGTTAGCTTGGTCTACTTTAGCTTAAGAGATGGTGGGTTTTGGTGGCGATGCAGCAATTACTTCGACATCAGATCAACAATTAAAGTAATTTCCAATAGTCAAACGGATATTTTGTGTCTGTTGGATATAAAGATCCTTTGGGTAAGAAGTATAATCAGCTTATATGCTTGTTTGTTGAGGAAGAGTTGCATACTTCTGCGAGTTGACGCGACACATCAAAGTAGTACTACTACTAGTAGTACTCACCCGACTGAGCACCAGGCAGACGAAGCTCATGTCGTGTTGGTGGCGTGTGCGGCCTACACATTAACCAAAACCTGCCGCCTCCAGCTTAGCCTCCGCGTTTTAAACTTCTCAATCTCAAGGCCAAGGAGCAACGGGAACCTATGATAGAGCCAATCGGATGGTTGAGAACACTACAATTCGTAGCTACAGATGCGTGTGTGAGAGAGGATGAGTGTGCGCGTGCACCTCTTCTCTTCGTGTATAACGTACTAAACTCAGAGTACAAGTGTATGTGGGTGGCATCGACCTAGGGAGCTAGAGATGGTGCGTGCGAGAAGTCCCGAGAGACTAGGTGTGTGCGTGGGAAAGAGGGAGAGAGATGATATGTGTCGATGTAATGTGTGTGAAAAAAAGACTAGTCTATAGCTCGCCACGAGGCTATTCCTATCGAGCACCCCAATAACCATAAGATATGTATCCAACGGTGCCAGTTATTGCACGTACACAGCAGTAGAAAAAGAAGTACCATGGCATATTAAAAAACTGCTACACCACGGCCGAGAACGCGTGCCCACGTTACGCCATCCGGGAATAGTGCCGCACTTCAAAACTAGAACTGTCAATAAATTTTGAGCTTGCGTCTCATCACATTCCAAATTATTACAATGCTATATTTAATTGCAAACCTATTCACACCGATCACAACCTAAACAGTTTCCCACCTAGGAGCGTATTAGTACTCGGTTATAAATACTACTATTCCAAGATGACTGCACATTCCTCCTTAACTCCTCCTCCACAAAAACAAACAAGTCATTCATCATCGTTCCCTTGCGTCTGCCATGGCCAGCGTGAGTTCTGGGCTGAGAGATTACCACCAGGGAGAGGCGAGCATGGAAGCGGAAGCACGAGAGATGTCTCGCCTCGCCGCGAAAGAAACCGACATGTCCCGCCGCGCAACCGTAGCTGCAGAGAGGTCCCGCCGCGCCGCCGAAGCAGCACGAAGGTCCCACCGCGCCGTCGATGCAGTAGACTGGTCCGGCCGCACCGTGGAAGCAGCAGAGATGTCCCGCCGTGCCGCGAATGCAGCAGAGATGTCCTCCCGTGCCGCGGCGACCTGGGAAAATGTCTCGTGGGCAGGCGAGGACTCTTCTAGGCACATGCATGCGATCGTCCATAGCCAGATGGATCAGATCTCCGGCTGGGCGAGGTTGCAGGATGACATGAAAGCCTCGTTTGAACAGGCTACCGGTGTCATCCGGCAACTAGGGGAGGGCAATGCAAAGCTCCGGGCCGAGCGCGACCTGCTGAGGGCGAATATCGCCAGAAGGGCAAAGCAGGAGGAGGAGACCGTTGCCTTGTTGAAGAGGACAGGCATCATCATCAAGAAACTTACGGACAAGAATGCCATGCTCCGCATCAAGCGTGAAAGGCTGGTGGAGGAATCCGTGGATGCTGCCAAGCAGCTTATTAAGGACATGAAACTGATGAAAGAGATCATCGCCGCTCTCCACGAGAACTAGTCTCCGCAACCTGCAGCGCATCAAGAAAGTAGAGATCAGCGAGCCAGATCGTTGTATGCATCTTCCTTCTTCTTTTGCCCTTGTGTATTTCGGGTGTAGCCGCATGTGGCCTTTTAATTATCTTCCTAAATATGTAAGACAATTATTATCCACTGTCGTCGTCCTTATATATTCATCAGTCTTGCTATAAGTCGCAGTAGATGCTATATAGGTCCGTCGGATCTTACATCAAGATCCGTGCAAATTTTTCTTTTCAGATTTTCTTTTTTCTCTCTTAAATCTCAGTCGAGTGAGACATAGCCACGCCATTAAACAAGGGCTCGGGCGCCATTAATGGAGACCTTGGGAGAGAGGTGGATGGCAGATGGAGGTCAAAGGGCTCTCCTCCCGATAAGCACGCGCAGGGTCTGATCACATGCCTCCCGTACTCAAATAGCTACCCTGCACGACGCCTCCTAGCCAATAAAAAAAGGAGATGCGTGGCAGCACGTGAATGGTAATTAGAACGCCCACGTTTTCAATAATACTTGTGTTTCCAATTGTAACATGACAGCACTTGTTCCAAAATGACTTTGTTGATTGTTAATGTGTGCGCCTTCGTAAATCGGACAGCAAAATTACCATAGCATGTTGGTGCCATGTCATGACACCAAGGCAAGTTTCATGATTTTCATGCGTGTTTTGGATTTACAGGAATTAAAAAACCAAGTTTCTCAATGTTTCTGACCGAGCGACGACGCCGAGATGTTTGAATTTCATTCCCATTTCTTGCATGGGACCTAGAAATTCACCCCGAGGACACACATGTTATTTTTCAACTAACTTTGGTGCACTGGAGCATGTGCTTGTAGTTCAAATTTGAATTATGCACATTAAATGACCAGAAACTCAATTAATGTATAAAAAAGGCCAAACGAACCCGGAATAATTCCAAAATTTAAGACGACACTTATATAGTTCTATGTTGCCTCTGTAAAGAAAATCAAGGGGGGGCAGCGTATATCATTTCGCACACAAAGCTGACACATTCCCTCTCAGAACCACGAGCCTTCTTGAGAGAAGCTCCGGTTTGCAAGAAGCTTATACCAAAACTTGTTCCAATTCGGCAAAAAAAATTACCACAGCATGTTAGTGCCATGACATGACACCATGCCAAGCTTCATGATTTTCAGGCGTGTTTTGGATTTACAAGAATTTAAAAACCAAGTTTCTCAATGTTCTCGGCCGAGCCACGACGCCCAGATGTTTGAATTTCATTCCCATTTCTTGCATGGGACCTAGAAATTCACCCGAGGACACACATGTTATTTTTCAACCGACTTTGGTGCACTGGAGCATGTGCTCGTAGTTCAAATTTGAATTATGCACATTAAATGACCAGAAACTCTATTAATGTATAAAAAAGGCCAAACGAACCCGGAATAATTCCAAAATTTAACACGACACTCATATAGTTCTATCACTACTGGAAACAGAGAATTTGCCATCAGTCAGCTCTTTCCCGTCTGCTAGCGGACGGCAAAGAAGGTCTTTGTCGTCAGCTCACAAAAAGCGGACGGCAAAGAACTGGCAGATGGCAAAGGTGCAATTTGCCAATTCTATGCCGTCGGCTAGCTAACGGAAAAGAATCTTTGCCGTCCGCTAGCAGACGACAAAGAGGTTGGGTGGGGTCCATTTTAGGGCAACGCTGTAACGGCCCACCCCCAACCTCTTTGCCCTCTGCTAGCGGACGGCAAAGCCGTCCGCTAGCAGACGACAAAGAGGTTTGCCCATCCAAACTAACGGTAACCCCCTCCCTCTCTCTCCTCGGCCCCACCCCTCTCTCTCTCCCCTCTCTCTCCACCCGCGCCGACACTGCGGCCGCCCCATCGCCTCTGCCGCACACCCCCGCGCCTCGCACCACCCCGCCGCCACATCGCCCCCATCGCGCCCCACCGCCTTGTCGCGCCCCTAACCCCCCCGCCGCACCACCCCACCTCTCGTCTCCCCCCGCCACCCATTCCGCCCCTCTCCAGACCAGCCCCGCCGTCCCCCTCTCACCGCTGTCCCCCCCTCGCCGCACAATCCCGCCGCCCCGTCGCCCCCACCGTCACGTCACGCCCATCGTGCCACGTCACCCCCTGGCCCGCCTCCCCATCGTGTCCCCGCCGTGGCTGCTCCAGCCGCCCCGCCCCCCTCCTCCGTCGGCCTCCACCTCCACCACTCCGGTGAGCCCCCTCCCCCTCTCTTTTTTTCATTTTTTTCTATGTTAGTGTAGTTAGTTTAGTTAGATTTAGTTTAGTTTTAGGTTCAGGTTTAGATTTAGTTTAGTTTAGGTTTAGGTAGGTTTTTTTTCCTATTTTTTAAGGTTTAGGTTTAGATTTAGTTCTCTTTAGGTTTAGTTTAGGGAAGAAGAAAAGAAGAAGCGAGAAGGGAAGTGAAACCCTCTGGTAAGACACAACTAATAATAATATAGAAGAACTGGCGGACGATAGAATAGTATGACACTACTATAATTACTAAAACTCAGGTACGAACTTCTAAAGAAATGACAACCTCGAAAAAGAAGTCGGGGTTGTGGTTCCGAGGGGTTGAGGGTCGAGGGTCGCCGAGGGGTTGAGGGGTCCCCGAGGGGTCGAGAGTCGAGGGGTCGAGGGGTCGAGGGTCGAGGGTCGTCGAGGGGTCGAGGGGTCGCTGAGGGGTCGAGGGGTCGAGGGTCGAGGAACGAGCAGTGTGAATCATTTTTTTAGAACTTGGCGCTGGCATCCTGTTGTAAATATTTAGTTAGGTTGATGGCAAAAACAATAATGCTATGTTACTCATCTTTCGATTTCAATGTGTAGTTGTTTCGTCGCTGCGAGGGTCTGGTGTTCGACGAGCTCCACCCCTGCGTTTGTGGGTGAGCACAAATGACATCTCATCCTCCCCCTTAATTATTTGCTCTGTTCTGGCCTTCGTGCCGATGATACTAGCTAGGTAACTACAGTAGCGTAACCAGTATGCATCTCCCGTCCGAAAGGGTTGCATCGATAAATATGCATTCAGTTGCATATTTATCATCGTAACTCATTCGGATTGTCCAGCGATTTCCACGGACAGCCCGAGGATGTGTAGATTGGGTACGTTCTCCATACTCTACCCCATTCTGAGACAAAGTTTCATCAACGCCTCCCTGTTGTTCTCCGGATGCACATTCTCTTGGCTTTTTGCCGAGACGTGTATATGGAGAACAACGGGGAGGTGCTGCCAAAATTTTGTCTCGGAATGGGGTAGAGCATGGTGAACATACTCAATGTACACATACTCGGGTGGGATTAGGACCTATCTTTACCTACTAGAGTGTAGGTTGCATGGACATAATAAAATTGACAAACTAGATTAACTGATGAATATACATGCTGAATTATATATATTTCTTGTCTGTCCAGTAGCTAGGCAACACTACTACAGGATGCTGCTAATGCGACACTACGATCAAAGACCCTTTGATGAAACTGTGTGCGATGCATTAATGGCAAACAGTGATGTAAAATAACCATAAAAAAAGATGCAAAACATTTGCGATGAAGGATACATCAAACACGGTTCAGATTTTAGTTGCGTGTGCGATGAGGGGCGTACGGTTCAGTTCAATGAACTGTTTGCGATGAGGCAGAACAAAAGAAATGGGCAGCCAGATGAAGGCGTGTGCAATATACGGCATACAGTTCACTCGCATAAACTGTTTGTGATGAAGTGGAACAACATAAACGGGCAGCCAGATGAAGGTGCGTGCGATATACGGCATATAGTTCACTCGGATGAACTGTTTGCGTTGAGCCAAGAGAACAGAAACGGTTCAACTTAACAAGATGTGTGTGATACGCGGCAAACAGGTCTGTAATCGGAAATGTGTGGGAAGACCGATAACAACACAGACGATTCCTGTTAACAAGCCATGTGTGTTGTGAGCAAACGATTGCTGGTATACAATTGTCAGTGATTGATGAAATCATCACCGACGGGTTCCATTGTTTAGTCCGTGTGCGATGTGATTTGCTCTTTCTACAGAGCATCAACATATATACTTAAAAAGACAGCATTGCAAAACCAAATTAAGCATACAATTACATAAGTGACTACACACATAACATTTCCACACACCAAAGTAAGCAATTACATGCATACTAAACTAGGAGGAATGAGGATCTAATCATCTACTTATTGTTGCGACGGTGCTTGCCATTGCTCTGCTTCTGGCTGGATCCCTGGCCGCTTTGGGGAAGGAGGCACTTCCTCATGTCAATGATCCGCCTGTACATGTCGTAGCTCATGTATGCCTCCTTGGCCGCTTACACGACGTGAGCTTTGTCGAGTTTCTCCATCCAGGCCGAGTGCCAGGCACGCTTGTCCTTGTTGCAGGAATCCTCATGTCTCTGTAGTAGGGGTCGATGATGGCCTCGGCGAGGTGAACCAGTGAGTCCTTCTCATGCTCCTTGCTGCCCAGATCTTGTATTGGCCCTAGATGTCAACAAGATTCTAGCAGGCGATGCCCGAATTCTTGAGCACCTTTACATCGTTGGCGATGTCCACTATAGCGAACATGTAGTGGGGGCTGTTGACAAACTTGGAGAAATGCTCGCAAGGCCTTGTGGCCAGGCAGTAGTGGTAGACGAGGAAGTGGTTGTGTATGCAAATCTGGGCGACGGCGACCTTGGGATGAGACCCGGCATGAGCGCGGGTGTACTCGAGGTCGAACCCGACCACCTTGTACTTCTCCTCGGCAAGCAACAGCTGCATGATGTGGATGGAGTGCTCCACCCAGACCGGGCTGTTGGTGTACACCACCAAGAGCTCCGTGAACCTTCTGTGGGTGTCCACCACGGCATGCATGGTGAACTGCTGCTCGTCGTCGGCAACCGCTCGGAGCGCCATTAGAGCCGTGCAAGATACCCTCTAAGAATTTGTCGTGGTGGGTGTGCTTCTTGCAATGGTGGGGCGCGATCGAAAGGTTGAAGAGACACAAGGGTTAAATGGCCGCTGTAATAAATGGGGGCCGGCCGGCCTGTAACCGTCATGTCTTGTCACGGCGTTCATAGCGGAGGATTCCAGTGCACGCTTGACAACACCGCACCGCACACATTTTGTTTGACCACGTGTGGGCTCGAAGAGGTGCCAAATGTATCATCCGTGAGCCTGTTCCCATGCTACCGTGCAGTTTACCGCGCAAGCTTCTCGCCCGGCTAGTTTGGCCACGCGTCAGCTAGAAGAGGGACAAATCATGGGCGTTTATTGGCAAAAAGCTTTGTAAAAATGAAGTGTGTGGAATGACTTCGGTCATAAGTTTACCCGTGGGTGATGAGGTCAAAGTTACATAGAAGGGTGATGATGGACACTCGAGTGCGATAATTAATTCTACGCTCTATAGGGCACACGGTTGAAGAAACCAACTGTGTGCAATAATGTCGAAGATCACAGTTGAGTTAGCTATACAAATCATGTGCTATGAGATCGACAAGGTAAATACATTCGAGAATGGTTAATAAAATCTAAGTCCATTGCATATTAAGGTCAAAATAGTGCTACCAATATACGAGTCTCATACGATGCCATTTCAACGATACTACCACAAAAGCTCGAAATATTACAAGGTTCAAATTCCAGAGTTATATGGCTCGAATTCGAAGATTACAAGGTTTAAACTGATATTAGAAATGAAATTCAGCTCATCAGCTGCAAACGCTCGCGCTGCTCCGCTGAACATGGATATAAGAGGTTCAAACTAATATTACCACTTCTAAGTCTAGTTTCGAAACCTCATAATTTTTGCAAAGGGGTCATCCACTGAGAAGTCATGTATGGGGTTGACACGATGACTTCCGATTACTCTGTCATCTGAAGTTCCAAAATGAAATTCAGCATTTTTGAAGCCTATTCCATTCTGCCGCAGCCGCCGGCGCTGATCAACAAACCATTCATTTTTTGCGAAATAAATGTAGGGCAAACCTCATTACCTTCAGCACCCTTGCTCTGACAACAAAGAACCTGGCGAATATAATCTCCGGTCAGGTCCCTCTGTAGGAGTTCAAAGTAATTTCTGAGGGATGCAGATCTAGGCATTTGACGTGATTGTTATATTGTATCACATTATCCACCACCGGGCCTAATCTTATCTACAAAAGAAGAAAACGTGTTAGTGCCTACATGCAGTTTTGAACACTACTACAGGTCTATTTGGTTTGCATGATTTGTAAAATGCACTAACATGCCATCTTCGATCCGACATGATTAACATGGGCATTTGATTACAATCTAGAAAAATGTAGCCTTCTTCACAAGAGGTTGGAGTGGATGAAAAGTTCCCTAAGAAAACTAGTACACATGAATCCAAAGGAGAAATGCTTATGGATTGTAACCATATGGATCAAGCAACCAATATGGGGGGGGGGGGGAACATGTATGTATTGAAATCCTCCAAAAAATCCTTCGGAAAATCGTAGTACATTGTCATTGTAAACTTGGAAAAAGGTGTCACAAATTGAACTCCCTTATGGTTAACATTTAATAGGAAAGGAACATCACCTTGATATATAGCTTCTCCAGGCACGGAAAGCATCTCAGGAAACTGACAACTTGCTCCAGGTTGGGGCCGATAGATTCTAGTGCCAAGACCTTCACTGTGCGCAGTTTCGAGGTCAAGCTTGTCGGAATTTGTAGAAGGAGAGGTAGAAGGCGGCTGTTGTACCTGAACGGGTGTGGATCCAATAACAAGTTCGGAGTATTTGTCAGACGAGTAGCCCACCATTGTCAATTTCGGCGCAGAAATGACATTGATTCTTGTTGGACCTTCTTGATCAACTACAAGTAATCTCTCAAGTGCAGGTGTGTCCTCAATGACCATACCGTGGTACACATCTTGTGATGTCTTCTTGTCGCACCAGCAACACATATAAATAGTCTGGAGAGTCATGGAGGTGATGTGGAAGCTACTCAACCCATTGATCACCTGAAGACGAAGGTACTTGAGTGCAATACAGCCATGGAGCAGGCGCTCCATGTCACCGTTTGGGAGGCAGACAGCGATGAGCTCGAGGTGCTTCAGTTGTGGTAGAATAAGAGCGGGTGCGTCATTAAGGGGGGGGGGGAATGGCAGTTCCTGAACTTGGCGATGCACAACGTGGGCGCGAGGGGGAGGGTGGACATTGGCAGCGAGGGCATATGCCCATCATCAAAGTGAGCTCCTCGAGCTGATCTAGGGCGGAGGATCGGAACCAGTCATCAAGCTTGGCTCGGTCCTTGCCGTTGGAACGGAACTTGCCCATTCTAAGGCCTCTGGTTGGGCCAAGGTGACTGCCGAGGATCTTGGAGAACGCATCCAAGCTTTTGCATAGCCATGGCAGAGCTCATGGGTGTCGATGAGGTCAAGAGGGGTGGAGTTCCATAGGGGGCGCCACCACCAAGAAAGGACAGTTGTCCGTGCCCCATATTTGATTGGGAGGAGGGAGATGATGACTGTCAACATATCATCGGGGAGGCTGCTGATGAAGTCTAGGCCTGCTGGAGTCGCTTGCGGTTCTTGCTCACCCCGCCTCCGCTTGTTGGCAGCCCCGTTCTCCACCTCCAGAGTCTCCTTGTCAGCGGCGCTTTCCAATAGAATTGGGAATACAGGGAATATTTAGTTAAAACAGGGCAACAGAAAAGTGTATTGGTAACTAGAAGTTATTAGGTAGGAATATAGTAAGAAAATGGAATAACAATTGGTTGCTTAAATACTACACAATTCATTTGATATTGCTGGGTAAGTCAACATGCAGATACTTGAAAAGAAAACTTACTTCGAACAAAGTCTGACGGATGATATCGTCGGGGAAGTTAGCATATATCTCATGACCAGGCTCTTTTATGTGTAGTGCAATTTTAGTGCCAGCTTTCAGTACATAAAACTTAGAAATTTCTTTCCAAAGGCCAGTGCCAAAATAGGAGTCACCATGTTCATCAAGTCTTACAGTAGCAACGATTATAAATCCATTGTTTGTGTTCAGTATGAAATCCCTGCAGTCTTGATTTATGTAAAGGGAATGCTTGTGCACTGCAGATTCTGTTGCATAGCAAGGGACGCGCTGCAGAAAATGGTAGGATTGTTAAAGAAAATATGGTAACATGCAAATATGGGCCCAAATTGAAAGAACTGTACAGCAGTTGAAATCGACGGACAAAAATCTATAAATAAACAGATAGGGTAAACATGATGTCATGGAAATATGAGAGTAATCGAAAGAACAATACATCATTAATTTGCCTAATATAGAAAGAAGAGGGGAAAAATCCCCTTTGACGTATATGGTGCATGTGGCACCTTTTATCCAAATGTAGCAATATTTAGTATATGTTCAGGAAAGTAGGCCGTGCCAACCGATTTAGGGTGAGATTGAACATACCGTGCGCATCCTCAAGTCATCTGGTACGGTGAGATGGAACTCCATGGATGTCTGGCAGAGGCCGCAAAGTCCTGATGTGTCCACGCACTATACACTCTATGAATGAAAGAAAACCCTCAAATCAGCTCGAATAAAAATGAATTCACAACGATTTCGGTCGGGTGATTAAAGGAGGCAGATGAACTGGGATAAGAGATGAGATAATATCTCATTAAATTAGTTACCTTGTTGTCCATGAGAAAAAACGCTCAGTACGGCGGATTCCCGAACCGGGTGGAGCTGGGTCGACCGTGAGCAGCGTCGAGAAAGTCGATGGCGATAGGCGGTGGCAAGCGGAAGTGGCGAAATGCGGTGGGGTTTGCCGGCAGCTTGGCGGCGGTGGCAGGCGTCGAGCTAAGTGGTTGCCTCCATGATAGGCGGTGCCATGCATAGACGCGGAGGAGCTTGTGCAGGTGTGAATGGGGACCGGAGGGGGTGGCGGGCGGGGTGAGGGTTTTTGTGACGTGGGGATGGTGAGGGTTTTCTTTTTTATTTTTTGAATTGGGTGGTGAGGGTTTTCTATCCCACAAAGAATTTCGGAGGCAACGGTTTGCTAGAGCCAACCGTGTGTGATTGACGCAACAGGCAAAATGAAAGTCATTGCACACGGTTCCATTTTTGGTAACCGTGTGTGGTTGACATACTACCTCCGTCCTGGTTTATGGGTCCCCTTTGTAATTTGCACCAAATTTTGACCAAATATTTAACTAACAAATGTTTATGCATGTCATCAAAAATTATATCATTGAACACTATGTTCAAATACACATCCAACGATATAATTTTTGCTGACATGCACTAACATTTTGTCAGTTAAATCTTTGGTCAAAATTTAACACAAATTAAAAAGGGGACCAATAAACCAGGACGGAGGTAGATTCCATCAACCGAACTGATTACATCCATATCCCACATTTAGACATAAGTAAACATAGATTAAACATACTCAGACATAGATAATAAGCGTACACAAGCATGGTTCAACCATAAGTACATAGTTCAACCATCATTAAGCATACTCAAGTGTACATAGTTCGATCCCACATCTCATCTCATTTGTCGGCACGATCCTGAAGCTTCTCCAGGTACTCGGCGTATGCGCCGTGCGCCATCCTGCGAGAATACTTTTGCTTGAAGGAGCCAACAGCCTGTCCTCTTGCATACGCCAGAACACTTTGATACGCGTCATGAAGCTTGTGGTTGCAAAATGGGCATTGATAGCCGCCGTCCTAGGTCCTAATACGCCTATTATGCATTCCCGCATAAAGCTCCCTCGGGATTTACCTCTTGTACCTCCTCTGGCCATCTTCATCCTCACTGTCCACATCATCTGACAGCACCTATACAAATAGTAAAACAAATTTGGCATCAAATCAATGTTTACATGCCGTGAAGTAGGATTAGGAATTTATGGCTATTTTCTTATACATATCCAGAGATTATGGTTCGATTTTTAAGCACAGTCGTCTATGTACAGACCAATCTTGAAGAAAATAATGGCACAAACATATATGTAGGTCATTCAAAATCAATAGTCAAGTCCTGGCTAGGAATTATTAGCACGAACACTAACCCTAGTCGGATTACTAGCAGAAATCATTTGCACAGATGAAACAACTAATCACTTATCACTTGTACCATTCAAACAATCAATACACTACACGGATCTAACGAAACTTACTCAGATTTCATGGATTGGGAGAACATAACCATAGGATTTCTGTTCCAAAAAGGGGGAGGCAGGAGTAACAAGAGAAACCCTAGGATCTATTTGGCACATAAATGGGTATAGATGACTAACCAGTTGTCCGTCGTCGTCGGAGTCGTCGCCGGAGTGGTCGTCGGAGTCGTCGCTGGGATCGTCGCCCGAGTCATCACCGGAGTCGGTGTTGAACTCTGCCTCCGGCTGTGGAAGCTCGACACCGTCGAGGACGTCAGGGTCTAGCGATACCTCACCCGCGGTGACGGCAACCTCTGTCTCCATCTCCACGCCGTGCTCCGGTGCTTCAGCAGCCCCGGCATCGCCACTCCCTCCGATGGGGTTCTTCGGCGGCATCCTCATACACTGATGACTTTGAGGACTGAGAGCGGCGTCGAGGATGCAAGTGGAGAGAGAGGATTGTGTGTGTGGCGAGGATGGAGCGGCCGCACCATTAATATGGAGTAGTGGGAGAGAGGCGGGCGGCGGTCAAACTGCTGGCACGCCTCTCGGTGAGCCTGCGCACAGGACTGCTGGCATGCCTACCATCATTTCACACAGCTACTCACATGCCTCCCGATGACACTATGTAGCGAGCAGGCCTCCGTCAATTCACACACCTGCACGCACGCCTCCCTGTCTGCCTGCGTGGCGGACTGCTCGCATGCGTCCCATCAACTCACGCATGTTTGCATGGCACACGGGTCGCATGGCGGCACGTATATTGTTTTTCTATTTGGATGATTAATGTTGCCGCTTTATTGCTTAACCGAAGCATGGCACGTATCCATTGTTAGTCTAATGCTCATGGTTCGAATAAATAATCCATTTGGGATATTGGTTCCCAATTATTAATAATCTCCCGTTCGTAAGAAGATAAAGATTATATCAAAACTGGTCTCAAATTTGACAAAAAAAAGTACAATGCCACTTTGTATCGGTGTCCATATGACAACATGGTAAGTTTCACGAAGTTCAAATAAGTTTTGGATATACTAGAATTTAAAAATCAAGATTCTCAATGTTTGAAATTTCTTGCACGGGGAGTAAACATGCACCCAGTGAGACACATGTGTTTTTGCAATCCATTTAGGTGCATTCTCACGTGAGCATGTAGCTCAAATTTGATTTTTGCACATTATACCCCTAGAAAATCAATCAATGTACTAAAATGTCTTAATGATCTTTGTTTTTTTTTCAAAATTAAAACATCCCTCCTTTGGTAACATATGTTCACCGCGGGATAATTTAACATGCGTCGTAGTTGCGGTGGATTCGCGATGTGTGTGTGGGTGTGTGCGTCTGGGGGGTGGCGGGTGGCTTGCAGTACACTACGAGTCATGAGCCACCATGTGGGTTGGCCATTTTGTGAGGCAGGTGCCACATCAGAGTCGTGAATTCGTTATTTAAAACATTAGACAACCCTTTCATACATATATGTTTTGGCCACATGCAGTCGATGGTTGTCCTACATGACACTCGATACTCGCGTGTGATGCTTTCTGTGGGCCCGCGAGGTCGTCGTCCATCACTTTGACGAACAGCCGGCAGTGAGGTTAATTTGACCAGCAAGGTAGAATCTTTTTTGTTTGTGTTATGGTGGGAGTATATATATAGTACGCGTCAAAGAGGTGGGAGGGGACTAGCATATATACTATACGTACGCGTCCGTGAACAAGTACACCTCACTCAGTGTCGGGACTTTTCGGTTTCCGAGGCACGTGCCACATCAAAGTTGTGAAATTGGCTATTCAAACATCACACAACACCTCTTTGGGCCACATGCATGCAGGCGGTGGTTATCCTAGGACACTCACGTGTGACGCTTCCATCTGTGGGCCCACGAGGCCATCGTCGATGCATGCATCACTTTGACCTACATCGGGAGAGGTTAATTAATTTCACCATCAAGGAGGATTCTTTTTGGGTTGTATTATGGTAGGAGCATATAGTATGCGTCGAAGAGGGGGAAGGGGACCATCATATGTAGTACGCTTCATGAACCTCACTCTCTGTGGGGACTTTACGGTTTTTGACGCATGTGCCACATCAAAGTTGTGCATTTTGGGTATTCAACATATGTTTGGCCCACATGCAAAGCGATGGTGGTTGTCCTCTCGCACCCACTTAAGCGGTTATCAGCGATATTGATGCTTTCCATCTGTGGGCCTGCTTGGTCCATCACTACTTTGCCAGACAACGAGAGAGGTTAATTTGACTTAGGAGGGGATTGTTTTTTTGTTTGTAATACGGTATATATATAGGTCATGCTCTCTGGGATGACATGATACAGTTTGAGCACACACATGCATGTGTACGCACGAACCCTCCCATTGAGTCGAAGTGGCTAGTACAATGACACGTCATGAACCGATCTCGCTCTGTGTGGGGATTGTACGATTTTTGACGCACGCGCCACATCAATGTTGTGAAATGGTATTCAAACATGCATGCACGCATCACCTCCATACATATGCATGTAGTGGTTGTGTTCAAACGGTACACTCCCTCGCGTGGTTATCGGCGACAAGCCTATATATTCGTGGGCCCACGTGGACATCCATGATCACTTGGACCGACATCAAGATAGGTTACCATGGCGGATTCTTCCTTTCGTTTGTGGTATCGTAGTATAGGTCATGGTGAGATTCAGACCTAATTAAGTGTGAGCGCATACTATGCACGCATGCATGCATGAATCCCTTTCATCGCCTTGAAGTGTGGTGTGACTTACATATGCATCGTCAACCTAACCCTCACTCAGTGTGGGGATTTCTGGTTCGAAAGCACGGTGCCACATCAAAGTTGTTCCATTGTGTATTCAAAACACACCTCTCCATACATATGTTTGGGCCACACGCAGGCAGTGGTTGTCTTCGGGGACTAGCTACTTGCATGATTATTGGTGAGCTAGCCCATCTCCGGGGTCGCATGGACGGCCATCACTCTGACCAACAACAAGAGAGAGGTTGTACGACCAAGGTGGATTATTCTTGGTCAGTTTTACGATCCATCTGGGTGAGATGCCTCTCTGGCCCGTAGACTGAAATTGGGTGTGTGTGTGGGGGGGGGGGAGTGCTACTTCGCACTTTGCTAGGTGAACCTCGGTTGGGGTGGGGCATGCATTCATAGCTTAGGATTCCCTTCCTGCCGACACAAGGGGGGGCAAGCAATACCGTGCTCTTTGCGAGATAGGTGCCACATCAAAGTTGCATTTGGTATTTGAACATCAAACCACCCTTTTCATACATATATTTGGTCCACATGCAAGTGTGTTCGCGTTCTGACCCTCTCCCACGTCATTTTTCGCCAAATTTATGAACATTAGATAAGTCGGATGACGCAACAGACACGGTTCACTCACACTAACCGTGTGCCACACCGGTGCCCCTGTCACGCACATCCGCACAGTACATTAGGCTCCACGAGGCTTCCCCTCTCAAAAATATCTACCCGCCTGCAACTTTTTTCTGTTTGATAACACACGGTTATTATGTTTCGACTGTGTGTGATGTTTCTTATTCCCAATCCCGCCTGCATCCCTCGAAAATATCTGCCCGCCTCGAGGGTTTTTCTATTTCATAACACATGATTGTTATCTCCGAACTGTGTGCGATGTACCATCATCCAAATTTTCAATAGCCCCGACATTTCACTCCTGCGTAGTAAAATTTTCAGTAGCCGCGTCATTTCCTCAAACATACACCCCCTCCACACACACACACACACACACACCCTCCCTCGCTCGAAACCCTAGCAAGGTCGCCGCCGCCACCGCCGCCGCAAGGCCTCCATTGTCAACATCTGTCGATTTGCCCATGCAGCTTACCCACCGATCTCCATACCTAGGCCGCCCTAAGTTTCTTAGATGACGCCTGCCAAACGCCCCCTTTCCCATAGATCCCCATCCCCATACCCCACTCTAGAGCGTCGCAGCCTAAGCCCGGCTACGTTTCCCGTGGAGCTCGAGGAGCAACTGTCCCAAAAGTGGTGTATCGCGGTCTCTTCGCCCGACATCGCCGAGGAAGCTGATGACCATTACTGGCCGCAGGCACTCAATCAGTGGGCTAGAGTATGCGAATATGTTGCGGACGCCGGCTACGACATCGAGGTCATCGACAGCGATGGCCTGAGGCGGGCTATGTCACAGGTTAAGTGGCCCACTCCCATCCCCTCGGGTTCAATCGCCGTCGATCTCATCCATGGCCCCACCGCTGATATCCTCTGGCTCGCTGTCAAGAATTTGCCATCCTACATCACCATCGAGCCCCTTTTGTCATTTCTGAAGGACACGTTCTGCGACGCTGGCATGGGATCCACAGCTTCCAAGTCAGACATCATCGACGGTGACCACGAGGAGGGCACCATCTCCGGCTCTTCCAAGGGGAAAGAGCCCATCTACTCTTCCAAGGGAAAGAGCCCGTCTGCGACATCAGGGAGGGCACCCTACAGTCGTGCTCTTCCAAGGGGAAGGAGCCCATCTGCAACAACATGGAGCGCATCCAGGGTCCATGCTCTTCCAACAGGAACAAGCCCATCTGTGACAAGTGAGGAAACCCATGATTTGTTTTGCCCTGCCTCTTCACAGGGGGGAACCCATGATTTGTTTTGTCGAGTCCCTTTTGTAGTGTAGTGAGAATATGTCCAGTTTTAATTGCTATATTTGGTTGTTTGCAGTATGCCTTATTTATTTTAGTTGTTCATAATGTGATGCTCTATATGTGCAATTATTTACTATGCAGTACATTTCATCAATCCAGTTTTAAACATACCGATAGGAATGCATATATTTGCTTGTTGTTAAGCCTGTTATAGCTAGCATATGCCTCTTTTAAAGTTTTTTGATTGTTCGGTTGTTTGTAGTTAGCATATGTCCAGTTTCAAATGCTATCTTTGATTGTTTGTAGTATGCCTTATTTATTCCAGTTATTCACAACGTGATGTTCTATATGTGCAAGTATGAACTGTGCAGTTCAATTTCATCAATACCAGTTTCAACAATACCACTATGAATGACTACATTTGGTTGCTGCATCTTGCAGTTAACACACCTTTCCATTTTTATTTAATAATAACTAGTGTACTTAGACTGGCACAATACCAGTTTGAATGACTATGTTTGCTTGTTGTTAAATGTTAGGCCTGTTGCAGTTAACACACCTTTCCTCTTGTTTTGCTTTACTAGCGTGCTTAAACCTGCACACTGAAGCTATCTTTTGGAGATTATTTTGTCTGCCATGGATATATTTGGTTGATGTTTAGCCTGTTGTGCTTAACATGCCTCTCGATGTACCTACACAGGACAATTTTGGGAACGACTTCTGTTTTCCATCGAGGTTAGTTTCATCCCATGGCTTATATATACTCACTGTTTAGGATATCGGTAGCTGGTACCATATAGGCTGGGGGCTGATAAGGGACTAATCGGTGAATCGGACTTTTAACTGAATATATCTGTAACCCATTTATCATTAGGTTAACTAGGGCCATATGTAATATATCTGAGGCTACATAGCAACATGCACTGTACTTAATGTCTAAATATGCAATCCTAGGCTACATAGCAACAAGGAAGAGTGTTACCTTTATGTTCTGATGATGTCTAGATATACTTAGAAGAGCAGCAGCAGCAACAACAACAACAACACAGCCCTGTTTGGATACTCAACCTGGCTAGAGGTTAGAGTTAGTTTCTAGCTCATGATTAACCCTGAACTAACTCCATCCAAAGAGGTGTTTGGATGACAGGGTTAGATTGACAATAAATGCACTAGGAGAACTAGCTCCAATTAGCACCTCTTGGGTTGGATAGTTTTTTGGGTGGGTTAGATGCAACTAGCTCAAACTAGCCATCATGTTTTGATATACTTTAGGGCTATTTGAGCCCGAACTATCTCAAACTAACTGTAACCCATGGATACAGCAGCAGTTAATCAGCTGATAATTTGTAAGAATGCAATAAACTCCTTCCGACCCATAATATAAGATGTTAATTCATCTAATATGTGAGTATATTGGATGTTATAAGATATTATAAAAGAGTGTTGTACTACATCATTGTGCAATTTCTGTTTAGCTTCTTATATTAACTTGGTGCTTTTAGGTACATATGTCATTGGTAAAGATCCGCGCTTCTACTCTTTCTGCGTATGGGGCAATGAGATATCGATGAACCAGCATCAAGTGAGGAAGCTGATAAAGATTGTTAGTAAAATGGGTCAAAAGATGGCAATTAAACTATTTGTTTACATTTTATCCAAGACAACAGCGAGCTGCAGGATGGTAAGTAAGAACTCTGCAGCCTTCTTTTACTACCCATAATGAGTTGTGTTAGATG
Source organism: Thinopyrum elongatum (assembly GCA_011799875.1). Taxonomy (NCBI): domain Eukaryota; kingdom Viridiplantae; phylum Streptophyta; class Magnoliopsida; order Poales; family Poaceae; genus Thinopyrum; species Thinopyrum elongatum. Next base: position 45,492,500 of record CM022300.1, read on the forward strand.
ACAATGTCTGAATCTTTTTCCTTTGCAGTGGTTCCCAAAGCAGTTTACTCAAGATTACCTCTCAAACTACATGATTGGTGGGCATGCAAAGGTTAAAGTATTTCTACCAGAACACGATAATTATCTAGATGTTTTCATGAAGACCGTGAAGGATGGGCGGTCGGCCATCACAAGGGGTTGGACTAGAGTAGTGTGTGCCTTCTGCATGGAGGAGGGCACAATATGGGCATTCCGCTTCACCTTGTTCAGCAACCAGAATGTATTTCTCCTCTTTCTTTACCGTCTTTTATAGTACAAGTATACAACTGTGGTTCATCATTCTTTATTTGGTTCTTATGTAATTCTTGAACATATGTACCTATGAATAGAATAATGCATTGGTTGTTTGAACCTGATGGACATGAATAAAGCTATAGCATACATTCAAATTCAAATTCAAATCCAGTACAATTTGAAATATCAGCAATTAAATTAAGGTGAAATTATGTTCTCCAGGTCTTTACGGCACACATGGTTGGTAAAACACAAACGTTTGCGATATACACCATAATCCGACACGGTTCACAGAGAGGAAACATGTGCAAGCATGCACACAGTTGCCATTTGCAAAGCGTGTGCGATGTCAGACAATATCACAAACGGTGTGGGCAAACTAAATGTTTGTGATAGTTGCCTTATCGTACACGATTCGCAACCATGAACTGTTTCTGATGAAGTATGCATCGTAAATGTTGCAGCACAGAATAGCGTGTGCGATAGTTGTCGTGTACGACAATGTTACGACGGTCTGACATTTCATAATCCTGTCCGACACTCGTACGATGATTAGCTAATCTTATTAATTAGTTGTCGCATACGGTTTGGGAAAAGTGAATGTGTGTGATTGTCTGCTTATCATACATGTTCTATAATAGTGAACCATTTGTGATGGGCCGCGCATCATAAACGTAGCACCATAGAATACCGACTGCGATGGCAATGCGAGCACAGACGAGTAGCAAGTACTGTATATGCATCAAGGCTCCCTATCCCCGATGGTTTCTGGGTCGTGTGGGAAGGACCCCCCTATCGCCCACACTCACTTGGAGACGGTTCCAAATGCCGTCACGGAAAGGGGTTAAAAACCGTTTGTATAGCACCTCGCTGTACCAGTGCAAGATGAGTGATCGTGCGTGGATGTACACCGGTCACACTAGGCAGAAAGAGATTACCATTGAATGGTTAACAAAAACCAAGGGGTTTGTGAAAGCCGCATTTGCAAATGGCCAGAGGAAAAACTGGTGCCCCTGTGTCCGGTGCAACAATTGGGAAAAGAGGACAGAGGATGAAATGGGCAAACACCTACAGAAGAGTGGTTTTACGCCCGGTTATACGGTGTGGACATTTCATGGTGAGTCTGCCCAACGTGCCAGAGCTAAGGTGGTTCATCATCGCACCGACGAGCATGGTACCGGGATGGAAGACATGGTGCAAAACTTTGATGATGCTCGGGATTCAGACGATGAGATGGAGGAATCTGCAAAGGCCTTCAATGAAATGTTGGAGTCTTCAAAACGTCCTTTCCACGAGCACACTGAGCTTTGTCAGCTGGATGCCAACTCACAAATAATGGCTCTGAAGGCTCAATTCAACCTGGGCATAGAATGGTACGACGCGATGATGACAGTATTTGGACGATTTCTACCCAAAGGCCATGTAATGCCTGCAAACCTGTACCAGTCAGAGAAAATCCTCCATGCTCTTAAGATGCCCTATGAGAAGATACATTCCTGTGAGAAAGGATGTGCCTTATTTAGGCTTGAGTATGCGGACTTGAACTATTGTCCCATTTGCAAGTCTTCCAGGTATGTTGTGGTAGACAACGATATGGGTGAGAAGACGCAGACCAAAATCCCCGTTAATGTTCTTCGGTATATGCCAATCATACCAAGACTTCAATGTCTTTTAATGGTCGAAGAGATGGTCAGACAGATGACATGGCACAAAACGGGAAAAAGAACCGAACTAGATGCAGATGGGAATCTGATGATGGTACACACATCGGATGGTGAAGCGTGGAAGCGCTTCGATGCATTACATGCGGAAAAAGCGGCAGATCCAAGGCATCCTCGAGTCGCCATCAGCACGGATGGGTTCAGTGTGTTTGGTCTGATGTCATCCCAATACAGTTGTTGGCCCGTATTTGTCATTTCACTCAATCTCCCCCCCGGACAGATTATGCAAAGAAAGAACATTTTCCTAACGTTGATAATTCCAGGGCCGAACTATCCGGGGAAGAATATGAATGTGTACATGCAGCCACTTAAGGACGAATTGCAAGAAGCTTGGGATAATGGGTTCAAGACATACGACGCCTTTAGCAAACAGAACTTCATAATGCGTGTCTGGTACATGTACTCGACGCATGACTTGCCGGCGTATGCGCTATTCGTTGGCTGGTGTGTGCATGGAAGGTTCCCATGCCCCACATGCAAGGCAGCTCTTGAGTTTCTTTGGCTGCAGGCGGGTCGCAAGTTTTCTTGCTTCGACTTGCATAGACAGTTCATGGATCCTCGCCATAAGCTCAGGAAAGACAAGAAGAACTTCATCAAAGGTAGAGTTGTCAAAAACTCTACACCACCTCCATTGACAGGCCAAGAGACCCTAGATCAGTTAAACGCTCTCTAGCCAGATCCAGAGCGTCCAACGTATTTCAAGGGGTATAATTCGGAACATGCCTGGACTCACAAGACGTGCTTGTGGGAACTGCCTTACTTCAAAGACCTCCTTTGCCCACACACATCAATGTGATGCACACTGAAAAGAATATTGCCGAGGCCCTATTTAGTACATTGTTCGGCATAGAGGGGAAGTCAAAGGATAATACTAAGGCTAGAGTCGATGAAGAGGCGCTATGTGATAGACCATCACAAAACATGAAAGAACCAAAAGGAAAGCAGAACTGGACGAAGCCAAAGGCATGGTTCAATCTTGGAAGGCCAGCTATGAGTGAAATTATCTTGCGGTTGAAAATGCAGTTGATGTTCCCTGATGGGTATGCAGCGAATCTAAAGATGGGAGCGAGTCTTGAAAAATTGAAAATATTTGGTCTCAAGAGTCATGATTGGCACATATGGATTGAGCGGGTAATGCCGGTGATGTTGCGTGGCTTTATCCCTAAGGATGAATGGCTAGTACTGGCAGAGCTGAGCTATTTCTTCCATGTTCTTTGTGTGAAAGAACTATTGCCTGCCGTGCTAGAAGAAATGGAAGAGTTGGCGCCGGAGTTGATCTGCAAGTTAGAGAAGATCTTTCCGCCGGGCTTCTTTAATCCAATGCAACACTTGATTTTGCATCTCCCGACCGAGGCAAGATTGGGGGGTGGGGCCCATGTAGAAGACACTCCGAGCAAAATGTAAAAATAAACGTAGAATTAAAGCATCGATGGCTGAGGCATTCATTACTGAGGAGGCGGCAAACTTCGTGACAGCACATTACGAAGCCAAAAATCGTCATTTGCATAATCCGAAGCCTCGGTACAATGCTGGCGACCCTAAAAAAGGTGGATCCAACCTCAGCCTATTCAAAGGGAATCTCACACCAGCCGGTGCTTCTAAACCAATATCATTGGACGTCAAAGAATGGCAGACCATTTCATTGTATATCTTCAACAACCTAACAAAAGTGCGGTCGTACATCGAGTAAGTTATTGCGGTACATTGTTTCGCAACTTCTAATTCCTTTGAAAATCTCTTATTCCCAGATATTTGATACAGTCGATACGTCACCAAATTCTCGGATGGAGCGGAGATCGAAAAGGAATCCATCAAAGAGTATGAGCTTCTGGCAAAGCAAGGAGGCGGCTTTCCCGGTTTCATCTCTTGGTTCAAACAAACAGTAATTTCCAATAGACAATTCTCATTTCTTCGTCTAATTTTTCGGCTAATGCAACAATCCTTTCGTATTAAACTTGTAGGCTAATTCAGGGTCTATGGACGTCGAATTAAGACAAGTCGCTAATGGTTTTGACTATAAGGTCCATTCTTTTGACAAATACGACATCAACGGGTATCGCTTTCGTACCTACGGCAAAGAGCTATCTACGGCCGACCGAAAGTCTACAAATTGTTGTGTCTCTGCTATCGGCGATGGAGGTATCAAGTATTATGGGAGAGTTGAAGCAATTTATGAACTTCTATTCTATGGTGAAAACCCACCGAAAGTCGTAGTCTTCAAATGTTATTGGTTCCTGCCAAAGGATACTAGAAGGACTCATGAACATATAGGGCTAGTCAAAATCAAACAAAGCACCCATTTAGATGTTCCCGATGTCTATATTATGGCTCAACAGGCGATCCAAGTTTTCAATCTACCGTGGGCCTGCCAAACTGATCCAAATCTGAATGGTTGGGATGTCGTTTATGAAGTGCCGCCATGAGTTAGGCCACCTCCCCCCAATGAAGAGGATTATGAACCTCACATTAACACAGACACATATGAAGGTGAATTCTTCCAAGAAACATGTCTTTCCAAAAAATGCTTCAAGAAACGCTCTACTTCACCCCAGAACATTGAAGTAGACAGGGACAGTGAATCCGACTTCACCCCTGAGCCGGAACAAGAAGAGCCTAAACAAGAAGAGGTTACTGCTGCGGATGACTTGTCAATGCTTGATCGATTACATAAAGGTGGCCTTCCACATGTTGATGCCGCTGAACCTGATGAGCACTTCATTCATGATAGTGATGATGATGATGATGCATTTATTGATCCCGGAGCATTTATTGAACCCGACGATCAAGATTATTATTAGGTATTCAATTTTTTTATGTTGTAATTGATTTATATAGTTACTTGTATGATTGTATGATTTATATAGTTACTTGTATAATTTTCTTACTTTGTATGATTGTTTGTTATACTTAGTGCCATGGTCTTGATATCCGTCCCCGTCGGCCCTCACCCGGTTTATGATTCGGATGTGGTATATTCTCTTTTATAACTATTTGTTGCATTTTGCATTTATGACAATTATAACCATCAAGTTGACATAGAGATATTTTTATCTAGAAGATATTTTTATGGCCTGTTATTTGCCATCAATGTTCTTTGCCATCCGCCACCGACGGCAAAGGTTCTTTGACGTCCGCTTTGTGGAAGTAGACAGCAAAGAACCTATTTACCATCAGGTTCTTTGCCGGGCAGCTTTGCCGTCGGTGGCGGACGGCAAAGAGGTTTGCCGTCTGCTTTTGGTACCTCTGCCGGCAAAGAAGCCGATTCCTGTAGTGTATGTTGGCTCTGTAAAGAAAATCAAGGGGGGGCAGCATATATCATTTCGCACACGAAGGTGACACGTTCCCTCTCAGAACCACGAGCCTTCTTGAGAGAAGCTCCGGTTTGCAAGAAGCTTATACCAAAACTTGTTGCAATTTGGCCAAATTTTTTACCACAGCATGCTAGTGCCATGACATGACACCATGCCAAGTTTCATGATCTCCAGGTGAGTTTCGGATTTACAGGAATTTAAAAACCAAGTTTCTCAATGTTCTCGGCCGAGTCACGACGCCCAGATGTTTGAATTTCATTCCCATTTCTTGCATGGGACCTAGAAATTCACCCAAGGACACACATGTGATTTTTCAACCAACTTTTGTGCACCGGAGCATGTGCTTGCAGTTCAAATTTGAATTATGCACATTAAATGACCAGAAACTCAATTAATGTATAAAAAAGGCCAAACGAACCCAAAATAATTCCAAAATTTAACAGGGCACTCATATAGTTCTATGTTGCCTCTGTAAAGAAAATCAGGGGGGAGGCAGCGTATATCGTTTCGCACACAAAGGTGACACGTTCCCTCTCGGAACCACGAGGCTTGTTGAGAGAATCTCCGGTTTGCAAGAAGCTTATACCAAAACTTGTCCCAATTTGGCCAAAAATTATACATATGAAAACATGGTTTAGATTATCCCGAACATCTCGCTACCTAGACCAATGTACTGTGATTTGAATTCAACATAAAATGGATACAAATATTTGAATTGGAGATCGTATGGTACACGTAGTTCATATTGAAATATGATTACTACTATATGCATGTTTTCTGTTATCAAGATAAAATTTAAATGATGGTATAACTTGACAACAATCATATTCAAATAAGGAAAATTGATTCAAATTTAGTCCATATGGTAGACAACAATATATATATTCATATGGTGGAGTAAAATGTTCATATAAGATGGTAGATCAAAATGTAGGACTACATCCATTATAAACTGCAAGATCACCTGACGATATATTCGAATTCAACATAACGTGGATTCAAAAATTGAAATTCGAGATCCTGGCATTTGTAATCATATAAAACGGAACATCACTCTTTCTTGTGGTGGGAATTGATTTGTTTTTTGTTATTGTTGAGGGAAGTGCGAATTGAATTGGTACTGTACAGGCTAATCTTGTTCCCCTGATTTTTTTTACATTTTTCTTGTAGTTTTTTCAATGGCATTTATAGCAATATAGTAAAAGGGGACATGACTCTCTTGTGTCTTGTATGAATTGTTTTTTTTGTACACGTTAAGTTTGTTCTGCCGAACATGCAATCCGCGCCTCGTTATCCCGAAATTTTCAAGCTCGAGTATCTTTTGTCTCTTCTGCTATGAAACTCCCGCCTCTTCAACCCGCGCCGCACCTTGTTATCCCAAAATTTCGACGAGCGCAAAAACTCCTTCCTCATCCGAAATCAGTCCCGCGGCCCAGACACGCGAAATCCCCCTTCTACCCCTCAGCTAGAAGTGCCGCCTCGACGTCGCGTGGTCAAAATCGATGGGGGTACGTTCGTAACTTACCCCACATTTTAGACAAGCGCGTCCTAAGCCATGGCTCCCCCTACCTTCCCCTTCGTCGCCCCCCCATTTGTACACCGAGGACGCCAAAACCCACAAAACCCCATGCTCCTCCGTCGGCCTCCCGACCGCCACCCAGCCGGAGACTCTTCCCCGACGACATCGTCCACAGAAATAGCTTGATGTCCCTCATCCACCGCACCGGATGAGGATCCGTCATCGATCTCGTCGTCCCGCCGGATCAGCCGCCCTGTCCTCCACCTCCAAGGAGCTGCCCCGACGTTCGCCTCATCTATCGCGCCACCTCCATCCCCACAGCATCGTCTTGACCTGCCCCACCGGAACTGCAGCACCCTCACCAATTCCTCTGATGAAGCCGAGGCCTACTCGGCGCCACCAAGGAGGTTCTGCACTCACCACTGCATTTTATCTTTTATTCGATCTCACGGGGCTGCCGGTGCTCGATACCGAGTAGGCATGGCAGGTCTCCATCGATGGCGCCATCGCCGGCCACTTCCTCCACGACGTCTCTTCCCCATGTCGTTGCTTCCTCGGCGGGGACTTCCACACCAGCACTAGCTGCTCCGGCTCTCACTCACGCTGCTGCTGCTGCTCCGGCTCTTGCTCGTGCTACGGCTCTGTTCTTGCTGTTGGTCGCACTGCTGCACTGCTCTTGCTTTCGTTCATGCTGCTGCTCTGCTCTGCTATTGCTGTTGATCGTGTTGCTGCTCCGCTCTTGCTCTTGTTCGTGCTGATGCTCTGCTCTTCTCTTGCTCTCGCTCGCGCTGCTGCTGCTGCTACATGACCTGTGGCAGCTACAGGAGTTGCTGCTTTAGCACTCGCTCGCGGTGCTGCTGCACGAGTTGCTCTCTGCTAGTGCATTCCCTGCTCGAGCGGCTGCAGATTTAGATCATTGCTTCTCTGCTACTGGTGCTCGAATGCCCTAAACTTCTATTGCAATGCTCTACTACTAGTTCAATCAGTTTCGATAGTAAAATTTAGTTTTGACTGTAAAGTTCAGTTTCTTCAATTAAGTTCAGAGTGTACTGTATTTAAAGCATCTGTCGGAGCGGCCGTGGCGGGGCTGATGCATTTTACATCTAGGACTTTTTGGTGATGTATTTTACATCATCTATTGCAGATGCTATTAGAGTCCCACGTCAGATTAAAATTGTCTGTCTTGTCCTGCTTCTGCCTCACCATCGGACACCTCATCGGAGCTGCTCCAACGACGGAACCGTCCATCACAGCGGAGCAGTACCCTCGCCGCCGTCTCCAGAGGCCTCAGATCTTCTTCCCCGCCTCCGACAGTTACACCAGCATCACCATCCTCCACATCCAACCCAATGATGCTGAGGTCGACAAGGCTATTCCAGAGAGGTTGTACACTCGTCACATCACTTTGTTACTCTGCATTCATGTCGATCCCTCAGGGATCCTTTGGTTCAAAGCAGTTGCAAATCTAGAAATAAATGAATCGTGGTCACAAAGTTAACAGGGAGAAAACTAAATGCTCTTTTGAACCACAATTTGAATTGGTTTAGCAAGATAGCCATTATATGATACTCATGTGGACCAAATCTAAGCTCACAAAATATTTCGAGGGCAGGCTTCAGCCTGTTGAATACTGCATACTAGAATCGCCACTGGTTCAAAGAAAAAGTGAAGGAAAACATAGGAATTGGAAACTTTACTATGGTACTACTATTCGTGCATTTGGTTAGAAGGAATGGAGCAAAGCAAAACTAGAGGATTTTTTTCCTTTGGTGTCTCTTTCAAAGAAAAAACGTAGGAATTTTAATATCCACTTGGACGTCCTTTTCAAATTAATATGCATGAAGAACTGGACAAATTGCATTACTGGCATAATAAGATTCTTATTTTACATTTTCCTGTTGTTTGACTTTAATTTGACCATGTTACTCCATTCCTGTGTTCTTCCAATTCATGTGAAACAAACACCCAGGTTGACAGAAATCCTATGTTTGCAAATGCTCTATTTTACACGTGCATTCCTATCCTATTCTTGTGTTTTTCCTGTCCCTGTGTTTTCAGAATCCTCCAATTCTAAGCAGCCCTTACAGATTTACATCATTTTTAGATAGGTGTCAAAGAAAACTCTGTGTGTTATGTCCTGCTCCTGCCGTGCCATCATCCACCCCACCTGAGGTGCACCATCGACGGAAGTGTTCACTGCAGCAGAGATTCCCCCTGCAGACTTTCTTTCGCCGCCTCAGATCATCTTCCCCATTGCCGGCAGCCATGCCAACTACATTGCCATCATCGACTGAACAAATGAACCTGAGGACTACACAGTTCCAGAAGAGAGGTCGCACTCTTTCGTGTCTGCTTACTTTATACATCGGTTATTATTACCTGCTACTTGATCGTCCTGTTCACCTCTTAGACTTGGAGTCAGGTCCAAACTAATGTTCAAACTTGAGTTTTAAAGTGCCTGTGGGGCACATATCGAGGCAGCAGTGAATAGTATCTGTCTACTATCTCATTCATCTGGGGTCTTCTATGTGGTTCATGATGGGTGGGCAACAAACAGTAGATGATCCATCGTCTATCTTTTTAAACTGAAGCTATAATCTGCCTGCTATCATTAGTTTTGGATCTATCCACTCGTTTGCTACCATCAGTCTTGATTTCTACATGCACCCCTTAGGCCTTACATAATTTAACTATGTATTTTTATTATGCATGTCAGTTATTGTACACAATCGTACTGAACATGTAGAGAAAAAGAGAAGACCGTTGCGTGGGAATATAATGTCATGCAGACGCAGCTCCATGGTGGGCGAAGTGGGCCCCCTCCCCCCATTCCAGATTGTATTCCAAAGGAAGATAGCTGTTCAGAGGGGGATTCAGAGGGAGCCGACCACTCCTATTTACCCCCTGAGGTGTTTGCTCTAACCTGGCATGCTGATGTTGGTCATATCATGCATATGGCGCCTCGCATTGCTTACATTATACATCTTATATGTCATCAGCTTAGTTTAGATTTGCTTTGTGTGAGTGCCACCTATTTGGTTTCTATATCATACTCCCACCGTTCCTAAATATTTGTCTTTTTAGAGATTTCAACAAGTGACTACATACGGAGCAAAATGAGTGAATCTACACTCTAAAATATGTCTATACTAGCAAGATGCCCGTGCGTTGCACGTAACATCAAGATGCATTTGTATGAGTAGTTTATCTTGTGAGAGAAAATGATGAACGAGGGAAGGCCTTATTTGCAAATGTGGAGAGGGGTGTGGGTATCTTTTTGCAAAATTGCCATAGTTTCCTTCCTATCCGTCAGATATAAATCAGACGGCCTATATTGCAGGATGGCAGGCACACCATCATCACCAACTCTGTTTTTTATAAGAGTGAGCAGAGATAAGAGTAGAGATACATCCGTATGTGGTAGTCCATTTGAAATCTCTAAAAAGACAAATATTTAGGAACGGAGGGAGTATATGTGAATTATGCAATTCCATCTTCTTTAGCCAGGCATCATATACGTGAATCGTGCAATGCTATCCTATTTAGCCAGTCATCTTATATGTGAATTGTATCGTGCCATTTTTTTCATAATGTATTCCATTTGTCAACAATGTTTATACATTCATCTACTCTTCCTGTGCATCAGCCATTTGAGTCGGTCATGGGAAAATCTGGAGTGAAAACAAGGTCTTCTGAGTAGTCAGTGCTATCTGTCGATGCAGATTTCTTGCTGGTTACAGATAGCTCCTCAGAGGAGGATTCATAGACAGATGACCAGTCGTATCCCCCCCGAGGTGTATGCTCTAACTTGGCAGGGTTATATTGCTCATATCATGCATATGGTGTCTTGCATTGCCATGCCATCTACTTAGATTAGACATGCTTTGTGTGAATGCCTCATGTTTGCTTTCTATATCAGATATGTGAATTATGCAATGCCATGTTTTTCAGCCAGTTATCATCACTACAAAAAAATACACTTCCGTGATGATACATGTTTGTCACAGTAGGTCACGTTTTCTATCATGCATGTACATCCATGACGATTTTATGACAAAATCAAGATAGTCATACCTGTGATGTCGTAGAAGTGTTCCATGACATTACCAAAATTATCATCACGGAAGCGTCCACTTCCATGACGATAAATCACGCGTCATAGTAGTGCTTTCGTCAAGGGTGACCGACACATGGCATCCATCGTAACGGGTCGCCGTTAAGCTATCAGGTTCCGGTTTGGATCCGATAACCCGTTAACAGCCCCGACCAATGGGGATTTTCCACGTGTAAAATTCTCAATGAACAGAGGAACCACGTGTCGGCTCACCGTTGGGACAGATGTCATCCACTCATTGGACCGAAGGCTCCTATGATACATCGACATGTGGCACGGCCCAACAGAGGCCCATTCCGGTGAAAAGGTTGGCCCAGTCAAAATTAGCAGGCTGGCCCATTAACGACCTGCTTGCAGACGGCCCATTCGCAGTTAAGGCCTGTATGGCTATTGTCAAATCGGCCCATCAACGGCCCGTTCTAAACTTGTCATCATCGCAGCCCATGGTCACTTCTGTCGCATTAACAATCCGCTAAGTATTTGGGCCGAATTACGGCCCGGTGTGTTTCCGGCCTATTAAAGTCCTGCTTCATTTGGGCCCATTTTTTGGCCCTTGAAACTTTCGGCCCATAAACAACCGTGAAGGATTTGGGTCATATTCGGCCATGTCTGACATTCGGCCTGTTAGAGGCCCACTGTAGATTTGGGCCACTTCCAGCCTGTTGTGATTTTCAGCCTGTTAACGTCGGACGAAATCCATGGGCCATATGTGGCCCAACGTCACATCGGGCCTATTAACGGCCCATATAAAACTGATACTAATCAAGCCCGACCAAACTTCCGGCCTGTTAAAGGCCCATGTAGTAGGTCGGTGCATTTACGGCCCGTCTGAATTTTGGCCTGTGAACGATCCGCATTGTAAATGGGCCACCATGAGCTGAGATACATTTCGGCCTGCTAATGACCAGTGAGTTATTTGGCACAATCAGGGCCCAATCTCACTTTCAGCCTATTAAAGGCCCATGTTATTTATGGGCTCGAGATATTTACACATGTTAATGGCCTATTATTACTGAGGGCCCAAATTATGATTAGGTTTGTTAAAGGCCCACTAGGTGCACATGCCTACCAAAAATATGAAAGCTTATGCTGATTTAGGCCTAGATATTTTTAGTGGGCTACATGCAAATTACGGCCCATAATCGTTTTTAGCCCAATTGGAATGGGCCTAACGAATGTTGGCACGTTGGGCTCCTACGAAGCTTTTGGCCGAATACAGTACTAAGATAAACCTACACTATACAAAAATAGTGTCGTAATTTCTACAGCCTTTGGCAGCACGATAAATGTTGTATCACAACAAAATAAATTCCAGCCATACAACAAAAGGCCTGTTGGCATAAAGTTTACAGTCCTTGCAGATAAAAGCACCATCAGATGTATAGAAGCACAGATCATTTGACCTGAGTACTAATGTTTCAGGCTGTAGAATCTAATGGAGCAGCATGATCATCTCCTTTTTTCCGCCATTGCTCTTGAACAACGAAGCAAATGTCTGATAGTCTGGTTTCAAAACCATTCATATCTTGACGACATTTGTCAACCACTATTCTTGTTTCCGAAACGACGTCCATTAGGGATTGGACTTGTGTCTAGAGCACAGATATATCACTCTGTATAGCCGGAAGATTTTGTTCAGTAGGCGATTTGGTTGAGGTTACCTTGACAACCAACCCAGAATTACGCAGGAAGGTGCTTTTTGCATTGTTAGTGGAGATACTGACGCACTGCAGCAAGAGGTGACATTGTGCCTGTGGTAGCCTCGTCACCTTCAGGTGGTTGTGGTTGTTCAATCATTTGTTCCATAGCTTGCTGAAAGTTTGAACTTATAGATTAGTGTACCAGATAAGTTACTAATGAGACAAAAACAAACAAAGTAGGTTTCATGTTTATACATAACTTATTTTGGTGAACTACTGTAATACATTAGCATGTATTGTAGTGCCAACTACATAATAAAATCACTTTCGGAACATATGTCCATGTAGCATGCCTACTGTATTGTCTATTTCCTCACATTCGTTGACATGTAAGGATAAAGAGACATGGTTTAAAGTAGGATGAACATAGTATGACATCATTCATATCATGGGCAAACAGATATAAAAGAAACAGGCTATTGTATCATTGTGTTGGCACGTGAACATCACAACTAGATTACAGATCAAGACCAAAGGAATATCCTTCATCTCTTTTAAACCATGTAAGGTGAAATGATACGTTAAAACAACTGTGTATAAAAGTGATTAGAGTAACTGACATTGGCTACAAACCAAGCAGTTAAATGAACATGTCACAGTAACAAGCAGTTCAAAGGCGGGAGGAGTAAGGACTTACAACAGCGGCTTGAACTGGTGTGCTCATGCCCTTCATCTTGCTGGTGTGGCAATCCTTGAAGATTTGCACTGCATTCGGTTCAGGTTCTTTTCGGTCCGCACGGGCTTTCCTCTGTATTTGGAACAAGTCAATATAGATACGATAATATGGCACAGAAAAAAGAAGGAAGTAGCAGCTATTTACAAGAGCCTCGCAGTGTGCAATATAGCTACGAGATCCTGTTGTCTGTTGGAATTTCACTTTAGAACAGTTGGTCTTGTTCTTCAAACAGTTAGCCTAGAAGAAGATACACTTATAAGGCACATAAGTAAATACAAGTTCAATATGTGATCTAATCAAATACATATGCCCTACCTGATACTTTGGATCAGACCAGTGTTTAACAAGGGCTGTCCAGTCTTCATCTGTAATATATTCCACTGGAGATGTTTGGGCGATTTCATTGTTAGCCTTGCTTTCAAAGTGAGTTTTTCTAAGGTGATACCGATACTGTCGCAGAGTAGACTGAAAAACATGAGTGCATGCTTGTTTAGTTGCATCATCTTTTGGATCCAACTTGAACCTCATCTGTTGAAAAAAGAATGTGAGTCTTATTAGGAGGAAGCTAGAAAGTATGGGACAGAGCAAGACAATATTACAAATTGCGATGAATAACATTACTTATGGATAAATGGTCAAGGAAGGTGTTAAACACGGTATCGTCTTTCTCATTCCTGTACTGGATCCACGTTGGTAGGATACGTGCATGACACCTAACGGCAATGGTTGCCTCTGATACTAAATTGGCTGACTCTGTAGCATCACGTGGCCTTTTTAAACCTGCCTCAAAATGGATCTCCATTGTTCCTCCTTTAGTTTTGTTAATCTGCCAAGCATTATCCCTGATGTCTGTTTCCGCTTGCGCCGTGGTGCTAGTTCAACAACGAATATGGAAAGTGTTAGTGCACATCAAACTGTGAGAGTACATATAAAGGAGCATGCAACAGCAACTTGACTCGGTCAGGTACCGTCTTGGTGTTGATGCTCATGAGGTTCATCTGATCTTGCCAAGTCCTGTTGTGTTAGCAGTGCTTCGGAAGTAGTGTTAGGTGTGAAGGCAGCTTGGGAACTAGCCAGTTGCGAAGCAAACAAACGAGTAACTCATTGAGATGCCGGTACAATTGAAGTGGATGCTGCAGCTGGTGGAGCAGGTGATACTGTGTTTGTAGATTTAGCCGGTGGACTTGGACCTTCTACTGCACTATAAGTACCCACAGAATCTCGAGGGCAGATCCTTTTCCGTTGCACCCGATGACTAACAGCATTCCCTCCTATATTCTTTTCCTTGCTATTTTTTGACTTTGCCATGTCAAGCCGTACCCACAACACAAAAGAATAAAATCGCTCTTCAGAACTCATTGATGCATGATACAGACAAGCAATACTTTGATGTAAGACAACCGTATGAGGATGGAATATGTAAGAAAAACAGGACGGCGTGACATATTCATCGCGCCGATGTGTAAACTAAGTAGAAGGATTTTCAAGAAAATAGAAGTAATGCAAGCTAGACACCATATGAAAGATGCAATTAATATCACTCTGCCAAGTTAAAAGTGTCTTGTCATAAGTGGCATTTCAAAAAATTAGAAGCAGTACAACCTAGAAATCAATGCAAGATGCAACCACTATCAAACTGCCATGTTAAAAGCGTCCAAAAGTGACTGATGCGGGATACACAACAGCAGTACTTTGATGTAAGAACATGGTATGATAGATAGATGCAACATATTCTAGACACAGAAAGGCATGTCATATGCACATGTATAACGTATATACTCAGCAGTTGCAATTTAATCAAAATAGAAGAAATACAGGCTAGACAACATATACAACATGAAACCAATTATCACAATGTTAACTTAGAGCAAGCACCTGTGATGGTGGAGTACGGGAGATGAACTCATCATGTAGACTTGGGGCTTCAACTGCATTAGCAGTAGCAGTGGCAAATCTAGAGAGTCTCTGTTTGCGTCGGTCCGGAGGACCACCAACATCCCCTAACTTACTCTTTTCCTTCCTCTTTTCTGATATTGCCTTTCGAAGTCAAAACCACAAGAAGATGAATAAAATTAGCTCTGCATAACTGGTTGATGCATGATACGGACGAACACTACTTTGATGTAAGGCAAGCGCAGGATAGGAGGATGGAATATATACAAAAAAATACAGCATTGCATATTCACATGTACGATAGGAGGATCGAATATGTATGAAAAATAGTAAGAAGAAGGCATTTCAACAAAATTAGAAGAAATGAAAGCTAGGCACCATATGAGCATGCAACCAATATCACTCTATCAGGTAAAAAGTGTCTCATCGTAAGTGCCATTTCAAGAAATTAGAAGCAGTACAAGCTAGAAGACAATGCGAGATGCAACCTACATCACACTCCCAAGTTAAATGTGTCTTATGGGTAAGTGATTGTTGTAGGTATAAGTTGTAAGCTACGCAGATGCAATTCAACAAAATCAGAAGCAATACAAGCTAGACATCATACAGAACATGCAACCACATATAACAGTTCCAAGTTAGAGCAAGCACCTGTGATGGTGGAGTAGGGGAGATGTGCTCATCATCTACACAGCTACGTTGACTGTCCAGCCTTGTGTTGTCTTGCGAATCTTGTTGGGAGAATGGCGGAGTAGAATCTGTAGAGACCCTCTGTTTGAGTTGCTCTGAAGGACCACCATCATCCACTGCCGTACTAATTTCCTTCAGCTGTATTGATTTTGCATTGTGAAGTCAAACCGATAAGAAAAGGGAATAAAATTCGCTCTTTAGAACTCATTCATGCATGATACTGACGAACACTACTCGGATAAAAGGCAAACACATGATACGAGGATGGAATATGTACGAAAAACAGGACGGCGTGACATATTCACACCTATGGTGTGGTAACTAAGCAGAAGGCATTTCAACAAATTAGAAGCGCTGCAAGCTAGACACCATATGAAAGATGCAACCAATATCACTATGCCAAGTTCAAACTGTCTGGCGTTTCAACAAATTAGAAGCAGTACATGCTAGAAATCATATGCAAGACGCAACCAATATCACAGTGGCGACTTAAAGGTGCCTTATCATAAGTGACTGATGCGGGATATGCAAGAATAGTAGTCTAATGTAAGAATATGGTGTGATCAGATATAGTATGTTCTAGAAACAGGAACACGTGTCATATTCACAAGCATTATGTGTAAACTAAGCAGATGCAATTCAACAAAGTTAGAAGCAATACAAGATAGACTTCATACGCAACATGCAACCACATATAATAGTGCCAAGTTAGAGCAAACACCTATGATGGTGGAGTAGGGGAGATGTGCTCATCATCTACACAGCTACATTGACTGTCTAGCCTTGCGTTGTCTTGTGAATCTTGGTGGGAGGATGGCGGAGTAGAATCTGTAGAGACCCTCCGTTTCAGTTGCTCGGAAGGACCACCATCATCCAATGCCTTACCAATTTCCTTCCGCTTTATTGATTTTGCATTGTGAGGTCAAACCGACAAGAAAAAGGAATAAAATTCGCTCTTCAGAACTCATTCATGCATGATACTGACGGACACTACTCTGATGAAAGGCAAAGTCATGATACGAGGATAGAATATGTACAAAAAACTGGACGGCTTGACATATTCGCACCTATGATGTGGTAACTAAGCAGAAGGCACTTCAACAAATTAGAAGCACTGCAAGCTAGACACCATATGGAAGGTGCAATCAATATCACTCTGCCAAGTTAAAACTGTCTTGTCATAGGTGGCGTTCATCAAACTAGAAGCACTACATGCTAGAAATCATATTCAAGACGCAAACCAATATCACACTGCCAACTTAAAGGTGTCCCATCATAAGTGACTGATGCAGGATACACAAGAAGAGTAGTTTCATGTAAGAACATGGTGTGATAGACAGATATAGTATGTACCAAAAACAGGAAGGCGTGTCATATTCACATGTATCATGTGTAAGCTAAGCAGATGCAGTTTACACTAATTAGGAGCAATACAAGCTAGACACCATATGCCACATGCAACCAGATATCACACTGCCAAGTTAGAGCAAGCACCTTGGATGGTGGAGTAGGGGAGCGGAGACTTGGAACTTGTAATGCACTAGCAGTACGAGGAGAATCCGTACAGATGCTCCATTTATGTTGCTGTAGAGGACCACCATCATTGCCTTCCTTACTCTTTTCCTTCCTCTTTTTTTATTTTGCCTTGTCAAGTCAAACCCACAAGAAAAAGGAATAAAATTTGCTCTTCAGAACTCATTGATGCATGATACTGACGAACACTACTTCCATGTAAGGCAGACAAATGATAGGAGCATGGAATATGTATGAAAAACAGGACGACATGACATATTGACATGTATGATGTATAAAGTGTAAACTAAGCACAAGGTGTTTGAACTAGTTAGAAGCAATGCAAGCTAAAAACCATATGAAAGATGAAACCAATATCACTCTGCCAAATTAAAAGGGTGGCCTAATAAATGTATTAGACCAAATTAGAAGCAATACATGGCAACAGGCTAGAAATAATATGAAATATGCAACGAATAAAGGTGTCTCATCATAAGTGATTGATGCAGGATACAGAAGAGAGGTAGTTTCATGTAAGAACATGGTTAACAGATAGATGTAGTATGTACCAAAAATAGGAAGGCATGTCATATTCACAGGTATAATGTGTAAACTAAGCAGATGCAATTTACCCTAATTAGAAGCATTACAAGCTAGACACCGTATGCAACATGCAATCACATATCACATTGGGAAGTTAGAGCAAGCACCTGCGATGGTGGTGCAGGGGAAATGCGGTCTTCAAGTACAGAGCTACGTTCAATATCTTCATTTAGGCTTGTTGTTTCTTGAGAATCATGTGGGGAGGATGAAACTGCACTCTTTATAAGAGTAGTGCATCTCATACTAACCCACGGGCGTGATTGTCTCATCATAAGTGATAGATGCAGGATACACAAGAACAGTATTTGATGTAAGAACATGGTGTGATAGGAAGATGTAGTACGTACCAAAAACAGGAAGGCGTGTCATATTCACATGTATAATGTGTATGCTAAGGAGATACAATTTAACAAATTAGGAGCAATACAAGCTAGGCACCATATGCAACATGCAACCAGATATCACACTGCCATGTTAGACCAAGCACCTGGGGTTGTGGAGTAGGGGAGATGTGATTTGGAACTTGCACTGCAGTAGGAGTAGCAGGAGAATCTGCAGAGATCATCTGTTTCGGTTGCTCCAGAGGACCACCATCATTCCGTGCCTTCGTCCTTTTAGGTTTTTCCATGTCAAGTAAACACACAAGAAAAAGGAATGAAATTCGCACTTCCAAATTCGTTGATCCATGATAATGACGAACACAACTTTTATGTAAGGCAACCACATTGTAGGAGGATGGAATATGTACGAAAAACGCTAAGCAGAAGGCATTTCAACAAATTGGAAGCAATGCAATCTAGACACCATATGAAAGATCCAACCAAGATCACTCTACCAAGTTAGATGTGTCTCATTATAAATGGCACTTCAACAAATTAGAGGCAATACATGTTTGAAATGATATGCAAGATGCAACCAATATTACACTGTAAATTTGAAGGTGTCTCGTCAGAAGTCATTGATGAGGGATACACAAGAAAAGTAGTTTGATGTAAGAACATGGTTAATAGAAAGACGTAGTATGTACCAAAAATAGGAAGGCATGTCATATTCACAGGTATAATGTGTTAACTAAGCAGATGCAATTTACCCTAATTAGAAGCATTACAAGGTAGACACCATATGCAACATGCAACCACATATCACATTGCCAAGTAAGAGCAAGCACCTGCGATGGTGGTGTAGGGGAATTGCGGTCATCAACTAGAGAGCTACGTTGACTATCTTCATTTAGCTTGTTGTTTCTTGAGAATCATGTGGTGGGGATGACACTGCACTCTTTAAACGAGTAGTGCATCTCACAGTAACCCACTAGGGTGACTGTCTCATCATAAGTGATTGATGAGGGATACAAAAGAGCATTAGTTTGATGTACGAACATGGTTAATAGACATATGTAGTACGTATCAAAAATAGGAAGGCATGTCATTATAAAAGGTATAATGTGTAAAGTAAGCAGATGCAATTTAACTAAATTGGAAGCAATACAAGCTAGACACCATATGCAACATGCAACCACATTTGATAGAGCGAAGTTAAAGAAAGCACCTGGGATGGTTGTGTGTGGCAATTGAGATTATCAACTGCAGAGCTACGTTTACTGTCTCCATCTACTGACACTGCACCCTTTAGAGTGTTGAAACGCTTAGTGCTTATCTTCGAATTACACTGGAGCGACTTCTGTCTTTTCTTTTGTGTATCTATCAACACTGCGTCAGAGTCTGAAATACCCATGCATAAAAAAACAATAGTGTGAGTACGGGTGAAGTGTGTGCACAAGTAGTACAGTGTAAAAGTAGCAGATAGCAGGTCGGTGAGAAATAAATGACGGGAGACATATGATAGCTCTACAACATGCATGTCACACGAAATTACTAGATTCTAGGATTTTGAAATATGAGCACAGGGATGGCTGGGAAATGCAGATGCTCCTCCAGCACACCACAAGTTGTGGTCCTATGAAAATAACAGTCGACTGAAAACAAATAGGTCAGTCCATTTTTTCTGCACCGTCCGATGTACAAAGAACGGGCAGATCGCCTTCTTCTACCTCCAGCCAGTCAGTGTTGACGATCTTCCTCAAAATGGCAGCGACCATTGGCCCAGTCCCCTGCCTTTGCCCCATCGACCTCACCGCACCGCCGTGCTTGGCACCGCCCCCCGGCCATCCCTTCAAGCCCTGCCGACCTCCAGATCGGGCGCAAGCAGCTCCTGTGCCCCACACCCCTATGATAGACACCGATGCACCGCTCCCCAGCGAACAGGCGGACTAGGTGCTCCGTGCGCCTAAGCGGGTGCTGCTTCTTTCAATTGCGAATCAACTGACCCTAAATTGAAATATAGGCGGGCTACTGACCTCTAGCCAAGGTGAAATAGTAAATGAAAGGAAACCTTGTGCATTTAGTATCACGAAGAAGATGCAGTAAGAAGCACTCAACTAGTTTCTTTCATGGGATGAATACGGTGTGAGCAGAGACGTAAGATTTGCATGAATAAGGGAAGAGGAGTACCTCTTTCTGCTGGCAGTGTTGTGTCCTCCTTCTGTTTTTCCAATGATCTTCTTGTGGTTCACTGGAAACGAGAAGTTGTGGAGGACAGTGGAGCCTTGGACGAACCCATGGCAAAGTTGTCAAGTGTGGTGCGGTGGCCGTCTGTCGGCAGCGGGGAACCAGATCCGAAGCGGCGAACAACGGCCTAGCGTGAACAACTCCGGTGCGGTGGACGGTTGTGACAGTGGAGCGGCAGCGGTGAGGCGTAGGACGACGTGGTCGAAGTTGTTCTGGTATGGCGCACATCGGCGTCGGTGTCGTGGAGGCAGCTCTGCCTCGGCTTCAGCTGCTAAGTCCTTGAGGGCGTTGCGGTTGCGTTGGAAGACGACGTCGGGGTACCGGCTCCGGTGTGATGGAGGAGGGCGGTGGTGGATTGGGCGCGATGGGGTGGAGGACGAAGGAGGCTGGGGTTTCGCGGCTGGTGGAGAGGGCGTTTTGGCGCCCACGGAGTATGAATGGGGAAACGGAGGGAGGGGGGAACTAAGGCGGAACAATGTTTCGGTTTGGGACGCACTTGTTTGAAATTTGGGGAAAGTTACAAACTTTGCCCCCATCTAAAATTTCGAACATATTGCGGGTCGGGGGTAGGACAGTAATCTCAGGTGTCCCAAATGTTGGGCGCGATAGATTTCGGCCGAGCGCATGGGTGTTTAGGCGCCCACGGCGTATGAATGCTTCTCAGAGGCGGTTGAGACTGGCATCTTGGTGAAGTTACAAACCTACCCCGGTTTAGACCTTTGGACATCGGGCCGATAGGCTACACGGGCCATAGTCAGGACAGTAATTTCCTACCATCAAACATTAGTCTCGCACGGTTTCGGGTGACCAGAGGATTATTTGGCGCTTCGTTCAATATTTGGGAGCAGAAGCCAGTATTAACGTTTTCGGTTCTCTTGAATTGAACTTTCAGGAATTGTCAAACTTCACAAATCTTGACTCTTGAAAATCCTAAAACTAAGATTATTTTGGAATGGAGGGGTTACATTTGAATATACATTGTACACGAGTATATATTAAAAAATATGCAACTTACCTCTGTTCATGCATGGTTCCAGATATAATCTCCTTGGTTGCAAAAAAATAGTTAGACATGCGTATGAATATATAGCATGTTCAAACGCACAACAAAGATTGATGCCCCCTTTTAGATCTGATTTACAAATGCCATTATCTCGGATTCAAATAGATGAATGCACTTCCTATGAATTCGAATCTTCGAAACCCCCTTTATGTTGAATTCACCATGTATTCTATTTCGTATCTAGCAATTTGGAATGTATCCATGTAAGTGACAAATGTATAAAGTGCTTCACACTGACAACATGGAGTGCACTAATTAATGTTTATATATGAATTGCAAAAGCAATGCATTGTCTGTATTTCAAAGCACTCTCACTCTATGGATCAATAATATGAAATAAACACATGCACATGCTAGAATTCAATAGAGTATGGGTGTCTGATAGACCGATGTTCGTTCGTACGCAAATTGCAAAATTCATGATCTCATCCAAAAATAACAATGCCATTTATATTTTAATTTAATGCGTAGAACCGCCTTTTACGCGTAGATGCACTATGCCTCGGCCCGTTCTCACACACACGCTATATATCTCTCTATCTAACGCATAAGTGCACACACTTTATATACATCGGTATTTCTCTCTCACACATGCTCACAATCTCTCCCGGGGTGTCGGGGTTTCTCACGCACACACTCTCTATATATCTCCCTCTCTCTTTCTTACTACTATGTACCACTCTTTTCACTAATCTCAGTTGGAAAACACTATTTCTCTCACATGCATATATACAAACGCACGGTCTCTACTAGCCCTCTATAGGCACATATCTGTGCCTACGTGTCTCCCGCACGCACATTATCTTTAGGCCTCCCTCGCACACATTGCCCCCCCCCCCCCCACACACCTCTCTTTTAGTAGTTGGCAGATATGATTCCATCAGATCATTCGTATGATATCCCTGACTGTTAGGCTGGATGGTAATACGAGGCAAAGTTTTACCCAAGTCCGGGCCCTTGCAGTTGAGGAAAAAGCCTACTCTGGTACTGTATATTTGTGATAGGGGTGTGTACAAATTACACGTTAATACCAGGCATTGTGCGTGTGTGTATACTATTGAAGCACTAGCCCCCGGGCTTCTATAACATACTCGGGGCCTAGGGTTACAAATCATATATAGTCGGTTTATCATCAGTGGGGATAGAGTCCTCCACGACTCTGGTAGCTTCGTCTTGTACGCCGAGTCCTCCACATGGGTCTTCATATAATGCGTCTCGGTCCAACCTATGTGGCGCAGGATGGAACCGACCCATGAGTCCTCATGTTGACCCACCACAACTAGAAATGATGTGCCCACCACACCCCACACGCAATCGGCCACTAAGAAAATAAGCATATACAATAGTACAATGTTATACATGAAAGTTAATTGCATGGTGCATCCAATAATATTTGTTCTGCATTGTGAATGTTTATATTTTCTCCTAAAATATTAGTCACGGGAAAGAGAAACGAAGGGCATATCTCTCCTTGTCTCCACCGGACACCCCCTCTTTCTACACCACTTTCACGTACGCACACAAACTATCTCTCGGCCCTCTAAAAGTATGCGTGCCCCTGACACATTCACGCGTGACGGTCACTGTATTTCAAGCGAAAGTACTATACGGTCACAGGACTTCAGAATATGCTCATTACGGTCACCGTATACATTATCGTGGTGATCATACGGTATCTAGCTCACGATACGTCTCCGTATTTTGTTGATGACACCGACGGACATTGTATTTGATGCGTGCTCCGTATTTTGTTGATGACACTTACGGTAATTGTATTTGAAGCGAAAGCACAATATGGTCACTGGACTTCAGAATAAGCTCATCATGGTCACCATATACATTTTGTGGTGCTAACCAACCTGTGGTTGCATGGTTAGGAGGACAGTGGTTTCCCCAGCCCACCAGGGTTAAAGTCCTGGTGCTCGCATTTATCCTGGATTAATTTTAGTATTTTCTGGTGATGTGCGTTTAGTGGGAGGAGATGTTCCCCTCGACTACGAGGCACCTATGGTGACTTCGTAAAATCTCAAGATCATATGCTGGGTCACTCTCTCGAAGGTGCTCATAGGGGAACGGTCTGTGTGTGTGTGTGCTTATAGCGGTGAGTGTTTGCGCGTATATATGAGCGCTTGCGTCTGTACTGTGTTAAAAAAATACATGTCATGATTATACGGTCACTGGCTCACCCGTACAACTCCGTATTTTGTTGATGACACGATCAATTGACCAGTCAAACGTTCCACATGGCGCAACTAGTGTTGCACCATCAGCGTGTAACCGTGGGGCCCACCTGTTAGCGCGTATATGAAAGAAAGAAATGGTAGTTTGAGTGTGTAATGTGTTAATAAAATAAATTTTATGGTGATCATACGGTCACTGGCTCACCATACAGCTCCGTAATTTGTTGATGACACGATCAATTGACCAGTCAAATGGTCCACATTCAGCAGCGCACATTACCATAGGGCCCACCCGTCAGCGCGTATATGAAAGACAGAAATGGTAATAAATTAGTGGTCGGTGGGGATTCGAAGTCGTGAGACCTCTGGTTGGCAGCCCGCGTGTCGCGGGAAACCACGGCCACCTATGGGACCTAGGGGTCCCTTGCTGGTTCGGCAGGGGGGCGACGCGTTGCACAAAGAGCAGACCAGCATGGGGTAGCGCGGCGGAGATCACACAAGCAATTTACCCAGGTTCCGGCCGCCATGAGGCGTAAAACCCTACTCCTGCTTTGGTGGATTGATGGTGGAAAAGGTGGTGGCGAGCTTAGTACACTTGCCATGCAGGGGTTGCCTCAGGCAGTAGCGACTACGCGCGTATGGGGGTGTGAGTTATCCAATCTTCTAACCCTTTCTATGGTTGCCATGGGCCTCCTTTTGTATATCAAGGGGTTACCACAGTGGTAAAGTAGTCATTATGCACTGATAAGATAGCAAACAGCGCTATCATACCTAACTCTGCGGGCTGGCAGGGTGCATTAAATGCACCACTTAGTGTCACATCGCTGGTTGCCCGGCAAGCCGCCAGCCCCGCGCCCGCTCGCTTGACACGCCGCAGGACGGGTGTCATCGGTGGGTTTCTCTTGTGGGAAATGGCTGCCATGTGGTGAATGGCTGCCACTTAATCATCTTGCGGCTTGACACAGCACTGATCGATGACGTGGGTCGTGGTAGAGTGGTTGGTGAGGTGGTTTTGCCTCCGTGAGCCCCGGCAGGCCCTGCCGGGGCGCTCTGGTTGTCTGTTTCTGGGGGTGGCCTCGCCCCTTGCCGGGCTCACCTGCCCGGCAAGGGAAGCTTCTCTCTTGACGATATCCTGCTTCTCTATCTTGGTCTTGGTCCTTCTGATCTGCATGTTGGTCCTTCGAATCTCTGGGTTCCTTGCACTCTGATCTGGGCTAGTGCTTCAATCTTGTTCCCGTGCCTGTGCACAGTCTGGGCAACAGACCCAGGGTTTGTTGCACCGATAGAAGCCCCCGGGCCTACCCCAAACACACTGCCGACCATCGTTGGGGTAAGGTCTAATAAGTGCATAGGCGAGGGTTGCTGAAGAGGCTGGCCTCTTGAGGTCTTCTTTGCTTCTTGATTAGCCTTGATTCCGGGCCTGTTTCCGGTTTCTCCGCGCGTCGCGTAAAGCCAATAGTGGTGGGGCCGCTCCAGTAATGGCCCGTGAATGACTTTAACACAAAGGGTAGAAACAGCCAATTCACTCTTCCCACCACGCCCTTATCCTTGGCCACG
Organism: Thinopyrum elongatum; assembly: GCA_011799875.1. Lineage (NCBI taxonomy): Eukaryota > Viridiplantae > Streptophyta > Magnoliopsida > Poales > Poaceae > Thinopyrum > Thinopyrum elongatum. The sequence continues at coordinate 45,517,879 of CM022300.1, forward strand.
TATGCTGCATGCATCATGTGGGGTAGGTAACGGAGGCGCGTGGCGCAGGAGAGCATCTTGGCGAGGGCCCGGTCGTCTTGAATTGGCGGAGGAGGGCGGCGGCCACCCGTTGATGGAGCGGCTGCCCCCCTTGCCCTGTCTATAAAAAGGTAGGGGTAGAGGAGGGCAGAGTCACTCATCTTCGCATTCCTCCACTTCTTATCTTCTGTTTTTGCTGGTGATGTCGGAGGGGAGAGCTTGGGGCCAGCCCCCGGGCTCTTGGTTGGGGATAATGTTACCACACGCAGGTGCTGATGCTCGGGGAGTGAGCCTGGTCCTTGGTATGGCAAATCTCTTGGTTCCTTCGAGGCTCGGCCGGGAGGCGGGGCTGGAGATCGTTGGTAATCCCAGCACTGCCCCTCCCGGATGTCTTGGGGCTGATGTCGACGAGAGGCGCGCCTTCCTGTCCGCCAAGGTGGGGAGAGGTGCGCCTCGAGCCCCTTGGCCATCGTGGCCGCTCGCCGTCTCCCCGAGGAAGGCGCCGGACTGGAGTCTTGGCGCTTCTCGAGGGCAGCAGTGGTGAGGAAGAAACGAGGGAAGATGGAGAAGGCGGGTGGCAGGGGGTCAGGTCGGAGTACGATGGCGTGGATGCCTTCGCCTCCGACCGGCGACCTGCCGCCTCGCCTTCCCGCTCTTCCCCTCCCTCCTCGGCACCATCATCACCAGCCTCCTAGGGTGATAGTAGGGGAGGGATGTTCTCTTGGCACCTTCGCCTCCCCTCCAGCAGTCTTCCGGCTGAGCTTTGGTGGATGACTCCACCGGTGCTCAAGCCGGGGCTTCTTGTTGAATCTGGAGGTGGCGTCCAGGGGGCGCCGCTCCATCTTCCGCACTCCTCCTTCGCAGCCTCACCACTCCCGGTCTGGTCAGGCCGCATTAAGCGGGTCCTGACGGGATCGGGGTGGGCTCCTGCTTGGGTGCCCCTTTTCTCGTCTTTTCCTCCTCCCGCCACAGTGCCTGTTTGGCTTGCCGGGGACCGCTGTGCCGGGCAATCTTCTCAACTCCTTGTCGAAGCCAAGTTCACGGCTGTAACACCCCAAAAATTTAATCATGTTTTTACTAAATAAAATTTGGCCAGAATTAAAATTTTGAATTTTTACTAGGTCTTTTATTAATTTGAGAACCATTTTCTGTTTCTGTTTTTCAAAATCCTTCCCTCCATATAGAAATTTTCGAAAATAATATTGTGGCTTTGGTAGTTTTATCAAATCATTTCAATTACATTTTAATAGCAGTAAGAATTATTTTCAGAATAAAAATTAGCCCAAAACAATTCTTTTAATAGCATTTACAACACTTTAAATGCTTCTGTTGCACTACAACTATTTTAAATAATTCTTTTAAAATCCCACAAAAATTATGAGAGGTCATGTGAGGTCTACATATCACTTTTATACAAAAACCCAACTTGATCTTTCGGGAATTTTGAGTGAAACAACCTGTTTTCAATTCTGTCCTCTTTTTGAGTTTCTACTGCAACCCCAATTTTCCTTGCCCCAAAAATTCTGAATTTCTTTCCCACTTACTGTCCTTCCAACCAAACCCTTAAGTCCAAAATATCAGCTCAGTTGCATTTTGGAAGTCCACCAAATATTCTCCTTTAGTTTCTGTCCAGAACTGAAATTCTTCTAAACTTGCACTAACAAGTTTTCACTTTCCACAAACCAACTCCACCACCATCTTTATCATCTAGTGAGACACCATCCTGGTAATTTTGGCATCCCACCAAAGTTCCTAGGACACCTTAGCATTTCATCAGACAGCGTGTGTGCATGACAGAATTTTTCCAAGTTTGGAAACTGTACATGACACTAGCTCCCCTTCCTTAACCAACATGTCTATCATCCTTTCCATCTTTGTTAATTACACCCTGCAAAATTTTCAGCTGCTAGGGAACACCCTAAGAGCCCCTGGCATTTCGTCGAATGCCTAGCGTGCGTGTCCAGAGCACGAGCAGCGCGCCCGAACTACAGTCGCCGACACCTGAGCGCCGTGAGCCCCTGCCGCCCCGCTGCTGCCTTCCCTGGCTTGCCCCGCACGCTCTGCTATCCACCCACCCCCGCTGCGACCTCCCCCCACACCATAGCATGCTCCCAGGCGTCGGTCAGCACTGACCCGAGCCGCTGCCGCCGTCATTTGCTCGGGCACGGCACCGCCCGAGCCGTCCGCCCCCGCCAACGCAACCCCCTCCTTAATTGATGACCACCGCCGCTCACCGACCTCCACTGCCCTCAACCACCTCACCACCGTCCGCGGTTTGCCATTAATGGCCGCCGCCGCCATAGCTTTCTCTAGAAGCCACGGCATCGCCTCCCCCTTGCTATATAAGCATGCCTGAGCTCGCCCCACTCCCTGTCAATCCTCCACACTCCCCTGGAAGCCACCCCAAGCAGCAGAACGGTCGGAAGTGGCCGTCTTCCTCACCTCCGTCAACCGCGGCCGCCGCCACTGTTCGGATGGTTCCGACGTCGTCCGGCCCTCCCTCTCCAAAATATCCCCACCACGAGCCTCCTTGAGCACTCACCGATCCATCCCCGTCACCAATTTGGCTCGGGGACCACCGTAAGCGAAAGCCCCAATTCGCTTCCGCCGGAGCCCTTCAGGTGAACTCGCCGCCAGCGACTCCACCCACTCCAGCGACCATGGCGCACCTCACCGGATTCGCCTCTACCTCCCGGTCCTCCCCGTATGCTCAGTTTACACGGAGACGCCGTCGTTCGCCGGCGGCGATCGCCGGAGCCCCGACCCTGCTCTGTTGCGAGGGAGAAGGGCGGGGTGGACCGGTCAAACATGACAGGTGGGCCCGCGGGACCCACTGTCAGAGACCCCTAGGTCACCCCGCAGGTTTTTAAGTGAAGGCGTAATCGCGAAAGCACGCTTTCTCCACTGGTTAACGTATTTCTTGGAATACGCCTTCGACGTCGCAGCCTACTGCACGGCCGAGCGGCTGGGGTCGGCCCAATAGCACTTCGCGGCTATACATCGCTCAGGGCGCATCCCTATTTCTCTTCCTTTTTCTTTTTCAGCGTATTTTCAGAAAACTCTACTGTGCTCTTTTCTAATCAAAATTTAATTATTCAAATTTCTACTGACTCCTAAAATCATGATCTATTTATCCAGCTTAGGTGAACATTTTTCCTAAAAAGTATCTCCACTGGATCAATTAAATAGTGCTTTTAATCATTTATTTTCAACATAGAAATTCCATAAGTAATTCATATTAACTCCAAATCAACTGATTCCTTTTTTTGTTATTTTTAATTTTTGATCTAGTTTATTATAGTATTTATTTCAAAAATATTTGAAACAAATTTTTTGGCACTGTTTTTGAATTATTTGGTAATTCAAATATTTATGAAAATAGGAAATGGAGGGAAGATAACTTGTCAAACTTTTGGAGTGCACCCCACACTTCTACATGCTCATGGCAAGCATCTTGAACACTTGATATGGTGAATGCATGGTAGTTTATTTGCTAGAATAATTTGATCATGACCAAGTTGAATTCAAATAAAACTAGCATATGGCTAATTTTGCATGTGTGTAGTGTTGGCATGTTTCATCGTACCGTGCATCGTGTGTTGCCATGACTAACTTGCAGGAGCAGGAATAAGTGAAATATCGTTACCGGCAGAAGGATGATCACGTTGGAGCATGATCATGCCTTGATTGTTGTGCATGTTGAAGCATGCAAGGGTTGTGGCCCTGTTGGGAATTGCTGTTGAAGGAATACCTTGTTGTGCTAACCGTTGCAGGAAACTTAATGCCTCCTGAGTCGACCATAGATCGAGTCTTGTTCCAGTAACCCCCATACTTGTTTCGTGCTGCCATAGGTTCCTGCCACAGGTAGGGTATGGTTCAGTAAGTTGATAACCCCTTTCCATGCACACACCATACAGAGGGCCACGATAAGGGTTTCCCAGGGATCCGGGACTAAATCCTGTCATCGGGTCAGGGGGCATGGGTGTTTCCAGTTGTGACTGAGAGGGGGGAACCCCTTGTAATCCGCGCGTATTAATAGTGATCCCATGCAGGATGTTGGTCACTCCGTCTCAGAGTTTTTCTTGAACGATGCCTTGGGTGATTCCTGGCATCCGGAAAGATAATCTGGTGTGTGCTGGTCAGGTGTGTTTTCAACCCAAAGACCGTAATGGGAATTAGTCAGTGTCACGGTACTGACTAAAGAAATCCTTTACTTGTGGGTAAAGAGTACACCCTCTGCAGAGTTTAAACCTATTCGAATAGCCGTGTCCTCGGTTAAGGGCTACAGTCTGGGTTGGTCAAGTGTCGGTCTCCGGAGGAAATACTTAAAATGTGCCTGACTTGTTTTTGCTGAATATTTATTATCACCCTGATGCTATCATGAATATTTTGCTATGCTTGTTAATATTACTGTGGTTATACATATTATTGTGGACTAACCCGTTTCTCTTATTTTATATTCCTGAGTGTCTCAGGGGCTGGCTAGACTACCCCGGGCACTCAATTTTATTTTTAAGACCTCTCCGTGGCGTCCCTTGAGTTACTAGGCGGTCTGTCACGCCACTACTCTTGTGGACACCCGATTGGCATTTCTCTTCAAGCCCGATCGTGGCGTCACTTGACACCCCACTGGCATTTCTTTTCAAGACCTCTCGTGGCGTCGCCTGAGTTCTTGGATGGTCCTGTCTCGTCCGATTTCTCTTTTAGACACCCGATTGGCATTTCTCTTCAAGACCTACCGTGGTGTCACTTGACATCCGACCGGCATTTCTTTTATTTTGTTTCCTTTGACTTTCCTTGTTTATCACTAACAATTTTATATGTTTGCATATGCTAATATTTTATCATGCCATGAATTAATCCCTGTCAGCATGCATTTTATATAGTCCAGCATGAGCATACACATAAAGTTTGGTTCATCATGATCTTGTAATTTAATTATTGCATTCGGTATATCTTTTGTTCATGATGTTTGCGAGTACATTCAAACGTACTCACAGGCTTGTCCCTGGCTATTTACTTGGCCAGGTCAGGATTTCTACAAGGAGTACCACAGCGATGTCCACGCGGAGCCTAGGATGGCAGCCATGCAGGATAGGAATTATCCTGGTCAGCCATTCCTGTGGGGAATGGAGCCCCATCGATGTTGAAGAACCGCGAGACAATTCCGTCATCCACCACCAGAATCACTGTTGTATCATTAGACCTTCATGGTCTTGTATCCAATTCTTGTAATAGCTTGGTAATCTGTAACAAGGACGTGTCCACCAGTAACGATAATCCTGGGCTGGTGATGACACGAGGGGTTAATTTTCTGGGATATGTCGTGTCCCCGAAATCCGGCCCCGGCAGCCTTGGTATCAGAGCCAGGCTGACCATTGGCTAATCCTATCTTAGCCTGGTCGCTATCTCTAGGTTTCCACACCGTCCACATCTTTTCCAACCCACAGTTAAGCCCATCCTATCTGATAACCGCACAGTGGCCGGCCGACATCTTTTGATAGTCGGTGCCCAACCTATCAACCTAGCCCATAGGCCGTGCGCCTGTGGCCGACACCTGCGTTGTCCCATCCGCAAGCGTGCGATGGAAGACTCCGCTGGCTTATAAGAGAAGTCTTACCCCAACCCAGCACATCACAGCCTCACTCTCAGTTCAATATCCAACCACCAAGATGCCAGGCCTCATCGTACACAACGAGACCACCGCAGCCGAGCTTGAAGGCTTTGTAGTCATTCTTGCCAATCTCACCCATCTTGCTCTCAGCATCGAAGAGCCACCGGAGTATGTCGTGTACCAAGAGTACGAGAGTGATGCCATCCACCACTACTGGGCCACGGTGCACATCTACGGGAGGGGCATCACCGCAGAGCGCCCTTACCGGTTCACCGGGAGGACGACCACCGACGAGCCCCAAGCTATCCAACTTGTAGCCCAAGAAGCTGTAGTTCAACTCCGGCATCGGTCGCCGAGGGTTAACTGCCGCTCCTTCTACTACTACCCTAGTCATGAAGGCTATGGTAGGTCGACCCAAGTCGCTAACGGAGACCATGAGATGGATCCTGCCCTAGTGCATCTGGTGCGCTACCTGAGAGCGCAAGAGACACTGTTCGATTAGGTCACCAATGATCTGATTGAGACCCGTAGGATGCTTGCTCTCTTGACCCTGGTGAGAAGTGAAGCTGCACCCGCCTCCGACACCCCGATAGTACTGTTCGGGAGACCAATCGAGCCTGCGAGGTCTGCCCCTGTTGCCCACCAGGGCAATGCATTTGTTTCCCCGGATGAACTCCGTCGTCTCTTTGGGATTTCCTCCAACGGGACTGTAGCCACTACACCCCGCGTGGGTCATCATCGCTACCCCAACCCTGCAGCTCCCCATAACACTCCAGCCAACTCCAACGTTGAAGCCCCCGGAGAGGCCTCGACGTCCGCGAGACACGCCCGTCTGGACGTCAACGAAGTGGACTGAGTCTGCCAGAGTAGTTGCCATGTCCTTAGCAACCCTGTTGCCCTGTAAATTCCACCGTCATGCCATAGACGAATATATGTATATTTCTAGCAGTGTGTAGTGCTTGATTGAATGATGTGCCTGTGTGTTATTGTCTTGTGCATGATTGCTTGTCTGTTGTGATTTGCATTTAATTCTTCCGTCCTTAACAAATCTCGAGGACAAGATTTTCTTAAGGGGGGTAGAGTTTGTAACACCCCAAAAATTTAATCATGTTTTTATTAAATAAAATTTGGCCAGAATTAAAATTTTGAAGTTTTTACTAAGTCTTTTATTAATTTCAGAACCATTTTCTGTTTCTGTTTTTCAAAATCCTTCCCTCCATATAGAAATTTTTGAAAATAATATTGTGGCTTTGGTAGTTTTATCAAACATTTCAATTACATTTTAATAACAGTAAGAATTATTTTCAGAATAAAAATTTGCCCGAAACAATTCTTTTAATAGCATTTACAACACTTTAAATGCTTCTGTTGCACTACAACTATTTTAAATAATTATTTTAAAATCCCACAAAAATTATGAGAGGTCATGTGAGGCCTACATATCACTTTTATACAAAAACCCAACTTGATCTTTTGGGAATTTTGAGTGAAACAACCTCTTTTCAATTCTGTCCTCTTTTTGAGTTTCTACTGCAACCCCAATTTTCCTTGCCCCAAAAATTCTGAATTTTTTCCCACTTACTGTCCTTCCAACCAAACCCTTAAGTCCAAAAGATCAGCTTAGTTTGCATTTTGGAAGTCCACCAAATATTCTCCTTTAGTTTCTGTCCAGAACTGAAATTCTTCTAAACTTGCACTAACAAGTTTTCACTTTCCACAAACCAACTCCACCACCATCTTTATCATCTAGTGAGACACCATCCTGGAAATTTTGGCATCCCACCAAAGTTCCTAGGACACCTTAGCATTTCATCAGACAGCTTGTGTGCATGACAGAATTTTTCCATGTTTGGAAACTGTACATGACACTAGCTCCCCTTCCTTAACCAACATGTCTATCATCCTTTCCATCTTTGTTAATGACACCCTGCAAAATTTTCAGCTGCTAGGGAACACCCTAAGAGCCCCTGGCATTTCGTCGAATGCCTAGCGTGCATGTCCAGAGCATGAGCAGCACGCCCGAACTACAGTCGCCGACACCCGAGCGCCGCGAGCCCCTGCCGCCCCGCTGCTGCCTTCCCTGGCTTTCCCCGCACGCTCCGCTAGCCACCCGCCCCCGCTGCGACCTCCTCCACACCACAGCACGCTCCCAGGCGCCGGTCAGCACCGACCCGAGCCACCGCCGCCGTCATTTGCTCGGGCATGGCACCGCCCGAGCCGTTCGCCCCCGCCAACGCAACCCCCCTCCTTAATTGATGACCACCGCCGCTCACCAACCTCCACTGCCCTCAACCACCTCACCACTGTCCGCGGTTTGCCATTAATGGCCGCCGCCGCCATAGCTTTCTCTGGAAGCCACGGCATCGCCTCCCCCTTGCTATATAAGCATGCCTGAGCTCGCCCCACTCCCTGTCAACCCTCCACACTCCCCTGGAAGCCACCCCAAGCAGCAGAACGGGCGGAAGTAGCCGTCTTGCTCACCTCCGTCAACCGCGGCCGCCGCCACCGTTCGGATGGTTCGGACGCCGTTCGGCCCTCCCTCTCCAAAATATCACCACCACGAGCCTCCTTGAGCACTCACCGATCCATCCCCGTCACCAATTTGGCTCGGGGACCATCGTAGGCGAAAGCCCCAATTCGCTTCCGCCGGAGCCCTTCGGGTGAACTCGCCGCCAGCGACTCCACCCACTCCGGCGACCATGGCGCACCTCACCAGATTCGCCTCTACCTCCCCATCCTTCCCGTATGCTCAGTTTACGCGGAGACGCCATCGTTCGCCGGCGGCGATCGCCGGAGCCCCGACCCTGCTCTGTTACGAGGGAGAACGGTGGGGTGGACCGGTCAAACATGACAGGTGGGCCCGCGGGACCCACCGTCAGTGACCCCCAGGTCACCCCGCAGGGTTTTAAGTGAAGGCGTAATCGCGAAAGCACGCTTTCTCCACTGGTTAACGTATTTCTTGGAATACGCCTTCGACGTCGCAGCCTACTGCACGGCCGAGCGGCTGGGCTCGGCCCAATAGCACTTCGCGGCTAGAAAGCGCTTAGGGCGCATCCCTGTTTCTCTTCCTTTTTCTTTTTCAGTGTATTTTCAGAAAACTCTACTGTGCTCTTTTCTAATCCAAATTGAATTATTCAAATTTCTACTGACTCCTAAAATCATGATCTATTTATCCAGCTTAGGTGAAAATTTTTCCTAAAAAGTATCTCCACTGGATCAATTAAATAGTGCTTTTAATCATTTCTTTTCAACTTAGAAATTCCATAAGTATTTCATATTAACTCCAAATCAAATGATTCCTTTTCTGTTATTTTTAATTTTTCATCTAGTTTATTATAGGGATAATTGTATTCATACGCTTAGTTGTGTCCCCCTCAACCGAATTGCCCCTTGTTTTTTAAAACACGTGGTCTTGCCCAACCCACTTTGTCGTCTTTTGCTTTTGCCCTTTGACCGTTTGACCGTCACTTTGAAAACTTCATAACTAATTCATACTAAATCAGAAAAATGCAAATAAGATACCAAAATGTTTGGAAAAACATCACCTGTATGTCAATGTCACTTGCATTCATGACAAAAGTGTTGGTAAGTGCCCATCCGAGTTTTAGCTCTTATCATACCACCATGAACAGGAAAATCTAAAAAAAATTGAAAAATTCAAGAAAAATTTGGTGGCAAAGAATTGCAAATGTTTTAAGTGCTTGCCAAGTTTCATGAGGGAATGACATTCGTGGAAGTCGTGGCAAAAAAAACAATCTATTTTCGAGTGTTCATTATTTTTTTTGCCATGACTTCCATGAATGTCATTCGCTCATGAAACTTGGCAAGCACTTAAAATATTTGCAATTCTTTGCCACCAAATTTTTCTTGAATTTTTTTAGATTTTCCTGTTCATGGTGGTATGATAAGAGCTAAAACTCGGATGGGCACTTACCAACACTTTTGTCATGAATGCAAATGGCATTGACATACAGGTGATATTTGTCCAAACATTTTGGTATCTTATTTGCATTTTTATGATTTAGTATGAATTAGTTATGAAGTTTTCAAAGTGATGGTCAAATGGTCAAAGGGCAAAAGAACAAGATGACAAAGTGGGTTGGGCAAGACCACGTGTTTTCAAAAACTAGGGGCAATTCGGTTGAGGGGGACACAACTAAGGGTATGAATACAATTATCCCATTATAGTATTTATTTCAAAAATATTTGAAATAATTTTTTTGGCACTATTTTTGAATTATGTGGTAATTCAAATGTTTATGAAAATAGGAAATGGAGCGAAGATAACTTGTCAAACTTTTGGAGTGCACCCCACACTTCTGCATGCTCATGGCAAGCATCTTGAACACTTGATATGGTGAATGCATGGTAGTTTATTTGCTAGAATAATTTGATCATGACCAAGTTGAATTCAAATAAAACTAGCATATGGCTAATTTTGCATGTGTGTAGTGTTGGCATGTTTCATCGTACCGTGCATCGTGTGTTGCCATGACTAACTTGCAGAGCAGGCATAAGTGAAATATCATTACCGACAGAAGGATGATCACATTTGAGCATGATCATGCCTTGATTGTTGTGCATGTTGAAGCATGCAAGGGTTGTGGCCCTGTTGGGAATTGATGTTGAAGGAATACCTTGTTGTGCTAACCGTTGCAGGAAACTTAATGCCTCCTGAGTCGACCATAGATCGAGTCTTGTTCCAGTAACCCCCATACTTGTTTCGTGCTGCCCCAGGTTCCTGCCACAGGTAGGGTATGGTTCAGTAAGTTGATAACCCCTTTCCATGCACACACCGTACAGAGGGCAATGATGAGGGTTTCCCAGGGATCCGGGACTAAATCCTGTCATCTGGTCAGGGGGCATGGGTGTTTCCAGTTGTGACTGAGAGGGGGGCACCCCTTGTAATCCGCGCGTATTAATAGTGATCCCATGCAGGACGTTGGTCACTTCGTCTCAGAGTTTTTCTTGAACGATGCCTTGGGTGATTCTTGGCATCCGGAAAGATAATCTGGTGTGTGCTGGTCAGGTGTGTTTTCAACCCAAAGACCGTAATGGGAATTAGTCAGTGTCACGGTACTGACTAAAGAAATCCTTTACTTGTGGGTAAAGAGTACACCCTCTGCAGAGTTTAAACCTATTCGAATAGCCGTGTCCGCGGTTAAGGGCTACAGTCTGGGTTGGTCAAGTGTCGGTCTTAGTGTCGGTCTCCGGAGGAAATACTTAAAATGTGCCTGAATTGTTTTTGCTGAATATTTATTATCACCCTGATGCTATCATGAATATTTTGCTATGCTTGTTAATATTACTGTGGTTATACATATTATTATGGATTAACCCGTTTCTCTTATTTTATAGTCCTGAGTGTCTCAGGGGCTGGCTAGACTACCCCGGGCACTCAATTTTATTTTTGAGACCTCTCCGTGGCGTCCCTTGAGTTACTAGGCGGTTTGTCACGCCACTACTCTTGTGGACACCCGATTGGCATTTCTCTTCAAGCCCGACCATGGCGTCACTTGACACCCGACTGGCATTTCTTTACAAGACCTCTCGTGGCACCGCCTGAGTTCTCGGATGGTCCTGTCTTGTCCGATTTCTCTTTTAGACACCCGATTGGCATTTCTCTTCAAGACCTACCGTGGTGTCACTTGACATCCGACCGGCATTTCTTTTATTTTGTTTCCTTTGACTTTCCTTGTTTATCACTAACAATTTTATATGTTTGCATATGCTAATATTTTATCATGCCATGAATTAATCCCTGTCAGCATGCATTTTATATAGTCCAGCATGAGCATACGCATAAAGTTTGGTTCATCATGATCTTGTAATTTAATTATTGCATTCGGTATATCTTTTGTTCATGATGTTTGCGAGTACATTCAAACGTACTCACAGGCTTGTCCCTGGCTATTTACTTGGCCAGGTCAGGATTTCTACAAGGAGTACCACAGCGATGTCCACGCGGAGCCTAGGATGGCAGCCATGCGGGATAGGAATTATCCAGGTCAGCCGTTCCTGTGGGGAATGGAGCCCCATCGACATTGAAGAACCGCGAGACAATTCCGTCATCCACCACCAGAATCACTGTTGTATCATTAGACCTTCATGGTCTTGTATCCAATTCTTGTAATAGCTTGGTAATCTGTAACAAGGACCTGTCCACCAGTAACGGTAATCCTGGGCTGGTGATGACACGAGGGGTTAATTTTCTGGGATATGTCGTGTCCCCAAAATCCGGCCCCGGCAACGGCAGGAACCTGCAACTTCATGCAGATGAGAATGAATGCAGGATGCGATCCTATCTATATGCATATGCAAATGCTCATGAAATGCTTATGCAGTGATCTGGGAATGCTCATGCATGCATGCATGCAATCTTGGTCGGGGGCCCTCCACAGCGCTTCTTCATTTCTCTTGCACGGGGTCATCGCCCCGGCTTTGTACCAGGGGTTACATGCAGCTGAGGCAAGGCCTGTACAAAAGGGTGGCTGCCGGGCAGGGCCCGACAGCCGCGCCTTACGGGTAGAACTTGCAGAGATGCTCAATATTCCATGAGTTTTGCAACTGAGTGCCATCTCTGGTCTCCAGACGGACTACGTCGGGTCTGGTGAGTCGTACTACCCGGTAAGGGCCTTCCCACTTCGGTGACAACTTGTGTGTACCCTTCGCAGACTGAACGCGCCTAAGGACAAGGTCACCTTCCTCAAAACATCGGGCGCGAACCCTGTGGCTATGATAGCGACACAGGGCTTGCTGGCAGCGTGCAGCACGCGTAGCAGCCCGGAGATGGTTCTCCTTGAGTAGCACAGCGTCGTCACGCCGGTGCTGATCTTGCGCTACTTCATCGTAGGCAAGCACTCGAGGCGACCCGTAAATGAGTTCCGTGGGGATAACTGCTTCTGCCCCGTAGACCAGGGAGAAGGAAGTCTGCCCGGTAGCTTGGTTTGGTGTCGTCCTGAGGGACCAGAGAACTACCGGTAGCTCCTTGATCCACCGCCTGCCGTGCTTCTGCAGCGTATCAAAAGTTCTTGTCTTGAGTCCATGTAGCACTTCAGTGTTCGCCCTCTCAGCTTGTCCATTGCTCCGGGGGTGTGCCACAGAGGCGATTGAGACCTTGCATCCGAGGGCATGAACATATTGCATGAAGGCGTGGCTCGTGAACTGGGTGCCGTTGTCAGTGCTGATCCTTGCCGGAACTCCAAAACGACACACCAATTATTTCAAGAACTTGACAGCTGACTGAGCAGTCACCTTTCTCACGGCAGTCACTTCTGGCCACTTTGTAAACTTGTCAATGGCAACGAACAAGAATTCAAAGCCCCCGATTGCTCGGGGGAAGGGGCCGAGGATATCGAGCCCCCAGACCGAAAATGTCCATGTTAGAGGGATTGTTTGAAGAGCTTGGGCAGGCAGGTGTGTTTTCTTGGAATGGAACTGGCAGGCTTCACATGTCATGACTAGCTCGACTGCATCTTGGAGGGCTGTGGGCCAATAGAATCCTTGCCGGAATGCTTTCCCAACTAATGCCCTTGATCCAAGGTGGGAGCTGCACATTCCTCTGTGAATCTCAGCCAGCAGTTCCTTTCCTTCTTCCCGGCAGACACACTTCAATTTCACACCGTTGGGCCTCCTTCTGTACAAAGTGTCATCGACAAACTGATACATACTGGCCCTCCGGGCTACTCTCTCAGCTTCATCTTGGTCGCCGGGAAGCTCTCCGGTTTGGAGGAAGTGGACAATGTGCCTCGCCCAAGTTGGAGCCTGGGGCTCGGCAATGAGGACTAGCGGCACCTACTCTGCTGCGGGAGCATCAGCCTCGTTCGCGGGGTTCGTGGACCCGGCTGGAGGGGGTGGTCCGGCAGGCTGTGAGGAGTTGTTTCCGGTAGGGTCTCTGCCGGGAGCGGACGGCTCTACCGGGAGAGGCTTTTCGTAGTCCAACTTTCTCCTCTTCTGGGCCATTGTTGCTGGGGATACGGAGGGCTGAGTGAGATGGAGAACAAAAGTTCCTGGTTCCACAGGAAGCTTCTGCGCAGCACACTTTGACAGATGATCAGCTATGCTGTTTTCCGCATGGGGTACGTGCTTTGTTTGCAATCCGTCAAAGTGCTCCTCTAATCTCCTCACTTCCTCGACGTATGCCTCCATCAATGGAATTTGATAATCCTTGTTGACTTGTCTCACCACAAGCTTTCAATCTCCTTGAATGATCAGCTTCTTAATTCCCAATTCGGCTGCAATCCTGAGCCCGGCAAGGAGCCCTTCATACTCAGCTGTATTGTTGGTTGCTTCTTCCTGGGCAAAATGCATTTGGACGACGTACTTCAAGCACTCCCCAGAGGGGGCGACAAGAAGCACGCTAGCTCCTGCACCTTGTAGGGAAAAAGCACCATCAAAATACATAATCCATTCTTGGGGCGATTCCTTGCCGGGGATAACTGTCTCTGTTACTTCCTCATCAGGGGTTGGCGTCCATTCTGCAATAAACTCTGACAACGCCCTGCTCTGAATCGTTGATGTACTCTCAAACTTCAAACCAAAGCTAGATAACTCTAAAGCCTACTCCACTATTCTGCCGGTAGCCTCAGGGTTTCGGAGTATCCTTTGCAACGGAAAACGAGTAACAATCGTGATCTCATGGGCTTGGAAGTAGTGGCGAAGTTTCCTCGAGGCCATAATGAGACCAAAGATCAACTTCTGCATGCTAGAGTACCTCGATCTAGCCCCCTGTAACAGGGAGCTGACGAAATACACTGGGCGCTGCACCTCTTTCTTCCTGGCCGCGTCCTTGGGGTTGCTCTCGTTGCCATGCTCACTGCTGTCCTGATCCTTTTTCTGACTCTGCCGGTATCTGCTCACATTCTGCCTTATCCACTTCTCATTGTGCTACCAAGGCTGCGCTGACCACTTGGTTGGTTGCCGCTAAGTATAGCAACAACGGCTCCAGGGGTTTGGGAGCAACCAAGGTAGGCACAGAGGACAAGTAGGCCTTCAACTCTTGCAAAGCTGCATCTGCTTCTGGGGTCCACTTCATAGGACCAGCCTTCTTCAAAATTTTGAAGAACGGCAGGGCGCGCTCGGCAGACTTGGAGATGAATCTGCTTAGCGCGGCAACACATCCTGTCAGGCGCCTCACATCCTTAACTGTCCTTGGCGCTTGGATCTATTCGATGGCTTTGATCCTGTCGGGGTTGGCTTCAATCCCGCGATGGGATACAAAGAACCCAAGCAGCTTGCCCGAGGGAACACCAAACACACACTTCTCTGGGTTGAGCTTAAGATTGATCTTGTGCAGATTAGCAAATGTCTCCTCCAAATCCTGAATAAGGGTGGCCTCATCCTTGGTCTTGACCACAATATCATCCATATAAGCTTCTATGTTTTTGTGCAACTGTGGCCCAAAACAAATCTGGATTGCCCTTGCAAAAGTGGACCTGGCACTCTCTAATCCGAATGGTATGCGGACAAAGCAATACATACCACACGGGGTGATGAACGACGTCTTCTCTTCATCTTCCTTGGACATGAAGATTTGGTGATACCCGGAGTATGCGTCCAGAAAGGAGAGCAAATCACAGCCTGAAGTGGAGTCCACAATCTGATCGATGCGCGGCAAAGGAAATGGGTCCTTCGGGCAAGCCTTGTTGAGGTCTGTGAAATCTATGCAAAGCCTCCATTTCCCATTAGCCTTCCGGACTACCACTGGATTTGCCAACCACGTGGGGTGCAATACTCCTCTGACCAAACCAGCTGCCTCAAGTTTCTTGATCTCTTCTGCAATGAACTGTTGCCTCTCCAAGGCCTGCTTCCGGACTTTCTGCTTGACAGGTCGGGCGTGTGGGCAGACAGCAAGGTGGTGCTTGATTACCTCCCTGGGAACACCGGGGATATCAGATGGTTGCCAGGCAAACACATCGATATTCGCCCGCAGGAAGACAACGAGCGCGCTTTCCTATTTGTCATCGAGGGTGGCGCTGATGGTGAAAGTACCATCAACGCTAGCCAACCCTGCCGGGACCTTCTTCACTTGGGGTGCAGCGACCTTGGATCTCTTACTGTTGGAACACTCCGGCACGTCGTCAACGGGTGCCGTGCACTTGGTGGGGGCACGCTTCTCGGACTCTTTGCTGGAGTCCCTACAGTCTCTCTTCTTTCCTTTACTTTCCTTGGCGGGAGCTGCCGCCGCTTCTGTCGTGACCGCGTCCCGGTACATCTTGTCCACACAAATGATTGCATCCTTCTCACCTGATGGGATGGTGATGACTCCCAGTGGCCCAGGCATCTTCAAGGTGTTGTAGGCATAGTAGGATGCTGCCATGAACTTAGCCAGGGCCGGGCATCCAAGAATCCCATTGTACGGCAGGGGGAGATCAACCACATCAAACACAATCCTCTCAGTCCGGTAGTTAAGCTCTCCCCCAAACGTTACCGGCAACATGATCTTCCCCTTAGGATGGCTCCTGCCGAGATTAACTCCTTGAAACGTGCCGGTAACCTCTAGCTCTTCCTCTCCTATATGAAGCTTGCTGATAACAGCCGGGGAAATCAGATTCAACCCGACCCCGCCGTCTACCAGCATCTTTGTGACCCTGAGGTTGCGAATTATCGGAGAGACCAACAACGGCAAACACCCTACCGCAGTGGTACGGCTAGGCTGGTCCTCCTCGTCAAAGATGATGGGCGTACGGGACCATTTGAGCGGTTTCCGGGCCTCTGGCGTTGGTTCCACGACATTGACTTCTCGTGCCCACCATTTGAGCTGGCGGTGAGAAGCGTGCAAAGATGCACCTCCGTCAATACATAGGGCGTCCGTGGCCTTCTGAAACTCCTGCTCACTGGTTTCCTCTTCATCCCCTCCATCACTCTCATCATCACAGGTTTCCTTCTCTCGACCTCTGACGGGCTTTCCATGGTTCCTAAAGGGTTTGCCGGGGCAGTTTACTTTACCACCTCGGCCCTTACCGCCATCAACATTCTGACCTTTTTCCTTATCACGCTTCTCATACTGTGTTCTCTGTTTCTTGACAAGCTGCTCAACCTGATAACACTCTTGAAGGTCATGGCCCTTGGTCCGATGAATCTTGCAGTATGGCCCATCACCTTTCCCGGCTTTCTCGGCAGCAGTGGCTTCCCGGCAGTCAGTGTACACAGCAGCTTCCTTGCCGGGGGCCTTAGCTTTAGCCTTCTTGCCAGTACTAGGCGTACCCGATCCTTCAACAATCATCACTGCCTTATCTCTCCGCTTCTTACTGCGCCTCTTACTCTTCTTCTGACTAGTTGATTCATCCTCATCCTCTGAATCAACATTGGTGCAATCTTCCTCTCCGGGCAACTTCCTTCCCTCCTCCATCCGAGCACACTTATCTACTAGGGTGTAAAGCTCCTTCACAGTCTTGGGCAACCGTATGTTCATCTTGGAAAAAATACGACGGTTGCGCACGTTGGACTGGAAGGCAGCTATTACAGCTGCCGGATGGATATTTGGGATATTTCTATGAACCTTGCTGAATCTCTGTAAATACTTATAGAGGGTTTCTCCTTCCTTCTACTGGAGAAGCTGCAAGTCGTTGGGCCTGCCGGGTTCTTGATGACCGCCAATGAAGGCTCCAATGAACTCGTGGCACAGGTCAGCCCATGATAAAATGGAGTTCTCCGGTAGGTGCATCAGCCAAGACCTCACATTGGAATTGAGGGCCAAAGGGAAGCAGTTGGCGAACACCTTCTCATCTCTTCCCCCGGCAGCCTGAACAGCGATGGTGTAGATGCTCAGGAACTCTGCGGGTTCAGCCTCCCATCGTACTTCTCAGGTATCTCTGGCTTGAACATGCGAACGGACGGCCAACGGACTTGCCGCAGCTCTCGTGTAAAGGCAGGGCAGCCAGCCTCGAAGGGTAGGCACCCTCCAGCACCGAGCGTGGGCTCGTCGACATTGAGGCCGTCGTACCCGTCAGTCCGACGAAGGTCATCGCGGTGTTGCTCGACGACACGCGCGTCTCCTCTCCGCCTATCCTCCGGGGCTCGACGTTGGCCTGGGCGTACTCGAGGGTCAGAAGAGGCCATCAAGATGTCGTCGGGGTCTTGATTTGGTTGCACTCGCACTGGCTGTCGCGGCGGGGATTGCACCATGGGGACGGCCCCTTCCGTACGGTCAGCAGCATGAGCTGTTGCTGTAGCTTGGGGAGGTCGCGGCGGGTCAGCTCGCCGTGAGCCCCCAGCTCCTGCGAAACCGAGCAGGCTTTGGATGGTGGCACGCCATTCGTCCATCTGTTCGGCCGCTGGCGGAAACCTCAGTACCAGCTGGGCTCGCGCCGTAGCCTCCGAAGCCGTACTTGGCAGGGATGATGCTAAAGTCGATCATACCGTCGCTCAGCTCTTAACGGTGCCGGCGGCGGTAGCACTGCGCCCCCACTGTTGCCGCGGGGCGACCAACTGGATGTGGTGCGGCGAAGGCGCTCGAGGGCCAACGGTTCCGTTGGGCGCAGCGGCTTGGTCGCCTCATTCTGGTGGAGGTGCACGCGCTGCGACCACGCCCGTGATGGGGGCGGCTGGAGGACGACGGTTCGCCCTGGTCCGAGCGCCGTTGCTGTGGCTGTGCCTGTCGGTGGGAGAGAGGGGCGCGGATGGAGTGACCCCCTCACCCGTACCTTGGGGAGCATGGCCGTCGGGGTGTTGTTGATGCTGCTCTCCTCTGGTGCCTCCTGCTCCTGTGTCGGCTGTGGGGGAAGTAGTGACGGCACCGCCTGCTCCGACCACTTCCCCAGCAGCGTCCGCGTCCTCGTGCGCCTCCGCACCTCCCGCAGCGTTGGAGGCCGCGGGCGGCGGAGCCTTCAAGGTAGATGGGTGAGCCGAAGGACCGGGCTTCTTCTTGGGCGCCATGGTCGATGGCGTCGTCGAAGAGGAAGATGGTGATGAAGTCGACGCGCTGCGCATGTCTTTAGGTTGGCGCAAGCGTCCCCCCTACCTGGCGCGCCAAAGATGTCATGGGAAACCACGGCCACCTATGGGACCTGGGGGTCCCTTGCTGGTTCGGCAGGGGGGCGACGCGTTGCACAAAGAGCAGGCTAGCGTGGGGCAGTGCGGCGGAGATCACACAAGCAATTTACCCAGGTTCGGGCCGCCGTGAGGCGTAAAACCCTACTCCTGCTTTGGTGGATTGATGGTGGAAAAGGTGGTGGCGAGCGTAGTACATTTGCCCAGCAGGGGTTGCCTTAGGCAGCAGCGGCTACGCGCGTATGGGGGTGTGAGTTATCCAATCTTCTAACCCTTTCTACAGTTGCCATGGGCCTCCTTTTATAGATGAAGGGGTTACCACAGTGGCAAAGTAGTCATTATGCACTGGTAAGATTGCAAATAGCGCTATCATACCTAACTCTACGGGCTGGCAGGGTGCATTAAATGCACCACTTAGTGTCACATCGCTGGTTGCCTGGCAAGGCTTGCCGGGCTATCTTGCCAGCCCCGCGCCCGCTCGCTTGACACGTCACAGGACGGGTGTCATCTGTGGGTTTCTCTTGTGGGAAATGGCTGCCATGTGGCGAATGGCTACCACTTAATCATCTTGCGGCCTGACACCACACTGATCGACGACGTGGGTCGTGGTAGAGTGGTTGGTGAGGTGGTTTTGCCTCCGTGAGCCCCGGCAGGCCCTGCCGGGGCGCTCTGGTTGTCTGTTTCTGGGGGTGGCCTCGCCCCTTGTCGGGCTCCCTGCCCGGCAAGGGAGGCTTCTCTCTTGACGATATCCTGCTTCTCTGGCTTGGTCTTGGTCCTTCTGATCTGCATGTTGGTCCTTCGAATCTCTGGGTTCCTTGCACTCTGATCTAGGCTGGTTCTTCAATCTTTTTCCCGTGCCTGTGCACAGTCTGGGCAACAGACCCAGGGTTTGTTGCACCGACACCGCGCCCCCTAACCACAACGGACAAGGATCTCCTTGTGATGATATGTTGAGCTGGCCGTTTTAATTGCACGCACGCACGAGCCACTGTGGTGAATACAAACTCATCACACATGCGCACAAACACGCCCGCAACGCCCGCATGCATGCATGCAATACTCACACATATCGATTTAGCTACACTTCAGTCGACTAAATCGACTTTTGGGTCAGTCAATTTTCAGGTGGTGGGGGGGGGGGGGGGGCTCGCCGGAGTTAAGAAGAACCAGCCGCAGCGGGGAGGGGGGCTCGACGGAGAGGTACCCCACTATCTATCTTAGGGTTCAGGGTGGGGGCGGTGGTCGCTGGCGGTGGGGGGGCGTGGTGGTGGGGCGGTGGTGTGGGGATCGCCGGAGAAAAAGCACGGCGTGGGGGGCCTAGAGGGATGGCCGGGGCGGCGACGAACCGGCGGTGGGTGTGGTTTCGGGGCGGGCGGGGCGACGAGGCGGCGCGGGAGCGCCGCCGGCCGCGGGCGGCGGGGGCCGGTGGTTCAGCCCGTGGTGGCTGGCGGCTCAGGGGGTGGAGGTTGAAGATGAACTGCAGGCCCTTGATTTCGTATCCAACGGATGGAAAATCGACTGACCAGAGATGAAAAAGCCAGTCGACTGATGTGTAGCCTCACCCCGCACATACACATGCACGCACGCAACACTCGCATGAACACACGCACGCATGCAGGCATGCAACACTGACACGTACACATGCACTCATGAACACACGCACGCACGCACACATGCATGCAACACTGAAACGTACACATGCACGCACGCAACACTCGCACGCCTGCATGCACACTGCACATGACGCAAGACACAAGCTCAACCTATACGTGCATGCACCCTTTGTTAAGGACATGGATTGTTACGGGTATTAATCAATCTTATCTATGATAAGCAAAACATTGATGTTTGCAGCAGTCTTTATGAATCACAACGTATCGAACGGGCTATCAACGTATATACGAAAATTTAAAAATTCTCTTACTGCATTATATAGTAGGCTTATCTACATGAAATAGATGACGTCACACTCAATGAACAATCATCGGTTTATGAAATGCCCGCTTCTGACCGCCCTGGCCCACCAAAAGTTCCTCTGTCGTGCGCTGCCTACGTTGGGTCACTGACATGCAGGCCAGGTACCCAATGAGCCCACACGTCAGTGGAAGAACGGCGCGGTGTCGTACGTCAGAGACGAGGGCGCCGCTCGCTGCATGCCCGGCTGAACACGCCTCCTTGCCACATTCAAACGCCTCCATGAAACCCGTGTGGAAGCCGAGAAGCCCACTCTGGACACACGTCCGTTCATGACCGGGCCGGCATTAAACGCAACGCCGGCCGAGCTCCTCCCGTCCGCCGTCTATTTAATCTCCTATTTAAACGAGGCCACACGCCGGCCAAGAATCGCACACCTCCGCCGCTCCCCTATCTCCTCCTTCACCATTTTGTCCACTCTTACAATGGCTTACGAAGAGTAGTTATCTGGCATCCAAGCCGGCTGGGTGGCTCGCCGAGCCCATCGGATACGAGCTATGCAGCTCGCTGATCCACCTCCCTCCCCTTGCCCGACGGAGCTAGTTGCTGCCTCAAGCCGGCGCGTGGTTCAGCAACTCGTCGCTCCAGGCCAGCAGGACGAGGAGCGGCGAGCTGCTCCACGCCGGCACGGCGGGGAGCACGGGCATCGTCGCTGCCATCCACGCCGCCGCCTCGTACCGCGCCTCCCGTGTCTGCAACCGCGTCTCCCATTTCTCTGGCCGAGACACCCATGCCTGCGGCTGCGCCATGCAAGCAGAGACAAAAGCCAGGTGCGCGGAGAGCGACGAGTCGGTGGCCAGCGCCTCCGCGTCCGCCGTCATCATAGAGGAGAAGTAGAACACGGGAGGCCGCCACCGCTTGGGTCCCATGAAGGCCACCTCCGAGGCGACGCCGGCGTACACAGCAGGTGTCTTGCCGGATCCTTTTGTTGCGAGGACCTTTGTCGACCCTGCATGGTGTAACACCCCAAAATTTTGGTCTTGATTTTTAGCAAATTCTTTATTTGATTGGAAGGAGGTTATTTCAATTTTTCTAAAAGACTCTCCTTCTCAAATCTTTTATGACAAATATTTTATGAGTTCTTCCCAATCTTGATTTTGGTCTTGAGGGTTTCAACATGTGTTGGTTCAACACAAATACTCTGGGATTGTTTTACTAATTCTTTTATTAATAAAGAGTTCCTATAATTTTTTATTTCTACTTCCCTATTCAAAAATACTCTCTTACCATGACTTGCATTTCAAAAATTTCTTCTCAAACCCTCCTCCCTACTTTGGGTCAAGCCAAGCATCCAATTCCAGCAAGTTTCAACCTCTTTTAGATTTTGTTTCTATAGATTTTATCCTCAAACCTTTTTCTGTAATTTATTTTGGACCCCTCAAGTTTACAAAGTATCTGATTGCTTTGAGCTTTGGTCCCAAATAAATTCCTCTGGCTAGTCCTTAGTACCCTCAACCTAGATCCATCAAGAGTTGCTGGTCCACAGTTCAAATTTCAAAATTTGCTTGCTGCAAGTTTGGACCAGATTTGCCATTTTTGGTGAAATTCATTCCTTTCCTTTTCCAATAATTCTGAGAAAATTTAGGTAGTCTCTGGATGCATCAAGAGACCACCCCTCCAATTTTCAGCTCAAGAAAAATTTTCCACGTGCGTCAAACATTTCGTCGAACAGCTGGCGTGCACCGTTCCTGTCAAATTCAGAAAGTTCAGAGGGTTCAGTGTCGTTTTCGTCAGAGCTCGTCGTCGATCTCGCCAGTGCACGCATTGGCGCCTTGCTCCCTGTTCCCCCTTCTTATCCAGTCCGCCGCACGGTTGCTTGGCCGGTTGCGAGCGTCGGTGGCGACTTGTCGCGTCAACGCCGGCGCCTTCCGCAGTGGCAGTACCTCCCGTGGCGACTGGCAGAAGCCAGCGTTGCAGAACACCGTCCTCCGCACCGCCCGAGCCACTGGTGGCCTACACATGTTCACCTCCTGCTCTGAGCACGCTGCAGAACCGTCGCCGTGGCCTGAGAAGCGCAGAGCGCGCTCTTTGCCACCGACGAGCCCGTGAGCTCCGTCCCGCCGAGACCACGGGAGCAGGCCAAATCCAACCAGGTTTAACCTTTGAATGGTGCCAGTGGACCAATCCGAAGACACCCAGTCGCCTAATCCTTCCATCCAACCCCTGCCTCGCCGTAATCGCTCGCCGGAGTTATCCCGTTTTCGGCAACCGCCTCGGGCCGGCTATAAATAGAGGCCCCGAGCCACCCATCGACCCACCACCTCTCCACCTCTCCTCAGAACCACGCCACACTCATCAGAGGGCTTCGGGAGGGTCTTCTTCCCCAGCTCCGGCCGCCCCGATCCGCTTCGGGCACCGGCAAAATCCTCTCTGGTGAGTGAGCCCCCGCTTCCCAAACTTTGGCAGCAACCTCCTAGTCCACCACCTCTTCTAACACGAGCCTCAATTCGGTGTTGGCAGCTCTCCTCCGACGAATCCGTGCTCGCCCGAACCGCCGTCCGCCGGAGTGGAAGCCGCCGTCGACGTGGTGCTCCCCGACGGCTACTTCCACCACCCACCGACGCAGAACTGACCCGTGAGTACAACCATACCCTTGCCCTCCTCTGGTTCGCCATCGATCGCCGCCGGCGATCATCGTTCGCCTCTGCCGCCGGTGGGATTTTCAAACCTGACACGAGGGACCCCCTCGTCAGCCTCTCCTCTTCTTCTTCGAAATCGTTTTCTGTTGGCGCCTTTGGGTCGGGTGCGTTTTCTTCTCTGGAAGGCGTATTCCAACCGAAGCGTTTTCTGTTTCTTTTAAATAGTCCCTGGATAATTTTCTGTTTATAACATATTAGTCCCTGGACTAAAACCTCAATAACTTTTAAACAAAAGATGATTTTGAGTTGATTCTTTTTCTGTCATCTTTATTTTTATGTCTAGTTTTTTATCATAACTATTTGAAAAATATTTGGAACAATTTTTATGCACGCACGGTATTTACGTTAGTACCCAATTTTTCTTTATAACGTAGATACCGAAGGAGGTGACGGTGCCGCCAACCTTGCCGAGCTAGACTCCGACTACTCCGAACCAGGCAAGCATGTTTGAACCTTTGATATGATGAGTGTTTTTCATGTTTGCTTGAGTGGTTTTCTCATGGCATGTTTATATAAACATTTGTTGAATGTTATATTCCATGCAAAGCAAGATGCAAGTGAGCTTTGAAACTTGATGTGTTCATAAGATGGTGAGACAACCTGATCATGTGGTGGCATGATAGGTTGCAAGCTGGTATTGTTGAAGCATGCCAGTTCTATATCAACTGTTTAACTCCAGTGTTGACGTGGATCGAGTCTTGTTCCCATTCATCCCCTTTTTCGTGCTACCACATGTTTTCTGCAAAGAATGCGGTTTAGTAAGTTGCAAACCTCTTTCCAGGTACACACCAAATAGAGGGGCCGGAATGAGGGTTCCATGGCCCTGGATTAAAGCCCGTCTTCCGGTCAGGGGGCATGGGTGTTTCTGGTTGGGACCGAGAGGGGGGCACCCCTTAGAGCGCGCGATATAAATTTGATCCCATGCTATTCGAGGTGTTGGCCTCCCCGTCTTAGAGTTTTTCTTGAACGTTGTCTAGGGTGATTCCTGGCAGCGAGATGTGAAATGGGTGTGTACTGGTTAGATGTGTTTTCTTCTAAAATACCGTAAACGGAACTAGTCCTTTGTGACTACTGAAATCCGTTGGCTGTGGGTTAAGAGTACAAACTCTACAGAGTCAAAACTATTCGAGGAACCAAGTCCTCGGTCAAGGACGTTGGTTGACCTATCAGTGTCAGTCTCAGTGTCAGTCCCAGTGTCAGTCTCTGAAGAACAAACTTGTTAACTGACAGTGGTAAACCCGGCTGAATGTTATTCTTGTGGATGGACTAACCTGTTTATGATTATGTACCGAGTATTCCGTGGGATGGTGCTACCTCCACGGACTACTCGAATTCGAATGATGAATTATAAGCCCTTTATGTGATGTCGCTCAGACGTCCGACTATGGCATGCTTGTTATTTACTTTTGATATAAGCCCTTTATGAGATGTCGCTCAGACGTCCGACTGTGGCATTCTTGTTATTTACTTTTGATATAAGCCCTTTATGAGATGTCGCTCAGACGTCCGACTGTGGCATTCTTGTCATTTACTTTTTGATATAAGCCCTTTATGAGATGTCGCTCAGACGTCCGACTGTGGCATTCTTGTTATTTACTTTTTGATATAAGCCCTTTATGAGATGTCGCTCAGACGTCCGACTGTGGCATTCTTGTTATTTACTTTTGGATATAAGCCATTTATGTGATGTCGCTCAGACGTCCGACTGTGTCATCCTTGTTATTTCCTCTCATTATAAGCCCTTTTCGAGATGTCGCTTAGACGTCCGACTGTGGTATGTACTGTCATTTACTTTTCAGTATAAGCCCTTTATGTGGTGTCGCCCTGACACCCGACTGTGGCATGTTAATTTTATTTTTACCTTTTCGAGGCGTCGCTTCAGACACCCGATCGGTCTTCAGCTATTTTATTGGGATTTCGGGAGGACTACCGCCTGAGTTCCTTCTTATTTATCTTGCAATGCAAATTTATTACCTGAGTGTGCATTGCTAATCTGCTCATGTGCACCATGTTTGCATTCGTTATATCTTATGTCCAAACTGTCTTGCGAGTACATTCAAAGTACTCACCTGGCTTGTTGATTTGGCCAGATGTTGACGAAGGCGATCTTATGGATGAAGAGTACGATAGCGAGTCCGACGCCTAGAGGAGTCCCAGTCTGTCCCTTGCGATCCAGGAGTTGGTCACCTGTATTATATACGCTTCCGCTACCTTAATAAAATCATCGAGCCTCACTCCGACGCTTGATGAGTTGTAAGATTTTGGAGTCATGTCACCCACTTCTCTGTGACATATCCACCACCACTTTTATTGCGAGTCAGTAGTTATGCCACCATACCCTTTGTATCATATCCGCCTTTATGTGTAATATTGGCGTGCTTGTAATAAATTGTTGAGCAGCCTCAGCTCAACCATGTATAATATTTAGTACTTCTGGATTTCTGTATCAAGGATTTGTCTACCAGTAAGATTTTTCTATACTGGTCTGACGAAAGGGGCGATTTTTTCAATAAATGTTTTATTGGAAAACCGGTCCTGACACATGGGCTCCACGGAAGCGGAGAAGCCCCCTTCCACCTCCATCTTGGGCATCAGCAAATGATGTCAGTTGAGTAGTGGGGAAGCGAGCCGTCCTTTGCGCTGAAGCATATACCTCCGGGGCTCCCGGCAGTCCGGTGATCGTGCTGCCGGACATGACGAAGACAAATGGATCGGCGGGTGACCATTTAGGCTAGGTATTATTATACCTGTGCTATTCAGGACTAGCACCGCTTAGTTGATTTGAATGTAATGAAATCCGTCATGGTTGTATGAAAATCCTGTATTTTATATGAATTCTGTCATTGTTTATATGAAATATCGCCGTGTTTGCATGAATTTCGTCCGGTTGGTTGAGTTGCTGTCAGAATGTGTGCGGCTATGGTTGGATGGCGTAATTTGCGGGTCGCCGGTCGGTCTGCGGCCGACTCGGGTGGCGTGGTGGGACAAAAAAGTACGGAACTACTATGCATACGATTTTACTCTGTCCGACTCTATACGATGCCTAATCTAGTGGTGTGCTGCCGTTTGGATCAGGAGTTGAACGGCTTGATCTGCTATGTCGTATGAAATCGGACAAGCAAGAGTCATACGCATAGCAAGACTCAAAAAAGTACTACTAGATAGTAAGTGTTTACTACTTTATCTACGTACTAATTGCAACACATGCATGTGTTAGCAGTATAATGACCACGTACGGATTTGATGGTAAGATTTGTGTAAGTTGGATGTCATATTATTGCTCTAACATGTGGTCAAAGTTAGCCTCCAAAACGCATTTTATACCCTATATGGATTGAGGGAGTACATGCATTGCTGAGGTTTCTCTTAATCCTTGCGTGCAACGTTTTTATTGAAGCTTGAAATGTGAACATGTGAATGGGAGGGACTACTACAATCCTTCCAAAAGAACTATAGTACTAATGGCATCATACTCTCTCTGTTCACCACCTCACATGCTCAGTACTTTTGCGAACTATGGAAGTAACAAACTTATTCCACCACCCAGCATCTATTATGGATGCATTGTGGATTTTAAATTGAGTCATATAGACCGAAAAGTAGGCACTTAGGGCATCAACAATGTATGCTTTTTGTTTCCTCTAAGCCCTCTCTCCTCTTAGAGGCAGGCCTCTATACATTGCATGAACTGCCTCTAACAAAAAATTGGCTAGCATCGCGTCTAACCTTAGAGGCTGCCTCTAACAATGTAACAATCCATCTGGTCCCAATTGTCAGCCTTAGTAAGCATAAGAAAGTAGGAGTACAAGAGAAATAGTACTGATTGGACAAATGTGTTGCTAATCAATACTTTTTAAATTTATGCTAGGGCCCACCTTAGAGGCTGGTTAGAGTCTCTATACATTGTGGTTTTTTCATTTGATAAGAGGCAAACCATGTGGGGCCTACCTTAGAGGCAAGGCTCTATACACTAGAGATGCTCTGTACATATTACTTTTGATGTGTCCCGTCAACTCACAGAATGAGGAGAAGCTTGCTTAGTACGCCGTCTCCCCCGCTCACGGGTGCGGTGGCTCACAGAGTCGCAGGACGAGGAGAAGCTTGCTTACTACGCCTACGCCCGCTCCCTCGCACATGCGCGCGGTGGCTTGTAGGACGAGGAGAAAATTTTACTACGCCTACTCCTCGTCCCTAACTTGGTTAGAGAGATTATCATATTGTTTGAAATATATGTCTTTTAGTACTAGTAGGAGTAGTACAGTGGTACATAGGAGTAGTACTACAGCAATTTCCTTGGAGTCCGTGGTGCAGCAAGCTACCCTAGGCTATTTTACTACTCCGTCCTTTCCGGTTTATGGCTCAATTTCAAAATCTCTCCAACCAAGGTAGACGGTGAGTGGTGGAATTAATTTTGTAGTTTGCACAAGTAATTAGTACGCTCATTTTTCTCAAGAAGTTATGTTTACCGATGCATTAATTACAACGAATGCATGCATGACCACTAAATTTCCATGAACTTCTACATGCATTGGTGAGTTTTCTCTTGATACTGCTTGCATCGGGTGATTTAATGCACCTCGAAATCCAAACATGTGATGCTACTACTAGTAGAACTGAGACTTATAAAATGGAAAAATGAATTTTTTTTAGATGAGCCCTATAAACCGAAAAGGAGGGAGTAGTAAGTAGTACTACCTCCATAGTGGGTATGTACTCCGTAAAATCCGATTTTCCCAAAACTAAGTCGCTCAACCTTTATTTGCTTGTTTCCCTTCCTGCCTCATTGCCTCGAACAGACTATGCCAAACTCCCCTGCCTGCCGCGCGGGAAAAGACCCGTCCTCGCCTTTTTTAGTCCGGGTTTGTATCGATGGATCGCGCGAAGCAGCAAAAACCAAGCCGTGTCTTGTACTCCTCCGTCTTACTAAAAGAGTGGAGACGCTCGCTTTCATGAATTCTGTACTTCCTCTCGCCGACATGTGAGACATATAGCAACCGGGTCGATGTGTCATGCACCAAACAACAGGGCAGAACAGTAGGGGGGACGCACCCCAGTGTAGCGCCCCAGTAATAGTAATGAGCAATGAGACGTCAAATCACAATGCCGCACCTTCCTAGACGGACGAAGCAACCATTATTTCACACTTCGCTGAATCCGCTTCACCATCATCTCCTTCAAGAAAACCACGTATTGCTTCTACCATTGTTCTGCCTCAAGAGGGACGCGCATCGCCTTGGTACATCATGACACGTGGGACCGCATGACAGGCCATGCTCCCCCGCCCACCACTCAGTAAAATCACCTCATTTTTACTACTTCATCCATCTCGGTTTACAGGGCATGCACGTCATTCTAGGTTGAGAATTTAACTAGTAGCTATATATGTGATGAACGATATATGTTTAGAAACTACATCCCCTTAAGAATCCAATGATATACTTTTTGTGACATAGTATCTCATATTTAGTTAGTCAAATGGATGACCTAGAACTACGTGCATGCCCTATAAACCGAGACGGAGGGAGTAGTATCTTTTTAGATCAATATAGTTGGGATTCACCAAGGAGCAAAACCAAGTAGTAGCATGATCCTGTCGTGTTGGCGGAGCAACTCAAGCAGGGTCAGTCCGCACACAAAATGGCGACACACTTAACAGGACCCCTTTGGCTGACATGTGGCTCATCCACCGTCTTGTTCCACGTGCGAGTGCGATGCACCAAATTATAGTTCGAAGCAGCGGTTGGACATGGAGGCACCCCGGTCGTAGCGTCGCAGTAGTAGTAAATGAGCGATGAGGGGTCAAATCACAAAGCCCCACCTTTCCCGCATTAAGCTGGACAGACGAAGCAACCATCATTTCACTCTAGGGTGCAAGAGCATAAAGAAAAGAGAAATCCAATGATGCATGCGGCAGCTACCTAGGGCACCCTAGGGTAGGAGCCTCCACTACAAATCCGCTTCTCCCTCATCCTCTTGAAGAAAACTGATGATGCGTGTGACGGGTAGGGTTTGTAGGTGTACTACGGTGTGCAGGGCCATGGCGTAGTAAACGGGAGAGGGATTGAGTTCGAGTCGACGCCTTAACATGGGTGGGCCGTTTGGTTTTACGGGAACGAGGCAGCATTTTGGGTTCAGGGACCAGTGGAGATATACGTAGTATAAAAAAATTGTGGACGTAGGTTCGACCGAAAGGCAATGACGCATGGGCCCCGCATTTTGATATACCCATGGCCGCGTGAAATTTGCTACTCAAAATAATGCATAAAAGTTCCTCCAAAAACATCTATAACTAATGGGAAGTGAATGTATGCTTAAAATGAAAATGTAATACAAAGAGAAAAAATGAATTGCAGTTAAAAGAATGACATTTCTAACAAAAATGTGAATGTGAACTACATATGTGTGCACGTGACCAACACATACATTGTCAATACAAAATCTAATGCAAGAAATAACTTATGAGTAACATGCACGAATTGATGATGTGGTGCTTGCATGCATAGAGTACAAAAATAATGTGATTTATGACTTGCATTCAAGACGTGTTCTTGTGCCATAGTTGCATGTCCAGGAAAAAAGCTACTAGTCGGTTGTACTAGCTATTTAGGAATAGAGAAGACGTATACATGGAAGTTGTAGGGAAAGAGATGACATGTCTCTCAATTCCTATGAGTAGGGATTGGAAAAGAGATGTCATTTGGTTCACATCATAGGAACTTTTCTATTGAATCTAGAGATGACATGTATCTCAATTCCTATGAGGAGGGATTAGAAAAGAGATATCATTTGGTTCACATCATAGGAACTTTGTTATTGAATATACGCTAATGTTTATTTTCTTTGAAATTATGGGAGTATAGGAATCCATTCATATGAACCAAGTGGCTCTAAAGAGCTATAAAAATGATATCATATTTATTTTCCTTTGAAACGTGGAGTATATGAATCTATTCCTATGAACCAATTGGCTCTAAAGGAAAAAATCCTATAAAAATCATATCATATAGAGTTCCTATGATATTCCTCCACACCAAAGGATGGTTGAAATTGTTGCAGGTCATATGACGGTCTTTCTTTGTACACTCCTCCCCCATCTTTATAGTTACCTCTCGAAAATGAATGAAATGATATATACTGGGTATTCTACATGTGCATTTTGGTATACGAAAACTCAGTAGAAGTTTGCGAAGTTCGAATTTTCAATAAAGCTATATGCACTACATTTTGGAATGGAGGGAGGAGCATATGGCAGTTGCTGACACTCACGTGGTAGATTTGTGTGTCGGAGGAGTGGCTATTCTGTTAAATGACATGGCAAAACTAACACTGTTGGATGCCAATCTAACGGTTCTTACGGCGTTCTTCAGGAAACGGCTTTGGCGAACGTTTGTCAGATTTGATTTACGGACACATGCATTGCATTGATACGTGCCCCCTCTCTCTCACGCACACACGCACCCTCACGAGTCACGACTCTCCCGAGTCCTCTCACACCCACCGTCTATCTGTAGGTAGACGTCACACACATATGTGCTATTCACACCCTACCCTCAGAACTTCTAAAAAATAAAAGACATCGCGCACCTTTTATTTTAACTCACACGTCACACACTTTTACTATTACTCTTTTGGCGAACGTTCTTTGGGTGTAGTATATTGTACTCTCACGAAGAGAAGCGGTGCACGCCCGCACTAGTTCTCTCACACCCACTCGCGGGTACACGTAGGAGCACATTTTTTTTTGAAGCTAGGAGCGCATTTGTTTACAAAGAGGCATCCCAATTGACATTTTGACTAGTCTAGTTTTCAACTTGATGGAGGGTCAGGGACCGCACGTGAATGATACAGTATTGTGCGTCCTGGATGCGGTGGCACGTTATTGATCGAGTTTTATTTTTACTTAAACTTTAAATAAAAATAGTGGTTCACGCGTATTCAATTTAATAACGACTGGTACAACAAAATCACTCCACTATATATATAAGTAGGAGCCTCGGCGCTTGCTTTACTAGGGTTCCTCTCTTTCACTCTCTCATGCTCTCCAGATCTAAGCAAGACATAGGTGGCCACACTCTCTCTCTGCTCATGGCTGGTCACAAATCCGACTGGACCACCTCGACGGGGGCAGGGGTGTAGGTGCATCGTTCATGCGGTCGTCGGCGGCAAGGGAGGAGACCAACAGCTGCCCGTGCGTCCTGATCGACGACCGTGCCGTTCACTCCGAGACAGCGCCGACTCGGGAGGGCCTCCGACCCCTTCTTCCTCCCTGCGGTATTGTGGCCAAGATGCGGCCTCCCGACGCCGTCTTTGCCACATGCCGACGACCCTCAGGTATATATTCCTTCGAAACCTGCCTTGCTCTACTGCCCGAGCTCCCCACATGGCTGCGTGTGGATCTTTTTCTACTTTCGTCGGCTGTTCCAAAGCCACCTAGACAGTTACTATTATTAGAGGTAAAGCTAGTTCATACAGTCGAATCTAAGAGTTGGTTCAAATAGGGAAGAAAGTGGGAAAGTTGTAGCATGAATCTAGGACTTGGTTCTAAGAGGAAACGGGGGAAAGTAGTAGATACTGGCTACCCAACCGGTCTCTTGGCTGAAAAGGCGAAGAAAGCGTGGTGGATGGCGAAGGGTGGGGGGAAGTGGACCTGTCTCTTGGTCGAAAAAGGAAAGAAAGTGAGGGGTGTTGGGGGACAACGCAACTGAGAACGAGCAGGTCTAGATTTCCTGTGCTCACATAGGAAAATGTCACCGAGGAGATAAAAATGGGACAAATGCAGACATGTGACATGCAAAGCTTCATTTATTAGGTTATAGACTCATATTGCATTGGGACATGTGATGTTACAGTAACTAGCTAAGTTACTCAAACTACCTCTCTCCTCATTAACTCATTGCCACATAAGCAAATTTGCTGAGTTGGACTCGCTGTTACTGCTGAAGTTACTCCCACTGTGGCTGGTCTTAATCTAGTGGCAGTGTTGATGTGATGTGATGCTACTTACTTAAGGGCACTTTCATACTGTCAATGTAGTGCCAATTATAACACAATAGATGCTGCTGTTAATCATATACCACTGCAAATAACTATCACTGTTTAAATAACCGTATTTCATATTTGCGCAAACAGGGATGTTTGTCTCCATATCGTTTCTATCTGCGCAATCAAAAGTACACACCTCAGTTTTAGTAGAACTGCACAAAATGAGATGGCTACTCCTAGCTGCGGTCCTCTAACCACCCGTCTTCCAGGTATTCCTACATTGGTAGTAACTAGGTGGAATGACCAACGCAATATAAAAGAAGCTGATTCGTACGTTTTACTTCCTGATTGCAGTGCAGGGATGAGCGAAAACAACTGCATCCTAGTAGGGAATGCACTTTCTCCCAGTTCATCCATGGACTTAGGACTAGCTGGCATGGCTGCACGGAGGTTTTTGGGACAGGTGCATGGACAAGAGGCATTGTGGTCTGCTTATTTCTGCAAATAGCGGTGCTTAAATTTAGTGGAACTGCACAAGAAGTTCAGATGGTCAGTACACGACATGGTTCAGTTCAGCATTCCAACTGAGAACACAATTATAATTGGTTATTCTGGAATGAGAGAACCTAACCCTGGATGGTGGCAACAAGAAAAACCAGAGTGAACTCTAGGAAATTAAAGCCTGCCTAGGGAGGCCCTTTGCTCAGAGAAGCCTTGCTTGATTTATCCTGATTTGTAAACCTTCTCACAACTTTGTCTTTTGCAGTGAACTAGTATATGTTTGTTATGTTTTATGAATCATTGAGATGTATAAAATTGCTTAACTTATGCTTTTCAAGTATTTTATGAAGCCGAGTTTAATGTGAATGTTCCACATGAACGTTTGGAATTTACATTGTGGCCTCAGTTAACTGCATGAACCACTGTAGCAAGATACGTAGTTGCTTATATGTCAGACAGCAGATTATTAATTGTTAGCTGGTCGATAGCCGACTTTTCTAGTGTTGAAGCGAGCTGAGCCAATGTGCCGTGTTTTGCACAACCGCTTACAAGTGGGGTAGCACCAACAGTGTTTACAAGTACTTAACCAGCCTTACGTACCCTATGTATATGTCAGCGCACAGTTCTCGAATGAGTACTCTATTTCATCAAACACACACTGCTAGTATGATAAACCATGAAAACTTCTGTCTTACCATGCTATATTCATGAAAAAACTAGTGTGGACGCATCTGTTTCGGCAACAATTAGGATGGTTCTCACATGATTCACGGGCACACAAAAGTAGCAGCAGTTCCCATAGACTGATTCAAACAAAGTACTAGCCCCAGTAGGCTCAATAATAGGCAAGGTTCAGATAATTAGACACAATCCAAACTACTATTAAACACTAGCTGGGGCAACTATTTCATGCCTCGATCTAATTTGGGATGGACACAAGACGGACCTTTCCATGAACATCATCGAGGACGTCCGGCAGCAGCTCAATCCTGTGAGCCTTCCTGAAGATAACCTTGTGGCCTTGCCACTCATAAACTTGTTTGTGGAGGCATGCCACATCATCTTCCTACGTAAGCTTGACAAGAACAGTATGCCTCACAAACAAAGGAGTAGCTTTGAACTTCTTGTGCTTCAGTACACCCTGGACAACACGCCTGACAACAGTGAGGCTAGAATACATCTCGACATTGGTATAAGTGCAAATGGCTTCCAGGATCCAACAGCCTAAGAACTCTGTTTTCCCAGTGCGTATATTTAGGTCATCCGCCTCATAGCGAGTGACATGTACAACCACACAATCCTTGTCTGCATCAGGGCTCTAATTGAAACAGAAACAAATTCTGAATTACTTTCCAACATAAGAAACACAAGTTATTTAAACCACTATGTAGAGCCAAAAGTATGCATGACAGGGAAGGTAGCATGGCATCGAAGCTAATAAAATTTTGCATTATTTATCACCACATACTTAGATGAAAAACCACAATCATGATAGAAGAAAATCACCTTGGGCAGCTCAGTGGGGGGGGGCTCATCCTCGAAGGGGAAAACTGCTCCTGCAGGGCCACGGGTGCTGTAACCTCAAACGGGGCGTTGACCATCTCAGTAGTGGCCATGAGCGTATCTGGGGTCGGCTCGGTGGCTGCCTCCATCTTCTTGGAGCTCTCTGTCTCATGGGGATTAGCCTCCTGTGTCTGCTCCAAAATCGGCAGATCTTTGTCTGATTCTCCTTGGTCCATCATGAAACAGACGAATACTAGGAGACCACTAAAAGGAAAACACAATCGCAATGACAATGAAACAAAAAAGAGAGTGAGGATCGGTTACTGCTTTGCAAAAGTTCTTTTTTTTCTGAATGAAAATATACCAACATCACGGATCCGCTTACCTTCCATTCGTTGGGAGAGAAGAACAGTGGCAGATGCGAGTGTTGGCTTTCTTGAAGACGGTGAGGGACAAGGGGATTCAGCGAAGAGTGAAATTCTGGTTACTTCGTCCGTCAAACTTAGACTGCGGGGAGGTCGGCTTTTGTGGTACGACGGCTCGTTATTGCCGCGCTATGACCGGGGTGACTCTCCGCCTCCATACTGCCTTCTAATTTGGTGGATGGCATTTGGGCCCGCGCACTGCATGGCCCGCATGTCGGTGAACAAAAGTAAAACGGCATTTAGTAGAGGGAGACGTTTCGATGACCTCGGAGGAGCCAGAAGTGGTAGTGTATCCACTGTACTAGTAGTAATTGTTTTTCTTGGTAGCTGTAGAGTGTCTCCACTGTACTAGTAGTAATTGTTTCTCTGGGCCCAAGACAAAACAGCCCATCCACCCTAGTAAATAATAAAATCAATTCAAAATCCCATATATTTACTTAATGAGAGGCGCTACCCACACCCAGCACACCGCCCCCCAAAAAAACCTGGGTGCTCTTCTTCCTCCTCACTCCCATCCACCTCACGTCAGCTCGCTCCACTCGTACCCCCCAAATTCCTCACCTCACTCCTACAGAAAACCCCAGCTCCCCTTCTTCCTCACTACTACAGAAAAACCTCAGCTCCCCTTCTTCTTCACTCGCACTACAACTAGGCTCGTCATTCGTTACTCTGCTCAAATCCGTGAGCTCGACGCGACGCCCTCGAGGAAAATGGAGTTGGCTGACCCCCAGTGCCAAGAAGATGAGGCTCTAGCCAGCGGCGACGCTTGTTGTAGATCTTGCACCCGGCAGCGCGGGGAGAAGCGGCGAGCCCGCCCCCACCCGATCCCAGGAACCCGTAAAATCACGGGTGGACCGCATCAGCGATCTCCCGGACGCCATCCTTGGGGAGATCATCTTGCTTCTCCCCACCAAGGATTGCTGCCGCACCCAAATCCTCTCAATTCGATGGCGCCCTCTATGGCACACCGCGCCCCTTAATCTCGACTGTCGTCAGCTATCTCTCTTTAATGATTTTGAACTCCCCAGAGCCATCATCTCCTCCCACCAGGGCTCCGTTCAAAGCCTCTGCATCCCGGCATGCTACCTGAGCAAGCATACCATGCCCTGCATGGTGGACGCCTGGCTAAAATCCCCTGAATTCACAGGACTACAGCTGCTTGAGTTCTACTATTCCCCAGGAAATCACGTACCAGATACCGAACGCCATGTACTTATGCCCTCAGCACTGATGTCCATCTCACAGTTTTCCTCCTCTCTCCACACCACCACCTTTGCGCTGTGCTACTTACTAGACAATCTGGTACTAAACCTTCGACTCCCATTTCTCAAAAAACTTTCACTTGTGCGGGTTCGTATATCGAAGGCCTCATTGCACAACATCATCCACTCCAGTTGCCCTGCCCTAGAGTGCTTGGTGCTTGTTTTCACAGTTAGAATCGGTTGTCTCCAAATAAAGTTGCCTAACCTTGTAAGAATTGGAATTTATTTTGACGGTAGGTAGCTCATCATCCAAGATGCCCCTTCACTTCAAAGGTTGATCCTTGATTCTAGTTATTCACTGTCACAAATAACCGTCCTCTCTGCGCCTAAACTAGAGACCTTGGGTGTAATACATGATCTCTGTGCTCATTTCAAGATGGTGTTTGGCTCCACAGTTCTTCAGGTACTGTATATTATCATCTACACTTGTAACCATAAGCTACATTTTAAATTTCTGCGCATAAGTTATATATCATCTTGGAGCACACATTTTGTACTAATATTATGTTCTATGCTCAATGAAGAGTTTCTCCATGGATAGCCTATAAATGGTGCTGGATTCTGTCAAGATCTTATATATCCAAATGAATAGTTTTGATCTGAACAAGATTATTGGCTTGCTGCAATGCTTTCGATGTCTGGAGAAGTTGTATATAAAGGTAATAATTTCACGCACACTGGAAGCCCGCATATAGTGTACTAGAATTAACCGTTCAACTGTTGCTCTTTCGACACTCTTTTTTTAGACCTTAATTGTTTTTAATCTTCATGTCTATTTAGGCAACAGGACGGGGTAAGAAAGTTATAACCAATCGGTGGATTCGTAAGCACCGGTATTTTCTCACTTCTCATGACATTCGATTGAAGACAATAACGCTGGAACGATATGTAGCCAACCATGCAAACACTAGATTTGTCACATTCTTCCTGCTGAATGCGAGGTTACTATTGTCCATCAGGCTTAAGTTTATCAGCAGCATGGTTTTGATGGATGGGTATGTCGAAGAGCAAAAAAAGGAGTTTCAGGTGGACAAAAGAGCTTCTGAATGTGCCGGGCTTCTATTTACAACATCTTGTGGTCATAATCGAGTAAATTTTACGACCCAGGATGTTCATTCTATGGACCTGACCGATAC
Organism: Thinopyrum elongatum; assembly: GCA_011799875.1. Taxonomy (NCBI): domain Eukaryota; kingdom Viridiplantae; phylum Streptophyta; class Magnoliopsida; order Poales; family Poaceae; genus Thinopyrum; species Thinopyrum elongatum. The sequence goes on from CM022300.1 coordinate 45,554,923, forward strand.
ATTTGACTGTGATTTCCGAAAACAGTGCTGGAGTTAGATGTTGTTGCCCTTTTCAATCTAGGTTTTGTCTAAACCTGATGAACAATTAACCCTCATGCTTTTGTATAGTTTGTAAGCTGGAGTTAGATGTTGTTGCCCTTTTCAACTCGGCTGTGACTATCATATTTTCTTTGAAACCAGGCAAATGGCTTGCCATTCATTTAATTAAGAGTGAAATATTGTAACAAATCCCAACCAAGGGAAATAACATCACTCTCGCCGGCTGCTTGAGCTCATTGTGCATTACAGAACCCAAGTGATTAGCCCCCACCAGCATCCACAAACTTATTTTGAGCTAGCACACCAAATGGGCTGTAAATTTTCATAAGAAAGGCTGCATGACCGTGACAGATTTGGATTCTGACATTCGGGACACAAGAGGAAAAAGTCTATCCAAGGTGGTGTCGACTTACTAGCTAGTCAACAAACAATTCTGCCTACCAGCCGTTGGATTGACATCCAACATCTGTCGTGTATCTTCTATCTCTTGCCTTCTTCCTCCAGCCGCCCAAACCAAACCACCCTGTCGGTTCCACCTGCTCCCGCCTCCCACAGCTGGCTGCGCCTCTGTCGCCCTATCGTACCCTCCAACGTTGGCCAGTCCCTCCCTCTATTCCCCCACACGTCCTGTTATTCTCCGGCGACGTCAGCCCCAACATGCACCCGCACCCGAACCAGTCAACCCTCGTACTCCCCTCCGCCTGCGACTAGACTGGCGCATCTTCCACGGCTCCTGTTCGTTATGTCCGAGGCCTCGCCGTCGTCCTCCGCCTTGGTTCGCTCACCGTGCGCGGTGCGCCACACTCTTGCATTGTTAACGTCGTCAACAACCGAGAGGAACAAGGAGATGACTGTACGTGGAGAGGATGATAGTAGGGACCCACCAGGGTCATGGCAGTATGCAAGCAAGTGCCTCATTATTACAAGCCCGAAAAAATGGTTCCTCCTAATGGTTGGACATCTGGGGCCCACGCCATTGTCAACATAGTCAAGAAACGAGAGAATTACACAATGAGCGGCTGACACCAGGGACCCAGCAGGTCGCGCAGTTGTTATTTACTTTTTTTTAGGAACAAGCAGTTGTTATTTATACTAGTTTTAGAGACGGATCAGGGTAACAACGGGGCTGTGCGGGGGCTGTGGCCCGTCTAGCCAGGGTTTTATTTATGTTTACCACATCATGAGCCCAGTTATGTTTTTTTTCTTGCTGAAAATGGCTAGCCCAGTTCTACTTTTTTTAAAGAAATACCCAACCGAGGCCTACTTGCTTTGTCAGCCCTGCTGGGCTGCAAATCTTTCAAGACGAGGAGAGTTTCATTCGGCTTGCCCAGAAAATGGGCTATCGGTAATGAGAAATGGGCTGTACATTTTTAAAACACATCAAACCGGGAATTAGTTTCAATTTTTTTTTATTTCAAGATTTTAAATTCCATTGATTTTTATGCGTGGACAATTATTTGGATTTTATATTTTTATAAATTTATTTTTCAAATTAGTTTGAATGTGACTCGAAATTTCGGGATTAAAAACAGTTGACCGCACCGAAATATGCAAAATTTCGTATAATTTTTAACCGTGCCCACAATATGGGCTGTAATGCTAACAAAAAAAACAAAAAGAAGATGGGCTCCAAAAAAATCCTTAAGAATTAGCAAATGGGCTGTAAATTATTAGAAATAATGGCAGATGGGTTGTATGCTGTTTTCCACACATTTGAGGCTGACTTGTGCGCCTACTATAGGTTGACGCGTATGCTTTCCTAAAAAAAAGGTTGACGCACACGCAACGCCGTGTCAACTTAGCCAACACACGAGAGCAGTGACTGTTGGATGTCCATCCAACGGCCGTCGTGCTTCTTCAATCTCTGCTCTTCCTGCTCCAGCCGCTCAAACAAGCGCCAGCGGGACTGCCTGCTCCCTCCTCCCGCGGCCGGCTATGCTGCCGCGCAGGCCTCACCGCCCCATCGTACTGCCATCGCTGGCCTAGCCATGCCTCTACTCACCCACACCTGCTGTTATTCTTCAGCGACGGTAGACAAACCAGTAAACCCTCGACTCCCCTCCGCGTGGGAAACAACTGCTGAGTATTCCCTGGCTCTGTGTCGTTCCCTTCCTAGGCCTCGCCGTTGTCCACCGCCCTGGTGCTCTCGGCGCGGTGTGGTCAACATGGTCAACGAACGACATCCATCACAAGTGGACTGTACGTGGAGAGGCTGACAGCTGGGTCCATCGCCGCACGCAAGGAAATGCCTCCTTATTACGTGCAAAATAATGATTCCTCCACCTGACAGCTGGGACCCACCGGAAGGGCCTCTGTATTTCACGAAAAAAACGTTCCCCCCGCTGACAGCTTAGACCCACTAGCTATATCTTCGAACGCAAGGAAGTGCCTCCTTATTACGCACAAAAAAATGAATACCCCTGCAAGCTGGGACCCACCATAGTGGGAGGCTGACTTGTGGGCCTACTAAGTTGGCGCGGACGGATGGCTTTGTCAACTTAGTCAATATGAACGATTCTAGCTCCAGTGACCGTACGATGTCCATCCAACGGCTGTAGTGCTTCTTCAACCTCTGGTCTTCTTGCTCCAGTCGCCCAAACCAGCGCCGGTCATGCCGCCTGCTCCTGTCTCCCGTGGCCGGCTGTGCTGCCGCGCAGGCCTGACCGCCCCACCCTACTCCAATCTCTGGCTAGGCCATCCCTCTACTCACCCACAACCCCTGTTATTCTGCGGCGACGGCAGCCTCACACCGCAGCCGAACCAATCAACCCTCGTACTCCTCTCTGCGTGTGCATCCACTGCCGCCTCTTCCCCGGCTCCGCGTCGTCCCCTTCCTAGGCCTCGCCGTCATCCACCGCCTTGGTGCTCTCGGCGGGGCATGGTCAATGTGGTCAAGGAATGACTTCCATCGGAAGAGTACTGTACGTGGAGAGGCTGACAGCTGGGTCCACGGTCGCAGCAAGGAATTGCCTCCTTATTACGCGCAAAATAATGATTCCTTCACCTGACAGCAGGGACCCACCGGATGGGCCACCGTATTTCACAAAAAAAATGTTTCCCCCATGACTGCTGGGATCCACCAGCTACATCTTCGCACGCAAGGAATTGCGTCCATATTACGGGCAAAAAAATTGATTCTCCCCCTAACAGCTGGGACCCACCAGCTATATCTTCGCACGCAAGGAAGTGCCTCCTTATCCTCCCTGACAGCTGGGACCCACCCGGTCGAAGCGTATGTAGCGTTGTCATTCGGGTCGCGAACGTGTACGTACATACTGGTCGATCGGTCTGTCTGTAGGCTGCAGCGATGAACCGTGGCCGAGTAAGGAAGGGCATGTGTCGTAGTAGAGGCATGAAAGTAGCATGTCACATAGTCCCGTCAATATCGTGTACACGTATGTACAGCCAGGGTGCAAGAAACTAAATACGGCCACATACGTACATACGGGCGGGGTCTCGAATGCCTACTCGTGCATACGTACGGCCGGGGCTCATGTACATGGAGAGGCAGCAAAGCGCAGTGACAGCGTCCTGTTCATTGGCAGCCAACCGGCTGGGTTGGAACGGAGAAACTGTGTTGTCGTGTTCATGGGGAGGCAACGGAATGCATCGTGTTCATCGGGAGCCAACCGGCTTGGACGGAACAGCCAAAACGAGGCCTGGCGTACCACAGAACGGAGGAAACGGCCTTGTGTTCAACCGCCTACAGTCAAAACCGGATCCTGTTCACTGGGAGGGGTGTGGCGTACCGCAAAACGGAGGAAACAGACTTATCTTTGACCTCCTACGGTCGAAACAGGGGTCCTGTTCATCGGGAGGGGTGTGGCGTACCGCAAAACGGGACTCCACGAGCTACTGTTCATCCACCATCTACTGCCTCGCTCCAGCCTCCATGGGCTACTGTTCATCCACCATCGACCTCCTCCAGCCTCCACCTATGACTATTCATCCACGGTGTCTCCCTCCTGCCTCCACCAGCTACTATTCATCCACGGGCTCCTATTCATCCAGCATCCACTGCTCCTCGACCGTCTACTGTTCAACCACCCCTCCATCGGCTACTGTTCATCTAGCCCTCCACCGGCTACTGTTCAACCAGCCCTCCACGGGGTCTTGTTCATCCACCCCCAACCGGCTTGATCGAGGTCCTGTTCATCTAGCGGCAACGGCCTCTACTACCACGGGGTCCTGTTCATCCAACCCCCACCGGGAACTGTTCATCCAACCCCCAACAATGCTCACTGTTCATCATGAGGCAGCAGGTTCGATCGGCTTCAGTTAGCAGTAGTAGCGAAGGAATCGCTCGATCGGGTTCAGTTAACAGCCAGGGATCGATCGATCGCTCGAGTTCAGTAACGCGTAGCCAATGCAATCACTCGGGTTCAGTAGGCGAACACCTCGCTCGGGTTCAGTTAGAGCCCAACGCCTCGCACCCACGCGCGTACGTGTACGAGAGAAACGCGCAATCCCTCCGAGCATCGCTCGACCCCAACCACCCACCGTAACCAGGAACTCCCCGATATTTTCCTCGCCCTCGCTTCTACCATGATTTTTTCCATCATGGATGGCCCAAAGAATGTCATGCAGGTGCGTCTCTGGCCCGCCCACGACGAAAAGCCCATTTTCTGTCATGATTTTTTGTCATAGAAGTAGGAGCCCACCACATCTATGATGATACCGGGTTTTGTCACAATTATCGTCATAGAAGTGTCATAAGCATGACAGAAAAAAAAAATCATTCGGCCCAAAATGTCACGGATGTGTCTTTTTTTTGTAGTGCATATATGTGAATTATGCACCGCCATGTAGCCAGGCATCATATATGTGAATTATCTCATGCCATCCTTTTTTTATTACGTATTCCATTTGTTGACAATCTGTGTATATTGAACTACTTTTCATGTGTATCAGCCATTTGAGCCGGTTATGGAAAAATTTGGAGTGAAAGCAAGGTCTTCAGAGCAGGCAATGGTACCTGTTGAAGCATATATCTCGATGGTTACAGGTAGCTCCTCAGAGGAGGATTCAGAGACAGATGACCAGTCCTATATCCCACCTGAGGTGTATGCTCTAACTTGCAATGTTTATATTTCTCATATAATGCATATGGTGTCTTGCATTGCTTAGTTTAGACATCATATACACAATATTCAATGCCATTTGCTTAGTTTAGAGATCATACATGTGAGTGCCAGCTGCTTAGTATATGAATCAATTATGTGAATTATATCATGCCATCCTGTATACTTGGACAACATGTATGTGAATTATTTCATCCCAACCTATTTTAGAAAGACATCATATAGTTTTGTCATGTCATCCTGTTTAGATACTCATCATTTGTTGAAGTATGCCATTATATCCTGTTAAGTTATCCATCATATATCTGAAACTGTGTCATGCTATCCTGTTTAGTTAGCCATCATATATGTGAAATTGTGTCATGCTGTCCTGTTTGGTTAGACAACATATATGTGAATTACCACATCTGTCTATCATACAATGTCTGTACTTTCAATTTCTTTTCTTGTTTATCAGGCATTTGAATTGGAGGGGGTGATGGCAGTATCTACGGGAGCAAAAACCCGTTCTTCACAAAAGACGGTGCTACCCGTCGATGCAGATAGAACCATGGTTGTACTGGCCCACGAACTAGCCCCACCACACATAATCGAGACTCTTACAGATTGTACACTTACACCGTTGGACAGAGAACTAGCTACACCCCATCTAACCCCAACCCCAGCGGATAGTAACCCACTTCTAGTTGACACAGCACCATGTCCACCACAGAGTACCCCCACACGAGCAGTTTGTAAAGCAACTGTAGTGCCCAAAGCACGAAGACCACCACAGCGAACCCAAACTCCATGTTTAAAGCAGAAGAGCAACTGTTCTCAGGTCAGATTCCTTAGCTATGGTCTATACTCCTTTGCTCTTGCATCACTGTATTTACTCATACCAACTAATTTCGAATTTGAAGGATCCAATTGAAACTCCAATGATGCAACAGGTATGTTTTAAACCTATTTCTTTAACTGGATTGCTGTTCTAACTTCTTGCTCTATGTTGATTTCAGTTTCAGTTGTATAAACAACTATGTTCTCATGTCATGCACATTACAAGTGTTGCCAGTGTTGTGTAGTTTCCCACACTTATGTTCTGTCTATGCTGCTGTGTCTTAAAAATATATGATTTGAACTGTGTCTCTATCTTGATTTGGCAACATAAACTAGAATGATATGGACAATACAGTGACCATAGTACATAGATATATTTTTGTTTCATGTTGTTATCCTGTCCACCTAACTACTGAACCGGTTTACCAAAATGAGTTTCATATACTACATGCTAAGCCTATGATGTGTCTGCTTGTTTCTCTTGTAGAATGCAAACAGAATATTGGAGAAGAGCACCCCATTATGAAATGGTAGGGAAAGTAATGCAGATAAGGTTCGAGATAGTGAGACAACCCTGCTGGTCTCCAAGAAAGGTGATAAAAACTATCTTGTAGACAGTGAGACAACCCCAAAGTCATGTGTTGATGTAGTGTTTGAGTTACTGGACACTACCGCTGGCACAAGCTCTTTGAACTCATAGCCTAAATCACTTCGGCTTCTTCAGTCTCAGCTACAAGCTGAAAGGCATCAGTCAGCCGTGTTGTGGAAAGAAGCCGAAGGACTGAGGAAGTCCCTGCAGAATTCAGATGCATACTTTCTGGTTCAACAGCAATCGCTAGACGATTTTAGTGCCAAACAAGAGAAAACTAATAAGCTTGCTAAGCTTCTTGCCAGCATGGTGGGTATCCAGGCGTCGTGGGAAACCACGGCCACCTATGGGGCCATGAGCCCCTTTTTGTTCGGCGGGGGGATAGGCACATTGCACAAAGAGCAGAGAAGCGCAACACAGCACGACAGAGATCACGCGGGCAGTTTTACCCACGGTCGGGCCGCCGCGAGGTGTAAAACCCTACTCCTGCTTTGGTGGATTGATGGTGGAAAAATGGGGAGGAACGCGGCGCTCTTGCTCGGCAAGGTTGCCTTGGGGCGAGAGTGGCTACGCGCGTATGAGTGTGAGGGGGTCCGAATCCTCTCTACAGTTGCCATGGGCCTCCTTTTATAGATTAAGGGGTCACCACAGTGGCAAATCAGTCTTTACATACTGATTAGATAGCAAACAGTGCTATCATACCTAATTCTGCAGGCTGACAGAGCGCACTAAATGCGCCGCTCAGTGTCACATCATAGCTCACCCGGCAAGCCCTGCCGGGCAGCTTTGCCAGCTTCGCGCCTGCTTGCTTAACACGTCTCAGGACGGGTGTCACTTGGAGGCATTTTCTGTAGGAAGTGGCTGCCATGTGGCAGGGGGCAGCCACTTAGTCACTTAGGAGCTTGACACCGCACTGATCGACGACGTGCGTCGCTGTGAGGTGGTGCGGTGGAGTAGTTTGCCTCCGTGAGCCCCGGCAGGCCTGCCGGGGCAATCTTGGAGTCTTGCTTCCGGGGTAATCGCAACCTCGCCAGGCTCGTCTGCCCGGCAAGGGAGGTTCGTCCCGTAGTTGTATCTTGCCTCTCTGGCTAGTCTTGGTCTTCTTGATCTGCACTTTGATCCTTTGAAGAACTGATCCCTCGTGCTTCAATCTGATCTTGGTGCTGCAGTCTTGTTCTCTAGCCTGTGCAAAGTCTGGGCAACGGACCCAAGGTTTGTTGCACTGACAGGAGCCCCCGGGCCTGGCCCAAACGCGCTGCCGAGCGCCGTCAGGGTAGGTCCTAACCAGTGCACAGGCAGGGGCGTAGAAGAGGCTGGCCCTTTAAGATCTTCTTTGCTTCTTCATTAATATGATTCTGGGCCAGTTTTCGGTTCTTCGCGCATCGCGTAAAGCCACCCGTGGTGGGGCCACTCTTGTGATGGCCTGTGAATGACTTTAACGCATGGGCGAGTAACTGCCAATTCACTCTTCCCACCATGCCCTTATCCTTAGCCACATATGCTGCATGCACCAAGTGGGGTAGGTAGCGGAGGCGCGTGGTGCGGGAGAGCATCAAGGCAGGGGCTCGGTCTTCTTGGATTTGTGGAGGAGGACGGCGGTTACCTGTCGAGGGATCAGCTCTCTTCCTCGACCTACCTATAAAAGGGGTGGCGGGGGAGGAGCGGAGGCCTTCATCCTCACATCCCTTCTCCTCCATCTTCTGCTTTTTGCTGGTTATGCCAAAGGGGAGAGCCTGCGGCCAGGCCCCAAGTAGCAGCTTGGGGTTGGCGATGTCGAATGCTCGTGCTAAGGCTGGGGGAGTGAGTCTAGTCCAGGTACGGAGGAGGCGCGGTGGGCGAGACGTCCATGGTGCAGGAGATATCAAGCTTTCCCATTGTGGTGAAATGCTTGTCTCCTCTACCTCGGTCGGTCGTCCGATGAGGAGCGCGGGACCTTGCCGTGAGCCACTACAGCTCGTCAGCCTAGCAACCAGGTTCTTGGAGCCTTTGCTGCTCGTTCGGGGTGCATGGTTTGGGGTCATTAGTAATCCCAGCACTGCCCCTTCCAGCGGAACCGGGGCCGATGCTGAAGAGAGGGGCGCCTTCCTACCCGCCAAGGTGGGGAACGACGCGTCCCGAATCCTCTGGCCGTCTAGGCCGTTGGCCGCTTCTTCGGGGAAGGTGTCGGACCGGAGGCCCGGCGTCTCCCTGGAGTGGTGGTGATGGAGAGAAAACGAGGGAAGACATAGAAGGCGGGTGGCAGGGCATCAGGTCGGAGTATGATTGCACCGACGCCTTCGTCTCGTACTGGCAACCTGCCACCTCGTCTTTCCGCTCTTCCCCACCTTCGCTGCCTTGCCAGTCCCAATCTTGTCAGGCTGCGCCTGGCAGGCCGTGATGGGACCGGGATGGGTTCCTGCTTGGGTGCTTCCTTCACCCTCTTCTCTTCCCACCACAATACCTGGCGTAGGAAAATGAAAAGAGGAGATTACAGGGCACTTGTCTTTTTTCAGTCTTAAATCAGTGGGCACTTGCCAAATTTTAGTTCAAATAATGTAATCTCTTGAATCCATGTTTGTGTCCTGTAAGGTCTGTACTTGTTTGATCAGCATTTTAATGAAAAAGATGAACCTTGCCGGGGACTCATGCATGTATATGTCCATGCAGAGGTGGGATGCCTCTATATTTTTAAGTAAACGAGTTTCCCCCAACAGGCTATCCTGCTGGTACCCTCTATTTCGCTGCTGAGGAGTTAGGCCTTCTGAGCATAAATCGCGAAGAGGGACCAGCCCCCCGCCAATCTTTTTTTCATCGAAGGCCACTGCAACCATCCTGACTGAAGCAACATTCGAGTCAAAGGATGGTAGCACCTAAGTTTCAAAAAAGCGGCTAGGTTTTCTTATGCACAAGTCTTTACTTACAGAACACGTATGGATAAGAGAAAGAGCTTATCTGTTTGGCTTGCCGGAGATCGCGGTGTAGGCTCATCTTTCCATCTCCTCTTGTAGGCCAAGTCCTTGGTAGGAGCCTGCAGTTTATGCAGATGAAAATGATACCAGATGCGATCTTATCTACATGAACATCCGATGCTCATGAAATGCTTATGCATGCATGCAACTTGTCGCCCCCCCCCCCCCCCAGCGCTTCATTTATTTCTCTGTTGCTCAGGGTCTGCGCCTGTCTTTGTACAAGGGGTTACATGCAACTGAGGCAAGGCTTGTACAAAAGGGTGGCTGCCAGGCAGGACCCGACAGCCGCGCCTTACGGGTAGAACTTGCGGAGATTCTCAATATTCCATGAGTTATGCAATTGAATGCCATCTCTGGTCTCCAGACGGACTGCGCCAAGTCTGGTGACTCGTACTACCCGGTAAGGGCCTTCCCACTTCGACGTCAACTTGTTTGCACCCTTGGCGGACTGAACGCGCCTAAGGACAAGGTCGCCTTCCTCAATACATCGGGCATGAACCCTGCGGCTATGATAGCGACGCAGGGCTTGCTGGTAGCGTGCAGCACACGTAGCAGCCCGGAGACGGTTCTCCTCGAGAAGCACAGTGTCGACACACCGGTGCTGATCCTGCGCTACTTCATCGTAGGCAAGCACTCGAGGCGACCCGTAAATGAGTTCTGTGGGGATAACTGCTTCTGCCCCATAGACTAGGGAGAAGGGAGTCTGCCCGGTAGCTCGATTTGGTGTCGTTCTGAGGGACCAAAGAACCATCGACAGCTCGTCGATCCATCACCTACTGCACATCTGCAGCTTATCAAATGTTCTCGTCTTGAGTCATCACAACACTTCAGCGTTCGCCCTCTCAGCTTGTCCATTGCTACTGGGATGTGCAAGTGAGGCAAATGAGATCTTGCTTCCGAGGGCATGAACATATTGCAAGAAGGCGTGGCTCGTGAACTGGGTGCCGTTGTCGGTGATGATCCGGGCGGGGACCCCGAAGCGGCACACCAATCCTTTCAAGAACTTGATAGCTGACTGAGCAGTCACCTTTCTCATGGCTTCTACTTCTGGCCACTTTGTAAACTTGTCGATGGCAACGAACAAGAATTCAAAGCCCCCGACAGCTCGGGGGAAAGGGCCGAGGATATCGAGCCCCCAAACCGAAAACGGCCATGACAAAGGGATTGTCTGAAGAGCTTGGGCAGGCAGATGGATGTTCTTGGAATGGAACTGGCAGGCTTCACATTTGGTGACTAGCTCGACCGCATCTTGGAGGGATGTGGGCCAATAGAATCCTTGGCGGAATGCTTTCCCAACTAACGCCCTTGATCCAATGTGGGAGCCGCACATGCCTTTGTGTATCTCTGCCAGTAGTTCTTTTCCTTCTTCCCGGCAAATGCACTTCAATTTCACACCGTTGGGCCATCTTCTATATAGTGTGTCATCGAAAAACTGATACATACTGGCCCTCCGGGCTACTCTTTCAGCTTCTTCTTGCTCTTCGGGAAGTTCTCCAGTTTGGAGGAAGTGGACTATGTGCCTTACCCAAGTTGGAGCTTGGGGCTCGGCAACAAGGACTAGCAGCACCTCCCCATTCATGGGGGTGTGTTCCTCGACCGCGGGGTCTAGTGGCCCGGCAGGAGGGTGTAGCCCGGCAATCGAAGGGGAGTTGTTTCCGGCAAGGTCCCTACCAGGAGCCCCGGGAGGCTCTACCGGGAGAGGCTTACCGGAGTCCAATTTCCTCCTCTTTCGGGCCATTGTTGCTGGGGATACAGAGGGCTGAGTAAGATGGAGAACAAAAGTTCCTGGTTCCACACGAAGCTTCTGCGCAGCACACTTTGACAGATGATCAACAATGCTGTTTTCCGCACGGGGTACGTGCTCTGTTTGTAGTCCGTCAAAGTGCTCCTCTAGTCTTCTCACTTCCTCAACGTATGCCTCCATCAATGGACTTTGGTCATCCTTGTTGACTTGTCTCACCACAAGTTGTGAATCTCCTCGAATGATCAGCTTCTTGATTCCCAATTCAGTGGCAATCCTGAGCCCGGCAAGGAGCCCTTCATACTCTGCTGTATTGTTGGTCGCCTCTCCCGGGGAAAATGCATCTGGACGACGTACTTCAAGTGCTCTCCGGTGGGAGCAACGAGAAGCACGCCAGCCCCTGCACCTTGTAGGGAGAAGGCACCATCAAAATACATGATCCATTCTTGGGGGGCCTCCTTGCCGGGAATGACCGTTTCCAGCACTTCGTCATCAGGGGTTGGCGTCCATTCTGCAATAAACTCTGCCAATGCCCTGCTCTGTATTGTTGATGTGCTTTCAAACTTTAGGACAAAGCTAGATAACTCCAATGCCCACTCCACTATTCTTCCAGTTGCCTCAGGGTTTCGGAGTATCCTTTGCAAGGGAAAGCGGGTGACAACCGTGATCTCATGGGCTTGGAAGTAGTGGCGCAGTTTCCTTGAGGCCATGATGAGGCCAAAAATCAACTTTTGCACGCCAGAGTACCTGGATCTAGCCCCCTACAATAGGGAGCTGACGAAGTACACTGGGTGCTGCACCACTTTCTTCCTTGCCACGTGCTTGGGGTGGTCTCCGCTGCCATGCTCTTCTTTGTCCTGATCCATATCTGGCCTGGCCGGGCTGTTCTCACTCTCTGTCTCTTCTACCTCCCGCTGCGCCAATAGGGCTGCACTAACCACTTGATTAGTTGTTGCTAAGTACAGCAGCAACGGCTCTTGTAGTTTGGGAGCAACCAAAGTGGGCACAGAGGACAAGTAGGCCTTCAAATCTTGCAATGCTGCATCTTCTTCCGGGGTCCACTTCATGGGTCCTGCCTTCTTCAAGATCTTGAAGAACGGCAAGGCGTGCTCGGCAGACTTGGAGATGAATCTGCTAAGCACGGCAACGCTCCCCGTCAGACGCCTCACATCTTTAACTGTCTTGGGTGCCTGAATCTGCTCGATAGCCTTGATCTTATCGGGGTTGGCTTCTATCCTGCGATGAGATATAAAGAACCCAAGTAGCCTGCCGGAGGGAACGCCAAACACACACTTCTCCGGGTTTAGCTTCAAGTTGATCATGCGCAGATTGGCAAACGTCTCCTCCAAATCCTGGATGAGGGTTGATCTATCCTTGGTCTTGACCACAATATCATCCATATAGTCTTGAATGTTCATGTGCAACTGTGATTCAAAACCAATCTGGACTGCTCTTGCAAAAGCGGACCCGGCACTCTTCAACCCGAAAGACATGCGCACGAAGCAATATGTGCCACATGGGGTGATGAATGAGGTCTTCTCTTCGTCTTCCTTGGACATAAAAATCTGATGATATCCAGAGTATGCATCCAGAAAAGAGAGCAACTCACATCCTAAAGTGGAATTCACAATCTGGTCGATGCGCGGCAAGGGGAATGGGTCCTTCGGACAGGCCTTGTTAAGATCTGTGAAATCTATGCAAAGCCTCCATTTTCCGTTAGTCTTGCGTACGACCACTGGGTTTGCTAACCACGTTGGATGCAGTACTCCTCTGACCAGGCCAGCTGCCTCAAGTTTCTTGATCTCTTCTGCAATGAATTGCTGCTGCACCAAAGCTTGCTTTCGAACCTTCTGTTTGACGGGTCGGGCATGCGGGCAGACAGCAAGGCGGTGCTCGATTACCTCCCTGGGAACACCGGGGATATCAGATGGTTGCCAAGCAAACACATTGAAATTCACCCGCAGGAAGGCAATGAGCGCGCTTTCCTATTTGTCATCAAGGGTGGCATTGATAGTAAAGGTACCATCAGTGCCAGCCAGCCCTGCCGGGACCTTTTTCACAGGAGGTGCAGCGGCCTTGGATCTCTTGCTGTTGGAACTCTCCGGCAAGTCATCAACAAGCACAGCGTACTCCGAAGAGGTATGCTTCCCGGATTCCTTGCTGGTGTCCCTGCTAGCCTTCTTCTTTCCTTTGATTTCCTTGGCGGGAACTGTGGCTTACGCAGCCTCTGCCGCGACTACGTCCCGATACATCTTATCGACGTAAATAATTGCGTCCTTCTCGTCTGATGGAATGGAAATGACTCCCACTGGCCCTGGCATCTTCAAGGTGTTGTAGGCATAGTGGGATGCCGCCATGAATTTTGCCAGAGCTGGGCATCCAAAGATTCCATTGTACGGTAGGGGGAGGTCGACCACATCAAACACAACTTTCTCAGTCCGTTGTTCAACTCTCCTCCGAATGTCACTGGCAATGTGATCTTTCCTTTAGGATGACTCCTACCAGGGTTGATTCCTTGAAACATGCCCGTGACTTTGAGTTCTTCCTCTGCTATTTGAAGTTTGCAGATAACCTTTGGGGAAATCAGATTCAACCCGGCCCCGCCGTCAACCAATATCTTTTTGACTTTGAGGTTGCGGATCATTGGTGAAACCAACAACGGCAAGCATCCCACCGCAGTGGTGTGGTCAGGATGGTCCTCATCATCAGAGATGATGGGCGTGCGTGACCACTTGAGAGGCTTCCGAGATTCTGCCGCTGGCTCCACGGCATTGACCTCACGCGCCCACCGTTTAACTTGGCGGTGAGAGGAGTGCAGAGATGCACCCCTGTCAATGCACAGGGCATCAGTGGCCTTCTGGAATTCCTGCTTGCTGGTTTCCTCTTCATCCCCTCTATCACTGCCATCATCGCAATCTTCCTTCTCTTTGCCCCTGGTGGGTTTTCCTTGGTTCCGAAGAGCCTTGCCGGGGCGATTTACTTCACAGCCTCGGCCCTTCCCGCCAGCGCCATTCTGACCCTTTTCCTTATCATGCTTCTCATATTCAGCCCTCTGCTTCTTGATGAGCTGCTCAACCTGATGACATTCCTGGAGATCGTGGCCCTTGGTTCCATGAATCTTGCAATATGGGCCATCACCTTTCCCAGCCTTCTCCGTAGCAGCAGCCTCCTGGCAGTCAATGCATGCAGCAGCTTCCTTGCTGGGGGCTTCGGCCTTAGCCTTCTTGCCGGTACTAGGCATGCCCGATCCCTCAACGGTCAATACTGCTTTATCCTTGCGCTTCTTGTTCTTCTTCTTCTGACTGGTGGCCTCGTCGTCATCTTCTGAGTCGATGTCCACGCCATCCTCTTCTCCAGGGAGTTTCCTCCCCTCCTCCACCCGAGCACACTTGTCCACCAAAGTGTAAAGTTCCTTCATAGTCTTGGGCAACCAGACGTTCATCTTGGATCGTATCCGACGATTACGCACGTTGGACTGAAACGCAGCTATCACAGCTGCCGGGTGGATATCTGGAATATTCTTGTGGACTCGGCTGAACCTCTGCATGTACTTTCGCAGAGTCTCTCCTTCCTTCTATGGGAGAAGCTGCAAATCGCTGGGCAGCCCTGGTTCTTGGTGGCCGCCCGTGAAGGTGCCAACGAACTCATGGCACAGGTCAGCCCAGGTCGAGATGGAGTTCTCCGGCAGATGCATCAGCCAAGACCTCACGTTTGGCTTGAGTGCCAAAGGGAAGTAGTTGGCGAAAACCTTCTCATCTCTTCCCCCGGCAGCTTGAACAGCGATGGTGTAGATGCTCAAGAACTCTGTTGTGTTCAGTCTCCCTTCATACTTCTCTGGAATCTCTGGCTTGAACATGCGAGCGGATGGCCAACGGACTTGCCGCAACTCTCGGGTGAAGGCAGGGCACCCAGCCTCGAAAGGCAGGTACCTGCCTCTACCGAGCACGAGCTCGCCGATGTTGGGGCCATCGCACCCATTGGACTGGCGATGGCTGTCGTGGCATCGCTCGATGGTGACGTGCTTGTCCCCCATCCGCCTGTCCTCTGGGGCTCGCTGTCGGCCTTGACGTGCTAGAGGGTCGGACAAAGCCATCGAGACATCGTCAAGCTCTTGGTTGCGTGGCCCTCGCGTTGGTTGCCATGGTGGGGATTGCACCATGGTGGTGGCCCCTTCCGCACGGCCAGCAGCATGGGCCGCCGTCGTCGTCTGGGGAGGCCGTGGTGCGCCAGCTCGCTGTGAGCCCCCAGCCTCGGCAAAGCCAATCGGACTCTAAATGGTGGCTCTCCACTCATCCATCTGATCAGTCGCCGTGGGAAACCTCAGCAGCAGCTGGGCCGACGCCATGGCCTCCGAAGCAGTGCTTGGCATCAGTGATGATGATGTAGACTGCAGCGTCGCCCGGCTCCTGACGGTGCCAGCGGTAGCTACGTCGGGCTCCCGTCATCGGGAACCAGTCACTGGGATGGCGTGGTGATGAGGTGATGGCGCGTGTGGGCCAACGACTCCGTTCGAAGCATTGGCTGGGCCAGTTTGCTCCGGGGGCGATGCATGTCCCGCGACCGCGCCCATGGCGGGCGTGGCCACAGGATTGCGATTTGCCTCCGGACAAACGTCACCGCCATGGCTGTGCCCCTCGGCCAGGCTGGGAGGCACAGATAGAATAATATCTCTACCCGTACCTCGCAGAGCGTGGCCGCCGGGATGGTGTAGGCGCTGTCCTTCTCCGGTCGCTCCCGTCCTTGCTTCGGCCGTGGGGGAGGTGGTGACAATGCCGCCTGCGCCGACCACGTCCCCCACAGCGCCCACATCTTCATGCGCCTCCGCATTCCCCGCGGCGTTGGCGGTCGCGGGTGGTGGGGCCTTCAAACTGGATGGGTGAGCTGCGGCACCGGACTTCTTCTTGGGCACCATAGTCGATGGAGCCGTTGGTGATGAAAATGGAGATGAAGATGACGCGCTGCTTACGCTCTCTGGTTCGCGCAAGTGATCCCCCTACCTGGCGCGCCAAAGATGTCGTGGGAAACCACGGCCACCTATGGGGCCATGAGCCCCTTTTGGTTCGGCGGGGGGATGGGCACGTTGCACAAAGAGCGGAGAAGCGCAACCCAGCATGGCAGAGATCACGCGGGTAGTTTTACCTAGGTTCGGGCCGCCCGTGAGGCGTAAAACCCTACTCCTGCTTTGGTAGATTGATGGTGGAAAAATGGGGAGGAACGCGGCGCTCTTGCCTGGCAAGGTTGCCTCGGGGCGAGAGTGGCTACGCGCGTATGAGTGTGAGGGGGTCCGAATCCTCTCTACGATTGCCATGGGCCTCCTTTTATAGATTAAGGGGTCACCACAGTGGCAAATCAGTCTTTACATACTGATTAGATAGCAAACAGTGCTATCATTCCTAATTCTGCAGGCTGACAGAGCGCATTAAATGCGCCGCTTAGTGTCACATCATAGCTCACCCGGCAAGCCCTGCTGAGCCGGTTTGCCAGCTTCGCGCCTGCTTGCTTGACACGTCTCAGGACGGTTGTCGCTTGGAGGCATTTTCTGTAGGAAGTGGCTGCCATGTGGCAGGGGGCAGCCACTTAGTCACTTAGGAGCTTGACACCACACTGATCGATGACATGCGTCACTGTGAGGTGGTGCGGTGGAGTAGTTTTCCTCCGTGAGCCCCGGCAGGCCTGCCGGGGCGATCTTGGAGGCTTGCTTCCGGGGTAATCCCAACATCGCTAGGCTCGTCTTCCCGGCAAGGGAGGTTCTTCCCGTAGTTGTATCTTGCCTCTCTGGCTAGTCTTGGTCTTCCTGATCTGCACTTTGATCCTTCGAAGAACTGATCTCTCGTGCTTCAATCTGATCTTGGTGTTACAGTCTTGTTCTCGGGCCTGTGCACAGTCTGGGCAACGGACCCAAGGTTTGTTGCACCGACACCAGGATATCGTTTCTTGAGCTCTTCTGAAGTGGTTTTAGTTCTGGACTTGTTTTGCTGCCGCGTTTATTTTCACTGGTGGCCATTTAGACGCCTAGTGTATATAATATGCTGCTTTGTTCACTATATTTGCACAGGTGGCGAACTTTGATACCTAGTGGATGTAATATTTGTAATAGTCATAATAGCCTAGCGTAAGTTGCTTGCTTATTTATTTCCTTGTGTCTTGTTTATTTGTTTGCTTGTAGTCAGTGCAGTTCTTTTTCCGCGGTTTGCTAGTGGCCGCAATAACCTATTTTTTAAAACTAGGCCACAATAACCATGGGCTACATATTTACTATAGTGACCATGGGCCTCCTACGGGCCATAGAAACAATGGGCCTTCGACGGGCCGTAGAAACAATGGGCCTTCTACGGGCCATAGCATCAATGGGCCTTCTATGGGCCGTATGATCGATTGGCTAAACATGGGCCAACAACGGACCACATTATGGGCCATAAACGGGCTAGAGTTGGAATCGTCCGCTCATGTGCCGACCATAACGGGCCATTGTTAATCGGCTGTATTTAATGATGCTATGAAAACGGCCCAACTGATTAACGGGCCACAAACGGGCCGACTTTAACCACGGGCTGAATTTGGCCCATAACCGGAATAGGCCAGTAACGGACCATAAGTAATCGAATGCTGCAAATCAGCCCAAGAATAAATGGGCCCTGAGAAGGCCGAAAGATAACACGGGCTGGAAATGGCCCAATGGAATAATGGGCCGTTAATGGGTACAAAGCGATATACTGTTCATTATGGGCCAGTTTCACCATGAGCCATTAATGGGCCAAGAGTTACAAAGGGCCTCATATAGGCCGAAAGACGTCATGGGCCATACATGGGCCCGAAGTTACAACGGGCTAGAATCATATTGGACGGCCCAGATGACGCTACTGGGCCTAATTCGGATAGGCCATAATGGGCCATGAGTTAGCGGGTTGTAAATGGGCTATATGCGAACAGGCCGTTGGCAGGCTTTAAGTGGGCCGGCTGTTACCTTTTGACCAGGTCAAATGGGCTGGCCTTTTGACCTGAATGGGCCACTGTTGGGCCGAGCCACATGTCGACGTATCATAGGCATATCCCGTCAATTCGCTCGATGACAACTGTCCCATCGCTGGGCCGACACATGGATCCGCCGTCGAATGAGATTTTTACACATGGAAAATCCCCATTGGTCCGGGCTGTTAATGGGTTATCGGATCCAAACCGGAACCCGATAGCTTAACGGCGACCCGTTACGATGGATGCCACATGTCGGTTACCCTTGACGAAATCACTTCCATGACGCGCCATTTAACGTCATGGAAGTGGACACTTCCGTGATGATAATTTTGGTATTGTCATGCAACACTTCTACGACAACACAGGTATGACTATCTTAATTCTGTCATAAAATCATCATGGATGTACATGCATGACAGAAAACGTGACCTACGGTATCATCATGGAAGTGTATTTTTTTGTAGTGTTACGATCGGTTGTGAACCTTCGCCAAAAGTTGTCAGGTGAGGGTACTATTGACGCTTGAGCGGTTGGCCTTCGAGGCTAAGTAATGTTTACAATTCGGGTTCCGGACATAATCCGGGCAACATATGGCCGGACTTGGCTTAAGAGAACTGCACCAAACGTAGAATAGGAGAAGAACTCGCCCTGCAAGCCGGAGATTTTGGACGCATGAAGATTCTAGGAATCATGGGATGCCGCTGTTGGAGACTAGTTTGGGGGCTACTGAGGGAGTCCTGGACTAAGGGGTCCTCGGGCTGCCAGCCTATCTCTTACGGGCCGGACTGGTGGGCCGCTCTACAATCACTTGAAGGCCAAGCTATAAGGCGACTCCGTATCCGGACATGAGATCTCCGAAGCCTTGGTGTGTCCTCCAAGTCAAAGATTAGAGAATCAGCATGTTTATCCCTTCTTTGTAACCGACCATGTGTAACCCTAGTACCCCTGGTGCCTATATAAACCAGAGGGTTTAGTCCGTCGAGGCTAGAAGAACAACCATCATCCTACTCACTTAGGGTTTAGTTCATATGATCTCGTGGTAGATCGGCTCTGTAATCATTGTATACACTTCAATATAATCCAGGAGGACATAGGGTTTTACCTCTTCGAGAGGGCCCGAACCTGGGTAAATGATACGTCTCCAACGTATCTATAATTTATGAAGTATTCATGCCATTATATTATCATTCTTGGATGTTTTACAATCATTTTATAGCAACTTAATATCATTTTTGGGACTAACCTATTGACATAGTGCCTAGTGCCAGTTGTTGTTTTTTGCTTGTTTTTTACTTCACAGGAAATCAATATCAAATGGAGTCCAAACACAGCGAAACTTTTTGGAGAATTTTTATGGACCAGAAGGAACAGCATGGGCCAAAGAAATACCAGAGGGGTGCCCCGAGGGGGGCACAACCCACCTGGGTGTGATGACCCACAAGTAGAGGGGATCAATCGTAGTCCTTTCAACAAGCAAGAGTGTCGAACCCAACGAGGAGCAGAAGGAAATGACAAGTGGTTTTCAGCAAGGTATTCTCTACAAGCACTAAAATTATAAGTAACGAGTATTTGATAGCAAGATAATTTGTAATGAGCAAGTAACGGTAATGGTAACAAAAGTGCGGCAAGGTAGCCCAATCCTTTTGAGGCAAAGGACAGGCCAAAACGGTCTCTTATGATAAGCAAAGTGTTCTTGAGGGTACACGGGAATTTCATCTAGTCACTTTCATCATGTTGGTTTGATTTGTGTTCGCTACTTTGATAATTTGATATGTGGGTGGACTGGTGCTTAGGTGTTGTTCTTACTTTAACAAACCTCCTACTTATGATTAACCCCCTCGCAAGCATCCGCAACTACGAGAAAAGTATTAAGAATAAATATAACCATAGCATTAAACTTTTGGATCATCAGTCCCTTACGGAATAGCGCATAAACTAGGGTTTAAGCTTCTGTCACTCTCGCAACCCATCATCTAATTACTATTCCACAATGCATTCCCTTAGGCCCAAATATGGTGAAGTGTCATGTAGTTGACATTCACATGACACCACTAAGGGAATCATAACATACATATCATCAAAATATCGAACACATATCAAGTTCACATGATTACTTGCAACAAGATTTCTCCCGTGACCTCAAGAACAAAAGTAACTACTCACAAATGATAATCATGCTCAAGATCAGAGGGGTATTAAATAGCATAATGGATCTGAACATATAATCTTCCACCGAATAAACCATATAGTAATCAACTACAAGATGTAATCAACACTACTAGTCACCCATAAGCACCAATCCAAGGTTCTGGTACAAAGATTGAACACAAGAGACGAACTAGGGTTTGAGAGGAGATGGTGCTGTTGAAGATGTTGATGGAGATTGCCCTCCCCAAGATGGGAGAGTTGTTGGTGATGACGATGACGATGATTTCCCCCTCCGGGAGGGAAGTTCCCCGGCGGAATCGCTCCACCAAAGGGCAAAAGTGCTCCTGCCCTAGTTCTGCCTCGAGACGGCGGCGCTTCGTCCCGAAAGTACTCTCGCTATTTTTTTCTAGGTCAAAATGACTTATATACCAGAAGAGGGGAACCGGAGGTGGGCCGAGGAGGGCACAACCCCCTAGGGCGCGCCTGGGCTCCCTGGCGCGCCCAGGTGGGTTGTGCCCACCTGGTGGGCCCCCTCTGGTACTTATTTGCTCCAATAATTCTTATATATTCCATAAAAATTCTCCGTGAAGTTTCAGCTCATTTGGAATTGTGCAGAATAGGTAGCTTGATGTAGCTTTTTCAGGTCCAGAATTCCAGCTGCTGGTATTCTCCCTATTTGTGTGAACCTTGCATATTATGAGAGAAAAGGCATTAGAATTACTCCAAAAAGCATTATTATACATAAAAACAATATAAATAACAGTAGGAAAACATGATGCAAAATGGACGTATCAACTCCCCCAAGCTTAGACCTCACTTGTCCTCAAGCGAAAACCGAAATCAAAAAACATGTCCACATGCTTTGAGAGAGAGGTGTCGATAAAAAACAAAATACGGACATAGAAGCATCATGTATATTATTAAAACAGCAACAAACATTATCATAAAACTTTATCGTAGAACTTTTATCATATAACTTCTATCATAGACTTCTCATGAACAAGTAACAATTCATCACAACATCAAAGTATAAAGCATAAACTCTATTGAAAACCAACAAACTATGTTCTCAGTCAACTTTGCAACTACAATTCATTATCTTTTCAAGAAGGGTCACGTATCGGAGCCTTTTTGGCAAGTCCACATACTCAACCATCATATAGTCTTCTATGATTGCTAACACTCACCTCATACACATGAGCAAAAAGTTTCAACCGGACACATAGAAAGATAGGGGCTTATAGTTTTCGCCACCCAACCTATTCACCTCAAGGGTGATGTCAACAATAATAACTCATGCTGCCCATATCCAACTGGATATATGTGTCTAGATCTTTCCTCACCACATGTTGTGTGGCACCCCGATAGAGGGCCGACGCACGCCAGCCCCAGGATAAGACCTGGCGCATGTCAAAGACATGATACAGCAATTCCAGGCACAAAATGGCTTTATTAAATAGAATGGAGTATTACAATACTGTTACTTACAACAATATTACATAGCTCGAAGGCTAACTAAGATGGCAGCGAAGGTCTTGGTTCAGCGGCAATGACGTCTCTGGCTGGGCTCCACAACTCACAGGACTGGCTGGGTTACGATCTAGCACGACGGATCTTCTCTTGCAACTGGCCACGTGCAAGGCCAGGTGAGTACTTTGAATGTACTCACAAGACAACCAAATACATAGCATCCAAACAAGCAGATGACAAAGCAAGCCCTATGCTATGAAAGAATTTATTCTAAACATGGCATGGAATTAACAGGAAAACATGAATCAAGCATGGCGTAGCATACCTATCTAGCATTATTAATCATCATGTCGTAGCAAGATTATCTGGTATGTTTAAACATCTAGCAACGTTGATCATATCGACATAACAGGGTTATCTAGCAAAATAACTACTGAAGTAAAGTATAGTAAAGTAAAGCATGTATCAAGTAAATAATCCATATTCCGAATAATCTCATGATCCAATCTGAACCTGATCCAAATCCAAGTCTTTCAGTCATCTGACCATCTCCTCCATAGCCATCCCATGGCTATCATACCATATTCCTGACAACATCTGATGTCTATGCAGGGCAGGTTCTTCCACCATTATTATCATTATTACGGTTGATCACCTAGTGAGGTCTGGACGGGCTGTCCAATACCGTGGACGCAGCTATTCGAATAGATTTTACACTCTGCAGAGGTTGCGCACTTTACCCACACTATGGAGCACTGACCTCGTGATCCCATTCGGGTGGACCAGCATTGCTCCAACGAAACCTGCCTGACCAGTGACTCTCCCATCGTACCACCGGCATTCATCCTCCCCCGGAGTCCTGCCCTGGGTGGCCCCTGTGTCACCCCGTGACACCTTCCACCGTCGTGGCCAAACTAAACTTGTCCCAAACGGGGACGGGTACCCAAACAACTCAACTGGGCTCACAGGGTTATCGCCGCCTACCGGGCCAGGGCAGCGCGCGCTCATAACCCTCCCTGTCGGGCGGTACCGATGAAAGAGCACGCGATCAGACCAAGTCAAGGCCGTCCCATACCGGCAAATGTGGTTGCACGGATAAGCCCGGACAGGTGACTCTGATCAACCGACTAGGTTTATCATTGCATCTCCATCATCCCACCATTACCTTAACAATTATAAGTGTGAACAGCCACTTAACATTAGCATAGCAGAATCATTACCACGTTGACAACATGGCAAGAAATCAAATCATGGCACTTACATGATAACGGTATACAAAATATTGTTACTAGCATGGCAGGACATGGCATGGAAACAAGGCATGATATTAGATGCAAAGTAATGCTAACCTCTAAATCAGATGACATGACAGGTGTATGCAAGTGCAGGCTAACAGGTGATACAGATGTACTACAATGAACACACAGGGTGCAAGCAAAGTCATCACACAAGTCCGGAGCTCATGGAAGAGGTTGGCTTGCCTGGGGTAGAGGAATACGCCGGGTGGAAGTGCAACGACTCTCCGGAAAGATTTGCCAGAAAAGTTTCCCTCTCAAAGGAGGCTGATTAGGGCAAGGGCAAAATGGTCATTTTCACAGTGTGAAAACATTATGAAAATGATGGCATCGGAACGGGCTCGACGATCTGAAGACGTGGACATTTGTTTTACCTCAATCGGAGTTACGGTCGCGGAGAAACGGCCGTTCGTTCCTTAGGTGCAGAAACAGGCAGAATAGTGTCCACTGTAGCGCTTAACGAGTGAACGTCCACTAATTAAACAGTTCGGCAGCCGGCTGGGAATTAGAAAATGTATTTTTGGAAATACGCTTTCAAAACTGAGAAGCGTACTGTGCAGAGGGCGCCTCCACTTAGAACCGGCTGGGCCCGCCGTTGGCCACTTGCAGGTGGGCCCCCACGTTGACTTCTTCTCTCTCTGCCCTATCTTCTTCATCCCGACGCGGCAGGGAAACAAAGGAGGCCGCTTGGCCGTGCCCGTCGCCGGTGCTCCCCTTGCCGCCTAGGCCCGCCGACGAGCCTGGCGAGCTCAAGGCGCTGCCCCACGCCCGGATACGGCCGTCGGGAAACTTAGGAGAGCTCGGAGGGGAGGTGGTCACGGGCGGCAGAGGAGACAGCCATGGCGGCGCTTGGGGTGGCGGGCACGAGCTGCTCCGGCAGAAATTGGAGGGGGCGGCTGACGAAGACATGTACCTAGGGTAGGGTAATAGGCCTGACCTAGACACCCTTCCCCGAGGACACTGCTCTAAGGCCAAGGACATTCAAAGGATAGCATCATCTACCGACTGAAATCACCACAGGGTGCAACCCACTCGACCAACAGTTCACTCAGATAACCCAATTCCATTCGACCGGGGTGTACTCACTCGACCACACCAGAAACCACTCGGAAGACAGAAGATCTAAGGTCACTCAGGATAGCAATGGTTAGGCGTTCACTCCGTAGTCTTAATGATCATTTATTTGCCTTTATTGCTGGCGTTATTAGTAACGTCCTGTCTTTATGGACATTGAACCCCTTGTAACGTGGGACGGCTGGGGTCCTGGTGCACTCTATATAAGCCACCCCCCTCCACTGGCACAAGGGTTCGCACCCCCTGTAACTTCACGCATAATTCAATCGACCGAGCCTCCGGGCACCGAGACGTAGGGCTGTTACTTCCTCCGAGAAGGGCCTGAACTCGTAAATCTTGCGTGCACAACCTCATCGTAGCTAGGATCTTGCCTCCTCATACCTACCCCCTATTCTACTGTCAGACTTAGAACCACGACAGTTGGCGCCCACCGTGGGGCTGGTGTCTTAGCGACTTTCCGGTGAGGTTGTGATTTTTTCCGATTCCCATCATCATGGTTTCGGGTGGAGGTTTGGCTGAGGGCCACGAGATCCGTCTCGGCGCGCTCGTCTTCATCGCCGACGACTCCGCCTGGCTCTAGGAGGCCCCCCTCGACGTCGAGACGTTCCCCGTCCGCGGGGCGACGCACTTTCGCGCATGTGTCCGCGGCGTCCTTCTGCGGCAGCCGTCGACCCAATATCGATCGTTTCCTACGGCATCTTCGTTCCCCGCTGTTCGCCGTCGCAAGCGATCCGGTCGATCGCGACTTCAGCGGTGGGTGAGGCATGCGGTGGCACGTCAGTCGGCCACCCCTCAAGTTGCGGCAATCGAGCCCGATGAATCTCTCTACGGCCTATTCGATCTGCCGACTGGCTCCGTCGAGACTCTGTTCGAGTGCGACAGCAGCGATCCTGCGGCGGAGGTCCTAATGGTCGACACGCCGCGTAGCCCACCTGGCATGCTTCGCAACGGAGGCGGCGACGGCGGTGGTGATCCGTCGCGTGTTCACGAGGAATACCACCCTGAAACCCTCTCTTCACAGCGGAGGGAGGAACTTCACCGCCGTAACGAGGAAGCACTCCACACGCCCATCGTCGGAGAGACCTCTAAGGCTCGGGCCTTGGAGGCAGCGCGCTTGGCCACTTTGGCTGAACACACTCGACTGGAAAATCTTCAGCATGCACTCGACGAACGTGCTCGGCAGCGGATTCCTGAGTCCAGTCGACGGCGGCAATTGTTCCCTCTTGAACCTCAGGTATACCGCACTCCGATTCAGAATCTTGCAGCTGCAGCTCGTATAGCAGAATCCATCCAGCCATCCCAGTCAGAAGCTGGACGAGGTTTGATGCAGATCCGGGCTCTGCTCCGGGCGGCAGGAGACCAAAACACTGCAGTATCACAGTCGCATAACAGAATCCATAGCAGATCTGTGGTGGCTGAAGGCTCACAGCCCAAGATCGCCTCCGCGGCGTGAGGGGCGGGTGCATCGCCAAGATCAGCACTTGGGTCGGATCCACGAGCAGTACGATCATCGACTCGGCTGTGATGACCGCCGTCGAGCGCCTACACCCCCTCCGAGAAGTGGATCATATGTGCCCCGGCACTATGATGACAGGCGCCCGTACAGAGGAGGGCGGAGGACGCCGGTCGACCCAAGAGAGCCAGGGTTTGATGCGAGGTCAATTTTAGTGTAAGGTTTGGTCGACAGGAACCGAGCACACAGAGAGGAGCAAGGCAGGGAACGCCCGAGTGGAAGCAGAATTCATTTTTCGGGTCCCGAGTGTTTTAGGAGAGCTATCAGAGCCGCTGAGAACCCCCCCCAACTTCAGGTTGGCGACCGGGGTTAGTAAGTTCATCGGTGAGTCGAAGCCTGACACTTGGCTGGAAGATTACCGAGTGGCTGTTCAGATCGGTGGTGGAAATGATGAGGTAGCTATGAAACATCTTCCTCTCATGCTGGAAGGGTCGGCCAGAGCATGGCTGAATCAGTTGGCTCCAGGCAGTATATTCAGCTGGGAGGAGTTAACCCGAGTGTTTGTCAGGACATTCGAGGGCACATGCAAACGACCTGCGGGGTTGACGGAATTGCAACATTGTGTACAGAAGCCGAATGAAACTCTGAGGGATTACATCCAAAGATGGACCACTTTACACCACATAGTAGAAAATGTATCCCAACACCAAGCAGTTTGTGCCTTCAAGGAGGGCGTTCGGTATCGAGAGCTTAACTTGAAATTCGGTCGGACAGGAGATATGTCTCTGACCCGAATGATGGAAATAGCCACCCGGTACGCTAATGGTGAAGAAGAGGAACGACTCCGCAGTGGAAAGGGCAAACCAGTCGCCCAAGACACCGGAGTGGGTCGGAAGCAGAAACGCAAAGCCGAGCCAGCAGGTCCAGGTGAAGCTGCAGTTGTAACTCAAGGAAAATTCAAGGGGAAGCCCAAGGAACCCTGGATCCCCAAGAAGGTGAAAGATCAGGCAGGGAACAATGTGTTGGACTTGCCATGTCACATTCACACCAAGAAGGATGAAGAGGGAAATCTGATTTATCCCACACATACCACTCAACAATGTCGGCTCCTGATCCAGCAGTTTCGAGAGAAACAGCCCAATGAAAAGGAAAAAGAGTCTGACAAGGATGGTGACAAGGAAGAAGATGATGACAGTTTCCCTAATGTCAATTCCACTTTGATGATTTTTGCTGACATTGAGAGTAAAAGTCGACTGAAAGTCATCAACAGAGAGGTAAACATGGTTGCTCTGGCAACGACGACATATTTGAAATGGTCAAAGACTCCCATCACATTCGACCAATCTGACCACCCACCGCACGTCGCCACCCCCGGGAGGCAAGCGTTGGTGGTCGACCCGGTCGTTGGGGGCACCCGACTGACCAAAGTCTTGATGGATGGTGGCAGCGGCTTGAACATTTTGTATGCTGAGACTCTTCGTGGGATGGGCATTCCGATGTCCAAGCTCAGTGAGAGCAACATGCGGTTCCACGGTGTCATTCCAGGGAAGAAAGCTGATTCACTCGGACAGATCACTCTTGATGTGGTTTTCGGTGACTCAAAGAATTACCGTAAGGAGAAGTTGACATTTGAAGTTGTGGATTTTCACAGTGCCTATCATGCTATTCTGGGAAGAACTGCATATGCCCGTTTCATGGCTCGACCGTGTTACGTGTACCTCAAGCTGAAGATGCCTCGCCCCAGGGGCGTGATCACGGTCACTGGTAATCGGCAACGAGCAGAAGAGTGCCTCCAGAAGGGCTCTAAGATAGCCGATGAACAGATGGCAGCGATAGAAATGGAAGAATATAAGAGGACTGCAGATCCGAGTGATTTGTTGCGCGCTAAGAAGCCTGCTTCCGAGTCTGCATTTCAGTCGTCCGGTGAAACAACGCCTGTTCACATTCACCCGACCGATCCCAGTGCTGCTCTGACTCATATCTCAACAACACTCAACAGCAAATAGGAAGAAGCGCTCATCCAGTTCCTCCGTGAGAACTGGGACATCTTCGCATGGAAGCCGTCTGACATGCCAGGTGTACCCAGGGGGCTGGCTGAGCACCGTTTGCGAGTCGATCCAAAGGCAAAACCCGTGAAAGAGCACCTCCGTCGGTCCGCTGCGGAGAAGAGAAAGGCAATCGGCAAAGGGTGGCTCGGCTTTTGGCAGCTGAGTTCATCCGCAAAATTTACCACTCCGAGTGGCTCGCCAATGTTGTCATGGTTCCCAAGAAGGACGATTCACTCCGTATGTGCATTGATTTCAAGCATATCAATCGGGCCTGCCCAAAAGATCATTTTCCTCTCCCCCGCATCGATCAGACAGTCAGCTCAACTGCGGGATGTGAGCGATTGTCCTTCCTGGATGCATATTCCGGGTACCATCAGATCCGACTGTATGGACCTGATGAAATAAAAACAGCTTTTATCACCCCATTCGGGTGCTTTTGCTACATCACCATGCCCTTTGGTCTCAAGAATGTTGGTGCCACATTCATGCGCATGATACAGAAGTGTCTGCTAGCTCAAATCAGTTGGAATGTGGAAGCATACATGGATGACATCTTGGTTAAGTCGCGCAAAGGTTCCGACCTGCTGACTGACCTTGCCGAAACCTTTGCCAATTTGAGAAGATATGATATCAAGCTTAATCCGTCGAAGTGTACATTCGGAGTTCCAGGTGGAAAGTTACTCAGTTTCCTCGTTTCCGAACATGGGATCGATGCAAACCCAGAGAAAGTTGGTGCAATCCTCCGAATGAAACGCCCTGTGCGTGTACACGACGTTCAGAAGCTTACTGGTTGTTTGGCCGCTTTGAGTCGATTCATTTCTTGTCTCGGTGAAAAGGCATTACCTCTTTACCGACTGATGAAGAAATCTGATATGTTCGAGTGGACTCCGGAAGCTGACGCAGCGTTTGCAGAGCTCAAAGCCCTGCTTTCCACCCAGCCGGTGCTTGCTGCTCCAATCATCAAAGAACCTTTACTGCTTTATATAGCAGCCACTGGACAGGTTGTCAGAACGGTACTCACAGTCAAGCGGGAAGAAGAAGGTAAAACCTACAAGGTTCAACGCCCAGTGTACTATATTTCTGAAGTCTTAACCCCATCCAAGCAGAGATATCCACATTATCAGAAGCTTGTCTATGGAATTTACTTGACCACAAAGAAGGTTGCACATTACTTCTCAGATCATTCGATTATAGTCGTTAGCGACGCTCCGTTGTCAGAAATTCTGAACAACAGAGATGCAACTGGTCGAGTGGCAAAGTGGGCGATTGAACTCCTTCCACTGGATATCAAGTTCGAGGCAAAGAAAGCGATCAAATCTCAAGCGATAGCAGATTTCCTCGTTGAGTGGATTGAACAACAGTTACCGACCCAGATACAGTCGGAACATTGGACTATGTTCTTCGACGGGTCCAAGATGTTGAATGGTTCAGGCACTGGAGTAGTCCTGGTATCTCCACGAGGTGACAACCTCAGATATGTTCTTCAGATTCACTTTGATTCCTCCAACAATGAAGCTGAATATGAGGCACTCTTGTACGGGTTGCGTATGGCCATTTCACTCGATGTCCGCCGCCTAATGGTTTACGGTGACTCAGATTTAGTGGTTAATCAAGTGATGAAGGAGTGGGACGTCAGGAGCCAAGCTATGACTGGTTATTGCAATGCGGTGAGAAAGTTAGAAAAGAAGTTTGAAGGGCTAGAGCTCCACCATATACCCCGACTGAAGAATCAAGCAGCTGATGACTTGGCGAAAATAGGTTCCAAGCGGGAACCTATTCCCAGCAATGTGTTTTTGGAGCATATTCACGCACCATCAGTTCAAGAAGATCCCTTCACTGAAGAGCCCCCACAGCCTAAAAGTTCCACTGATCCGACTGAAGTTGAAATCCCAGCTGTGGTCGACTTGATCATGGAAGTTTTGATCGTTATTCCTGATTGGACAGTGCCGTATATCGCATATATTCTCAGGAAAGAGCTTCCAGAGGATGAAGACGAGGCTCGCCAGATTGTCTGTCGATCCAAAGCCTTCACAGTAATGGGGGGGCAACTCTATAGAGAAAGTGTCACTGGGGTCGTTCAGAAATGCATCACTCCGGAAGAAGGCCGAATGATCCTCGATGATATTCACTCGGGAACCTGTGGTCACCATGCGTCTTCTCGGGCCATCGTGGCCAAAGCGTATCGAGCAGGGTTTTATTGGACGCGGGCAAATGAGATGGCAAAGGAAATAATTGACAAATGTGAGGGCTGTGAGTTCTACTCCAACATGTCCCACAAACCCGCTTCAGCCCTGAAGACCATTCCACTCGTCTGGCCATTCGCTGTTTGGGGTTTAGATATGGTAGGACCTCTGAACACTGGCAGGAGTGGTTTCACCCATGTGCTTGTAGCAGTCGACAAGTTCACCAAATGGATCGAAGCTAAACCTGTCAAAAACCTGGATGCAAGTACTACAGTCAGCTTCATCAGAGGGTTAACATTTAGGTACGGAGTCCCACACAGCATCATCACGGATAATGGGTCAAACTTTGATTCTGATGAGTTCCGAGCTTTCTGTGCGTCCCAAGGTACTTGGGTCGACTATGCTTCAGTCGCCCACCCTCAGTCGAATGGACAAGCAGAAATAGCGAACGTTTGATTCTCAAAGGGCTAAAACCTCGATTGATGCGCGACCTCAAGCATGCGGCCGGCGCTTGGGTAGATGAGCTACCATCAGTCCTTTGGGGATTAAGAACAACACCAAATTGGTCGACTGGTCGAACCCCCTTCTTCATGGTCTATGGGGCTGATGCTGTGCTGCCGAGTGACTTGCTTCACAATGCGCCCCGAGTAGAACTTTTTTCAGAAGCCGAAGCAGAACGAGCTCGAGAAGATGCTGTTGATCTTCTGGAAGAAGAAAGAGAGATGGCCTTGATCCGATCGACCATTTATTAGCAAGACCTTCATCGATTATATGCCAGAAATGTGAAGGGTCGAGCATTTCAGGAAGGGGACCTTGTGCTCCGAATGGACCAGCAACGGCCTCACAAACTTGCCCCCGCTTGGGAAGGTCCCTTCATCGTCACCAAGGTGCTCCACAATGGAGCGTATCACCTCTACAATGTGGAGCATAATAAAGACGAGCCACGCACTCGGAATGCGGAGCTACTCCGCCATTTTTATACTTAAGTGTTCAGACTGATGAGATGTAATAAAGAGTACCTTTCAGTTCGTTTATCAAAGACATGGTTTTACAGTCTCCTAAATGATTGATGTTACTAATACATGTGTCCAAAATCCCCCAGTGGGTGGCTTAGCCGCGAATCCGATTCGCCTAAGTTCAAAAAATCCTACCGAGTGATGAGCAACCCTCTCACTCGGGGGCTTAGCTGCGGTCCTGTACTCGCCTAAGTTTGTAAAATCCTACCGGGTGATGAGCAATCCTCTCACTCGGGGGCTTAGCTGCAGTCCTGTACTCGCCTAAGTTTGTAAAATCCTACTGAGTGATGAGCAATCCTCTCACTCGAGGGCTTAGCTGCATCCTTTAACTCGCCTAATTTTGTAAAATCCTACCGAGTGATGAGCAACCCTCACTCGGGGGCTTAGCTGCAGTCCTGTACTCGCCTAAGTTTGTAAAATCCTACCGAGTGATGAGCACCCTCTCACTCGGGGGCTTAGCTGCAGTCCTGTACTCCCTAAGTTTGTAAAATCCTACCGAGTGATGAGCAATCCCTCTCACTCGGGGGCTTAGCTACAGTCCTGTACTCGCCTAAGTTTGTAAAATCCTACCGAGTGATGAGCAACCCTCTCACTCGGGGGCTTAGCTCAGTCCTGTCCTCGCCTAAGTTGTAAAATCCTACCGAGTGTGAGCAACCCTCTCACTCGGGGGCTTAGCTGCAGTCCTTGTACTCGCCTAAGTTTGTAAAATCCTACCGAGTGATGAGCAACCTCTCACTCGGGGCTTAGCTGCAGTCCTGTACTCGCCTAATTTGTAAAATCCTACGAGTGGTGAGCAACCCCTCACTCGGGGGCTTAGCTGCATTCCTGTACTCGCCTAAGTTTGTAAAATCCTACCGAGTGATGAGCAACCCTCTCACTCGGGGGCTTAGATGCATCCTGTCCTTCGCCTAAGTTTGTAAAATCCTACCGAGTGATGAGCAATCCTCTCACTCGGGGGCTTAGCTGCAGTCCTGTACTCGCCTAAGTTTGTAAAATCCTACCGAGTGATGAGCAACCCTCTCACTCGGGGGCTTAGCTGCAGTCCTGTACTCGCCTAAGTTTGTAAAATCCTACTGAGTGATGAGCAACCCTCTCACTCGAGGGCTTAGCTGCGGTCCTATACTCACCTAAGTGTAAAACACGCTCCATCCTGATCTGCAAGGACGACGAGGTGCAGGTCGTCCGCGATCCTCTCCTCAGAACTGCATCACAAGAACAAAAGTCTGTTCCATGTGAAGATACAAGTTCCACTCGGAAATAAAAACAAGCTTATTTAAGGGCAAACTAAGTTTGGATGAAGGAGCTTAAAGTACTCGGGCATCTTCCCGAAGGAGTTTTACGGTTACAAAATCACTCGGCACACCGAGGCAAATTGAATCAGATCATAAAAGTTTCATTCACTCCGCAGAGGGGCTGGCAGGCTCGACAAACTCGTCCAGGTCGATTCCATCTGCAATTCGAGTAGCAGCAGCAATAAAGGTCTCCGTGAAAGACTGGAAGTCAAGTTTCTTGGTGTTGGTGACCTTGATTGCCGCTAGCTTCTCTTCTCTGGCTTCCTTGCAGTGGACACGAACCAGGGACAAAGCTACGTCAGCACCGCATCGAGCAGCGGACTTCTTCCACTCCTGCACTCAACCAGGAATCTCGTTGAGTCGAGTCATCAGAGACTCGAGATCCTTTCGGAGCGTTTCCCTTGGCCAGAGCGCTGTGTCGATCCGCGACACCGCAACCTTGAGTCGAGCAAGATATTCCAAGGCACTGGCAAGGCGAGACTCCAGTCGGAGCATGTTCATGGCAGCTTTATCTTTGACAGGGGAGTTGATGGGGTCCAAGTTCGTCTCGACTCACCCAGTCTCTTCCTCGAAGTCTTGACAGAATTCTGCACTCGCAGAGAAATAATGAGTCGACAGCAGTATGATGGGTCAACGAAAGCAAACCAATCGCACAGAGAAAAGTACCTTCAAGCATGAGGAATAATTTTTTGGGGAGCCCTCCCAGATAGTTCTCCAACTCGTCCCTCCTGCGGGAGATGTCTTCTACTTTGTCGGTCAGGGTCCGTTTGTCCTTCTTCAGACGAGTCACTTCTTTGTTGGCTTCGTCAAGAGCAGCCTTCAGCTTGGTATTCTCTTCCTCCAGCTTTCCAACTGAGGCCATCTTTTGGTCGGCAAGCGCCATTTTGTCTTCAGCGGTTTTCTTCGTAGCCGCAAGGTCAAGGTCCTTCTTCTCCAAATTCTGTCTCATTGTGTCTAGAAAGAATAACATTCGAATCAGAAAAAGGAGGAGAAAAGATGGCAAGAGGACTGGTGGACAAGCTTTCCTTACCAGCAGCGTCATCCTTAGCCTTCTGCAAGTTGTTTTGAGCCAACTCCAGGTCAAGATTGAGCTGGATTTGCTTCTGCTCCAAGTCAGCGAACCGGGCTCCAAGATCACAAGATTTCTGTGTTCAGAAGATAGTCAGTTGGCAGACACAAAGATTGGTTGCTTCCGAGCAATAAAGTAGCAAGTTCAAATAGTTCTAAGACTACTGCCGAATCAAACATTCGCCAATAGTCTCGGGGACTACACCCAGTGGGTGCACTCAGTGTGGCCCCACTGGTCTGACTTTTTCAATCGACTTGGTCCGTCCAGTCAAAAAAAAAACTCATAGCATAGCCGACTGCCCGCAGTCGACTACGGTCTCGGGGACTACACCCAGTGGGTGCACTCAGCGTGCCCCCACTAGTAAAGGTTCCACTCGGCATGATCTGCCCAGACCGAGTGGAAAAGCTCTGTTCAAAGACCCGCGCCGAATCAAACATTCGACGGCGGTCTCGGGGACTACACCCAGTGGGTGCACTCAGGGTGCCCCCACTGGTTCAGACAATTAATCAGCACAACCTAGTCGACTCAAGTGGAAAAACTACTCAACAGAAATTAAAACACCCAGTGGGTGTACAGACTGACAATGGGTGTGCAATTAAGGTTCCAAAACGCTCATCCACGGACGTCTTGCAGATAAAGCAGCAGTTTCTAAATATCATATCCTAACAGAACAAGCGTCAAGATGGAGTTCAGTCGAAAGTAAGCTAACCTGTACATTGGCCTGAAGTGCTGAGCTGGCATCATAGGCAGCTTGACTGGCCTCGCGCACCACCTTCATCTGCTCCATCATAATGCCAGCCTGGCGTATAGCCTCCTTGGCAGCACTCACTTGGTCTTCTGGGACGTGATGGGCGGTGGGAAGTGGAGTCGGTGTATCAGTTGCAGTAGCTTGGGAGATTGAGGCATGAAGTTGGACAGACGAAGTAAGGGCTGGCACAGTCGACGATGAAGGACGAACACTCGACAAGGGATTCGCAAAAGTAACGGAGGCACGGTTGAAGTCCTCGGATTGCTGGATAGCTAGTTCCATCGCCGGCGTCGACTGAGGCATGTTGCTAGCTGGTACCTTCTTGACCGAGGTCCTGCTTCTCCTACCCACGAGCTTCTGTGGCTCATCTTCATCATCGTCTTGAAGTTCAATAACATTTTGCGGAGCTGCAAAAGAATCGACCACAAGAGTTCAGTCGACTGTAGAATCGGCTAGCAAAGAAAAGACGAGATAACAGGGGTCATACCCGCTTTGGATGTGACCGCGTCCTCCATCTCCTCGTCACCATCATCTTGGTAAGCAAAAGTCCTAGAGGTAGCAGCGCTGCAAATCTCAAGGTTCACTTGGTCAAGCAAGTGAATGGGTCGACAACTGATATAAGATTCTTGGAACAAAGGGTGAAAACGAAACACTTATGCAGAGGCAACGGGAACGTCAACCTTGATCTTGGGCAAAGCCTTTCGTGGCTTTGACGGCGCGGTCTTGAGCTGCTTCAGAGCCTTCTCAGTCGGCACCGGAGAAGATGTCCGAGTGCGCTTCAAAGTCTGTCCAGTCGGTGCTGCCACCTTACCCCGGATACTTGCTGGGTCGTGCTTATGCTTGGAACGCTTTTCCGCGCGAGGTGGAGAATCGACCTCCTCATCACTACTCGAGTTTTCG
The DNA here is from genome assembly GCA_011799875.1 of Thinopyrum elongatum. NCBI lineage: Eukaryota > Viridiplantae > Streptophyta > Magnoliopsida > Poales > Poaceae > Thinopyrum > Thinopyrum elongatum. The sequence continues at coordinate 45,589,808 of CM022300.1, forward strand.
TGCTCTTCATCACTCTCGCCATCGGAGTTCCAGTCACCGCTGTCGCCTCCGCTCTCTTCTCCTTCCTGGATCTGCTCCCCGTTGGGCATTGAGTACATCTCAGTATATATCTGCGAAGCAAAGAATCGAACAAGCATTAGTCGGTTCCAAAGACAGTTTACAAATTAGAGTAAAAGTCACTCGACATCGAAGGTCAGACCTTGTCTGGTTCGTTATCAGCGCCGAGTGGCGGAATTCTCCTGGACCCCCTGGGGTTGTCTTTGTTTCCAGTAATGCCCTGCAGCCACTGTGCCACCGTCTCCTCGGCAACTTCCTTCGGGTGGATCCGAGCAGAATCATCGGCGCCTGAGTACATCCACATAGGATGATCGCGGGCCTGGAGCGGCTGGATGCGGCGAGTGAGAAACACCTCTAGCAAATCCATGCTGGTCACACCATCGCGGACAAGTTGGATTACTCGTGCAACCAACATAGTCACCTCCGCCTTTTCTGCTAGAGTCACTTTCAAGGGAGAGGGCTTCTCAATTTGCCCCATGGTGAAGGGGGGAAGGCCAGTCGACTGACCAGGAGTTGGTTTGTCCTTACAATAAAACCAGGTCGACTGCCACCCTCTGACCGAATCGGGAAGAGTCATAGATGGAAAAGTGCTTTTTCCTCTCATCTGGATCCCTAGACCTCCGCACATCTGGATCACGTGCGTCCTCTCATCACTCGGATTGGCCTTTTTCACAGACTGTGAGCGGCAAGTAAATATGTGTTTGAAGAGACCCCAATGCGGTCGACAACCCAGGAAATTCTCACACATGGAGACAAACGCAGCGAGGTATGTGATGGTGTTCGGGGAAAAGTGATGAAGTTGGGCCCCAAAAAAGTTCAGAAAACCTTGGAAAAAAGGATGAGGGGATAGAGAAAAACCACGGTCAATGTGGGTCGCGAGGAGGACGCACTCACCCTCCTGCGGCTGCGGCTCGGTCTCATCACCTGGCAGCCTCCTGGATCCATGAGTGATCAAGCCGCCCTCAACCAGATCCTCCAGATCCTCTTGCAGAATCGTGGATCGAATCCAGTCGCCCTGGATCCAGCCGGGCGGCAGGCCGGATCTCGACGACGATCCACCCCGACTCGTCTTCTTGCCCTTCGCTGCCACCGTCGCTTTCTTCGCACACTCCAGGGCCGCTGTCTTCTCCTTCCCCATTGTGGCAGGCTGTGCTCGGACGGGGTGGCGGCGTCGAAGGTGGCGGCGAATTTGGTGGTGAAACAGGAGAAGAAGAAGGGGATGGGGAGCACAGTGCCAGGCTCATCGGCCCCGACGCCTTATATGGGCCTGCTCCCGAGTGGCTGACTTGTGGGCCCAGGCAATCTAGTCAAATCCCACAACAGTCGCGCGCTGGATACATGGCGAAAAAGGTGGCGCGAGAATCGAGGCGTCCCTGCCTAACCCGCTCCATTTACTGCGGTACTCTCCGTCCCGCGCGCTTCTCCAAATTTCGAATCCCGTGAGATCCAGAAGCGGCGGTGTGACCAATCGCGCCGAGGATTTTTATACCATACCAACACTCAGAGCTTATCAGCAAAAATCACTCGACGACCTCTGAATGGACCCAGGCGACTGAAAATGAAGTTGAAGTTTTTACAAAGATCACCGACCCGGTTAAAATGCCTCTGAAGCATATAAATCGGGTCGGAACCATCTTCAACCCCTTCTCCACTCGGACCCAGATCCATTCGGGGGCTAATGACAAAGACATGTACCTAGGGTAGGGTAATAGGCCTGACCTAGACACCCTTCCCTGAGGACACTGCTCTAAGGCCAAGGACATTCAAAGGATAGCATCATCTACCGACTGAAATCACCACAGGGTGCAACCCACTCGACCAACAGTTCACTTAGATAACCCAATTCCATTCGATCGGGGTGTACTCACTCGACCACACCGGAAACCACTCGAAGACAGAAGATCTAAGGTCACTCAGGATAGCAATGGTCAGGCGTTCACTCCGTAGTCTTAATGATCATTTATTTGCCTTTATTGCTGGCGTTATCAGTAACGTCCTGTCTTTATGGACATTGAACCCCTTGTAACGTGGGACGGATGGGGTCCTGGCGCACTCTATATAAGCCACCCCCCTCCACTGGCACAAGGGTTCACACCCCCTGTAACTTCACGCATAATTCAATCGACCGAGCCTCCGGGCACCGAGACGTAGGGCTGTTACTTCCTTCGAGAAGGGCCCGAACTCGTAAATCTTGCGTGCACAACCTCATCGTAGCTAGGATCTTGCCTCCTCATACCTACCCCCTATTCTACTGTCAGACTTAGAACCACGACAGCGACGGCTCGGTGGACCACAAGGGAGTCCGAGGACTGGAATGGAGAGGAGGGGGAGGCCGAAGCTGGCTAGCTCGAAGAGGACGGGCGGCGGCAGAGCCATTGCCATGGCGGAGGGAGGAGCTCAGGGAGCTCAACTAGGAGGATTGGGAGGGGCTGGGCTTGCTGGTGCTCGGAAGGGGCTCAGGAACTCGCTATTTATAGCCGAGGGGAGGAGGTCTCGCGACGACGGCCGAGGCTTCCAGAGTCATGGCGAGGACCGGCGAAGAACCGATGTTGGCAGAGGCACTACGAGCTTCGGGACGAGGGGAGGAGGTTCCAGACGATGCACGAATGCGGTGGGCAGCTCGTCGATGTCTCTGGACAAGCCAGAACTCGCTACAGATAAGCTCCCGAGGCGTACGGAGCACAGGACGCGATTTTGGCGTTCTTTGCCGATGGTCACCACATGGCCACGGAGTTGGCATGCCCCGCTTGCTTCCAAATAATGTCTATCGTGCTCTCCAATCTTCCCTAAGCTGAGTTGACCCCTCAATCAGGAACATGGAGCTCTGAGGTGACTATACCAAGGTCAAACAGGTTTCAATAGCAAAGTGTTTGTCATGTGGTGTGGCCACCACAGTGCACCTATTGGCATGATCTTGGGCAGGGGTGAGTCATCCACTAAGGTAGTCATGCTGGCAAAATTTGAGCGCAAATGGACAAGGCTAGCTGGTACTTCCCTTATAACCTTGCCCACTGAGCAGAAATGCAAATGATGATGCTGGGGTCAAATGGCTAAATGGATTTGAATGATTCTTGGTGTAGAGTGATGATTTGGTCATACGAACTGTGTGGAAAAGTTTCAGCTGAAATTGATCATCTATGAGAGTACTTCCTTCACAGAGATGCAATCTGGACAGAAACTTAGATAATTTATTGAGGAAGATTGGCTAAATGGAATGGACTGGTTTTTGGTATCCATGGGTAATATCTCATAGTGAATCACCCTGCCAAATTTCAGCCCAAGGAGATCAAGGAATCAAGCACTTCCTTTGCAAACTAAAAATCTAGACAGAATTTGCAAAGTGGTGTTGTGCTCAAAATTTAATGGGTGGAACTTGTGATCTTGATGGAAATTGTGAATATAGGGGTAGGACAAGCTCCGCAAATTATTTGGGATTTTTCCCAACTATCAAAATGGTAGTTCCTTTGGAAAGGCCCCAAATTGATATATTGGCTTTAAATAGGAAAATGCAATTTCCCCTATTTAATTATGGCCAATATTTTTATGTGAGCTCAATATGATCACAAATAATATCTCCACAAGTTTTCATAAACTTTGGAGATGGATAGATATTTTCCTGGATTTAATTCCTCAGAAAAGTAGAAAAAGGAATTAATTCTAGATGAGAAATATTGCATATGACTTGGCAACATTTTTGCACATCTAGGGTTTATGAGTGAAGGAGGATCTCTGGGAATTTTGGGAGGATCAACTGAGCAAGAAAAATGATAGCTCCTTTGTAAACGCAAAGGCAGGATTTCTAGTTCCGATATTTTGGAACTAGGGTTTAAATGAGGTTCGGGGTTTACAGATGGGAACTTGACTGGCACAAAAGCATGAAAAATTCATGGAGAGGCTGAGGATTGTCTGGATTCACCTGGTCATTCACCAGATTCCAGAGGAAAAATTTGGGAGTGAAAATCTAGGAAGGAATAACAGCACAAAAATCGATAACCCGATTTTTGGGGTGTTACATGATGCTTGCCAAAAGAGAAAATAAAAGGAATAGAGAGAAAAACTTTGACTCTTGCATAAAAGTAAATACATAAAAGTAAAAGATAGGCCCTTCACAGAGGGAAGCAGAGGTTGCCATGCGCTTTTTGTTTGTATGCTCAATCTCTTAGTGCAAAAGAACGTCACATTATATTGCCCCTTATGATAGCAACCTTTATTATGTAGTCTGTCGCTTTTATTCTTTGCCATCATAAGTTCATACAATGCTCAATTTTCTCTTACACTAAATGATCCAACACTTTTAGAAGCAATTTTTATTGCCTTATTGCACCGATGACAACTTACTTGAAGGATCTTACTCAATCCATAGGTAGGTATGGTGGACTCTCAAAACAAGATTTGGGTTTAAGGGTTTTTGGATGCACAAGTAGTATCTCTACTTAGTGCGGAATTTTTGGCTAGCAAAGATGGGGGGCAAGCACCACATGTTGAAGGATCTATGACAATATAACTTCTATGTGAATATGAACAAACATAAATCATTATGTTGTCTTCCTTGTCCAACGTCAACAATTTTGGCATATAATATTTTGATGGTGGCTCACAATCACAAAAGATGTCCAAGATAGTGTATTTTCATGTGAATCTTCTCTTCCCTTATTAATTCTTTCATGAATTGCATCATTGACCAATGCTATGTTTGTAAATCTCCAATAAAATTTGCTATTTATACTCTTCCTTATGTGATGTCATTACTTACCATAAGATTAGCACATGTTCTTTTCCATTTATTTCCTTTCCTTTTTTATTGCATGTGAAAGTAAAGAAGACAAAACTCAAACTAATCTTTATTATATATCTTGCACACGATTACAAGGATAGATCACTAAGCAAACACTCGAAAATAAAGGATTGAACTAAACTTTTATTCATCTAAAGCAAAAGATAACTATGGATCGAACTAAGATAAGTAAAGGCAAAAGATAGTGGAGGTGATACGATATAGGGGCACCTCACCCAAGCTTGGCACAAGCCAAGGGGAGTGCCCGTACCCGATACTCAGTTTTCCTTTGGTGATGAAGATGGAGGTGGTGGTGATGGAGTAGTAGCAATCATATCCTTCAATCTCAAAAGATACTCCAATCTACGGATGACGCTCTGAAGGGCGATGATATGCTCTTGCAATAGAATATTTTCACAGGTGAGATATTTATTTTGCACATGAACCATTTCGATGATCTGAAAGGCTTCAATCTCAGTGGGAGTAAGATGATCATAGTAAGGTTTAAGGATATCTTCTTCTTCTTCCTGCTCGGCAAGCAAGGCTTGCTCGACCACCGGCGCTTGATCTCCAGTGGCCTCCTTGCTCTTGTCCCCTTTGATAGCTTCTTTGGGCTCTTCTCTCTTCAAATTGATCTTCATCAACCAAGTATCCTCTTCTACTTTGTTGGAGGAGGGAGAAGACATGATGCCTGGCTTAACAGATCTGACCGAAAACAGCAAGAAAGAAGAACAGAAGGTTTCTCCGTGATACGGTGGTCAATAGGTTCGAGGGGTATATAAAGATTTTTTATCTTGGGAAACAAGCAAACAGAAGAAAAACGGAGTGCAAAAGGTACCCGAGGTGGGCACAACCCACCTGGGCGAGCCTGGCTGCCAGGCGCACCCTGGTGTCTTGTGCCCACCAGGGGTGCCTCGCTGGTTGTTTCTTATTTTTATAATTTTTTACATATTCCAAAACTGACAAAAAATATTTTTGTGGATTTTTGGAGTCCGTTTACTTACCGTATCACGTACCTCCTCTTTTTCACGATTCTGGAGTGTTCCGAAAGGTTTTCTTTATGTGTTCTTCCGGTGTCATAGTTTGGATAATATTGCTTTCAACATTAATGGGCGTACCTGAGATATAATGTTTTATTCTTTGCCCATTGACAACCTTCGGGTTAGTACCCTTGGCATTATTTATTTTGATGGTTCCAGATCGATAAACCTCCTCGATAACATAGGGTCCTTCCCATTTGTAGAGGAGTTTTCCTGCAAAGCATCTGAAATGAGAGTTGTACAAAAGAACATATTCTCGAACTTTAAACTCACGCTTTTGGATTCTCTTATCATGCCATCTTTTAACTTTTTCTTTAAATAACTTAGCATTTTCATAAGCTTGGGTTCTCCATTCATCTAGTGCGCTAATATCAAATAACCTCTTCTCACCGGCAAGTTTGAAATCATAGTTGAGTTCTTTAATTGCCCAATATGCTTTATGTTCTAACTCGAGAGGCAAATGACAAGCTTTTCCATAAACCATTTTATAAGGAGACATAACCATAGGACTTTTATATGCTGTTCTGTAAGCCCAAAGTGCATCATCTAATTTCTTAGACCAATTATTTTGGGACCTATTGACAGTTTTTTGTAAAATTATCTTTATTTCTCTATTGCTAAGTTCAACTTGAACACTAGACTGAGGATGATAAGGAGATGCAATTCTATGGTTAAGATCATACTTAGCAAGCATTTTACGGAAAGCACCATGAATAAAATGTGAACCACCATTAGTCATTAAGTATCTAGGGACTCCAAACCTTGGGAAAATAACTTCTTTAAGCATTTTAATAGAGGTGTTGTGATTAGCACTACTAGTTGGAATAGCTTCTACCCACTTAGTAACATAATCAACAGCAACTAAAATAAGTGTATACCCATTAGAGGAAGGAAAAGGTTCCATGTAATCAAATCCCCAAACATCAAATGGTTCAACAGCAAGTGAATAATTCATAGGCATTTCTTGACACTTACCAATATTTCCAATTCTTTGACATTCATCACAATATAAAACAAAATTATGGGCATCCTTGAAGAGAGTAGGCCAATAAAAACCAGATTGCAATACCTTGTGAGCAGTTCTATCTCCCACATGATGCCCTCCATAAGCTTCGGAGTGACATTTCCGTAGGATTTGTCCCTGTTCATGCTCAGGTACACAACGTCTAATAATACCATCTACTCCTTCTTTATAAAGATATGGGTCATCCCAAAAGTAATGTCTTAAATCATAGAAGAATTTGTTCTTTTGTTGGTATGTGAAACTAGGTGGTATGTATTTAGCAACAATGTAATTAGCATAGTCAGCATACCAGGGAGTGTTATGAGAAACATTTATTGTAGCTAATTTCTCATCAGTAAAACTATCATTAATAGGTTATGGGTCATCAAGAATATTTTCTAACCTAGATAAGTTATCAGCCACGGGGTTCTCAGCTCCCTTTCAATCAGTGATATGTAAGTCAAATTCTTGTAGCAAAAGAGCCCACCTAATGAGTCTAGGTTTAGCATCTTTTTTTTTCCACAAGATATTTTATAGTAGCATGATCAGTATGAACAATCACTTTAGAGTCAACAATGTAAGATCTAAATTTATCACAAGCAAACACCACTGCTAAAAGTTCTTTCTCAGTAGTAGTATATTTGCGTTGGACACTGTCTAGAGTTTTACTAGCATAATAGATAACATTTAATTTCTTATCAACTCTTTGTCCTAGAAGAGCACCAACAGCATAATCACTAGCATCACACATAATTTCAAAAGGCAAGTTCCAATCAGGTGGTTCAACAATAGGTGTAGAAATTAAGGCTTTCTTAAGTGTTTTAAAGGCTTCTTCTCGGGGCCAGGACATGAAATCCCAGAAATTAACCCCTCGTCTCATCACCAGCCCAGGATTACCGTTACTGGTGGACACGTCCTTGTTACAGATTACCAAGCAATTACAAGAATTGGATACATGACCATAAAGGTCTAATGATACAACAATGATTCAGGTGACGGGTGACGGAAGTGACTTGTGGTTCTCCAACATCGATGGGGATCCATTCCCACAGGAACGGCTGACCTGGATAATTCCTATCCCGCGTGGCTGCCATCCTAGGATCCGCACGGACGTCGTTGTGGTACTCCTCGTTGAACTCCTGACCTGGCCAAGTAAATAGCTAGGGACAAGCCTATGAGTACATTTGAATGTACTCACAAACATCATGAACAAAAGATATACCGAATGCAGCAGATAAAATGTATGATCATGGTGAACCAAACTAGATGCGTATGCTCATGCTGGACTATGTATATATTAAATGCATGCTGACAGGAATTAAGTCATGGAATAATATAATATTAGCATGTACAAATAAATGAATATATAAAAATGTTAGTGATAAACAAGGAAAGTTAAAGGAAAAAGAAATAAAATAAAAGATATGCCGGTCGGATGTCTAAGGTGACACCACTGTAGGTCTTGAAGAGAAATGCCAAACGGGTGTCTAAAAGAGAAATCAGACGAGCCAGGATCATCCGAGAACTCAGGCAACGCCATGAGAAGTCTTGAAAAGAAATGTCAGTTGGGTGTCAAAAGTGACGCCACAGTCGGTCTTGAAAAGAAATGCCAATCGGGTATCCACAAGAGTAATGGCGTGATAGACCGCCTGTGAACTCGAGGGACGCCATGAAGAGGTCTTGAAAATGAAACCCAATGACCGGGGTAGTCTAGCCAGCCCCTGAGACACTCAGGAAAAATAAAATAAGAGAAACGGGTTAGTGCACAATAGTATTCATAAGGCAGTAATATTAATATGCATCACAATATCATTCATGATAACAAAAATATTCATGACAGCATTAGTGGTGACAATAACTATCCTGCCAAGTAACTCATGCTTAATTTAATTATTTCCTCCGAAGACCGACACTAAGACTGACACTTGACCAACCCAGACTGTAGTCCTTAACCGCGGACACAGCTATTCGAATAGGTTTAAACTCTGCAGAGGGTGTACTCTTTACCCACAAGTATAGGATTTCTTTAGTCAGTACCATGACACTAACTAATTCCCATTATGGTCTTTGGGTTGAAAACACACCTGACTAGCACACACCAGATTAACCGTCCGGATGCCAGGAATCACCCAAAGCATCATTTCAGAAAAACTCTAAGTCGGGGAGACAACAATCTCGAGTAGCATGGGATCACTATTAATACGCGCAGATTCCAAGGGGGGACCCCCTCTCGGCTACAGCCAGTAACACCCATGCCCCCTGACCCGATGACAGGATTTAGTCCATGGCCATGGAAACCCTCATCATGGCCCTCTATGTGGTGTGTACCCGGACAGGGGTTAACAACTTACTAAGCCGTACCTTCCTTGCGGAAGGACTCGTGGCAGCATGGATCAAGTATGGAGGTTACCGGAGCAAGGCTCGATCTACGGTCGACTCAGGAGGTGTTACTTAATATAACCGGTAATCTCCACATATCACGTGACACCACCGTGTCAAATATGGCCCGTGCCCACCGGCACGTCCAAGGCAGGAGCACACTCCTGGATTCTCACAACTTGTGCATGTCAGAACTTGAGTGGAGTGCATGCGAGAGAAAATATATACATGATCATGCATGCATGCAATATTTCTACCCATATGCAATGTGACGCCCCCAGCTCAATCGTGCACTAATCATACACGCAAATGCACACGATCAAGCCTAAGGACTCACGGGAAGATATCACAACACAACTCTAAAACATAAATAAAGTCATACAAGCTTTATATTACAAGCCAGGGGCCTCGAGGGCTCGAATACATAAGCTTGCATACAAGCATCAGCGGAAGCATCAGATATCTGAGTACAGATATGAAACAGAAACAGAAAGGCCTTTAGAAAGGCGGGGCAAAATAAAACACTACGATCGAAAGGCGTAGGCCTCCTGCCTGGGACCCTCCGATCCTACTCCTGGTCGTCAGTCAACTCGTAGAAGTATCCATCCTCTGGGTAGTAGTAGTAGCCAATCGACGGGGCATCTGTCTCAGGGGGCTCCGTCCTCTGGTCACGACAAACTGATAAGGGGAGAAAAGGAAAACAAAGCAACCATGAGTACTCAGAAGTACTCAGCAAGCAAGGATCTACACTACATATGCAACATTTTCAAGGGGAGGCTGTATATGTGGACTGGGCTGCAGAAATGCCAGAATAGAGAGAAGGCCTAGTCCAGAGATCCTTTCTCGACTCCCTACGAGAAAGCAATCCCAGAGCTATACAGTCATCAACCTCGTCCTGAGATCCCTTCTCGACTCCCTGCGAGAAGCAATCCCAGAGCCATCCAGTTCTAATTGTATCAATCAGGATACAACTCCGAGTGTCCTTTACCGTAGGACCGGCTATCGATAGAAGTTATCTTCCCTACAGGGGTGCACCAACTTACCCAACACGCTCGATTAACTCCGGCCGGACACACTTTCCTGGGACATGCCGGGCCTCGGCCAAACGATACATCGCAACCCTACCTACAGCTCAGCAGAGAGGTCCCCGCCGGTCTACATCCTAAGCGCTCAGGGGTCTTGTGACGTCGCCCTGTGCACTCCGGGTCGTTGCGAGCAGGGTGGATACCAGCGCCAATGGCACGATCCGACCCGGCCACAATGCTGAACTGGACGTCTGACAAAGCTTTCGGCTGATGCTACGATGCAGAACGCCCATACTATGCCCACGTGATGGTTAGTGCTATCAGACCAGAGGCCTGCTCGGATCAAATATCCAAATCGTTAGTGGACTAGGGCTTGCGGTAACGAGCAGAGACTCACGAAAGATGTGACCCCATCGCCCCGTCTCGAGGACTTGCGGCAAGGGCCAAGAATGCCCGGCCACGCCTCGTATTCTCACTCGGGCACCACACAGGCACCCATCTTCACAACACTCGCCTCTCAGGCGCACGTGGGTACCCCTCAGGGTCGACCTGCCTATCCAAGTAACAGTGTAAAGTCCAAGTATCTGTGTGTCCATAACATCAGGGGAATCCGAGGTATCACCCTCGTTGGATTCCTACTCGATGTATCCGTCAAGGTGAACTCGGAGGAATCACCCTCACTGGGTTCACACTTGAGGTGTTGTACGACGGTGTCGTTATCGGAAGCGGTGAAGGAGGAATCACCCTCGATGACCATGACCGAATAGCTACTCTACAGAGTTAACATCAGAAGTGCTACAAGAGGTTTCACCCTCGACACTCGATAGTAACGCTGCAGTGTTGTTACAACTAAGGGGGGGGGGGGGTGATGTGTGGTGTCGGGGCCTGGTCTTCAATCCCATTGATCGGGTCTTTGGATAATCCAACGGGGCGGTCGGGACTAGTGGGGTCACTGATAGGTCTCTACCCAGCCTATACTAAGTAGTTTAGGTTATGGAGGTAATTATCAACAGCAGGTTACAATAAACAGGCTATGCATCAGAATAGGTAAAGCAGTAGCAGCAGCAATTCTAATGCAAGCATGAGAAATTAGAATGGGCGATATCGGGATGATCAAAAGGGGGGGCTTGCCTGGTTGCTCGGCGGCAAGGGCAAGGTTGTCAATGGTGTCTTCGGCCTCCGAAGCTGCGTCGGTCTCGGGGACGATGTCGGGGTCTAACGAGAGAGAAGAGGGGGAGGAAACAGTATAAATACACAGTGAACAAGTGCAGCACAAAGCATAAGATGGCAACACGCGGTGACAGAGGTGATCTAACGCAGTGCCGGATGATACTGGCGAAGGGGGAATTCATCCAGGAATTTTTTCCCGGTTCCGGACATATGTCGGGACAGGTGACCAAAGGGGGAATGTCCCATGTTCAGGTAGTTAGAGACGTGTGACGTACGAACGGACCGCGAATTCGGATCCGTCTCAAAATTCTGAGCATTTTTCATATGTAAAATATATTCATCGGAGTTACGGTTTAAAAGATATGATTTTCTAAAGTTTAATTGATTTTCTGAAATTTTATTTAATCATTTTAAATCAACATTATCCAGAACAGTTCAGGGGTGACGTCATCGTGACGTAATGTTGACGCCAGCAGTCAACGGTCGGCTGACCAGGGTCAAACCTGACCAGTGGGGCCCACATGTCAACCTCTGTTAGTTTATTAGGATTAATTGAACTAATTACTGATTAATTAGGGGTGTGGGGTCCACTGGTCGGTGTGTAATTAACTAATTAAATTAATTAACTGATTTATCTAACGTTTTAACTAATTAAGTGGTGGGGCCTACACGTCAGCGGCTCAGGGGCTAATCCCGGTCAAACCTGACGCTAACCGGGGTTTGACCCTGCGGTAGGGCCCGCTGTCAGTGGCTGTAGGGGGATCTAATTAGCGGTGATTAGGCCTAATGACAGTGCCACGCTGGCACTCGCCGGAGCTCGGCCGGCGACGACCAAAGCTGCGGCGGCGGACTCGCCGGACCTCGCTACGTACAGCGGCTGGACGCGCAAAGACCACCAGAAGGGAGCCCGCGCTCGTGCCGATCCAGGGGAACAAGTGGTGAGGTGAGTGGTGGTCGAGGCTCGCTGGAACTGAGCTCGTGGCGGCTGTCGGAATTCGGGTGAGCTTGGTTTTTTGCACATAGGGCACGAGGGGAGGAGTTGGTGGGCGCGTTCGGCGCCGGGGAGCTCCAGGAACTCGGGGCAAAGCTCGGTTTCGAGCTTAGCGTACGGTGGTCACGGCGGAGCCATGGCCGGCGGTGAGAGCATTCGGGTTCGAAGGAAAACGGCGGCTACGAGGCACGGGGAAAGCACTAAGAGGTTGGGGAGAAAGGCGAGCTCACTGTGAGGTTCGCGGAGGGGCTCAGGGGAGCTGGGGCGGTCGGAGCGAGCAGATCGATGCGGCGGCACATCGCGGATGCCGACGGAGGGAAATGGCGCAGGCGAAGACGGTGATGCCCCACGGCTCCGATCCAGCGGCGCAGATGAGGTAGGGGAGGGCGACGGAGCTGCTGGGCATGCTGGCGTGGCACGAGGTGGCTCCGATGCGCGAAATCGACGGCGGCGTGTCAACGGCCGAGCTCGAGCGAGCTCGTGCGAGGGGAAAGAGGGGCGAAGAGAGTGACCAATGAGGCTAGGGTTTGCCGCAGGGGATGGGGGGGTCTTAACCACCGGGGCGAGCGGCGGGGCGCGGTGTCGAGCTGCGAGGAGGGGGGCCGGGGCGCGGCGTGCGCGCGCACCAGTTGCTCGACAGCGAGCCCTGGCATGAGCAGTGGAAGGGGATGGGGTGGCGAGGTGGCTGGGCCGCCACTGTAGCTGGTGGGCTCAAGTGCATAGTAGCTTTTCTCTTTTCTCTTTTTCTCTTTTCTTTTCTTTTCTGGTTTGCTAATTGTTAGGGCCCTAAACGAATTTTGTAAAAGGTGTGACCTAGTCCATAAATCACAGTACATTGCACCCTGCCACCAAAAACTAGTTTGGGCAAAACATTATTTCATATTTGATTTAGATTAAATAAAAGGCTATTAAATATTGTTTTCAGCCACTGTTAGAGGATGTTCAAGTCACTTATCAAATTTCAATAAGGTTGGTTATAACTTTACCATTGCCTCCAATTTATTTGCTATTTAATGGACATTTTAGTTTCTAGATTTAAACAACTTTTATTTTCACTTTTTGTTTGAATTTCCATTTGAATTGGAATTTGAAAAGAGATATGATCCAATTAATATTTAGGCACTTTTGACTGTGATGACATGGCATTATCAAAAAGGGATTACTGTGGCTAACCACTGGGGGTGTTACAAATCTCCTCCACTAACAAGAATTCTCGTCCCGAGAATTAAGAGGTAGAACGGAAAAGTTCGGGGTATTCAGCACGAAGATTATCCTCGCGTTCCCAAGTGGCTTCATCTTCAGTATGATTTGACCACTACACTTTGAGGAACTTGGTAACCTTCTGACGGGTCCGACATTCAGATTCATCGAGAATGCGGATCGGATGCTCCTTATAAGATAGGTCATCTTGCAATTCGAGCACCTCGTGATCCACAGCTCGGTGCGGAGATTCCTTGAAGCATTTACGAAGTTGCGACACATGGAAGACATCGTGGATATGAGAGAACTGCGGCAGTAACTCCAATTTATATGCTACCTGACCACGTCTAGCAATTATGCGGAAAGGACCAATGTAGCGCGGAGCTAGCTTGCCCTTGATTCCAAAACGGTGAGTGCCTTTCTTGGGGTGACTCGCAGATAAGCCTGATCACCAGGTTGATAAGTCAAACCCCATCGTTTGCGATCATAGTTGCTCTTCTGGCGGTCCTGAGCCGCCTTGAGATTTTCCTGGACAATACGAACTTGTTCTTTGGCGTGTTGGATAATATCCGGACCCACGAGTGGTCGTTCCCCAGTTTCTGACCAATTCAGAGGGGTTCGACACTTATGTCCATAGAGTACTTCGAAGGGGGCCATTTTCAAACTGGCTTGATAGCTGTTGTTATAAGAGAACTCGACATACGGGAGAGATTCTTCCCACTTCTTGCCGAATGAAATAACACAAGCTCGTAGCATGTCTTCAAGCACTTGATTGACTCATTCGACTTGGCCTTGGGATTGGGGGTGATAAGCTGAACTCCAGGTAATATGAGTTCCCATAGCTGTTTGGAAACTTTCCCAGAATTTGGAAGTGAAAAGGCCGCCACGGTCTGAACTGATCTCCTTCGGAATACCGTGGAGTGAAACAATTCTGGAGATATACAACTCTGCTATCTGACTAGCAGTGATACTCTCCTTGACACACAGAAAGTGTGCAACTTTAGAAAGTTGGTCGACGACGACAAGAATAGCATCGTGACCCTTCTGTGACCTGGGAAGGCCAGTAATGAAATCCATCTGAACCTTATCCCATTTCCATAGAGGAATAGGAAGTGGTTGCAGAATTCCAGCAGGCTTCTGATGTTCTGCTTTAACACGATGACACACATCACATTCAGCAACATATCGAGCAATATCCTGCTTCATTTTAGACCACCAGTACCTTTGACGGAGATCATGATACATCTTAGTGCTACCCGGATGAATAGACAACGGGGTATCATGTGCCTCCTTCATGACTTTGTCAGTCATAAGCTCGAAGCGAGGTACCACAATGCGGTTTCTGAAATACAAGGTTCCATCTTCAGACAGCGTGAAATCCCTGTACTTTTGAAGGTGAAGATCTTTCTTCATGAGATCAATTTCAGCATCTTTAGCTTGCACATTCTTAACAGCTTTCTCAAGAACTGGTTGTATCACAAGGTTATTTAGAGAGCCCTGTGGAACAACACGTAGATTCAGCTTGCACAGTTCTTCAAAAAGACAAGGTTGAGCTCGCCTAACCATGAGGTTGTCGCAATAGGACTTGCGGCTTAAGGCATCAGCCATCACGTTAGCCTTGCCAGGGGTATAGGAAATACCCAAATCATAGTCCGCAATGGCCTCCATCCATCTTTGCTGACGGAGGTTTAGAGATGGTTGAGTAAACAAGTACTTCAGACTTTTATGATCCGTGTAGATCTCGCAACGATTACCGAGAAGGTAATGTCGCCACAACTGCAATGCATAGATCACAGCAGCTAGTTCTAGATCATGTACCGGATAATTCTCTTCATGTGGGCGCAACTGACGAGAGCCATAAGCAATCACTTTACGCTCTTGTATTAGGACACAGCCTAATCCTTCACGGGATGCGTCACAATAAATCACGAAGTCTTTTCGAGAATCTGCAGGAGATAGTACTGGGGCAGATGTCAGCTTGTCTTTGAGTGTTTGAAAACTTTCCTGGCATTTTTCGGTCCATTCGAACTTAATGCCTTTGTGAAGCAGATCAGTCAAAGGCTTAGCAATCTTTGAAAAATTCTCGACAAAACGACGGCAATAACTTGCAAGGCCAAGAAAACTTCTCACTTGCTTGACGTTCTTCGGGGGAGTCCAGTCAAGAATAGCCTGAACTCGTTCCGGGTTAACAGCAATTCCATCCATGGAAATCACATGACCAAGGTAAGTTACTTCAGAAAGCCAGAATTCACATTTGGAGTATTTGGCATACAACTGGTGTTCTCGGAGCCTTTCCAGTACAAGACGGAGGTGTTCGGCATGTTCTTCCTTATTCTTCGAATATACCAGAATATCATCTAGATATACCACGACGAACTTGTCGAGGTAATCCATGAAGATATAATTCATCAGACGGGAAAACGTAGCTGGAGCATTTGTTAAGCCAAATGACATTACAGTGTACTCGTAGGAGCCATAGCAAGTAACAAATGCAGTCTTCGGAATATCCTCTTCACGAACACGGATCTGATGATAACCCAATCTCAAATCAAGTTTAGAGAATACCGATGATCGATCAACTTGCTGGATCCTACTCTCCGTGTGCACTCTGATGCAGAATCCGGTCTTATCGAATGACAACTCGGAGAGAAAGTTTAAACAAAACAATGGAAAGGAAAATGATTATCAGACTAATCAGACCAATATCAGGGAAATCGCACAGATATCCAGCTCTCCGGGTGGACGAGAATTACGAGATCCTAAGTGTCGGCGTTAGTAAACTTTATTTAACCCGAATAGAAGAGAGATCAGAGTCCCAGAGTATAGGTCGAGGAGTAAAAGATCCTAATACCACCCAATTGGCGACGTGGGCCCGTAAGCCACACAGCCAAGTTAGTAAATTAGTTTTTGGGCTCACTAGACTCAACTTCGGCCAAGGAGTTGGAAAGGGGGATTCCTAGAGGCAGTCGGCTCTGATACCAACTTGTGACACCCCCAGCTCAATCATGCACTAATCATACACGTAAATGCACATGATCAAGCCTAAGGACTCGGGAAGATATCACAACACAACTCTAAAACATAAATAAAGTCATACAAGCTTTATATTACAAGCCAGGGGCCTCGAGGGCTCGAATACATAAGCTTGCGTACAAGCGTCAGCGGAAGCATCAAATATCTGAGTACAGATATGAAACAGAAACAGAAAGGCCTTTAGAAAGGCGGGGCAAAATAAAACACTACGATCGAAGGGCCTAGGCCTCCTGCCTGGGACCCTCCGATCCTACTCCTGGTCGTCAGTCAACTCATAGAAGTATCCATCCTCTGGGTAGTAATAGTAGCCGATCGACGGATCATCCGTCTCAGGGGGCTCCATCCTCTGGTCACGACAAACTGATAAGGGGAGAAAAGGAAAACAAAGCAACCGTGAGTACTCAGAAGTACTCAGCAAGCAAGGATCTACACTACATATGCAACATTTTCAAGGGGAGGCTGTATATGTGGACTGGGCTGCAGAAATGCCAGAAGAGAGAAGGCCTAGTCCTATCGAAGACTAGCATCTTCATCGGTCTTGCAGCAATAGAAGAGAGCAGAACAGATCAATATAAAGTAGCAGTATCATTAAGTCTCAACCTCACCCAGAGATCCTTTCTCGACTCCCTGCGAGAAAGCAATCCCAGAGCCATACAGTCATCAACCTCGTCCTGAGATCCCTTCTCGACTCCCTGCGAGAAGCAATCCCAGAGCCATAGTATCCAAGTATCCAGTTCTAATTGTATCAATTAGGATACAACTCTGAGTGTCCTTTACCGTAGGACCAGCTATCGATAGAAGTTATCTTCCCTGCAGGGGTGCACCAACTTACCCAACACGCTCGATTAACTCTGGCCGGACACACTTTCCTGGGACATGCTCGGCCTCGGCCAAATGATACATCGCAACCCTACCTACAGCTCAGCAGAGAGGTCCCCGCCGGTCTACATCCTAAGCGCTCAGGGGTCTTGGGCCGTAGCCCTGTGCACTCCGGGTCGTTGCGAGCAGGGTGGATACCAGCGCCAGCGGCATGATCCGACCCGGCCACAATGCTGAACTGGACGTCTGACAAAGCTTTCGGCTGATGCTACGATGCAGAACGCCCACACTATGCCCATGTGATGGTTAGTGCTATCAGACCAGAGGCCTGCTCGGATCAAATATCCAAATCGTTAGTGGACTAGGGCTTGCGGTAACGAGCAGAGACTCACGAAAGATGTGACCCCGTCGCCCCGTCTCGAGGACTTGCGGCAAGGGCCAAGAATGCCCGGCCACGCCTCGTATTCTCACTCGGGCACCACACAGGCACCCGTCTTCACAACACTCGCCTCTCAGGCGCACGCAGGTACCCCTCAGGGTCGACCCGCCTATCCAAGTAACAGTGTAAAGTCCAAGTATCCGTGTGTCCATAACATCAGGGGAATCTGAGGTATCACCCTCGTTGGATTCCTACTCGATGTATTCGTCAAGGTGAACTCGGAGGAATCACCCTCACTGGGTTCACACTTGAGGTGTTGTACGACAGCGTCGTTATCGGAAGCGGTGAAGGAGGAATCACCCTCGATGACCATGACCGAATAGCTACTCTACAGAGTTAACATCAGAAGTGCTACAAGAGGTTTCACCCTCGGCACACGATAGTAACGCTGCAGTGTCGTTATAACTAAGGGGGGGGGGTGATGTGCGGTGTCGGGGCCTGGTCTTCAATCCCATTGATCGGGTCTTCGGATAATCCAGTGGGGCGATCGGGACTAGTGGGGTCACTGATAGGTCTCTACCCAGCCTATACTAAGCAGTTTAGGTTATGCAGGTAATTATCAACAGCAGGTTACAATAAACAGGCTATGCATCAGAATAGGTAAAGCAGTAGCAGCAGCAATTCTAATGCAAGCATGAGAAATTAGAATGGGCGATATCGGGATGTTCAAAAGGGGGGCTTGCCTGGTTGCTCGGTGGCAAGGGCAAGGTTGTCAATGGTGTCTTCGGTCTCCGGAGCTGCGTCGGTCTCGGGGACGACGTCGGGGTCTAACGAGAGAGAAGAGGGGGAGGAAATAGTATAAATACACAGCGAACAAGTACAGCACAAAGCATAAGATGGCAACACGCGTTGACAGAGGTGATCTAACGCAGTGCCGGGTGATACTGGCGAAGGGGGAATTCATCCAGGAATGTTTTCCCGGTTCCGGACATATGTCGGACAGGTGACCGAAGGGGGAATGTCCCATGTTCAGGTAGTTAGAGACGTGTGACGGACAAACGGACCGTGTATTCGGATCCGTCTCAAAATTATGAGCATTTTTCATATATAAATTATTTTCATCGGAGTTACGGTTTAAAAGATATGATTTTCTAAAGTTTAATTGATTTTCTGAAATTTTATTTAATCATTTTAAATCAACATTATCCAGAACAGTTTAGGGGTGACGTCATCGTGACGTAATGCTGACATCAGCAGTCAACGGTCGGCTGACCAGGGTCAAACCTGACCAGTGGGGCCCACATGTCAGCCTCTGTTAGTTTATTAGGATTAATTGAACTAATTACTGATTAATTAGGGGTGCAGGGTCCACTGGTCAGTGTCTAATTAATTAATTAAATTAATTAACCGATTTATCTAACATTTTAACTAATTAAGTGGTGGGGCCTACACGTCAGCGGCTCAGGGGCTAATCCCGGTCAAACCTAACGCTGACCGGGGTTTGACCCTGCGGTAGGGCCCGCTGTCAGTGGCTGTAGGGGGATCTAATTAGCAGTGATTAGGGCTAATGACAGTGCCACGCTCGCACTCGCCGGAGCTCGGCCGGCGACGACCAAAGCAGCGGCGGCGGACTCGCCAGACTTCGCTATGGACAGCGGCTGGACGCGCAAAGACCACCAGAAGGCAGCCCGCGCTCGTGCCGATCCAGGGGAACAAGTGGCTGGGTGAGTGGTGGCCGGGGCTCGCCGGAACTGAGCTCGCGGCGGCTGCCGAAATTCGGGTGAGCTTGGTTTTTTGCACACAAGGCACGAGGGGAGGAGTTGGTGGGCGCGTTCGGCGCCGGGAGCTCCAGGAACTCGGGGCAAAGCTCGGTTTCGAGCTTAGCGTACGGTGGTACGGCGGAGCCATGGCCGGCGGTGAGAGTTTTCGGGTTCGAAGGAAAACGGCGGCTACGAGGCACGGGGAAAGCACTAAGAGGTCGGGGAGAAAGGCGAGCTCACTATGAGGCTCGCGGAGGGGCTCAGGGGAGCTAGGGCGGTCAGAGCGAGCAGATCGATGCGGCAGCTCGTCGCGGATGCCGACGGAGGGAAACGGCGCAGGCGACGATGGTGATGCCCCACGGCTCCGATCCAGCGGCGCAGATGAGGTAGGGGAGGGCGACGGAGCTGTTGGGCATGCTGGCGTGGTTCGAGGTGGCTCATGTGCGCGAAATCGACGGCGGCGTGTCAACGGCCGAGCTCGAGCGAGCTCGTGCGAGGGGAAAGAGGGGCGAAGAGAGTGACCAGTGAGGCTAGGGTTTGCCGCAGGGGATGGGGGGGCCTTAACCACCGGGGCGAGTGGCGGGGTGCGGTGTCGAGCTGCGAGGAGGGGGGCCGGGGCGCGGCATGCGCGCGCACAAGGTGCTCGACAGCGAGCCCTGGCATGAGCAGTGGAAGGGGACGGGGTGGCGAGGTGGCTGGGCCGCCACTGTAGCTGGTGGGCTCAAGTGCATAGTAGCTTTTCTCTTTTCTCTTTTTCTGTTTTCTTTTCTTTTCTGGTTTGCTAATTGTTAGGGCCCTAAACTAATTTTGTAAAAGGTGTGACCTAGTCCTTAAATCACAATACATTGCACCCTACCACCAAAAACTAGTTTGGGCAAAACATCATTTCATATTTGATTTAGATTAAATAAAAGGCTATTAAATATTGTTTTCAGCCACTGTTAGAGGATGTTCAAGTCACTTATCAAATTTCAATAAGGTTGGTTATAACTTTACCATTCCCTCCAATTTATTTCCTATTTAATGGACATTTTAGTTTCTGGATTTGAACAACTTTTATTTTCACTTTTTGTTTGAATTTTCATTTGAATTGGAATTTGGAAAGAGATATGATCCAATTAATATTTAGGCACTGTTGACTGTGATGACATGGCATTATCAAAAAGGGATTACTATGGCTAACCACTGGGGGTGTTACATGCAACATCTATTAAAATTATGAAAACCATGATTCAAACAACCTAGCTAGAACAAACCATTCACCATATGAAGTGTTCAAGATGCTTGCCTTGGGTATGCAGTAGTGTTGGTTCAATCCACAAACTTTCAAAAATTATCTTCCCTCCATTTTTCCTATTTTCAAAAATATTTAAATTACCATATAAAACAAAAACAATGCTAAAAAGTGTTTCAAATATTTTTGAAATAAATATTAAAATAAACTAGATGAAATATAAAGACTTTGGGAAAAAGAATCAAATTATTTGGAGTACAGATGATTTACTTATGGAATTTCTAAGTTGAAAAAAATGATTAAAAGGACTATATAAAAGACCCGACAAAAACTAAGCTTATGAAAAATGTTCACCATAGCTATTTTAATAGAGCATGTTTTTATGAATCTGCAGAAATTTGTATCAGCAAATTTGTACTTGTAAAAGTGGCTATGGAATTATTTTACTTTTGCTGGAAAAGAAAAAGAGGGAAGGTAGAGGTGTGCCCTTGGCGTAATATAGCCATGAGGTGCTATTGGGACGAGCCCAGTCGTCGGCCGCGCGGGAGGGCGTCGACGTCGAAGGCGTATTTCGCGGAATACATTTTCCAGAGTTGAACACGTACTCCAGGAAAGACGCTTCCACTTAAAATGATTCGTTGGGTTTTCTGGCTCGCTGACAGTGGGTCCCATGGGCCCACTGTCAGGTTTGACCAGTCCACACCTTCCATCTCCTTCCTTCGGCCGAATGGTGCAGCGGTCGCCGGCGGCGATCCCCGGCGAACGAAGGCGCCTCTCGGGGAACTAAGACCACCGAAATGCTCAGAAGGCCCTGGCGGTCTTCTAGAGCTAGGATACGGGCGCCGGCGTGCCTCGAGGCTCCGGCTCTCACGATCCCGGCGGACGGTGGCTATGGCCAGAAGAGGGCTTTCGCCCACGATCCTCCTTCGACGAAATTGATGGGCCCGGAGTGTTTGCGAGGCCCCTAGGGATCCATTGGTGAATGAATTTTGGGAGGGGAGGCTTTGGTGGGGTTGGAATTAACTGGAAGGTTGTGGCGGCCGTAGTTGCCAGAGTTGAGAAAGACGGCCGTTTCTGGCCGTGGGGGTTGCTCTGGAAGGTCTACTATGGGAGGAGGAGAGGTGGTGTTGAGCTGCGTGAGCTCGGGGGGCCTTATATAGGCAGCAGCGACGCGGTCCCGTGGCTTCCAGAGGAGGCCACCGCGGCGGATGGCCATTAACGGCACGGCGTGGTCGTCAGCAAGGTAGGCGAGCAGCGGATAAGCTCTGGTAGATGGAGGTTGAATGAGGGGGGTGCGCTGGAGGCCTCGGGTTCGTCCAGGTCCTCAGGTGGCTACGTGACAGCGACGGGCGGTGGCGGTTGGCGGCTCGGGACGGTGGAGGGCGGCGCCAGGGGGAAAGCTCCAGTGCGGGGGAGGTTGCGGCTGGTGCAGGTGGCCGGTGGAGTATTTGGGTGAGCTGCGGATGGGCTTGGGCAGCTGGAAATTAAGCGAGGGGAGTCGTGGCCGAGCCAAATTCGTCGGGCAGCGGCTCTGGTCGGCGTGGGCGGCGCTATAGGACGAGGGAGAGTGTCGGCGAGCGTTGGGATGGACTGGATGATCCAGCGGTGGACTCAGGTGAGAGGGGGAGGCAGCAGTGTGAGCAGCAGGGCTCGATGCCAGAGGCTGCAGAACGCGCGCTTTGGACGCGCTCAGTGCACGCACATCACGTGCTCGAACAAATGCCCATGGCATCTACAGTTACCCAACCAAGTTGCAAATTAACAGGGTGGTGCTAGTGTGGATGGTAAGAATGGTGGACATGCTGGTTTGGTTAGAGGGGCTAGTGTCCAGTGCAATTTAAAAAAAATGCCCAAATTCTGTGTCGGGCCCCTTTCTGGGATAAATCACAGAAAAAACCGTAAGTGACACCAGCCCCAAGATCAACACAACTGATGGACTTCCTTGATACAGATAACCAGTACGATATAATATTACACAAGGTTGAGTCTGAGAGCTCAACAACATTATTACAAACTCGCCAATATATAGCAGTGGTGGAATATGACAGTGGTGTGGTGGTGATACAACTCTGATACAATATTATAAGCCAAGTGTCAGTGTGAGACTTGACTATTTTATTGGTGTAGCGGAAGCTCGGCGGATGATACAAGTGGTAGACTCCTATCTCACAGGTTGACTGACGGGGACTCCTCTAAGCGTCGGGCTCGCTAGCGCAATCCTCCTCCACAAGCTCGTCCTCCTCCAAGTCTGGCCAAGTCAATAGCCAGGGACAAGCCAGTGAGTACGTTGGAATGTACTCGCAAACATTATGTACAAAAGATATAGTGGATGCATATGCTCGTGCTAACTGAAAGTGAAATCATGACAAATAAATGATATGAACATGAACATAGCATGTTAGTCATGATCAAACTTATTAGAAATTAAACAAATGAATGCCACAGGTAGTCTAGCCAGCCCAAGTGACATTCAGCAAAATAAAAGAAATGCCAGTCGGGTGTCAAGTGCGCCACGGTCGGACTTGAAGAGAAATGCCAGTCGGGTGTCCACAAGAGTAGTGGTGGAACCGCCTGTTAACTCGAGAGACGCCACGAGAGGTCTTGAAAATAAAATTGAGTGCCTGGGGTAGTCTGGACAGCCCCTGAGACACTCAGGAAATATAAAAATAAGAGAAACGGGTTAGTCCTCAATAATATGCATAACCATAATAATATTTAACATGCATAAAATATTCATGGTAGCATCAGGGTGACAACACTTATCCTGCAAAATAATTCAGGCTCAATTTAATTATTTTCCTCCGAAGACCGACACCGTGACCGACACTTGACCCACCCAGCTAATGCCCTTGACCATGGACAACGGCTATTCGAATAGGTTTAAACTCTGCAGAGGGTGTACTCTTTACCCACAAGTAAAGGATTTCTTTAGTCAGCACCGTGACACTGACTAATTCCCATTACGGTCTTTGGGTTGAAAACGCACCTGACTAGCACACACCAGATTAACTTTCCGGATGCCAGGAATCACCCAAAGCATTGTTCAAGAAAAACTATAAGACGGAGAGACCAACGTCCTGCATGGGATCACTATTAATACGCACGGATTCCAAGGGGTGTCCCCCTCTCGTTTACAACCGGAACACCCATGCCCCCTGACCCAATGATAGGATTTAGTCCAAGGCCCTGGAAACCCTCATCGTGGCCCTCTGTACAGTGTGTACCTGGACAGGGGTTAACAACTTACTCAGTCGTACCTTCCTTGCGAAAGGACTCGTGGCAGCACGGTATCCAGCTATGTGTAACGGAACAAGACTCGATCTAGGTCGACCCAGGAGGTGTTAATTATCATCACCGGTATGTTCCACATAGTCACGTGACACCACCGTGTCAAAAGTAATGGCCCGTGCCCACCGGCACGTCCAAGTCAGGAGACACTCCCCTGAATACTCACAGCTTTACCATGTTAGAAAGATTCTTTACTTGAGTGAAGTGCAAGACATGGATAAGAAAATGATATGACCAATCATGCATGCACTTGTGATACATATGGTGCAATACCAACGGATGCAAACATGCAAATGCAATCACCATATCCCAAGTTCAATAATGCTTGCCTTGTCCAAAGTAGTCTGGTGAAAACCCTTCAAAATTCTTGGCAAAGTTTCCCTCTTCTTTTTCTGAAAATTCAAATTCAACTTAAATTAAAAAATTTGACAACAGTACAAAAAGTTGTCTCAAAACATTTTTAAATAAATACTAAAAAAAACTAGAGAGAAAAATAAGAATTTCAAAAAAAAAGTTCAACTCAAACAGAGTTGTAGTTTAAAAGTTATTAAACTTCCAAAACCAGGGGCTTTTCTATAAAATAGCAGTCCCTGTACAGTTTAAACAGAAAGCGCTTCGGCTGAAATACGTTTTCCAGCGGAGAAAGCATAAAAAGCAGAATACGCCTTCGTTTTAAACAGAGAAAAAGAAAAAGGACTGCGCGGGGTGGGGCCCACCCATCAGGTTCAAATATTTGAACACGCGCGCGGGAACAGAGGGGAGGCGGCGATCGCCGGCGGTGATCCCCAGGGTTCCAGGGGCTGGCGATGGTCGAAACGTGACCAGGGCGGAGTGCCGCGTCGGAGGGAGGTGTTGGTGGCCGCCGGGGAGCACCTGAACGCCGGCGAGGTCGACGGTGGTGGACGGTGGCTCGGTGGTTCTGGAGCTCGCCGGAGAGGGCTCGGGTAACGAAATTGAAGCGCGGGATTGATGATTTGGTGGATAAGATGGCTACTGGCAAGGTTTGGGTGAAGGTGGTGGCGTAGTGG
The DNA here is from genome assembly GCA_011799875.1 of Thinopyrum elongatum. Lineage (NCBI taxonomy): Eukaryota > Viridiplantae > Streptophyta > Magnoliopsida > Poales > Poaceae > Thinopyrum > Thinopyrum elongatum. The sequence continues at coordinate 45,614,988 of CM022300.1, forward strand.
CGTCGAACTGATCGGTGATAGAGGCGGCGGAGCGGTGGCCGGAGGGGTAGAAGAAGACCTCCGCGAGGTCAGGTGAGTGCATGGGAGGGCGATTGGGAAGTGGTGGAGGCGATGGATGGAGCGAGTGGAGCTCGGGGGGGAGGGGCTTTTATAGGCGATCCGAGGCGGTCCGGCGAGGTTCGGATCACGCCGGAGTTACGGCGGTCGGCGAGGTAGGTTTGGGCGGTGGTCAGGGACGGTGAGGGTTAATGAGGGCGTTGGAGTCTTCTGGAGAAGCCAGCGCGATCAAGGTCGAGCGCTTCGGCCTCATCCACGGGACGAGTCCCATACGGGTGTGGCTGCGAGGACAAACTCCGGCGACTACCAGGAGGGGTCCAGAGGTTTGGGCGGTGCGGCGCTGGCGCAGAGAGGGTCGATGCGTGGAGCTCGTAGGTGGAGAGAGCGTTGATGGTGGCCGGTGGTCGGGGCAGCTCTATGCGGCCCGCCGGGGATGAGCTCGGTGGTAGTTACACCGGCCTGCCGACAGCTCACCGGTGAGGAGAGGCTGGGGAGTGGACCAGGGTCGGGGTATTGATGAGCTATGGCGACGCCGTGCGGGAGAAGGAAGATGAGGAGCGCATGGCACCGTTTCCCCCCTGCTGCCTGACGAAGTTCAGTTAACTGAATTTTATTTCAGTTATGAACAGTGCCCTGATTACTCATATGGTGTAAGGCAGAGAGTGCTGGGGATTTTTAGATTTTGTGGCAATTTTTGTGGTGATGTGTTGATACATATGAGAGGGCCTGGTAAAGTTTGGGAATTTTTGGAGCATTTAAAAATATGTTTGGATCAGAAATATTGAATCTGGTCCAAATTTGAATTGAGTGGGATTTGAAAATTTTGAACTGGGGTACCCCATGTCTTTGGAAAAATGGGTTGTGGGTACCATATATTTGTTGGGATAATTTTTGTGGAGGTGGAATCCTTGTAGAAATGGTGGTTCCTTTGTAAACCAAAGGAATGATGGAATATATGAATTCCAATCTTGGAATTTATTTGGATGGTGAAAAAATATTTTTGTGGGGTAGGAGAGGTTTGGATACTGCCCTAGATGATGTGCTTGGCTTGTGGGATAATTTTGGAGTGGAAGAAAATTTGTTGGATGGATTTTAGAAGGCTAGAAAGAAGTGAAGAGGGCCATTTTCTTTGAAAATTTAGTTTTATTTCAAAAACTTTCTAAATGAAATTGTTTGAAACCCCCAAATTAATTACCCAAATAATTTTAAATCTTTCAAACAGAATCATTAAAGAAAAATTTGAAACCCAATTAAAATTTGAAAGGGTTTTCAAATGGTAGAAAAGTAATATGATCCAAATATGGTTTTCAAAACTTTTATTTTTAAAGGAAAGATTTCAAATATTTCAGAAAAATATTTTTGGGGTGTTACATTCTGTCATGAGCTCAAGGTGCTCGACAGAATGTTAGGGTGACCTAGGTGATTCTGGTAGTCATGGAAATTGGCAGGTGGAGGTCTCTTTGGATGGTAGAGATAGTTGTGAAGTTGGTTTGTGAGAATAGAAAACTTGTTAGTGCAAGTTTTACCAGAATTCAGTTCTGGACAGAAAGTTCAGAGGAGTATTTGGTGGTCTAGAAAGATTCCCATGGAGCTAAAATTTTGGACTTAAGGGTTTGATTGGAGGGACTATAAGTGGGAAATATTTCAGAATTAATGGAGCAATTAAAATTGGGGTTGTAGTTGAAACTGAAGAATGGGACAGAATAGAAAAGAGGTTGTTTCACTCAAAATTTACAAAAGACTAAGTTAGGTTTTTGCACCAAAGTGACATAGAGGCATCATATGACCTCTCATAATTATTTTGGAATTTTTAAAAGATTATTTAAAGTGGTTGCAGTGCAACAGAGGCATTTAAAGTATTGAAAAAGCTATTAAAAGAATTATTTAGAGGCAAATTTTATTTTGAAATTAATTCCTACTATTATTAAACTATAAATGAAATGATTTTAAGAAAACTCCCAAAGCCACAATATTTTTCTAAAATTTCTATATGGAGGGAAGAATTTTGAAAGTCAGAACAAAAAAATCCGCTAAAAATAATAAAGGACTTAATATAATTTCAAAATTTTATTTCTGGCCAAATTTTTACTTAATAAAAATGTGGTTAAATTGTTGGGGTGTTACAAACTCAGTCGCAGCTTCACTTCTCACCGAGGTCAGGAGAGCAATCGTCCTGCGGGTGGCAATCATATCAAGGGTGATCTGATCGAAGAGTGCCTCTTGCGCTCTCAGGTAGCGCACCAGGTGCACTAGGGCAGGATCCGTCTCATGGTCTCCGTTGGCAACTTGGGTCGGGATACCATAGCCTTCACGACTAGGGTAGTAGTAGAAAGAGCGGCAGTTAACCCTTGGCGACCGATGCCTGAGTTGAACTACAGCCTCTCGAGCTGCAAGCTGGATGGTTTGGGGCTCGTCGAAGGTCGTCCTCTCGGTGAACCGGTAAGGGCACTCTACAGTAATGCCCCTCTCGTAGATGTGCATCGTGGCCCAGAAGTGATGGAGGGAATCACTCGTGTGCTCTTGGTACACGACATACTCCGGCGGCTCTTCCATGCCAAAAGCTCGCCGAGTGAGATTGGCGAGGATGGCTACAAAGCCTTCAAGCTCGGCGGCGGTGGTCCCATTGTGGACGATGGGACCAGGCATCTTGATGGTTGGATATCAAACTGGGAGTGAGGCTGTGATGTGCTGAGTCGAGGCAAGGCTTCTCTTATAAGCCAGCGGAGTCTTCCATCGCACGCTTGCGGATGGGTTAACGCAGGTGTCGGCCACAGGCGCACGGCCAATGGATAGACTGATAGGTTTGGCACTGACTGTCAAAAAGATGTCGGCAGGCCACTGTGTAGACTTATCGGATGGAACGGGTTTGGCTACGGACAGGAAGTTTTGGATGGTGTGGAAACCTAGAGGTAGCGACCAGGATAAGATAGGATTAGCCAATGGTCAGCCTGGCTCTGATACCAAGGCTGTCGGGGCCGGGACACGAAATCCCAGAAATTAACCCCTCGTGTCATCACCAGCCCAGGATTACCGTTACTGGTGGACACGTCCTTGTTACAGATTACCAAGCAATTACAAGAATTGGATACATGACCATAAATGTCTAATGATACAACAATGATTCAGGTGACGGGTGACGGAAGCGACTCGTGGTTCTCCAACGTCGATGGGGCTCCATTCCCACAGGCACGGCTGACCTGGATAATTCCTATCCCGCATGGCTGCCATCCTAGGATCCGCACAGACATCATTGTGGTACTCCTCCTAGAACTCCTGACCTGGCCAAGTAAATAGCCAGGGACAAGCCTGTGAGTACGTCTGAATGTACTCGCAAACATCATGAACAAAAGATATACCGAATGCAGCAGATAAAATGTATGATCATGGTGAACCAAACTAGATGCGTATGCTCATGTTAGACTATGTATATATTAAATGCATGCTGACAGGAATTAAGCCATGGCATAATATAATATTAGCATGTACAAATAAATGAATATATAAAAATATTAGTGATAAACAAGGAAAGTTAAAGGGAAAAGAAATAAAATAAAAGATATGCCGATCGGATGTCTAAGGTGACACCACGGTAGGTCTTGAAGAGAAATGCCAAATGGGTGTCTAAAAGAGAAATCGGACGAGATAGGATCATCCGAGAACTCAGGCGACGCCACGAGAGGTCTTGAAAAGAAATACCAGTCGGGTGTCAAAAGTGACGCCACGGTCGGTCTTGAAAAGAAATGCCAATCGGGTATCCACAAGAGTAGTGGCGTGATAGACCGCCTGTGAACTCGAGGGACGCCACGAAGAGGTCTTGAAAATAAAACCGAATGCCCGGGGTAGTCTAGCCAGCCCCTGAGACACTCAGGAAAAATAAAATAAGAGAAACGGGTTAGTCCACAATAATATCCATAATGCAGTAATATTAATATGCATCACAATATCATTGATGATAACAAAAATATTCATGACAGCATTAGTGGTGACAATAACTATCCTGCCAAGTAACTCATGCTCAGTTTAATTATTTCCTCCTAAGACCGACACTTGACCAACCCAGACTGTAGTCCTTAACCGCGGACACGGCTATTCGAATAGGTTTAAACTTTGCAGAGGGTGTACTCTTTACCCACAAGTATAGGATTTCTTTAGTCAGTACCGTGACACTGACTAATTCCCATTACGGTCTTTGGATTGAAAACACACCTGACCAGCACACACCAGATTGACCGTCTGGATGCCAGGAATCACCCAAAGCATCATTTCAGAAAAACTCTAAGTCGGGGAGACAACAATCTCGAATAGCATGGGATCACTATTAATACACGCGGATTCCAAGGAGGGACCCCCTCTCGGCTACAGCTAGTAACACCCATGCCCCCTGACCCGATGACAGGATTTAGTCCATGGCCATGGAAACCCTCATCGTGGCCCTCTATGTGGTGTGTACCCGGACAGGGGTTAACAACTTACTAAGCCGTACCTTCCTTGCGGAAGGACTCGTGGCAGCACGGATCAAGTATGGGTGTTACCGGAGCAAGGCTCGACTTACGGTCGACTCAGGAGGTGTTACTTAATATCACCGGTAATCTCCACATATCACGTGACACCACCATGTCAAATATGGCCCGTGCCCACCGACACGTCCAAGGCAGGAGCACACTCCTGGATTCTCACAACTTGTGCATGTTAGAACTTGAGTGGAGTGCATGCAAGAGAAAATATATACATGATCCTGCATGCATGCAATATTTCTACCCATATGCAACATCTATTAAAATTATCAAAACCATGCTTCAAACATCCTAGCTAGCACAAAAAATTCACCATATCAAGTGTTCAAGATGCTTGCCTTGGGTATGCAGTAGTGTTGGTTCAATCCACAAACTTTCAAAAATTATCTTCCCTCCATTTTTCCTATTTTCAAAAATATTTAAATTACCATATAAAACAAAAATAGTGCTAAAAATTGTTTCAAATATTTTTGAAATAAATATTAAAATAAACTAGATGAAATATAAAGACTTTGGGAAAAAGAATCAAATTATTTGGAGTACAGATGATTTACTTATGGAATTTCTAAGTTGAAAAAAAATGATTAAAAGGACTATATAAAAGACCCAACAAAAACTAAGCTTATGAAAAATGTTCACCATAGCTATTTTAATAGAGCATGTTTTTATGAATCTGCAGAAATTTGAATCAGCAAATTTGGACTTGTAAAAGTGGCTGTGGAATTATTTTAGTTTTGCTGGAAAAGAAAAAGAGGGAAGGTAGAGGTGTACCCTGGGCGTAATATAGCCATGAGGTGCTATTGGGCCAATCCCAGTCGTCGGCCGCGCGGGAGGGCGTCGACGTCAAAGGCGTATTCTGCGGAATACATTTTCTAGAGATGAACACGTACTCTAGGAAAGACGCTTCCACTTAAAACGATTCGTTGGGTTTTCTGGGTCGCTGAGAGTGGGTCCCATGGGCCCACTATCAGATTTGACCAGTCCACCCCGCCATCTCCTTCCTTCGGCCGAATGGTGCAGCGATCGCCGGCGGCGATCCCCGGCGAACGGAGGCGCCTCTCGTGGATCTGAGACCACCGGAATGCTCAGAAGGCCCTGGCGGTCTTCTAGAGCTAGTATACGGGCGCCGGCGTGCCTCGAGGCTCCGACTGTCATGATCCCGGCAGACGGTGGCTACGTCCAGAAGAGGGCTTTCGCCCACGAGCCTCCTTCGACGAAATTGATGGGCCAGGAGTGTTTGCGAGGCCCCTAGGGATCCATTGGTGAAAGAATTTTGGGAGGGGAGGCTTTGGTGGGGTTGGAATCAACTGGAAGGTTGTGGCAGCCGTAGTTGCTGGAGTTGAGAAAGACGGCCGTTTCTGGCTGTGGGGGTTGCTCTGGAAGGTCTACTGAGGGAGGAGGAGAGGTGGTGTTGAGCTGCGCAAGCTCGGGGGGCCTTATATAAGTAGCAGCGAAGCGGTCCCATGGCTTCCAGAGCAGGCCACCACGGCGGATGGCCATTAATGGCACGGCGTGGTCGGCGGCGAGGTAGGCGAGCACTGGATAAGCTCTGGTAGATGGAGGTTGAATGAGGGGGGTGCGCTGGAGGCCTCGGGTTCATCCAGGCCCTCAGGTGGCTACGTGACAGCGACGGGCGGCAGCGGTTGGCGGCTTGGGACGGTGGAGGGCGGTGCCAGGGGGAAAGCTCTGGTGCGGGGGAGGTTGCGGCTGGTGCAGGTGGCCGGTGGAGTGTTTGGGTGAGCTGCGGATGGACTTGGGCAGTTGGCAATTAAGCGAGGGGTGTCGTGGCCGAGTGGAATTCGTCGGGCGGCGGCTCCGGTCAGCGTGGGCGGCGGCGGGCGGCGCTATTGGACGAGGGGGAGTGTCGGCGAGCGTTGGGATGGACTGGGTGATCCAGCGGTGGACTCAGGTGAGAGGGGGAGGCAGCAGAGTGAGCAGCAGGGCTCGATGCCAGAGGCTGCAGAACGCGCTCAGTGCACGCACATCACATGCTCGAACAAATGCCCATGGCATCTACAGGGACCCAACCAAGTTGCAAATTAACAGGGTGGTGCTAGTGTGGATGGTAAGAAAGGTGGACATGCTGGTTTGGGGAGAGGGGCTAGTGTCCAGTGCAATTTAAAAAAAAATGCCCAAATTCTGTCATGAGCTCAAGGTGCTCGACAGAATGTTAGGGTGACCTAGGTGATTCTGGTAGTCATGGAAATTGGCAGGTGGAGGTCTCTTTGGATGGTAGAGATAGTTGTGAAGTTGGTTTGTGAGAATAGAAAACTTGTCAGTGCAAGTTTTACCAGAATTCAGTTCTGGACAGAAAGTTCAGAGGAGTATTTGGTGGTCTAGAAAGATTCCCATGGAGCTAAAATTTTGGACTTAAGGGGTTGGTTGGAGGGACTATAAGTGGGAAATATTTCAGAATTAATGGAGCAATTAAAATTGGGGTTGTAGTTGAAACTGAAGAATGCGACAGAACAGAAAAGAGGTTGTTTCACTCAAAATTTACAAAAGATTAAGTTAGGTTTTTGCACCAAAGTGACATATAGGCATCATATGACCTCTCATAATTTTTATGGAATTTTTAAAAGATTTTTTAAAGTGGTTGCAGTGCAACAGAGGCATTTAAAGTATTGAAAAAGCTATTAAAATAATTATTTAGAGGCAAATTTTATTTTGAAATTAATTCCTACTGTTATTAAACTATAAATGAAATGATTTTAAGAAAACTCCCAAAGCCACAATATTTTTCCTAAAATTTCTATATGGAGGGAAGGATTTTGAAAGTCAGAACAAAAAAATCCTCTGAAAATAATAAATGACTTAATATAATTTCAAAATTTTATTTCTGGCCAAATTTTTACTTAATAAAAAGGGATAATTAGATTTATGCCCCTAGTTGTGTCCCACTCGTCTGTTTTACCCCTAGTTCCCAAAAGTCACCGGTTCTGTCCAAGTCACTTTGCTCCTCTTATGCTTTTGACCTTTGACCGTTTGACCGTCAGTTTGAAAACTTCATAACTAATTCATATTAAATCAGAAAAATGCAAATAACATACCAAAATGTTCGGAAAAACATCACCTATATGTGAGTGTCATTTGCATTCATGAAAAAAGTGTTGGAAAGTGTCCATCCGAGTTTTAGCTCTTATGCTACCACCATGAATAGTAAAGTTTAAAAAAGTTCAAAAAATTAAAAAAAAAATTTGGTGGCAAAGAATGACAAATGTTTTAAGTGCCTGCCAAGTTTAATCAAGGAATAACATTCGTGGGTGCCGCGGCAAAAAAAACAATCAGCACTCCAAAATAGATTATGTTTTTGCCACGACTTCCACGAATGTCGTTCCCTGATGAAACTTGGCAAGCACTTAGAACATTTGTCGTTCTTTGCCACCATATATTTTTTAATTTTTTTGAATTTTTTTAGATTTTACTATTCATGGTGGTATCAAGAGAGCTAAAACTCGGATGTGCACTTTTCAACACTTTTTTCATGAATGCAAATGACACTGACATATAGGTGATGTTTTTCTGAACATTTTGGTATCTTATTTGCATTTTTCTGATTTAGTACGAATTAGTTATGAAGTTTTCAAACTGACGGTCAAACGGTCAAAGGGCAAAAGCATAAGAGGAGCAAAGTGACTTGGACAGAACCGGTGACTTTTGGGAACTAGGGGTAAAACAGACGAGTGGGACACAACTAGTGGCATAAATCTAATTATCCCTAATAAAAATGTGGTTAAATTTTTTGGGTGTTACACTTCTACACAATCATCATCAAAAACAAATGAAATATCCTTTTGTAAAAGATTTGTAAGAGACCTAGAAATTTTAGAGAAGTCTTTAATAAACCTCCTATAGAAACCAGCATGACCGGGAAAACTACGAATACCTTTGATATCTTTAGGACATGGCATTTTCTCAGTTGCATCAATTTTAGTTTTATTCATCTCAATACCTCGTTTAGAAATTTTATGTCCCAAAACAATACCTTCATCTATATCTAATATTAAAGGGAGGAGCCTTTCATAGTTCTCCATCCGTCAACCCTTTATATCCGTTGATTTTGTGTTAACTACGAAAATTGATGGCTGAGATTTAAAAGCGATTGTGTTGAAGTTAACCACGCGTGGGACATGTCCGACTTGGAATATGTGTAGGCTTAGGACTTTAACAATATGTGCTATATATATCCATGTAATATCGCATGTAAACCAATCTGAGATAAAAGAAAGAAAATAACAGGCACGAGCCTCTGGCCATCATATCGCTGTGTGCCTCGTGTGTTTCGCCGATCTCCGTCAGCATACCTTGTGCACATGCGTCTCCGGCGAGATTGATCCATCAGCTAGCTAGGGTAACTACGCACATGCGTCTCCAATCCAACATCAATCCACCTGCTTGGCTGCTTGGTTGTGTACGTGGGTGTCACCGTATACGTCTTGCGTATGCTCGGCCGGCCGGAAGAAATCGGCCGCCGCTAGCTTGTACAAGTGCATCACCGGAAAGTACTCGACGGCTGCGTCGTCAAGTTTTAGCCTGTGCTAACAGATTGATTGATGAGATTTTTGTGTTATAAGTATACAAGTATGATCTTCTGATTGTCCGTCCGTCAAAGACCTCGCCCAAACCAGTGGACTACGGCGGTATGATCTTTAATACCTACCTTGATCTTGTCATTGATGTCGTGCAGTACCTTGGCCGAGTTTTCTTCTCTTTGGCACCGCCGCTCCGTCACCGGTCACCTATATGGCGAGGCGATCGTCGACGGTGGTCCATGGCCTTATAGTCTCCGGTTGCACCCACGCGGTACGTGCTAAGCAGCGGCGGCAGGTTTTAGCTCGTTTTTCTCCCACGTGTGCGTGATCTGGAACGAAGAGGACAGGGAGCCGACTACCCAAGCTTGCTTCTCCTACACCAGTGAAACGATGGATCCGTGGCTGTGCAAAGGTGCTAATGGCTGGTCGCTCTCCACTTGATCATGTGCCTTCTGAAGGAAGCAATGGGTACGGCCCTGGCAGTCTCCTATGGCCAACTCTTGCGGGGAGATGTTGATCAGACCGGTGGCGGTTGTATTGGCGCGGCACTATGGCGCCCTACCCCTGTTGGTTTTTGAACTCTAGATCAAGTCACCAAAGGAGCTGTACATGCACATACAAAGCTAGCAACGCAAGCACACAAGTAGGCAGCTTAATCGATTCCGGCCGTACGTGCTCGTCTCGCTAGCTGTAGACGTACTTAATCCGTAGTGAAGTACGTAGGGAAGGTAACTTTCGTGGCAACCACTGGTGGAGGAGCACGGACGTTACCTCCGGAACCTGCAGGGGATGTTAGAGTTAAATACGGACGTGATCGATCGATCCATCTGAAGCCGGCAGAATCGACCGTTCGCGTACGTAGACATATATTAGCATAAATGTCCGTGCGTTGCAACGGAAGAATACACCGCTTTTTATGAACCATAGTTACCCGAGTCGAGACGGCACTGATGAGAAACAAAAAGATAGATGATTTGAGTATATTGCGACTTGAGATTTTGAGTAAATTGACCTGTGTGTTCATTCTGAAATTTAGAAGTAGAACATGAAAAAAAAAATCAATATCAATAAATCTGAAGTAACAGCAGCAGCAAACAAATCAACCTAACATAACAATTGCAACAATAGCAAGCAAACAAACCTATATTGATATTACCTGCAAAAATTCTCAACCTACGGTTTGCAAAGGGGAAAAAAATATACCACACGCACCTAACCCGATACCCGATGCCCTCTATTTGAACTATTATACTGAATATCAGTAAGCACTCTTCCTGGAATAGGCAAGGGAAAACGAAAATTATGACTCCTAGAAAGAACTTGTGGTAAACACAAGAAACCTACAAAATTAGTCGAGGAAATGATGGCCGTGCATTGCGACGGGTTGTCATCCGGATCATTGATTGTAGAAGTAAAAAAATGCTCTCATTTCCTCCGATGCCATTTGCTTTAGATGCGCACTGCTCTCAAGTGGAAGGGATGTGGTTGGAAAGGGAAGAGCACACAGAAAAGTTTGATCAAGTGCCACATGTAATCTGATTATTAAGTAGAAGATATGCCAAATGCTTGCATGTGCTTCTCTGTTGAGTACAAAGCTTCCGTCACAAAACAACAGACAATTATGAATTGAGGCAAATTTTCCTTTGAAGTGCTAGCAAATCTCTGCTCAGGCATGTTGAAAACTGTCATTCAATTATTTATAACAGCCAATAAACATCCATAGATTAGACAAAGAAACTAATAGACACTCTGAACAGTTGGATGTAGACATGGTTCAATTATCAATACGCTCTTGTGTTAGACTTACACAATTATGAAAAAAATATTGTACCTCTGCCACTACTTCTAGGTCCCATTGCAAGTGCAATTATGAGATACAAACAACCTGCTTTTGAACGTGCTAAATGCCTGTTCGTCATTGCTGATTGAAATGTTGGAAATATGCCCTAGAGGCAATAATAAAGTGGTTATTATTATATTTCCTTGTTCATGATAATTGTCTATTGTTCATGCTATAATTGTGTTATCCGGAAACCGTAATACATGTGTGAATACATAGATCACAGAATGTCCCTAGTAAGCCTCTAGTTGACTAGCTCGTTGATCAATAGATGGTTATGGTTTCCTGACCATGGACATTAGATGTCGTTGATAACGGGATCACATCATTAGAAGAATGATGTGATGGACAAGACCCAATCCTAAGCATAGCACTAGATCGTGTAGTTCGTCTGCTAAAGCTTTTCTAATGTCAAGTATCATTTCCTTAGACCATGAGGTTGTGCAACTCCTGGATACCGTAGGAATGCTTTGGGTGTATCAAACGTCACAACAAAACTGGGTGACCATAAAGGTGCACTACAGGTATCTCTGAAAGTGTCTGTTGGGTTGGCACGAATCGAGACTGGGATTTGTCACTCCGTATGACGGAGAGGTATCTCTGGGCCCACTCGGTAATGCATCATCATAATGAGCTCAATGTGACTAAAGAGTTAGCCACGGGATCATGCGTTACGGAACGAGTAAAGAGACTTGCCGGTAACGAGATTGAACAAGGTATAGGGATACCGACGATCGAATCTCGGGCAAGTATCATACCGGTAGACAAAGGGAATTGTGTACGGGATTAATTGAATCCTCGACATCGTGGTTCATCCGATGAGATCATCGTGGAACATGTGGGAGCCAACATGGGTATCCAGATCCCGCTGTTTGTTATTGGCTGGAGAGATGTCTCGGTCATGTCTGCATGGTTCCCGAACCCGTAGGGTCTACACACTTAATGTTCGGTGACGCTAGAGTTGTTATGGGAAATAGTATGTGGTTACCGAATGTTGTTCGGAGTCCCGGATGAGATCCTGGACGTCACGAGGAGTTCCGGAATGGTCCGGAGGTGAAGATTTATATATGGGAAGTCATCATACGGTCACCGGAAGTGTTCGGGGGTTTTCCGGTATTGTACCGGGACCACCGAAGGGGTTCCGGGGGTCCACCGGGAGGGTCCACCTGCCCCGGAGGGCCCTATGGGCTGTATGGGGAAGGGAACCAGCCCCTAAGTGGGCTGGGCGCCATCCCCCCTAGGGCCCATGCGCCTAGGGTTGGGGGAAACCCTAAAGGGGGGCGCCCCCCTTGGCTTGGGGGGCAAGCCCCCTCCCCCTGGCCGCCGCCCCCCCTCTAGATCTGATCTAGAGGGGCCGGCCCCCTTCCCCCTTGGCCCTATAAATAGAGGGGAGGTGGGAGGGCAGCATCACCTCATCCAAGGCGCAGCCCTCCCCCTCTCCAACACCCCCTCCTCCTCCGTTGAGCTTGGCGAAGCCCTGCCGGAGAACTGCCAACTCCACCACCACGCCGTCGTGCTGCCGGAGTTGTCTTCCTTAACCTCTCCCTTCTCCTTGCTGGATCAAGGCGCGGGAGACGTCACCGGGCTGCACGTGTGTTGAATGCGGAGGCACCGTTGTTCGGTGCTTAGATCGGAATCGACCGCGATCTGAATCGCTGCGTGTATGACTCCTCCAACCGCGTTCTTGCAACGCTTCCGCATCGCGATCTTCAAGGGTATGAAGATGCACTCCTCTCTCTCTCGTTGCTAGTCTCTCCATAGATTGATCTTGGTGATGCGTAGGAAATTTTTTTGATTTACTACTACGTTCCCCAACAGTGGTATCAGAGCTAGGTCTATGCGTAGTTTCTATGCACGAGTAGAACACAAGTTGTTGTGGGCGTCGATTTTGTCAATTTACTTGCTTTTACTAGTCTTATATTGATTCGGCGGCATCGTGGGATGAAGCGGCCCGGACCGACCTTACACGTACGCTTACGTGAGACAGGTTCCACCGACTGACATGCACTAGTTGCATAAGGTGGCTAGCGGGTGTCTGTCTCTCCCACTTTAGTCGGATCGGATTTGATGAAAAGGGTCCTTATGAAGGGTAAATAGAAATTGGCATATCACGTTCTGGTTGTGGCGTAGGTAAGAAACGTTCTTGCTAGAAACCTATAGCAGCCACGTAAAAAAAAAATTGCAACAACAATTAGAGGACGTCTAACTTGTTCTTGCAGCATATGCCGTGTGATGTAATATGGCCAAAAGGATGTGATGAATGATATATGTGATGTATGAGATTGATCATGTTCTTGTAATAGGAATCACGACTTGCATGTCGATGAGTATGACAACCGGCAGGAGCCATAGGAGTTGTCTTAATTTATTGTATGACCTGCGTGTCAATGAAAACGCCATGTAATTACTTTACTTTATTGCTAACCGTTAGCCATAGTAGTAGAAGTAATAGTTGGCGAGACAACTTCATGAAGACACGATGATGAAGATCATGATGATGGAGATCATGGTGTCATGCCGGTGACGATGATGATCATGGTGCCCCGAAGATGGAGATCAAAAGGAGCAAAATGATATTGGCCATATCATGTCACTTTATGATTTGCATGTGATGTTTATCATGTTTACATCTTATTTGCTTAGAACGACGGTAGCATAAATAAGATGATCCCTCGCTAAAATTTCAAGAAAGTGTTTCCCCTAACTGTGCACCGTTGCGAAGGTTCGTTGTTTCGAAGCACCACGTGATGATCGGGTGTGATAGATTCTAACGTTCGAATACAACGGGTGTAAGCCAGATTTACACATGCAAAACACTTAGGTTGACTTGACAAGCCTAGCATGTACAGACATGGCCTCGGAACATGGAAGACCGAAAGGTCGAACATGAGTCGTATAGAAGATACGATCAACATAGAGATGTTCACCGTTGATGACTAGTCCGTCTCACGTGATGATCGGACACGGCCTAGTCGATTCGGATCATGTATCACTTAGATGACTAGAGGGATGTCCATCTGAGTGGGAGTTCATTGAATAATTTGATTAGATGAACTTAATTATCATGAACTTAGTCTAAAATCTTTGCAATATGTCTTGTAGATCAAATGGCCCACGCTAATGTTGCCCTCAACTTCAACGCGTTCCTAGAGAAAACCAAACTGAAAGACGATGGTAGCAACTACACGGACTGGGTCCGTAACTTGAGGATCATCCTCATAGCTGCCAAGAAAGCATATGTCCTTGAAGCACCGCTAGGTGACGCACCTGTTTTCCCAGCAACTCAAGACGTTATGAACGCCTGGCAGTCGCGTAGTGATGATTACTCCCTGGTTCAGTGCGGCATGCTTTACAGCTTAGAACCGGGGCTCCAAAAGCGTTTTGAGCAACACGGAGCATATGAGATGTTCCAAGAGCTGAAAATGGTTTTCCAAGCTCATGCCAGGGTCGAGAGATATGAAGTCTCCGACAAGTTCTACAGTTGTAAGATGGAGGAGAATAGTTCTGTCAGCGAGCATATACTCAAAATGTCTGGGTTGCACAACCGCTTGTCTCAGCTGGGAGTTAATCTCCCGGATGACGCGGTCGTTGACAGAATCCTTCAGTCGCTTCCACCTAGCTACAAGAGCTTTGTGATGAACTTCAATATGCAGGGGATGGAAAAAAACCATTCCTGAGGTGTATTCAATGCTGAAATCAGCGGAGGTGGAGATCAAAAAGGAACATCAAGTGTTGATGGTGAATAAAACCACTAAGTTCAAGAAAGGCAAGGGTAAAAAGAACTTCAAGAAGGACGGCAAGGGAGTTGCCGTGCCCGGTAAGCAAGTTGCCGGGAAGAAGCCAAAGAATGGACCCAAGCCTGAGACTGAATGCTTTTATTGCAAGGGAAATGGTCACTGGAAGTGGAACTGCCCCAAGTACTTAGCGGATAAGAAGGCCGGCAATACCAAAGGTATATGTGATATACATGTTATTGATGTGTACCTTACCAGCGCTCGTAGTAGCTCCTGGGTATTTGATACCGGTGCGGTTGCTCATATTTGTAACTCAAAACAGGAGCTGCGGAATAAGCGGAGACTGGCGAAGGACGAGGTGACGATGCGCGTCGGGAATGGTTCCAAGGTCGATGTGATCGCCGTCGGCACGCTACCTCTACATCTACCTTCGAGATTAGTTTTAAACCTCAATAATTGTTATTTAGTACCAGCTTTGAGCATGAACATTGTATCAGGATCTCGTTTGATGCGAGATGGCTACTCATTTAAATCCGAGAATAATGGTTGTTCTATTTATATGAGAGATATGTTTTATGGTCATGCCCCGCTGGTCAATGGTTTATTCTTATTGAATCTCGAACATGATGTTACACATATTCATAGTGTGAATGCCAAAAGATGTAAGGTTGATAATGATAGTCCCACATACTTGTGGCACTGCCGCCTTGGTCACATTGGTGTCAAACGCATGAAGAAACTCCATACAGATGGACTTTTGGAGTCTCTTGATTATGAATCATTTGACACGTGCGAACCATGCCTCATGGGCAAGATGACCAAGAGTCCGTTCTCCGGAACAATGGAGCGAGCAACCAACTTATTGGAAATCATACATACTGATGTGTGCGGTCCAATGAGCGTTGAGGCTCGCGGTGGTTATCGTTATGTTCTCACCCTCACTGACGACTTAAGTAGATATGGGTATGTCTACTTAATGAAACACAAGTCTGAGACCTTTGAAAAGTTCAAGGAATTTCAGAGTGAGGTTGAGAATCAACGTGACAGGAAAATAAAGTTCTTACGATCAGATCGTGGAGGGGAATATTTGAGTCACAAATTTGGCACGCACTTAAGGAAATGTGGAATTGTTTCACAACTCACACCGCCTGGAACACCTCAGCGTAATGGTGTGTCCGAATGTCGTAATCGCACTCTATTAGATATGGTGCGATCTATGATGTCTCTTACCGATCTACCGCTATCATTTTGGGGTTATGCTTTAGAGACTGCCGCATTCACTTTAAATAGGGCTCCGTCGAAATCCGTTGAGACGACACCGTATGAATTATGGTTTGGGAAGAAACCTAAGCTGTCGTTTCTGAAAGTTTGGGGATGCGATGCTTATGTCAAGAAACTTCAACCTGAAAAGCTCGAACCCAAATCGGAAAAATGCGTCTTCATAGGATACCCTAAGGAAACTATTGGGTATACCTTCTACCTTAGATCCGAAGGCAAGATCTTTGTTGCCAAGAATGGATCCTTTCTGGAGAAAGAGTTTCTCTCGAAAGAAGTAAGTGGGAGGAAAGTAGAACTTGATGAGGTACCCCCTCTTGAACCGGAGAGTAGCGCAGCTCAGGAAGATGTTTCTGTGGTGCCTGCACCGACTAGAGAGGAAATTAATGATGATGATCATGAAACTTCGGATCAAGTTGCTACTGAACTTCGTAGGTCCACGAGGACACGTTCCGCACCAGAGTGGTACGGCAACCCTGTCCTGGAAGTCATGTTGTTAGACAACGGTGAACCTTCGAACTATGAAGAAGCGATGGCGGGCCCGGATTCCAACAAATGGCTTGAAGCCATGAAATCCGAGATAGGATCCATGTATGAAAACGAAGTATGGACTTTGACAGACTTGCCCGATGATCGGCAAGCCATAGAGAACAAATGGATCTTTAAGAAGAAGATAGACGCGGATGGTAATGTGACCATCTATAAGGCTTGACTTGTCGCTAAGGGTTATCGACAAGTTCAAGGGGTTGACTACGATGAGACCTTCTCACCCGTAGCAAAGCTGAAGTCCGTCCGAATCATGTTAGCAATTGCCGCATTCTATGATTATGAGATATGGCAAATGGACGTCAAAACGGCATTCCTTAATGGTTTCCTTAAGGAAGAATTGTATATGATGCAGCCGGAAGGTTTTGTCGATCCTGATAATGCTGACAAGGTATGCAAGCTCCAGCGCTCAATCTATGGGCTGGTGCAAGCATCTTGGAGTTGGAACATTCGCTTTGATGAGATGATCAAAGCATTTGGGTTTACACAGACTTATGGAGAAGCCTGTGTTTACAAGAAAGTGAGTGGGAGCTCTGTAGCATTTCTCATATTATATTTGGATGACATACTATTAATGGGAAATGATATAGAATTCTTGGAAAGCATAAAGGCCTACTTGAATAAGTATTTTTCAATGAAGGACCTTGGAGAAGCTGCTTACATATTAGGCATCAAGATCTATAGAGATAGATCGAGACGCCTCATTGGCCTTTCGCAAAGCACATACCTTGACAAGATATTGAAGAAGTTCAATATAGATCAGTCCAAGAAGGGGTTCTTGCCTGTATTGCAAGGTGTGAGATTGAGCACGGCTCAATGCCCGACCTCGGCAGAAGATAGAGAAAAGATGAGTGTCATCCCCTATGCCTCAGCCATAGGGTCTATTATGTATGCCATGCTGTGTACCAGACCTGATGTGAACCTCGCCGTAAGTTTGGTAGGGAGGTACCAAAGTAATCCCGGCATGAAACACTGGACAGCGGTCAAGAACATCCTGAAGTACCTGAAAAGGACTAAGGATATGTTTCTCATTTATGGAGGTGACGAAGAGCTCGTCGTAAAGGGTTACGTCGATGCTAGCTTCGACACAGATCTGGATGACTCTAAGTCACAAACCGGATACGTGTATATTTTGAATGGTGGGGCAGTCAGCTGGTGCAGTTGCAAGCAAAGCGTCGTGGCGGGATCTACATGTGAAGCGGTGTACATAGCAGCCTCGGAGGCAGCACAGGAAGCAGTCTGGATGAAGGAGTTCATCACCGACCTAGGAGTTATTCCCAATGCGTCGGGCCCAATGACTCTCTTCTGTGACAACACTGGAGCTATTGCCCTTGCCAAGGAGCCCAGATTTCACAAGAAGACCAGGCATATCAAGCGTCACTTCAACTCCATTCGTGAACATGTTCAAGATGGAGACATAGATATTTGTAAAGTGCATATGGATCTGAATGTCGCAGATCCGTTGACTAAACCTCTTCCACGAGCAAAACATGATCAACACCAAAACTCTATGGGTGTTCGATTCATCACAATGTAACTAGATTATTGACTCTAGTGCAAGTGGGAGACTGTTGGAAATATGCCCTAGAGGCAATAATAAAGTGGCTATTATTATATTTCCTTGTTCATGATAATTGTCTATTGTTCATGCTATAATTGTGTTATCCGGAAACCGTAATACATGTGTGAATACATAGATCACAGAATGTCCCTAGTAAGCCTCTAGTTGACTAGCTTGTTGATCAATAGATGGTTATGGTTTCCTGACCATGGACATTAGATGTCGTTGATAACGGGATCACATCATTAGAAGAATGATGTGATGGACAAGACCCAATCCTAAGCATAGCACTAGATCGTGTAGTTCGTCTGCTAAAGCTTTTCTAATGTCAAGTATCATTTCCTTAGACCCATGAGGTTGTGCAACTCCCGGATACCGTAGGAATGCTTTGGGTGTATCAAACGTCACAACGTAACTAGGTGACCATAAAGGTGCACTACAGGTATCTCCGAAAGTGTCTGTTGGGTTGGCACGAATCGAGACTGGGATTTGTCACTCCGTATGACGGAGAGGTATCTCTGGGCCCACTCGGTAATGCATCATCATAATGAGCTCAATGTGACTAAACAGTTAGCCAAGGGATCATGCGTTACGGAACGAGTAAAGAGACTTGCCGGTAACGAGATTGAACAAGGTATAGGGATACCGACGATCGAATCTCGGGCAAGTATCATACCGGTAGACAAAGGGAATTGTGTACGGGATTAATTGAATCCTCGACATCGTGGTTCATCCGATGAGATCATCGTGGAACATGTGGGAGCCAACATGGGTATCCAGATCCCGCTGTTGGTTATTGGCCGGAGAGATGTCTCGGTCATGTCTGCATGGTTCCCGAACCCGTAGGGTCTACACACTTAAGGTTCGGTGACGCTAGAGTTGTTATGGGAAATAGTATGTGGTTACCGAATGTTGTTCGGAGTCCCGGATGAGATCCCGGACGTCACGAGGAGTTCCGGAATGGTCCGGAGGTGAAGATTTATATATGGGAAGTCATCATACGGTCACCGGAAGTGTTCGGGGGTTTTCCGGTATTGTACCGGGACCACCGAAGGGGTTCCGGGGGTCCACCGGGAGGGTCCACCTGCCCCGGAGGGCCCTATGGGCTGTATGGGGGAGGGAACCAGCCCCTAAGTGGGCTGGGCGCCATCCCCCCTAGGACCCATGCGCCTAGGGTTGGGGGAAACCCTAAAGTGGGGCGCCTCCCTTGGCTTGGGGGGCAAGCCCCCTCCCCCTGGCCGCCGACCCCCTCTAGATCTGATCTAGAGGGGCCGGCCCCCTTCCCCCTTGGCCCTATAAATAGAGGGGAGGAGGGAGGGCAGCAGCACCTCATCCAAGGCGCAGCCCTCGCCCTCTCCAACACCCCCTCCTTCTCCGTTGAGCTTGGCGAAGCCCTGCCGGAGAACTGCCAACTCCACCACCACGCCATCGTGCTGCCGGAGTTGTCTTCCCCAACCTCTCCCTCCTCCTTGCTGGATCAAGGCGCGGGAGACGTCACCGGGCTGCACGTGTGTTGAACGCGGAGGCACCGTTGTTCGGTGCTTAGATCGGAATCGACCGCGATCTGAATCGCTGCGTGTACGACTCCTCCAACCGCGTTCTTGCAACGCTTCCGCATCGCGATCTTCAAGGGTATGAAGAT
Organism: Thinopyrum elongatum; assembly: GCA_011799875.1. Lineage (NCBI taxonomy): Eukaryota > Viridiplantae > Streptophyta > Magnoliopsida > Poales > Poaceae > Thinopyrum > Thinopyrum elongatum. Next base: position 45,634,689 of record CM022300.1, read on the forward strand.
GCACTCCTCTCTCTCTCGTTGCTAGTCTCTCCATAGATTGATCTTGGTGATGCGTAGGAAATTTTTTTGATTTACTACTACGTTCCCCAACATGAAAAGCATAATCCAAAAATCCACCAATTTCATGCATGTAGGACGATCGGGATGGCTGGCGAGCGCAGAGTGACGTGGTGTGATGAGGACGATCGCGACGGCTGGCCGACAGGCGCACTGGGACGGGGCGCGTCGATCGCGGCAGACTGGCGGCACAGGACAGCGATCCAGCGACTTGCCTCTGCAACCCCCTCTCATCTGCCCTCTATTGCAGATCCAATGCTTTACAATGCGATCCAGTTTACATTGGCCCAACTGAAGAGAAGCCACAACAGCTACAGAAAAGCACAAGCATAGAAACACATCCACATGGCACTTGAACAAATTTGTAGCTGCGACATGGTACAGAAACAACAACGAAATGGCACAAAAACAACAACTACAGAAAAGCACAAACTGGACAAATTTGTAGCACTGAACATTGAAAATGTGTAGCATTAACATATAAATTTTGATCCTTCAAATTGTACAAATGAAAAATCGAACAGCTACAGAACAAATTTGTAGCAAGGTACAGCTGAACAAATTTGTAGCACTGAACACTGGATATATTAGGCAAGTCTGCTTGCACACTTAGCTACCAGTTCATCCAAATAATGAACTGGATGCACACATATGCTATAAGAACTAGTACACAGGTCAATTCTTAGCATTATCAGTACATGTCAATTTCCATGCTACTTGTCACTGAAATTCAAAAGCATCCACGGTAAGGTCAATTCTTTGCATTATCAGTCAATCCAATCCAATATAATCCACTATTTGTATATATGCTATAAGAACCAGCGGTGACGCTCCACCAAGAACCACACATGCATCCAGCCGGCGACGAGGATACCCGGGATTGCCGGTGGGAGGAGATGGAATTGGGGTAGGGTTGCCTCACTCACATGGTGGCTAGCGTGCCGGCGTTGGGGAGAGGTGGGCGGGTCCGGGTGGCGAAAGCAAGGAGCTTGGTCGGGGCGGTGATCCTCCTCGATCTGCGGCCGCGTGAGGAGCTCGGTCCAGGAAGTAGTTCACCTCGCGATGTGCGGCGGCGTGAGGAGCTCGGTCCCGGCGGCGGTCCTCCTCGATCTACGGCAGCGCTCCTGCCCGGCCCGTAACAGCGCTTCGCAGCAGCAGCTTCCCGGCCCATCAGGGCGCTCCTCCCTGGTCCTCACACCGACGTCGCTCGGCTGCTTGGAACCGGCCCTTCGCGGCGAAGCGCGCGAGAGCAGGGACGCTCGCGCCAAGCCGTGTTCTTTTCCTTCAGATGTTGTTTGAAGAAAACGACTGCAGCGGACCAAAGGCTTCCTTGAACTTCATGAGCGATCGTGTGTGGTCCTTGACGTGATTTTTTTGCGTTTAGAGAGGAGCGTGCAGTTTCCTGTTCTTCAGGGATTGAATAGCATCTGTTTTTTATGAAACGAATCGATAGATCGTTCCGTGCTAGGCGGCTCCTGGTCTAGATCGTCCGGGAACGGATCGAGGTTTTGGACGTAACGTCCAGATTTTGTTTTCGGTTTTCTTCTCGTATTGAGAAGGTTCTTTCCAAACTATTACATAGATCTATTTTTGAATCTCAGCCATTAATTTTTCATGTTAACACAAAATCAACAAATATAAAGGGATGGCTTATGAAGAACTATGAAAGCCTCCATCTTGTAATATTAGGTAAAGATAAGGCTACACACGCACGTGAAAGCCAGCCTCGAGTTCGCCTGTAGAGCGTGGATTTTTGAAGCTCAGGTAAGAACTCAAGACCAATCTGATCCAAGTATTTTTGCATTACGAGAATCCCAGGTGCATGAAGGCAACAATTTTGAATTTCTTTTTGCGGGTAACAATTTTGATTTGTTCGTTGTACTCTTTTGACCATGTTTGGGCATACCATCACGGTGACCAGAGACATGGTTTCATGGCTTGGGAGACGTCCACGCCATGGGAGCAATAGATGTAAGGTACCCCTCTGTACACTTCTTTCTTTTAATCACACTGTACCCCTCTGTACAGTGTGATGGATGATGCTTTGTAGGACAACAACACACCATATATAATTTGATTGCACAGTGACTGTGTTATTTGAACGGGTGTGAACCAGGAATCCTTGCTAGGCCATGATGTTGACTGCAGCACAGGTAGGCCCCGGGACATAGTAGAATTTCGCCGGCTATGCTTGCGTGGGTATGGTGCGCGGGTTCATGTTGGGCCGGGCTGGTCCTTGGTGGCTCCGTGCTCAGCATGATCGCTAGCTTCCCCATGGGCTGCTCAGTCGGCACGTTGCTGCTCTTTGCCCCGTGAAGGTGGCCATTACCGCCAAGGACATGTGGTCCAGGGTAGTCAATCCCTTCTTCTAACCTTACAGATAGAAGGTCATCTTTTCTGTATTATTTACATGAACCACTAGGTAAAGATTTTTCTTTGCTTTGAAGGATAGATGGTTTGAGGTTTCAACAGACATGTTTTAGCCAGCAGAATGTATGATGAAGTGTTGTAGTGTTGCACTTTTTAAACTTGGCTATGAAGAGAAATCGTTGTTTTGAGTACTACCAATATTGTTTTGCTATTTTGCAAATTTGTTTTAGTGGTCAGTTATTTTTCAAGTTTCTAAATAGATGTGTATTTATTTTGTATCCATTGCAACACAATTTGTTCTATCTTGACTTGTAGTCTCTCAAGAAAACAAATTAGTTAGTGGATGACTGTGATTCTTTACTGCTCCTTCGAGTTCCTTTTCTTGAAGTTCTAACAGTATATGCCCCGATATTTTTTTACCTTTTTTGTTAATCATTAATAAATAAGTTGCATTGCTAAAAATCAAATAACAAGATGACTACTAATAATATTCATTCATGTTCCCACAGATCTAGATAAAGATTAAATTTTGCATGAACTAAGAATGTAGTTTGTACATACAATTCTCACCAAATTTGAATACACCTAAAAAAAACCTTGAAACACAAGGTAAGGGGATTTATGCCCCGACGAGTGGCATGTGAGGAGACCGACCGCTTTATTAGCAGCTTACGAAGTTGACGGCGCGCCTATCGTCAAGCGGCCGTCCTTCCCTCCGAGGGACATTTTTCTCATGATTGAATGCTACTAATTAATTTGATCATATGATTATTGTTTCTCCCGTTGCAACGCACGGGCAATTTTTCTAGGTAATCATAAAGTGGCACTTCTCCCAATTCAAGACAAGATTAGTTTGCTCGCATCTCTGCAAAGCTCGATCAAGATTGCTTAAGCAATCATCAAAAGAAGTTTCATAAACGGAAAAATCATCCATGAAAACCTCAACAATCTTTTCACAAAAATCAGAGAATATAACAGTCATACATCTTTGAAAAGTAGCAGGTGCATCTATTATATATAAAAAGTACATTATGGGGTAACCAAAAAAAAAAATATACTAGAAAATCCCACAAAAATTAGAATCATCTGTCCTTCGATTTTCTATATAAACGAACCACGACCACTAGATCAAGGCAACATTTTTTACCAACTGAAATAATAATAAATTACCCACCAATGCCCTTAATAAGTAAAAAAACTTTAGAAGTCAGGAAATTACCCACCTATGTCACGATCCTATCTAACCCTAAATTTCTAAATCCTTCTCTCTCTCCCTCTCACGTGTGCCTCATAGACAAGGGGATCCTAACAGCGCCGCCGTCGTCCTGATCGAAGTGTTGATGGCTGCTTCTCATGGCTGATCAAAGTAGCATGTAGTGTGCACATCTAGCCACAAACAATGGGCTCCAGTGTATACTCATCTGAACGAAATCCAATCCATCAGGGTGCATTCAATCTAGCTTGGTGTGTGTACGCATGTGCTGACTTTGGTGGAAAAGCAATCGCCCAGGGAACGCATTCCAGAATCCAGCAGGGAAGCAGCTCACGAATGGTGCAAAGGGATGAGCTATCTGTTGGGACCTGACAGGAATTCCTATCCATAAGTACAGGTAAGTTTCCTATTTGTATTCAGTTTCTTCGTGCATATGGTGAATGTTGCAATTATCGCTTAGATGGAATGAGCTGAAAGCTTTCAATGTATTAAACTGTTCTAAACAAAATCTTAGAGAATCATCTACGTGTGAGGCATCATCAAATGTTAAGTAAGAAGAATAATGATGAAGATATACATTACCTGGGTTCTTATGTCAATCTTGAGCGACACACGGTGAAGTACGAGAGCTCGACCTCTAACAGGATGAAGGTACTAATGGTGAGCTTGGCTGGAGAATCTATGATAATCTGTAGCCTTGGTTGTTGACAGCTCGATGTTATGGCGATCCGCGCATGCAACACAAGATGACAAGTCTGAGCCTAATACCATGCACATGAACAACAACTTTGCAAGCGTACAAACCATGCGAGACGTCGCCGTCAACGAAGGATATCTCGCTACTTAGCCCAGCAAACTGTACTGTGTTGGACAATTCAATAAATGTTTCATGGATTGGTCACATGGCAACGCTTTAGTTGTAAGGAAGGATTCTATGTCTCCTGCACAAGGATACAACCTCTGCCACAGAGTGGACAAACAAGTACGAGTAGCAGATGCATCGTGCTTACATGAAGCCATGCCTTGGATTGCCATCACATAGAGACCAGACCACCTAATCCAAGCTCTCCCAAATTCCCCAGGCCCTGCCTGCACCTGCAAACGCATCAAATCACTGTTCATCATGCACACAGTAATCTATTCCTAGGTACGTTCTAGCATCTTGGTAATTGCCTTGTCAAGTTGCAGTTCCTTTTGCTAATCTTCATTATTTTTCGGTGGATTTCCTAGCAGTATATTATCATACATCAGATCGTTCAGGTTCCTCAATCCTCACGTTGTTTGGTGGTGTCGATATGATGTCCGTTGACACTATCCATGCTAGAATTATTTTTCCGAGATTACTGCAAACAATTTGGTTTTTCTGACATATTCGAAATAATCAGATTCACTGGGAGTGCTGACCTGAACTTATTAATAAGCTTTATATAATATCAAAGTGCAGATTACAATCGTTACAAATGAAGGTGGTAATGGGACCTGGCACATTGTTGATCAGAGCCGGGTCACCCGAGTTCTGTTATAATTAGCAATGTGCAACCATTTTGCTCTTTCTTCTACATTACTAATTTGACATTGTGCAAAGATAAATAGCTTTTGCATACACTGCAAACCATCTTGCCCTGTGAACTGAGCATGGATAGCGTTTTCAGAAAAACGGCACAGTCCAACTCGACGATCAGCGTATAGAGCTTTGAGAGTTTTTTAGGGCCTAGCAGAATAGAGCCCGCCTCCGCTTCTTCAGCATCAGAACACAGATCAAACCTATACCAAAAGCAGAGGTAAATTCTGATATTGACCATTCATGCATCAAAACAGTAAGGATTAACCCGTTAATAATCTGATTGAATATCTCTAAATGCGCTACTCTTATAAGAATGTTTACCCCATAACATGTAAGAACCTGTCCAACGTACTTTCTTATATTTTTCAACATCATCAAAGCTTTATATCACTATATTGATTGCTTCTTTCTACACATTCCTGTAAATTCAAGCATACTAAGTATTAACTTAACTACGTCGTACAAATGACGAATGGTTTTCACATTATGACTTGCAGTTTCCCCTTCTTAGATGTGTGCAGCAGTGATGTGGTTGCTGAGAAGTGTGTTTCATATTAACTTCACATTACAAAATTTATTGTTGTTTCCATCGGAAATCTCATTGTGCGCCTACTATCAATATATCCTCCCTTAACCTGTGTTGGTCACCACTCACCAACATATGTGGATTATGTTGATTCCTCTGCTCTGAACACACTTTGAATCTCATGTATCTACGCTGTATAGCCAACCATTATGGCTTTTAGATTTAGGAGTATTATTTTGTCTAGACTCATTTCCTTAAATTGAATTTGAAAGAGGCTTATTAGATCTAGATGTATCAGGATCATCTCTAAGGCATTTAATTTGATCTTAAAACTGTGCCCCACATTTAAATCTTAAAACCGTCCGAACATTTAATTGCAGAAAATATAAGCTACAAAATTTCAAATGTAGCACTGATAGTAATGTTTCTAGCACTGACAAACTGATGTTAGCAGTAGTATTAGTTAGTCACTTATTTTCAGCCAGAACAAAGTGTGGGGTCGTAGCATATTTTGAAACAACTTCTATAGCTTATAAATATGGCCAATGGGCTGTTAGGGGCTAATAATTAGAAGGAAAATCATAAGTAGGTAACATATATATTTTTATATAATAATATCCAAAACTATATTAGTAAAAGTCATGTATTTCTAAATATCCACATATGGTTTCAGTTTCTCTTTGGACAAATCAAATAATGTGTTTTCATTATTAAACTTTTAATTAGAAGGAAAATCATAAGTAGGTAACATATATATTTTTATATAATAATATCCAAAACTATATTAGTAAAAGTCATGTATTTCTAAATATCCACGTATGGTTTCAGTTTCTCTTTAGACAAATCAAATAATGTGTTTTCATTATTAAACTTATAAAATTCTAGCCCGCGCATCGAGCGGGCCACAGTGCTAGTTACATAAACCAAAAGGCATACGTCTATAAGTATAAGTTCCAAAAGGACAAGTAAAGGTGGTCTTCTCTTGATGAGGTTGTGAGACAGGTATTTGAGAAAAACCAGAATATCCATCAAGGAAACAAAAATGTGTGTGCTTTGACAATCTTTCTAGCATTTGATCAATAAAAGGCAAGGGGTAATGATCCTTTCTAGTAGCTTTATTTAATTTTCTAAAATCAATTACTATTCTATAACCAGTGACAATTCTTTGTGGAATAAGTTCATTTTTATCATTAGGAACAACAGTGATACCTCCCTTCTTAGGGACACAATGAACAGGACTTACCCATCTATTATCAGCTATAGGATAGATTATACCTGCTTCCAGAAGCTTCGGTATTTCAGTTCCTACCACTTTTTTCATTTTAGGATTCAAACGTCGTTGGTGATCAACAACGGGTTTAGCATCAGGTTCCATATTAATTTTGTGCTGGCAGAGAGTGGGGCTAATGCCCTTTAAATTATCAAGAGTGTACCCAATAGCAGCTTGGTGCTTCTTCAGAACCTTCAATAATCTTTCTTCTTCATGTTCTGAAAGGTTAGCACTAATAATAACAGGATATATCTTTTTCTCATTAAGATAAGCATATTTCAAAGTGTTTGGCAATTGTTTTAATTCAAACACAAGATCACCTTTAGGTGGAGGAGGACCTCCTAGAGTTTCAATAGGCAAATTGTGTTTAAGCAGAGGTCGTTGTTCAAAGAAAATTTTATCTATTTCATTTCTTTCATGCAGATGCATACCATTTTCATGGTCTAACAAATATTGTTCTAGTGGATCAGTAGGAGGCACATCAATAGAAGCAAGACCAATTATTTCATCCTTATTAGGTAATTCTTTCTTATGGTGTTTTCTACTAAACTTAGAAAAATTAAACTCATGAGACTCATCACCAAAACTAACACCGATGGTTTGTTTCTCACAATCTATTTTAGCATTAATGGTGTTCAAGAAAGGTCTATCAAAGATAATGGGACAAAATTCATCTTGTGGGGAACCAAGAACAAGAAAATCAGTAGGGTATTTTATTTTCCCACACAAGACTTCAACATCTCTAACAATCCCAAGTGGTGTGATGGTGTCTTTATTAGCAAGTTTAATAGTAACATCTATATCTTCTATTTCAGCAGGTGCTATATCATGATAACAGTGAATAGCACTCACGCTAGCACTTATGTCACATAAACCATGATAATAGTGATCTTCTATTTTAACTGAGACAACAGGCATGCCAACAACAGGTCTATGTTTATCTTTTTCATCGGGTTTGGCAATTCTAGCTGCTTCATCGCAGAAGTAAATAACATGCCTATCTATATTTTCAACCAGGAGATCTTTAACCATAACAACACTAGGTTCTACTTTGATTTGTTCGGCAGGTTTGGATGTTCTAATATAACTTTTGTTGACCATAGTTGAAACTTTAGCATGTTCCTTTATCCTAACAGGGAAATGTGGTTTTTCAATATAAGCAGTAGGGACAACTGGATTAACATTATAAATAATAGTTTCATCTTTAGCTATTACCAGTTCTTTAATTTCTTCTTTAATAGGTGGGTGATATTTAAACTACTTCTCCTTAGGGAGATCAACATGAGTAGCAAATGATCCAAAAAAGGAGGCTACTATCTCAGAGTCAAGTCCATATTTAGTGCTAAACTTTTGAAAAGCATCGGTAGTCATAAAAGATTTAACACAATCATACTTAAGCTTAATACCTGACTCTTTACCTTCGTCGAGTTCCCAATCTTCAGAGTTGCGTTTAATTCTTTTCAAAAGATCCCACCTGAATTCAATAGTCTTCTTCATAAAGGAACCAATACAAGAAGTGTCAAGCATTGATTGATCATCACGAGAAAGCCGAGCATAAAAATTTTGAATAATAATTTCTCTTGAGAGCTCATGATTGGGGCATGAATATAACATTGACTTAAGCCTCCCCCAAGTTAGAGCGATACTTTCTCCTTCATGAGGCCAAAAATTATAAATATAATTCCGATCACGATGAACTAGATGCATAGGATAATTTTTTTGGTGAAACTTCAATTTCAATCGATTCCAATTCCAAGATCCAATATCATCGCATAGCCTATACCATGCCAATGCTTTTCCCTTCAAAGATAAAGGGAAAACCTTCCTCTTAGCTTCATCTCTGGGTAAACCTGCAAGCTTAAACAATCCACAAATTTCATCCACATATATCAAGTACATATCAGGATGTTCGGTTACATCTCTTGCATAAGGATTAGCTAGCAGTTGTTCTATCATACCCAAAGGAATTTCATAACCAATATTTTCAGTAGGTGCAGTAGGTTGGGGGGTTAACTAATTGTGGTTCCGGTCGAGGTGAAGATACCCCGAACAAAACCCTCAAAGGATTGTTCTCCATAGTAACAAGTGACAATAAATTTCATCACGTAGTAATAATTTTTTCCTTACCGATTTCCACTTACCAAGAGCGCTTCACTCCCCGGAAACGGCGCCAGAAAAGAGCCTTGATTACCCACAAGTATAGGGGATCAATCGTAGTCCTTTTGATAGGTAAGAGTGTCGAACCCAACGAGGAGCAGAAGGAAATGACAAGTGGTTTTCAGCAAGGTATTCTCTGCAAGCACTGAAATTATAAGTAACGAGTAGTTTGATAGCAAGATAATTTGTAATGAGCAAGTAACGGTAATGGTAACAAAAGTGCAGCAAGGTAGCCCAATCCTTTTGAGGCAAAGGACAGGCCAAAACGGTCTCTTATGATAAGCAAAGCGTTCTTGAGGGTACACGGGAATTTCATCTAGTCACTTTCATCATGTTGGTTTGATTTGTGTTCGCTACTTTGATAATTTGATATATGGATGGACCGGTCCTTAGGTGTTGTTCTTACTTGAACAAACCTCCTACTTATGATTAACCCCCTCGCAAGCATCCTCAACTACGAGAAAAGTATTAAGAATAAATCTAACCATAGCATTAAACTTTTGGATCCAAATCGGTCCCTTATGGAATAGCACATAAACTAGGGTTTAAGCTTCTGTCACTCTCGCAACCCATCATCTAATTACTACTCCACAATGCATTCCCTTAGGCCCAAATATGGTGAAGTGTCATGTAGTCGACGTTCACTTGACACCACTAAGGGAATCACAACATACATATCATCAAAATATCGAACACATATCAAGTTCACATGATTACTTGCAACAAGATTTCTCCCGTGACCTCAAGAACAAAAGTAACTACTCACAAATGATAATCATGCTCAAGATCAGAGGGGTATTAAATAGCATAATGGATCTGAACATATAATCTTCCACCGAATAAACCATATAGTAATCAACTACAAGATGTAACCAACACTACTAGTCACCCACAAGCACCAATCTAAGGTTCCGGTACAAAGATTGAACACAAGAGATGAACTAGGGTTTAAGAGGAGATGGTGATGTTGAAGATGTTGATGGAGATTGCCCTCCCCAAGATGGGAGAGTTGTTGGTGATGATGATGATTTCCCCCTCCGGGAGGGAAGTTCCCCCGGCGGAATCGCTCCGCCAGAGGGCAAAGGTGCTCCTGCCCAAGTTCCGCCTCGAGATGGTGGCGCTTCATCCCAAAAGTCCTCTCGCTATTTTTTCTAGGTCAAAATGACTTATATACCAGAAGAGGGGCACCGGAGGTGGGCCGAGGAGGGCACAACCCACCAGGGTGCGCCTGGGCTCCCTGGCGCGCCCAGGTGGGTTGTGCCCACCTGGTGGGCCCCCTATGGTACTTATTTGCTCCAATAATTCTTATATATTCCACAAAAATTCTCCGTGAAGTTTCAGCTCATTTGGAGTTGTGCAGAATAGGTAGCTTGACGTAGCTTTTTCAGGTCCAGAATTCCAAATGCCGGTCTTATCCCTCTTTGTGTGAACCTTGCATATTATGAGAGAAAAGGCATTAGAATTACTCCAAAAAGCATTATTCTACATAAAAATAATATAAATAACAGTAGGAAAACATGATGCAAAATGGACGTATCAGGGCGCGCCTGGGGGCCCAGGCGCGCCTTGGTGGGTTGTGCCCACCTCGGTGGCCTCCCGCACCGCCTCTTCGCCCTATGAATTCCCAAATATTTCAGAACCCCAAAGATAACCCTAGATCAGAAGTTCCACCGCCGCAAGCCTCTGTAGCCATGAAAAACCAATCTAGACCCCGTTCCGGCACTCTGCCGGCGGGGGAAATCATCACCGGTGGCCATCTTCATCATCCCGGCGGCCACCATGATGAGGAGGGAGTAGTCCACCCTCGGGGCTGAGGGTTTGTACCAGTAACTATGTGTTTAATCTCTCTTTCTCTCTCATATTCTTGATGGCACGATCTTGATGTATCGCGGGCTTTGTTAATATAGTTGGATCATATGGTGTTTCTCCCTCTCTATCTTGTTGTGATGAATTGAGTTTTCCCTTTGAGATGTCGTTTTATCAGATTGAATATTTTTATGGATTTGAGAGCACTTGATATATGTCTTGCATATGAATACCCGTGGCGACAATGGGGTATTATATTGATTCACTTGATATGTGGTTTGCCACTCAACTCGCAGATTCCCTAGGTGACATTGGGGTAATCTATGCATAGGGGTTGATGCACGTTCTCGTCTTTGTTTCTCTGGTAGAAATCTTGGGCACTCTTTGAGGTTCTTTGTGTTGGATTGAGTATTATGAATCTGAAATTGTTTAATGCATATCGTATAATCAACTCACGGATACTCGCGGTGACATTGGAGTATCTAGGTGACATTACAGTTGGTTGATGTGTATCATATGGTGTTATTTTAGTATGAACTCTAGTTAGATCGATCGGAAAGAATAGCTTGGTGTTATTTTAGTACGAACTCTAGGACAGATTGATCGGAAAGAATAGCTTTGAGGTGGTTTTGTACCCTACAAACAGTTTCTTCTTATGTTCTCCGCTAGATAGGAACTTTGGAGTGATTCTTCATTGCACGTTGAGGGATGGTTATATGATCCAATTATATTAGCATTGTTGAGAGATTACACTAGCGAAAGTACGGACCCTAGGCCTCTTTTTCAAGCATTGCAATACCGCTTGTGCTCCGTTTTTACAGTTGCTACCTTTCTATTTTTTATTGTTCCTATTACAAAAATCAATATCTACTATCATTACTACGCTTGTATCACCATATCTTCGCCGAACTAGGGTACCTACACAAATTATCATTGTATTTGATGTGTTGGGGACACAAGAGACTTTTTATTATTTGGTTGCAAGGTTATTTGAGAGAGACCATCTTCATCATACGCCTCCCATGGATTGATAAACCTTAGGACATCCACTTGAGGGAAATTTGCTACTGTCCTACAAAACTCTGCGCTTGGAGGCCCAACACGAGTCTACAAGAATAAGTTGTGTAGTAGACATCAAGCTCTTTTCTCGCGCCATTGCCGGGGAGGTGAGTGCTTGAAGGTATATCTTTAGATCTTGCAATTGAATCTTTTAGTTTCTTGTTTTATCACTAGTTTGGTTCATAAAGGAAAACTATAAAAAATGGATTTGAGGTTGCATCATATTATTCATCTTTATAATGTCTTGCATAAAAATGATGGAAAGGAAAAGTGTGCTCGTGATAGAAGAAGAATTCTATAAAATGTTTGACAAAAAGTCTTTGAATGATGAGTATGATTGCAATGTTGTTGGTATGAACTCTTTGAATATCCATGGCGCTAACGATATGCAAAGCCATAAGCTTGGGGATGCTATGTTTGATGAAGATGATATTTTTAGTCCCCCGAGTTTTGATGAGAAAATTTATTATGATGAAAGCATGCCTCCTATTTATGAAGATTATATTGGTGAAAGTATATTTGGAGAGGTCATGACTTTATTTAATGATGATTCCACTATTTCAGAAGAGGTTTCAATTGATTATGAGAACAAAGTTGTTGCTATCTATGATGATTATGGTGATGATATGTATGCTATAAAGAATAATGATAACCATGAAACTTGTCATCATGATTTTAATTTTCAATCTCATGATAGTTATTTTGATGAGTTTGCTCCCACTACTATTCATGAGAATAAATTTGCTTATGTGGAGAGTAAGAAAATTTCTATGCTTGTGGATCACGAAAAGAATGCTTTATGTGATAGCTATATTGTTGAAATAATTCATGATGCTACTGAAAATTATTATGGGAGAGGAACTTGTGCTTCTACATATCTCAATAATATCAAGTTTCCTCTCTATGTGTTGAAAATCTTGAAGTTTTGCTTGTTTTGCCTTCCTATGCTAGTTGATTCTTGTTCCCATAAATTGTTTGCTCACAAATCCTTATGCATAGGAAGTGGGTTAGGCTTAAATGTGCTAGTCATATGCTTCATGATGCTCCCATTATGTTTCAATTCTTATCTTTTATGTGAGCATCATTGAAATCATCATGCCTAGCTAAAAAGGCATTAAAGAAAAGCGCTTGTTGGGAGACAACCCAACACTTTTACCTAATTTTTTGTGTGTTCACATGATTAATATACTGTAGTAATCATGTTTTATAGCTTTTGTTTCAATAAAGTGCCAAGTAAAGCCTTTGGGATTATGTTTGGTGATAGTTGATTTGATCTTGTTGGAAAACAGAACCTTTTGCGTCCAGTAATTTTTTTTTCAAAACTCACAGAAGTGATGAAAGTTTCTGAAATTTTTACACAATATTTACATACAAATTGCCTACGTTTTCCTATTTTTTCAGAATATTTGGAGTTACAGAAGTATGGTTAGAGTACAGATTACTACAGACTGTTCTGTTTTTGACAGATTCTATTTTCAATGCATAGTTTGCTTGTTTCCTAGTTTCTATGGCTTATATTGCTCAATATAAATTGTGTAAATGATAAGATACAGTAGGCATTGTGTGAGAACAATTATGAATCTTGTCTTTGATAGTAACAAAGTGAATGGTTTTCTCTTTATCATACTAACCTATCTCACGAAGTTCCGTTAAGTTTTGTGTGATTGAAGTTTTCAAGTTTTGGGTGAGATATCAATATGAGGAGAATAAGGAGTGACAATACTTTAAGCTTGGGGATGCCCAAGGCACCCCCAAGGTAATATTCAAGGAGGATCCAAGAAACTAAGCTTGGGGATGCCCTGGAAGGCATCCCCTCTTTCATCTCCATCATTATCGGTAACCTCGCTTAAACCTACATTTTCATTCGTCACATGATATGTGTTTTGCTTGTAGATTCATTTTATTTTGTTAGGATTTGCTTTCTGTTATTTAGAATAATTTTTTGTATCTTTTACTTCAAAAAAAAAGTCAAGTATAGCCTTTGCCATGCTTATTTTGCAAGTCTATATGTGGCTGTTTGAAAACAGAAAGTTGCACGCTAGTGCGTGAATTCTTGAAAAAATTAAGAATTTGATAAAATGTTTAAACTTTTTGAACAATAAGCTATGATAAATTTTCTACAGTTTTGTAATTTTTCAGAATTTTTGGAGTTAAATAAGTATTGATATTCTTGCATCCTTTACAGACTCTCCTGTTTTGGCAAATTGCTGTTATGTTTGCATTGTTTGCATATGTTTGCTTGTTTAATGATTCTATTTGAGGATAGGAGTATTAAATATGTAGAGGCATTTAGTATGCAATGTTAAACTATAATTTTAGTGATTTTTTACAGTAGAGAATGATAAGTTGTTGCATTGATTTATACTAACTTATCCCACGAGTTCTTGTTGAGTTTGGTGTGGATGAAGTTTTGAGATTTAGGGAAACCGTGATATAAAAAGAATTAAGGAGACACAAAAGCTCAAGCTTGGGGATTCCCAAGGCATCCCAAGATAACATTTCAACAAGTCTCAAGCATCTAAGCTTGGGGATGCCCCGGTAGGCATCCCACCTTTCTTCTTCAACAATTATCGGTTAGTATCGGTTGAGCCTAAGTTTTTGCTTCTTCACATGAGTTGTGCTATTCTTGGAATGTCATTTTGTTTTGTTTTGATTGCTGCTTTAATAAAATACTTAGATCTAAAAGTTTTAAATAAGAGAGATTCCTCAATTAGCTACCCATTTACTTAACTACTCGCTTGATCTTCACTTATATCTTTTTGGAGTAGTTTGTCATTTACTCTCGTCCTTCACTTATATCCTATGAGTAAATTGTTGAATGAATTGAATGTCATGAAGTTGAAATTATATGTTCATATTATGCCTAGAAGTAGCTTCACATTGGGTTTAGAAAGCGAATTTTTTTTAAGCTTGACAATCACAATATTGGTCATACAAGCAATTCATGAATGATTAGTATAAGGAAGAGAACTTTCACATACAAATATATTATCTTGGACATCTTCTATGATTGTGAATACCCATTAATTATTTTCAAACTTGAGGAAATTAGTTGAAGTTGGACAAGGAAGACAACGTAATGAGTTATGGTTGTGTATATTTGCATAGAAGTTATATTGTTATGGATCCTCCAACATGTGGTGTTTGCTTAGGATATTTTGCTAGCCAAAAATTAGTACTAAGTAGAGATACTACTTGTGCATCCACAAACCCTTAAACCCAGTTTCTTGCTATGAGTGTCCACCATACCTACCTATGGATTGAATAAGATCCCTCAAGTAAGTTGTCATCGGTGCATAAAGCAATAAAAATGGCTCCTAAATAGGTTTGATCTTTTATTGTAAGGGAAAATTGAGAGTTGTATGAACTTGTGATGGCAAAGTAATAAAAGCAACGGACTGCATAATAAAGGTTGCTATCATAAGGGGCAATATAACATGACGTTCCTTTGCATTAAGAGCTTGGGCATCCAAAAATAAAAAGCGCATGGCAACCTCTTCTTCCCTCTGCGAAGGGCCTATATTTTACTTTTCAGTATTTACTTTTATGCAAGAGTCAATAGTATGCATTATTTTACTTTTCAGTATTTACTTTTATGCAAGAGTCAATAGTATGCATTCTCATTTCAACCTCAATTATTCTCTAGTTGGCAAGCATCATATGGTGGGGAAATATCTAGGCACATATGGCCAGTCAAATATATTTGATCATGATTTATTATTGTTGACAATTATCTCTATGATAAATGAGTTGGGAGGCAGAACATTAAGCCCCTATCTTTCTCTGTGTTCGATGGATGCCATTTGTTCTAAGAATATGCTTTGAGTACTAGCAATCATGGAAGACTATATGATGATTAAGTATGTGGAGCTCTTACTTAGACTCTGTTGAATAAGTTCAATTGCAATTATTTGGTGACTAAGAATATAGGTTGTTGAGTTTCAAGAGAATTCATTATTTGAACCTTAACATGTGAATTGGTTGCTACTTTAACATGAGAAGTTTTATGAGAAAGAATTGTTTTTATGATGCTAGGAAAAGTGATTGGAATTATCATTGATCAAACTTGCGCACTTTGCTAGCATTCACAGTTCATAAATTATTTCTTTTATCATTTACCTACTCAAGGACGAGTAGGAATTAAGCTTGGGGATGCTGATAAGCCTCCAATGTATCTATAATTCATGAAGTATTCATGTCGTTATATTATCATTCTTGGATGTTTTACAATCATTTTATAGCAATTTTTGGGACTAACCAATTGACATAGTGCCCAGTGCTAGTTGTTGTTTTTTGCTTGTATTTTACTTCGCAGGAAATCAATATCAAACGGAGTCCAAACGCAATGAAACTTTTTGGAGAATTTTTATGGACCAGAAGGAACAACATGGGCCAAAGAAGTACCAGAGGGGTTCCCCGAGGGGGCACAACCCACCTGGGCGCGTGGGGGCCCAGGCGCGCCCTGGTGGGTTGTGCCCACCTCGGTGGCCTCCCAAACCGCCTCTTCGCCCGATAAATTCCCAAATATTCCAGAACCCTAAAGACAACCATAGATCAGAAGTTCCACCGGCGCAAGCCTCTGTAGCCATGAAAAACCAATCTAGACCCCGTTCTGGCACTCTGCCGAAGGGGGAAATCATCACCGGTGGCCATCTCCATCATCCCGGCGGCCACCATGATGAGGAGGGAGTAGTCC
Source organism: Thinopyrum elongatum (assembly GCA_011799875.1). Classification (NCBI taxonomy): domain Eukaryota; kingdom Viridiplantae; phylum Streptophyta; class Magnoliopsida; order Poales; family Poaceae; genus Thinopyrum; species Thinopyrum elongatum. The sequence goes on from CM022300.1 coordinate 45,651,407, forward strand.
ACCCTCGGGGTGAGGGTTTGTACGAGTAGCTATGTGTTTAATCTCTCTCTCTCTCTCTCATGTTCTTGATGGCATGATCTTGATGTATCGCAGGCTTTGTTAATATAGTTGGATCATATGGTGTTTCTTCCTCTCTATCTTGTTGTGATGAATTGAGTTTTCCCTTTGAGATTTCATTTTATTGGATTGAATATTTTAATGGATTTGAGAGCACTTGATATATGTCTTGCATATGAATAACCGTGGTGACAATGGGGTATTATATTGTTTCACTTGATATGTGTTTTGGCACTCAACTCACGGATTCCCGAGGTGACATTGGGGTAATCTATGCATAGGGGTTGATGCATGTTCTCATCTTTGTTTCTCCAGTAGAAATCTTGGGGCACTCTTTCAGGTTCTTTGTGTTGGACTGAATATAATGAATATAAAATTGTTTGATGCATATCGTATAATCAACTCACGGATACTCGTGGTGACATTGGAGTATCTAGGTGACATTAGAGTTGGTTGATGTGTATCATATGGTGTTATTTTAGTATGAAACCTTGGTTAGATCGATCGGAAAGAATAGCTTGTTGTCAATTTAGTACGAACTCTAGGAGAGATTGAGCGGAAAGAATAGCTTTGCGGTGGTTTCGTACCCTGCAAACAATTTCTTCTTATGTTCTTCGCTAGATAGGAACTTTGGAGTGATTCTTCATCGCACGTTGAGGGATGGTTATATGATCCAATTATATTAGCATTGTTGAGAGATTACACTAGCAAAAGTACAGACCCTAGGCCTCATTTTCAAGCATTGCAATATCGTTTGTGCTCCATTTTATCAATTGCTACCTTGCTATTTTTTATTATTCCTATTACAAAAATCAATATCTACTATAATTACTACGCTTGTATCACCATCTCTTCGCCGAACTAGTGCACCTATAGAAATTACCATTGTATTTGGTGTGTTGGGGACACAAGAGACTTTTTATTATTTGGTTGCAGGGTTGTTTGAGAGAGACCATCTTCATCCTACGCCTCCCACGGATTGATAATCCTTTGGTCATCCACTTGAGGGAAATTTGCTACTGTCCTACAAAACTCTGCGCTTGGAGGCCCAACACGAGTCGACAAGAACAAGTTGTGTAGTAGACATCAGTAAACATCTTGTCCTTCGTCCCTTGTTCCTCATCATCCAAGACCCACAGCTCGGGACCCCCTACCCGAGATTCGTCGGTTTTGATGCTGACAACGGGGAGTTCGGCTGGGGCAGAAGAATGGTCGTGGATTGCTTCTTGCTTGTGAAGGGAAGGTGCGCTGCCGCGATGGGGGTTTCGAGCACAGGGACCGTGCATTGGAGATTGGAGTCATTGACTGATGATCCCATCGATCCGTTGATGATCTTCATAGTGGAACTCTCAATGAAAGCACGAGTGTGGGTGTCAAAACTGGCAGACCTCGGGGTAGGGGGTCCCGAGCTGTGAATCTCAGATCGGTGGTAACATGAACAAGGGAGAGGATGTTTACCCAGGTTTGGGCTCTCTTGATGGAGGTAAAACCCTACATCCCGCTCTTGTTTATATTGACGATGATGTATCGAGTACAAGCTAGATCTACCTCAAGATCGTAAGTTGTGTTCTAACCCTAGGGCTAGGTGAATGTAATTGTGATTTTGTTCCCTCTACGGGCTAAACCCTCTGGCTTATATACAAGTCGGGTAGGGGATCTAGGGTTACATAATCGGTATCTAGGGGCGCATATGGAGGCGACAGGAGAAATCTTGGAGTATACGTTAGGTCTTCTGCGGGCGCAGTCTTAATCTGGCATGCAGTTTCCGGAGTCCACCTTGAAGAGAACGAGGGCCCATTGGCCCATCCGAGGACTACGGGCTGACTGGGTCAGTACCCCCATGTCTGGGACACCGTCACCGGTAATTCCCCCTCTTGATGAAATTTTCATTTTAAGAGAGAAAAGACATTAAAACTGCATCATAATATGGAATATAACATCAGAATAACATAAATAACAGTTGGAAATTATGATGCAAAATGGATGTATCAATGTCTAATTTGCTTTTGTTCGGTGCCACATAAATGAATACGAGTAACGTTGGAGGTCCAAGTGCCCTTTCAGAAGTATTACTTAGTAGTTAGTGCCATCAAATGAATTTTGGTAAAAAAAAAATCAATCCCGGGTTCCAGAGAAGTTCTTAGAAATGCACTAGAGGGAATTCGACAAGAACTTTTACGGTTGCGTGCAAGGTAGGACATGATACTTGAACTAAAATATACATTGTCACACATTTTTGAGTTACCTGTTATTCCTGATTTTCCAAAAATAAATTTTTGTAGAAGCCAAATGGGGACAACAATATGGTAATTGATATTTTAGATCCCATTCACTTAGTCCATAGGTTCACATTTTTATTGCTCTTTGTAATTTGCAAAGGTTCCTTGATGATGCGGATTTTTGGAACAACGAGATCTACTACTTTTGATGGATGAACTACATATTTGGTCCCATATTTGAGGGTGGTGGAAGCTCCAAAACTACAAGTTCGAGGTGTTATCATGGTGTGCATGACAACCATCCATGGGACCGCGATGCGACAATTGTTGGAAGCGACGTGATGACATCTTCCGTTCTTGTATATTCTCCGTTTGCTAGCTAGTTCTATCTGAGGAAGCCGATAGAGTAGGGACTTTGAGTATAACATCACATATCACATATATATTCTATTTGGATGAAAACCCATATTTTTTGCCTTCTTGATTCATTTGGTAGCATCAACATTCATGCATGGTTACCATGTTTAAGGTGTTTGTTTGAACATCTACTTCAGAGTGATAACCCTTGATTTGACGAGCCAACATCAGTACACTAGCGGCTATTTCTTTCTCAAGGTGTTGCCTTGAAGTGTTGCACTTTTGTCTGCTAATATGTCGTTGTGGTATAGTTTGGGGATGCTAATGCAAGGCATGTTCTCTATGGTTGGCCTCAATTTTTTAATTTATACTCCTTGTAGATTCATTCGACATTTTTAATAATTAATAATATATGGTTGTATGCATCACACGATGCAGAGGCCAAGGATCTTTAAAAAAACTTTCTATACCTTACCCCAAAACTAGATATGTAGTATTTAAATATATATTATTTTAAATAAAAACATGCGCATGTAAATTTCCATAAACTAATATGACCATATGAAGAAAATTTACAAGGGTAAGATTCAACTCAACATACGTGCATGCACCTGCTTTTTTATGATTTATTCAGAAAGCTTGAAACATATTTTTTCTCTAAGTTTTAGAAAGTGGTTACACCGGTACCATGGATCATTCAAATGGTCATATTATCTTATGGAAATTTATATGTGCATGTTTTTGTCAATGGAAATGTCCTCTAAAATGTAATTTTGGCCAATATTAATTCCGTTATGTAAGGATACAAGTTAATATGGCAATTAAAGTATACCAAAACAAGGAAGAAACAATTAATGCGGAAAAGGATAAGGGGGAAAGAATCATTATGCATTCGCTCCTCTTTATAAACACCGGTGTAGGAAACATACATTCAGAGAAGGAAAACATTGAGAGAAAATAAGTAAGAGCAAGCTAGTCTTGATCATGGCACTTATCAAGAACAAGACACATATTCTCTGTTTTGTTGCTCTTCTGTTGACGTGTACCACTTTTTTGTGTCGCCCTGCTATAGCAGGGAGGGATATAGGTAATTTCTGAATACGTTTCTTGGATGAGTTTCTCGATAATCAACATGCCCAAATGAATATGGGTCATGTATTCCATATGTAATAATTTATATGTTGTGGTGCTTCCTTCATTGTGTTTAGGTACCAAGGCTATACTTGGAAAACTATGTTTTGCTTTTTCGGTGTGCGCGGGATCATATGACTATGCTTTTGATTACTACAAGGAAGAGTGCAAATTACATGGCTATGAGGGGCCCAAAGTCTACTGCAGTAAGGAGAATGGAGGAGTGTGCTGCTGTGTTCCTCGCTTCCTAAAGTGAGAGTAATGTTACACCATCATGTTAGAAAATCATTCCATGTAATTGCTAGACTTAACACCAATCTATGTGGATCATACCAGAATTTCAATAAAGTATACCAGTAGTTGCTTTTGAAGACCAACTTGGCTGGACAATCAGTTGTTCAGTCCATAAGATCCAACAACGAGGAAGCTAAAAATTGAAAGTACTAATAAAGAAAAAATAATAATCTCAGGAGCGAACTAATAGAAATATATCAACAACACATTAGGAGATGAAAGTTAATTTGTCATTAAAGGATGCGAGTTAATACCAACTCAATAAAGTACATATTTCAACCCTGGACTATCACAAAGTCTGCTGTTAGGACCGGGAGTATATCGACCAGAAGGGGGTGAATGGGAGATTCAAAAATTCTTTCGAATGTTTCAAACTGATCCCAAACACATCAGCGGAAATAAGGTTCAGTACAACAGAACCAAGTCAATCTTCATCTTCAGAAGCATATTCCTCAATGAAATAAGTGATAATAGTACGAGCTTGGGAAATCATGGGTTTAACTACGATGAGAGTAACGCAACATGCAAATAGATGCAGAACAATGAGGCACAACATGATGTGGGTGATGAGAGATATGCAATGAAATGAGATATGACAAATAACTCAAGTGAATGACAACAGAGACAGATGAGAAAGTAAAACTACACTGAAGGATAATGATCAGATAAACTATCGACACAGAGCACGAATATAAACTGCTGAAGGAATTGCAGTAAGGTAGATTTAACCAGTGATGCTCAATGGCGACAAAGAGATTTGGTAGACCAGTTCACCCTTCTGCCAAAGGGCCATGTCTGGTTGGAGGGGCTGTGACTTAACACGAAAGATAAACTCTCTTTAACCTATTCTCCTTCAACTCGAAGCTGATCAGACTTCAGTTGATTTCACTCGTGGTAGATCCTTGTCGGTGATCTACAAACCTTCGGTTGACCTTCGCGAACCACAATCACTCTCAGTTGCTAAAGATCTAGCTCGGTGAAGACAAAAACTCTTCAACACTCAAGAGTAATAGGTACAAGAACTCTAACTCAGAACTACTGTGATGCTAAACCACTATCTAAGTTTGGGCTCTTGATTTTCTCTCGGTGGATCTTAAACTCAAATCACTCACAGAGGGGGTGCTCAAATCAATCTTCTCAGAAATCTTAAGCACAGCAGCCTCCTCCCCATCATGCCCCCGTCGCGGCTGCCCCAGGCCGCCCCGCCCCCCTCCTCCATCGGCCTCCACCTCCACCACTCTGGTGAGCCCCCTCCCCCTCTCTTTTTTTTCATTTTTTTTCTATGTTAGTGTAGTTAGTTTAGTTAGATTTAGTTTAGTTTTAGGTGCAGGTTTAGATTTAATTTAGTTTCGGTTTAGGTAGGTTTTTTTCTGTTTTTTTAGGTTTAGGTTTAGATTTAGTTTAGTTTAGGTTTAATTTAGGTTAAGAAGAAAGAAGAAAGATGATCAACAATAAGAAGAGAAAAGAAGAAGAAGAAGAAGAAAGAAGGCATAGAATCACTCCGAATAGCGCCTACTAAGACGAATAATAATAATAATATTAAGAATAATAAGAATAAGAAAGACTAAGACTAGAAGAATACCACACGCCGAAGAATCATCAATAAGAATAAGACAGAAAAGAAGAAGAAGCGGAGGAGGAAGAAGAAGAAGATGAAAAAAAGAAGTAGAAAAAGTAGAAAAGGAAATAAAAGAAGGAAAAGAAGGTCGATGGTCGAGGGGTCGAGGGTCGAGGGTCACCGAGGGGTCGGTGAGGGGTCGAGAGTCGAGGGGTCAAGGGTCGAGGGGTCGAGGGTCGCCGAGGGGTCGCCGAGGGGTCGAGGGATCAAGGAACGAGCAGTGTGAATCATTTTTTTACAACTTGGCGGTGGCATCCTGTTGTAAATATTTAGTTAGGTTGATGGCAAAAACAATAATGTTATGTTACTCATCTTTCGATTTCAATGTGCAGTTGTTTCGTCACTGCGAGGGTCTGGTGTTCGACGAGCTCCGCCGCTGCATTCATGGGTGAGCACAAATGACATCACCTCCTCCCCCATTAATTATTTTCTCTGGTCCGGCCTTGGTGCCGATGACACTAGCTAGGTAACTACAGTCGCGTAACCAGTATGCGTCTCCCGTCCGAAAGGGTTGCATCGATAAATATGCATTCAGTTGCATATTTATCACCGTAACTCATTCGGATTGTCCAACGATTTCCACGGACAGCCCGAGGATGTGTAGATTGGGTACGTTCTCCATGCTCTATCCCATTCCGAGACAAAATTTTGTCAACGCCTCCCTGTTGTTCTCCGGATGCACATTCTCTCGGCTTTTGCCGAGACGTGTATCAGGAGAACAGCGGGGAGGTGCTGCCAAAATTTTGTCTCGGAATGGGGTAGAGCATGGTGAACGTACTCAATCTACACATACTCGGGTGGGATTAGGACCTATCTTTACCTATTAGAGTGTAGGTTGAATGGACGTAATGAAATTGACAAACTAGATTAACTTATGAATATACATGTTGAATTATATACATTTCTTGTCTGTCCAGTAGCTAGGCACCACTACTGTAGGATGCTGCTAACGCGATACTACGATCAGAGACCCTTTGACGAAACTGTGTGCAATGCATTAATCGCAAACGGTGATGTAAAATAACCGTCAAAAAGGATGCAAAATGTTTGCGATGAAGGATACATCAAACACGGTCCAGATTTTAGTTGCGTGTGCGATGAGGGGCATACGGTTCAGTTCAATGAACTATTTGCGATGAGGCAGAACAAAAGAAACGGGCAGTCAGATGAAGGCGTGTGCGATATATGGCATACAGTTCACTCAGATAAACTGTTTGTGATGAGGCGGAACAACAGAAATGGGCAGCAAGATGAAGGTGTGTGCGATATATGGCATACAGTTCACTCGGATGAACTGTTTGCATTGAGCCAAGAGAACAGAAACGGTTCAACTTAACAAGATGTGTGTGATACGCGGCAAATAGGTCTGTTAACAAGCCGTTTGTGTTGTGAGCAAACGATTGCTAGTATACAATTGTCAGTGATTGATGAAATCATCACCGACGGGTTACATTGTTTAGTCTGTGTGCGATGTGATTTGCTCTGTCTACAGAGCATCAACATATATACTTAAAAAGACATCATTGCAAAACTAAATTAAGCATACAATTACATAAGTGACTATACACATAACATTTCCACACACCAAAGTAAGCAATTACATGCATACTAAACTAGGAGAAATGAGGATCTAATCATCTACTTATTGTTGCGATGACGCTTGCCATTGCTCTGCTTCCGGCTGGATCCCTGGCCGTTTTGGGGAAGAAGGCACTTCCTCATGTCAACGATCCACTTGTACATGTCGTAGCTCGTGTACGCCTCCTTGGTCGCGTACATGACATGAGCTTTGTCGAGTTTCTCCATCCAGGGCGAGTGCCAGGCACGCTTGTCCTTGTTGCAGGAATCCTTCATGTCTCTGTAGTAGGGGTCGATTATGGCCTCGGCGAGGTGAACCAGTGAGTCCTTCTCATGCTCCTTGCTGCCCCAGATCTTCTATTGGCCCTGGATGTTGATAAGATTTTGGCAGGCGATGCCCGAATTCTTGAGCACCTTTACATCGTTCGTGATGTCCACCGTAGAGAACATGTAGTGGGGGTTGTTGACAAACCTGGCGAAACGCTCGCAAGGCCTTGTGGCCAGGCAGTAGTGGTAGACAAGGACATGGTTGCGCACGCACATCTGGGCGACGACGACAATGGGATGAGACCCGGCACGAGCGCGGGTGTACTTGAGGTCAAACCCGACCACCTTGTACTTCTCCTCGGCAAGCAACAGCTCCATGATGTGGATGGAGTGCTCCACCTAGACCGGGTTGTTGGTGTACACCACCGAGAGCCCCGTGAACCTTCTGTGGGTGTCCACCACGGCATGCATGGTGAACTGCTGCTCATCGTCGGCAGCCGCTCGGAGCGCCATTGGAGCCGTGCAGGATACCCTATAAGAATTTGTCATGGTGGGTGTGCTTCTTGCAATGGTGGGGTGCGATCGAAAGGTTGAAGAGACACAAGGGTTAAATGGCCGCTGTAATAAATGGGGACCGGTCGGCCTGTAATCGTCACGTCTTGTCACGACGTTCATAGCGGAGGATTCCAGTGCACGCTTGACAACACCGCACCACACGCGTTTCGTTTGACCACGCGTGGGCTCGAAGAGACGCCAAATGTATCGTCGGTGAGCCTGTTCCTGCGCAACCGCGCAGTTTACCGTGCAAGCTTCCCGCCTGGCTAGTTTGGCCACGTGTCGGCTAGAAGAGGGACAAATTGTGGGCGTTTATTGGCAAAAAGCTTTGTAAAAACGAAGTGTGTGGAATGACTTCGGTCATAAGTTTACCCATGGGTGATGAGGTCAAAGTTACACAGAAGGGTTATGATGGACACTCGAGTGCGATAATAAATTCTGCGCTCTATAGGGCACATGGTTGAAGAAACCAACTGTGTGCAATAATGTCGAAGATCACAGTCGAGTTAGCTATACAGATCATGTGCTATGAGATCGACAAGGTAAACAGATTCGAGAATGGTTAATAAAATCTAAGTCCATTTCATATTAAGGTGAAAATAGTGCAACCAATATACGAGTCTCATATAATGCCATTTCAATGATTGTTCCACAAAAGCTCAAAATATTACAAGGTTCAAATTCCAGAGTTATATGGCTCAAATTTGAAGATTACAAGGTTCAAACTGATATTAGAAATGAAATTCAGCTCATCAGCTGCAAACACTCGTGCTGATCCGCTGAACATGGATATCAGAGAGGTTCAAACTAATATTACCACTTCTAAGTCTGGTTTCGAAACCTCATAATTTTTGCAAAGGGGTCAGCCACTGAGAAGTCATGTATGGGGTTGACACGATGACTTCTGATTACTCGGTCATCTGAAGTTCCAAAATGAAATTCAGCATTTTTGGAGCCTATTCCATTCTGCCGCAGCCGCCGGCGCTGATCAACAAACCATTCATTTTTGCGAAATAAATGTAGTGCAAACCTCATTACCTTCAGCACCCTTGCTCTGACAACAAAGAACCTGGTGAATATAATCTCCGGTAAGGTCCCTCGGTAGGAGTTCAAAGTAATTTCTGAGAGATGCAGATCTAGGCATTCGACGTGATTGTTATATTGTATCACATTATCCACCACTGGGCCTAATCTTATCTGCAAAAGTAGAAAACGTGTTGGGGGGATAGACCCCGGGTAGCCTCATCCGCACCCCTTAGCATTTCAAGACATTGGGGCTAGCCAAGCCCCTCACGCCGATTGGTCACCTGGCCGGCTCCCTAGGCCGACTGGAACCACGCGACCGGCTTCCAGAAGATGGCGCACCCCCAGAAGACGGCTTCGGGGATGGGCCGGCCTTCAGCAGCTGGCCCCTCCTTTCCTCGGAGTCTGCACTCACCCACTACGACAAGACGGAGCATATCAACAGTGCCACCTGCTCCCCTTGGATCGCGGCGGGGCGTGGCTACAATGCGCGCTAACCAGGTGGCCACCTACCCACCTGGCACGGCACTGTAGCCATACGGCTTATGACGCGGCCCTCATCAACAAGTAGAGAGCTACAGCAAAAGGCAATCAGCGTGGCCCACAGGCGGCGGGCCCTACCTGGCGGCCGGCAGCCAGCGGGGCCCTCCAGAGGCGGGCCCCAGCAGCCGGTGGAGAACCCAGCGACCCTAGACACTGACGTTCGGGTCCAACACCCGGCCGCATTACCATTGTACCCCTGGGGGATTGGCCTATAAAACCCCCCAGGGCTCACCCATGCAAAGGGTTCAGCCTTCATTCCACCACATACCATAGCTAGGAGAAGAGAGCTAGCCCTGCCCTTCTTCCTCCTCTAGCAATATAGCTCAAGGAGCAACCTTGTACACCTTTGATCTTAGTCATCATAGCAGGAGTAGGGGTGTTATCTCTTCGGAGAGCCCCGAACCTGGGTACGTCTCATGTGCCTTCGAGCTCGTGCTCACTCTCGCTTTCGGAACCTGACGACGTCCTCATGGCTCCACCCATGATAAGCCACCCCCTGGCATCCGACGTGAGATTACCACGACAGTTGCCGCTCACCGTGGGGCCATCCGCGGTGTCGGCCGAAGTTGTGTTCCGAACGGGAACCACCTTTCCCTCCGGCGAGCGTGTCGCGTCTGGCCTGATCAGCCAGCACGCTGCGTTCATTTGCGCATGCACCAGCGCATCGCCTGACGCGGCAGCCATCTGCCCCGTGAGCTGCATCGTCGACCTCTTCGGGAAGCTCAGCCTCTCTGACGAGCCCGCTTCCGATGCGGGAGCCATATGCTCCGTGAGCCACCTCACCGAGCTCTTCGAGAAGCTCTCCCTCTCTGATACGCCCTCCACCGACGGGTTCCCCGGCGACATGGTGGTCATCGATGACCCGCTCCCTCCTATCGCCAGCGACACCTCCGCTGGCGTCTTTGTGGAGGTGATGGTCACTGGCAGCAGCCAGGACGCCGCCGAGGCCACCCAGGACCCGTTGCGAGCAGAAATGTAGGCCCTGGCTACTCCCGTCGGTGCCAACGCCGGCTCGACGGAGCTAGAAGAATTCCGTGTCAAGCTCCTTCACAGCGCCAACAAGATGGCGGCCATGAAGCGCCGTGCTGAGGCCAGCCAGCGCGAGATCGACCGCATAGCGGGCGGCACGCCGGCTGGGGGCGAGCCCAGCCGATCCGGCACCATCCGGCAACATGGCGCGGCCACAGCCAGCATGCTGGGAGTCGGAAGCCTGATCTATGACACCCCAGTGCAGAACCTGCGCGCCGCCCAGGCGGCGGCGGAAGAGCTCGAGAACCTGGAGGGTGACGAGCGGCGCAGCCAGATGGAGCGCCTCCAGGAACTCCTCAATGCTGCGAACACGCAGCAAGACACATGCAATCGCGTGGTGGGAGCCGGCAGGCAGGCCGAGCTCCCAGAAAGAAACCCTCCACCCCGCCTCAAGCATGGAGCGACCTCCCGGTCCCCAAGTGGCGGCGGCCGTGGCCAGTGGAACCCGGAGCCGGCTGGCAGCCGCAGCCGGCGCTCCCACCAGACAGTCATGAACAGTCGGCAGGTCCCTCCGAGAGCGAAATACCGGCGCCAGTAGGATGAACATCTGTCTCCCCCCCCCCCCCCCGCAGGGAGAGGCTGGCTTCTCCGGCGCCGCTCGACCACCCGACTCTGGGGGGCCGGCTGGGCCCCCGTGAAGCAGTCGGCGAGAACGACGCCCGCCACCGGATCAACAGGCTAGCTCGGTCCTTGGCGGTAGAAGAGGAGGATACAGTCGGCCCGGCCTGCTTCGGCCCCCGCATCCGCGACGAGCCCTTCCCCAAAGGGTTCTCGCTCCCTCGAGATACTCCCAAGTACACCGGCACCGTGAAGCCGGAGGACTGGCTGACCGACTACACCACAGCAGTCAGCATAGCGAACGGCAACAAGCGTGTTGCCGTGAAATATGTTTCGCTCATGCTCCAGGGCACGGCCCGGACATGGCTGAACATCCTCAAGCCCAACACCATCAACAACTGGTTGGACTTCAGTGACGTCTTCGTCCGCAACTTCACCAGCACTTACAAGCGGCTCCCAAGCCTCGCCAGCTCTCCATGTGCGTCCAGGGTCCGACTGAGTCCACCCGCGACTACCTGACGCGCTGGGCCAAGCTGCGCAACTCCTGCGAAGGGGTGCATGCGGTGCAGGCCATCGAGTACCTCACCGTCGGGTGCAAAGAAGGCACCCTGCTCAAGCACAAGCTCCTGTGCGATGAGCCGGCTACCTTGGACGAGCTTCTGGTTGTGGCGGACAAGTACGCCACCGCCGACTCCTCCATGAAGTCGCAGATCCGGGTTGACGCGTCCGGGAAGGTGATCCCGCCGGCTTCTCAAGCTCCGGCTGGTGGCTCTAACCGGCGCCAACAGCCGAACGACAACAAGCGCAAGGCTCAGCAGCCGGCTTCCAACAGCCGGCAAGTGGTAACCGTCGAGGACCAGCAGCCGGCAGGTCAACTCGGCCCCAAGCGCCAGCGGGGCGGCAAGGGTGCCTGGCAGCCGGCCTTCTCTTTCGAGCATACCCTCGACGCTCCATGCAAGTTCCACAGCAGCGTGAAGCTGTCCAACCACATGACCCGGCAGTGCAACTGGCTCGCCCGAATCGCCAAGGGTGAGGGCTTGCCGCCTCCTCCAGCCGGCCCGGCGACTTCGGCTCCCCAGCAGCCGGCGGCTCGCCCAGTCGGCATGCTCCAAGACGAGTTCCCCGACGCGAACGCCACTTACGTCGCCTTCACCAGTGAAGCCGACGACAAGCACAGTCGGCGTCAGCAACACCGTGAGGTGAATGCTGTCGCTTCAGAGGTCCCCCAATTTATGCACTGGTCCGAGAGGCCCATCACCTGGAGCCGTGATGATCATCCAGCCGTGATGCCTTCGCCGGGTGCTTACGCAATGGTGCTGGACTCCACCTTCTCAACGGAGAGGCGGGCCTGCTGCTTCTCCCAGATCCTGATAGACGGTGGTAGCAGCATCAACATCCTCTACCGCGACACCATGGAGAAGTTGGGCATCAAGGAGAAGCAACTCCAGCCTAGCCGAACCGTGTTCCACGGCATTGTTCCTGGGCTTTCCTACTCTCCAATCGGCAAGAACAAGATTGACGTCCTGTTCTGCGACAAGAACCACTTCCGCCGTGAGCCAATCTGGTTCGAAGTGGTCGACCTGGACAGCCCCTACAATGCGCTCTTGGGCCGGCCTGCTCTGGCCAAATTCATGGTGGGCCCACATTACGCCTACCTGAAGATGAAGATGCCGGGTCCCAAGGGCATCATCACCATTGCCGGTGACTACCAGAAGTCACTCACGTGCGCCACCGCCAGCTCCCGGCTGGCCAAGTCCCTCATCATCGCTGAAGAGAAGCGCCTCCTTGACCGGGCTGTGGCCATGGCCAGCAAGCAGCCGGACATGCCATCTGACCCCAAGGACGCGGAACCCGAGGGCTCCTTCCAGCCGGCCAAGGAAACCAAGAAGATCATCTTGGACCTGACGCACCCAGAGAAGTACGCTGTCGTGGGGGCTAACCTCGACAGCAAATAGGAAAGCGAGCTCGTCGACTTCCTCCATGAGAATCGGGACATCTTTGCATGGTCCCCCAAGGATATGCCGGGTGTTCCGAGGGAGTACATCGAGCACAAGCTGCATGTGCGATCGGATGCTAAGCCGGTCAAACAACCCCTCTGCCGCCTATCAGAAGAGAAGAGAAGGATCATTGGTGAAGAAATCACCCGGCTTCTGGCAGCCAGCTTCATCATGGAAGTGTTCTACTCGGACTGGCTTGCCAACCTAGTCCTCGTTTTGAAGAAAAACAACAAGTGGCGCATGTGTGTCGACTACACTAGCCTCAACAAAGCCTGCCCCAAGGATCCCTTTGCGTTGCCCCGGATCGATCAGGTGATCGACTCCACGGCCGGCTGCGAGTTGCTGTCCTTCTTGGACGCCTACTCCGGCTACCACCAGATCAAGCTGGACCCGGCCGACCGACTGAAGACCGCCTTCATCACCCCTTTCGGCGCCTTCTGCTACATCACCATGATGTTCGGCTTGAGGAACGCCAGCACCACCTTTCAGCGCTGTATGCAGAAGTGCCTCCTAAAGCAACTTGGCAGAAACGCCCATGTCTATGTGGATGATATAGTGGTGAAGACGGAGATGCGTGGCACCCTTTTGGAGGATCTCAAGGAGACCTTCGCCAACCTGCGCCGCTTTCAGATCAAGCTCAACCCGAAGAAGTGTGTCTTCGGAGTACCAACCGGCCAGCTCCTTGGTTTCCTTGTTTTTGAGCGTGGGATCGAGTGCAACCCCATGAAGATCAAGGCCATTGAGTGGGTGAAGAAGCCGACCCGGCTACGGGACATCCAGAAGTTCACCGGGTGCCTAGCATCTCTCAGCCGGTTCATCAGCCAGCTGGGCGAGAAGGCACTCCCCCTGTACCAGCTGATGAAGAAGACCACATGCTTCGAGTGGACCGACCAGGTGGACGAGGCATTCCTCCAGCTCAAGCAGATGGTGTCCACGCCGCCTGTTCTGGCCGCTCCGGCTGCTAAAGAGCCCATGTTCATCTACATCGCCGTTACCAACCGGGTCGTCAGCATCGTGATCGTTGTCAAGCGCCCAGAGGCCGGTAGAGCTCAGCCGGTCCAGAGGCCGGTCTATTACCTGAGCGAGGTGTTGTCGGCCTCCAAGCAGAACAACCCCCACTACTAGAAGATGTGCTACGGCGTGTATGTTGCCGCCAAGAAGCTGAAGCAGTACTTCCAGGAGGACACCGTCATGGTCGTTTGCACCGCCCCCCTTGCTGAGATCATGGGCAACAGAGATGCCTCGAGCCGGGTGGCCAAGTGGGCCATTGAGTTGGCTCCCCACACCATCCTCTACCAGCCCCGCACCGCCATCAAGTCCCAAGCACTGGCTGACTTCCTTGTCGACTGGGCCGAGACCCAGTACCTGCCACCAGCGCCGGATTCCATCCATTGGCGGATGCACTTCGATGTCTCGAAGATGCGCACCGGTTTGGGAGCCGGCATCGTCCTCACCTCTCCCAAAGGCGATAAGCTGAAGTACACATTGCAGATCCACTTTGCTGCCTCCAATAACATGCTCGAGTACGAGGCACTCGTCCACGGACTCCGGCTGGCCAAGGAGATCGGCATCCGCCGCATTCTGTGCTACGGTGACTCAGACCTTGTGGTCCAGCAGTCTTCTGGCGATTGGAATGCCAAGGATGCCAACATGGCCAGCTACCGCTTCCTGGTCCAGTAGAACAGCGGACACTTTGATGTGTGCGAGTTCATCCATGCGCCATGGGCCGACAATGAAGCAGCCGACGTCCTGGCATGGATTGGCTCTACCCGGCAGGCCATTCCAGCAGGCGTCTCGCTCGAGTGCCTGTGCAAGCCGTCTATCCAACCCTCGCCAGAATTAGAATCCATCTTCGTGCCGGCTGACCCTGGAGTAGCCGGATCCGGCTCACCCTGGAGCAGCCGGATCCGGCTCGGGGACTTCAGCAGTCGGCCCAGGGACTTCTGCAGGCGGCCCAGGGGCTGCAGCACCCAAACCCGGCCCGGGGGCTCCAGAACCCGGCCCATGGACTGCTGCAGTGGGCCCGGGGACTTCAACGATGCAAGAAGCAGCGGCCGGCTCCAACCCGCTGCCTCCCAACCCGGCCACCCTAACGCCGGTTGCTGTTATGACGGTGGTGGAAGCTCTGTCTTGGGCGCAGCCCATCCTCAACTTTCTGGTGAGCCATGAGCTACCAGCCGACGAAGTCTTGGCCCGGCAGGTGCAACGCCAAGCGGCAGCATACACAATCATCAACGGAGAGCTCGTCAGGCACAGTGCGACTGGTGTCTTCCAGCGCTGTGTCGAGCCGGAGAAGGGCATTGCTATCCTCAGAGACATTCACCAAGGTGAATGTGGCCACCATGCCGCCTCCAGCGCCCTCATCGCTAAAGCCTTCCGCCATGGTTTCTTCTGGTCGACTGCTCTGGACGACGCCAAGGAGTTGGTCCGAAAGTGCAAGGGGTGCCAGCGCTTTAGCACCAAGCAGCACCTGCCGGCCTCAGCACTCAAGACCATCCCCATCACTTGGCCATTTGCCGTATAGGGGTTGGATATGGTGGGCCCATTCAAGACAGCACGCGGCGGTATGACTCATCTGTTGGTTGCCGTGGACAAGTTCACGAAGTGGATCGAGGCAAGACCGATCAAGAAGCTGAATGGTCCGACAGCCATCACATTCATCGGGGATATCACCGTTCGGTACGGCGTCCCCCATAGCAGCATCACCGACAACAGCACGAACTTCGCCAAAGGTGCCTTGGCCCGTTTCTGCGTGACGCAGGGCATCCGACTGGACCCCGCGTCGGTTGCTCATCCACAGTCAAACGGCCAGGTGGAGAGAGAAAACGGCCTCATCCTATCCGGCATCATGCCTCGGCTGGTCGAGCCACTGGAGCGCTCGGCCAGCTGCTGGATCGAGGAGCTGCCGACGTCCTTTGGAGTCTCCGGACCATGCTGAATCAATCAACCGGCTTCGCGCCCTTCTTCCTCTTGTACGGGGCCGAGGCTGTCATCCCAACAGACATTGAGTTCGACTCGCCTCGCGTCACCATGTACACAGAGGCGGAAGCTAAGGAGGCACGAGAAGACGATGTCGACCTGCTCGAAGAGGCCCGGCTGCTAGCACTCAGCCGGTCCGCCATCTACCAGCAGAGCCTGCGTCGCTACCACAACAAGAAGATCAAGCCGCGTGCTTTCCGCGAGGGCGACCTTGTGCTCCGGCTGATCCAGCGAACAGCCGGCCAGCACAAGCTCTCGGCTCCATGGAAGGGGCCCTTCATCATCAGCAAGGCCCTGGGCAACAACTCCTACTACCTCATCGACACACAGAAGCCCAGGGCACGCAAGAGGGACACAGCCGGCCAAGAGTCGGAGCACCCATGGAACGCGAACCTTATCCGCCCATTTTACAGTTGATGCAGTGTATGTACCACGCTATCGTTTGTACTAAGCAAAGACAACAGGTCCCCCGAGGCGCACTCAGGGGCTACCTTTTTATCTATATGATAAGCTTCGCCTATGAATGAGTTTTTTTTCTTTCGCCCTGTCCGGGTCCGGTCAGCCGGCCCGGGGGCTTGCCGCCTTGACCTAAGTTGGCACCACCCGAAGTCGGCTAAGTAGTGTGTCGACGCCAAAACCCTCTCTTCGTCCCAGCCACAGCTCACAGCGTGACTGTCCAGCTGGCAAGAGCTAAAGGCCGGAAACGCTGTCCACATGAAAAACGACTAAGGAAGAACGCTGATTCAGGCCAAGCCGGCCTCTCGCCTCACCCGTCCGGCTGCCCAGCAGCCGGCCGGCCGGCTTCTCGCTCGACTAGCTATGCTCTAAGCAGCTGAAGTAGTTTGCCTATTCTAAACGGCCAAGTCCCTGACCCAGCCACAGACCGCAGCGCGGCTGTCCGACTGGCAGGGCGGCGGCCAGAGGAGCACGGCAAAGGAAAAAGCTAAAAAGAGCAAAGGCAAAACCGACCCAGAACCCGGCAAATCACACAAGCATGTGGGAAATAAAAAAATTTACGTTGCAAAAAGGCCCAAGGCCGGCATTCATCAGAGTTTAGATACACCCCAAGTGGGTGGAACTCTGCATGCTTAACATGTTCATGAGCACAAGACAGAAAATTCAAAAGATAAAGGCCGCTCAGGCCAAAGGCACTGCGGGTTGCTCGGACAGGTCAGCGGTGGCTGAAGCACTGGCTGACGGGGCCTCCGGCCGGGTGGTCTCGGTCTGGTCAGCGGCCGCGTCGGCCGATGTGGTCTCCCATGGCTCGCTGGCTGAGGCCGGATCGGGCTGAGTCCGGCTGGTCGCTCCATCATGTGGTGCGACGCCATCGCCTTCCTCTTCCTCATCCTCCTCCTCGGCTTTGTCGCTGGAAGTGATCTCCTCCGCCGGGTTCTCCACCTCGTCCGGGTTCAGCCCGAACTAGGACGGTGGCACCTCAGTGCCGTTTTTCGCCTGCTCCGGGATGAAGATGCTGACATTGGCATAGTCGGTGAGGGCCGCCGCGCGAATGGTGATCCTTTCGCGCTCCGCCTCCAGCTCCGGCGCCGCCTCCTGGCGAAAGGTGGCCAGCTGAGCCAAGCTCACGCCTGGGTACCATGCCTTCATGAACTCCAGCGCCGCTTTGCCGCTGGCCCATGCTGTGGCGCCTTTCCAGGCATCGAGCCGCTCTGCCGCCACCTCCAACCAGTCGGTGGTTCGGCTGGGAGTCCGAGGGACCTGTAAACCCGGCCATACACCCTCCAAGACCTGCGACCCGGCGCGCTGAAACCGGCGGAGCAGGCGGCGCGCCGGCTCAAGACGCATCCGGACAGACAGGAATTGCTCGCCCAGGTTCCGGGGCCGGTCCGGTGCAATGTCCACGCCCACGCTCCTCCGCTACTCGCGCCGCGCGTCAATCGCCTGGGCGATGGCACCGGAGTGATCCGGGAAGTACTCTGTTAAAAAGAAAGTAAAGGAATAAGAGGCTGGCTTCTAGCTACAGCTGGCACCTCCAAGCAAGAAAGAGAGAAGACTCACCTTTGAGCATATCCTCGATCACCGCATAGCCCTCCGACAAGTACTTCTCCTTCTCGGCCCTGCCCGAGCGTTGGGTCTCGAACTCGCCCTGGAGGCGCTCCTCCTCGACCTTCAGCAGCCGGACCTGCTCCGTATGCCGGGTCGCCTGGTTGGCCAGCTCCTTTTCGAGCTGGTCGCGCTCCACGGCCGCCTGGCTGCGCTCCAGCTCCTTGGCTTGAAGCTAGCTCTCGAGCTCATGCACGTGCTTCCGCAGATGGGCGGCGGCCTCTGCAAAGGCAAAGAAGAACCATCAGCAACAATAAAGACAAGAAGTCACCGAGAAGATCCGACCCGACTGCTTAGCAGTCAGCCCGAATCTCGGGGGCTACACCCAGTGGGTGTGCTTGCGTGCCCCCACTGAAATCCAGCCTACGCACCTCGGCTCTTGTGCAACTCGGCGGTCCGATTGGCCAGCGTCTGGTTTCAGGAGTTGAAGGCGGCCGCCCGCAGGTTGTGGTAGTCCTGCGGTAAGAACAACATCTCAGCATTCAGGAACATGCCTTGAAGTTCCAACCCGCCTGCTCAGTAGCCAGCTTGGAACTCGGGGGCTACACCCAGTGGGTGCGCTGGCGCGCCCCCACTGAAGATTGCAAAAATAAAAAGCAAGATCAAGAACATACCCGGACAGACGTCTGCATCGCCACCATCTCGCTCCTCGCCTTCAGGAGAGTGGTGCCGTGGGCGGAGAACTTGTCCAGGACATTCTGCACCATGAGATTGTGGGCGGCCGGGCCGGCTCCTGGTGCCCAGCCGGGCGGAGCGGAACTCGAGGCTCCCGGCAAGCTCGCGGCCCCGACCTCTACCGGCCTTGGCGTGGAAGCCGCCCATGACGGGCGCAGGCATGCGGCGGTGCGTGTCGTCAGGGCCTGGCTCATCGCCAGCCCAGCGCTGGCCTAAGGCCCCTCTGGCCCTTCAGGATGGCCGCCTCCCCGCTCGTCAGCACCCGGCGCGCGCTGAACCACCTCCACCTCCGGGGCGACGGGGCCGGTCACCCCCTGCACTTGGGCCATCTGGTCGGCTCCGGTCGTTCCAATCGGCGCCTGGATCTCCACCACCGGCGGCTCCGGCTGCTCCAGATCGGTGGCCTCCGGGACCCCGCTGCGGGCCGGGTCTTCCACGGCCTTAGTGTTGGCCTCCGCTTGCGCCTTGGTCGCTGCCTCCGCCTGCGCCTTGGTCGTAGACTCGGCCTCTGCCTGCGCCGTGGTCACTGCCTCAGCCTCCGCTCGTGCCGCGGCCTCCCGCTCCTCCCACGCCTCTCACACATTCCTCTCCGTCGCCTCCCTAAGGGCGGCGGCCGGGTCCACGCGATGGGCCTCCTCAGAGCCGCCTGCTGGTCCAATCAGCGAGGCGGACGGAACCCGCGATATGGAAAGGGGGGCCCTGCACAGTAAAGCAAGCAAAGATAAGAAGCTTGCAAGAAAGAAGCAACCAAGACAGAGCAATCAACGCACTTACGCGGACACCATTGGGCGCTCCTTCGGGGCCCTCTGGATGGCGGCCGTCTTCGCGGCCTCTTGCCGCTTGGTCGCGGCCGTCAACTTGGCCTTCTTGGGCGGCTTGCTGCCAAACATCCCCTTGGCACGGCGTTTAGGCACGTCGGGTGCACCAGTAGGCGCTCGGCCTGTCGGCCACACCGTCGAGGAGCCGGCGCCTGCCCTGTCGGCGCCTTCGGGGCGGCGTTGTCCGTCGCCGTCTTCATCATCATCCGGCCAATCCCGGACATCGACATCTCCCCCCACACCGCCTCCTCCGTCGCCGCATCCCCCAGTGGTGTCGTCGTCCCCTCCGTCCTCCAACGCGGCCGCCCCTAGCTCGGGGTCGCCCACGTTGCTCTCCTCACCGTTCGCCATCCACTAGTGGCCCGAAGCTGGCGCGCCGACTGCTACCTGGCCAGGGAAGCGCACCGCCGCATCCGGGGTGGTCAGGTCTGATGAACAGCATGACATGAGCTAAGAATGGGGACCAGATACTAACCGATGGCGGCAGATTGGCGCGGCTGTATGGATCCTTGCCGAAGCTCCAGTCAGTTTCGCTGAGCTGGCTGCTAGAGAAGTAGTTGACATGGCGGACCACCTCCATGTCGGCAGCTCCTTGGTCGACATCCGGCATGGGTCTCGGCGGCCGCTCATGTCGCAGATCAGATGAGGCCGGGCTTGGAGGAGCAAAAGCCGACGCTAGACGAAGGTGGCCAGCAAGTCCGACTGCTTGAGGCCCTCCAAGTCCGCCATCTCCTGCAGCCGATCAAGGATGTTGGTGATAGCAGCCGGCACCGGCTTCGGTTGCTGGCCCTAGTTGTTCCGCGGCTCGGCAGGCGCAGCCGGCAGGTTGATATAGTCGCGCGTCGGGTGGAGGTTGCGGACATAGAAGTAAGACTTCTGCCATAACTTCGCCGACTCCAGCAAGGTCATAGCCGGAAAGCGGGTCCCGGAGCCGGTGCGTCGCACAGCTGCGCAGGCGCCGCACTGGGCCGGCTCGCCCTTGGCCTGGGTCCCCAACTTCAGATAGAAGAACCTGCCCCACAGCTTGAGTGTGGGCAGGACACCGAGATAGCCCCCGCAGAAGGTCATGAAGGCGAAGAGGAGCACCACCGTGTTTGGAGTAAGGTGGTGAGGTTGAAGATGGTATAAATCAAGAAAAGATCGGAGGAAGCCGCTTGCAGGCAAGCCAAATCTGCTAAGGAAATGGCTCCTGAAGACGACGAACTCGCCGGCCCTCGGCGCCGGCGAGATCTCCCTCGCATCTGGAAGACGCGTCCCCACCGTCGCCGTAATGGGAAGCCTCCGCGTCGTGCGGAGGAAGTCGAGATGGCCGTCATGGACGTTGGAGCCGTCCCAATCCCCGCGCGCCATGGCTCGCGGTGGCCTGGCGACAGCGCGGCGAGGCTAGACGGCGACGGGGCTGCAGCGGCACTTCGCCTGCGTGCGGTGCGGGATCACGGTGGCGCAGCTGCGGTGAGGAAGTAGAGAGGCAAGAAGGAGCAAGGAAGAAGAAGTGAGCGGGAGGGGGCGCGCGTGCGTTCTGCCGCTCCCCCTCCCCTCTATTTATACGGCGGCGACGGCGGAGCCGAGGCGACGCATCGTGGGGGGCGTGGGATTAACTGCGCCCATGTCCCGCATGCCCCCACAAAATCCCGCGCCATTATGGCGCATATTCAATTTACCCCGAAAGGGCAACCGTCCACCTAGGCCACAGCGGATCCACGCGCGTGCCGAGGCCCTGTAGTGGCGGGCCCGGGCCTGTGGCGGCATCCCGTTGTGTGCGTGGGCTGGCAGGCTGGCCTGGCCTGCTGGCGAGGTGTGGCAAGCGTGCAACTGGTGGCAAGCGCGCGACCCGGTGGCGTACCACCCGGCGCCCGCCACGGCGATTCAAATCCACCAGGTGGCCGGCTGTGCCTCGGCTGGCTCCTGGTGTTGGGGAACGTAGTAATTCAAAAAATTTCCTACGATCACGCAAGATCTATCTAGGAGAAGCATAGCAACGAGCGGGAGAGTGTGTCCACGTACCCTCGTAGACCGAAAGCGGAAGCGTTTAGTAACGCGGTTGATGTTGTCGAACGTCTTCGCGATCCAACCGATCCAAGTACCGAACGTACGGCACCTCCGTGATCTGCACACGTTCCGCTCGGTGATGTCCCTCATACTCTTGATCCAGCTGAGGCCGAGGGAGAGTTTCGTCAGCACGACGGTGTGGTGACGGTGATGATGAAGTGATTCCGGCAGGGCTTCGCCTAAGCTCTCCGAAAATATGACCGAGGTGGAAATCTGTGGAGGGGGGCACCGCACACGGCTAAAAACAATTAACTTGTGTGTCCTAGGGTGCCCCCCTCCCCACTTATATAAAGGAGGGAGGGGGAGGCCGGCCGGCCCTCATAGGCGCGCCAAGGGGGGAGGAATCCTCCTCCTAGTAGGAGTAGGACTCCCCTCTTTCCTAGTCCTACTAGGAGAAGAAGGAAGGAGGGGGAAAGAGAAGGAATGAGTGGGCGCCGCCCCTCCCCCTAGTCCAATTTGGACTACGCCCATGGAGGGGCGCGCGGCCAGCCCTTGGCTGCCCCTCTCTCTTTCCCCTAGGCCCAATAAGGCCCATTACTTCTCCGGTGGTTCCGATAACCCTTCCGGCACTCTGATAAATATCCGAAACCTTTCCGGAGGCCAAATACTATCTTCCAATATATCAATCTTTACCTCTCGGACATTCCGAGACTCCTCGTCATGTCCGTGATCACATCCGGGACTCTGAACTACCTTCGGTACATCAAAACACATAAACTCATAATACCGATCGTCATCGAACGTTAAGCGTGCGGACCCTACGGGTTCGAGAACTATGTAGACATGACCGAGACTCATCTTCGGTCAATGACCAATAGCAGAACCTAGATGCTCATATTGGCTCCCACATATTCTACGAAGATCTTTATCGGTCAAACCGCATAACAACATACGTTGTTCCCTTTGTCATCGGTATGTTACTTGCCCGAGATTCGATCATCGGTATCTCAATACCTAGTTCAATCTCGTTACCGGCAAGTCTCTTTACTCTTTCCGTAATGTATCATCCCGTAACTAACTTCATTAGTCACATTGCTTGCAAGGCTTCATATGATGTGCATTACCGAGAGGGCCCAGAGATACCTCTCCGACAATCGGAGTGACAAATCCTAATCTTGATCTATGCCAACTCAACAAACACTATTGGAGACACCTGTAGAGCATCTTTATAATCACCCAGTTACGTTGTGACGTTTGATAGCACACAAGGTGTTCCTTCGGTATTCAGGAGTTGCATAATCTCATAGTCAGAGGAACATGTATAAGTCATGAAGAAAGCAATAGCAACAAACTAAACGATCATCGTGCTAAGCTAACGGATGGGTCTTGTCAATCACATCATTCTCTAATGGTGTGATCCCGTTCATCAAATGACAACTCATGTCTATGGCTGGGAAACTTAACCATCTTTGATTAACGAGCTAGTCAAGTAGAGGCATACTAGTGACACTTTGTTTGTCTATGTATTCACACATGTATTAAGTTTCCAGTTAATACAATTCTAGCATGAATAATAAACATTTATCATGATATAAGGAAATATAAATAACAACTTTATTATTGCCTCTAGGGCATATTTTCTTCACCTGACAGGCGGCTTCTTCAAGTCGGATGAAGCAAAATCATAGGTTCTCTCGGAGGAGGAAACTACTGAGGCACTCCAGCGTCGAGCTGTGGTGCCTCACCAGCTTCGGGGACTACTGTTGGGGGGATAGACCCCGGGTAGCCTCATCCGCACCCCTTAGCATTTCAAGACATTAGGGCTAGCCAAGCCCCTCACGCCGATTGGTTACCTGGCCGGCTCCCTAGGCTGACTTGAACCATGCAGCCGGCTTCCAAAAGATGGCGCACCCCCAGAAGATGGCTTCGGGGATGGGCCGGCCTCCAGCAGTCGGACCCTCCTTTCCTCGGAGTCTGCACTCACCCACTACGACAAGACGGAGCATATCAACAGTGCCACCTACTCCCCTCGAATCCTGGTGGGGCGTGTCTATAGTGCGCGCTGACCAGGCGGCAACCTACCCGCCTGGCATGGCACTGTAGCCATACGGCTTATGACGCGGCCCTCATCAGCAAGTACAGAGCTACAGCAAAAGGCAATCAGCGTGGCCCATAGGTGGCGGGCCCTACCTATTGGCCGGATTCTCGGCAGCCGGCGGGCCCTCTAGAGGCGGGCCCCAGCAGCCGGCGGAGAACCCGACGACCCCAGACACTAACGTCCGGGTCCTACACCCGGCCATATTACCATTGTACCCCTGGGGGGTTGGCCTATAAAACCCCCAGGGCTCACCCATGCAAAGGGTTCAGCCTTCATTCCACCACATACCATAGATAGGAGAAGAGAGCTAGCCCTGTCCTTCTTCCTCCTCTAGCAATACAGCTCAAGGAGCAACCTTGTACACCTTTGATCTTAGTCATCACAACAGGAGTAGGGGTGTTATCTCTCCGGAGAGCCCCGAACCTGGGTACGTCTCGTGTGCCTTCGAACTCATGCTCACTCTCGCTTCCAGAACCCGACGATATCCTCATGGCTCCACCCATGATAAGCCACCCCCTGGCATCTGACGTGAGATTACCACGACAAAACATGTTAGTGCCTACATGCAGTTTTGAACACTACTACAGGCCTCTTTGGTTTGCAGGATTTGTAAAATGCACTAACATGCCATCTTTGATCCGACATGATTAACATGGGCATTTGATTACAGTCTAGAAAAATATAGCCTTCTTCACAAGAGGTTGGAGTGGATGAAAAGTTCCCTAAGAAAACTAGTACAGATGAATCCAAAGGAGAAATCCTTATGGATTGTAAGCATATGGATCAAGCAACCAATATGGGGGGGGGACATGTATGTACTGAAATCCTCCAAAAGAATCCTTCAGAAATCGTAGTACATTGTCATTGTAAACTTGGAAAAAGGTGTCACAAATTGAACTGCCTTATGGTTAACATTTAACAGGAAAGGAACATCACCTCGATATATAGCTTCTCCAGGCACGGAAAGCATCGGAGGAAACTGACATCTTGCTCCAGGTTGGGGCCTATAGATTCTAGTGCCAAGACCTTCACTGTGCGCAGTTTGAGGGTCAAGCTTGTCAAAATCATTTTCTGGATGACAGACGAACATACATGTCGGATTCGGGGCTCCGCAGACCCAACAAAGATTTGTACTCTGGGGTGCGTGCGAAGAACTCGATCTCCCCAGCCTACCAACTCGTCGCTCTCACAGCCTAGCTCGATGACAGGAAAGGAAAGAGACACGGACGTTTACCCACGTTTGGGCCACCTTGCGGTGTAAAACCCTACTCCTGCTTTGTGGTGGATTAGCCTCGCGGTGGGCTAAGGATGAACTAGTATAGATGAAGAACAACCTCAGGAGGTCTGTTCTTGTGTTGGTGTGAGCTGGTGAGGGTTCGGATGGTCCGATCCCCTTCTATGGTGGTGGCTAAGCTATATTTATAGTGGCCTTGGTCCTCTTCCCCCAAAATTAAGGAGGGAAGGGATCCACAACGGCCAAGTTTGAAGGAAGACAAATAGTACATCTTATCCTGACGAAAGGTGGTCTTCGCCAGCAAAGCTTCTGGTCGTGATGCCGTGGTGGGCTCGGCGATGACCTCCGTCCTGCCATCCTGGCGGTCTTGGTCTTGTAGCATGAAAATGGAAACCTTTGGCTGATTCCTCGGGACTTCGCGCCTGCGCTTGCCTCGTTAGCACCAAAGAGGAAACCTGTTGTACTGCGCCCGCTAGTGCCCGCCTAGGCTTGGTCGTCATGGCTTGCGTCATCTGGACCTCATGAGATGGGAGCTTGCATAGGAATCTCCGCTCCTCAGGAGCCGGCCTAGGGAGGCCGCTCCCTCTGGAGGTCTTGGCGTCGTCCGCCTCGCAAGGCTTGGCCCCTCGCAAGGGTCTTGTGTTGTCGATGCTGAAGACGGGCCGTACCAGGCCGTTGATGGAGCCACACCGTGGGCCGCAGGCAGGCAAGTCTGGGTACCCCGGTTCCCAGAACACCGGCAGTAGCCCTGAGCCCAAGGCGTGCTCGGACTTGGCTTCGAGGCAAAGTTAAAGGGCAAGGGCGAAGCGCCGCGGGCCCTAATCGCTGGCGGACCGGGTCGACGTGTGGCGCTTGATGGGACGTGGGTGTCTCCACTTCTCCATGCTACCTCAGCAACCGTTCGACTTGACAACAGCCTGCTGCATGCAAAAAAAGATCATCATTACTCAGGATCGTGGGAGGCCAGCGGTTGGCCTCCATCTGGCTATAAATGGGGGGGGGGGGCAGAGCCCCCTGCTCATCTCTGTCTTCTCGCTGCCTACTCCTCCTTCTTCCCTCTTGTCTCGCCATCTCGTCGAAACACCCATGGCGCCGGTGAGGAGGTTTTTCGTGGCGGAGAAAGGGAAGGCCCCCAAGGAGGGGCCAGGCTCGCCGTCGCCCAAGAGAGGCCGTGGGCGGCCCCAAAAGCACACGGCGACTCCAGCAGCAGCCTCTCGGGGGCGCGGGCGCGCCCCTTCTACGGCTGGTGTTGCCTCTGGCAGCTGCGGTGGTGCCTCTTCTCGCGGTAGGAGCTGCCGCAGACTGCCGGCCACCACGGCTGTGCTCCCACTCATCCGACGCATCTCCGAAATTTGTCGTGTGGTCGGGGAGGCCAGCAGGCACCTGGTTCCAGCTTCCGCATTCCTTTGCGGATGCGCTGCCGGCCGGAGGGCCCGGTGGTCTCTGGCTGCAGGCCGACGGCTGCTGCAGCAAGGCCTCCTAGGTGGACGTTGAAGTCACCGCTGCTGGCAACATGTTCCTGAACCGCGGGTGGTAGCCATTCACCCGCGCACGCGGCCTGCATGGGAGGTGCACCCTCCACTTCAGGTATGATGGCACCGCGACCCTCTATGTCAGGGTCTTCTGGGAAGATGGCCGGCGCCTGGGGTGCTGCCCGGAGAGCGAGAGCGACGACGAGGACGACAACGCTGGCGTCGTTGCTGGTGGTGAGCTTGCCCTTGGCGACGGCCGTGCCGCCTCCAGCAGCGGGGGCTCCTCTTCTAGGCAGAGTACGAGCGACGGCGACTATGATGAGCCGCCACTCTGCCGGGCTCAGACCAGGGAGGGCGACGAGCTGCATCGCCTGTGGGCTTCGGTGAAACTGGAGGAAGACTCCGACTAAGCTCGAGCGCCGCTAGAGCCGGGCCTTAGAGGCCGCTGTAGTCGCGCGGCTTGCTTTCATTTCTTCCTTCTCCTTCATCAAAAAAAGTAGAGGGCCCTGTTGGGGTGTGTAATGAACCATGGCGCTTGCACCATTATGCTATGCTCGTTATTTTTATATTATGTCATGATATCCGTGCTGCTACTAGGTGTTGTTAAGACGACTTAGCTTGATGTGCTTGTAGCAGACTCCCGTGCTACGAGGGCGTGCCCCTTGCTTCAGAGGCGTCTTCCAAGGGCTTCCTTCTTGAAGACTCAAAAGTCATTGAGGCTCGGGAGGGGTCATGTAGCTGCAGGGTTAGAAGACCTCATGAGGTGTCTCGTCTTACCTCGCGCGAGCCCCCGAGCGTGGGTTGGTCGTGGCTAGTGCATCGTGTCGCGGTGCCCGGGGGCACGGACTCGAGAGGATGTGCATTCCCACGAGCTCGTTTGAGAGCATCCCACGAGGATTAGGACGCCAAAGGCTGGGGCAGCAGGGCTTTGGCGGGGTGTGGTCGCCGGCAAGCCCAAGTGCACACACCATACCCAGCCCCCGCACGCGGGACGCGCAAGGAAGAGTGACGGGCAACTGCCACTCCCTAAGGCAAAATTTCAAAGAGCGAACACTGCAAGGAGAGAAAAAGAAAGAGATTTCCTGACCCTTGCGAATGGAAGACGCAAAAACTCCAAATTGCATTCAAGAAGTTGCAAACCAGCTACAGAAAGCAAGCAAAAGAATAGCCGCGTCCGGCACCTAGACTAGTCTTCTTGTCTTCCCACCAGCGGGAAGCATGGGGCCTCCACTAGGACGTGGGTGGGAGCCCTCATGAGGCCCAGGGGCAGCACTCAGGAGACTCTGGGGCGTGTACAGCCACAACTCATTATTACGTGAGAGTGTCACGAGCGGAGGTCTTCACAGGCGCGGAGCCTTGGTCATGGGTAGAACTTCCAGAGATGCTGGATGTTCCAGGCGTTCTGGATGGGGATCCCATCCTGCGTCTCCAGGCGCGTGGCGCCAGGCCTGGAGACACGGGCGATCCTGATCGGGCCCTCCCACATGGGTGAGAGCTTATGAAGCCCTTCCCTGGAGAGCACCCACCTCAGGACGAGATCAACCACCTCGAGCATCCTGGAGCGGACGCTGTGGCAGTGATACCACCGCAGCGCCTGCTGGTACCTCGCTGCACGGAGCGAGGCTTGGCGGTGGCATTCCTCCCCTAGCACGAGGTCCATCCCCCGCGAGGCGTCCTGGTGTGCCTCGTCGAACACCAAAACCTGCATGGAGCGATGCTTGACCTCCTGAGGGAGGACCGCCTCGGCTCCGTAGACGAGGAAGAATGGAGTCTCGCCCGTGGGCTTGCTTGCGGTGGTGCAGATGGACCACAGCACTGACTGGAGCTCATCTAGCCAGCCCCTGCCTCAGGCCTCGAGCTTGTTCTTGAAGGTCCTCGCCTTGAGGCCCTTCAGGACCTCCGTGTTGGCTCGCTCAGCCTGGCCGTTGCTCCATGGGTGTGCCTCAGAAGCGTAGCATATCTGCATTCCAAGGTTAGCACAATATGTTTTGAAAAGGTTGCTCGTGAACTGAGAGCCATTGTCAGTGATGATGCGGTTAGGAACCCCGAAACTGCTCACGAGGCCCTTGACGAACTTGACGGCCGAGCCGGCTGGGATGGTGCAGACGGCCTCCACTTCCGCCCACTTGGTGAACTTGTCGACGGCGACGTAGAGGTAGCGGTAGCCCCCGGGCGCTCGAGGGAACAGGCCCAGGATGTCCAAGCCCCACACCGCGAATGGCCACGAGAGCGGGATGGTCTAGAGGCCCTGAGCGGGCTAGTGGATCTGCTTAGCATGGAATTAGCAAGCCTCACAAGATCTTACCAACTCAGTGGCATCATTGAGCGCTGTGGGCCAGTAGAATCCGCTGCAGAACACCTTGCCCACGAGGGTGCGCGATGAGGAGTGATGCCCACAGTCCCCGCCGTGTATGTCGGCCAACAGCTCGCATCCCTGCTACCTGGAGATGCATCATAGAGAAACGTCGTTCGGGCGCCTTTGGTAGAGCTTACCATCCTGGATGCAGTACGCTGTGGCCTGGCGGGCCACATGCTCCGTGTCCTCCTCCTTCTCTGACAAGGCATCCTGAAGCAGGTATGCCTTGAACTCCTCGGACCAGCACCCCTCCTGAGGCTCAAGCGCAAGGAGCAGGTGGGCTCCCAAGGTTGGGCCGCAGGCCGGGGTGCCTGAGGGGGGCACCGGGGGGAGCTCCTCTTGAAGCGATGCTGGTCCCGCTGCGGGGAGAGCTGCTGATGGCTTGAAGAGCCGCTCCTCGAAGACGCCAGGTTCCTGAGGGTGACGCCGGGACGCCCTCTTGGCGATGTCGTCTGCCTCCTTGTTTGTGCCGTGCGGCACGTACTGCAATTCCAAGCCTAAGAATTGTTTCTCAATTTTGCGTACCTCCTCAAGGTATGCCTCCATGTGCTCGCCCTTTGGCTTGTTCGCCTTGTTGGAGAAGTTGACGAGGAGCAAGGAGTCGCCCCTGATGGTGAGGCACCTCACCCCCAGAGCCACCGCAGCCTTGAGGCCGGCAATTAGGCCCTCGTATTCCGTGATGTTGGTGGAGACCTTCTCGCCATGCTGGAAGCAGAGCTGCACGGCGTAGTAGAGCTTGTCTTGGGTGGGTGAGATGAGCATGGCTCCAGCCCCCGCGCCCTGATGCGCGAATGCTCTATCGAAGTACATGACCCAACCATCCGGTGCTTCGCTTCCGGGCATGAGAGAACGGTCCTCGCCCACTTCTCGATCAGGGGCATCAGCCCATTATGCTATGAAGTCACCGAGGGCCGCACCATTGATGATTCTGGTGGTGCTGAACTCCAGCTGAAATGCCTGCAGTTCAATGTTCCATTCGGCGACCCTTCCCGCGGTGTTAGGGCTCCGGAGTACCCTCTCCAAGGGGTAAGCTGAGACAACCTTGATGGGGTGGCCTTGGAAGTAGTGACGCAGTTTCTGGGAGGCAACGAGGAGCGCAAGCAAGAGCTTTTGTGGCATGGGGTAGCGCACCCACGCATCACGCAGCACCGTGCTGACGAAGTACACTGGGTGCTCGATGAGGGTGGAGGCATTGGTGAGGTCCTGTGCCTCCTAAGGCCAGGGAACCTCAGGAGTTTCGTTATCTGATGGGGCAATCATGGCCTCAGGAGCGCCTTCCTCAGGAGTCCTGTTGATCGGAGGGATGGCCGAGGCCTCAAGAACACCGTCCTGAGGTTGCGGTGCCTCGGCCAGGTGCTTGGCGCTGGCGGAGTGAGGTGTGGCAGCCAAGTAGAGCACCAAGGGTTCTAGGGGGCGCGGTGCTGCCATCACCGGTGGGCTGGTGAGGTATCTCTTAAGGTCTTGGAAGGCCGTGTTAGCCTCTAGAGTCCACTCGAACGGGCCCTTCTTTTTCATCAGCTTGAAGAAGGGGAGGGCGCGCTCTCCTAGCTTGGAGATGAAACGCCCGAGCGAGGTTATGCAGTCGGCCAGCTTTTGCATCTCCTTGAGGGTTTGCAGCAGACTCATCCTTTCTATGGCCTTGACTTCTCCGGGTTGGCCTCGATCCCTCTGTGCGACATCAAGAAACCCAGCAGCTTGCCAGACGGGATGCCAAACACACATTTTCCGGGTTGAGTCGCAGGTTCACTTTGCACAGGCTGGCGAATGTCTCCTCCAGATCTTCGATAAGGGTTCTTGCCTCCCGAGATTTCACCACTATGTCATTGATGTATGCCTCGGCGTTCCTCCCGAGCTACCGACCCAGGGCGATGTGCATCAGCCGCTGGAAGGTTGCTCCGGCATTGCGCAGCCCGAACGGCATACAGGTGTAGCAGTACACCCCCCACAGGGTCAAGAAAGCTGTCTTCTCAACATCCTGCACCGCCATCTTGATTTGGTGATAGCCTGAGAAGGCGTCCAGGAAGCACAGTAAATCGCACTCGGCGATGGAGTCGACAATCTGATTGGTGAATGGGAGAGGGAAAGGGTCTTGAGGACAAGCCTTATTGAGGTTGGTGAAATCGACGCACATGCGCTCCTCCCCGCCCTTCTTGGGGATGATAACCGGGTTCGCCAACCAATCTGGATGCCGTACGTCCCAAATGACGCCAGCCTCTTGCAGCTTGTGGGTCTCCTGGACGATGAACGACTGCTTCTCTGGGGCTTGCCGCCGCACCTTCTGCTTTACGGGGTGTGCGTTGGGGCACACCATCAGGTGGTGCTCGATTACCCCACGCGGGACCCCGACCAGGTCCGCCGCTTCCCAAGCAAACATGTCCTTGTTCGCACGAAGGAAGCCGACTAGCGCCTCTTCCTTGTCTGGGGGGAGGCCGGCGCCTATGGTGAAGGTAGAGCCTGATCCCCTGTCTTCGTCGACCGGCACCTGCTTCGTCTCGGCCCGGTCTTGAGAAAACAATTGCTTCTTCTTTGCAGGAGCAGCCCCCGGGCCTTCTGAAGCCCCCTCCCTATTTGGCCGCACGGCCGCCGCAACCTTGAAGGCGAGCTTGAGGGCCGAGAGTGCATCCTTGGTATCCCCCACCACGGTGAGGACGCCGCTGCTTCCCGGCATCTTCATGAGGTTGTAGCTAGGATGAGTCACCGCCATGAACTTGGCCAGGGCTGGATACCCAACGATGGCATTGTACGGGAGGCCGATGCGGGCAATGTGAAAGTCGATGAGCTCGGTGCGGTTGTTATCGCGTGTGCCAAAGGTGACGGGGAGGCGGATTTGCCCTAGAGGGCAGGTGGAGCCATCAACGACCCTAGAGAAAGGCTTGGTGGGGAGGAGCGTGCCATAAGGCACATGAAGCAGGCCAAATGCTTCCACGGAGAGGACGTTGAGGCCAGCGCCACCGTCAATGAGGGTCCTAGTGACTGCCATGTTGAAGATGGTGGGGGTGCAGAGCATAGGGAGCATGCCGGCACCGACTGTGGTCTCGGGGTGGTCCCTTGAGTCGAAGGTGAGGTCGGCCTTAGGCGCCACACAGCCCGGAGGGGCTCCCCACTACGCGTGGGCGGCGCCTGCCCGGCGGAAGAATTGCTTGATGTGGCAGTCTGAGGCCGGCGCCTGCGAGCCGCCAAGGAGGGCCGCGACGGCATGGGGTGCTGGTGCCGCGAAGCGCACGATGAAGAGGCCGTGCAACTCTTCATAGGAGGCCACTGAGGACTCCGGCAAGCCCGGGAGCCAGGCGCGTGGCACACCCATAAGGGCCATGGGGAGCCCACTCGCCATGACCTTGTCATCACCGCCGGCTACCCAGACAGCCTCCGCATACGCCTTGAGAGCCGGATCCGCCGTGCCGTCGTATCGAGGCGGCAGCTCCGGCCTGAACTTTGGTGGCCATTGGACTTGCTTCAAGGCGGGGTTGAAAGCCCGGTGGCCCACAGCGCCTCCGAACGCGCCCGATGGCCCGGCCAGTGGAGTGACGCCTGCCATGAGAGCCGAACAGCGAGGGCAGGGTACAACAGATGAGGAGGTGAATCTTTGACGCACCCCTACTTGGCGCACCAAATGTCAAATTCGGGGCTCCGCAGACCCAAGAAAGATTTGAACTCTGGGGTGCGTGCAAAGAACTCGATCTCCCCAGCCTACCAACTCGTCGCTCTCACAGCCTAGCTCGATGACGGGAAAGGAAAGAGACACGGCCGTTTACCCTGGTTCAGGCCACCTTGCGGTGTAAAACCCTACTCCTTCTTTGTGGTGGATTAGCGTCGCGGTGGGCTGAGGATGAACTAGTACAGATGAAGAACAACCTCAGGAGGTCTTTTCTTGTGTTGGTGTGAGCTGGTGAGGGTTCGGATGGTCTGATCCCCTTCTATGGTGGTGGCTAACCTATATTTATAGTGGCCTTGGTCCTCTTCCCCCAAAATGAAGGCGGGAAGGGATCCCACAATGGCCAAGTTTGAAGGGAGACAAATAGTACATCTTATCCTAACGAAAGGTGGTCTTGGCCTACAAAGCTTCTGGTCATGACGCCATGGTGGGCTCGGCGATGACCTCCGTCCTGCCGTCCTGGCGGCCTTGGTCTTGTAGCACAAAAATGGAAACCTTTGGCTGATTCCTCGGGACTCCGCGCCTGCGCTTGCCTCCTTAGCACCAAAGAGGAAACCTGTTGTACTGCGCCCGCTGGCGCCCACCTGGCCTTGGTCGTCATGGCTTGCGTCATCTGGACCTCATGAGATGGGAGCTTGCATAGGAATCTCCGCTCCTCAGGAGCCGGCCTAGGGAGGCCGCTCCCTCTGGAGGTCTTGGCGTCGTCCGCCTCACGAGGCTTGGCCCCTCGCGAGGGTCTTGTGTTGTCGATGCTGAAGACGGGCCGTACCAGGCCATTGATGGAGCCATGCCGTGGGCCGCAGGCAGACAAGTCTGGGTACCCCAGTTCCCAGAACGCCGACAATACATCTTCAAAATTAGAAATAATGTTAATTTTAGAAGGATAGGTAGAAGGCGGCTATTGTACCTGAACGGGTGTGGATCTAATAACAAGTTCGGAGTATTTGTCAGACGAGTAGCCCACCACTGTCAATTTCGGCGCATAAATTACATTGATTCTTGTAGGACCTTCTTGATCAACTACAAGTAGTCTCTCAAGTGTAGGTGTGTCCACAATGACCATACCGTGGTACACATCTTGTGATGTCTTCTTGCCGCACCAGCATCACACATAAATAGTCCGGAGAGTCTTGGAGGTGATGTGGAAGCTACTCAACCCATTGATCGCCTGAAGATGAAGGTACTCGAGTGCAGTACAACCACGGAGCAGGCGTTCCATTTCATCGTTTGGGAGGCAGATGGCGATGAGCTCGAGGTGCTTCAGTCATGGTAGAATAAGAGCAGGCGCGTCATTAAGGGGGGGGGGAATGGCAGTTCCTGAACTTGGTGATGCGCAGCGTGGGTGCGAGGCGAAGCGCAGACGTTGGCAGCGAGCACATATGCCCAGCATCAAAAGTGAGCTCCTCGAGCTGATCTAGGGCGGGGGATTCGAACCAGTCATCAAGCTTGGCTCGGTCCTTGCCATTGGAACGGAACTTACCCATTCTAAGGCCTCTGGTTGGGCCAAGGTGACTGCCGAGGATCTTGTAGAACGCATCCATGCTTTTGCGATAGCCATGGAAGAGATCGTGTGTGTCGATGAGGTCGAGAGGGGTGGAGTTCCATAGGGGGTGCCACCGTCAGGAAAGGACGGTTGTCCGCGCCCCATATTTGATTGGGAGGAGGGAGATGATGACTGTCAACATATCATCGGGGAGGCTGCTGATGAAGTCTAGGCCTGCTGGAGTCGCTTCCGGTTCTTGCTCACCCCGCCTCCGCTTGTTGGCAGCCCCATTCTCCACCTCTGAGTCTCCTTGTCAGCGGCACTTTCTGATAGAAGTGGGAGTACAGGGAATATTTAGTTAAAACAGGGCAATAGAAAAGTGTATTGGTAACTAGAAGTTATTAGGTAGGAATATAGTAAGGAAATGGAATAACAATTGGTTGCTTAAATACTACACAATTCATTTGATATTGCTGGGTAAGTCAACATGCAGATACTTGAAAAGAAAACTTACTTCGAACAAAGTCTGGACGGATGATATCGTCGGGGAAGTTAGCATATATCTCATGATCAGGCTCTTTTATGTGCAGTGCAACTTTAGTGCCAGCTTTCAGTACATAAAACTTAGAAATTTCTTTCCAAAGGCCAGTGGCAAAATAGGAGTCACCATGTTCATCAAGTCTTACAGTAGCAACAATTGTAAATCCATGGTTTGTGTTCAGTATGACATCCCTGCAGTCTTGATTTATGTAAAGGGAAAGATTGTGCACTACAGATTTCGTTGCATAGCAAGGGACGCGCTACAGAAAATGGTAGGATTGTTGAAGAAAATATGGTAACATGCAAATATGGGCCCAAATTGAAAGAATTGTACAACAGTTGAAATCGAAGGACAAAAATCTATAATTATACAG
Organism: Thinopyrum elongatum; assembly: GCA_011799875.1. Taxonomy (NCBI): domain Eukaryota; kingdom Viridiplantae; phylum Streptophyta; class Magnoliopsida; order Poales; family Poaceae; genus Thinopyrum; species Thinopyrum elongatum. The sequence continues at coordinate 45,686,364 of CM022300.1, forward strand.
ATAGGGTAAACATGATGTCATGGAAATATGAGAGTAATTGAAAGAACAATACATCATTAATTTTCGTAATATAGAAAGAAGAGGGGAAAAAATCCCCTTTGACGTATATGGTGCATGTGGCACCTTTTATCCAAATGTAGCAATATTTAGTATATGTTCAGGAAGGTAGGCGATGCCAACCGATTTAGGGAGAGATTGAACATACCGCGCGCATCCTCAAGTCATCTGGTACGGTGAGATGGAACTCCATGGATGTCTGGCGGAGGCCGCAAAGTCCTGATGTGTCCGCGCACTGTACACTCTATGAATGAAAGAAAACCATCAAATCAGCTCGAATAAAAATTAATTCACGGCAATTTCGGCCGAGTGATTAAATGAGGCAGATGAACTAGGGTAAGAGATGAGATAATATCTCATTAAATTAGTTACCTTGTTGTCCATGAGAAAAAACCCTCAGTACGGCGGATTCCCCAACCGGGCAGAGCTGGGTCGACCGCGAGCAGCGTCGAGAAAGTCGATGGTGATAGGCGGCGGGAAGCGGAAGTGGCGAAATGCGATGGGGTTTGCCGGCAGCCTGGCGGCGGCGACAGGCGTCGAGCTAAGTGGTTGCCGCTGTGATAGGCGGTGCCTTGCATAGACGCAGAGGAGCTTGTGCAGGTGTGAATGGGGACCGGAGGGGGTGGCGGGCGGGGTGAGGGTTTTTGTGACGTGGGGATGGTGAGGGTTTTCTTTTTTCTTTTTTGAATTGGGTGGTGAGGGTTTTCTATCCCACAAAGAATTTCGGAGTCAACGGTTTGCTAGAGCCAACCGTGTATGATTGACGCACTAGGCAAAATGAAAGTCATTGCACACGGTTCCAATTTTGGGAACTGTGTGTGATTGACGTACTACCTCCGTCCTGGTTTATTGGTCCCCTTTGTAATTTTAACCAAATATTTAACTAACAAATGTTTATGCATGTCACCAAAAATTATATCATTGAACACTATGTTCAAATACGCATCCAACGATATAATTTTTGCTGACCTGCACTAACATTTTGTTAGTTAAATCTTTGGTCAAAATTTACCACAAATTACAAAGGGGACCAATAAACCAGGACGGAGGTAGATTCCATCAACCGAACTGATTGCATCCATATCCCACATTTAGACGTAAGTAAACATAGATTAAACATACTCAGACATAGATAATAAGCGTACACAAGCATAGTTCAACCATAAGTACATAGTTCAACCGTCATTAAGCATACTCAAGCGTACATAGTTCGATCCCACATCTCATCTTATCTGCCGGCACAATCCTGAAGCTTCTCTAGGTACTCGGCGTACGTGCCGTGCGCCACCCAGCGAGAATACTTCTGCTTGAAGGAGCCAATGGCCCGTCCTCTTGCATGCGCCAGAACACTTTGATACACGTCAAGAAGCTTGTGGTTGCAAAATGGGAATCGATAGCCGCCGTCCCAAGTCCTAATACGCCTGTTATGCATTCCCGCATAAAGCTCCCTCAGGATTTGCCTCTTGTACCTCCTCTGGCCATCTTCATCCTCGCTGTCCACATCGTCAGACAACACCTATACAAATAGTAAAACAAATTTGGCATCAAATCAATGTTTACATGCTGTGAAGTAGCATTAGGAATTTATGGCTATTTTTTAATACATATCCAGAGATTATGGTTCGATTTTTAAGCATAGTCGTCTATGTACAAACCAATCTTGAAGAAAATAATGGCACAAACATATATGTAGGTCATTCAAAATCAATTGTCAAGTCCTGGCTAGGAATTATTAGCACGAACACTAACCCTAGTCGGATTACTAGCAGAAAGCATTAGCATAGATGAAACAACTAATCACTTATCACTTGTACCATTCAAACAATCAATACACTACACGGATCTAACAAAACTTACTCAGATTTCATGGATTGGGAGAACATAACCATAGGATTTCTATTCCAAAAAGGGGGAGGCAGGAGTAACCAGAGAAACCCTAGGATCTATTTGACACATAAATGGGTATAGATGACTAACCAGTTATCCGTCGTCGTCGGAGTCATCACCGGAGTGGTCGTCGGAGTCATCGCCGGGGTCGTCGCCCGAGTCATCACCAGAGTCGGTGTGGAACTCCGCCTCCGGCTGGAAGCTCGATGCCGTCGATGATGTCAGGGTGCAGTGATACCTCGCCGGCGGTGACGGCAACCTCTGTCTCCATCTCCACGCCGTGCTCCCGTGCTTCAGCAGCCCCGACGTCGCCACTCCCTCCGATGGGGTGCTTCGGCGGCATCCTCATACACTGATGGCTTTGAGGACTGAGAGTTGCGTCGAGGATGCACGTAGAGAGAGAGGATTGTGTGTGTGGCGAGGATGGAGGGAGCGGCCACTTGGGCGCACCATTAATATGGAGTAGTGCGAGGGAGGCGGGCGACGGTCAAACCGCTGGCTCGCCTCCAGGTGAGCCTGCGCACCGGACTGCTGGCATGCCTACCGTCGTTTCACATAGCTACTCGCATGCCTCCCAGTGACACTGCGCAGCGAGCATGCCTCCATCAATTCACACACCTGCATGCACTCCTCCCGGTCTGCCTGCGCGGCGGACTGCTCGCATGCGTCCCGTCAACTCACCCCTGCTCGCACGGCACACGGGTCGCGTGGCGGCACGTATATTGTTTTCCTATTTGGATGATTAATGCTACTGCTTTATTGTTGAACCGAAGCATGGCACGTATCCATTGTTGGTCTAACGCTCATGGTTCAAATAAATAGTCCGTTTGGGATATTGGTTCCCAATGATTAATAATCTCCTGTTTGTAAGAAGATAAAGATTACATCAAAACTGGTCTCAAATTTGACAAAAAAAGTACAATGCCAGTTTGTATTGGTGTCCATATGACAACACGATAAGTTTCATGAACTTCAAATAAGATTTGGATGTACTAGAATTTAAAAATCAAGATTCTCAATGTTTGAAATTTCTTGCACGGGGAGTAAACATGCACCCAGTGAGACACATGTGTTTTTGCAATCCATTTAGCTGCACTATCACGTGTGCATGTAGCTCAAATTTGATTTTTGCACATTATACCCCTAGAAAATCAATCAATGTACTAAAACGTCTTAATGATCTCTGTTTTTTTTTTAAATTAAAACGTCCCTCCTTTGGTAACATATGTTCACCGCAGGATAATTTAACATGCAACGTAGTTGCGGTGGATTCGCGGTGTGTGTGTGTGCGTGTGTGTGCGTCTGGGGGTGGCGGGTGGCTCGCAGTACACTACGAGTTGTGAGCCACCATGTGGATTGGCCATTTTGTGAGGCAGGTGAGTGTCGTGAATTAGTTATTTAAACATTACACAACCCTTTCATACATACATGTTTTGGCCACATGCAGTCAATGGTTGTCCTACACGACACTCTATACTCGCGTGTGACGCTTTCTGTGGGCCCGCAAGGTCGTCGTCCATCACTTTGACGAACAGTCGGCAGTGAGGTTAATTTGACCAGCAAGGTAGAATCTTTTTTGTTTGTGTTATGGTGGGAGTATATATATAGTACGCGTCGAAGAGGTGGGAGGGGACTAGCATATATACTATATGTACGCGTCCGTGAACAAGTACACCTCGCTAAGTGTTGGGACTTTTCGGTTTTCGAGGCACGTGCCATATCAAAGTTGTGAAATTGGCTGTTCAAACATCACACAACACCTCTTTGGGCCACATGCATGCAGGCGGTGGTTATCCTAGGACACTCACGTGTGACGCTTCCATCTGTGGGCCCACGAGGCCATCGTCAATGCATGCATCACTTTGACCTACATCGGGAGAGGTTAATTAATTTCGCCATCAAGGAGGATTGTTTTTGGGTTGTATTACGGTAGGAGCATATAGTATGCATCGAAGAGGGGGAAGGGGACCATCATATGTAGTACGCTTCATGAACCTCGCTCTGTGTGGGGACTTTACGGTTTTTGAGGCATGTGCCACATCAAAGTTGTGCATTTTGGGTATTCAACATATGTTTGGCCCACATGCAAAGCGATGGTGGTTATCCTCTTGCACCCACTTAAGCGGTTATCAGCGATATCGATGCTTTCCATCTATGGGCCCGCTTGGTCCATCACTACTTTGCCTGACAACGAGAGAGGTTAATTTGACTTAGGAGGGGATTATTTTTTTTGTTTGTAATACGGTGTATATATAGGTCATGCTCTGGGATGACATGATATAGTTTGAGCACACACATGCATGTGTATGCATGAATCCCTCCCATCGAGTCGAAGTGGCTAGTACAACGACACGTCATGAACCGATCTCGCTCTATGTGGGGATTGTACGATTTTCGACGCACGCGCCACATCAATGTTGTGAAATGGTATTCAAACATGCATGCACGCATCACCTCCATACATATGCATGTAGTGGTTGTCTTTGAACGATACACTCCCTCGCATGGTTATCGGTGACAAGCCTATATATTCGTTTGCCTGCGTGGACATCCATGATCACCTTGACCAACAACAAGATAGGTTACCATGGCGGGTTCTTCCTTTGGTTCGTGTTATCGTAGTATAGGTCATGGTGAGATTCAGACCTAATTAAGTTTGAGCGCATACTATGCACGCATGCATGCATGAATCCCCGTCATCGGCTTGAAGTGTGGTGTGACATACATATGCATCATCAACCTAACCCTCACTCAGTGTGGGGATTTCTGGTTCAAAAGCACGTTGCCACATCAAAGTTGTTCCATTGTGTATTCAAAACACACCTCTCCATACATATGTTTGGGCCACACGCAGGCAGTGGTTGTCTTCGAGGACTAGCTACTTGCGTGATTATTGGCGAGCTAGCCCATCTCCGGGGTTGCATGGACGGCCATCACTTTGACCAACAACAAGAGAGAGGTTGTACGACCAAGGTGGATTATTCTTGGTCTGTTTTATGATCCATCTTGGTGAGATGCGTCTCTGGCCCGCCGACTGAAAGTGGGTGTGTGTGTGGGGGGGGGGGGAATGCTACTTCACACTTTGCTAGGTGAACCTCGGTTGGGGCAGGGCATGCATTCATAGCTTAGGATTCCCTTCCTGCCGACACGAGGGGGGGCAAGCAATATCGTGCGCTTTGCGAGATAGGTGCCACATCGAAGTCGCATTTGGTATTTGAACATCAAACCACCCTTTTCATACATATATTTGGTCCACATGCAACTGTGTTCGTGTTCTGACCCTCTCCCGCGTCATTTTTCGCCAAATTTATGAACATTAGACAAGTCGGATGAAGCAACAGACATGATTCACTCACACTAACCGTATGCCACGCCGGTTCCCCTGTCATGCACATCTGCATAGTACATTGGGCTCCACAAGGATACCCCTCTCAAAAATATCTACCCGCCTGCAGCTTTTTTCTGTTTGATAACACATGGTTATTATGTTTTGACCGTGTGTGATGTTTCTTGTTCCCAATCCCGGCCTGCATCCCTCGAAAATATCTGCCCGCCTCGAGGGTTTTTATGTTTTATAAACACACGGTTGTTATCTCCGGACCGTGTGCGATGCACCATCATCCAAATTTTCAATAGCCCCGGCATTTCACTCCCGCGTTTGACTCCCGCGTACTAAAATTTTCAGTTGCTGCGTCATTTCCTCAAACACACCCCCGCCCCCTCCACACACACACACACACACCAAAACCTCCTCGGGAGCGCGCGCGCGCACACACACACACACCCCTCCCTCGCTCGAAACCCTAGCAAGGTCGCCGCCGCAAGGCCTCCATTGTCAACATCTACCGGTTTGCCCGTGTAGCTTACCCATCGATCTCCATACCTAGGCCACCCTGAGTTACTTAGATGACGCCTGCCAAATGCCCCCTTTCCCACAGATCCCCATCCCCATCCCCCACTCCAGAGGCATTGCAGCCTCAGCCCCGCTACGCTTCCCGTGGAGCTTGAGGAGCGACTGGCCCAAAAGAGGTGTATCGCGGTCTCTTCGCCCGACGTCGCCGAGGATGCTAATGACCATTACTGGCCGCAGGCACTCAATCAGCGGGCTAGAGTATGCGGGTATGTCGCGGACGCCGGCTACGACATCAAGGTCATCGAGGTCGTCGACAGCGACAGCCTGAGGCAGGCTATGTCACAGGTTAAGTGTCCCATCCCCAACCCCTCGGCTTCAACCGCCGTCGATCTCATCCATGGCACCGCCGCTGATCTCCTCTGGCTCGCTGTCAAGAATTTGCCATCCTACATCACCATCGAGCCCCTTTTGTCATTTCTGAAGGACACATTCTGCGATGCTGGCTTGGGATCCACAGCTTCCATGTCAAACCTCATCGATGGCGAGCACGAGAAGGGCACCCTCTCCGGTTCTTCCAAGGGGAAAGAGCCCATCTACTCTTCCAAGGGGAAAGAGCCCATCTGCGACCTCAGGAAGGGCACCCTACATCCGTGCTCTTCCAAGGGGAAGGAGCCCATCTGTGACAACATGGAGCGCATCCAGGGTCCGTCCACATCCCACAGGAACGAGCCCATCTGTGATAAGTGAGGAAACCCATGATTTGTTTTGGCGTGCCTCTTCATAGGGGGGAACCCATGATTTGTTTTGTCGAGCCGCTTTTGTAGTGTAGTGAGAATATGTCTAGTTTTAATTGCTATATTTGGTTGTTTGCAGTATGCCTTGTTTATTTCAGTTGTTCACAATGTGATGCTCTATATGTGCAATTATTTACTGTGCAGTACATTTCATCAATCCAGTTTTAAACATACCGATAGGAATGCATATATTTGCTTGCTGTTAAGCCTGTTATAGCTAGCATATGCCTCTTTTAAAGTTTTTTGATTGTTCGGTTGATTGTAGTTAGCATATGTCCAGTTTCAAATGCTATCTTTGGTTGTTCGCAGTATGCCTTGTTTATTCCAGTTATTCACAACGTGATGTTCTATATGTGCAAGTATGAACTGTGCAGTTCAATTTCATCAATACCAGTTTCAACAATACCACTATGAATGACTACATTTGGTTGCTGCATCTTGTAGTTAACACGCCTTTCCATTTTTATTTAACAATAACCAGTGTACTTAGACCGGCACAATACTAGTTTGAATGACTATGTTTGCTTGTTGTTAAATGTTAGGCCTGTTGCAGTTAGCACACCTTTCCACTTGTTTTGCTTTACTAGCGTGCTTAAACCTACACACTGAAGCTATATTTTGGAGATTATTTTGTCTGCCATGGATATATTTGGTTAATGTATAGCCTGTTGTGCTTAACATGCCTCTCGATGTACCTACATAGGACAATTTTGGGAACGACTGTTGTTTTCCATCGAGGTTAGTTTCATCCCATGGCTTATATATACTCAATGTTCAGGATATCGGTAGCTGGTACCATATAGGCCGGGGGCTGATAAGGGACTAATCGGTGAATCAGAATTTTAACTGAATATATCTGTAACCCATTTATCATTAGGTTAACCAGGGCCATATGTAATATATCTGAGGCTACATAGCAACATGCACTATACTTAATGTCTAAATATGCAATCCTAGGCTACATAGCAACAAGGAAGAGTGTGACCTTAATGTTCTGATGATGTCTAGATATACGTAGAAGAGCAGCAGCAGCAACAACAACAACACAACCCTGTTTGGATACTCAACTTAGCTAGAGGTTAGAGTTAGTTTCTAGCTCATGACTAACCCTGAACTAACTCCATCCAAAGAGGTGTTTGGATGACAGGGTTAGATTGATAATAAATGAACTAGGAGAACTAGCTCCAATTAGTAGCTCTTGGGTTGGATAGTTTTTTTGGGTGGGTTAGATGCAACTAGCTCAATCTAGCCCTCATGTTTGGATATACTTTAGGGATATTTGAGCCCAAACTAGCTCAAACTAACTCTAACCCATGGATACAACATCAGTTAATCAGCCGATAATTTGTAAGAATGCAATAAACTCCTTCCGGCCCATAATATAAGATGTTAATTCATCTAATATGTGAGTATATTGGATGTTATATGATATTATAAAAGAGTGTTGTACTACATCATTTTGCAATTGCTGTTTAGCTTCTAATATTAACTTGGTGCTTTTAGGTACATATGTCATTGGTAAAGATCCGTGCTTCGACCCTTTCTGCGTATGGGGCAATGAGATATCGATGAACCAACATCAAGTGAGGAAGCTGATAAAGATTGTTAGTAAAATGGGTCAAAAGATGGCAATTAAGCTATTTGTTTACACTTTATCCAAGGCAACAGCGAATTACAGGATGGTAAGTAAGAACTCTGCAGCCTTCTTTTTACTGCCCATAATGAGTTGTGTTAGATAACAATGTCTGAATCTTTTTCCTTTGCAGTGGTTCCCAAAGCAGTTTACTCAAGATTACCTCTCAAACTACATGATTGGTGGGCATGCAAATGTTAAAGTATTTCTACTAGAACACGATGATTATCTAGATGTTTTCATGAAGACCGTGAAGGATGGGCAGTCGGCCATCACAAGGGGTTGGACTAGAGTTGTGCGTGCCTTCTGCATGGAGGAGAGCACAATATGGGCATTCCGCTTCACCTTGTTCAGCAACCAGAATGTATTTCGCCTCTTTCTTTACCGTCTTTAATAGTACAAGTATACAACTGTGGTTCATCATTCTTTATTTGGTTCTTATGTAATTCTTGAACATATGTACCTATGAATCGAATAATGCATTGGTTGTTTGAACCTGATGGATATGAATAAAGCTATAGCATACATTCAAATTCAAATTCAAATCCGGTACAATTTGAAATAGCAGCAATTAAATTATGGTGAAATTACGCTCTCTAGGTCGTTACGGCACACATGGTTGGTAAAACACAAACGTTTGCGATATACACCATAATCCGACATGGTTCACAGATAGGAAACATGTGCAAGCATGCACACAGTTGCCGTTTGCAAAGCGTGTGCGATGTCAGACAATATCACAAACGGTGCGGGCAAACTAAACATTTGTGATAGTTGCCTTATCATACACGATTCGCAACCATGAACTGTTTCTGATGAAGTATGCATCGTAAACATTGCACCACAGAATAGCGTGTGCGATAGTTGTCGTGTACGACGATGTTACGACGGTTTGATGTTTCGTAATCCTATTTGACACTCGTACGATGATTAGCTAATCTTCTTAATTAGTTATCGCATACGGTTTGGGAAAAGCGAATGTGTGTGATTGTCTACTTATCATACACGTTATATAATAGTGAACCGTTTGTGATGGGCCGCGCATCGTAAACGTAGCACCACAGAATATCGACTGCGATGGCAATGCGAGCACAAACAAGTATGGAGTACTGTATATGCATCAAGGCTCCCTATCCCTGACGGTTTCTGGGTCGTGTGGGAAGGACCCCCCTATCGCCCACACTCACTTGGCGACGGTTCCAAATGCCGTCGCGGAAACGAGTTAAAAACCGTTTTTATAGCACCTCGCTGTACGAGTGGTTGTGCCCACCTCGGTGGCCTCCCGCACCGCCTCTTCGCCTGATAAATTCCCAAATATTCCAGAACCCCAAAGATAACCCTAGATCAGAAGTTCCACCGCCGCAAGCCTCTGTAGCCACAAAAAACCAATCTAGACCCAGTTCTGGCCCTCTGCTGAAGGGGGAAATCATCACCGGTGGCCATCTTCATCATCCCGGAGGCCACCATGATGAGGAGGGAGTAGTCCACCCTTGGTGTGAGGGTTTGTACCAGTAGCTATGTGTTTTATCTCTCTCTCTCGTGTTCTTGAGGGCACGATCTTGATGTATCACGGGCTTTGTTAATATAGTTGGATTATATGGTGTTTCTCCCTCTCTATCTTGCTGTGATGAATTGAGTTTTCCCTTTGAGATTTCATTTTATTGGATTGAATATTTTCATGGATTTGAGAGCACTTGATATATGTCTTGCATATGAAAGCCGTGGTGACAATTGGGGTATTATATTGATTAACTTGATATGTGTTTTGGCACTCAACTCACGGATTCTCGAGGTGACATTGGGGTAATCTATGCATAGGGTTGATGCACGTTCTCGTCTTTGTTTCTCCGGTAGAAATCTTGGGGCACTCTTTGAGGTTCTATGTGTTGGATTGAGTATTATGAATCTGAAATTGTTTGATGCATATCGTATAATCAACTCACGGATACTCGCGGTGACATTGGAGTATCTAGGTGACATTAGAGTTGGTTGATGTGTATCATATGGTGTTATTTTAGTACGAATTCTTGGTTACATCGATTGGAAAGAATAGCTTGTTGTTATTTTAGTATGAACTCTAGGAGAGATTGATTGGAAAGAATAGCTTTGAGACGGTTTCGGACCCTACAAACAATTTCTTCTTATGTTCTCCGCTAGATAGGAACTTTGGAGTGATTCTTCATCACACGTTGAGGGATGGTTATATGATCCAATTAAATTAGCATTTTTGAGAGATTGCACTAGCAAAAGTACAGACCCTAGGCCTCATTTTCAAGCATTGCAATACCGTTTGTGCTCCGTTTTATCAATTGCCACCTTGCTATTTTTTATTGTTCCTATTACAAAAATCAATATCTACTATAATGACTACGCTTGTATCACCATCTCTTCGCCGAACTAGTGCACCTATATAAATTACCATTGTATTTGGTGTGTTGGGGACACAAGAGACTTTTTATTATTTGGTTGCAGGGTTGTTTGAGAGAGACCATCTTCATCCTACGCCTCCCACGGATTGATAAACCTTTGGTCATCCACTTGAGGGAAATTTTCTACTGTCCTACAAAACTCTGTGTTTGGAGGCCCAACATGAGTCTACAAGAACAAGTTGTGTAGTAGACATCAGTAAACATCGTGTCCTTTGTCCCTTGTTCCCCATTGATCCAAGACCCATAGCTCGGGACCCCCTACCTGAGATCCGTCTGTTTTGATGCCGACAACGGGGAGTTCGGCTGGGGCAGAAGAAAGGTCGTGGATTGCTTCTTGCTCGTGAAGGGAAGGTGCGCTGCCGCGATGGGGGTTTCGAGCATAGGGACCATGCATTGGAGATTGGAGTCATTGACTAATGATCCCATCGATCCGTTGATGATCTTCACAGTGGAACTCTCAATGAAAGCATGAGTGTGGGTGTCAAAACTGGCAAACCTTGGGGTAGGGGGTCCCGAGCTGTGAATCTCAGATCGGTGGTAACATGAACAAGGGAGAGGATGTTTACCTAGGTTTGGGCCCTCTTGATGGAGGTAAAACCCTACATCCTGCTCTTGTTTATATTGACGATGATGTATCGAGTACAAGCTAGATCTACCTCGAGATCGTAAGTTGTGTTCTAACCCTAGGGCTAGGTGAATGTAATTGTGATTCTGTTCCCTCTACGGGCTAAACCCTATGGCTTATATACACGCCGGGTAAGGGATCTAGGGTTACATAGTCGGTATCTAGGGGCGCATATGGAGGCAACATGAGATATCTTGGAGTATACGTTAGGTCTTCTGCGGGCGCAGTCTTGATCTCGCATGCAGCTTCCGGAGTCCACCTTGAAGAGAACGAGGTCCCATTGGCCCATCCGAGGACTACGGTCCGACTGGGTCAGTACCCCCATGTCTGGGACACCGTCACCGGTAATTCCCCCTCTTGATGTATTTTTCATTTTAAGAAAGAGAAGACATTAAAACTGCATCATAATATGGAATATAACATCAGAGGAACATAAATAACAGTTGGAAATTATGATGCAAAATGGATGTATCAATGTCTAATTTTCTTTTGTTCGGTGCCGCATAAATGAATACGAGTAACGGTGGAGGTCCAAGTGCCCTTTCGGAAGTATTACTTAGTAGTTAGTGCCATCAAATGAATTTTGGTAAAAAAATCAAACCTGGGTTCCAGAGAAGTTCTTAGAAATGCACCAGAGGTTATTCGACAAGAACTTTTACGGTTGCGTGCAAGGTAGGACATGATAGTTGAACTAAAATATACATTGACACACATTTTTGAGTTACCTGTTTTTCCTGATTTTCCAAAATTAAATTTTTGTAGAAGCTAAATGGGGACAACAATATGGTAATTGATATTTTAGATCCCATTCACTTAGTCCATAGGTTCACATTTTTTTATTGCTCTGTGTAAATTGCAACGGTACCTTGATTATGCGGATTTTTGGAACAACGAGATCTACTGCTTTTGGTGGATGAACTACATATTTGGTCCCATATTTGAGGGTGGTGGAAGCTCCAAAACTACAAGTTCGAGGTGTTATCATGGTGTGCATGACAACCATCCATGGGACTGCGGTGCGACAATTGTTGGAAGCGACGTGATGACATCTTCTGTTCTTGTATATTCTCCGTTTGCTCGCTAGTTCTATCCGAGGAAGCCGATAGAGTAGGGACCTTGAGTATAACATCACATATCACATATATATTCTATTCGGATGAAAACCCATATTTTTTGCCTTCTTGCTTCATTTGGTAGCATCAACATTCGTGCGTGGTTACCATGTTGAAGTTGTTTGTTTGAACATCTACTTCAGAGTGATAACCCTTGATTTGACTAGCCAACATCAGTACACTAGCGGCTATATCTTTCTCAAGGTGTTGCCTTGAAGTGTTGCACTTTTGTCTGCTAATATGTCGTTGTGGTATAGTTTGGGGATGCTAATGCAAAGCATGTTCTCTATGGTTGGCCTCAATTTTTAATTTATACTCCTTGTAGGTTCGTTTGACATTTTTAATAATTAATAATATATGGTTGTATGCATCACTCGATGCAGAGGACAAGGATCTTTAAAAAAATTCTATACCTTACCCCAAAACTAGATATATAGTACTTAAATATATATTATTTTAAATAAAAACATGCGCATGTAAATTTCCATAAACTAATATGACCATATGAAGAAAATTTACAAGGGTAAGATTCAACTGAACATACGTGCATGCACCTGATTTTTTATGATTTATTCAGAAAGCTTGAAACACATTTTTTCTCTAAGTTTTAGAAAGTGGTTACACCGGTACCATGCATCATTCAAATGGTCATATTATCTTATGGACATTTATATGTGCATGTTTTTATCAATGGAAATGTCCTCTAAAATATAATTTTGGCCAATATTAATTCCGTTATATAAGGATACAAGTTAATATGGCAATTAAAGTATACCAAAACAAGGAAGAAACAATTAATGTGGAAAAGGATAAGGGGGAAAGAATCATTGTGCATTCGCTCCTCTTTATAAACACCGGTGTAGGAAACATACATTCAGAGAAGGAAAACATTGAGAGAAAATAAGTAAGAGCAAGCTAGTCTTGATCATGGCACTTATCAATAACAAGACACATATTCTCTGTTTTGTTGCTCTTCTGTTGACGTATACCACTTTTTTGTGTCGCCCTGCTACAGCAGGGAGGGATATAGGTACTTTCTGAATACCTTTCTTGGATGAGTTTCTCGATAATCAACATGCCCAAATGAATATGGGGCATGTATTCCATATGTAATAATTTATATGTTGTGGTGCTTCCTTCATTGTGTTTAGGTACCAAGGCTATACTTGGAAAACTATGTTTTTGCTTTTTCGGTGTGCGCGGGATCATATGACTATGCTTTGGATTACTGCAAGGAAGAGTGCAAACTACATGGCTATGAGGGGCCCAAAGTCTACTGCGGTAAGGAGAATGGAGGTGTGTGCTGCTGTGTTCCTCGCTTCCTAAAGTGAGAGTAATGTTACACCATCATGTTAGAAAATCTTTCCATGTAATTGCTAGACATAACACCAATCTATGTGGATCATACCAGAATTTCAATAAAGTATACCAGTAGTTGCTTTCGAAGACCAACTTGGCTGGACAATCAGTTGTTCAGTCCATAAGATCCAACAACGAGGAAGCTAAAAATTGAAAGTACTAATAAACAAAAAATAATAATCTCAGGAGCGAACTAATAGAAATATATCAACAACACATTAGGAGATGAAAGTTAATTTGTCATTAAAGGATGCGAGTTAATACCAACTCAATAAAGTACATATTTCAACCCTGGACTATCACAAAGTCTGCTGTTAGGACCGAGAGTATATCCACCAGAAGGGGGTGAATGGAAGATTCAAAAATTCTTTTGAATGTTTTGAACTGATCCCAAACACATCAGCGGAAATAAGGTTCGGTACAACAGAACCAAGTCAATCTTCCTCTTCAGAAGCATATTCCTCGATGAAAGAAGTGATAATAGTACGAGCTTGGGAAAACATGGGTTTAACTACGATGAGACTAACGCAACATGCAAATAGATGTAGAAGAATGAGGCACAACATGATACGGGTGGTGAGAGATATGCAATGAAATGAGATATGACAAATAACTCAAGTGAATGACAACAGAGACAGATGAGAAAGTAAAACTACACTGAATGATAATGGTCAGATAAACTATCGACAGAGAGCATGAATATAAACTGCTGAAGGAATTGAAGTAAGGTAGATTTAACCAGTGGTGCTCGTTGGCAATAGATAGATTTGGTAGACCAGTTGTCATGGGAAACCATGGCCATCTATGGGATCAAGAGCCCCTTTCATGTTCGGCGGGGGGATGGCACATTGCACAAAGAGAGGAGGAGCGTGGAACAGCACGGCAGAGATCACGCGGGCAATCTTTTCCCAGGTTCGGGCCGCCGTGAGGCGTACAACCCAACTCCTGCTTTGGTGGATTAATGGTGGAAAAATTGTGGTGAGCGCAACACGCTCGCCCGGCAGGGTTGCCTCGGGGCGAAAATGGTTACGCGCGTATGGGTGTCTGAGGGAATAGATTAGCCAACCCTTTCTACAGTTGCCTTGGGCCTCCTTTTATAGATAAAGGGGTCACCACAGTGGCAAATCAGTCACTATGCACTGATTAGATAGCAAACAGAGCTATCATACCTAACTCTGCAGGCTGACAAAGCGCATTAAATGCGTCGCTAAATGTCACATCATAGCTCGCCCGGCAGGCCCTACCGGGCTGTTTTGCCAGCTTCGCGCCTGCCTGCTTGACATGTCGCAGGACGGGTGTCGCTTGGAGGTATTTTCTGTAGGAAGTGGCTGCCATGTGGCGAATAGCAGCCACTTAGTCACTTTGGAGCTTGACACCGCACCGATCGACGACGTGCGTCGTGATGAGGTGGTGCAGTGGGGTGGTTCTGCCTCCGTAAGCCCCGGCAGGCCTGCCGGGACGACCCGAAGGCTTGCTTTTGGGGGTAACCCCATCCTTGCCAGGCTCGCCTGCCCGGCAAGGGAGGTTTTCCCCTTAGCAATATGTTGCTTCTCTGGCTAGTTTTGGTCCTTTGAAGAACTGATCCCTTGCGCTCCAATCTGACCTTGGTGCTATGATCTTGTTCTCATGCCTGTGCACAGTCTGGGCAACGGACCCAGGGTTTGTTGCACCGACAGAAGCCCCCGGGCCTGGCCCGAACGCACTGCCAGGCGTTGTCGGGGTAGGCCCTAACAAGTGCACAGGCCGGGGCGTGGAAGTGGCTGGCCCCTTGAGATCTTCTTTGCTACTTCATTAACTTGAGTTCAGGCCAGTTTCCGGTTTTCCCGCGCGTTGCATAAAGCCAATCATGGTGGGGCCACTATTGTAATGGCCCGTGAATGAATTTAATGCACGGGGAGTAACTGCCAATTCACTCTTCCCACCACGCCCTTATCCTCAGCCACGTATGTTGCATGCATCGCGCGGGGTAGGTAACGAAGGCGCGTGGTGCGAGAGAGCATCAAGGCAGGGGCCCGGTCTTCTTGATTTGGTGGAGGAGGGCGGTGGTTACCCGTTGAGGGATCAACTCTCTTCCCCGATCCGCCTATAAAAGGAGGGGCGGGGGAAGAGCGGAGGCATTCATCCTCGCATCCCTTCTCCCCCATCCTCTGCTTTCTGCTAGTTATGCTGAAGAGAAGGGCCTGGGGCCAGGCCCCAGGCAGTAGCTTGAGGTTGGCGATACTGAATGCTTGTGCTGGTGCTTAGGGAGTGAGTCTAGTCCAAGCCCGGAGAAGACGCGGCGGACGAGTTGTCTGTGGTGTGGGAGATATCAAGCTTCCCCATTGCGGGGAAATGCTTCTCTCTTCTACCACGGTCGGTCATCCGTTAGGTAATGGGGCATCTTGCCTTGAGCTGCCGCCGCTTGTTAGCCCAGTGACCAGGTTCTTGGCGCCCTCGACGCCCGCCCAGGATGCAGGGCTGGGGATCGCTGGTAATCCCAGCACTGCCCCTTCCGATGGATATGGGGCTGATGTTGAGGGAGGGTGCGTCTTCCTGCCCGCCAAGGTGGGGAGCAGCGCACCCCAAGCCCCCTGGCTATCTTGGCCCTCGGCTGCTTCTCCGGGGAAGGGCCTGGCGTTTCTCCAGAGCGGTGGTGATGGAGAGAAAACGAGGGAAGATGGAGAAGGCGGGTGGCAGGGCGTCAGGTCAGAGTATGATGGTGCTGACGCCTTCACCTCCTACTGGCGACCTGCCGCCTCGTCTTTCCGCTCTTCCCCTCCCTCCCCGGCACCATCATCACCAGTCTCTTCGGGTGATTGCTGGGGAGGGATGTTCCCTTGGTGCCTTCGCCTCCCCTCCAGCAGTCTTCCAATTAAGCTTTGGTGGATGACTCCACCGGTGCTCAATCGGGGCTTCTTGCTGGTCCTGGAGGTGGTGACCAGGGCACCGCCGCGCTGCTCTTCGTGTCCCTCCTTCGCAGCCTCGCCACTCCCGATCTTGTCAGGCCACGCCTGGCAGGCCCTGGCGGGGCCGGGATGGGCTCCTGCTTGGGTGCTTCTTTAGTCCTCTCCTCTTCCCACCGCAATACCTGGCAAAGGGAAAACGAAAAGAGGAGATTACGGGGCACTTATCTTTTATTCAATCTTAAATCTATATGCATTTGCCAAATCTTAGTTCAAATAATGTAATCTCTTGAATCCTTGTCTGTGTCCTGTAAGGTCTGTACTTGTTTAGTCAGCATATTAATGAAAAAGATGAACCTTGCCAGGGACTCGTGCATGTATATGTCCATGCATAGGTGGAATGCCTCTATATTTTTAAATAAACAAGTTTCCCCCGGCAGGTTATCCTGCCGGTACCCTCTATTTTGTTGCCGGGGAATTAAGCCTACCGGGCACAAATTGTGATGAGGGACCAGCCCCCCGCCAATCTTTTTTTTATCAAAGGCCACTGCGACCATCCTGACCGAAGCAACATTCGCGTCAAGGGATGGGAGCACCTAAGTTTCAAAAAAGCGGCGAGGTTCTCTTATGCACGAGTTTTTGCTTACAGAACACGTATGGACAAGAGATAGAACTTATCTGTTTGGCTTGCCGGAGATTGCAGTGTTGGTTCATCTTTCCAGCTTCCCTTAGAGGCCATGTTCTCGGCAGGAACCTGTAGTTTTATGCAGATGGAAATGATGCCAGATGCGATCTTATCTACATGAACATTCTATGCTCATGAGATGCTTATGCATGCATGCAACTTGTCGGGGGCCCCCCAGCGCTTCATTTGTTTCTCTGTTGCTCAGGGTCTGCGCCTGGCTTTGTACAAGGGGTTACATGCAACTGAGGAAAGGCCTGTACAAAAGGGTGGCTGCCGGGCTGGGCCCGATAACCGCGCCTTACGGGTAGAACTTGCGGAGATGCTCAATATTCCATGAGTTTTGCAATTGAATGCCATCTCTGATCTCCAGATGGACTGCGCCAGGTCTGGTCACTCGAACTACCCAATAAGGGCCTTCCCGCTTTGGCGTCAACTTGTTTGTACCCTTGGTGGACTGAACGCGCCTAAAGAAAAGGTCGCCTTCCTCAAAAGACCGGGCATGAACCCTGCGGTTGTGATAGTGACGCAGGGCTTGCTGATAGCGTGCATCACGCGTAGCAGCCCAGAGACGGTTCTCCTCGAGAAGCATAGCATCATCACGCCGGTGCTAATCCTGCGCTACTTCATCGTAGGCAAGCACTCGAGTTGACCCGTATCTAAGTTCCATGGGGATAACTGCTTCTGCCCCATAAACTAGGGAGAAGGGAGTCTGCCCGGTAGCTCGATTTGGTGTCGTTCTGACGGACCAGAGAACTACCGGCAGCTCATCGATCCATCGCCTGCCGCACTTCTGCAGCGTATCAAATGTTCTTGTCTTGAGTCCTCACAACACTTCAGCGTTTGCCCTCTCAGCTTGTCCATTGCTTCTGGGATGTGCAACAGAGGCAAATGAGATCTTGCTTCTGAGGGCATGAACGTATTGCATGAAGGCGCGGCTCGTGAACTGGGTGCCGTTGTCGGTGATGATCCGGGCAGGGACCCTGAAGTGGCACACCAATCCTTTCAAGAACTTGATAGCTGACTGAGCAGTCACCTTTCTCACGGCATCTACTTCCGGCCACTTTATAAACTTGTCGATGGCAACAAACAAGAATTCAAAGCCCCCGGTAGCTCGGGGGAAAGGGCCGAGGATATCGAGCCCCCAGACCGAAAACGGCCATGACAAAGGGATTGTCTGAAGAGCTTGTGCAGGCAGATGGATGTTCTTGGAATGGAACTGGCAGGCTTCACACTTGGTGACTAGCTCGACCGCATCTTGGAGGGCTGTGGGCCAATAGAATCCTTGCCGGAATGCTTTCCCAACCAATGCCCTTGATCCAATGTGGGAGCTGCACATGCCTTTGTGTATTTCCGCCAGCAGTTCCTTTCCTTCTTCCCGGCAGATGCACTTCAATTTCCCACCATTGGGCCTTCTTCTATATAGAGTGTCATTGACAAACTGATACATACTGGCCCTCCGGGCTACTCTTTCAGCTCCCTCTTGCTCATCGGGAAGTTCTCCAGTTTGGAGGAAATGGACTATGTGCCTTGCCCATGTTGGAGCCTGGGGTTCGGCAACAAGGACTAGCAGCACCTCCTCATCTACGGGAGCACGTTCCTCGACCGCGGGGACCAGTGGCCCGGCAGGAGAGTGCAGCCCGGCAATCGATGGGCAGTTGTTTCCGGCAGGGTCCCTACAAGGAGCCCCGGGAGGCTCTACCGGGAGAGGCTTACCGGAGTCCAACTTCCTCCTTTTTCAGGCCATTGTTGCCGGGGATACAGAGGGCTGAGTAAGATGGAGAACAAAAGTTCCTGGTTCCACAGGAAGTTTTTGCGCAGCACACTTTGACAGATGATCAGCTATGCTGTTTTCTACACGGGGTACATGCTCTGTTTGCAATCCATCAAAGCGCTCCTCCAATCTTCTCACTTCCTCAATGTATGCCTCCATCAATTGACTTTGGTAATCCTTGTTGAATTGTCTCACCACAAGTTGTGAATCTACTCGAATGATCAGCTTCTTGATTCCCAATTTTGTGGCAATCCTGAGCCCAGCAAGGAGCCCTTCATACTCTGCTGTATTGTTGGTTGCCTCCTCCCGGGGAAATTGCATTTGGACGACATACTTCAAGTGCTCCCCTGTGGGAGCAACGAGAAGCACGCCAGCCCCTGCACCTTGCAGGGAGAATGCACCATCGAAATACATGATCCATTCTTGGGGCGCTTCCTTGCCGGGGGTAACTGTTTCCAGTACTTTTTCATCAGGGGTTGGCGTCCATTCTGCAATAAACTCTGCCAATGCCCTGCTCTGAATTGTTGATGTGCTCTCAAATTTCAGGCCAAAGCTGGATAACTCCAAAGCCCACTCCACTATTCTGCCGGTAGCCTCAGGGTTTTGGAGTATCCTTTGCAACGGAAAGCGGGTGACAACTGTGATCTCATGGGCTTGGAAGTAGTGGCGCAGTTTCCTTGAGGCCATGATGAGGCCAAAAATCAACTTTTGCACACCAGAGTACCTCGATCTAGCCCCCTATAATAGGGAACTAACGAAGTATACTAGGCGCTGCACCACTTTCTTCCTTGCCGCGTCCTTGGGGTTGCCCCTGCTGCCGTGCTCTTCTTTGTACTGATCATTACCCGGTCCTGCCGAGCTTTGCTCACTTTCTGTTTCCTCTAGTTCCCGCTATGCCACTAGGGCTGCACTAACCACTTGATTAGTTACCGCTATGTACAATAGCAATGGCTCTTGTGGTTTAGGGGCAACCAAAGTGGGTACAAAGGACAAGTAGGTCTTCAAATCTCGTAAAGCTGCGTCTGCTTCCAGGGTCCACTTCATGGGCCCTGCCTTCTTCAAAATTTTGAAGAACGGCAGGGCGCGCTCGGCAGACTTGGAGATGAATCTGCTAACTGCGGCAACGCACCCTGTCAGACCCCTCACATCTTTGACTGTCCTGGGTGCCTTGATCTGCTCGATAGCCTTGATCTTGTCGGGGTTGGCTTCGATCCCACGATGGGACACAAAGAACCCAAGTAGCTTGCCGGAGGGAACGCCAAACACACACTTCTCCGGATTTAGCTTCAAGTTGATCTTGCGCAGATTAGCAAATGTCTCCTCCAAATCCTGGATGAGGGTTGATCTGTCCTTGGTCTTGACCACAATATAATCCATATAAGCCTCAATGTTTCTGTGCAACTATGGTTCAAAACCAATCTGGACTACTCTTGCAAAAGTGGACCCGGCACTCTTTAACCCGAAAGGCATGCGCACAAAGCAGTACATACCACATGGGGTGATGAACGAGGTCTTCTCTTTGTCTTCCTTGGACATGAAGATCTGATGGTACCTAGAATATGCATCCAGAAAGGAGAGCAAATCACAACCTGAAGTGGAGTCCACAATATGGTCGATGCGCTGCAAGGGAAATGGTTCCTTCGGGCAAGCCTTGTTGAGATTTGTGAAATCTATGCAAAGCCTCCATTTTCCGTTAGCCTTGCGTACAACCACTGGGTTTGCTAACCATGTCAGATGCAGTACTCCTCTGACCAGACCAGCTGCCTCAATCTTCTTAATCTCTTCGGCAATGAACTGCTGCCTCTCCAAGGCCTACTTTCGAACGTTCTGCTTGGCGGGTCGGGCATGTGGGCAGACATCAAGGTGGTGCTCGATTACCTCCCTGGGAACACCGGGGATATCAGATGGTTGCCAGGTAAACACATTGATATTCACCCGCCGGAAGGCAACGAGCGCGCTTTCCTATTTGTCATCAAGGGTGGCGCTAATAGTGAAGGTACCATCAATGCCAGCCAGCCCTGCCGGGACCTTCTTCACATGTGGTGCAGCAACCTTGGATCTCTTGCTGTTGGAACTCTCCGGCAAGTCATCAATAGGCGCAGCGCACTCCGAAGAGGTACGCTTCCCGGATTCCTTGCTGGTGTCCCGGCTATCCTTCTTCTTTCCTTTGTTTTCCTTGGCAGGGACTACTGCTGCCGTGGCCTCTGCCACGACTGCATCCTGGTACATCTTATCCACGCAAATGATTGCATCTTTCTTGTCTGACGAAATGGAAATGACTCCTACCGGCCCTGGCATCTTCAAAGTGTTGTAGGCATAGTGGGATGCCGCCATGAATTTTGCCAGAGCTGGGCGTCCAAGGATCCCATTGTATGGTAGGGGGAGGTCGACCACATCAAACGCAACCTTCTCAGTCCGATAGTTCAATTCTCCCCCAAACATCACTAGCAACGTGATCTTTCCCTTAGGATGACTCCTGCCGGGATTGATTCCTTGAAACGTGCCCGTGACCTTTAGTTCTTCCTCTGTTATCTGAAGCTTGCTGATAACCTTTGGGGAAATCAAATTCAACCCAGCCCCGCCGTCAACCAACATCTTTGTGACTTTGAGGTTGCGAATCGTTGGAGAGACCAACAATGGCAAACACCCTACCACGGTGGTGCGGTCAGGATGGTCCTCTTCGACAATGATGATGGGCGTGTGTGACCATTTGAGCGGCTTCCGAGACTCTGCCGCTGGCTCCATGGCATTGACCTCACACGCCCACCATTTAAGTTGGCGGTGAGAGGAGTGCAAAGATGCACCCCCGTTAATGCACAGGGCGTCAGTGGCCTTCTGGAAGTCCTGCTCGCTGGTTTCCTCTTCATCCCCTCCATCACTCTCATCATTGCAAACTTCCTTCTCTCGGCCCCTGGTGGGTTTTCCTTGGTTCCGAAAAGCCTTGCTGGGGCGATTCGCTTCACCGCCTCGGCCCTTCCTGCCAGTGCCATTCTGACCTTTTTCCTTGTCACGCTTCTCATATTCATTCCTCTGCCTCTTGACGAGCTGCTCAACCTGATGACACTCTTGGAGATCGTGGCCTTTGGTCTGATGGATCTTGCAGTATGACCCATCGCCTTTCCGAGCCCTCTCGGCAGCCGCAGCCTCCCGGCAGTCAGCGCACGCAGTAGCTTCCTTGCTGGGGGCTTCGGCCTTAGCATTCTTGCCGGTACTAAGCATGCCCGATCCTTCGACGGTCATCACTGCCTTATCCTTGCACCTCTTGTTGCATTTCTTGTTCTTCTTCTTTTGACTGGTGGATTCATCGTCATCCTCTGAGTCGATATTGACGCAATCTTCCTCTCCAGGGAGTTTCCTTCCCTCCTCCACCCGAGCGCATTTGTCCACCAAGGTGTAAAGCTCCTTCACAGTCTTGGGCAACCGCACATTCATCTTGGAACGTATCCTGCGGTTGCGCACGTTGGATTGGAAGGCAGCTATCACAGCTGCCGGGTGGATATTTGAGATATTTCTGTGGACTCTGCTGAATCTCTGCAAATACTTGCGGAGAGTCTCTCCTTCTCTCTGTTGGAGAAGCTGCAAGTCGCTAGGCCGTCCTGGTTCTTGATGGCCGCCTGTGAAGGCGCCAATGAACGCATGGCACAGGTTAGCCCATGACAAAATGGAGTTCTCCGGTAGGTGCATCAGCCAAGACCTCACATTGGACTTGAGTGCTAAAGGGAAGTAGTTGGCAAACACCTTCTCATCTCTTCCTCTGGCAGCTTGAACAGCGATGGTGTAGATGCTCAAGAACTCTGCCGGGTTCAGCCTCCCATCATACTTCTCGGGTATCTCTGGCTTGAACATGCGAGCGGATGGCCAACGGACTTGCCGCAGCTCACGAGTAAAGGCAGGGCACCCAACCTCGAAAGGCAGGCACCCGCTCGACATCTCAACCTCGAAAGGCAGCCCCCCCCTGCATGTCCTCCGGGGTTTGCCGTTGGCCTGGACATGCTCGAGGGTTGGAAGAGGCCATCGAGACATCATCGGGTTCTTGATTCCGCGGCTCCCGCACTGGTTGCCGTGGTAAGGACTGCACAGTGGGGGTGGCCCCTTTCGTACGGCCAGCAGCGCGAGCCATTGTCGTCGCTTGGGGAGGCCGTGGCGGGCCAGCTCGCTGTGAGCCCCCAGCCTCGGCGAAGCCAATCAGACTCTGAATGGTGGCTCTCCATTCATCCATCTGATCGGCCGTCGGCGGGAACCTCAACAGCAGCTGGGCCCGTTCCATGGCCTCTGTAGCGGTGCTTGGCATTGGTGATGATGATGTAGATCATATCGTCGCCCAGCTTCTGACGGTGCCGGTGGCGACTGCGTCGCGCCCTCTATGTTGCGAGCCAGCCACTTGGATGGCACGGTGACGTGGTGAAGGAGCTTGAGGGCCAGTGGCTCCATTGGGCACAGTGGCTGGGTCAACCCGCTCCGGGGGAGGCGTGCGCCCTATGGTCGCGCCCGTGGTGGGGGCGGCCGAAGGGTGGCGATTCGCCCCAGACCGGGTGCCACCACTGTGGCTGTGCCCTTCGGCGAGGGGAAGAGGTACAGACAGAATAACCCCTTTGTTTGTACCTCGTGGAGCATGACCACTGGGATGTTGCTGATGCTGTTCTCCTCCGGTGCCTCCCGCTCCTGCTTCGGCTGTGGGGGAGGTGGTGACAACGCTGCCTGCACCAACCGCGTCCCCTGCAGCGCCCGCATCCTCATGTGACTCCGCATTCTGTGCGGCGTCGGCGGCCGCGGGTGGCGGAGCCTTTGAGGTGGACGGGTGAGCTGCAGCACCGAGTTTCTTCTTGGGCGCCATAGTCGATGGAGCCGTCGATGATGAAAATGGCGATGAAGATGATGCACTACTCACGCTTTCAGGTTTGCGCAAGTGATCCCCCTACCTGGCGCGCCAAAGATGTCGTGGGAAACCACGGCCACCTATGGGACCAAGAGCCCCTTTCTGGTTCGGCGGGGGGATGGCACATTGCACAAAGAGCGGAGGAGCCTGGAACAGCACGGCAGAGATCACGCGGGCAATCTTTACCCAGGTTCGGGCTGCCGTGAGGCGTAAAACCCTACTCCTGCTTTGGTGGATTAATGGTGGAAAAATGGTGGTGAGCGCAACACGCTCACCCGGCAGGGTTGCCTCGGGGCGAAAACGGTTACGCGCATATGGGTGTCTGAGGGAATGGATTAGCCAACCCTTTCTACGATTGCCTTGGGCCTCCTTTTATAGATAAAGGGGTCACCACAGTGGCAAATCAGTCACTATGCACTGATTAGATAGCAAATAGTGCTATCATACCTAACTCTGTAGGCTAACAGAGCACATTAAATGCGCCGCTCAATGTCACATCACAGCTCGCCCAGCAGGCCCTGCCGGGCTATTTTGAGAGCTTCGCACTTGCCTGCTTGACACGTCGCAGGATGGGTGTTGCTTGGAGGTATTTTCTGTAGGAACTGGCTGCCGTGTGGCGAATAGAAGCCACTTAGTCACTTTGGAGCTTGACATGACACCGATCGACGATGTGCGTCGTGATGTGGTGGTGCGGTGGGGTGGTTCTACCTCCGTAAGCCCTAGCAGGCCTGCCGAGACGACCCGAAGGCTTGCTTCTGAGGGTAACCCCATCCATGCCAGTCTCGCCTGCCCGGCAAGGGAGGTTTTTCCCTTAGCAATATCTTGCTTCTATGGCTAGTCTTGGTCCTTTGAAGAACTGATCCCTTGCACTCCAATCTGACCTTGGTGCTGCAATCTTGTTCTCGTGCCTGTGCACAGTCTGGGCAACGGACCCAGGGTTTGTTACACTGACACCAGTTCACCCTTCTGCCAAAGTCCATGTCTGGTTGGAGGGGCAGTGACTTAACACGGAAGATAAACTCTCTTCAACCTATTCTCCTTCAACTCGAAGCTGATCAGACTTCAGTTGATTTCACTCATGATAGATCCTTGTCGATGATCTACAAACCTTCGATCGACCTTCGCGAACCATAATCACTCTCGGTTGCTGAAGATCTAGCTCGGTGAAGACAACAACTCTTCAACACTCGAGCAGAAACCTATCCGTCTAGAGAGTGCGCAACTCTCAAGAGTAATAGGTACAAGAACTCTAACTTAGAACTACTGTGATGCTAAACCACTGTATAAGTTTGGGCTCTTGATTTTCTCTTGATGGATCTTAAACTCAAATCACTCAGAGAGGGGGTGCTCAAATCAATCTTCTCAGAAATCTTAAGCAGAGTAGCCACCGGACAAAGCCGGTGTGGGGTGGCTATTTATAGCCGCAGCCTTCCCTGATGGGAAATGACCAAATTGGACATCAAGACCAGCCAATGGCCGAGCGACACGAGTCCAACAGTCGGATTATTAGCACAACGGTAACATTTCTTTCGGAGCAAGCAATGCTAACTCCTCGGTCTGAGACAAATCTCTCGCAGTGAAGAAGATCACAGTCTTTTCCTGGCAAGTATTTGCTCGGAACACAAAGAGATTTCTCTCGCAACTTTCATAGGTTATGGGCTAAGTATCACAGCGGATCTAAGCTCAAGAACCTATACCCCTCTTAATAGTATGGAGGTCCTATGACTCAAATGAACGAAAGAAGAACAACGAAAAGAATACTACGTCTTCAATTTGTCTTCGACTTTCATTCGCTGCAGTCAATATCTTCGGACAACACCTAACCAAATGCTTCGCTTCAGCAGTAAACTTTCTAGGGGTCAAATCCTTCACATTAATCTTCTCGTCTACAAGACTTCATCAGATATAGCTCGTTCTTCTCTGCAACACAGATATGCTTCAGTGAAGTTCCTCGAACTTAGCATCGAAGATAGCATTCTCTTTGATTTTGTATGGAATCTTTCTCACTGTTTGCACTAGCAAACAAATTATTCCATACCTGTTTCTGTCAACAATCTCCAAAACATAGGAAGGCAGATATTGCACCAACAATCTCCCCCTTTTTGGACGATTGTTGACAAAACAGATCACATCGAAGGATAGATAATGAATGGAATGTAATGCTAAGGATAATGAAAGACGAGAGATAAATACAAAGATAAAACACGCTCCCCCTGAAGGTTTGCATCAGAGCATAAGATAAACGGGAATGTAGCGAGGTAATTCTTCGTAAGAGTGTCATTGACATAGGATTTCTTTTGTGATCTCTTTCAATGCACTCGATTGTGTCTGAGATGATTCTTGTCACACAATCTTTGAAAAGCGTTAGATATGATGAATACATTGAAATGATTTGTCACGAAGGATATGTCATGAAGGTTTTCTCAGAACACGACTGTAATCCACACGAGTTGAAATTTTCTGCAAGTTAAAAATTTGAGTATGAACAAAGCAAAATAAGCATGGGTAAATTGCTCGAAGTGGATACGCTTCAGATGTGGTTTTCCTGCAATAGAGATGATATGAAGAATATATGCGAGGAAAATTACTTTGTCAGTCATAGGAATAGCTTTCAAGTCACTGACTTCTTTTCCTACAAGGTCAGATAATGAAAGATAGTAATCATAGCATATCTAACCATAGCAAATATGGTTCATCTAGTACTCAATGTACTTCTCCCCATTTTTATTATCACTCGAAGATATTACGTCCTTGTAGAACTCTTACTTTCCCTGCATGAAAGAATTATCGAGGATAATCATTGCAAGGAGAGAAAATTTTCGATAGAACCTGCAAACAGATAGTTGGAAGCAAATAATATTGCAGGGGGGATTATTAACATTACATGGCGACTGAGGTTTTCAACACCACAGGCGGTGCGATAAGTTCATCAAGCAAATTGTTCAAGGGAAACGAAAACATTCGACTGAGAAAAGCAAATGACGAATGAAAACACCTTGCAAATACCCCGTTCATCTATCACTCGATGATCTTCTCCCCCTTTTTGTCAACAAGTGTCAAAAAGGAAAGAGAATGCATGCGAGTGTCATGGGAAACCACGGCCACCTATGGGGCCATGAGCCCCTTGTGGTTTGGCGGGGGGATGAGCATGTTGCACAAAGAGCGGAGAGCATCGCGCAACACGGCAGAGATCACACGGGCAGTTTCACCCAGGTTCGGGCCGCCGTGAGGCGTAAAACCCTACTCCTGCTTTTGGCTGATTGATGGTGGATTATGGTGGAAACGCAACACTCTAGCCCAGCAGGGTTGCCTCGGGGCGAGAGCAGTTACGCGCGTATGAGTGTACAAGGGTCCAAATCCTTTCTATGGTTGCCATGGGCCTCCTTTTATAGATCAAGAGGTCACCACAGTGCCAAATCAGTCATTGCGTACTGATTAGATAGCGAACAGTGCTATCATACCTAACTCTGCAGACAGAGCAGAGCGCATTAAATGCGCCACTTAGTGTCACATCATGGCCTGCCTTTTCTCCTGTCTGCATGACACGTTACTGGATGGGTGTCATTCGGAGGTGATTTCCATAGGAAGTGGCCACCATGTGGCAAGAGACAGCCACTTAGTCACTTGGGGGCTTGACACCGCACCGATCGATGACTTGCGTTGCTGTGAGGTGGTGTGGTGGAGCCTTGGTGGGGTAGCTTGCCTTCGTAGGTCCCGGCAGGCCTGCCGGGACGGTCTTGATGTTTGCTTCTGGGGCAACCTTGACCTTGCCAGGCTCGCCTGCCCGGCAAGGGAGGTCTTCCCTTAGTGGTATCTTGCACTTCTGGCTTGACTCAGTCTTCTTGATCTGCACTCTGATCCTTTAAAGAGCTGATCTCTTGTGCTTGGTCTGGTCCTTGATGTAGTAGTCTTGATCTTGGGCCTGTGCACGGTCTAGGCAATAGACCCAGGGTTTGTTGCACCGACAGTAGCCCCCGGGCCTAGCCCGATCGCGTTGCTGGGCGTCGTTGGGGTAGGCCCTAACTTGTGCATAGGCTAGGGGGTAATAGTTGTTCGTCCCTTGAGATCTTCTTTGCTTCTCCATTAACCTGAGGCCAGGTCAGTTTTCGGCTCTCTCGCGCATCGTGTAATGCCAACCATGGTGGGGCCACCTTTGTAATGACCCGTGAATGACTTTAACGCACGGGTGAGTAACTGCCAATTTACTCTTCCCACCACGCTCTTATCCTTGGCCACATATGCTGCATGCATTGAGTGGGGTAGGTAGTGGAGGCGCGTGGTGCAGGAGAGCGTCAAGGCAGGGGCCCGGCCTTCTCGGATTGGTGGAGGAGGATGGCGGTTACCTGCCGAGAGATCGGCTCCCAGCCCTGGCCTGTCTATAAAAGGAGGGGCGGGGGAGGAGTGGGATTACTCAACATCACGCCCCTCCTCCTCCATCCTCTGCTTTCTTCTGGGGTATGCCGAAAAGGAGAGCCCGGGTCTTAGCTTGGGGTTGATGGTGTCGAATGCTCGTGCCGATGCTCGGGGAGTGAGTCTAGTCCGAGCTTCAAAAAGATGCGATGGGCGAGCCGCTCGTAGCGTAGGAGATATCAAGTTTTCCCATTATGGGGGGATGCTTGTCTCCTTTGCTCGGGCCGGTCATCCTCCGACGCTGGAGCTCTTGGGGTTCCCAGTACCCACCTGGGATGTGGAGCTCGGGGCCTGTGGCAATCCCAGCACCGCTCCCTTTGGTGAAGTTGGGGCGAACATTGAAGACGGCAGCATCTCCCCGCCCTCCGAGGAGGGGAGCGACGCCCCTCACGTGCCTCGGACGCCGCCATCGCCCGTTGCTTCTCTGGGGGAGGTGACGGCCCCAGGGGCTGGTGTCTTCCCAGAGCGATGGTGATGAAGAGAAAATGAGGGAAGACGGAGAAGGCAGGTGGCAGGGCGTCAGGTCAGAGTACGATGGCATCGATGCCTTCGTCTCGTATTGGCGACATGCCGCCTCATCTTTCCGCTCTTCCCCTCCCTCCTCGGCACCATCATCACCGGCCTCTTGGTTCCCAGGGAGATGGCCGCTCTCTTGGTGCCTTAGCCTCCTCCAGCAGTCTTCCAGCTGAGCTCCAGCGGCTCCTCCTACCGGTGCTTGCGCTGGGGCTTCTTGTTGGTCTTGGAGGTGGTGACCAGGGCACCGCCAAGCTGCTCCTTTCGCCCTCCTCCTTCGCAGCCTCGCCACTCCCGATTTTGTCAGGTTGTGCCCAGCAAGCCCTGATGGGATCAGGTTGGGTGGCTGCTCAGGCATCCCTGCCGCCCTCTTCGCTTCCCACCGCAGTACCTGGGGGGAAGAGGAGCAGGAAAAGGGGATTACGGGGCACTTATCTTTTTTCAATCTAAAGTCTGTAGGCACTCGCCAAACTTTAGTTCAAATTATGTAATCTCTTTTATACATGTTTGTGTTCTGTAAGGTCTGTACTTGTTCGATCAGCATATTAATGAAAAAGATAAACCTTGCTGGGTACTCGTGCATGTAAAGTGTCCATGCAGAGGTGGGATGCCTCTATACGTTAAAGTAAACAAGTTCCCCCAGAAGGTTATCCTGCTGGTACCCTCAGTTTGCTGCCGCAGAGTTAGGCCTACCGGGCACAAATCGTAAAGACGGACCAGCCCCCCGCCAAACCTTCTCGCCAAAGGCCACTGCAACTATCCTAACCGAAGCAATGTTCGAGTCAAAGGATGGGAGCACCTAAGTTTCGAAGGTGGAGAGGTTTTCCTATGCACAAGTCCTACTTACAGAATGCATATGGATAAGAGATAGAACTTATCTGTTCGCCTTGCCAGGGATCGCAATGTGGGCTTGTCTTCCTTTCTCCTCTTCGGGAACGATTCCTCGGTAGGAGCCTGCAGTTTGGTGCAGATGAAAATGATGCCTCATGCGAACTTATCTACATGAACATGATATGCTTATGCATGCATGCAATTTGTCGGGGGCCCCCTCAGTGCTTCATTTATTTCTCTGTTGCTCAGGGTCTGCGCCTGGCTTTGTACAAGGGGTTACATGCAACAGAGGCAAGGCCTGTACAAAAGGGTGGCTGCCGGGTAGGGCCCGACAGCCGCGCCTTATGGGTAGAACTTGCGGAGATGCTCAATATTCCATGAGTTTTGCAATTGAATGCCATCTCCGGTCTCTAGACGGACTGCGCCAGGTCTGGTGACTCGTACTACCCGATAAGGGCCTTCCCACTTCGGTGTCAACTTGTTTGTACCCTTGGTGGACTAAACGAGCCTAAGGACAAGGTCTCCTTCCTCAAAACTCCAGGCATGAACCCTGCGGCTGTGATAGCAACACAGGACTTGCTGGTAGCGTGCAACACGCGTAGCAGCCCAAAGACAGTTCTCCTCAAGTAGCACAGCGTCGTCAGGCCAGTGCTGTTCCTGCGCTACTTCATCGTAGGCAAGCACTCGAGGTGACCCGTAAATGAGTTCCATGGGGATAACTGCTTCTGCCCCATAGACTAGGGAGAAGGGAGTCTGTCTGGTAGCTCAATTTGGTATTGTTCTGAGGGGCCAAAGAACCAGCGGCAGCTCGTCGATCCACCGCCTGCCACAATTCTGTAGCTTATCAAATGTTCTCATCTTGAGTCCTCGCAGTACTTCAGTGTTCGCCCTCTCAGCTTGCCGTTGCTCCTTGGATGAGCGACAGAGGCGAATGAGACCTTGCTTCCGAGGGCATGAACGTGTTGCATGAAGGCGTGGCTCGTGAATTGGGTGCCATTGTCGGTGATGATTCGGGCTGGGACTCCGAGGCGGCACACCAATCCTTTCAAGAACTTGCACTACAAAAAAAAGACACATCCGTAACATTTTGGGCCAAACGAATTTTTTTTCTGTCATGCTTATGACACTTCTATGACAATAATTGTGACAAAACCCAGTATCATCATAGATGTGGTGGGCTCCTACTTCTATGACAAAAAATCATGACAGAAATGGGCTTTTCGTCCTGGGCAGGCCGGAGACGCAACTGCATGACATTCTTTGGGCCGTCCATGATGGAAAAAACCGTGGTAGAAGCGAGGGCAAGGAAAATATCAGGGAGTTCCTGGTTACGGTGGGTGGTCGGGCTGAGTGATGCATGGAGGTTTGTGCATTTCTCTCATACACGTACGCGCATGTGTGTGAGGCGTTGGGCTCTAACTGAACCCGAGCGAGGCGTTCGCTTACTGAACCCGAGCGATTGCACTAGCTACGTTACTGAACCCGAGCGATCGATCCCTTGGCTGTTAACTGAACCCGAGCGATTCCTTCGCTACTGCTGCTAACTGAAGCCGATCGAACCTGCTGCCTCTTGATGAACAGTGAACCTTGTTGGGGGTTGGATGAACAGTTCCCGGTGGGGGTTGGATGAACAGGACCCCGTGGTAGGAGAGGTCGTTGCCGCTGGATGAACAGGACCCCGATCGAGCCGGTTGGGAGTGGATGAACAGGACCCCGTGGAGGGCTGGTCGAACAGTAGCCGGTGGAGGCTGGATGAACAGGAGCCTATGGAGGGCTGGTTGAACAGTAGACGGTGGAGGCTGGATGAACAGGAGCCCGTGGATGAACAGTAGCTGGTGGAGGCAGGAGGGAGACGCCATGGATGAACAGTCGCAGGTGGAGGCTGGAGGAGGTCAACGGTGGATGAACAGTCGTAGCTGGAGGCTGGAGCGAGGCAGCAGACGGTGGATGGATAGTAGCCCGTGGAGTGCCGTTTTGCGGTATGCCACACCCCTCCCGATGAACAGGACCCTGTTTCAATCGTAGGAGGTCAAAGAGAAGTCCGTTTCCTCCATTTTGCGGTACGCCACACCCCTCCTGATCAACAGGACCCCGTTTCGACCATAGGAGGTTGAAGAGAAGTCTATTTCCTCCGTTTTGTGGTACGCTAGACCCCTCCCGGTGAACAAGATCCCGTTTCGACTGTAGGCGGTCGAACAAAAGGCTGTTTCCTCCGTTCTGCGGTACGCCAGTCCTCGTTTCGGCTGTTCTGTCCAAGCCGGTTGGCTCTCGATGAACAGGACGCATTCTGTTTCCTCCCGATGAACACGATGCAGTTTCTCCGTTTCGACCCAGCCGGTTGGCTACCGATGAACAGGATGTCGTCACTGCTCTCCGCTGCCTCTCCATGTACACGAGCCCTGGCCGTACGTATGCGCGAGTAGGCATTCGAGACCCCGCCCGTAGGTACATACGTGGCCGTATTTACATTCTTGCACCCTGGCTGTACGTACATGTACACTATATAGACGGGACTGCCTGACATGCTATGTCTGCGCCTCTACTACGACACGTGCCCTTCCTTACTCAGCCATGGTTCATCGCTGTAGCCTGCAGACAGACTGATCGACCAGTATGTACGTACACGTTCACGACCAGACAGACAACCCTATGTATGGTTCGACCGGGTGGGTCCCAGCTATAAGGGAGGAAAGGAGTCACTTTCTTGCATGCGAAGATATAGCTGGTGGGTCCCAGCTGTCAGGGGGAGAATCATATTTTTGCGCATAATATGGGCGGACTTCCTTGCATGCAAAGATGTAGCTGGTGGGTCCCAGCTGTCAAGGAGGAAATGTTTTTTCATGAAATACGATGGCCCGTCCGGTGGGTCCCTACTGTCAGGTGGAGGAATCATTATTTTGCACGTAATAAGGAGGCACTTCCTTGCTGCGGCCGTGGACCCAACTGTCAGCCTCTCCATGTACAGTACTCTTCCGATGGAAGTCGTTCCTTGACCACAATGACCACACCGTGCCGAGAGCATCAAGGCGGTGGACGACGGCGAGGCCTAGGAATGGGACAACGCGGAGCCGGGGAAGACGCGGTAGTGGATGCCCACACGGAGAGGAGTATGAGGGTTGACTGGTTCGGCTGTGGTGTGAGGTTGCCGTCACCGCAGAATAACAGGGGTTGTGGGTGAGTAGAGGGATGGCCTGGCCAGAGGTTGGAGTAGGGTGGGGCGGTCAGGCCTACATGGCAGCAGATCTGGCCACGGGAGGCAGGAGCAGGCGGCATGACTGGCGCTGGTTTGGGTGGCTAGAGCAAGAAGACCAGAGGTTGAAGAAGCACTACGGCCGTTGGATGGACATCGTACGGTCACTGGAGCTAGAATCGTTCATATTGACTAAGTTGACAAAGCCCTCCATCCGCGTCAACATTGTAGGCCCACAAGTCAGCCTCCCACTATGGTGGGTCCTAGCTAGCAGGGGGAGTATTCATTTTTTTGTGCGTAATAAGGAGGCACTTCCTTGCGTGCGAAGATATAGCTGGTGGGTCCGAGCTGTCAGTGGGGGAAACATTTTTTCCGCGAAATACAGAGGCCCTTCCAGTGGGTCCCAACTGTTAGGTGGAGGAATCATTATTTTGCGCATAATAAGGAGGCATTTCCTTGCGTGCGGCCGTGGACCCAACTGTCAGCCTCTCCACGTACAGTCCACTTCCGATGGATGTCATTCGTTGACCACATTGACCACGCCGCGCCGAGAGCACCAGGGCGGTGGACGACGGCGAGGCCTGGGAAGGGAACGACACGGAGCCAGGGAAGACTCGGCAGTTGTTTCCCACGCGGAGGGGAGTATGAGGGTTTATTGGTTCGTCTGCCGTTGCCGGAGAATAACAGCAGGTGTGGGTGAGTAGAGGGATGGCTAGGCCAGCGATGGGAGTAAGGTGGGGCGGTGAGGCCTGTGCGGCAGCACAGCCGGCAGCGGGAGGAGGGAGCAGGCAGTCCCGCCGGCGCTTTATTGAGCGGCTGGAGCAGGAAGAGCAGAGATTGAAGAAGCACGACGGCCGTCGGATGGACATCCAACAGTCACTGCTCTTGTGTGTTGACTAAGTTGACACGGCGTTGTGTGTGCGTCAACCTTTTTTTAGGAAAGCGTACGCGTCAACCTATAGTAGGCGCACAAGTCAGCCTCAAATCTGTGGAAAATAGCATACAGCCCATCTGCTATTATTTCTAATAATTTATAGCCCATTTGCTAATTCTTAAGGATTTTTTTGGAGCCCATATTCTTTTTGTTAGCATTACAGCCCATATTGTGGCCACGGTTAAAAATTATACGAAATTTTGCGTATTTCGGTGCGGTCAACTGTTTTTAATCCCGAAATTTCGAGTCACATTCAAACTAATTTCAAAAATAAATTTATATAAATATAAAATCTAAATAATTGTCCACACATAAAAATCAATGGAATTTAAAATCTTGAAATAAAAAAAATTAAACTAATTCCCGGTTTGATGTGTTTTAAAAATGTATAGCCCATTTCTCATTAATAGCCCATTTTCTGGGCAAGCCGAATGAAACTCTCCTCATCTTGAAAGATTTGCAGCCCAGCAGGGCTGACAAAGAAAGTAGGCCTCGGTTGGGTATTTCTTTAAAAAAAGTAGAACTGGGCTAGCCATTTTCAGCAAGAAAAAAACACAACTGGGCTCATGATGTGGTAAACATAAATAAAACACTAGCTAGACGGGCATAGCCCCCGCACAGCCCCATTGTTACCCTGATCTGTCTCTAAAACTAGTATAAATAAATTGCTTGTTCCTAAAAAAGAGAGTAAATAACAACTGCGCGACCTGCTGGGTCCCTGGTGTCAGCCGCTCGTTGTGTAATTCTCTTGTTTATTGACTACATTGACAATGGCGTGGGCCCCAGATGTCCAACCATTAGGAGGAACCATTTTTTTGGGCTTGTAATAACGAGGCACTTGCTTGCGTACTGCCATGACCCTGGTGGGTCCCTACTGTCATCCTCTCCACGTACAGTCATCACCTTGTTCCTCTCGATTGTTGACGATGTTGACAACGCAAGAGGGCGTCGCACCGTGCATGGCGAGCGAACCAAGGCGGAGGACGACGGCGAGGCCTCGGACGGAACGAATAGGAGCCGTGGAAGATGCGCCAGTCCAGTCACAAGCGGAGGGGAGTACGAGGGTTGACTGGTTCGGGTGCGGGTGCGTGTTGGGGCTGACGTCGCCGGAGAATAACAGGATGTGTAGGGGAATAGAGGGAGGGACTGGCCAATGTTGGAGGGTACGGTAGGGCGGCAGAGGCACAGGCAGCCGTGGGAGGCGGGAGCAGGCGGAACCGACGGGGTGGTTTTGTTTGGGCAGCTGGAGGAAGAAGACAAGAGATAGAAGATACACGACAGATGTTGAATGTCAATCCAACGGCTGGTAGGCAGAATCGTTTGTTGACTAGCTAGTAAGTTGACACCACCTTGGATAGGCTTTTTCCTCATGGGTCCCAAATGTCCGAATCCAAATCTGTCACCGTCATGCAGCCTTTCTTATGAAAATTTACGGCCCATTTGGTGTGCTAGTTCAAAATAAGTATGTGGGTGCTGGTGGGGGCTAATCACTTGGGTTCTGTAATGCACAGTGAGCTCAAGCAGCCGGCGAGAGTGATGTTATTTCCCTTGGTTGGGATTTGTTACAATATTTCACTCTTAATTAAACAAATGGCAAGCCATTTGCCTTGTTTCAAAGAAAATATGATAGTCACAGCCGAGTTGAAAAGGGCAACAACTTCTAACTCCAGCTTATAAATTGTACAAAAGCATAAGGGTTAATTGTTCATCAGGTTTAGACAAAACCCAGATTGAAAAGGGCAACAACATCTAACTCCAGCACTGTTTTTGGAAGTCACAGTCAAATGGATCGATCAGGTCCATAGAATGAACATCCTGGGTCGTAAAATTTACTGGATTATGACCACAAGATGTTGTAAATAGAAGCCTGGCACGTTCAGAAGCTCTTTTGTCCACCTGAAACTCCTTTTTTTGCTCTTCGACATACCCATCCATCAAAACCATGCTGCTGATAAACTTAAGCCTGATGGGCAATAGTAACCTCGCATTCAGCAGGAAGAATGTGACAAATCTAGTGTTTGCATGGTTGGCTACATATCGTTCCAGCGTTATTGTCTTCAATCGAATTTCATGAGAAGTGAGAAAATCCCGGTGCTTACGAATACACGATTGGTTATAACTTTCTTACCCCGTCCTGTTGCCTAAATAGACATAAAGATTGAGAATAGTTAAGGTCTACAAAAAGAGTGTCGAAAGAGCAACAGCTGAACGGTTAATTCTAGTACACTATATGCGGGCTTCCAATGTGCGTGAAATTATCACCTTTATATACAACTTCTCCAGACATGGAAAGCATTACAGCAAGCCAATAATCTTGTTCAGATCAAAACTATTCATTTGGATATATAAGATCTTGACAGAATCCATCACCATTGACAGGCTATCCATGGAGCAACTCTTCATTGAGCATAGAACATAATATTAGTACAAAATGTGTACTCCAAGATGATATATAACTTATGCGCAGAAATTTAAAATGCAGCTTATGGTTACAAGTGTAGATGATAATATACAGTACCTGAAGAACTGTGGAGCCAAACACCATCTTGAAATGAGCACAGAGATAATGTATTACACCCAAGGTCTCCAGTTTAGGCGCAGAGACGATGGTTATTTGTGATGGTGAATAACTAGAATCAAGGATCAACCTTTGAAGTGAAGGGGCATCTTGGATGATGAGCTGCCTTCCGTCAAAAGAAATTCCAATTCTTACAAGGTTAGGCGACTTTATTTGGAGACAACCGATTCTAATTGTGAAAACAAGCACCAAGCACTCCAGGGCAGGGCAACTGGAGTGGATGATGCTGTGCAATGAGGCCTCCGATATACGAACCCGCACAAGTGAAAGTTTTTTGAGAAATGGGAGTCGAAGGTTTAGTACCACATTGTTTGGTAGGTAGCACAGTGCAAAGGTGGCGGTGTGGAGAGAGGAGGAAAACCGTGAGATGGTAAAACTCAAGTACATTCGGTGCTGAGGGCACAAGTACATGGCGTTCGATATCTGGTAGGTGATTTCCTGGGGAATAGTAGAACTCAAGCAACTGTAGTTCTGTGAATTCAGGGGATTTCAGCCAGGCATCCACCGTGCAGGGCATGGTATGCTTGCTCAGGTAGCATGACGGGATGCAGAGGCTTTGAATAGAGCCCTGGTGGGAGGAGATGATGGCTCTAGGGAGTTCAAAATCATTAAAGAGAGATAGCTGACAACAGTCGAGATTAAGGGGCGCGGCGCGCCATAGAGGGTGCCACCAAATTGAGAGGACTTGGGTGTGGCAGCAATCCTTGGTGGGGGAAGCGAGATGATCTCCCCAAGGATGGTGTTCGGGAGATCGCTGATGCGGTCCACCCGAGATTCTACGGGTTCCCTGGATCCGGTGGGGGCGGGCTTGCCGCTTCTCCCCGCGCTGCCGGGTGCGGGATCTACAACAGGCGTCGCCACTAGCGGGAGCTTCATCTTCTTGGTGCTGGGGTCAGCCGACTCCATTTTCCTTGAGGGCGTCGCGTCGAGCTCACGGATTTGAGCAGGGTAACGAATGACGAGCCTAGTTGTAGTGCGAGTGAAGAAGAAGGGGAGCTGGCACTACTAGGGAAAACCTTATACACAGAATCTTAGCAGCGCGGGACAGGAAGGGGCGCTACTGCTAATTAGCAGTAGCGCGGGCCATAAACAGGCGCTACTGCTACCAACTTAGCAGTAGCGCGGCTCGGTGGAACCACGCTGCTACTAAAATTGACCAGCCGTTCCCGCCACCCTAGGTTTAGCAGTAGCGTGCCCACGTTAACCGTGCTACTGCTAATGTAATAGTAGTAGCGTGCTTTTTTTGCAGGTCGCTACTGCTAATTTTGAACCTGGCCACATGGCAGGCCCCGCTTAGCAGTAGCGCTCTACCAGAAGCGCGCTACTTCTATCTTATTAGCTGTAGCGTGTTTTACGCCCAGCGCTACTGCTAAGCCGCAGCCATACCACCTTTTTCCTCCCTCCTCCCCCATCCTCTCTTCCTTCACTTTCCCCTAGCTCCCACCTCCTCTCTCCCTCACTTTGCTTCTTCCTCACTACTTCTCCCCCATTACTCTCCTTCTCTACCTATCTTTCTCTCTCTTTATTACTCCTAGCTAACTACACCACCTCCATTAATGCATCTCCTTTCACTTTTTCCTTCCCCCTCCACTAGTTGAACTTGTCTCCTCCCAAACTAGCTAGCTAGGTAGATCTAGCATTTAGTGAAGTGACCTATGTACCTCCCTAACTAGATCTAGCCTTGTCAAGAAGAGCTTTGTCCACTTTTGATCATTCCATAGGTGTTTGTGGCGACACCTATCGACATCATCATCACCGTGTTCGATCTCGAGATAGGTGATTAAAAATTTATGCTTTTGCAAGAATGGAAATATGTGTATGTGTGTGCGATATGACATAATCGGGCAATATGATGGAAATTGTGTGTGTGGCATGAGTTGACGCCGAATTGTGCTTGTGGCGCCCCGCCTGAATACCACTGTAGCCAGACGGTCGCCATGCATACTAGCCCAGGAAATCACTCTGGCATGCGCGCTTACAACAAGTATCATGAACATAGGCATTTCTATTAATGGATATATAAGTCTTACATGAGATATATTACAGAGGTGATGGCAGCGGAAATGCTTTATCTAAGAAAGCTTGGTCTTGGTGCGGCTCCAATCCACAGGGATCTGACTGGGTTACGCTTCTAGCTCGCGAACGCTCCGGCTCCTCGACGACGGACGATGGATCCTTATGTGAACCTGGCCACGTTAAAGACCGCTGAGTACTTTTGAATGTACTCGCAAGCAAACCAAACTAACATATACACCAAGCAAAGCAATCCATGGCATTCAAGCATGTATTTGATATTAGAGCAATATTAATTATCATGGCATAGCATACCTATCTAGCAATATTGATCATGTTATAGCAGGGTTATCTAGCAAGATAACTACTATGTAAAATACAGTAAAGTAAAGCATATCAAGTGATTAATCCATACTCCGAATAATCTCATGATCCAATCCGACGTTAAACCAAATCCAATCCGAGTATTTCGGTCATCCGACCACCTCTTTCATAGCCATCCCATGGCTAACATATCATATCCCTGACATCATCTGATGTCCATACAAGACGGGTTCTTCCATCATTATTATCATTATTACGGTTGACCACCTAGTGAGGTCTAGACGGGCTGTCCAATACCATGGACGCGGCTATTCGAATAGATTTTACACTCTGCAGAGGTTGCGCACTTTACCCACACCATGGAGCACCTGACCTCGTGATCCCATTCGGGTGGACCAGCGTTGCTCCAACGAAACCCGCCTAACCCATGACTCCTCCATCGTACCACTGGCAATCATCCTTCCCCGGAGTCCTGCCCTGGGTGGCCCCTGTTTCACTCCTGACACCTGCCACCATCGTGGCCAAACAAACTGTCCCAAACGGGGACTCCCGGGTTAAACAATCAATTGGGCTCACAAGGTTATCGCCGCCTACCGGGCCAGGGTAGCGCGCACGCATAACCTTCCCTGTCGGGTGGTACCTGTGAAAGAGCACGTGATCAGACCAAGTCAAGGCCGTCCCATACAGGTAAATGTGGTTGCACGGATAAGCCCGGACAGGTGACTCAAGATCAACCGACTAGGTTTAGCTTTAGCCATCATTTTGCAAGCATGGATATTCATCATGAATAACTTAACATGGTGATAACTATGTATGAGGTAACAACTGTAACAACCTATCTCCATATAGCATCACAATGAGTCATTAGTGAAACAATGTTTAAATGACAAGTTATCAATTTACAAGTTCTAGCTGCAAGTTACGAC
The DNA here is from genome assembly GCA_011799875.1 of Thinopyrum elongatum. Lineage (NCBI taxonomy): Eukaryota > Viridiplantae > Streptophyta > Magnoliopsida > Poales > Poaceae > Thinopyrum > Thinopyrum elongatum. Next base: position 45,726,046 of record CM022300.1, read on the forward strand.
CTTCGGAACCCTTGCATAAAACCGACAAATAAACCAGTAGCCACCAGAACGGTCTTTACAACTCAGATCTGGGACGTTACTGGAATAACTCAACCCCGGCTCAAGAAGGCTAGAAAGCAGCTCAGAGCATGAGACGGTGTTGATAAAAAGAATGTAGCAGTTCCCTAAGACGGCCAAAAAGCAGCTCAGAGCATAGGGTCACTACTACAGAAAGAAATTCAACAACTGTCCGAGACGGCCGAAAAGCAGCTCAGAACACGGCCAGTTGTTGAAAAGAGAACATAAAGTCGGCATCCACCACGGACGGCCGGAAACAGCACAGACACAGGCGTGGTGCCGTCATCGAAGAAAGTGCAAGCAAGGGTTCGTCAGGGTCACATACAGCTCACTACTATGCATACAAGCATAAGCATATTAATTTAAACATGCAAGAATAACATAGAGCAATGCTTCAGGGAATATATCAGATGGTCGGCTTGCCTGGGGTCGAAGAATACTCCAGGAAGAAGTGCGGAGAGTCTGCGGAAAGGATCGCCGGAAACCGTTCTCTCTCGGAGCGGCTGATAGAGCGCAAGGGCAAAATGGTCATTTTCATATTGTGAAAACCTTGTGAAAATAATACCAGCGGAACAGGCTCGACGAACTGAGATCATGGGCGTTGGTTTCACCTGAATTGGAGTTACGGTTGCAAAGTTGTGGCCGTTCACTTTTTAGGCAGAAAAGTGCCTTAACCAGTGAACGTTCACAAAATACCCGTTTCGGCCGGCGAGGTTTAAACAGAAAACGCACTTTGCGAAAATACGCTTACAGAAGAGGAAAACGTATTTTCCGAAATGCGCTTCCACTTAAACAGCGCGGGCCCGGGGGTTGACTTGTTTATTAGGATGACAGGCGGGTCCCACCGCTGACTTCTCTCTCTCTCCTCTGCCTCCCTCTTGTTCCTCCCGTTCGCGACAGAGGGGAACAGAGGAGGGGCCAAGGCCGCTGGTGGGGCGGGAGCCTCACTGCTCCCCAGGTCCGGCCGACGGGCGGAGTGGCTCGGGAAGGAAGAGGGCAGAGGAAAACAACGACGTCACGGGCTCATAGTTTGCCGGGGTTGCCGTGGCATGAGGAGGAAGAAAGGGAAGGGGGAAGCTGCTGGAGGGGGTGTACGTGGATAGTGCGGAGCCGTGGGACATGCTCGGACGAGCGGAGGCTAGCAGGAGGTGGCCTCCCGACGAGACCAGTGCACAGAGCACTGTGGCTGCCGACTAAACCGGTGGTCACCACCGGCACCACGTGTCGAAGACACTGGATGGCTCTAGGACCTTGTCAAACAGATTAATCAGAGGTCAGTGAGTTGAACCAGATTGGTTTGGATGCAGGTGACGGCAAGAGTTAACGGATGAGAGCTCACATGTGTTCTGACATGAATGTGTTTGGAGTGGGGTGGGGGAGATTCACTTGGTGGAAGTTTCTGGTTTTTGGCGTGTGGCTATGATCTACCAAGGTTAATGCCCTGGTAATATTTTGGGCCATTTGGATAAGAATTGGGGACACTTGCTGTAGAATGTACCAAACTGAACAGGAATACAAATCTTGAAGTGGCACTCACATGGCTAACTGGATTAAGCTGAATCTTGGAGTAGGTGAGTGATTTGATGATATTAAGACTCTGTAAAAGTTTCATGCCATTTGGACATACCAAAATGGTACTTGCTTCACAGAGCTTTCAACTGGCCAGAAACTTTGGAAAAATACTATGGGAGAATGGATGGATGGATTGAGCTGGTTTTTGTTTTCCATGAGTTATTTACCAATGTTAACCACGATGAAAAATTTCAGTTCAAATAGATCAAGGATTCAAGCACTTCCTTTGCAAACTGAAAATCTGAACAGTATTTGCCAATCCATGCTGTGCTCAAACTTTAATGGGTGGAACTTGGGTTCTTGTTGGAAATGGTGAGGATATGGATAGGATGAGCTCCACAATTTATTTGGGATTTTTTCCTGGCTACCAAAATGGTAGTTCCTTTAGAAAGTGCCCAAAATGCAATATTGGCATTAAATAGGAAAATGCAATTTCCCTTAGTTAATTATGGCCAATATTTTTGTGGGAGCTCAATATGATCACAAAGAATATCTCCACAAGTTTTCATGAACTTTGGAGATGGATAGATATTTTCCTGGATTTAATTCCTTTAAACAGCAGAAAAAGGAAGTAATTATAAATGAAAAATATTACAAATGACTTGGCAATATTTTTGCATATCCAGGGTTTACAAAGATAGGATGATCACTGGGAAAATTTTGGGAGTCAGCAGATCAAAGGAAATTGTGGTTCCTTTGTAACTGAAAGGATTAGGGTTTCCCTTCCGATTACTCGGAAGGTAGGGTTTCGGCGGCAAAACCCTGAGAATAGATCTTGGGTGGCAAGGTTGAACTCGCGAGAATCTCTGGATGGACATGGAAGGCAAGGCTAAATGACCATCTTCATATACCCAAGAGCTAGAGAAATCCGATAACACCGAGAAAAAAGACGGGAGTCAAATCCCGCGAAGGAAAAAAATAGGGAGCGAAAACCAGGGTGTTACAAACCTCCCCCCTTAAGAAAATCTCGTCATCGAGATTTCCGGGCTTACCTCCCGGGGAAGGGGAACTTACCTGTGTGCGACTTGGATCCATCAGCGATCTCGACTTCGTTGGTTCACTACCCTTTTAACTGCCCCTTCTGATGGACCATGTGTTGTCTCTGCACACAACTTTCCTTGAATGCTTCTCTTTCCTGTCAGTTGTACCTTTTGTCCTGGTAGTGGTGTTGCTGGGTGGGGTAGTGGGTAATACCAGCAAACTGATCGGTTTCCATGGCCTGTAAGTGACTGCTCCGGGTTTTATTGTGATGCTCCGTACCCTGACTGTTACGGGCGAGACATCCTTTCCTGGTACCAAGCTCACTTGCTCGTATGGCCTTGAGTGAGTGGGAGTGGCTTTCTTTTTGCTGGGTCAGAATGCTCAGTCTGGCTGCGGGTTCTGTACTGACATTTCCTTTTGTCTTCGGCATTCTTACTTTGTCCTTGGGTGATCCACAATTTAGGGAACAACATGACCGAACTATTGCTGCTATATTCCCAACTGAAATGTCAGGCATGATCACAAAGTAATCATAGACAGTAATCTTTTATTCCAATGATGTCATGGTGTCTACGAGCTGTTGGTGCTGATGTGCTTTGGGCTACTTCATCTGAATGTCTTGTTTCCAATTCCATCGCTTGTGGAAAGGGTTCTGTCATATATAGCCTCTTGGTATGACCACAGAGTTGAGCATAGGACAACAGAGGCTAAACATAGTATCACCATCATCTGGTGTATCCTTTCAGAGCATAGCCTTTTATCTTGGTTGATGGCCCATATTTAGGATGAGTATGACATTTTCACTTCTAACCGCAAGTGGTGCATTGTTGTGGCCGTATATGCGAGAGTCTGACGAGGATGGGTAATAATACCTTGTCTGTGCAACTGTATCTTGTGGACCGTCACGGAGATTATTTATCCGCAACTTCTTTGTTCTTAAGGCTTCCTTTGATGGACCTGTCATGACCTGCCAACACGGCTCCTTGATTATCTTTCCTATTTGTCAGGCTTATTTTCACAACTTATTCTTGCATATTTCGTAGGGGTTGTTGTGCTCATATTCTTCCTTGAACTACGGGGCCAATGTTTCTCTGAACATAACCATTCCCGTGTACGAGGGGCTCGCATGAACTGATTCATTGGACTGCATGCCCACAACATATGCAGGTGTAGGATAAATCCTTTTCATAACCACTGAGTTCTGAGGCAGACGTGTGTCTGAACTGGTTCGTGATTCGGACAGGACTGTTGTGGGTACAATAGTGTGTTGAAGAAGGCTGAATTTCTTATGCTCAAAGCCTCTGCCAAGGTAGCGTGCTGGAGAAGGCTGGGTATCGTACCTTAAAAGTTTTTCTTCATGTGTCTTGCTGAGGAAGGTCAGGTGCCTTATGCCGAAAGTTTTCCGTGGTAGCCCACTGTGGAAGATGGGAGTACTGTATCCCAGAAGATTTTTCGCACCAAGTGGCGTACCGAGGAAGGTTGGCAGTCTGGTAGCTTGTGGAGGAAGGCTGGGTTCCTTATGCTAGAAGCCTTTCACTGTGTATAGAATTGGAGCTATGACCGATTCTGGCTTCCTTCCGAAGTATCTGGAATTTACCCATAGCGGAGCCAAACTTGGTATAGGCCATACCTTGACTGAAGATGTTCCGTTGGTCATGCACATCTCTTGTCCTTCTACTGGTATGATCATTGCTGCTGTAAAGGTTGCACGACTGATGCAGACCTCATGTTGTTAATTAATTCGGAATACCCTTTGCATTCAAACCAAGTGTTGCCAATAATAGGCGGTCAATGGATAATTCCATTGGGTTCAGCTGAGTTTCCAATCATGTTAGGTGCTCCTTAATTCTAGATGCTTGGAAGCTCAGTGATTCTGGGCAACCATGAACTCATCCATATTCCTTGCAAACCTTGTTCACAGTGCCCAGAAAATTTGTATATGCACCGGTGAACTTCAAGATTTGCTTTGCAATTTGCATCAACGTACCGGAGTTTTGTCGCTGCTCTTGGCAAATTCACATTTTTGGAATATGTCTCCGGTGGGTAATAGATGATTCTTGAGTCCGTTGAGAAAAGACTCAGTTCACCTCACTGACTGAAATAATCCTTGTATCGCGGACGAAATAATTTGTCCTTACTGGTGTTCATTCTTGGTAACTCATCTGACTATTCCTCAGGTATGATCTGTTCTAAGGCCAACTTTCTCAAGTATATTCTGGCCTTGTCTGTTGCACACGGATTCTGCTTCTGACCGATTCTTCATTCTTGACAGATCCGGTGTTGCTATTCTGAATACCAGGCAGTTGGCTTGGTTTGACTCTTGCTGAATTTGGATTATTGGGTATTATCCAAGTTGTATGCTGGTCTTCTTGATGGCACTTGTGGATGGATCCAGTCGGAGCAAAGAAATGGAACCGGCAAAAGAAACAAAAGCCGCAAAAACCAAAAAGCAAATAAAGCTCAAATTTGCGGACCTTACACACGTGGCTGAGGATCCACTAATATAGCGCACTCGATGCACCTCTAAGGATTTAGAAGCGAAACAACACAATGCTCCTGGTAGCACTGGTGTTAAGCTCCTACTACTTCCTTAGGGAACATCAAACTCGACGCACGATGGCTATGGTCGTGCGATTCTAGGGTTATTGGGGAGAGATAGAATTTGTAGGCGTTTCCCAAAGGAAACTAGAGTTAAGAAGAGAAATGCCATGGCTAGCAAGCAGGGTAAGGATATCTGGTTTACCTAGGGGTTCAGGGCTCACGGTTCGTTGCCTGGTGCGAGCATTTCACACCGGAGGCAAAAGCCACAAGAGTTGGGGTCTGATGGAGCCAAAACCTATGGGGTTGCCTTATGATCAATAGTAGCCATGCCTGCTTGGCAAAAGATGGCTAAAATCCATCTGGGCTTTCTACTGAGCACAAGACAATGAAGTCTAGCTAGGGTAACCTATAGTCAGTCTGGCTGCTCTGATACCATCCGTTGTGGCACCCCGCCTGAATACCACTGTAGCCAGACGGTCGCCACGCATACCAGCCCAGGAAATCACTCTGGCATGCGCGCTTACAACAAGTATCATGAACACAGGCATTTCTATTAATGGATATATAAGTCTTACATGAGATATATTACGGAGGTGATGGCAGCGGAAAGGCTTTATCTAAGGCAGCTTGGTCTTGGTGCGGCTCCAATCCATAGGGATCTGACTGGGTTACGCTTATAGCTCGCGAACGCTTCGGCTCCTCGACGACGGACGACGGATCCTTATGTGAACCTAGCCACGTTAAAGGCCACTGAGTAGTTTTGAATGTACTCGCAAGCAAACCAAACTAACATATACACCAAGCAAAGCAATCCATGGCATTCAAGCATGTATTTGATATTAGAGCAATATTAATTATCATGGCATAGCATACCTATCTAGCAATATTGATCATGTTATAGCAGGGTTATCTAGCAAGATAACTACTATGTAAAATACAGTAAAGTAAAGCATATCAAGTGATTAATCCATACTATGAATAATCTCATGATCCAATCTGACGTTGAACCAAATCCAATCCGAGTCTTTCGGTCATCCGACCACCTCTTTCATAGCCATCCCATGGCTAACATATCATATCCCTGACATCATCTGATGTCCATACAAGACGGGTTGTTCCATCATTATTATCATTATTACGGTTGACCACCTAGTGAGGTCTGGATGGGCTGTCCAATACCGTGGACGCGGCTATTCGAATAGATTTTACACTCTGCAGAGGTTGCGCACTTTACCCACACCATGGAGCACCTGACCTCGTGATCCCGTTCGGGTGGACCAGCATTGCTCCAACGAAACCCGCCTAACCCGTGACTCCTCCATCATACCACTGGCAATCATCCTCCCCAGGAGTCCTGCCCTGGGTGGCCCCTGTGTCACTGCTGACACCTGCCACCGTCGTGGCCAAACAAACTGTCCCAAACGGGGACTCCCGGGTTAAACAATCAACTGGGCTCACAAGGTTATCGCCGCCTACCGGGCCAGGGTAGCGCGCACGCATAACCTTCCCTGTCAGGTGGTACCGGTGAAAGAGCACGCGATCAGACCAAGTCAAGGCCGTCCCATACCGGCAAATGTGGTTGCACGGATAAGCCCGGACAGGTGACTCAAGATCAACCGACTAGGTTTAGCTTTAGCCATCATTTAGCAAGCATGGATATTCATCATGAATAACTTAACATGGTGATAACTATGTATGAGGTAACAACTATAACAACCTATCTCCATATTGCATCACAATGAGTCATTAGTGAAACAATGTTTAGATGACAGGTTATCAATTTACAAGTTCTAGCTGCAAGTTGCGACCTTCGGAACCCTTGCATAAAACCGGCAAATAAACCAGTAGCCACCAGAACGGTCTTTACAACTCAGATCTGGGACGTTACTGGAATAACTCAACCCCGGCTCAAGATGGCTGGAAAGCAGCTCAGAGCATGAGACGGTGTTGATAAAAAGAATGTAGCAGTTCCCTAAGACGGCCGAAAAGCATCTCAGAGCATAGGGTCACTACGACAGAAAGAAATTCAACAACTGTCCGAGACGGCCGAAAAGCAGCTCAGTACACGGCCAGCTATTGAAAAGAGAACATAAAGTAGACTTCCACCCCGGACAGCCGGAAACAGCACAGACACAGGCGTGGTGCCGTCATCGAAGAAAGTGCAAGCAAGGGTTCGTCAGGGTCACATACAGCTCACTACTACGCATACAAGCATAAGCATATTAATTTAAACATGCAAGAATAACACAGAGCAATGCTTCAGGGCATATATCAGATGGTCGGCTTGCCTGGGGTCGAAGAATACTCCAGGAAGAAGTGCGGAGAGTCCGCGGAAAGGATCGCCGGAAACCGTTCTCTCTCGAAGCGGCTGATAGAGGGCAAGGGCAAAACTGTCATTTTCATAGTGCAAAAACCTTGTGAAAATGATACCAGCGGAAGAGGCTCGACGAACTGAGATCGTGGGCGTTGGTTTCACCTGAATCGGAGTTACGGTTGCAAAGTTGTGGCCGTTCACTTTTTAGGCAGAAAAGTGCCTTAACTAGTGAACGTTCACAAAATACCCGTTTTGGCCGGCGGGGTTTAAACAGAAAACGCACTTTGCGAAAATACGCTTTCAGAAGAGGAAAACGTATTTTCTGAAATGCGCTTCCACTTAAACAGCGCGGGCCCGGGGGTTGACTTGTTTATTAGGATGACAGGCGGGTCCCACCGCTGACCTCTCTCTCTCCTCTGCCTCCCTCTTCTTCCTCCCGTTCGCGACAAAGGGGAACAGAGTAGGGGCCATGTCCGCCGGCGGGGCGGGCGCCTGGCTGCTCCCCAGGTCCGGCCGGCAGGCGGAGTGGCTCGGGAAGGAAGAGGGCAGAGGAAAACAACGACGTCACGGGCACACAGTTTGCCGGGGTTGCCGTGGCGTGAGGAGGAAGAAAGGGAAGGGGGAAGCTGCTAGAGGGGGTGTACGTGGACGGTGCGGAGCCGTGGGACATGCCCGGACGAGCAGAGGCTGGCCGGAGGTGGCCTCCTGACGAGACCAGTGCACAGAGCACTGTGGCTGCCGACTAAACCGGCGGTCACCACCGGCACCACGTGTCCAAGACACTGGATGGCTCTAGGACCTTGTCAAACAGATTAATCAGAGGTCAGTGAGTTGAACCATCATGGTTTGGATGCAGGTGACGGCAAGAGTTGACGGATGAGAGCTCACATGTGTTCTGACATGAGGGTGTTTGGAGTGGGGTGGGGGAGATTCACTTGGTGGAAGTTTCTTGTTTTTGGCGTGTGGCTATGATCTACCAAGGTTAATGCCCTGGTAAAATTTGGGCCATTTGGATAAGAATTGGGGAAACTTGCTGTAGAATGTACCAAACTGAATAGGAATACAAATCTTGAAGTGGCGCTCACATGGCTAACAGGATTAAGCTGAATCCTGGAGTAGGTGAGTGATTTGATGATATTAAGACTCTGTAAAAGTTTCATTCCATTTGGACATACCAAAATGGTACTTGCTTCACAGAGCTTTCTGCTGGCCAGAAACTTTGGGAAAATGCATTGGGAGAATGGATGGATGGATGGATTGAGCTGGTTTTTGTTTTCCATGAGTGATTTACCAATGTTAACCACCATGAAAAATTTCAGCTCAAATAGATCAAGGATTGAAGCACTTCCTTTACAAATGAAAATCTGAACAGAATTTGCAAATGGATGCTGTGCTCAAACTTTAATGGGTGGAACTTGGGTTGTTGATGGAAATGGTGAGGATATGGATAGGATGAGCTCCACAATTTATTTGGGATTTTTTTCCTGGCTACCAAAATGGTAGTTCCTTTAGAAAGTGCCCAAAATGCAATATTGGCTTTAAATAGGAAAATGCAATTTCCCTTATTTAATTATGGCCAATATTTTTGTGGGAGCAAAATATGATCACAAAGAATATCTCCACAAGTTTTCATGAACTTTGGAGATGGATAGATATTTTCCTGGATTTAATTCCTTTAAACAGCAGAAAAAGGAAGTAATTATAAATGAAAAATATTACAAATGACTTGGCAATATTTTTGCATATCCAGGGTTTACAAAGACAGGATGATCACTGGGAAAAATTTGGGAGTCAGCAGATCAAAGGAAATTGGGGTTCCTTTGTAACTGAAAGGATTAGGGTTTCCCTTCCGATTACTCGGAAGGTAGGGTTTCGGCAGCAAAACCCCGAGAATAGATCTTGGGTGGCAAGGTTGAACTCGCGAGAATCTCTAGTTGGACAGGGAAGGCAAGGCTAAATGACCATCTTCATATACCCAAGAGCTAGAGAAATCCGATAACACCAAGAAAAAAGACGGGAGTCAAATCCCGCGAAGGAAAAAAAACAGGGAGCGAAAACCAGGGTGTTACAGTGCTTGTGAGTTGCCTATGTTTTGCTGAAATGTCGATTTATTTCCGTTTCGACGAATTCCGAGCAAACTCTATATGTCCAATTTTTAGGGAAGGTCATGCCGAATTTTTGTATGACTTTGATGCATGCATGCATTTTTATAATCAATTTGTTTATTATTACCATGTAGGCGTTCATGATGGTCAGTGGAACGGTGGTGGACAGGTGGTTGCGGTCGGTGGTGCAGGACATGAAAGAAAATAACCTGACAGAGGTTTTATGTCCATGTCGAAGATGCAAAGGATGAGTTTGGCTCGACCTCTATGACGATGGTCGTGTGATGGCGCACCTGCTCATGACTGGTTTCATGGATGGCTATACTCGGTGGATAATTGAAGATGAGGATGATGATGTTGAGGACGCCGACGGGGCAGGCAATGATGACACGGGGCAAGACGAAGAGATGATCGATAATGGCGGCGGAGAAGGGGCCGGACATGGCGGCGGAGAAACACATGGACTCCACACAGCAGAATTCGTCGGTACTAAGTTCAATCGTGCGGGACCCTCATGTTCAAGCACTGCTTTGCAAGGAGACGAGTACTGACAGAGCTGCTTCTAGAGAGGAGGCCAAGCTGCAGCAACTGGTGGTAGACTTGAACACTCCATTTTATCATGGTTGCAATCCCGAGGTGACCCGCTTGAGTTTCACGCTCGAACTGTTGAAGATGAAGGCTAAAAAAAATGGACCGACACTAGCCTTGATGAGCTTCTCAAGTACCTAAAGGATGTTCTTCCCGCGGGGAATCTATGTCCTACTAGTGTGGATGAGGCCAAGAAGATCGTGTGCCCTCTTGATCTGCCGCACGTTAGATACCATGCATGAATCAACGATTGCATAATTTATCGGAAGGAGCACGCGGAAAAAACTAGCTGTCCGGTGTGCAATGCTTCTCGATACAAGAAGGCCGGGAAGAAATCTCCCCAGAAAGTTGTATGGTACTTACCTATCACTCCCCGTCTCCAGCGGTATTTTGTAGATCCCAAGGAAGCAAAGCTCATGCGCTGGCATGCGGAGAGGAAGAAGCCCGACGATGGAGATGATCCGAAGCTGAGGCACGTCATGGATGGAAGCCAGTGGAGAGTGTTCAATGGCGAATATCAGTATTTCGCATGTGATGCAAGGAACATCATGCTTGGCGCGTGTACCGATGGCATAAATCCGTTTGGCAACCAGAACACCAACCATAGCACATGGCCCGTGTTTGTATGGATGTACAACCTCCCCTGGTTGTGCATGAAGTCGAAGTACATACACATGAGCATGCTGATTCAAGGGCCGAAACAACTAGGAAATAATATTAATCTGTATCTGGGGCTACTTCAAGAGGAGTTAGACACGTTATGGAAAACACCGGCCAAGACATGGGACGCAAGCAAAGGCGAGTATTTCTATATGAGAGCCGCGTTGATCACGACGGTGCACGACTATCTCGGTTACGGATATGTCGTAGGCCAGGTGTGCCATGGATATTGCGGATGCACGTGTTGCATGGGTGATACGATGTCTCAGCAGCTAACGTCAAGGAAAGATGGCGGGTCTGGGAAAATCATGTACATGGGGCATCGAAGATGGCTTGAGAAGGACGACCCGTGGAGAAACCGTGGAGATCTATTCAATGGTGAGGTTGAGCATCAAGGACCTGCACGTAAGCGGAGCGGCGCCGAAATTGATGAGCTGTTAAAAAACTAGGAACAGTGCCCCGCGCTGGGAAAGATGATGAAAAAGGCGGCGGAGCCGCTGCTAAATGTATGGAAGACGAGGTATGTTTTCTGGGACTTGGAGTACTGGCACAAACTCGACACACCTCATTGCCTTGATCAAATGCATATCTACAAGAATGTCCTTGAGAGCTTGCTTGCAACACTGATGAACATGCCGGATAAGACAAAGGATGGGCCGAAGGCAAGAAAAGACTTGCAAGATTTGGAGATCAGGGCAGATCTGCACATGCCGCCCCGTAAAAAGTCAGAGGAGACAGAGACGGAGACAGAGGCGCGGGAGAAGAAGGGCAAAAAAGTAAGGGAAGAGGATTATTGCCCCCCTTCTTGCTTCACCTTAAGTCCAGCTGAGATCAATCAATTCTTCAAGTGCCTTACCAGAATCAAAGTTAGTTTCGGTTACTGTGGCAAGATAAGCAGATATCTAGACACGAAGAAGAAAAGGTTCAGCGGGATGAAGTCCCATGACTGTCATGTGATGATGATGCAGATACTACCTGTTGCCCTTAGAGGGATAATGGACAAGCATGTCTGTGACACGCTTATTGGTCTCTGTAACTTTTTTGACGTCATCTCTCAAAAGTCGATCAGTGTGAAGCAGCTCTGAAGGCTATAGGAAGAGATCATTGTGATACTAAATGAGCTTGAGATGTACTTCCCGCCCGCGTTCTTTGACGTCATGGTGCATCTGTGTGTTCATATTGCGTCTTTGGCTGAGCTCGATGCCCTCACGGTAATTACATGTCGCAACACCATATATCTAGAATATTCCATTTTCATTGCCTTTTGGATGTTTTACGTCGCAGACATGTGTTTGCAGGCCGACGAAACCCCGTGCACCGTACTCTACTTGATCAAAGGCCAGAAGGTGGACGTGGGAAAGGGGGTGATAACGAAGCCCTTGGAACTCATGCTCCACGGCCAGCCGATGCCCGATGGGCACTTCAGGGTTACCTTGTCGAGTGTTAAATCGGGGCACGAGGATTTGCCTCCTCTAGTACGGCTAGGGGGAGAGGACGACGAGACCCCACCGCGGATTGGAAGCTGCAAGGGTTGGGTGCTGCTATGGCCGAAGAATTTTCTTCGTCTCGAGCCGGCCGAGAGCACACCAATAACCACACATCAACAAGTAGGTATGGACACCACCACCCCGCCTACGAAATTACCAGCGCCTGTAGTGCCGAGTGAGAGCGGCGGACGACGTGATGAAGGGGGTCCAATAGTGGCTGATGTAATCGCCCCCGTAGAACAAAGAATGGATGATGAGATGGAGGAGGACCCTCTTTGGTTCCTCAATACAGGCGCCTATGACGGTGACTTAGATATGATGAGTCAGCCATATGACGACTCGGGCTATCAGCATGCTGATGAGGATATGGATGATCTACCCAGGCAGGAATGTCCTAGCAGGGATTGCAAGAAGTCTCTCTTCATGCAATCCTCAGAGGACACGCCTGAAGATGCCGCCTCAACACAGGCTCAACTAGCCGGGGGTCGTACGGTGCTTAGCCCGACAACACTGGGGCAGGGGTTAAGGAAGGGTCTGGAAGGTCAGCCCAAGAAAAAGGAGAGGAAGAGACCAGGGAAGATAGGCTCAACTGCCTACAAACAAGCCAAAGCACACAGGATCCAGACGGCGGATTTTGAAGAGCGTGTACCTGTCAAAGGTGCGGCCATGTTCCATGTCACGAGCGAGCCGATGCTACCATCGAAACCACTGGAGGCAATATCAAGGGATCTCAGGAGACTGCACGACCATGTGCTGTCGACTGAGAAAAGCCTACTAGCCTCGAAGGATCCAGGATATCCGACATACGCGGCTCATGTGCCTAAGGGGAAGTGCTACGTCGACACATGGCCCGCGGAGGTGTTCCTGCGGTTTGAGCATATCTTCAAGATGTTTCTGACAAGGCGGCTCGATTTTACAATCGTCCGCCTTTTTGTGCTACATATGAGCTCCGTCATGAAGAGAGAAGAAGTCTCGCAAATATGTGTGGCGGATCCATACTACATGCACGAGTCCTTCTTGAGTCTCGGCGACTTTGAGCGTAAAACTGCTAGGGAGTACCTAGAAAACTTCATTGTACAGAATAAGGACCAGGAAATTGTCCTCCTGCCTTATCATCCAAAGTAAGTCAGTGCCGGACAACCCTTTCATACATTTCAATCATTCCTTCTCGCTCATATGGAGAATAATTTGTGGTGTTTTTTTCCCCGCAGCAACGGGCGCGCCGTCCTTATCATTCTTTACCCGCGAGTCTCCCACGCCGTGTATTTCGACCCTACCAGAAACAACGAGAAGAAGGACTACACCCACATAATGAATATTCTAGATGATGCTCTCCAAGGCTTCAGCATTAGGGGTGGCCACCTGCAGATTAGGAAACAAAGGAACAAGAAGATGGGTTTCTCGCTTAAAACTAACTTCTGCTACATCCATGTCCCAAAACCAAGCAAGAACAATGAATTCTACCTCCTCCATCTCATGATGGAGTTCAGAAGGGATCACCAAAAGCTTCGCATGACAAGCAGAAATGATGATCATATCCGCAAGTGGGTAGAATCTCATGGAAAAGCGGATTATAAACTTAGAGATGACTTCTTTCGCATCCAGAGGGACATTGCGACGGTCATCATGAAAGAAGTCGTCGAAGAGAAGGGGATATTCCACCACGGCCCTATATCACGAGCTGACGTGCGAACTCGCATAGGCATGCAATGTCAGGACCTCATGCCGTTCAAGAAGATAGGGTCCATCCTCGATGATATGGAAGGATGGAACTTCTAGTGATTTATGATGCCGATGATGATGATATGTGTCGGTTGAACTTGTATAGTTTCTGTAGCGATGAAACTTTGTGATGTCCATGGTCCCTGCCAAACTTGCATAACGCTACTTTGTTAGTTTGGGTACGATGAAACTGCTTTGATTATTGGATGTTTACTATATGTTGCATCTAGTTGCTAACCCTTTCTTTTTCGTGTTGCTCAAGTATATTTTGTTGCATATGATTGTACATTCTCTTGATGAAGATGCATCTCTAACAGGTACCTAGATTCTTGATGGCGAAGAAGCAGTGCTATGTCGTGTACAAAGGGAAGGTTCCGGGAGTGTACGACGAGTGGCCTGAGTATCAGGAGCAAGTGGAGGAGGTCTTGGGCGCCAGCCATAAAGACTTCAAAAGCAGACAAGAAGCAAAAGCTAGTTACTTGAGGTTCACGCTAGCGCGAGAGAGGACTCATAACCGCCGCCTCATGTACTGCATAGTTCTGCTCTCACTCATAGTGATAGCTCTTCTTGCGTATATCATTGTTTAGATGGATGACGATGTAGTTGCAAGTATTCAAGACTTGTATCACTATTTTCGAGATGATGACGGGAGACCACTTTGTGTTGGATGATGATTATGATGATGACATGATTTGATGAGACTATTTGCATGTATATGCTATGATTAAATTTGTGGTCTCGCAGCCATTTGTATGTGTATGATGCTGACATTTGTATGTGCTAAAGATTATTGTATAAAGCCTGTTCAAATACAAAACAAATATGCAGAAAAAAATCAAAAACTAATAAAATTAGCAGTAGCGAGGGGAGTAAAGTTAGCAGCAGCGCGCCCTTACCAATAGAGTGGCTTAGCACAAAGCGCTACAGATATTAGTAGTAGCGCGCTGCTGTAAAGCTCACTACTGCAACGCATGTATAGCAGTAGCGCAGGCCAACACGCGCTACTGCTACTGGTTAGCTATAGCGCCATATCAGTAGCGCGGGTGCCCGCGCTACTGATATACCTAAAACCCGCGCTACTGCTACGCTTTTCCCTAGTAGTGTGAGGTTTTTCTTTAGTAGTGAGGAAGAAGGGGAGCTGGGGTTTTCTGTAGTAGTGAGGTGAGGAATTTGGGGGAACGAGTGGAACGAGCTGACGTGAGGTGGGTGGGAGTGAGGAGGAAGAAGAGCACCCAGGTTTTTTTGGGGGGCGGTGTGCTGGGTGGCGCCTCTCATTAAGTAAATATATGGGCTTTTGAATTGATTTTATTATTTACTAGGGTGGATGGGCTGTTTTGTCTTGGGCCTAGAGAAACAATTACTACTAGTATAGTGGAGACACTCTACAGCTACCCAAAAAAACAATTACTACTAGTACAGTGGATACACTACCGCTTCTGGCTCCTCCGAGGTCATCGAAACGTCTCCCTCTACTGAATGGCGTTTTACTTTTGTTGACCAACATGCGGGCCATGCAGCGCGTGGGCCCAAATGCCATCCACCAAATTAGAAGGCAGTATGTAGGCGAAGAGTCACCCCGGTCATAGCGCGGCAGTAACGAGACGTCGTATCACAAAACCCCACCTCCCCGCAGTCTAAGTTTGACGGACGAAGCAACCATCATTTCACTCTTCGCTGAATCCCCTTCTCCCTCACCGTCTTCAAGAAAGCAAACACTCGCATATGCCACTGTTCTTCTCTCCCAACGAAGGGAAGGTAAGCGGATCCGTGATGTTGTTATATTTTTGTTCAGAAAAAAAAGAACTTTTGCAAAGCAGTAACCGATCCTCACTCTCTTTTTTGTTTCATTGTCATTGTGATTGTGTTTTCCTTTCAGTGGTCTCCTAGTATTTGCCAGTTTCATGATGGACCAAGGAGAACCAGGCAAATATCTGCCGATGTTGGAGTAGACACAGGAGGCTGATCCCCATGAGACAGAGAGCTCCAAGAAGATGGAGGCAGCCAACGAGCCGACCGTAGATACGCTCACGACCACTACTAAGATGGTCAACGCCCTGTTTGAGGATACAGCCCCCGTGGCCCTGCAGGAGCAGTTTTCCCCCTTCGAGGATGTCCCCCCCCCCCCACTGAGCTGCCCAAGGTGATTTTCTTCTTTGCCGATCTCGATTGTGGTTTTTCATCTAAGTATGTGGTGATAAATAATGCAAAATTTTATTAGCTTCGATGCCATGCTACCTTCCATGTCATGCATACATTTGACTCTACATAGTGGTTTAAATAACTTGTGTTTCTTATATTAGAAAGTAATTCAGAATTGTTTCTGTTTCAATTAGAGCCCTGATGCAGACAAGGATTGTGTGGTTGTACATGTCACTCGCTATGAGGCGGATGACCTGAATATACGCACTGGGAAAACAGAGTTCTTAGGATGTTGGATCCTGGAAGCCATTTGCACTTATACCAATGTCAAGATGTATTCCAACCTCACTGTTGTCAGGCGTGTTGTCTAGGGTGTACTGAAGCACAAGTACTTCAAAGCTACTCCTTCGTTTGTGAGGCATACTATTCTTGTCAAGCTTATGCAGGAAGATGACGTGGCATGCCTCCACAAACAAGTTTATGAGTGGAAAGGCCACAAGGTTATCTTCAGGAAGGTTCACAGGATTGAGCTGCTGCCGGACATCCTCGATGATGTTCATGGCAAGGTTCGTCTTGTGTCCATCCCAAATTAGATCGAGGCATGAAATAGTTGCACCAGCTAGTGTAATAGTAGTTTGAATTGTGTCTAATTATCCGAACCTT
This sequence comes from Thinopyrum elongatum, assembly GCA_011799875.1. Lineage (NCBI taxonomy): Eukaryota > Viridiplantae > Streptophyta > Magnoliopsida > Poales > Poaceae > Thinopyrum > Thinopyrum elongatum. Next base: position 45,742,875 of record CM022300.1, read on the forward strand.
GCCTATTATCGAGCCCTCTGGGGCTAGTACTCTGTTTGAATTTGTTTATGGGAACTGCTGCTACTTTTATGTACCCGTGAATCATGTGAGAACCATCCTAATTTTTGCCGAAACAGATGCATCCTAACTAGTTTTTTCATGTAATATGGCATGGTAAGACATAAGTTGTCACGGTTTATCATACGAGCAATGTGTGTTTGATGAAATAGAGTACTCGTTCGAGAAATGTGCGCCGACGTATACATAGGGTATGTAAGGCTGGTTAAGTACTTGTAAACACTGTTGGTGCTACCCCACTTGTAAGCAGTTGTGCAAAACACGGCACATTGGCTCAGCTCGCTTCAACACTAGAAAAGTCGGCTATCGACCAGCTAACAATCAATAATCTGCTGTCTGACATATAAGCAACTACGTATCTTGGTACAATGGTTCATGCAGTTAACTAAGGCCATAATGTAAATTCCAAACGTTCACACGCTAGTCCAGCATTCACGTGGAGCATTCACATTAAACTCGGCTTCATAAAATACTTGAAAATCATAAGTGAAGCAATTTTATACATCTCAATGATTCATAGAACATAACAAACATATACTAGTTCACAAAAAAAGACAAAGTTGTGAGAAGGTTTACAAATCAGGAAAAATCAAGCAAGGCTTCTCTAAGCAAAGGGCCTCCCTAGGCAGGCTTTAATTTCCTGGAGTTCACTCTGGTTTTTCTTGTTGCCACCATCCAGGGTTAGGTTCTCTCATTCCAGAATAACCAATTATAATTGTGTTCTCAGTTGGAATGCTGAACTGAACCATGTAGTGTACTGACCATCTGAACTTCTTGTGCAGTTCCACTAAATTTAAGCACCGCTATTTGCAGAAATAAGCAGACCACAATGCCTCTTGTCTGCGCACCTGTCCCAAAATCCTCCATGCAGCCATGCCAGCTAGTCCTCGGTCCATGGATGAACTGGGAGAAAGTGCATTCCCGACTAGGATGCAGCTGTTTTCGCTCGTCCCTGCACTGCAATCAGGAAGTAAAACGTACAAATCAGCTTCTTTTAGATTGCGTTGGTCATTCTACCTAGTTACTACCAATGTAGGAATACCTGGAAGACGGGTGGTTAGACGACGGCAGCTAGGAATAGCCATCTCATTTTGTGCAGTTCTACTAAAACTGAGGTGTGTACTTCTGATTGCGCAGATAGAAACGATATGGAGACAGACATCCCTATTTGCGCAAATATGAAATACGGTTATTTGAACAGTGACAGTTATTTGTAGTGGCATATGATTAACAGCAGCATCTATTGTGTTATAATTGGCACTACATTGACAATATGAAAGTGCCCTTAAGTAAGTAGCATCACATCACATCAACACTGCCACTAGATTAACATGAAGAACAGTAGCATTAGTATTACTGTCATGAGAGTAGCACATGGTCAGTAAATGTGCAATCAAATTTGTGCAGTTCCACTGGGATGAAGCAATGTTAGCGGTGTGAGATTTAAGTGTAACTGCAAAAACACAATTCATGGGAAATAAAGCAAGACGAAAGCACTTCATAAAATGGTGGTGGCATTGCTTCAATTTATCGATGGCACTAGACCATTACTTAATAGTGACATTAGGTGGCATTGCTTCAATTTATCGACGGCACGAGACCATTACTTAATAGTGACATTAGGTGGCATTGCTTAATGCTTCATGTGCTTTTACATTAACGGTAGTGATATGGGCATAGGGACAGCAGAAGCATAAAGTGGTGAGGTAGATGTGGTTGCCGAGAGCGGCAAACACTCAGGCAGCTTGTCTACATTTGTCCCATTTTTTATCTCCTCGGCGACATTTTCCTATTTGAGCACAGGAAATCTAGACCTGCTCGTTCAAATTTGCGTTGTCCCCCAACACCCCTCACTTTCTTTCCTTTTTCGACCAAGAGACAGGTCCACTTCCCCCCACCCTTCGCCATCCACCACGCTTTCTTCGCCTTTTCAGCACAGAGACCGGTTGGGTAGCCAGTATCTACTACTTTCCCCCATTTCCTCTTAGAACCAAGTCCTAGATTCATGCTACAGCTTTCCCACTTTCTTCTCTGTTTGAACCAACTCTTAGATTCGACTGTATGAACTAGCTTTACCTCTAATAATAGTAAAAGTCTTGGTGGCTTTGGAACAGCCGACGGAAGTAGAAAAAGATCCACACGCAGCCACGTGGGGAGCTGGGCAGTAGAGCAAGGCAGGTTTCGAAGGAATATATACCTGAGGGTCGTCGGCATGTGGCAAAGACGGCATCGGGAGGCCGCATCTTGGCCACAATACTGTAGGGAGGAAGAAGGGGTCGGAGGCCCTCCTGAGCCGGCGCTGTCTCGGAGAGAACGGCACGGCCGCCGATCGGGACGCGCGGGCAGCTGTTGGTCTCCTCCCTCGCAGCCGACAACTGCGTGAATGATGCACCTAGACCCCTGCCCCGGTCGAGGTGGTCCAGCCGGATTTGTGACTAGCCGTGAGCAGAGAGAGTGTGGCCACCTATGTCTTGCTTAGATCTAGAGAGCATGAGAGAGTGAAAGATAGGAACCCTAGTAAAGCAAGCACCGAGGCTCCTGCTTATATATATAGTGGAGTGATTTTGTTGTACCAGCCGTTATTAAATTGAATATGTGTGAACCACTATTTTCATTTAAAGTTCAAGTAAAAATAAAACTCGGTCAATAACGTGCCACTGCGTCCAGGACGCACAATACTGTATCATTCATGTGCGGTCCCCGACCCTCCATGAAGTTGAAAACTAGACTAGTCAAAATGTCAATTGGGATGCCTCTTTGTAAACAAATGCGCTCCTAGCTTAAAAAAATGCACTCCTACGTGTACCCATGAGTGGGTGTGAGAGAATTAGTGTGTGCGTGCACCGCTTCTCTTCTGAGAGTACAATATACTACGCCCAAAGAACGTTCGCCACAAGAGTAATAGTATGTGTGTGACATGTGAGTTAAAATAAAAGGTGCGCGACGTCTTTTATTTTTTAGAAGTTTTGAGGGTAGGGTGTGAAGAGCACATATGTGTGTCACGTCTACCTACAGATAGACGATGGGTGCGAGAGGACTCGGGAGAGTCGTGACTCGTGAGGGTGCATGTGTGCGTGAGAGAGAGGGGGCACGTATCAATGCAATGCATATGTCCATAAATCATATCTGACAAACGTTCGCGAAAAGCCGTTTCCTGACGAACGCTGTAAGAACCGTTAGATCGGTATCCGACAGTGTCAGTTTTGCCATGTCATTTAACAGAACAGCCACTCCTCCGACACACAAATCTTCCACGTGAGTGTTAGCAACTGTCGTATGCTCCTCCCTCCGTTCCAAAATGTAGTGCATATAGCTTTATTGAAAATTTGAACCTCGCAAACTTTTACCGAGTTTTCGTATACCAAAATGCACATATAGAATACCCAATATATATCATTTCATTCATCTTCGAGAGGTAACTATAAAGATGGGGGAGGAGTGTACAAAGAAAGACCATCGTATCACCTGCAGCAATTTCAACCATCCTTTGGTGTGGAGGAATATCATAGGAACTCTATATGATATGATTTTTATAGGATTTTTTTCCTTTAGAGCCAATTGGTTCATAGGAATAGATTCATATACTCCACATTTCAAAGGAAAGTAAACATGATATCATTTTTATAGGTTTAGATCCACTTGGTTCATATGAATGGATTCCTATACTCCCACAATTTCAAAGGAAAATAAACATTAGCGTATATTCAATAGAAAAGTTCCTATGATGTGAATCAAATGACATCTCTTTTCTAATCCCTCCTCATAGGAATTGAGATACATGTCATCTCTAGATTCAATAGAAAAGTTCCTATGATGTGAACCAAATGACATCTCTTTTCCAATCCCTACTTATAGGAATTGAGATACATGTTATCTCTTTCCCTACAACTTCCATGTATACATCTTCTATTCCTAAATAGCTAGTACAAACCACTAGTAGCTTTTTTCCTGGACATGCAACTATGGCGCAAGAACACGTCATGCATGCAAGTCATAAATCACATTGTTTTTGTACTCTATGCATGCAAGCACCACATCATCAATTCGTGCATGTTACTCATAAGTTATTTCTTGCATTAGATTTTGTATTGACAATGTATGTGTTGGTCACGTGCACACATATGTAGTTCACATTCACATTTTTGTTAGAAATGTCATTCTTTTAACTGCAATTCATTTTTTCTCTTTGTATTACATTTTCATTTTAAGCATACATTCACTTCCCATTAGTTATAGATGTTCTTGGAGGAACTTTTATGCATTATTTTGAGTAGAAAATTTCACGCGGCCGCGGGTATATCAAATGCGGGGCCCATGCGTCATTGCCTTTTGGTCGAACCTACATCCACAATTTTTTGTACTACGTATATCTCCACTGGTCCCCGAACCCAAAATGCTGCCTCGTTCCCGTAAAACCAAGCGGCCCACCCGTGTTAAGGCGTCGACTCGAACTCAATCCCTCTCCCGTTTACTATGCCGTGGCCCCGCACGCCGTAGTACTCCTACAAACCCTACCCGCCGCACGCATCATCAGTTTTCTTCAAGAGGACGAGGGAGAAGCGGATTGATAGTGGAGGCTCCTACCCTAGGGTGCCATAGGTAGCTGCCACACGCATCATTCTCTTTTCTTTATGCTCTTGTGCCCTAGAGTGAAATGATGGTTGCTTCGCCCCTCCAGCTTAATGCGGGAAAGGTGGGGCTTTGTGATTTGACCCCTCATCGCTCATTTACTACTACTGCGATGCTACGACCGGGGTGCCTCCAAGTTCAACCGTTGCTCCGAACTGGAATTTGGTGCATCACACGTGGAACAAGACGGTGGATGAGCCACATGTCGGCCAAAGGAGTCCTATTAAGTGTGTCGCCATTTCGTGTGCGGACTGACCCTGCTTGAGTTGCTACGCCAACACGACAGGAGCAGCCTACCACTTGGTTTTGCTCCTTGGTGAATCCCGACTATATTGATCTAAAAAGATACTACTCCCTCCGTCTCGGTTTATAGGACATGCATGTAGTTCTAGGTCATCCATTTGACTAACTAAATATGAGTTACTATATCACAAAAAGTATATCATTGGATTCTTAAGCAGATATAGTTTCTAAACATATATTGTTCATCACATATATAGCTAGTTAAATTCTCAACCTAGAACGACATGCATGCCCTGTAAACCGAGATGGAGGAAGTAGTAAAAATGAGGTGATTTTACCTAGCGGTGGGCGGGGGAGCATGGCCTGTCATGCGGTCCCACGTGTCATGATGTACCAAGGCATTGCGCGTCCCTCTTGAGGCGGAACAATGGCAGAAGCAATACGTGGTTTTCTTGAAGGAGATGATGGCGAAGCGGATTCAGCGAACTTTGAAATAATGGTTGCTTCGTCTGTCTAGGAAGGTGCGGCATTGTGATTTGACGTCTCATTGCTCATTACTACTACTGGGGCGCTACGACTGGGGGTCTGTCCCCCTGCTGTTCTGCACTGTTATTTGGTGCATGACACATCGACCGGTTGCTATATGTCCCACATGTCGGCGAGAGGAAGAACATAATTCATGAAAGCGAGCGTCTCCACTTTTTTAGTACGACGAAGGAGTACAAGACACGGCTTGGTTTTTGCTGCTTCATGCGATCCATCGATACAAATCCGGACTAAAAAAGGCGAGGGCGGGTCTTTTCCCGCGAGGCAGTTAGGGGAGTTTGGCATAGTCTGTTCGAGGAAACGAGGTAGGAAGGGAAACAAGCAAATAAAGGTTGAGCGACTTAGTTTTGGGAAAATCTGATTTTACGGAGTACGTACCCACTATGGAGGTAGTACTAATTACTACTCCCTCTTTTCCGATTTATAGGGCTCATCTAAAAAAATCATTTTTCCGTTTTATAAGTCTCAATTCTACTAGTAGTACCATCACATGTTTGGATTTTGAGGTGCATTAAATCACCCGATGCAAGCAGTATTAAGAGAAAACTCACCAATGCATGTAGAAGTTTATGGAAATTTAGTGGTCATGCATGCATTTGTTGTAATTAATGCATCATTAAACATAACTTCTTGAGAAAAAACGAGCGTACTAATTACTTGTGCAAACTACGAAATTAATTCCACCACTCACCGTCTACCTTGGTTGGAGAGATTTTGAAATTGAGCCATAAACCAGAAAGGAGGGAGTAGTAACATAGCCTAGGGTAGCTTGCTGCACCACGGACTCCAAGGAAATTGATGTAGTACTACTCCTATGTACCACTGTACTACTCCTACTACAAAAAGACATATATTCCAAACAATATGATAATCTCTCTAACCAAGGTAGGGATGAGGAGTAACGGAGGGAGTAGTAAAATTTTCTCCTTGTCCTGCGAGCCACCATGCGCGTGGGCGAGGGAGCGGGTGTAGGCGTAGTAAGCAAGCTTCTCCTCGTCCTGCGACTCTGCGAGCCACCGCGCCCATGGGCGGGGGAGACAGCGAACTAAGCAAGCTTCTCCTCGTTCTATGAGTTGACAGGACACATCAAAAGTAATATGTACAGAGCATCTCCAGTGTATAGAGCCTTGCCTCTAAGGTAGGCCCCACATGGTTTGCCTCTTATCAAATGAAAAAACCACAATGTATAGAGACTCTAACCAGCCTCTAAGGTGGGCCTAGCAAAAATTTAAAAAGTATTGATTAGCAACACATTTGTCCAATCAATACTATTTCTCTTGTACTCCTACTTTCTTATGCTTCCTAAGGATGACAATTGGGACCAGATGGATTGTTGCATTGTTAGAGGCAGCCTCTAAGGTTAGACGTGATGCTAGCCAATTTTTTGTTAGAGGCAGTTCATGCAATGTATAGAGGCCTGCCTCTAAGAGGAGAGAGGGCTGAGAGGAAACAAAAAGCATACATTGTGGATGCCCTAAGTGCCTACTTTCCGGTTTATATGACTCAATTTAAAATCCACAATGCATCCATAATAGATGCTGAGTGGTGGAATAAGTTTGTTACATCCATAGTTCGCAAAAGTACTGAGCATGTGAGATGGTGAACGGAAGGAGTACGATACCATTAGTACTACAGTTCTTTTGGAAGGGTTGTAGTAGTCCCTCCCATTCACATGTTCACATTTCAAGCTTCAATAAAAACGTTGCACGCAAGGATTAAGAGAAACCTCAGCAATGCATGTACTGCCTCAATCCATATAGGGTATAAAATGCGTTTTGGAGGCTAACTTTGACCACATGTTAGAGCAATAATATGACATCCAACTTACACAAATCTTACCATCAAATATGTACGTGGTCATTATACTGCTAACACATGCATGCGTTCTAATTAGTACATAGATACAGTAGTAAACACTCACTATCTAGTAGTACTAGTAGTACTCTACACTACTATTACTATGAGGCCATCCAATTGTGTCCCGGCAGAAAACCGCGGACACCGATTATTCGTTCATATTTAAATTTGTTTTCACACAGCAAAATATCCATGAAAACAACACCTGGCAAAATTTCACGGCGAACGAGGGATTTGAATGTGCTGGGAGGGGTTGGGCTGGGAGGGGTTGTTTGGATCTTGCCCGGGGTAGCCAAAATATTGGCGACCCTTTTGTCCACCCGTGCCTTTGCCACCAATGAACGAGGAAGAGCTCGAGTGCTCGTGCATCCTCCAGCGCACGAGTTGGAGACGAGCTCGCATGAGCTGTGCTTTTTTTGTCCCACCACGCCGCCCTAGCCGGCCGTAGACCGACCGGCGACCGGCAAATTACGCCATCCAACCGTAGCCCACACATTCTGACAGCAACTCAACCAACCGGACGAAATTCATGGAAACACGGCGATATTTCATATAAATAATGACGGAATTCATATAAAATACCAGATTTTCATATGAACATGATGGATTTCATTACATTCAAATCAACTAAGTGGTGCTAGTCCTAAACAACACAGGTATAATAATACCTAGCCTAAATGGTCGCCCGCCGATCCATTTGTCTTCCTCATGTCTGGCAGCACGATCACCGGACTGCCGGGAGCCCCGGAGGTATATGCTTCAGCGCAAAGGATGGCTCGCTTCCCCACCGCTCAACTAACATCGTTGGCTGATGCCCAAGATGGAGTCTGAAGGGGGCTTCTCCGCTTCCGTGGAGCCCATGCGGGGTCGACAAAGGTCCTCGCAACAAAAGGATTCGGCAAGACACCTGCTGTGTACGCCGGCGATGCCTCGGCGGTGGCCTTCATGGGACCCAAGCGGCGACAGCCTCCCGTGTTCTGCTTCTCTTCGACGATGGCGACGGACGTGGAGGCACTGGCCACCAACTCATCTCTCTCTGCGCACCCGGCTTCTGTCTCTGCTTGCATGGCATGGCCGCAGGCATGGGAGTCTCGGCCACAGAAACGGGAGACGCGGTCGCAGACACGGGAGGCGACGGTGTGGACGGCAGCGACGACGCCCGTGCTCCCCGCCGTGCTGGCGTGGAGCAGCTCGCCGCTCCTCATCAAGCTGCCCTGGAGCGGCAAGTTGCTGAACCGCGCACCGGCTTGGGGCGGCAACTGGCTCCGTCAGGCGAGGGGAGGGAGGTGGATCAGCGAGCTGCATAGCTCGTATCCGGCGGGCTCGGCGGGCCACCCAGCCGGCTTGGATGCCGGATAACTACTCTTCATAAGCCAATGTAAGAGTGGAGAAAATGGTGAAGGAGGAGATAGGGGAGCGGCGGAGGTGTGCGATTCTTGGTCGGCGTCTGGCCTTGTTTAAATAGGAGATTAAATAGACGGCGGACGGGAGGAGCTCGGTCGGCGTTGCGTTTAATGTCGGCCCGGTCATGAACGGACGTGTGTCAAGAGTGGGTTTCTCGGCTTCCGCCCGTGTTTCATGGAGGCGTTTGAATGCGGCAAGGAGGCGTGTTCAGCCGGGCGTGCAGCGAGCGGCGCCCTCGACTCTGACGTACGTCACCGCGTCGTTCTTCCACTGATGTGTGGGCTCGTTGGGTACCTGGCCTGCATGTCAGTGACCCAACGCAAGCAGCGCACGGCAGAGGAGCTTTTATTGGGCCAGGGCGGTCAGAAGCGGGCATTTCATAAACCAATGATTGTTCATTGAGTGTGATGTCATCTATTTCATGTAGATAATCCTACCATATAATGTAAGAGAAATTTTAAAATTTTCATATATACGTTGATAGCCCGTTCGATACGTTGTGATTCATAAAGACCGCTGCAAACATCAATGTTCTGCTTATCATAGATAAGATTGATTAATACCCATAATAATCCATGTCCTTAACAAAGGGTGCATGCACATATAGATTGAGCATGTGTCTTGCATCATGTGTTGTGTGCATGTAGGCGTGCAAGTGTTGCGTGCGTGCATGTGTACGTTTCAGTGTTGCATGCATGTGTGCGTGTGTGCGTGTGTTCGTTAGTGCATGTGTATGTGTCAGTGTTGCACGCCTGCATGCGTGCGTGTGTTCGTGCGAGGGTTGCGTGCGTGCATGTGTACGTGTGGCGTGAGGCTACAGGTCAGTCGACTAACTTTTTCATCTCTGGTCAGCCGATTTTCCAGCCGTTGGATACAAAATCAAGGGCCTGCAATTTATCTTCAACCTCCACCCCTTGAGCCGCCAGCCACCACTGGCCGAACCGCTGGCCCCCGCCGCCAGCGGCCGGTGGCACTCCCGCACCGCCTCGTCGCCCCGCCCTCCCCGAAACCACTCCCCACCGTTGGTCCGTCGCCGCCCCGGCCATCCCTCTAGGCCCCCCCTGTGCCGAGCTTTTTCTCCTGCGATCCCCACGCCACCGCCCCACCACCGCGCCCCCCCACCGCCGGCGACCACCGCCCCCACCTTGAACCCTAAGATAGATAGTGGGGTACCTCTCCGGCGAGCCCCCCTCCCCGCTGTGGCTGGTTCTTCCTTAACTCCGGCGAGCCCCCCCACCCCCTGAAAACCGACTGACCCAAAAGTCGATTCAGTCGACTGAAGTGTAGCTAAATCGGTATGTGTGAGTATTGCATGCATGCATGCGGGCGTTGTGGGCGTGTTTGTGCGCATGTGTGATGAGTTTTTATTCACCACAGTGGCTCGTGCGTGCGTGCAATTAAAACGGCCGGCTTAGCATATCATCACAAGGCGATCCTTGTCCGTGTGGTTAGGGGGCGCGGGCAGCCAATCAGAGGTCTCACGACTTCGAATCCCCACTGACCACTAATTTATTACCATTTCTGTCTTTCATATACGCGCTGATGGGTGGGCCCTATGGTAATGTGCGCTGGTGAAAGTGGACCGTTTGACTAGTCAATTGATCGTGTCATCAACAAATTACGGAGCTGTATGGTGAGCCAGTGATCGTATGATCACCATAAAATGTATTTTATTAACACAGTACAGACTCAAACTACCATTTCTTTCTTTCATATACGCGCTGACATGGATACATTACGGAGTTGTACGGGTGAGCCAGTGACCATATAATCACAATATGTATTTTTTTTAACGCAGTACAGACGCAAGCGCTCATATATACGTGCAAACACTCACCGCTATAAGCGCACACACGCAGACCCTACCCCTATGAGCACCTTCGAGAAAGTGAGCCAGCATATGATCTTGAGATTTTATGAAGTCACCATAGGTGCCTCATAGTTGAGGGGAATGTCTCCTCCCACTGAACGCACATCGCCGAAAAATACTGAAATTAATCCAGGATAAATGCGAGCACCAGGACTTTAACCCTGGTGGGCTGGGGAAACCACTGTCCTCCTAACCATCCAACCACAGGTTGGTTAGCACCACAAAATGTATATGGTGACCGTGATGAGCTTATTCTGAAGTCCAGTGACCATATCGTGCTTTTGCTTCAAATACAATGACCGTAAGTGTCGTCAACAAAATACAGAGCACGCATCAAGTGCAATGTCCGTCAGTGTCATCAACAAAATACGGAGACGTATCATGAGCTAGATACCTTATGATCACCACGAGAATGTATAAAGTGACCATAATGAGCATATTTTGAAGTCCAGTGACCGTATACTGCTTTCGCTTGAAATACAGTGACCATCACACGTGAATGTGTCAGGGGCATGCATACTTTTAGAGGGCTGAGAGATAGTTTGTGTGCGTACGTGAAAGTGGTGTAGAAAGAGGGGGTGTCTGGTGGAGATAAGGAGAGATATACCCTTCGTTTCTCTTTCCCGTGACTAATATTTTAGGAGAAAATATAAACATTCACAATGCAGAACAAATATTATTGGATGCACACCATGCAATTAACTTTCATGTATAGCATTATACTATTGTATATGCTTATTTTCTTAGTGGCCGATTGCGTGTGGGGTGTGGTGGGCACATCATTTCTAGTTGTGGTGGGTCAACGTGAGGACTCATGGGTCGGTTCCATCCTGCACCACATAGGTTGGACCGAGACACATTATACGAAGACCCATGTGGAGGACTCGGCGTACAAGACGAAGCTACCACAGTCATGGAGGACTCTATCCCCACTGATGACAAGCCGACTATATATGATTTGTAACCCTAGGCCTCGAGTGTGTTATAGAAGCCCGGGGGATAGTTCGTCGATAGTATACACACACGCACAATGCCTGGTATTCACATGTACTTTGTATACACCCCTATCACAAATATACAGTACTAGGAGTAGGCTTTTTCCTCAACTGCAAGGGCCCAGACTTGGGTAAAACTTTGCCTCGTACTACCATCCAGCCTAACAGTCAGGGATATCCTACCGAATGATCTGATGGAATCATATCTGCCAACTACTAAGAGAGAGGTGTGTGTGGGGGGGGGGGGGCAATGTGTGTGAGAGAGGCCTAAAGATAATGTGCGTGCGGGAAACACGTAGGCACATATATGTGCCTATAGAGGGCTAGTAGAGACCGTGCGTGTGTATATATGCATGTGAGAGAAATAGTGTTTTCCAACTAAGATTAGTGTACATAGTAGTAAGAAAGAGAGAGGGAGATATATAGAGAGTGTGTGCGTGAGACACCCCGGGAGAGATTGTGAGCATGTGTGAGAGAGAAATGCCGATGTATATAAAGTGTGTGCACTTATGTGTTAGATAGAGAGATATATAGCGCGTGTGTGAGAACGGGCCGAGGCATAGTGCATCTACGTGTAAAAGGCAGTTCTACGCATTAAATTAAAATTTAAATGGCATTATTATTTTTGGATGAGATCATGAATTTTGCAATTTACGTATGAATGAACATCGGTCTATCAGACACCCATACTCTATTGAATTCTAGCATGTGCATGTGTTTATTTCATATTATCAATCCATAGAGTTAGAGTGGTTTGAAATCCAGACAATGCATTGCTTTTGCAATTCATATATAAACATTAATTAGTGCACTCCATGTTGTTAGTGTGAAGCACTTTATACATTTGTCACTTACATGGATACATTCCAAATTGCTAGCTATGAAATAGAATACATGCTGAATTCAACATAAAGGGGGTTTCAAAGATTCGAATTCATAGGAAGTGCATTCATCTATTTGAATCTGAGATAATGGCATTTGTAAATCAGATCTAAAAGGGGGCATCAATCTTTGTTGTGCGTTTGAACATGCTATATATTCATACGCATGTCTAACTATTTTTTTGCAACCAAGGAGATTATATCTGGAACCACGCATGAACTGAGGTAAGTTGCATATTTTTTAATATATACTCGTGTACAATGTATATTCCAATGTACCCCCTCCATTCCTAAATAATCATAGTTTTAGGATTTTCAAGAGTCAAGATTTGTGAAGTTTGACAAATCCTGAAAGTTCAATTCAAGAGAACCGAAAACGTTAATGCTTCTGCTCTCAAATATTGAACGAAGCGCCAAATAAGCCTCTAGTCACCCAAAACCGCGCGAGACTAATGTTTGGTGGTAGGAAATTACTGTCATGACTCTGGCCCGTGTAGCCTATCGGCCCGATGTCCAAAGGTCTAAACCGGGGTATGTTTGTAACTTCACCAAGACGCCAGTCTCAACCGCCTCCGAGAAGCATTCATACGCCATGGACGCCTAAACACCCATGCGTTGGGCCAAAATTTGTCCCGCCCACCATTTGGGACACCTGAGATTACTGTCCTACCCCCGACCCGCAATATGTCTGAAATTTTAGATGGGGGCAAAGTTTGTAACTTTCCCCAAATTTCAAACAAGCGCGTCCCAAACCGAAACATTGTTCCCCCTTAGTTCCCCCTCCCTTCGTTTCCCCATTCATACTCCGTGGGCGCCAAAACACCCTCTCCACCAGGAACGAAACCCCAACCTCCTCTGTCCTCCACCCCATCGCCCCCAATCCACCGCCGCCCTCCTCCATCACGCCGGAGCCGGTACTTCGGCGTCGTCGTCCAACGCAACCGCAACCGCAACGACCTCAAGGACTTAGCAGCTGAAACCGAGGCGGAGCTGCCTCCACGACGCCGACGCCGACGTGCACCGTACCAAAACCACTTCAACCATGTCGTCCTGCACCTCACTGCTGCCGCTCCACTGTCGCAACCGTCCATCGCACCGGAGCTGTTCCCGCTACGCCGTCGTTCGCCGCCTCGGATCTGGTTCCCCGCCGCCGATAGACGGCCACCGCACCACACTCAACAACATGGCCATGGGTTCGTCCAAGGCTCCATCGTCCTCCACAACTTCTCGTTTCCAGCGAACCACAAGAAGATTGTTGAAAAAATAGAAGGAGGACACAACACTGCCAGCAGAAAGAGGTACTCCTCTTCCCTTATTCGTGCAAATCTTACGTCTCTGCTCACACCGTATTCATCCGACGAAAGAAACTAGTTGAGCACTTCTTACTGCATCTTCTTCGTGATACTAAATGCACAAGGTTTCCTCCCATTTACTATTTCACCTTGGCTAGAGGTCAGTAGCCCGCCTGGATTTCAATTCAGGGTCAGTTGATTCGCAATTAAAAGAAGCAGCACCCGCTTAGGCGCGCGGAGCACCTAGTCCGCCGGGGAAGCGGCACATCGGTGTCTATCATATGGGTGTGGGGCACAAGAGCTGCTTGCGCCCGATCTGGAGGTCGGCGGGGCTTGAAGGGATGGCCGGGGGGCTGTGCCAAGCACGACGATGCAGTGAGGTCGAGGGGAGGGCAGAGGCAGGGGACTGGGCCAGTGGTTGCTGGCGTTTCGAGGAAGATCGTCAACACTGACTGGCTGGAGGTAGATGAAGGCGATCTGCCCGTTCTTTGTACATCGGACGGTGCAGAAAAAATGGACTGACCTATTTGTTTTCAGTCGACTGTTATTTTCATAGGACCACACCTTGTGGTGTGCTGGAGGAGCATCTGCATTTCCCAGCCATCCCTGTGCTCATATTTCAAAATCCTAGAATCTAGTAATTTCATGTGCCATGCATGTTGTAGAGCTATCATATGTCTCCTGTCATTTATTTCTCACCGACCTGCTATCTGCTACTTTTACACTGTACTACTTGTGCACACACTTCACCCATACTCACACTATTTTTTTTATGCATGGGTATTTCAGAATCTGACGCAGTGTTGATGAATACACAAAAGAAAAGACAGAAGTCGCTCCAGTGTAATTCGAAGATAAGCACTAAGCGTTTCAGCGCTCTAAAGGGTGTAGTGTCAGCAGATGGAGATAGTAAACATAGCTCTGCAGTTGATGATCTCAATTGCCACACACAACCATCCCAGGTGCTTGCTTTAACTTTCGTGCTATCAAATGTGTTTGCATGTTGCATATGGTGTCTAGCTTGTATTACTTCCAATTTGGTTAAATTGCATCTGCTTACTTTACACATTATACCTTTGATAATGACATGCCTTCCTGTTTTTGATACATACTACATATGTCTATTAACCATGTTCGTACATCAAACTAAGCTCTTTTGTATCCCTCATCAATCACTTATGATGAGACACTCACCCGAGTGGGTTACTGTGAGACGAGCTACTCGTTTAAAGAGTGCAGTGTCATCCTCCCCACATGATTCTCAAGAAATAGCAAGGCTAAATGAAGATAGTCAACATAGCTCTCTAGTTGATGACCGCAATTCCCCTACACCAACATCGCAGGTGCTTGCTCTTACTTGGCAATGTGATATGTGGTTGCATGTTGCATATGGTGTCTACCTTGTAATGCTTCTAATTAGGGTAAATTGCATCTGCTTAGTTAACACATTATACCTGTGAATATGACATGCCTTCATGTTTTTGGTACATACTGTGTCTTTCTATTAACCATGTTCTTACACCAAACTACTTTTCTTGTGTATCCCTCATCAATCACTTCTGACAAGACACCTTCAAGTTGACAGTGTAATATTGGTTGCATCTTGCATATCATTTCAAACATGTATTGCCTCTAATTTGTTGAAGTGCCACTTATAATGAGACACATCTAACTTGGTAGAGTGATTTTGGTTGGATCTTTCATATGGTGTCTAGATTGCATTGCTTCCAATTTGTTGAAATGCCTTCTACTTAGCGTTTTTCTTATATATTCCATCCTCCTACAATGTGGTTGCCTTACATAAAAGTTGTGTTCGTCAGTATCATGCATCAACAAATTTGGAAGTGCGAATTTCATTCCTTTTTCTTGTGTGTTTACTTGACAAGGCAAAATCTAAAAGGACGAAGGCACGGAATGATGGTGGTCCGCTGGAGCAACTGAAACAGATGATCTCTGCAGATTCTCCTGCTACTCCTACTGTAGTGCAAGTTCCAAATCTCATCTTCCCTACTCCACAACCCCAGGTGCTTGCTCTAACATGGCAGTGTGATATCTGGTTGCATGTTGCATATGGTGCCTAGCTTGTATTGCTCCTAAATTGTTAAATTGCATCTCCTTAGCTTACACATTATACATGTGAATATAACATGCCTTCCTGTTTTTGGTACATACTACATCTGCCTATCACACCATGTTCTTACATCAAACTACTATTCTTGTGTATCCTGCATCTATCACTTATGATGAGACAGTCACGCCCGTGGGTTTGTATGAGCCGCGCTACTCTTATAAAGAGTGCAGTTTCATCCTTCCCACATGATTCTCAAGAAACAGCAAGCCTAAATGAAGATATTGAACATAGATCTATACTTGAAGACCGCATTTCCCCTACACCACCATCGCAGGTGCTTGCTCTAACTTCGCTTTGTGATATGTGGTTGCATGTTGCATACAGTGTCTAGCTTGTAATGCTTCTAATTAGGGTAAATTGCATCTGCTTAGTTAACACATTATACCTATGAATATGACATGCCTTCCTATTTTTGGTACATACTACGTCTTTTTATTAACCATGTTCTAACACCAAACTACTTTTCTTGTGTATCCCTCATCAATCACTTCTGATGAGACACCTTCAAGTTGACAGTGTAATATTGGTTGCATCTTGCATATCATTTCAAACATGTATTGCCTCTAATTTGTTGAAGTGCCACTTATAATGAGACACATCTAACTTGGTAGAGTGATTTTGGTTGGATCTTTCATATGGTGTCTAGATTGCATTGCTTCCAATTTGTTGAAATGCCTTCTACTTAGCGTTTTTCATACATATTCCATCCTCCTACAATGTGGTTGCCTTACATAAAAGTTGTGTTCGTCAGTATCTTGCATCAACAAATTTAGAAGTGTGAATTTCATTCCTTTTTCTTGTATGTTTACTTGACAAGGCAAAATCTAAAAGGACGAAGGCACGGAATGATGGTGGTCCTCTGGAGCAACTGAAACAGATGATCTCTGCAGATTCTCCTGCTACTCCTACTACAGTGCAAGTTCCAAATCTCATCTCCCCTACTCCACAACCCCAGGTGCTTGCTCTAACATGGTAGTGTGATATCTGGTTGCATGTTGCATATGGTGCCTAGCTTGTATTGCTCCTAATTTGTTAAATTGCATCTCCTTAGCTTACACATTATACATGTGAATATGACACGCCTTCCTGTTTTTGGTACATACTACATCTGCCTATCACACCATGTTCTTACATCAAACTACTGTTCTTGTGTATCCTGCATCTATCACTTATGATGAGACAGTCATGCCCGTGGGTTAGTATGAGACGCGCTACACTTATAAAGAGTGCAGTTTCATCCTCCCCACATGATTCTCAAGAAATAGCAAGCCTAAATGAAGATATTGAACGTAGCTCTATACTTGAAGACCGCATTTCCCCTACACCACCATCGCAGGTGCTTGCTCTAACTTCGCAGTGTGATATGTGGTTGCATGTTGCATACGGTGTCTAGCTTGTAATGCTTCTAATTAGGGTAAATTGCATCTGTTTAGGTTACACATTATACCTGTGAATATGACATGCCTTCCTATTTTTGGTACATACTACATCTATCTGTTAACCATGTTCTTACATGAAACTACCTCTCTTCTGTATCCTGCATCAATCACTTACGATGAGACACCTTTATTCGTTGCATATTGCATATTATTTCTAGCCTGTTGCCATGTCTTGCTTCTAATTTGGTTAAATACATTTATGAGGCCACCCTTTTAATTTGGCAGAGTGATATTGGTTTCATCTTTCATATGGTTTCTAGCTTGCATTGCTTCTAACTAGTTCAAACACCTTGTGCTTAGTTTACACTTTATACATCATACATGTCAACATGTCATGTCGTCCTGTTTTTCATACATATTCCATCCTCCTATCATGCGGCTGCCTTACATGAAAGTAGTGTTCGTCAGTATCATGCATCAATAAGTTCTGAAGAGCAAATTTTATTCCTTTTTCTTGTGGGTTTGACTTGACAAGGCAAAATCAAAAAAGAGGAAGGAAAAGAGTAAGGAAGGCGATGATGGTGGTCCTCTGCAGCAATGTAAACGGAGCATCTGTACAGATTCTCCTCGTACTGCTAGTGCATTACAAGTTCCAAGTCTCCGCTCCACTACTCCACCATCCAAGGTGCTTGCTCTAACTTGGCTGCATGTTGCATATGGTGTCTAGCTTGTATTGCTTCTAATTAGTGTAAACTGCATCTGCTTAGCTTACACATGATACGTGTGAATATGACATGCCTTCCTGTTTTTGGTACATACTATATCTGTCTATCACACCATGTTCTTACATGAAACTACTCTTCTTGTGTATCCTGCATCAGTCACTTATGATGGGACACCTTTAAGTTGGCAGTGTGATATTGGTTTGCGTCTTGAATATGATTTCTAGCATGTAGTGCTTCTAGTTGGATGAACGCCACCTATGATGAGACAATTTTAACTTGGCAGAGTGATATTGATTGCACGTTCTATATGGTGTCTAGCTTGCAGTGCTTCTAATTTGTTGAGGTGCCTTCTGCTTAGTTACCACTTCATAGGTGTGAATATGTCAAGCCGTCCAGTTTTTCGTATATATTCCATCCTCGTATCATGGCTTTGCCTTTCATCAGAGTAGTGTTCATCAGTATCATGCATGAATGAGTTCTAAAGAGCGAATTTCATTCCTTTTTCTTGTCGGTTTGACCTCACAATGCAAAATCAATAAAGCGGAAGGAAATTGGTAAGGCATTGGATGATGGTGGTCCTTCCGAGCAACTGAAACAGAGGGTCTCTATAGATTCTACTCCGCCATCCTCCCAACAAGATTCGCAAGACAACGCAAGGCTAGACAGTCAATGTAGTTGTGTAGATGATGAGCACATCTCCCCTACTCCACCATCACAGGTGTTTGCTCTAACTTGGCACTATTATATGTGGTTGCATGTTGCGTATTATGTCTAGCTTGTATTGCTTCTAACTTTGTTGAATTGCATCTGCTTACTTTACACATAATGCATGTGAATATGACACGTGTTCCTGTTTCTAGAACATACTATATCTGATCACACCATGTTCTTACATCAGACTACTGTTCTTGCATATCCCGCATCAGTCACTTATGATAAGGCACCTTTAAGTGGCCACTGTGATATTGGTTGCGTCTTGCATATGATTTCTAGCATGTACTGCTTCTAATTTGTTGAAACGCCAGACAATTTGAACTTGGCAGAGTGATATTGGTTGCATCTTTCATATGGTGTCTAGCTTGCAGTGCTTCTAATTTGTTGAAATGCCTTCTGCTTAGTTACCACATCATAGGTGTGAATATGTCACGCCGTCCTGTTTTTTGTACATATTCCATCCTCGTGTCATGGGTTTGCCTTTCATCCGAGTAGTGTTCATCAGTATCATGCATGAATGAGTTCTCAAGAGAGAATTTTATTCCTTTTTCTTATCGGTTTGACTTCACAATGCAAAATCAATACAGCTGAAGGAATTTAGTACGGCAATGGATGATGGTGGTCCTTCGGAGCAACTCAAATAGAGGGTCTCTACAGGTTCTACTCCGCCATCCTCCCAACAAGATTCGCAAGACAACACAAGGCTGGACATTCAACGTAGCTGTGTAGATGATGAGCACATCTCCCCTACTCCACCATCACAGGTGCTTGCTCTAACTTGGAACTGTTATATGTGGTTGCGTGTTCCGTATGATGTCTAGTTTGTATTGCTTCTAATTTTGTTGAATTGCATCTGCATAGCTTACAACTTATACCTGCAACAATCACTTACCCATAAGACACATTTAACTTGGGAGTGTGATGTAGGTTGCATCTTGCATTGTCTTCTAGCTTGTACTGCTTCTAATTTCTTGAAATGGCACTTATGACGAGACACTTTTTACCTGATAGAGTGATATTGGTTGCATGTTCATATGGTGCCTAGCTTTCATTTCTTCTAATTTTGTTGAAATGCCTTCTGCTTACTGTTTTTCATACATGTTCCATCCTCCTATCGTACGTGTGAATATGCAATGTTGTCTTTTTTGTATATATTCCATCCTCCTATCTTGCGCTTGCCTTACATCAAAGTAGTTTTCATCTGTATCATGCATCAACCAGTTATGCAGAGCTAATTTTATTCATCTTCTTGTGGTTTTGACTTCATAAGGCAATATCAGAAAAGAGGAAGGAAAAGAGTAAGTTAGGGGATGTTGGTGGTCGTCCGGACCGACCGAAACAGAGACTCTCTAGATTTGCCACTGCTACTGCTAATGCAGTTGAAGTCCCAAGTCTATTCCCGTACTCCACCATCGCAGGTGCTTGCTCTAAGTTGACAGTGTGATAATTGGTTTCATGTTGCATATGTTGTCTAGCCTGTATTTCTTCTATTTTGATTAAATTGCACCTGCTGAGTATATACGTTATACATGTGCATATGACATGCCTTTCTGTGTCTAGAATACACTGCATCTATCTATCATACCATGTTCTTACATCAAAGTACTGCTGTTGTGTATCCGCATCAGTCACTCATGATTGGACGCTTTTAACATGGCAGTTTGATAGTGGTTGCATCTTGCATTGATTTCTAGGTTGTACTGCTTCTAATTTTTCGAAATGCCACTTATGACAAGACACTTTTAACTTGGCAGAGTGATATTGGTTGCATCTTTCATATGGTGTCTAGCTTGCATTAATTCTATTTTCTTGAAAATCCTTCTAATTAGTTTACACATCGTAGCTGTGAATATGTCACGCCATCCTATTTTTCTTACATATTCCATCCTCATACGTGTCACACCCTAGCTAGTTCATGCATTAGAGTGTTGCATCATGTTTAAACTTTTCCAGAAACATGAAATGGGGATGATAGAACCCCCAGCACCCCCTGGAAACAACTAGGGTTTACTAAAAATCTTTTTCAATGAACCTGAAATGCCATTCTAAAATGTCCATCATTTTTGTCTTGGGTTAGAACCTCTGCCAAAACTGGTTCACATTTTTCTAGGTCATCATAAGGTCATTGAATTAAATCATATGTAACTTGCATTTGGGCATTTAAATGCTAGTAAATATTTTAAATGTCCAAATAATCCCAAACTGAAATGTTCCATGTTGGATATACTCTATACAGTGGGCATGAGCAGTTTGGTGATTTTTGAAAGTGCCTAGGTATTTTTAGAAAAGCCACAAACTTGCAGAAATAAAGAAAACAGAAATAAAAGGGAAAACAAACTTACCTGGCAAAGACACCAGCTGGCCCACCTGGCGGCCCAGCACTGTGCTGGCCCGTGCCAGCCAGCTGCTTCATCCCCGCCAGGCAGGCAGGGAGGTGACGCCGGCGTGCGCGAGCTCGCCACGGCGCCAGCTGCTTGCCGCTCGAGCTGTTGGACGCCTGGACGTCCTCCACGTCGTCGCCCCGACCCCCTGGACACCTCATTCTCCCCCCTGCGCCTCTCTCTTGCTCTCTCCCCACCATGGCCGACGCAGCCGTCGCCGCACCGCCGACGTAACCGCGGCCACCGTCGCCTCCTCGTCGCCCCACCCTGTCCAGCAGCTTCGCCACCGTCCTCTCCATCGAGCAGACCGAGCCCTGAGCGCTCGTTCGCCCTGAAGCCACCGCACCGACCTCGTCTTCAACGCCCGTCGTCGGAATTCCATTTCGCCGCCCCGCTTGCTTCGGCTCGTCCCCAATTCCTCCGACCCGCTCGTCCGACGCGCCGTGAGCCCTGCTACCTCCTCCTCCTATCCGTTTGCCTTCTCGTGCACCACAGCGACCACACTAAGCTCGCCCGCACGCGCCGCCGCCTCTGCACGTCGCCGTCGTGGCCACAACCACGTTGGCTCGATTCCGAGCACGCCATCGTCTTCGCCGCACTCGCAGGAGCCCGCAGCACCACTCCACGCACCTCGCCGTGCCCCCTAGCGACAAGCCCGAGCTCGCCTGAACTCCGGCAGCCGCACAGCTCATCGCCGACGTCGTTTCCGGCCACCCCAGCTCCACCCACTGCCACCACGCGACGCGGCTCACTCCCAGCTACACGTAGATACCCTCCGCCGTCCATTTGGTCGCCGGAGGAGGAATCCCGCGCTCCTCCGCCGTGCCCGGCCTCGCCGGCGTCATGTCGCCGGTGGGTTTGACCCTTTTGACCAGGGATTTGACCACCCTGGGTCACTGACATGTGGGCCCCGCCCCCTGGTCAAACCTAGATTAGGACTTAAACTAATACGAATTTAGTTAGTTAGCTAACTGTGACACTGACACGCGGGACCCACTGGCCAGGTTTGACCTGGACCAACCCCGTTGACTGCTGACGTCACCCTGACGCAATGCTAACGCAATAAGTATTTTTCTGGATTTATTTTTATACAGGAAATTCCAGAAAATACTACAAACTTCAAAAATTCATAGTAATTCAACCGTAACTCCAAATCAAACAAATTATATATGAATTTGGATCAGAAAAATCCAATCTTTCCATCTGTACTGGTTTCATGCATGTCAGAACACTTTAACCTTGCTGATTAGATGAAACAAGTTAATGCACTAATATGACCTCTTATTTTGGGTTTGCATTTGAATCCTTGATTCAAATGAACTCAAACCAATCTGTTCTAAGTTGCATTAGCCAAAACACACTCATTTTGCCATGTCATAGCATGCATCATATTGTTGCATATTGCCATGTGATGATTGTGTTTCGATGTGTTCTTTGTGGTAGGTTCTGCCTCCGAGGATATTCACGAGTATCCAACTGAAGGGCAGTATCCCACTACCACTCTGTCAGGCAAGCAACCATTGATCATTTCGATACAAACCCATCTTCTCGCTTCTGCTCTCGTTTACTGCATTAAGACAACAACATTTCAAACTGCTATGTGTTGCGGTAGTTGAACCCATATCCTCTGCATGACCTGTCATTGCCACAGTAACTAGATGAAACCCACTAGCATGTGTAGGAGTTGATTGAGCCATGTTTGTGTTTCCTACCATGCTATGCTTGCTATGCTTAGAGTCGTGTCAGGTCTGGCTCATCAGGGTGATGGACTAGAGTGAATGGTTGTGTCGGTAATGAGAGTGAAGTGTTGAACATGTTTTGGTAAAGGTATCGATGAGAGGCCATGTAGGAGTACATGGTGGGTTGTTTCATTGAGACCGTCCTTAAGAACTGAGATCTGTATGCGTGATTTAAGATTCAGCTACTACCACACATTGGGATCCTTAATTGACTCTCTCGACTTCTTAACCACCCCGTCCTCTATCCAGGAGTTGCAAGTAGTTTCTGGTGTTTGTAGTTGCTGGAGGCCGTGCGCAGCGCTGACCTTAGGGGTGGGCTGTGATGCGGTAGGCACGTGGCACGGTGTACCGGGTCGCCCGTTTGGTGTCTCGGGAACCCTGCACACATCGTTTGGGGCCGTTGAGGACACCCCGGCCGGATTTCTTTGCGGATGGAACCCGAATAGGCGATAAACCTGGACTAGAGACTCGTGTGTTTAGTCAGGTCGTGGCCGACACCCTCGCTGGGCTTCCGCTTGAAGGTTGCCGGGTACATGTCGTGTAGCGGCGATAAGTGGTGAAAGCGTGTGTGAAGAAGTACACCCCTGCAGGGTATAAAACTATTTGAATAGCCGCGTCCGCGGTAAAGGACTACTTGGTCACTTATGCAGTTCATAGACAAGTTAATGGTTACTACTAAAAGACTCAAGATAAGTGTGAGTACCGCGGATGGCCCTCTCGTAGGATGACGAGGGAGGATCCACGGTGGAGTATTGTGATGGTGTTTAGTGGACTCGTGTGCGAAAACTAATTTCTCAAGTGGTGTCTGATAGGATAGTGTAGCCAAGAGTCAAAGCTGGCTTGCTGCAATAACTCCACCACCCTTCTTGAGAATGTGCATGTATATTAGGATCTGTTGTAAGACTTGCTGAGTACCTCCGCAACCTCCGATGGGTTCTATGTAGATCTTGACGTTGACGAGTGACTTGCCACCCAGGTGGTGACCTGAGCTTGTGAAGGGCCTATGTAGATAGACAGGCTTCGTCAAGCCTTCTTTCTTTCTAGTGTCTGTACTCAGACTAGTTGCTTCGGCATGTGCTTGTATGTTTGTATGACTTGAGTGTCGGGTCGTGTGTCCCCTATCTGTATGAACATGTTATGTATGGCTCCCTGGAGCCTTTAAATAAAGTACTTTGAGTTGTAGAGTTTTGTTGTGAAGCCATGTTGTATTTACGCATATCGAGCATATTGTGTGTATGATTGAAATGCTTGGTATGTGTGGGATCCGACTATCTAGTTGTTTATCCTTGGCAGCCTCTCTTATGGGGAAATGTAGTCTGGTGTCTCCACTGAGCCTTGGTAGTCCGCTATAGCCCGGTTTACCAGAGTCCTGCTAGCCCAGCACTACTGCTCCGGAACACTTAGACTGGCCGGCATGTGTTTCACTTCGTTCCTGTGTCTGTCCCTTCGGGGAAATGTCACGCGATGACATCCGGAGTCCTGTTAGTCCAGTGCTACAGCCCGGATTCACATGCTGCTGACCGACATGCTCGATGTTGATTCATGTATGCCTGTCCCCGTAAGTTAGCGCCGCTTTGGGTTCACGACTAGCCATTTCGGCCCGGGTTCTCTATCATATGGATGCTAGCGACACTATCATATACGTGAGCCAAAAGGCGCAAACGGTCCCGGGCCATGGTAAGGCGACACCCGTGGGAATACCGTGCATGAGGCCGCAAGGTGATATGAGGTGTTACAGGCTAGATCGGTGTGACTTAGAATCGGGGTCCTGACAGCGTTGGTATCAGAGCCGGACTGCCTGTAGGTTCGTTGAGCCAAACTGGTCGATGTCGAGTCTAGAAATGCTTTAGTTATATGTAGGGGAATTGATTGTGGGAGGGACGTAAGGCTCTTTTTACTCCTTTACCTTATGCCCTCTGATCTGAGTCATCCTCTTCTCTTTCTACGTGGGTTAAGGACTAGGCTCTCTTCTCTCTATCAGGTTCACGTGTTACTAATCCGTAGTAACTTATAGGATTGTTGGTTACAAGCCTCAGTTCAGTTTCTACTACTATTAGTATGTTGTCAGTTGAACCAGAACCTTGATATGATGTTGTTGAGTGGCTTTGCAAACTGTTGTGAATGTCTCAAATCTTTTCCTAAGCATTTACAACCGTTATGCTGTCCGATTTCTCCTAGAAAATTCTAATGCGTTTGCATTATTTCGTGCTTTCAGATGGCTTCCCGCAACCAGAACCACGTGGTTCGTTTGACTCGGTGCCTCGATGTACCTGGTCACACGGCCATGCTGGTCCGTGTGATGACCGAGACAGGCTATCGATGGTATCCTGAGTATACCGTCGAGGAGCAGTTTCGAGACTTCAATCAGAGCCAATACCTTTGTACAGTCAGGATATACCCTTCCTATCCTGGAGCTACTGAACCCCTCCATTGCTCATATGGACTTCGGGTTACCATCGAGATGTCCGTGCAGGACGCTGCTTACTTGATGATGACTATTATGCGAGCCAGAACTGCCTTGCTTCGGAACACTGACTTCCGCTATATGCCAGCATCACTCCCTAGGGCAGAAGGATACTTACAGGCTCTCTACACTGACTCCTCCCATGAGGATTCACTACTCCGCGCTACCACATAGATGCTTGAGGACAAGGACCATGAGAATCGTGCCTTGCGAATGGAGCTCTTTAACACTCGTTCTGATCACTGGGCCACTCTGACACGGTTTGCACCTGCCGTGCAGGTTGGGTATATGGACATGAGGGACTTGTACCCCGTGCGGTCTGGTCTACCAGATTGTATGGACTGGCGTGATGTAGGAGGCATCACTCCTCCCCGTGGACCCCGTCTGCCACCGTTTGTTGGACCAAGGCCACATCCGAGTCCTTTTGGACCGCAAGCTCCACAGGACCGACTATTTCCAGATGATCATGTTCAGCTCCCAGGACATGGTGGTAATCTCTATGAAGATTACTACGGAGACGTCTGAGTTGGTAGTAGCTTCACTAGTATTGTAATAGTTGTATTCTCCACAGTCCTGCATGACTCGTGGGATACGACTTGGTGTGTATCACGTTCCGGAGGTGTAGAAAAATAATGTATAGGAGCTTGGAATGCCTCCGATGAGATGTAACGTCTTTCACCGTAGTTGTACTTCAGCCTGGGCTTGTACTAAACTATGTACGGTGTGTATGACCGATGGTATATATATGGCAGTTTCTATATTACCATGTCGTGCAAATGAACATCTCAGCATTTCATGTCGTCCATTACATTCTGCGCTTCCTTGCCAGCATTTTGCCATCCTTGTCTAAGCCATTGTCTTGTCTCTCCTAGGATGGTTAATACCCGCAACAACCCTGCTGCCCCGGAGCAGGGTGAAGCCAGTGCAGCTAGGGATGGGAATCTACCTCACCCGCCATCTCTGGCCGAAGTTGTGCTGGAGGCAGAAAGAAACAAGCGTGAGACCAACCGCTTGCTAGCACGCATTGAGGAGAATACTGCACGTCATCAGAGGAACGAATTGGTGTCAATCAATGACTTTATCAAGTTGTACCCACCGACATTCCATCATTCCGTCGAGCCCCTCGATGCGGATGGTTGGCTTCGCAGCATCACCAATAAGCTATGTTCTGCTAACGTAGCCGAAGCTGATAAGGTTATCTACGCTGCCTATCACCTCGAAGGCCCTGCTAGCCTTTGGTGGGAAAACTATGAGGCTATGCGCCCGGCTGGCCAGATTACCACTTGGGCTGATTTCAGTGAGGCTTTCCGTGAGCATCACATCCCGGAAGGTCTCATGGATAGTAAGAGGGAAGAGTTCTGCAATTTCACCCAAGGTAGACTGACCGTGGATGCATACAGCCATGAGTTTGGAAATCTAGCACGTTATGCTCCTGAAGAGGTATCCACCGACGCCAAGAAGCAGGCAAGGTTCCGCAAGGGACTTAGCCCCGAGCTTCGTCGTGATCTTCGTCTGCATGAGTGCACCTCTTTTCAGAAGTTAGTGAATAAGGCCATCAGTGCTGAGACAGGTCAGACTGACTATGACGCTTCACGCAAGCACTCCCGTGACTTTGGTTCTTCATCCGGTTTTGGACGTCAGAAGCGCCGGGTATGGATTCCAAACACAGCCCTGCCACCCAGGTTCACTCCGAGGCCATCCTTTGAGGCGCCTCGCCCCAATCAGCAGTTTGCACCACCCAAGGCCTATGGTGGCCCCGCTGCTAATGCTGCTCCACGCCCCAATGTTGTGACATGCTTCAAGTGTGGAGACACGGGTCACTACCTACGCGAGTGTCCCCAGAACAACAACCCCAATCAGCCCGGAAAGTCCGTTGGTCGTGGCAAGCCAGTGGAAAAGACATATTACGCTAAGCCAGCCACCACTGCACGTGGCCATGTCAACTATGTCTCAGCTGAAGAAACTCATGAGGATCCCAGCGTCGTCCTTGGTACGCTCCTTGTTAACTGCCATCTGGCAACTGTTCTTTTTGATACTGGAGCATCTCATTCTTTTATCTCTGAGAGCTATGCTCGATTGCACAACACCACATTTTGTGACATGCCCACCTCCATGGTAATTCAAACCCCTGGTTCTAAATGGAAAACCTCTCAAGTAAGCCATGGAAATGAAATTCTTGTCGATAGATTGGTCTTCCTTGCATCACTGATAGCTCTCAAGTCCTCGGACATAAACATCATCTTGGGTATGGACTGGATGTCAGCCCATTATGCTAAGATTGATTGCTCTACTAGAACTGTTCAATTCACCCATCCATCGAGCAAGACAGTCAATGTTTTGACCCGAGTGTCTAAGCGTCAGCTCTACTCCCTAAATGCCAACCCTCTTCCAGACCTTGAAGATATTCCGGTAGTCCGTGACTTCCCGGATGTCTTTCTAGAAGAACTGCCAGGTGTTCCACCTGATAGGGATGTCGAGTTCGTGATAGACCTTGTTCCAGGAACCGTCCCAATCTCTAGAAGACCCTATAAGATGGCATCCCTAGAACTAGCCGAGCTTAAGAAACAACTCGATGAGTCCTTGAAAAAGGGTTTCATCCGTCCTAGTTCTTCTCCATGGGCTTGCCCCGTCCTCTTCGTCAAGAAGAAGGATGGAACGGATCGGATGGTTGTAGATTACCGACCTGTCAACTTGGTCACTATCAAGAACAAGTATCCGCTCCCCAGGATCAACGATCTGTATGATCAGCTCGCAGGATCCTCAGTCTTTTCCAAAATGGATTTGAGGTTGGGCTACCATCAAATCAAAATCAATAACGGGGACATTCCTAAAATGGCCTTTGTTACTCGTTATGGCCAATACGAGTACACCGTCATGTCCTTCGGTTTAACCAATGCTGCAGCCACTTTCTCTCGGTTAATGAACTCGATCTTCATGCAGTATTTGGATAAATTCGTCGTGGTATACCTCGATGATATACTCATCTACTCCATGAATGAGGAAGAACATGCCGAGCATCTAAGGCTAGTATTGATGAAACTTCGAGAGCATCGGCTTTATGCCAAATTCTCCAAGTGTGAATTTTGATTGCCAGAAGTGACCTATCTAGGCCACGTAATCTATGGTAAGGGTATTGCTGTCAATCCCGAGCGAGTTCAAGCCATCCTTGATTGGACTCCACCTGAAACGGTCAAGCAAGTTCGGAGTTTCCTTGGCTTAGCGAGCTACTGTCGCCGCTTCGTCGAGAATTTCTCCAAGGTTGCTAAACCTCTAACTGAACTTCTCAAGAAAGATAAAAAGTTCGAGTGGACCCCACAGTGCGAGTTCAGCTTTCAGGAACTGAAAAGACGCCTGACATCTGCTCCCGTACTTGTGCCACCAGATTTCTCTAAGGACTTTGTTATCTACTGCGACGCCTCGCGACAAGGACTAGGTTGCATACTCATGCAAGATCGTCATGTGATTGCCTACGCTTCTCGACGGTTGCGTCCACATGAGGATAATTATCCCACACATGATCTAGAGCTTGCAGCTGTGGTCCATGCACTCAAAACATGGCGACATTACCTTCTCGGTAGTCGTTGCGAAATTTACACCGATCACCAAAGTCTGAAATACATCTTCACCCAACCGGATTTGAATCTCAGGCAAAGACGTTGGGTCGAGTTGATTACAGATTATGACTTAGGAATAACTTACACCCCGGGCAAAGCCAATGTCATGGCTGATACGCTAAGTCGTAAATCTTATTGTAACAACTTGATGTTACAACAAAGTCAACAACTTCTCCACGAGGAATTCCGTAAGCTTAACCTTCACATTGTTCCTCGAGGATTCCTATCCACCCTGGTGGCGAAACCTAACCTTACGGATCAAATCATAACCGCTCAGCAGTATGATAGAGGAATATCTCGGATTAAGGAGAACATTGCTAGCGGAGCTGCTAAGTGTTTCTCCATGGATGAGCGAGGTGTTGTCTTCTTCGAGAACCGCCTAGTGGTTCCCAAGAAACAACAGCTACGGCAATTGATCCTTAAGGAAGCTCATGAATCCCCTCTCACCATTCATCCCGGTAGTACTAAAATGTGTCAAGACCTACGCCAGAGGTTTTGGTGGACTAGGATGAAGAGAGAAATCGCTCAATACATTGCTAATTGCGACGTATGTCGTCGTGTTAAAGCAGAGCATCAACGGCCTGGTGGCACCCTCCAACCTTTGGTTATTCATGAATGGAAATGGGATAAAATCGGTATGGATTTCATTACCGGGTTTCCCAGGACCAAGAGAGGGAATAATGCTATCTTCGTCATTGTCGATCGTCTTTCCAAAGTAGCCCACTTCCTACCTATTCGTGAGAGTATAACCGCTAGCCAGCTAGCTGACTTGTACATCTCCCGAATAGTGTCTCTTCATGGTGTTCCATTGGAGATTAACTCAGACCGTGGAAGTCTTTTCACCTCTCGATTTTGGGAAAGTTTCCAAAATGCTATGGGAAATCGTCTCTCCTTTAGCACCGCCTTCCACCCTCAGTCAAGTGGTCAAGTAGAACGAGTCAATCAAATTCTGGAAGATATGCTCCGAGCTTCTGTCATCTCTTTCGGTATGGATTGGGAGAAATGTCTTCCATTTGCCGAATTCGCCTATAACAATAGTTATCAAGCTAGCTTGGGCAAAGCCCCTTTCGAAGTTCTCTATGGACGAAAATGCCGAACGCCTCTTAACTGGTCAGAAACCGGGGAAAGACAACTCTTGGCCCGGATATGATTCAAGAAGCAGAAGAGCAGGTTCGCATTATTCGTGAGAAATTGAAAACAGCCCAATCTTGTCAAAAGAGTCAATATGACCGCAAACATAAGCTCATGATTTATGAAGTTGGCGAGAAGGCTTACCTTCGGGTTACTCCTTTGAAGGGAACCCATCGATTCGGTATCAAGGGTAAATTGGCTCCTCGTTACATTGGACCCTTTCGCATTCTTGCCAAACGAGGAGAAGTTGCCTACCAATTGGAACTACCTCCGCATCTCTCCAGAGTTCATTATGTCTTCCACGTTTCTCAACTCAGGCGTTGCTTCTCGGATCCTATCCGTGGAGTGGACCACGAAACGCTTGACCTCCAAGATAATCTCACATATCGAGAATATCCCGTTCATATCCTTGACCAAGCCGAACGTACCACTCGACGCCAGAATATCAAGTTTCTCAAGGTTCAATGGTCACACCATTCCGAGAAAGAAGCTACTTGGGAAAGGGAGGATCGTCTTCGACTTGAGTACCCCACCTTCTTCCCGAAGGATCCTAAATCTCGGGACGAGATTCTTTTGAGTGGGGGTGAGTTGTCACACCCTAGCTAGTTCATGCATTAGAGTGTTGCATCATGTTTAAACTTTTCCAGAAACTTGAAATGGGGATGATAGAACCCCCAGCACCCCCCTGGAAACAACTAGGGTTTACTAAAAATCTTTTTCAATGAACCTGAAATGCCCTTCTAAAATGTCCATTTTTGTCTTGGGTTAGAACCTCTGCCAAAACTGGTTCACATTTTTCTAGGTCATCATAAGGTCATTGAATTAAATCATATGTAACTTGCATTTGGGCATTTAAATGCTAGTAAATATTTTAAATGTCCAAATAATCCCAAACCGAAATGTTCCATGTTGGATATACTCTATACAGTGGGCATGAGCAGTTTGGTGATTTTTGAAAGTGCCTAGGTATTTTTAGAAAAGCCACAAACTTGCAGAAATAAAGAAAACAGAAATAAAAGCGAAAACAAACTTACCTGGCAAAGCCACCAGCAGGCCCACCTCGCGGCCCAGCACTGTGCTGGCCCGTGCCAGCCAGCTGCTTCGTCCCCGCCAGGCAGGCAGGGAGGTGACGCCGGCATGCGCGAGCTCACCACGGCGCCAGCTGCTTGCCGCTCGAGTTGTTGGACGCCTGGACGTCCTCCACATCGTCGCCCCGACCCCCTGGACACCTCATTCTCCCCCCTGCGCCTCTTTCTCGCTCTCTCCCCACCATGGCCGACGCAGCCGTAGCCGCACCGCCGACGTAACCGCGGCCACTGTCGCCTCCTCGTCGCCCCACCCTGTCCAGCAACTCCGCCACCGTCCTCTCCATCGAGCAGATCGAGCCCTGAGCGCTCGTTCGCCCTGAAGCGACCGCACCAACCTCGTATTCAACGCCCGTCGTCGGAGATCCATTTCGCCGCCCCGCTTGCTCCGGCTCGTCCCCAACTCCTCCGACCCGCTCGTCCGACGCGCCGTGAGCCCTGCTACCTCCTCCTCCTATCCGTTTGCCTTCTCGTGCACCACAGCGACCACACTGAGCTCGCCCGCACACGCCGCCGCCTCTGCACGTCGCCGTCGTGGCCACAGCCACGTTGGCTCGATTCCGAGCATGCCATCGTCTTCGCCGCACTCGCAGGAGCCCGCAGCACCACTCCACGCACCTCGCCGTGCCCCCTAGCGACAAGCCCGAGCTCGCCCGAACTCCGGCAGCCGCACAGCTCATCGCCGACGTCGTTTCCGGCCACCCCAGCTCCACCCACTGCCACCACGCGACGCGGCTCACTCCCAGCTACACGTAGATGCCCTCCGCCGTCCATTTGGTCACCGGAGGAGGAATCCCGCGCTGCTCCGCCGTGCCCGGCCTCGCCGGCGTCATGTCGCCGGTGGGTTTGACCCTTTTGACCAGGGATTTGACCACCCTGGGTCACTGACATGTGGGCCCCGCCCCCTGGTCAAACCTAGATTAGGACTTAAACTAATACGAATTTAGTTAGTTAGCTAACTGTGACACTGACACGCGGGACCCACTGGCCAGGTTTGACTTGGACCGACCCCGTTGACTGCTGACGTCACCCTGACGCAATGCTGACGCAATAAGTATTTTTCTGGATTTATTTTTATACAGGAAATTCCAGAAAATACTACAAACTTCAAAAATTCATAGTAATTCAACCGTAACTCCAAATCAAACAAATTATATATGAATTTGGATCAGAAAAATCCAATCTTTCCATCTGTACTAGTTTCATGCATGTCAGAACACTTTAACCTTGCTGATTAGATGAAACAAGTTAATGCACTAATATGACCTCTTATTTTGGGTTTGCATTTGAATCCTTGATTCAAATGAACTCAAACCAATCTGTTCTAAGTTGCATTAGCCAAAACACACTCATTTTGCCATGTCATAGCATGCATCATATTGTTGCATATTGCCATGTGATGATTGTGTTTCGATGTGTTCTTTGTGGTAGGTTCTGCCTCCGAGGATATTCACGAGTATCCAACTGAAGGGCAGTATCCCACTACCACTCTGTCAGGCAAGCAACCCCATTGATCATTTCGATACAAACCCATCTTCTCGCTTCTGCTCTCGTTTACTGCATTAAGACAACAACATTTCAAACTGCTGTGTGTTGCGGTAGTTGAACCCATATCCTCTGCATGACCTGTCATTGCCACAGTAACTAGATGAAACCCACTAGCATGTGTAGGAGTTGATTGAGCCATGTTTGTGTTTCCTACCATGCTATGCTTGCTATGCTTAGAGTCGTGTCAGGTCTGGCTCATCAGGGTGATGGACTAGAGTGAATGGTTGTGTCGGTAATGAGAGTGAAGTGTTGAACATGTTTTGGTAAAGGTATCGATGAGAGGCCATGTAGGAGTACATGGTGGGTTGTTTCATTGAGACCGTCCTTAAGAACTGAGATCTGTATGCGTGATTTAAGATTCAGCTACTACCACACATTGGGATCCTTAATTGACTCTCTCGACTTATTAACCACCCCGTCCTCTATCCAGGAGTTGCAAGTAGTTTCTGGTGTTTGTAGTTGCTGGAGGCCGTGCGCAGCGCTGACCTTAGGGGTGGGCTGTGATGCGGTAGGCACGTGGCACGGTGTACCGGGTCACCCATTTGGTGTCTCGGGAACCCTGCACACATTGTTTGGGGCCGTTGAGGACACCCCGGCCGGATTTCCTTGCGGATGGAACCCGAATAGGCGATAAACCTGGACTAGAGACTTGTGTGTTTAGTCAGGTCGTGGCCGACACCCTCGCTAGGCTTCCGCTTGAAGGTTGCCGGGTACATGTCGTGTAGCGGCGATAAGTGGTGAAAGCGTGTGTGAAGAAGTACACCCCTGCAGGGTATAAAACTATTCGAATAGCCGCGTCCGCGGTAAAGGACTACTTGGTCACTTATGCAGTTCATAGACAAGTTAATGGTTACTACTAAAAGACTCAAGATAAGTGTGAGTACCGCGGATGGCCCTCTCGTAGGATGACGAGGGAGGATCCACGGTGGAGTATTGTGATGGTGTTTAGTGGACTCGTGTGCGAAAACTAATTTCTCAAGTGGTGTCCCATAGGATAGTGTAGCCAAGAGTCAAAGCTGGCTTGCTGCAATAACTCCACCACCCTTCTTGAGAATGTGCATGTATATTAGGATCTGTTGTAAGACTTGCTGAGTACCTTTGTACTCATGTTGCTTTAATAATTGTTTCAGACGAGAACAACGCCCCCTCCGATGGGTTCTATGTAGATCTCGACGTTGACGAGTGACTTGCCACCCAGGTGGTGACCTGAGCTTGTGAAGGGCCTATGTAGATGGACAGGCTTCGTCAAGCCATATTTCTTTCTAGTGTCTGTACTCAGACTAGTTGCTTCCGCATGTGCTTGTATGTTTGTATGACTTGAGTGTCGGGTCGTGTGACCCCTATATGTATGAACTTGTTATGTATGGCTCCCCGGAGCCTTTAAATAAAGTACTTTGAGTTGTAGAGTTTTGTTGTGATGCCATGTTGTATTTACGCATATCGAGCATATTGTGTGTATGATTGAAATGCTTGGTATGTGTGGGATCCGACTATCTAGTTGTTTATCCTTGGCAGCCTCTCTTATGGGGAAATGTAGTCTGGTGTCTCCACTGAGCCTTGGTAGTCCGCTACAGCCCGGTTTACCCGAGTCCTGCTAGCCCAGCACTACTGCTCCGGAACACTTAGACTGGCCGGCATGTGTTTCACTTCGTTCCTGTGTCTGTCCCTTCGGGGCAATGTCACGCGATGACATCCGGAGTCCTGTTAGCCCAGTGCTACAGCCCGGATTCACACGCTGCTGACCGACATGCTCGATGTTGATTCATGTATGCCTGTCCCCGTAAGTTAGCGCCGCTTTGGGTTCACGACTAGCCATGTCGGCCCGGGTTCTCTGTCATATGGATGCTAGCGACACTATCATATACGTGAGCCAAAAGGCGCAAACGGTCCCGGGCCATGGTAAGGCGACACCCGTGGGAATACCGTGCGTGAGGCCGCAAGGTGATATGAGGTGTTACAGGCTAGATCAGTGTGACTTAGAATCGGGGTCCTGACAATACGATTGTCTAACATCAAAGTATTGCTTGTCTGTATTATGCATCAATGAGTTCTGAAGAGCGATTTTATTCTTTTGTGTTGTGGGTGCGGCTTGACATGGCAAAGTCAAAAAAGTGCAAGGAAAAGAATATAGTAGGGAATGGTGTTACTCGTCGGGTGCAATGGAAAAGGATCTTCCCTTGAGATTCTGCTGGTACTTATAGTGCAGTAGAACGTCCAAGTCCACCGGCTAAATCTACAAACACAGTATCACCTGCTCCACCAGCTGCAGCATCCACTTCAACTGTACCGACATCTCAATGAGTTACTCATTCATTTGCTCCGCAACTGGCCAGTTCCCAAGCTGCCTTCACACCTAACACTACTTCCGAAGCACTGCTGACACAATAGGACTTGGCAAGATCAGATGAACCTCATGAGCATCAACACCAAGACGGTACCTGACCGAGTCAAGTTGCAGTTGGATGCTCCTTTATATGTGCTCTCACAGTTTGATGTGCACTAACACTTTCCATATTCGTTGTTGAACTAGCACCACGGCGCAAGTGGAAACAGACATCAGGGATAATGCTTGACAGATTAAAAAAATCTAAAGGAGGAAGAATGGAGATCCATTTTGAGGCAGGTTTAAAAAGGCCATGTGATGCTACAGAGTCAGCCAAGTTAGTATCAGAGGCAGCCGTTGCCGTTAGGTGTCATGCACATATCCTCCCAACATGGATCCAGTACAGGAATGAGAAAGACGATACCGAGTTTAACACCTTCCTTGACCATTTATCCATAAGTAATGTTATTCATCGCAATTTGTAATATTGTCTTGCTCTGTCCCATACTTTCTAGCTTCCTCCTAATAAGACTCACATTCTTTTTTCAATAGATGAGGTTCAAGTTTGATCCGAAAGATGATGGAACTAAACAAGCATGCACTCATCTTTTTTAGTCTGCTCTGCGACAGTATCGGTATCACCTTAGAAAAACTCACTTTGAAGGCAAGGCTAACAATGAAATCGCCCAAACATCTCCAGTGGAATATATTACAGATGAAGACTAGACAGCCCTTGTTAAGCACTGGTCTGATCCAAAGTATCTGGTAGGGTATATGTATTTGATCAGATCACATATT
This sequence comes from Thinopyrum elongatum, assembly GCA_011799875.1. Lineage (NCBI taxonomy): Eukaryota > Viridiplantae > Streptophyta > Magnoliopsida > Poales > Poaceae > Thinopyrum > Thinopyrum elongatum. Next base: position 45,778,681 of record CM022300.1, read on the forward strand.
GAACTTGTATTTACGTATGTGCCTTACAAGTGTATCTTCATCTAGGCTAACTATTTGAAGAACAAGACCAATCGTTCTAAAGTGAAATTCCAACAGACAACAGGATCTCGTAGCTATATTGCACACTACGAGGCTCTTGTAAATAGCTGCTACTTCCTTCTTTTTTCTGTGCCATATTATCGTATCTATATTGACTTGTTCCAAATACAGAGGAAAGCCTGTGCAGACCAAAAAGAACCTGAACCGAATGCAGTGCAAATCTTCAAGGATTGCCACACCAGCAAGATGAAGGGCATGAGCACACCAGTTCAAGCCACTATTGTAAGTCCTTACTCCTCCTGCCTTTGAACGCCTTATTACTGTGACGTGTTCATTTAACTGCTTGGTTTGCAGCCAATGTCAGTTACTCTGTTCACTTTTATACGCAGTTGTCTTAACGTATCATTTCACCTTACACGGTTTAAAAGAGATGAAGGATATTCTTTTGGTCTTGATCTGTAATCTAGTTGTGATGTTCACGTGCCCACACAATGATACAATAGCCTGTTTGTTTTATATCTGTTTGCCCATGATATGAATGATGTCATACTATGTTCATCCTACTTTAAACCATGTCTCTTTATCCTTACATGTCAACGAATGTGAGGAAATAGACAATACTGTAGGCATGCTACATGGACATATGTTCCGAAAGTGATTTTATTATGTAGTTGGCACTACAATACATGCTAATGTATTATAGTAGTTCACCAAAATAAGTTATGTATAAACATGAAACCTACTTTGTTTGTTTTTGTCTCATTAGTAACTTATCTGGTACACTAATCTACAAGTTCAAACTTTCAGCAAGCTATGGAACAAATGATTGAAAAGCCACAACCACCTGAAGGTGACGAGGCTACCACAGGAACAATGTCACCTCTTGCTGCAGTGCGTCAGTATCTCTCCACTAACAGTGCAAAAAGCACCTTCCTGCGTAATTCTGGGTTGGTTGTCAAGGTAACCTTGTCCAAATCGCCTACTGAACAAAATCTTCCAGCTAGACAGAGTGATATATCTGTGCTCTAGACACAAGTCCAATCCCTAATGGACATCGTTTCGGAAACAAGAATAGTGGTTGACAAATGTCGTCAAGATATGAATGGTTTTGAAACTAGACTATCAGGCGTTTGCTTCATTGTTCAAGAGCAATGGCAGAAAAAAGGGGATGACCATCCTGCTCCATCAGATTCTACAGCCTGAAACATTAGCACTCAGGTCAAATGATCTGTGCTTCTATACATCTGATGGTGCTTTTATATGCAAGGACTGTAAACTTTATGCCAACATGCCTTTTGTTGTATGGCTGGAATTTATTTTGTTGTGATATAGCATTTATCGTGCTACCAAAGGCTGTAGAAATTACGATGCTATTTTTGTATAGTGTAGGTTTATCTTAGTAATGTATTCGGCCGAAAGCTCCGTAGGAGCCCAACGTGCTAACATTCGTTAGGCCCATTCGATTATGGGCCATAATTTGCATGTAGCCCACTAAAAATATCTAGGCCTAAATCAGCATAAGCTTTCATATTTTTGGTAGGCCAGTGCCCCTAGTGGGCCTTTAACATGCCTAAACATAATTTGGGCCCTTAGTAACAATAGGCCATTAACATGTGTAAATATCTCGAGCCCATAAATAACATGGGCCTTTAATAGGCCGAAAGTGAGATTGGGCCCTGATTGTGCCAAATAACCCACTAGTCATTAGCAGGCCGAAATGTATCTCAGCTCGTGGTGGCCCATTTACAATGCGGATCATTCACAGGCCGAAATTCAAACGGGCCGTAAATGTGCTGACCTACTACACGGGCCTTAAACAGGCCGGAAGTTCAGTCGGGCTTGATTAGTATCAGTTTTATATGGGCCGTTAATAGGCCCGATGTGACGTTAGGCCACATATGGCCCATGGATTTCGTCCGACGTTAATAGGCCGAAAATCACAACAGGCTGGAATTGGCCCAAATCTACAGTGGGCCTCTAACAGGCCAAATGTCAGACATGGCCGAATATGACCCAAATCCTTCATGGTCGTTTATGGGCCGAAAGTTTCAATGGCCAAAAAATGGGCCCAAATGAAGCAGGACCTTTAACAGGCCGGAAACACACCGGGCCGTAATTCGGCCCAAATACTTAGCGGACTGTTAATGGGCCAGAAGTGACCATGGGCCGCGATGATGACAAGTTTAGAACGGGCCGTTGACGGGCCGATTTGACAATAGCTATACGGCCTTAACTTCGAATGGGCCATCTGCAAGCAGGTCGTTAATGGGCTAGCCCGCTAATTTTGACTGGGCCAGCCTTTTTAACCTAAATGGGCCACTGTTGGGCCTTGCCAAGTGTCGACGTATCATAGGTGCCTCCTGTCCATTGGGCGGTTGACATTTGTCCTTTTCGGGTGCTGACACATGGTTTCTATAGCCAATGATAATTTTACACATGGAAAATCCCCATTGGTCGGGGCTATTAACGGTTTATCGGATCCAAACCGGAACCCGATAACTTAACGGCGACCTGTTACGGTGGATGCCATGTGTCGGTCACCCTTGACAAAAGCACTTCTATGACGCGTGATTTATCGTCATGGAAGTGGACACTTCCGTGATGATAATTTTGGTAATGTCATGGAACACTTCTACGACATCACAGGTATGACTATCTATATTCTGTCATAAAATCGTCATGGATGTACATGCATGACAGAAAATGTGGCCTACTGTGACAAACACGTATCATCACGGAAGTGTATTTTTTTTTGTAGTGTTGATAGCTAACTGAGCAGTCACCTTTCTCACGGGCTCTACTTCCGGCCACTTTGTAAACTTGTCGATGGCAACGAACAAGAATTCAAAGCCCCTGGTAGCACCGGGGAAAGGGCCCATGATATCGAGCCCCCAGACCGAAAACGGCGATGACAAAGGGATTGTCTGAAGAGCTTGGGCAGGTAGGTGGATATTCTTGGAATGGAACTGGCAGGCTTCACACTTGGTGACCAACTCAACTGCATCTTGGAGGGCTGTGGGCTAGTAAAATCCTTGACGGAAGGCTTTTCCAACCAGAGCCCTCGATCGGATTGTGTGAGCCGCACATACCCTTGTGTATCTCTGCCAGCAGTTCCTTTCCTCCTTCCCGGCAAATGCACTTCAATTTCACACCATTGGGCCTCCTTCTGTATAGTGTGTTGTCAATGAACTGATACATACTGGCCATCCGGGCTACTCTTTCAGCTTCTTCTTGCTCTTCGGGAAGTTCTCCAGTTTGAAGGAAATGGACTATGTGCCGCGCCCAAGTAGGAGCCTGGGGCTCGGCAACGAGGACTAACGACATCTCCTCATTCACGGGAGTGCACTCCTCAACCACGGGGACCAGTGGTCTGGCGGGAGGATGCAACTCTGCGACCGAAGGGGAGTTGTTCCCGACAAGCCCCCTGGCGGGAGCCTCGAGAGGTTCTACCGGGAGAGGTCTGCCGGAGTCCAGTTTCCTCCTCTTTCTGGCCATTGTTGCCCAGGATACAGAGGGCTGAGTCAGATGGGGAACAAAAGTTCCCGGTTCCACAGGAAGCTTTTGCGCAGCGCACTTGGACAGATGATCAGCAATGCTGTTTTCTGCATGGGGTACGTGCTCTGTTTGCAATCCGTCAAAGCGCTCCTCCAGCTTTCTCACTTCCTCAACATATGCCTCCATCAATGGACTTTGGTAATCCTTGTTGACTTGTCTCACCACAAGTTGTGAATCTCCGCGGATGATCAGCTTCTTGATCCCCAGTTTTGTTGCATTCCTGAGCCTAGCAAGGAGCCCTTCGTACACTGCAGTATTGTTGGTAGCCTGCTCCTGGGAAAAATGCATCTGGACAACGTACTTCAAGTGTTCCCCGGTGGGAGCAACGAGAAGCACGCCAGCCCCTGCACCTTGTAGGGAGAAGGCACTATCGAAATACATGATCCATTCTTGGGGCGCTTCCTTGCCGAGAATAACTGTCTCCAGTACTTCTTCATCAGGAGTTGGCGTCCATTCTACAGTAAACTCTGCCAATGCTCTGATCTGAATAGTTGATGTGCTCTCAAATTTCAAACCAAAGCTGCATAACTCCAAGGCCCACTCCACTATCCTGCCGGTAGCCTCAGGGTGTCGGTGTATCCGTTGCAAAGGGAAGCAGGTGACAACAGTGATCTCGTGGGCTTGAAAGTAGTGGCGTAGTTTCCTTGAGGCCATGACGAGGCCAAAAATCAACTTTTGCATGACAGAGTACCTGGATCTAGCCCCCTGCAACAGGGAGCTGACGAAGTACACTGGGCACTGCACCACCTTCTTCCTTGCCGCAACCTTGGGGCTGTCTCCGCTGCCTTGCTCTTCTCTATCTTGATCTGCATCTGACCTTGCCGGGGTGTGCTCACTTTCCTCCCCGGAGGGGACACTGGGTGTGGCTGCCGCTTCTTCCACTTCCCGCTGCGCCACTAGTGCTGCACTAACCACTTGATTAGTTGCCGCTAAGTATAGCAGTAATGGCTCTTATGGTTCAGGAGCAACCAAAGTGGGGACAGAGGACAAGTAGGTCTTCAAATCTTACAGTGCAGCGTGTGCCTCTGGAGTCCACTCCACGGGTCCTGCCTTCTTCAAGATTTTGAAGAACTGCAAGGCACGCTCGGCAGAATTGGAAATGAACCTGCTAAGCGCGGCAACACATCCAGTCAAACGCCTCACGTCCTTAACTGTCTTGGGTGATTGGATCTACTCGATAGCCTTGATCTTGTCGGGGTTGGCCTCTATCCCCTGGTGGGACACAAAGAAGCCAAGTAGCTTGCTGGAAGGAACGCCAAACACACACTTTTCCAGGTTCAGCTTCAAGTTGATCTTGCGCAGATTAGCAAACATCTCTTCTAAATCCTGAATGAGAGTTGATCTATCCTTGGTCTTGACCACATTGTCATCCATGTAAGCTTCAATGTTCCTGTGTAACTGTGGCTCAAAACCAATCTGGACTGCCCTTGTAAAACTGGATCCGGCGCTCTTCAACCCGAAAGGCATCCATGCGAAGCAGTATGTGCCACACGGGGTGATGAACGCAGTATTCTCTTCGTCTTCCTTGGACATAAAGATCTGATGATATCCAAAGTATGCATCCAGAAAAGAGATCAAGTCACACCCGGAGGTCGAATCCACAATCTGATCGATGCGCGGCAAAGGGAATGGGTCCTTCGGGCATGCCTTGTTCAGATCCATAAAATCTCTGCACAGTCTCCATTTCCCATTAGCCTTGCGCACCACCACAGGATTTGCTAACCATGTTGGATGCAGTACTCCTCTGACCAGACCAGCTGCCTCAAGTTACTTGATCTCCTTAGTAATGAACTGCTGCCGCTCCAGGGCTTGCTTTCGGACCTTCTACTTGATGGGTCGGGCATGTGGGCAGACAGCATGATGATGCTTGATTACCTCCTTGGGAACACCGGGGATGTCAGATGGTTGCCAGAAAAACACATCGATATTCGCCCATGGGAAGGCAACGAGCGCGCTTTCCTATTTGTCATTGAGGGTGGCACTGATAGTGAAAGTACCATCAGCGCCAGCCAGCCCTGCCGGGACCTTCTTCACAGCGGGTGCAGCAGCCTTGGACCTCTTGCTATTGGAACTCTCCGGCAAGTCATCAACAGGTGGAGCGTACTCCGAGGAGGCATGCTTCTCGGATTCCTTGTTGGCGTCCCTGTTAGCTTTCTTCTTTCCTTTGCTTTCCTTGGCAGGAACAATGGCTTCAGCGACCTCTGCCACGACTGCTTCCCGATACATCTTGTCCACGCAAATGATTGCGTCCTTCTTGTCCGATGGGATGGAAATGATGCCCATCGGCCCTAGCATCTTCAAGGTGTTGTAGGCATAGTGGGATGCTGCCATGAATTTGGCCAGAGCTGGAGCCCCAAACGTTACCGGCAATGTGATCTTCCCCTTAGGACGACTCCTGCCGGGATTGATTCCTTGAAACGTACCAATAACCTTGAGATCTTCCTCTGCTATCTGAAGTTTGCTGATAACCTTCGAAGAAATCAGATTCAACCCGGCCCCACCGTCAACCAACATCTTTGTAACCTTGAGGATGCGGATTGTTGGTGAGACCAACAACGGCAAGCACCCTACCGCAGTGGTGCGGTCAGGGTGGTCCTCTTCATCGAAGATGATGGGCATGCGGGACCACTTGAGCGGCCTCCAAGAATCTGTCGCTGGCTCCACGGCATTGACTTCACGCGCCCAATGTTTAAGTTGGCGGTGAGAGGAGTGCAGGGATGCACCCCCGTCAATGCACAAGGCATTAGTGGCTTTTTGGAATTCCTGCTCGCTGGTTTCCTCTTCATCCCCTCCATCACTCTCGTCATTGCAATCCTCCTTCTCATGGCCTCTGGCGGGTTTTCCTTGATTCTGAGGAGCCTTGCCGGGGTGGCTTGCTCCGTCGCCTCGGCCCTTCCCGCCAGCGCCATTCTGACCTTTTTCCTTGTCACGCTTCTCATATTCAGCCTTCTGCTTCTTGACGAGCTGCTCAACCTGATAACACCCCTAGATATCGTGCCCCTTGGTCCGATGGATCTTGCAGTATGGCCCATCGCCTTTCCCAGCCTTCTCGGCAGCTGCGGCTTCCCGACAATCAGTGCACGCGGCAACTTCCTTGCCAGGTGCCTCAGTCTTGGCCTTCTTGCCAGTACTAGGCGTGCCCGATCCCTCTGCGGTCACTACTGCCTTATCCTTGTGCCTTTTATTGCGCTTCTTATTCTTCTTCTTCTGACTGGTGGCCTTGTCATCATCCTCTGAGTCGATGTCAATGCCGTCCTCTTCTCCGGGGAGACTCCTCCCCTCCTCTACTCGAGCACACTTATCCACCAGAGTATAAAGCTCCTTCATAGTCTTGGGCAATCGAACGTTCATCTTGGATCGGATCCATCGATTGCGCACGTTGGACTGAAACGCAGCTATCACAGCTGTCGGGTGGATGTCTAGAATGTTTCTGTGGACTCGGCTAAACCTCTGCATGTACTTCCGCAAAGTCTCTCCTTCCTTCTGCGGGAGAAGCTGCAAGTCGCTGGGCCGCCCCGGTTCTTGATGGTCGCCCGTGAAGGCGCCAATGAACTCATGGCACAGGTCAGCGCAGGTCAAAATGGAGTTCTCCGGCAGGTGCATCAGCCAAGACCTCACATTTGTCTTGAGTGCCAAAGGGAAGTAGTTGGCGAACACCTTCTCATCTCTTCCCCCAGCAGCTTGAACTGCGATGTTGTAGATGCTCAAGAACTCTGCCGGGTTTAGACTCCCGTCATACTTCTCTGGTATCTCTGGCTTGAACGTGCGAGTGGATGGCCAACGGACTTTCCACAGCTCACGGGTGAAGGCAGGGCACCCAACCTCGAAAGGCAGGTACCCGCCTTCGGCGAGTGTGGGCTCGTCGATGTCGGGGCCATCATGCCTGTCGGTCTGGCGGTGGGTGTCACGGCGTCGCTTGATGGTGACACGCGCGCCTTCCCCTTGCCTGTCCTCCAGGACTCGCCGTTGGCCTTGACGCGCTCGAGGGTCGGACGAAGCCATCGAGACGTCGTCGGGTTCTTGGTTGTGCGGCTCCCGCGCTGGCTACTGTGGAGGGGACTGCACCATAGGAGTGGCCCCTCCCGCACGGCCAACAGCGTGGGCCGTTGTCGTCGCTTGGGAAGGTCGTGGCGGGCCAGCTCGCTATGATCCTCCCACCTCAGCGAAACCAATCATGCTCTGAATGGTGGCTCTCCACTCATCCATCTGATCATTGCTGGCGGAAATCTCAATAGCAGCTGGGCCTGCGCCATGGCCTCCGAAGCGGTGCTTGGCATGGATGTCAATGAAGATCGTAATGTCACCCGGCTCCTGATGGTGCTGGTAGTGGTCGCGTCGTGCCCTCGTCGTCGTGAGCTAGTCGCCAAGATGGTGTGGTGAAGAGATGGAGGCGCTTGTGGACCAGTGGCTCCGTTTGGTGCATTGGCTGGGCCAGCTTGCTCTAGGGGTGGTGCATGCCCTATGTTCACGCCTGCAGTGGGGGCGGCTAGAGGATTGTGATTCGCCCTAGAGCGAGTGCCACTGCTGTGGCTATGCCCTTCGGCCGAGCGGAGAGGTGCAGATGGAATGATCTCAACACCCGCACCTTGCAGAACATGGCCGCTTGGATGCTATTGGTGTTGTCCTTCTACGGTGCCTCCTGCTCCTGTTTTGGCCACAGGGGAGGTGGTGACGACGCCGCCTGCATCGACCACATCCCCCGCAATGTCCACATCCCCAGGCGTCCCCGTAGCCCCCATGGCGTCGATGGTCGCGCGCGGTGGGGCCTTCGAGGAGGACAGCTGGGCGGCAGCACCGGGTTTCTTCTTGGGTGCCATAGATGATGGATCCGCCGATGAAGAAAATGATGATGAAGATGACGTGCTACGTACGCTTCTCGGGTTCGCGCAAGCGCTTCCCCCTACCTGGCGCGCCAAAGATGTCGTGGGAAACCACGGCCACCTATGGGGCCATGAGCCCTTGTCATTCGGCGGGGGGATGAGCACATTGCACAAAGAGCGAAGAGCGTCGCGCAGCATGGCAGAGATCACACAGGTAGTTTTACCCAGGTTCAGGCCGCCGCGAGGCGTAAAACCCTACTCCTGCTTTTGGTGGATTGATGGTGGATTGTGGTGGAAACGCAGCGCTCTAGCCCGGCAGGGTTGCCTCAGGGCGAGAGCAGCTACGCGTGTATGAGTGTACAAGGGTCCAAATCCTTTCTATGGTTGCCATGGGCCTCCTTTTATAGATCAAGGGGTCACCACAGTGGCAAATCAGTCATTGTGTACTGATTAGATAGCGAACAGTGCTATCATACCTAACTCTGCAGACAGAGCAGAGCGCATTAAATGTGCCACTTTGTGTCACATCATGGCCTGCCCGGCAAGCCTTGCCGAGCTGCTCGGCCACCTTTTCTCCTGTCTGCATGACACGTTGCTGGACGAGTGTCATTTGGAGGTGATTTCCATAGGAAGTGGCCGCCATGTGGCAAGAGACAGCCACTTAGTCACTTGGGGGCTTGACACCGCATCGATCGATGACTTGCGTTGCTGTGAGGTGGTGCGGTGGAGCCTTGGCGGGGTAGCTTGCCTTCGTAGGTCCCGGGAGGCCTGCCAGGACGGTCTTGATGTTTGCTTCCAGGGCAACCTTGACCTTGCCAGGCTCACCTGCCCGTCAAGGGAGGTCTTCCCTTAGTGGTATCTTGCACTTCTGGCTTGACTCAGTCTTCTTGATCTGCACTCTGATCCTTTAAAGAGCAGATCTCTTGTGCTTGGTCTGGTCCTTGATGTAGTAGTCTTGATCTTGGGCCTGTGCATGGTCTGGGCAACAGACCCAGGGTTTGTTGCACCGACAACGAGGAACTACATGTCCGAAGAATCCTCAAAATTAGAATTGTAACTGCTCGACGAACCGGAATTCGCAGAGCGAGGAATGGTCGAGGCAGAAGCAGGAGTAGCAACATGGACTTCAGAAGAAATGTTGCGATGAACATCTGGCTTGAAGATGAGTGTTCCAGCTGTGTCTCCAATTTCATCATCTAGTCCGGCAAACAACAGGTCAGTTGAACCTGAACACTGAGGGAGCACCGGAGTTTGTCTTTGGATGCGAGGGACAGCAAGTAAATCTAGGTAGTCATAATCCTTCTTGATACCTTTGGCAGCCAGCTGCTTGCGAGAATAATGCTACCTGAGAAGAGTCCAGGAGTGCTTATTTGCCTCCTTCTCATGTAGAAGGGTTTGGCGAGCATAATTATGAAGCAAATTCATCTTTTATTTTTTATCAAGCTTGATGTGGCTTTCCAAAGCTTGCTGAGTGCGAATGCAGATTTCATACAGAGATGGGTTTTCATTACGAGGGATTTCAACCTTGGCTTTCTTAACCTTTGGAACAGCCTCAGATGCAGACGCAGCACCAGCAACATCAACGGGTGCCTTCCCTTTTCCAATATCCTTCACCATGTGGAGAGTGTCACGTACTGGTGGCATGAAAACTTTTGGAACATAAGCCCAGAAGAATTTTTCAAGGATGAGCTATTCAATTTCATACATGATCCATGTGACGCCCCCGGCTCAATCGTGCACTAATCATACACGCAACTGCACACGATCAAGCCTCAGGACTCACTTGAAGATATCACAACACAACTCTAAAACATAAATAAAATCATACAAGCTTTATATTACAAGCCAGGGGCCTCGAGGGCTCGAATACATAGCTTGCATAAAAGCGTCAGCGGAAGCATCAGATATCTGAGTACAGATATGAAACAGAAACAGAAAGGCCTTTAGAAAGGCGGGGCAAAATAAAACACTACGATCGAAAGGCGTAGGCCTCCTGCCTGGGACCCTCTGAACCTACTCCTGGTCGTCAGTCAGCTCGTAGTAGTAACCATCCTCAGGGTAGTAGTAGTCGATCGACGGGGCATCTGTCTCAGGGGGCGCCATCCTCTGGTCGCGACAAACTGATATGGGGAGAAAAGGAAAACAAAGCAACCGTGAGTACTCAGAAGTACTCAGCAAGCAAGGATCTACACTACATATGCAACATTTTCAAAGGGAGGCTGTATATGTGGACTGGGCTGCAGAAATGCCAGAATAGAGAGGAGGCCTAGTCCTATCGAAGACTAGCATCTTCAGAGGTCTTGCAGCATTAGAAGAGTGTAGACAGTACCATATAATGTAGCAGTATCATTAAGTCTCAACCTCACCCAGAGATCCTTTCTCGACTCCCTGCGAGAAAGCAATCCCAGAGCCATACAGTCATCAACCTCGTCCGGAGATCCCTTCTCGACTCCCTGCGAGAAGCAATCCCAGAGCCATAGTATCCAAGTATCCAGTTCTAATTGTATCAATCAGGATACAACTCCGAGTGTCCTTTACCGTAGGACCGGCTATCGATAGAAGTTTTCTTCCCTGCAGGGGTGCACCAACTTACCCAACACGCTCGATTAACTCCGGCCGGACACACTTTCCTGGGTCATGCCCGGCCTCGGCCAAACGACACATCGCAACCCTACCTAGAGCTCAGCAGAGAGGTCCCCGTCGGTCTACATCCTAAGCGCTCAGAGGTCTTGGGCCATCGCCCTGTGCACTCCGAGTCATTGCGTGCAGGGGGAAGCCAGGCACCAGGGGGCGCCGGTCCGTCTCGGCCGCAAGGCTGAACTAGACATCTGATAGAGCTTTTGGCTGATGCTACGATGCAGAACGCCCATACTATGCCCACGTGATGGTTAGTGCTATCAGACCAGAGGCCTGCTCGAATCAAATATCCAAATCGTTAGTGGACTAGGGCTTGCGGTAACGAGCAGAGACTCACGAAAGATGTGACCCCGTCTCCCCGTCTCGAGGACTTGCGGCAAGGGCCAAGAATGCCCGGCCACGCCTCGTATCCATCACTCGGGCACCACACCGGCACCCGTCTTCACAACACCCGCCCCTCAGGCGCACGCGGGTACCCCTCAGGGTCGACCCGCCTATCCAAGTAACCGTGTAAGGTCCAAGTATCCGTGTGTCCATAACATCAGGGGAATCCAAGGTATCACCCTCGTTGAATTCCCACTCGATGTATCCATCAAGGTGAACTCGGAGGAATCACCCTCGCTGGGTTCACACTTGTGGTGTTGTACGACGGCGTCGTTATCGGAAGCGGTGAAGGAGGAATCACCCTCGATGACCACGACCGAACAGCTTCTCTACAGAGTTAACATCAGAAGTGCTACAAGAGGTTTCACCCTCGGCACTCGATAGTAACGCTGAAGTGTCGTTACAACTAAGGGGGGTGATGTGCGGTGTCGGGGCCTGGTCTTCAATCCCGTTGATCGGGTCTTCGAATAATCCAGCAGGGCAATCGGGATAAGTGGGGCCACTGATAGGTCTCTACCCAGCCTATACTAAGCAGTTTAGGATATGCAGGTAATTATCAACAGCAGGTTACAATAAACAGGCTATGCATCAGAATAGGTAAAGCAGTAGCAGCAGCAATTCTAATGCAAGCATGAGAAATTAGAATGGGCGATATTGGGATGATCAAAGGGGGGGCTTGCCTGGTTGCTCGGCGGTAAGGGCAAGGTTGTCAATGGTGTCTTCGGGCTCCGGAGCTGCGTCGGCCTCGGGGACGACGCCGGTGTCGGGGGCTACCGAGAGAGAAGAGGGAGAGGAAACAGTAAATACTAAGCAAACAAGTGCATGACATGTCAATAAGCAGAGCTAGCGGTGTTCTATCGTAGTGCTAGGTAATACCGGCGATAGAGAAAAACATCCGGGAAAGTATTCCCGGTGTCCGGACATTTGTCAGACAGATGACCGGAGAGGGACGGTTGCATGTTCGCTATGTTAGGGACGCGTGGCGGACGAACGGACCGCGTATTCGGATTCGTCTCGTCGTTCTGAGCAACTTTCATGTACAAAGTATTTTAATCCGAGCTACGATTTATTTTATATTAAATTTCAAAGATTTAAACAAATTCTAGAATTATTTAATTAATTAAATTAGAATTATCCGAAACAGTGTATGCTGACGTCAGCATGACATCAGCAGCCTGTTTAATTAATTAACAGTAGTTAATTAGGTTAACTAAATCATTAAGTTAATTAAACTTAATTAGTCTTAATTAATTAGAGTTAATTAGGTTAATTAGTACTTAATTATTTTAATTAATATTTATTTTGTTTATTTTTATTCATTCATTTTTTTTTTAGTTATTATTATTCTATTTTTCTTAAATCGTATTAGGGGCTGGGCCCGTTCTGTCAGTGGCACTGGGTGCGGGGGGGCCCAGCTGGGCAGTGGCCCATCGGGGGTTAGCGGGCGCTGGCGTGCAGGTGGCGGGGCGCGGCGCGCGGGCGCGTGCGCGCGAGCGCGACGACGGGCAGGCGGGGCCAGGGGAGGCAGGGCGGCGGCGCGGCGACCGCAGGCGAGCGCATGCGTGCGGGTGCGGGGCGGCGCGAGCAGCAGGCAGCGGCGAGTGGTGAGGCAACAGGGCGTGCGAGCGCGCACGCATCGGCGCGAGCAGGCGCTGGGGGCGGGCGCGGTCCGGCGACAGGGTGCGAGCGGGCGGCGGTGACCGAGGGGAGAGGAGGGGCGCGATCAGCGCGGTGCTCACCACGAGCTGTAGGGGGGCGGCAGTGGTATGCGGGGAGGATGACGGGGACGACGGCGTGGACGGGGAGGCTAGGTTCGGCGAGCGTGCGGCGACGGGCGTCGGGGGCGAGGCGGCGGCGTCGAGCGGCGTCGGGCACGGGGTCGAGGCGGCGTCCACGCGCGCGGCGAGGCGAGCACGAGGTTCGGCCCGATCCAGAAATGGATCGGGGGGGAGCGAGGGGGGGAGTGGGCTGTCGGGCTAGGGTTTCGGCCAAAGGGGGGGTTAAGGGGGAGTGGGGTGGTCCGGCCTGGCGGCCTGGACGGCCTGCTGGGCCGAGGCCCAAGGGGGTGGGAGGTTCTTTTTATTTTTCTCTTTTGTTTTCTTTTTGTCTTTTTATTTTTATTTTCTGTTTACCAAAATGTTTAGGCCACTAAATGGTTTTTTGCAAAATATGAGACCTAGCCCTTAAATCTCAGTGCATTGAATGCCACTGCAATAAAATGGTTTTGAGTCCAAATGTTTTCTGTTGGATTTTATTTAAATAAATAGGTATTAACCAACCCTGTTCTGTGGTTGTTAGAGTCACATAATTTATTAAGTATATGTTGAATATAATCTTAGAAGTGTCTCTGGATTATTTACAATAATATGAACATTTTAGTTTCTATGTTGAACAACTTTTATTTTCCACTTTCAGTTTGAATTTCCATTTGAATTTGAATATGGAAAAGGGATATGTTACTAATGATGATTAAGCACTGTTGATCATGATGACATGGCATTATCAAAAGGGTGATTACTGTAGTTAACCACTGGGGGTGTTACAATCCATGGGGCATATGGCTTCAATGATTGGGGGCTATCATGAGCACACGCCAAGTTGTGAATGAAAAGATCAGGAACATCGAACAGAATTCCTTGAGAGATGGTCAGAAGAGCATTTCCTGTGATTCCTTTGAGAGAAATTGGTCTGTTCGTTAGCGTGAGAGAATTGCATAGAATGTGAAACATCACTTTGTTGTCATAGGCCAACTTCTTGGGATCTACATCAACGCATTCATCACCAACCAAGTTGGGGTCCATCAGCGTGTGAAGTTGTTCTTCGGACACTTCCCAGTAATGCAGCCTATGTTCTCGATTTTTCTCAAACTCACACCGAGGAAGATTTAGCAAAGCTAAAAACTGATCTGCCGAGCACTTGATCTTTTCCCTTCCGGTTATCCATTTGAGGACCCATGTTGAGGTATCTCCAAGCTCTCCTGAGATGTACAAAGTAGCATAGAACTGATGGATTACCTCTCAACTCCATCCATGATTGAAGCGAAGAAAACCCTTTAGGAATGCATCCTCAAAATGCTCTTTGGCATAGTCGAAACAGGGTATCTCTTCGAGCTCAGCAAAGTTCAGAATCTTCTGATTGAAAATCCGATTCTTTCCAAACAATATCCGGGCATAATACATAGCTTGTTCTTCGGTCCAAAACCTCGGTGATAGCGAAGTCCTTTCTCCTTCATACGGGCTTGTCCCAAAGAATGCTAGCTTCATGAGATGAAGCTGCTCATTGAATGCAGGACCATTTGGGCCATACTCAGCTGCGAATAGTGGAAATGATTCCTGGGGATTTTTCAGTACTTCTTCATCGCTCATTTCCATGGGCCAAGCATCATCAGATGCTAGCATATCTTCATCGATTGGCTTGAGTGGTGCAAGGGGTCTTTTCAATTTTTCTAGAGCAGATGGCATGGGAGCACTGTTCTGACCTTCATTTTCTTTCACTGGAACTCCTTCGGTGTTTTTTTGACTTTCACGCACTAGGGCCTTTTCTTTCGGTGCACTTTCATCGGAGGGAGGCACAACAACCTCTTCGGACACTTGGGTCACAACTGCATCTCTTACGGTTTCCTAGGACACAACAGGTGGTACAACTCGTTCGTCAGCCATGGGCTCTTCAGGTTTCTTTTCTTCCTCTTCTAGCTGCGAAGGAGTAGAAGCAGGAGTAGGATCAACTTCCATCTAGGTAGGGGCACCAGATGAAGCCACCGGGGTGGTATTTCCTTAGGAAGCATTTAGCTCCCCCTCAATCTTGTCATCCTCCTTGTAGGATCCGGAGGGCCCAACTTGCATTTCATTCATAGATGATGAGACTGCCTTCTCAACCTCTATCTCTTCATCAGTTTTCTCTTCTGGGGCTTGTTGCTCGGGCACGACATTTTCCTCGTCGGGGTTGTTTAGAAATATGTCAATGGCATCAGTCTCTTGAGCAGTAGAGGTAGGAATGATAACCACTACAGGCTCTGCTTGCTGCATGAGTTCATCCTCGTGAGGAGGAGATGGTGGTATCTGCTGCAGAGGGGCACTTGAGTCAATGGGAGCATCAGTTTCAACACTCTGAACATGGCGATCTGAGATTGCCTTCGGTTTGCTTGCTCTTGCCTTTGCCTTTTGACGCTTCTCTTCTTTGATTATGCGTCGCGCAAGATCTTCTTGACGCTTAATCTCATCATTCCTTCGGTCACAAAGCTGAGAAACATCCACCTTCAGCTTTGAGTGCCACTCAATCTTCTCATTCCTCATAGCACTGAGAGCTTTTGTGATCTCAAGAATTTCTTTGTTCAGCTCCTTCCTTTCAGATTCAGTGCTGGCATCTCTTCTCATTTGCTTGATGGTTTTCTTATCCTCGACTGCTAGTTTCAGCTTCTTGGTAATCTTCCTCAGATCAATGAAATGTTTTGTTACCAGCTTGGTAACATCATCAGGAAGGCCCAAACTGCTCAAATCATCAGTTTTAGCATCATAGGCAGCACTTCCAATGATGTCAATCATGAAAGCAAAGTCATATTTCTGTTCCTCTGTGGAAGCAGGAACATTGGTTTTGGCTTTCTTTACAGAAGCAGCGGCTCTCCCTTCGGGTAATAGCTTTCTCTTCGCAGACGGGGCAGCAGAACTCGAAGGTTTGTCAAAGACTGGAGCAGGTGCAAACCTTCGTGACATTCTCAATAGCGGTGAAATTTTCGCTAATGAGGTAGTTTGATATGGCTTGTCAAGAAGAGCTCGTTGATCATACATTTGTATTTCATTGGGAGCATCTTCATCGGAGGTCTCATCAGACGAGGCAGAAGCTGCCTTCTTGGATTTTCTGGCAACAGATTTCTTTCGGGAAGCTCGAGGGGAAACTGTCTTTCTTGCTTTTCTTTCCTTTCGGGCAGAGGCCCGATCCTTCTTCTCTTGAACATCTTGCTGGGTCAACTCAACGTTCTTTCTTCGACCTGATTTTTCTTTGCGTCCTTGGCCTCACACTTGGCTTTGGCCTTGGCTCTCTTTCCCACTTCTTCGGGAAAATCAGCAATTGTCTTGAGACAGTCAGCATGAGCATTTTCAGGTTGAGGTGGCCTTACTTTTTCATCATTTGGGCCTAGGTAGCCCTCAGCAATGCAGTCATTCCAAGGCGGAGTGAATGCAAACAAGATCTGATATTTCTTTCGGACATTCTCATAGTTGAACCATTTCTTCACCCAATGATGGTGAATCTTCTGCAGCCTGTTATTTCTTTTGGTTGCGGTTTCAACTCTAGGTGGAGTTTTATAAGTATCGGGATCAGACATCTCAGCAGCTGTGTTCCTTTCTCTACCACGACCACCCTTCTTGGGATTTCCATCAGAAAATATGGTCTTTGAGTCGGTGATCTGTTCATCCTTGGGCTGACTGTAAGCCGAGGGAATATCATCTTCCTCTTCTTCAGATTCTGACTCGGATTTCTTCTTCGGCACCTTTGGTGGCTTTGATGGTTTTGCTGCACCAATCAATCTCTTTCGTCCAGCCAATCAAGGCACCTGAGGGATTTCCTCTTCAGAACCAGATGGCTCTTTCGAGCTTTGTGCCATGACCAACCTGAGAGAAAAACAAAACAATGCGAGGGAAAACCGGAAAGGGTCACAAACATGCACAGAAGCAATTTTGACTGAAAATAGAAAATTTTCCGGAAGCAGCAAAGGAATCCATGGCATACATATTTGGAAGATATCATCGATAGAATTGCAACATACCACAAGGCAGAGTAACAACTCATCTAATCTTTCGAAGTACTACACATGAACCCTAGATCTCAGATAGCTAGTACGAGGGAAAACTACAACCGTACCAGTCACAACTTAGGGAACCCTAAAGATCTACCGCAAGGAAATAAACACGAGAAAAACACATCGGTAAGAACAGCCCTAGAATAGAGAGAATAGATAGGGCTAGCTCCAGATCCATGCACCCTAACTTGGCAGCACAAATCAACTACGGCAATGCGGAGATGAGGATGTACCGCGCTGGTGCGACCAACAATGGCGAGGCTTCACCGGAGTTGCACGACGAGCGGCGTCGACGGTGTTGCTTCGAGCTCGGGCTCGGGAGGAGAGCGAGAGAGGGTTTTTGGATGAGCTAAGAGAGAACAGAGGAAGAAGATGCCTGGAGGGGTATTTATATAGCCTCTAGGCAGAACCGCTTCCTCCGAGATCTATGGCCGCAAAGCATGGGACGTTCCACATTCAACGGACGAGATCACGATGGTGAGATCGTGGGCACGTGTCAACCGTTTCCTGTGAAATTCTCAGAAGCTGAATGGAAGGCCAAAGGGTTTGAAGAAGGGCAAACGCCAAAGCAGATAAATGTTTGAAGTTGATTTCATTCGCGAACAAAGAATGTCGGATTGAAATCTTCTTCAAATCAAATTGCATGTTTATGACGGATGACATAAAATGGATGAGAGAAAATGGAGGGATAACAGGTTCCAAATCAAAACACTCAGCCAACTGAAAGAAAACACAAAACCAAATAGCTCTGAGTGAGTTGACATTCAGACAAAACTCAAACACAATGAAAGACAAAGCGACGAAGGAAAAACATACTGAACTAGCACCAACAATATAGATCTCAGGATAAAGGATAAGTGAGAGGAATTCCTGAGATATCATCTACAAGAAAAAAGGGTTAGTTCTTTTTCGCAACCCACGCTCGCGTGGTCAACAAGGGTCTCATTTCCTTCATTTGAGCAGGAACATTCTTTCGTCGAGATCTGTAAGACACCTGTGCACTTCGAGAATAATCATAAGAATAAGCATTGAAGTTATTTCCAGATATATGAGTATAATGATTTGAGGAGGTACGCATGTACTCCTTCTGTCGAAGGTTTGACCGATACCCATGCGAAGATTTTCCTGAGTTATTCTGAGAATGATAAACATTGTTTCATAGAAAATTGCTCTGCAGATTCAGGTTAGAAGTGACAGGTAGATTTTCAATAATGCACTTCTTCACCCAGATTTGCTTCTTGGGTGAGCCAGACCTACAGTTAGTACCAACATATTGAGCAAATACCTTACCATTATGTTGTTTGAAGAATTTGTAGTTTGAGTCATCAGACTCGTTTGTATCAACAGAAATGGGTGAGTGATATCAAGTAAGAGTTCCAGGTTTAAGAGTTTTACTCTTAGCATGAACCCAAGTCGTTCGAGAATATTGCTCGGGAGTCTAATATGTTCCATCAATGTTGAGTTTCCTTTCAAAACCCAATCCTTCCTTTCGAGGATTTTTGTGCAGAATGGACTTCTTGAGCACATCACAGAGGGTTTGATGCCCTTTTAGGCTCCTTAGCATTCCAGTCTCAAGCAAGTCCTTTAGCCTGCAATTTTCTTCAGTAACAGCAGCAAATTCTTCAGAAGAGGGGTTAGAGATATCATTCATAGTGGTTGCAATATTCTCAATGTTAGCACTAGAAGTTTCTGCATGAGAATCAGCATTAATACGTTCTAGGCATTTTAAGCAAAGAGGCACAAAATCATCAGGAAGTCGAACAGATTGCTCAGCGAAGAGAGAAGCCTTTTCTTTTGCAAGCGCATTATGAGATTCTTTCAGAGATTCGAATTCTTGATTCCTATTAAGGAGTTCATCAGATAAACTCTCGAAGTCAACTAAAAGAGAATCATATTTGTTAGAAAGATCATCAATAGTTGAAGAAAAAGCGTCATGCTCTTCCATTAACTTTTGATTCTTCTCCATCTCTTTGACCAGTAATCCTTCAGTTTTCCTAAGATTCTTCTCAAGCATTTCAAGTTCATCATGTTGAGATTTTGCAATCTTGACCAGTTTAGCATAGGCAATATATTCAGGGGAATATCCGCTCATGGATTTTTGGTGTTTTGCTGATACCTGATCCTGATCCTTAGATGATTTTTCCATAAGACAAAATGCGATTGGTTCATCATCACTTGAAGCATCATGATCAATATCTAATTCGAGTGAATTCTTAGATGATTCATAGGCAATGAAAGCATTGCTTCTTCCAATCCTTCTGTAGAATTTTTCATCATCGGATTCAGAGTCTGTCGCTTCTTCTTTAGAGTCCAGGGTCATATCAGCACACACTCTATTCAGCTGTGAAATTCTCTTCATATTTGACTCGATGGTTGCTCTAGCTTTCATGTCAGTGACTGGTCTCGTTGAAGAAGAAAATGGAGATTCATTCTTCTTCGGGAGCTTAGTGTGACGATCCATTAGAGAGAATCCACTGCAGTGAAGATATTTCCATCTGTTGCTAGGTTTTTCTTCCCAGCAGGGACAGTCTACAATGAGATGACCGAATTGTTTGCACTTGAAGCACTTCATTTCTTTCGGAGATAACCTTCTTGATGATTCAGGTAAGACAGATTCGTCATCATTAGTGAGGCATAGATTTTGTCTTCTGA
Organism: Thinopyrum elongatum; assembly: GCA_011799875.1. NCBI lineage: Eukaryota > Viridiplantae > Streptophyta > Magnoliopsida > Poales > Poaceae > Thinopyrum > Thinopyrum elongatum. Next base: position 45,798,562 of record CM022300.1, read on the forward strand.
GATCACTTAGCGTGTCTGTTAGCATCTCTAGTTCTCTAGTGATGGAGTGTTGATTCTCAATATCTTCTTCTTCTTCTGAGCTGCCATAGTGTGAGAGAATATCTTGTTCACCTTCTGAAGAAGATTCTTGATCAGCTTTTTCAAGTTCCATCTTTTCTTCGTGAATGGACAACAGCGTCATGATCTCAACATAGTGAAGTTCTTCATAGTCTGGTCTTTGTTTGATTTCAGCTATGATGGGATCTAAGGTTTCATCAAGAGCGCTCAGAAGCTTGTTGACCATATCTCTATCAGTGATATCAGTTACTCCTCGTTGATGAATTCTTTCGACAATGTTTGTCAATCGATCAGTGAGTTCCATAGCATGCACTTTCCTTACATAGACTTCTGAAACCAGCAAACATAGCACGAAGTTGCTTGGTAGTGTCGAGCTTTTGTAACCGAAAGAAAATGTCTTTCGAGAGACTACCGCAGATGATATCTTTTGCTTGAACATCCAACTGCAGATTGGCTTTTTCATCGGAGTTTGGATCATTCGGTTGCTGAATAGTGAAGCCACTTTCCACAATGTGCCATAGATCATAGTTGATGGCTTGAATTCTGATTCTCATTCTTTCCTTCCAGTGGAGATAGTCATTTCCATCATAGATAGGAAATCTTTCAGAGTGCGAGGATCTACCTGCATATGACATACTCAAAACTCCAAGGATGTTAGACCTTTAATAAAAAGAGACAGGGAGTACCTACTCTGATACCAATTGCTAGGATTGAGAGTATATCGACCAGAGCGGGGTGAATGGGAGATTCAAAAATTATTTAGAATGTTTTGAAATGATCCCAAACACAACAGCGGAAATAAGGTTCGGTACAACAGAACCAAGTCAATGTTCATCTTCAGAAGCATATTCCTCGATGAAAGAAGTGATAACAGTACGAGCTTGGGAAATCATGGGTTTAACTACGATGACAGTAACGCAACATGCAAATAGATGTAGAAGAATGAGGCACAACATGATACGGGTGGTGAGAGATATGAAATGAAATGAGATATAACAAATAACTCAAGTGAATGACAACAGAGACATATGAGAAAGTAAAACTACACTGAATGATAATGATCAGATAAACTATCGACACAAAGCACGAATGTAAACTACTGAAGGAATTGCAGTAAGGTAGATTTAACCAGTGGTGCTCGATGGCGATAGAGAGATTTGGTAGACCAGTTCACCCTTCTGCTAAAGGGCTATGTCTGGTTGGAGGGGATGTGACCTAACATGGAAGATAAACTCTCTTCAACCTATTCTCCTTTAACTCGAAGCTGATTAGACTTCAGTTGATTTCACTTGTGGTAGATCCTTGTTGGCGATCTCCAAACCTTCGATCGACCTTCGTGAACCACAAGCACTCTTGGTTGCTGAAGATCTAGCTCGGTGAAGACAACAACTCTTCAACACTCAAGTGGAAACCTATCCGTATAGAGAGTGCACAACTCTCAAGAGTAATAGGTACAAGAACTCTAACTCAGAACTGCTGTGATGCTAAACCACTGTCTAAGTTTGGGCTCTTGATTTTATCTCTGTGGATCTTAAACTCAAATCACTCGTAGAGGGGGTGCTCAAATCATTCTTCTCAGAAATCTTAAGCAGAGCAGCCATCGAACAAAGCCGGTGCGGGGTGGCTATTTATAGCCGCAGCCTTCCTTGATGGGAAATGACCAAATTGGACATCGAGAGCAGCCAATGGCTGAGCGACACAAGTCCAACGATTAGATTTTGAGCACAACGGTAACATTTCTTGTGGAGCAAGCAATGCTAACTCCTCGGTCTAAGACAAATCTCTCGCAGCGAAGAAGATCACAGTCTCTTGATGGCAAGTATTTGCTCGAAACACAAAGAGATTTCTCTCGCAACTTTCATAGGTTATGGGCTAAGCATCACAATGGATCTAAGCTCGAGAACCTATACCCCTCTTAATAGTACGGAGGTCCTATGACTCAAATGAATGAAAGAAGAACAACGAAAAGAATAATATGTCTTCAATTTGTCTTCGACTTCTGCTCACTGTAGTCAACATCTTTGGACAACATCGAACCAAATGCTTTGCTTCAGTAGTAAACTATCAAGGGGTCAAATCCTTCACATTAATCTTTTTGTCAACAAAACTTCATCAGATATAGCTCGTTCTTTTCTGCAATGCAGATATGCTTCGGTGAAGTTACTCGAACTTAGCACCGAAGACAGCATTCTCTTCGGTATTGTATGGACTCTTTCTCTCTGTATGCACTAGCAAACAAATCAGTCCATACCTGTTTCTATCAACAATCTCCAAAACATAGGAAGGTGGATATTGCACAAACATCTATGAATCAACACCAAAATTTGAAACAGTTTAAGTAACAAATCTTAATTTTCAAAAGCAATAAAATTTCAACATGTCCTCTCCTCAATCCAGTTTTTGTTAGTTTAAGTGGATTTGAACAAATAGCCGCGTAGTCAGCTACCTAGTCAGGTCATGTCATGCAATAGTTTTCTAAATATGTCTTTTCTAGAATTTTCCTATCTTTTTGGAAGTAATTTTTGAAACTTTGACGGATTGATCATTATGCTATTGTTGATTTTACATTTTTTTCAGGACATTTTCATTCTTATTGTCAAATAAGTGTCTGAATATGTATTTTTCTTGTATTTTTTAAATAATTTTGGCAAAAAGTTGAAAACTTCCCCACACTAGTCAATATGGTAATTTTTAGTGTACATATTTCTGCAAGTCAACTGACTGTATGAACGAAAATTAGGTGTCAGCGGTTGGATGGCTGAGTTTGGTTTGGTCAGTGAAAAAGAAAAGCCGAGGCACGTTCCCTTGGGTTTGCAGCGTGCCGGAACAACTGTGTGAGGGTGCGGTGTGACCGTGACAGGCGTGCATAAGTGTACATCCTTTTCATTTTGAACTTGTAAATTGTAACATTTAGTTTGTGAGTGCCACACCCTGGATTTTGTCCCTTTCTTTTTTGTCGGTGCAACAAACCCTGGGTCTGTTGCCCAGACCATGCACAGGCCCGAGATCTCGAGTACTACATTAAGGACCAGACCAAGCACAAGAGATCAGCTCTTTAAAGGATCAGAGTGCAGATCAAGAAGACTGAGTCAAGCCAGAAGTGCAAGATACCACTACGGGAAGACCTCCCTTGCCGGGCAGGCGAGCCTGGCAAGGTCAAGGTTGCCCCAGAAGCAAACATCAAGACCGTCCCGGCAGGCCTGCTGGGACCTACGAAGGCAAGCTACCCCACTAAGGCTCCACCACACCACCTCACAGCAACGCAAGTCATCGATCGGTGCGATGTCAAGCCCCCAAGTGACTAAGTGGCTGTCTCTTGCCACATGGCGGCCACTTCATATGGAAATCACCTCCAAATGACACCCGTCCAGCAACGTGTCATGCAGATAGGAGAAAAGGTGGCCGAGCAGCCCGGCAAGGCTTGCCGGGCAAGCCATGATGTGACACTAAGCGGTGCATTTAATGCGCTCTGCTCTGTCTACAGAGTTAGGTATGATAGCACTGTTCGCTATCTAATCAGTACACAATGATTGATTTGCCACTGTGGTGACCCCTTGATCTATAAAAGTTCACCCATGGCAACCATAGAAAGGATTCGGACCCTTGTACACTCGTACGCGCGTAGCTGCTCTCGCCCTGAGGCAACCTTACCGGGCTAGAGTGCTGTGTTTCCACCACAATCCACCATCAATCCACCAAAGCAGGAGTAGGATTTTACGCCTCGCGATGGCCCGAACCTGGGTAAAATTGCCTGTGTGATCTCTGCCGTACTGCGCGACGCTCTTCGCTCTTTGTGCAACATGCTCATCCCCCCGCTGAACCATAAAGGGGCTCATGGCCCCATAGGTGGCCGTGGTTTCCCACGACTTTTTCTTTTGTTTTTCTGAGGATTTTGCTTGAGATTTCCTTTTCCGTGGCTCTGTGGTTTGGAAACTTGGGAAGATCATCTCTTCCTAGTCTCCAGAGTGGCTTGTCATCCTCAAATCCATTCAAAGACCTTGTCCTTTTCATCTTAGCCCAATCCCAATATTCTTTTTATTGGCAATATTCCTTTTTCTATTAAAGGAGTAACCCTATTTTCCCTAGGTTATGAAGCAACCTATATTTCTGTCTCTCTCAAAATTCCCACATAATTCTCTTGTTTGGATCATATATGCCCCAAATATGTCCAACATTTTCTTTCCTAGTCCAAAAATAATTCATCTATATTCATTCTTCATTTATGTCCAGAGTGCTGTAACACCCCAAAAATCGGGTTATCGATTTTTGTGCTGTTATTCCTTCCTAGCTTTCCTCTCTTGAATTTTTCCTCTAGAATCTGGTGAGTGACCAGGTGAATCCAGTCAATCCTCAGCCTCTCCATGAATTTTCCATGTTCTTGTGCCAGCCATCCTTCTGTCAGTAAACCCCGAACCTCGTTCAAACCCTAGTTCCAAAATATCGGAATTGGAAATCCTGCCTTTGTGTTTACAAAGGAGCTATCATTTTCCTTGCTCTGTCAATCCTCCCAAAATTTCCGGAGATCCTCCTTCACTCATAAACCCTAGATGTGCAAAAATATTGCCAAGTCATATGCAATATTTCTCATCTAGAATTAATTTCTTTTTCTGCCTTTCAGAGGAATTAAATCCAAGAAAATATGTATTCATCTCCAAAGTTCATAAAAACTTGTGGAGATATTCTTTGTGATCATATTGAGCTCTCATAAAAATATTGGCCATAATTAACTAGGGGAAATTGCTTTTTCCTATTTAAAGCCAATATTTCAATTTGGGGCCTTTCCAAAGGAACTACCATTTTGGTAGTTAGGAAAAATCCCAAATAAATTGTGGAGCTTGTCCTATCCCTATTTTCACCATTTCCATCAAAATCACAAGTTCCACCCATTAAATTTTGAGCACAATGCCACTTTGCAAATTCTGTCCAGATTTTCAGTTTGCAAAGGAAGTGCTTGATTCCTTGATCTCCTTGGGCTGAAAATTGCAGGGTAGTACATATTGATATATTACTACTGTAAACCAAAAATCAGCTCAATTCATCAAACCAATATTTTTCTATAATTTTCTTAAGTTTTTGTTCAGATTACATCATTGTGAAGGAAGTACATTCATAGATGATCAAAATGAGCTGAAACTTTTCCAGCTATCTCTCATGATCATATCATTCCTGTCCACAGAAACTCGGTTCATGCAAGCTAGCCAATCTTCCTCAGCAAATATTTAAGTTTCTGTCCAGATCGGAGCACTGTGCAGGAAGTACCATTTTTATTTATGCAAATGGTATGAAATTTTTACAGTGCCTCCATATGCCTAAATTATTGGTCTCCACATAATTTAGGCCATTTTCATCCAGCCATTTGATCCCAGCATCAATATCTTCATTTCTGGCCAGATTGGCACTTTGTGAAGGAAGTACCAGCTAGCTTTGTCCATTTGTGCTCAAATTTTGCCAGCATGACTAAGCTGAGCCCAAGACCATGCCAAGAGGAGCAGTGTAGTGGTCGTAGCACATGTCAACAGTTTGCTGCTGGAAACTTGTTGATCAAGTTCCAGTCACACCAGAGCTCGCCAGCGTCATCCTGCCGCATAGGTCAACCGAGCGATGCGTGTAGAACCCCCTAGACACGATTTGGCAACTAGTGCACCGTGGCATCGCCATGGCCACGCGGTGACCATGGCCAGAGCGTGACAAACGGGCGCTCTGTGCTCGGGAGGCTTCGGGAGGCCGATTCCTGCGAGATTTGGCTTGTCTGGGCGCACCGGAGAACTCCCCACCGCACGCGTGTGCCCCTTGGTTGTTTCTCCCCTCGTCCCCTAGCTCTTGGACGGCCGTGCCGACATTGATTCCCCGTCCGGTTGCCGCCACCTCGCCGAGCTCTCGAACCCCCCGGCCGTCGTCGCGTAGTCCTTCCCTCTGCTATAAATAGCGTGTCCCCTAGCCCTCCTCGTCCACCAGCAAGCCCTAGCCCTTCCCCTCGAGCTCGTGGAGCTCCTCTCCCTCGCCCACGGCCGTGGCTCTGCCGCCGCCCGTCCCCTCGGGCTAACCCAGCCCCGGCCATTCCCCTCCTCTCCATTCCTCGCCCTAGGCAGCCCCAAGAGCCCGCAGCCCCGCCGCCGTCGTCGTTTTGGGTTGGGGAAGCACCGACAGAGAAGCCCTCGGATGCCCAGCAGCCGCCGCGGCCCTGCTTGTGGCACGAGTGCTGTAGGCCGTCTCCGGTGACCCCGCGACCATCCCCGAGCGTGGCGAGGAGTGGCGGAGCCCCTGCGCGCGACGGCCGACCCTGGGGAGCGGCGAGGCGATGACGGCGCCGGCGGCTGAATGCCCCTGCTCTGTTCTGTAGGGGGAAAGGAGATGACCAGAGGAGAAAGGAGAGAGAGATAGGGAAGCGATAGGGTGGGCCCTGGCCGTAAGTGAGTCAGCGGTCGGGCCCAGCCGTTTTAAGTGGAGATGGTATTCTGAGAGTACGCTTTCCCTTGTCGAAAGTGTAATCTAGAAAACTACGCCTTCAGCTATAGCCCCGCCGGCCGAACTGATTAAATAGTGAATGTTCACTCATGAAGCACTGAAATGGACAGTTTCTGTTTGTTTCTACGCTTAACGAACGAACGGCCATTTCTCCGTGACCGTAACTCCGATTGAGGTAAAACCAATGCCCACGTCTTCAGTTCGTCGAGCCCGTTCCTATGGCATCATTTTCATAATGTCTTCACACCGTGGAAATGACCATTTTGCCCTTGCCCTTTGATCAGCCCCTTCGAGAGGGAAACTTTTCTAGCAAATCTTCCCGGAGTTTTATCGCACTTCCACCCGGTGTATTCCTTCACCCCCAGGCAAGCCAACATCTTATCATGAGCTCCGGACTTGCATGATGACTTTGCTTGCACCCTGTGTGTACCGTCGTACATCTGTATCACCTGTTAGTCTGCATTTGCATACACCTGTTATGTCATCTGTAATAGATGTTAGCATCTAATGTCATGACTAGTTTTCATGCCATATCTTGCCATGCTAGTAACAATATTTTGAATACCATTATCATCATAGTACCATGATTTGATCTCATGCCATGTTTGTCAACATTGTTATGATTCTGCTATGATGTTGTTAAGTGACTGTTCACACTTATAATTGTTGAGGTAATGGTGGGATGATGGAGATGTTGAATTGAATACTTAACTAAACTTAGTCGGTTGATCTAGAGTCACCTGTTCGGGCTTATCTGTGCAGCCACATTTGCCGGTATGGGATGGCCTTGACTTGGTCTCGCACCGTGCTCTTTCATCAGTACCACCAACTAGGGAAGGTTATGCATGCGTGCTGCCCTGATCAGGTAGGCGGCGATAACCTTGTGAGCCCAGTTGTATGTTTAGCCTAGGAGTCCCCATTTGGGATAGTTGTGTTGGCCACGACGGTGGCAGGTGTAAAGAGTGACACAAGGGCCACCCAGAACATGACCCTGGGAGGGTATGATTGTCGGTGGTACGATGGAGGAGTCACGGGTTAGGCAGGTTTTGTTGGAGCAACGCTGGTCCACCCGAATGGGATCACGAGGTCAGGTGCTCCATGGTGTGGGTAAAGTGTGCAACCTCTGTAGAGTGTAAAAATCTATTCGAATAGCCACGTCCATGGTATTGGACAGCCCGTCCAGACCTCCCTAGGTGGTCAACCGTAACAATGATAATAATGATGGAAGGACTTATCTTATGTTGGAAGTGCCCAATAGATCCTGAGTATTTGAGGGTTGTGGGACAACCCGGAAGAGAGTAAGTTGCTATTTGGTAACAGTAAGCACTTTACGCACCTAATATGTTCATTGCCATGCTATGTTATGTAGGGTATAAGCTAGATCCATGTTATGCCATGCTTGATCCATGTTTTCCTATTAATCTCATGCCATGTTTAGAATAAATCCTTATAATAGCATAGGGCTTTCTTTGTCATCTGCTTGTTTGGATGCTATGTATTTGGTTGTCTTGCGAGTACATTCAAAGTACTCACCTGGCCTTGCACGTGGCCAGTTGCAGGAAAAGATCCGTCGTGCTAGATCGTAACCCAGCCAGTCCTGTGTGTTGTGGAGCCCAGCCAGAGACATCACTGCCACTGAACCAAGACCTTCGCTGCCATTTTAGTTAGCCTTGGAGCTATGTAATATTGTTGTAAGCAACAGTATTGTAATACTCCATTTTATTTAATAAAGCATTTTTGTGCCTGGAATTACTGTATCATGTCTTTGACGTGCGCCAGGTCTTATCCTGGGGCTGGCGTGCGTCGACCCTCTATCGGGGTGCCACAGGACATGGTATCAGAGCCAGGCTGGCTGTAGGTTACCCTAGCATCAAACCACCCCTATTTCCAACCGGTAGTGAGCCATTAGAGTTGACCCATCGATGGTATTCGACATGGCCACTGATGATCAACAGGCGGTGCAGTCGGATTGGACGTGCCCCTACCCAGCTGTCCGCCCACCCAGCCATCATGGATTAGACCACGACCTTACCCAGTTGTCGGCCGTGCCGATGTATCTTCTACCTGGCACGAGAAGGATCCAGGCCATGCTGGTGTGTCCCAGCCCGACTGCCTATTTAACCCCTCCCACCTGCGAGTCGCAGCTCTCTCCATTCAGCAAGCCACATCCCCGCAAGAGAACCCAGGCTAGCATTCTCAAACCCGTAGCCATGGCTAGTTCTTCCAGAACACCCACTTTCCATAGCCGAATTATGGCTGATGGTTATCCCGGCTTTCCTCCCATCCTTTCGAGTATGCTCACCCAAGCCCTTGGCCGTAGTACTCCTTCGCTGTATCTGGTGTTCCAATCGAAACCCGTTCCCCACCTTTGCCGATTCTATGCGAAGGTACATATCAATCCAGGTCCAGCAACGGATGGGAAGCCCATGAATTTTCGGGGCAAACCCATGCCCACCCTCGCGTTGGCTGTCCAGATAGCTGCCACAGAAGCCATCACCCGTCTCCATTTCTAGTTTCCGCAAGTAGCGAAGATGCAGGAGTTCCGCTATTTTCCCTCTTCATCCGACACAGGTTGCGAGTTCTCCAGTGCAGTTGGAGACGCTGACCCAGCAATAGCTTGCCTGGTTTAGTTCATTGCAGCCCAGGGACTACTGCTCTCTAGCATTCTTAGAGAGTTCAACGCCATTGACCGTGACACCACACGGGTTGTTACGGGAGCATACCACGCAGCCCGTCAAGCTGCATCCCAGACCACTCGTTCCCTGCTGCCAAACCCAGTGCCACCTTCACAGCTAGTACCACCCTCGCAATCCATGAACCCATGTCTACCCGGCATCATCCACCCAAATTCCATTCAAGGAGCTATTCAGCGACTTCGTCGTCGGGATGTGTTCCGTCAAGTTCCGGCCGCAGCTCCAGCAATTGTGCCCCAACCCATAGAGGTGTCTGACGATGAAGATGGAAGTTGGCTCAGCCTTCGTCCCCCAGGAGAGCCCCAGCAAGAGTAGGCCCATTTGTGGCTCTGGCGGTGAGTGTAGTGTCAGAGTAAATAACCACGGGTAGCCTCATCAGCTCCCCTTGGTATTTCAAGACATCGGGGCAGGCTGCGCCCCTCAAACATCAAAGACAAAGGACCGCCTTCTAGGGGCCGGCTGGTCCAAGCGGCCGGTTGCCAGGAGGCGGCGGAGTCCAGAAGACGGCCATGAAGTGGGCCGACTCCTAGCAGGCGGCTTCCTGGGAAGCCGGGTCCTAGCAGGCGGCCCCTCGCGCCCTCAAAGTTAGCACCCACATAAACACGACGAGACGGGGCATGGCTATAGTACAAGCCTGCCACCCCCAAATCCAGGGCAGAGCATGGCCACAGTGCAGCGTACCAAGCGGACATCCCACGCCCGACGCAGCACTGTGCCATGCTGCTCATGACATCACCCATGGCAGAGGAAGCCATGCTCCCACGACGGGCTGTCGGTACGGCCCGCAGGCAGCTGGCCCTACCTGTCCATGAGAGGCCAGAAGGCGGCGAGCCCTGACCAGTCGGCTCAGGGGGAGGCCGGCTCCTGCCAGGCGGCCCTCCCCCTTCCTTGAAGTTTGTGCACCATTAACCAGAAGAGACGGGGAGTGGCTACAGTGAAACGCCCGCCAGGCGGCGGGACTGTAGCCACCCTCTCCCCGACCGAGCATGCATCGTCAGTGGCACGGCTACAGTGCTACGCAGCCGACAGGACCCGCAAGCGGCGGGCCCGGCTTATCGGCCGAGTACGAGACAGCCGGGGGGACCCACCAGGCGGCGGGCCCCTACAGTCGGCGGAGAAGCCGGCGACCAGAGACACTGACGGCCGGGTCCTACGCCCGGCCGGATCACCATTGTACCCCTGGGGGGTAGGCCTATATAAACCCCCCAGGTCACCCCATGCAAGGGGTTGAGACCTTGGTGGAGAGGAAAAAGCCTTCTTAGTTCAGCACTCACACACATATAGAGAGAGGGGTAGAGCTAGCCTTGCCCTCCTTCCTCCTCTAGAAAACACAGCTCAAGGAGCAAGTTTGTAGCTACTTGTTGAGGTAGTGATCATGCGGAGACCCCGCAGAGCAGGACTAGGGGTGTTATCTCCTAGGAGAGACCCGAACCTGGGTAAGATTCGCAGGCATATGCGGTCTCGCTCACTCCCGCTTCCAGAGCCCGGTGACGTACTTTTGTCCCCATCCATCATAAGCCATCCCCTGGCATATGTCGCACGATACCCCCGACATTTGGCGCCCACTGTGGGGCTAGGTGCACCGTCGTCCAGAAACACATTCTGGATGGGAACCCTCTTCCTTCCTGGCGAGCGTAGCTAGCCCGGCACGCCTGACGATGTTTGTGCTGACATGCTGCGCGGCATGGAAGTTGCTTGCGCCGCAAGCAGCATCGCTGATCTCATCGGCGGGATCCGCCTCTCCGACAAGCCCGCACTCGTCGCGGGCGCGGCCAGCCCCGAGAGCTGCCTCGTCAACTCCCTCGGCAAGCTTCACATCGCCAGCGAGCTGGTCTCCGACCTAGAGTCCGTTGGCTCCACCAACCCGTCTGACGACATGGTCATCCATGCCGACATCGCGCTTTCTGATGCCTTCCCCGGTGACGTGGTGATCTTCGACGACCCGCTCCCTGCTGCAGACAGCAGCGCCAGCACCAGCACTGTCACCGAGGTGCTGGTCATCAGCCACGACGGAGCCTCCGACCAGGCCGGCCAGGACCCGTTGCAGGCGGCAATGCGGGACATGTCTACACCTGTAGCGCCTGGTGCGAATAGCGAAACGCTGGAAGCGTGCCGTATCGAACTCCTCGACAGTGCCAACAAGTTGGCGGCCATGAGACGCCTCACCGAGGCCTACCACCGCGAGATCGACCGTGCCGTCTGCGGCACGCCGGCTGCTGGTGAACCCAGCCGTGCGGGCATGGTCCGGCAGTGCGGCGCAGCCATCACCAGCATGTTGGGGGCCGACCGCCCAGTCTACACTACACCAATGGAGAACTTACGCGCCGCCCAGGCGGCGGCAGACGAGCTGGACCGCCTGGAGGGCGACGAGCATCGCTGCATGACGGAGCCCGTCCAGCAGCTCATCGACGCGGCCGCCGCGCAGCAAAAAGCTGGCCGCCGCGCGGTGGAACCCGGCTTACAGGCCGGGAACCTTCCCCCTCGCCGAGAGCATGGCGCAAACTCCCGGACGCCGATAGGGGGCGCCCGCGACCAAGAACCGGTTGTTAGCCGCAGCCGCACCCGCATCTCCATCGAGCGCGACCAAGACGGCCGCCCACGAGCAGTGGAACGGCGGGACGGTCGTCCGCCTCCCCCGCGCAGGGAGAGGCGCGCCTCCCCGCCGCCTATTGAGCATCCGACTCTCGAAGGCCGGCTGGGCCCCCGTGAAGGAGTCGGAGAGAACGATACCCGCCACCGGATCGATCGCTTGGCTCGATCCCTAGCGTTAGAAGAAGAAGATGCGATCGGCCCGCCTTGTTTCGGCCCCCGCATTCGCGACGAGCCCTTCCCCAAAGGGTTCTCGCTCCCTCGGGACACCCCCAAGTACAACGTCTCTGTGAAGCCGGAGGACTGGCTGGTGGACTACACCACGGCCGTCAGCATAGCGAATGGCAACAAGCGCGTTGCTGTAAAGTACGTTCCGCTCATGCTCCAGGGCACGGCCCGGACATGGCTGAACAGCCTCAAGCCCTACAGCGTCAACAGCTGGCTAGACTTCACCGAAGTTTTCATCCGCAACTTCACCAGCACCTACAAAGCGGCCGCCCAAACCTCGCCAGCTCTCTCTATGCATCCAAGGCCCAACTGAGTCTACCCACGACTACTTGACGCGGTGGGTTGAACTGCGCAACTCCTGCAAAGGGGTGCATGAGGTGCAAGCCATAGAATACTTCACTGCCGGGTGCCGGGAGGGCACCCTACTCAAGCACCGACTCCTCTGCGACGAGCCGGTCACCCTCGATGAGCTGCTAATCATAGAGGACAAGTACGCCACTGCCGACTCCTCCATGAAGTCGGAGCTCTGAGTGGACGCGTCAGGAAAGATGCTCCCTCCGGCCCCTCAGAGGCCGGCTGGTGATTCCAGTCGGCACCAACAGTCAAACGACAACAAGCACAAGGCCCAGCAGCCGGCTACCACCAGCCGGCAGGTGGCGACGGTCGAAGACCAGCAGCCAGAAGAGCAACCCTGCCCCAAGCGCCAGAAGGGTGGCAAGCCTGCCTGGCTGCCCGCCTTCCCGTTTGAGCAAACCCTTGACGCTCCCTGCAAGTTCCATAGCGACGCGAAGCCATCCAACCACACCACCCGGAAGTGCCACTGGCTCGCCCGCATCACCAAGGGCGAAGGACTGCCTCCCCCGCCTGCTGGCCCGCCGCCTTCGCCTCCCCAGCAGCCGGCGGTCCGGCCGGTCGGCGTGATCCAAGACGAGTTTCCCGAAGAACACGGAGCTTACGTCGTCTTCACCAGCGTGGCTGACGACAGGCACAGTCGGCATCAGCAGCGCCGAGAGGTGAATGCTGTCGCCTCTGAAGCCCCAGAGTTCATGCACTGGTCCGAGAGGCCGATTAGTTGGAGTCGAGCTGACCACCCAGAGGTGATGCCTTCTCCGGGTTCCTATGCCCTGGTGTTGGATGCCACCTTTGCAACAGAGAGGCGAGCTGCTCGTTTCTCCCGGATTCTGATAGACGGCAGTAGCAGCATCAACATCCTCTACCGCGACACCATGGAGAAGTTGTGCATCAAAGAGAAACAGCTCCAGCCCAGCCGGACTGTCTTCCATGGCATTGTGCCTGGCCTTTCCTGCTCACCAATCGGCAAGATCAAGATAGACATCCTCTTCGGAGACAAGAATCACTTCCGCCGAGAGCCAATCTAGTTCGAGGTGGTTGACCTTGAGAGCCCCTACCACAAGTTGCTTGGCCGGCCTGCCCTGGCCAAGTTCATGGCGGTTCCCCACTACGCCTACCTCAAGATGAAGATGCTGGGTACCAAGGGCATTATCACTGTAGCCGGCGACTACCAGAAGTCTGCCGAATGTGCCGCGGCCAGCAGTCGACTGGCCGAGTCCCTTGTGATTGCTGTCGAGAAGCGGCTCCTTGACCGGGTTGTGGCCATGGCCGGCAAGCAGCCGGACCTGTCGCCAGATCCCAAGGAGTCAGAAGCTCAGGGCTCTTTCCAGCCGGCAAAAGAAACCAAGAAGATACCCTTGGACCCGGAGAAGTTCGCTATCATAGGAGCCTACCTTGACAGCAAATAGGAAAGCGAGCTCATTGATTTCCTCCGTGAGAATCGGGACATCTTTGCATGGTCTCCAAAGGACATGCCATGTGTTCCGACGGATTTCGCCGAGCACAAGCTACACGTCAGAGCAGATGCAAAACCAGTCAAGCAACCCCTCCGCCGCCTGTCGTAGGAGAAGAGAAAAATTGTTGGTGAAGAGATAGCCCGGCTTCTAGCAGCCGACTTCATTATGGAAGTGCTCTTTCCAGAGTGGCTTGCCAACCCAGTTCTTGTACTGAAGAACAACAAATGGTGCATGTGTATTGACTATACCAGCCTCAACAAAGCTTGCCCCAAAGATCCATTTGCCTTGCCTCGGATTGACCAAGTGATAGACTCCACAGCCGGATGCGAGCTGCTGAGTTTTTTGGATGCCTACTCAGGGTACCACTAGATCAAGTTGAACCCGGACGACCGCCTGAAGACCGCCTTCATCACACCATTCGGAGCCTTCTGCTACCTGACCATGACATTCAGCTTGAGAAATGCCAGTGCCACGTTCCAGTGTTGCATGCAGAAGTGCCTCCTCAAGCAACTCGGCAGAAATGCCCACGTCTATGTAGACGATATTGTGGTGAAGACGGAGAAGCGCGGTACCCTCCTGGAAGATCTCAAGGAAACTTTTGATAATCTGCGCCGTTTTCAAATCAAGCTCAACCCAGAGAAGTGTGTCTTTGGAGTACCAGCCGGCCAGCTCCTCGGTTTCCTTGTCTCAGAGCGCGGCATAGAGTGCAACCCTGTCAAGATCAAGGCCATCGAGAGGATGGGGAGGCCCACCCGACTGCGAGACATTCAGAAGTTCACTGGCTGCTTGGCATCCATCAGCCGCTTCATTAGTCGGCTGGGCGAGAAGGCTCTTCCCCTGTACCAGTTGATGAAGAAAACCACTCATTTCTAGTGGAACGACAAGGCGGATGAGGCTTTCCTCCAGCTCAAGAAGATGTTGACCACGCCGCCCGTTCTGGCCGCTTCGGCTACCAAGGAGCCCATGCTTCTTTACATCGCCGCCACCAGCCGGGTGGTCAGCACAGTCATGGTGGTAGAGCACCAAGAGGACGGCAAGGCACAGCCGGTCCAGAGGCCCGTGTACTACTTGAGTGAGGTGTTGTCAGCCTCCAAGCAGAACTACCCCCACTACCAAAAGATGTGCTACGGCATGCACTTTGCCGCCAAGAAGCTCAAGCCATACTTTCAAGAGCACCCCATCATGGTTGTCTACACCGCTCCACTTGCGGAGATCATAGGCAGCAGAGACGCGTCGGGCCTGGTGGCCAAGTGGGCCATCGAGCTGGCCCCCTACACCATCTTCTACCAGCCTCACACCGCCATCAAGACCCAAGCACTGGCCGACTTCCTCGTCGACTGGGCCGAGACCCAGTACCTGCCGCCTGCTCCAGACTCCACTCATTGGCAGATGCACTTTGATGGCTCGAAGATGCGCACCGGTTTGGGAGCTGGCATCGTCCTCACCTCTCCCAAAGGCGACAAGCTCAGATACACGTTGCAAATCCATTTTGCCGCCTCCAACAACGTGGCCGAGTACGAGGCACTAGTACACGGACTCTGGCTGGCCAAGGAGATTGGCATCCACCAGATTCTATGCTACGGTGACTCGGACTTGGTGGTCCAACAGTCGTCTGGCGACTGGGACGCCAAGGATGCAAACATGGCGAGCTACCGCTCCCTCGTCCAGCAGATCAGCGGATATTTTGATGGGTGCGAGTTCCTTCACGTACCACGGGCCGACAACGAGCAAGCAGATGCCCTGGCACGGATCGGCTCCACCCGGCAAGCCATACCAGCCGGCGTGTCCCTTCAGTGCCTCCGCAAGCCATCTATCAAGCCTTCCCCGGAATCAGAATCCATCTTCGTGCCGGCTGCCCCCGAAGCAGTCGGATCCGACTCGGGGGCTGTAGCAGCCGGCCCGGGGACATCGGCAGGTGGCACGGGGATTGCAGCAGTCGCACCCAGCCCGGGGACTTTGCAACCCGGCCCGGGGGCTGCAGCAGTCGGCCCGGGGACTTCGCAACCCGGCCCGAGGGCTGCAGCAGCCGTCCTGGGGACTTCACCAAGCGGCTCGGGGACTGCAGTAGTCGCACCCAGCTCGGGGACTCCACAACCCGGCCCGGGGGCTGCGGCTGTCGGCCCGGGGACTTCAACAACGCAGCAAGACGCGGCCGACTCCACCCCACCACCTCCCAACCCAATCGCCCTAGTTTCAGTGGCCATAATGACAGTGGATGAAGTCGAAGCACCATCATGGGCGCAGCCTATCCTCAACTTTCTGGTTAGCGGAGAGCTGCCAGCTGATGAGATCTCGGCCCGGTAGGTGCAATGCCGGGCAGGAGCTTACACGATAGTAAACAGAGAGCTTGTCAGGCGCAGCGTGATCGATGTTTTCCAACGCTGTGTCGAACCAGAGAAAGGCAAGGCAATCCTCAGAGACATACACCAAGGCGAGTGCGGCCACCACGCGGCCTCCAGATCCCTTGTCGCCAAAGCTTTCCGCCATGGTTTCTTCTGGCCGACTGCTTTGGAGGACGCCAAGGACCTGGTCAAGAAATGCAAGGGGTGCCAGAAATTCAGCTCCAAGCAACATCTGCCGGCTTCTGCACTCAAGACCATCCCCCTTACCTGGCCTTTTGCCGTTTGGGGGTTGGACATGGTGGGCCCATTCAAGACAGCAAGTAGCGGCATGACCCATCTGCTCGTCGCCATCAACAAATTCACCAAGTGGATTGAAGCAAAGCCAATCAAGAAACTGAATGGTCTGACTGCTGTGACCTTCATCGCA
Source organism: Thinopyrum elongatum (assembly GCA_011799875.1). NCBI lineage: Eukaryota > Viridiplantae > Streptophyta > Magnoliopsida > Poales > Poaceae > Thinopyrum > Thinopyrum elongatum. The sequence goes on from CM022300.1 coordinate 45,815,171, forward strand.
GATATCACCGTCCGGTACGGTGTACCACACAGCATCATCACCGACAATGGCACTAACTTTGCCAAAGGCGCCTTGGCCCGTTTCTGCGCGATGCAGGGCATCCGACTAGACTTAGCATTCGTTGCCCATTCGCAGTCAAACGGCCAGGTCGAGCGAGCAAACAGCCTCATCTTATCCGGCATCAAGCCCCGACTAGTCGAGCCACTGGAGCGCTCGGCCGGCTGCTGGATCGACGAGCTGTCGGCCGTCCTCTGGAGCCTCTGCACCACCCCGAACAAATCAACCGGTTTCACTCCCTTCTTCCTCGTGTACGCGGTCGAGGCCGTCATCCCAACTGACATCGAGTTTGACTCACCTCGCGTCACCATGTACACGGAGGCGGAGGCGAAGGAAGCATGAGAAGATGGCGTCGATCTGCTGGAAGAGGGCCGGCTGTTAGCACTCAGCCGGTCTGCCATCTACCAGCAGAGCCTGCATCGCTACCATAGTCGGAAGGTCAAACCACGATCCTTCCAAGAGGGAGACCTTGCGCTCCGGCTGATCCAGCGAACAGCCGGCCAGCACAAGCTCTCGGCCCCTTGGGAAGGCCCCTTCATCACCAGCAAAGCCTTGGGCAACGACTCCTATTACCTGATCGACGCGCAGAAGCCCAGGGCGCGCAAGAGGGACGATTCCGGCAAGGAAACAGAGCGCCCATGGAACGCAAATCTCCTCCGAAGATTTTACAGTTAATGCAGTATGTACCACGCTACCTTTTGTATTAAGCGCAAAGACACCAGGTCCCTCGAGGAGCACTCGGGGGCTACCTTTCTTATCTATATGATAAGTTTCATGCCTGTGAATGAGTTATTTCATTCCTCCGCCCGGCACCAGTTCCGACCAGTCGGCCCGGGGGCTTGCCGCCTTGTACTATGTCAGTGCTACCTGCAGTCGGACAAGTAGTGTGCCGGCAGCTAAGCCCTCTCTTGCCATAAGCCGTAGCTCGCAGAGCGACTGTCTGGCTGGCAAGAGTCAAAGGCAGGAAATGGTGCCCACATGAAAAATGGCTAAGGACGAAAGCACTCATATAGGCCAAGCCGGCTCCTCGCCTAGCCGTCCGGTTGCTGAGCAGCCGGCCGGCCGGCTTCTCACTTAACTTGCTACGTTCTAAGCGGCCAAAGTACTTGCCTTCCCAAAATGGCCAAGTACCTGACCCAGCCAACAGACCGAAGAGCGGTTGTCTGGCTGACAAGGTGGCAGCCAAGGGAAGGCGGCAAAGGAAAAAGCCAAAAGAACAGAAAGCAAGACAAGTCAGAGCTCGACAAAGCACAACTTGTGCGAAAATTAAGTTACATAGCAAGAGGCCCTTGGCCGGCATTCAACAAAGTTTGAATACACCCCCAGTGGGTGGAACTGCGCAAATTTAACAAGTTCGTTCTAGAGACCACAAAAGCAGGAAAAGATAAGATAAAGCTGGCAGCCTAGGCCAGAGGAGCAGCAGGCGGGTCCGGCAGGTTGGTGGAGTCGGCGGTGCCGGCTAGTGGAGTGGCCGTCTGGTGAGTCTCGGCTTGGTCGCCATCAGCATCAGTCGGCGCACTCACACACAGCTCGTTGCTTGAGGCCCGATCGAGCTGAGGCTGGTCGTCCGCTCCGCCCTCCGGTGCGTCGTCTTCACCATCCTCGTCTTCCTCGTCCTCGCCTTCGTCACTGGAGGGGATTTTTTCCGCCGAGTCCTCGCCGTCATCCGGGTTCAGCCCGAACCAGTCCGGCGGCACCTCGGCACCCTCCTCGTCCAGCTCGGGGAGGAAGACACCGGTCTCGATGTACTCGGCGATCGCCGCCGCACGTCGAGTGAGCACAGGCCCCACTGCCACCAACTCTTCCCTGGCCTCCTGCCGGAACGTGGCCAACTGGGCTAGGTTCAGCCCAGGATACCACGCCTTGACGAACTCCAAGGCCCTTCGGGCGCCTGCCCGAGTGGAGGAGCCCTTCCAAGCCTCGAAGCGGCCGATCGCCACCTCTAACCAGTCGGCGGTCTGACTGGGGGTGCATGGAGCTTGGACTCCTGGCTAGAGGGCGGAAACCAGCTGGGACCCGGCGTGCTGAAGGCGGCGGAGCAGACGGTGAATCGGCTGCAGGCAAGTCCTGATGGCCAGGAGCTGCTCGTTCATGTTTTGAGGCGCGTCGAGCGGGATCTCCACTCCTTCCCTCCTACGCTGGTCACGCCACGCCTCGAGGGCCTGGCTGACGGCGACGGCGTGTCCAGGAAAGAAGTCTACGCGAAGAAAAAACAAAGATCAGAAGTCAGAAGCAGACTCTTGATGCAGTCGGCAGCTATTCCAAAGAAAGAAGTTTACCATCGATCATATCCTCAATCTCGCCGTAGCCAGCGGCGAGGATCGCCTCCTTCTCGACCCACTTCGAGCGCTCGGTCTCAAACTCGGCCTGGAGGGCGCCTTCTGCCTCCTTGAGTTTCTGGAGCTCCGCCTTGTGCTGGTCTGCCTGGTCCGCCAACTTCTTGGCCAGATGGTCGCGCTCCTGGGCCGCCTTGATGCGCTCCTCCTCCTTGGTGCGCAGCTCGGTTTGGACCTCACCCAGGCACTGCTGCAGTGTGGCGTTGGCTCCTGCAAAATTGAGAAAGAGAAGACAATCAACAAAGTTGACCAAAAAGAAAAGTGGTTGCCGGAAGATCCGGCCCGACTGCTCAGCAGTCGGCCCGAATCTCGGGGGCTACACCCAGCGGGTGCGCTGACACGCCCCCGTGAGGAAGAAGACAGAATGCTTACTCCGGCTTTCGGTCAGGTCGGCGGTCCGCTTAGCCAGCTCCTGGACCTGGGAGTTGAAGGCGGCTGCGCGGATGTTGTGGTAGTCCTGCAACGAAGACAAAAGAAGAGAAAACAAGTTAGCACTCGGAACTTACCTTAAAGTTCCGAGCCGCCTGCTCAGCAGCCGGCCGGAACTCGGGGGCTACACCCAGTGGGTGCACTGGCGCGCCCCCACGGAAGATTGCAAGAATAAAAAAAACAAAGCAAAGAAGTGTACCCGGACGGCCGTTCGCGTCGCCAAGAATGTCTTTGTATACTGCTGGAGGGTGGTGCCTTGGGCCTGGAGCTGGGCCTAAACGTCCTACGCGGCCTTGTTCAGCACGCCCGTCCTGCCCCCAGGCGTCCATTCTGGTGGGGCGGCACTGGTGGCCTCTGCATATGGGGCCAACGAGCTTGCGGCCCCGATCTCCTGCGCTCGTGGCGCCGAGGCCGCCTTCGCCGCACGCCGGCGCCCTGGAGGATGGACCACAGGGGTCGCCCCCACCGCCAGCTCGCCCCTGACCAGCGGCGCCGGTGGCACGTCAGACCGACTGCCTCGGGCCTCGGTAGTCGGCGCTTGCGGGGGCACCTCCACCCTCGGGACGATGGCGTTGCCTCCTCTCCTCTCCATGACCGGCTGATCGTTGCCGGCTCCTCCAGTTGGCGCCGAGTTCTGTGGCGCTGGTGGCACTGCGCGCAGCGGGATGACGAGTTGCGGAGTCCGGCCGCGTGCGGCCTCTCCCGCTTGCACCTTGGCGGTCACGTCCGCTTGGGCCTTGGCTGCAGCCTCCGCCTGGACCTTGGCTGCAGCATCGGCTTGGGCCTTGGCCGCCGCGTCCGTGTCCGCCTGCGCCGCCTTGGCCGCCTCCGCCTTCTGCCGCTCCACCTCCTCCCGCTCATCGCGCGCCTCCCGCGTGTTCCTCTCCGTCGCCTCCTGGAGGTCGGCGAGCGGGTCCACGCGGCGGGTGTTGGCGGAGCCCTCCGCCGCCCCGATCACTGAAGCAGCGGTGGACCGCTCAAGAGAGAGTGGGGCCCTGTTCAAGCAAGACAAGAGGAAACTCAAAAAGAGTTGCAAGAAAAAAGAAAAAGAAAATGCAAGGGAAACCAAGCACTTACGCGGACACCATCGGGGGCTGCTTCGGGGTCTTCTAGAACAGGGCCGCCTTTGCGGCGGCCGTGTTCTTGGACTTCTTCGGCCGGCTGCCGAACAGCAATGAGCTGGCTCGGCGCTTCGGTGCGCCGCCTGGCGGGCCGCCTGGCACAGTCGGCGCGGCTGAAGAACTCGCGCCCGCCTTGTCGGTGCCATGCGTGCGGCGCGGCTCGTTCTCCTCCTCGTCGTCATCCGGCCAGGACTCGAGGCCGCCTCCTCCTCCAGAGCCGCCTGCTCCACCGCCGCCACCTGTGGCGTCGTCCTCCTCCATGGCGGCCGCACCCAAGTCGGGGTCATCCACATCGCTCCTCATTCGGTCCGGCATGTACTGCTGACCTGGATCCAGAGCACCGGCGGCCGACTGGGCCGGGATGACCTGCACCATGGCCGACTGGTCAGACGGCAAAACAAGAACTCGGACCAGCAAAAGAGAAAAAGAGTTGCAAGACTCACCGCAGGCGGCGGATGTGCGCGGTCGTACGGCCGCTTGCCGAACCGCCAGTCCGTCTCCGATAGCTTGTAGTTGGAGAAATAGTTGACCAGCCGGGCCACCTCAATGTCCGGCAGCTCCCATGTGCACATCCGGCATGGGTCCCGGTGCCCGCTCATGCAGCTGATGATGTGAGGCCGGGCTTGGAGGGGAAGCACTCGGCGCGCCATGAAAGCGGTCAGCAGATCCGAGCCCTTCAGACCCTCCGACTCCGTCATCACCTGAAGTCGGGCGAGGGCGGCGGAGGAGGCGGCCGATAGGGAGCTCGGCCTGTACTGCCAGTTGGCGCGCGGCTCGGTGGCGGGCCGGCTATGTAAGCCGGCAAGTTGACGTAGTCGCTTGTCGGGTGGATGTTCTTGACGTAGAAATAGGATTTCTGCCACAGCTTGGCCGACTGCAGCAGGGAGATGGGCAGGAAGCGGTTCCCGGTGCCCGAATGCCGCACCGCCACGCAGGCTCCGCATTGAGCCGCCTGGCCCTTGGTGGCGGTGCCGAGTTTGAGATAAAAGCACTCCCCCCAGAGCTCAAGGGTGGGGAGAGTGCCGAGGTACCCTTCGCACATGGTGACGAAGGCGGCTAGCAGCACCACCGTATTTGGCGTGAGGTGGTGCGGCTGGACTCGGTAGAAATCAAGGAAGGAGCGGAGGAAGCCGCTCGCGGGAAGGCCGAAGCCGCGAAGAAAATGGGACCGGAAGACGACACGTTCATCGCCTTCCGGCACCGGTGAGATCTCTGCCTCGGGGGGACACGTACCCGCACGTTCGTCTCCCGGGGCAGCCACCGTGTTTGACGAAGGAAGGAGAGGTGATCCTCATGAATGTTGGAACCGTCCCAGTCGCCGGACCGTGAGCGCGCCATGGGCGAAGGAGCTCATCGTAGGCGCGGCGCGGTGGCGAGCGGGCGAAGCCGCGGCGGAGTGAGGAAGCCACGGCGAGAAGAAGCTCGACGACGATGGGCTTCGGCAGCGCTTCGGCAAGAGGAAGAGGCGCTGTGGCGGCAGCAAGGAAGAAGAATGGCGAGGGGAGAAGAGGGCGCGCATGCGTCTGCCACCCCCCTCTTCCCCCTACTTATAGCCCCAGGCGGCGGAGCCGAGGGGGCGAGAGCGTGGGGGATCATGGGATTAACTGCGCCCACTCACCCACGATCCCACGATTGCGGCGCCAGTAAAGGCGTGTATTAAATGCCGCAGAAGCCCAACCATCTACCTCGGCCGCAGCGGATCCGCGCGCATGCCGAGACACTGTAGTGGCAGGCCCCGGCCTGCGGCGACGTCTCGTCGCGCGCGTGGGCTGGCAGGCCGGCTTGGGCATCTGACGCCGCGTGGCCGGCATGCATGGGCGGCGAGCCTGGCGTCTGGCTGGCATGCCGCTTGGCCCCCACCACAGCGTTACAAATCGCCGGGCGGCCTGCCTAGTCAGGGCCGACACCTACCAGTCGGAACTTCGGAAGACGGACGAAGCAGGATACCAGACAACCTGTAGTAGGAAGCTGCTGGGGCTTCTCGCCCTTTCAGCCGCAGCGCCCCACTAGCTTCGGGGACTACTGTCGGAGTAAATAACCATGGGTAGCCTCATCAGCTCCCCTTGGTATTTCAAGACATCGGGGTAGGCTGCGCCCCTCAAACATCAAAGATAAAGGACCGCCTTCTTGAGGCCGGCTGGTCCAAGCGGCCGGTTGCCAGGAGGCGGCGGAGTCCAGAAGACGGCCATGAAGTGGGCCGACTCCTAGCAGGCGGCTTCCTGGGAAGCCGGGTCCTAGCAGGCGGCCCCACGCGCCCTCAAAGTAAGCACCCACATAAACACGACGAGACGGGGCATGGCTACAGTACAAGCCTGCCACCCCCGAATCCAGGGTAGAGCGTGGCCACAGTGCAGCGTACCAAGTGGACATCCCATGCCCGACGCAGCACTGTGCCATGCTGCTCATGACATCAGCCATGGCAGAGGAAGCCATGCTCCCACGACGGGTTGTCGGTACGGCCCGCAGGCAGCTGGCCCTACCTGTCCATGAGAGGCCAGAAGGCGGCGAGCCCTCACCAGTCGGCTCAGGGGGAGGCCGGCTCCTGGCAGGCGGCCCTCCCCCTTCCTTGAAGTTTGTGCGCCATTAACCAAAAGAGACGGGGAGTGGCTACAGTGAAACGCCCGCGAGGCGGCGGGACTGTAGCCACGCTCTCCCCGACCGAGCATGCATCATCAGTGGCACGGCTACAGTGCTACGCAGCCAACAGGACCCGCAAGCGGCGGGCCCGGCTTGTCGGCCGAGTACGAGACAGCCGGGGGGACCCACCTGGCGGCGGGCCCCTACAGTCGGCGGAGAAGCCGGCGACCAGAGACACTGACGGCCGGGTGAGGGAGTCCTAGATTAAGGGGTCCTCGGGCGTCCAGGCTACGTAAGGTGGGCCGGACTAATGGGCCATGAAGATACAAGACAGAAGACTCTCTCCCGTGTCCGGATGGGACTCTCCTTGGCGTGGACGGCAAGCTTGGCGTTCGGATATGAAGATTCTTTTCTCTGTAACCGACTTTGTACAACCCTAGTTCCCTCCGGTGTCTATATAAACCGGAGGGTTTAGTCCGTAGAGGCAATCAAAATCAGACAGGCTAGACTTCTAGGGTTTTAGCCATTATGATCTCGTGGTAGATCAACTCTTGTAATACTCATATTCATCAAGATCAATCAAGCAGGACGTAGGGTATTACCTCCGTAGAGAGGGCCCAAACCTGGGTAAACATCGTGTCCCCCGTCTCCTGTTACCATCGATCTTGGACGCACAGTTCGGCACCCCCTACCCGAGATCCGCCGGTTTTGACACCGACATTGGTGCTTTCATTGAGAGTTCCGCTGTGTTGTCGCTAGAAGACTCGATGGCTCCATCAATCATCCACAACGATGCTGCCTTGAGGGAGGTCTTTCTCCCCGGCCAGATCTTCGTATTCGGCGGCTTCATACTGTGGGCCAACTCGCTTGGCCATCTTGAGCAGATCGACAGCTACGCCCCTGGCCATCAGGTCAGGTTTGGAAGCTTGAACTACGTTGCTGATATCCGTGGAGACTTGATCTTTGACGGATTCGAGCCCATGGCAGCCGCTCCCTGCCACCGTGATGAACATGACCTAAATCTGTCATCGGACCATACCCGGGAGATAGCGCCTGTAACTGCTCTGGCCCTAGATCCGAAGCAGATTGCGCCATCCAAGGACGGGAAGCTCAACCCCGCCACGGAAGCCGCAGACTCAGCGGTGTTGGAGCCGCACACAGACCCAACTTTGAACGGGATCTATGTCACCAAAACCTCGGATTCGTCTCCGGCCACAGGTACCGAACTGTGTCCATCCGCGCCCATCGAGCTCGATCGGGCGCCGACTGTCGAGTTCAGCTCCGCGGACATCTTCCGGCACTCACCTTTGGGTGATGTGCTAAACTCATTAAAAACCCTCTCCTTAGTGGGGGACTCACAACCGAATTATATCCGGTTTGAACTGGAGGCTGATCATGGAGAATTTCGCTTCCCACCCACCGCCCACTTCATTGCCACTGTCGAAGACTTAACTGACATGCTCGATTACGACTTCGAAGACATCGATGGTATGGACGACGATGCCGGAGAGGAGCAGGCCCAAAACCCGCCGTTTACTGGGCGCTGGACAGCCACCTCCTCGTATGACATGTACATGGTGGATACTCCCAAAGAGAATAACGGCGATAACGAGAAAGATCCAGTCGAGGATAAATCTCCTGAGACACAGCCAAAGCGCCGACATCAGCGGCACCGCTCTAAATCACGCCGTGGAAAAGATAGCAATACCGGCACGAGAGAAAACAATACTCCAGACGATGCCGAAGACAAAGAAGATCTCGTCGAGCCGAGTTCCGAACAGGACGATAGGGAAGATGGGCAAGTCAGCCCTGATGAATAGGCCATAAACGAAGACTCGGAGGACAGCAACTATCTTCCACTCTCCGAGGATGAGGTGAGCCTCGGCGATGAAGACTTTATCGTGCCTGAGGAACCCATCGTGCAGGAGCGCTTTAAGCGCCGGCTAATAGCCACTGCGAGGAGCCTGAAAAAGAAACAGCAGCAGCTTTAAGCTGATCAAGATCTACTCAACGCCAGATGGACTGATGTCCTGGCAGCTGAGGAATACGGACTCGAGCGCCCCATTAAAAGTTACCCGAAGCTTAAACTGCTACCCCAATTCGACGATGAGGCACTCAAGCCCATGCCATCAACACGTAATGCGGCTGACCGACCACCACGTGGCCAGGACAAAGCGGCAACCCAAGCCGAACACCTGCCCATACTACCTCGCCGTAAAGGCAAAGATACCACAGCTCGGGAATACACATATGACATGCGGCAAGACCTGGAGAACAGAGTAGGCCAGCCCAGATCGATCTACGGATCGCGGGCGCATGCCCTGGCGCGCGACGACGGCTATCAAGCCAGACGTAACGAGCATAACCACGTCTGGGCCGAAAACCGCAGACGGACTACATCCGCACTACGTCGCGACTTGGCCCGATATAGAGGCGTCGCACATCCCCTCTGCTTCACTGATGAAGTAATGGAGCACGAATTCCCAGAAGGGTTTAAACCCGTAAATATCGAATCATATGATGGAACAACATATCCCGCGATATGGATTGAGGATTTTCTTCTCCATATTCATATGGCCCGCGGCGATGACCTTCACGCCATCAAATACCTCCTACTAAAACTCAAGGGGCTAGCTCGGCACTGGTTAAACAGTCTGCCTGAAAACTCTATTGGCAGCTGGGAGGACTTGGAAGACGCCTTCCGCGACAACTTCTAAGGCACATATGTACGACCTCCGGATGCCGATGACTTAAGTCACATAGTTCAACAGCCTGGAGAGTCGGCCAGGAAATTCTGGACTAGGTTCCTAACTAAAAAGAACCAGATTGTCGACTGCCCGGATGCCGAAGCCCTAGCGGCCTTTAAGCATAGCATCCGCGACGAATGGCTCGCTCGTCACCTCGGCCAAGAAAAGCCGAAGTCCATGGCAGCCCTCACGGCACTCATGACCCGCTTTTGTGCGGGCGAGGATAGTTGGCTAGCCTATAGCAATAACACTGCAAGCGATGCCGGTACCTCTGAAGCCAAGAATAGCAATGACAAGCCCCGACGCAACAGGCACAAGCGTTGAAGCAATGGTGGCACTGCTGATGACACGGCGGTCAACGCCGGTTTCAGTGGCTCCAAGTCCGGCAAGCGGAAGAAGCCATACAAAAGAAACAATCCAGGCTCATCCAGCTTGGACCGCATACTCGATCGTCCATGTCAGATCCACGTCACCCCTGATAAACCAGCCAATCATACCAACAGAGACTGTTGGGTTATTAAACAGGCCGGCAAGTTAAATGCCAAAAACAAGAAGAAGGGGTCGCAAAGCGAGGACGATGACGAGGAGTCCCGTCCGCCGAACACAGGAGGACAGAAGAGGTTCCCTCCCAAGGTTAAAACGGTGAACATGATATACGCCACTCATATCCCCAAAGGGGAGCGCAAACGAGCGCTCAGGGACATCTACGCGATAGAGCCAGTCGCCCCAAAGTTCAACCCATGGTCGTCCTGCCCGATCACCTTCGATCGCAGGGACCATCCGACCAGTATCCGTCATGGCGGTTTAGCCGCACTGGTCCTTGATCCAATTGTTGATGGATTTCATCTCACACGCGTCCTCATGGACGGCAGCAGCAGCCTGAACCTGCTCTATTAGGATACAGTGTGCAAAATGGGCATCGATCCCTCAAGGATCAAACCCACAAAAACTACCTTTAAAGGAGTCATACCAGGTGTAGAGGCCCGCTGTACGGACTCAATCACACTGGACGTTGTCTTCGGATCCCGGACAACTTCAGAAGTGAAGAGTTGATCTTCGACATCGTCCCCTTCTGCAGCGGCTATCACGCACTGCTCGGACGAACCGCATTTGCTCGATTCAATGCGGTGCCACACTATGCTATCTCAAGCTCAAGATGCCGGGACCACGCGGCGTCATAACACTTAACGGAAACACGGAGCGCTCCCTCCGTACCGAGGAGTACACCGCGGCCTTGGCAGCAGAAGTACAGAGCGGCCTTGGGAAGCAGAATCTTAATTCAGCGGCCAAGCTCCCGGACACTGTAAAGCGGATCCGGACTACTCCGCAGCATAACAGTCCGGCTCGTCAGGAGTTAGACTAGCAATCCGGCCTCCGTCTCCGTCCGGGCCAAATGGCGGAATGCGTACCATGCGTACATAACTACGCACTTAAAATACCATGGGCATAGACGGAGGCATAACTAGATTGTGGTCCATAATACGGCTCGACCTCCCCTGGACACACATACTTTCACTTTTTCTTTTTCATCCTTTTCAGGTTTCTTTTCCACAGGCCCCTCAAGACGGCCTGATCATCGGTCCTTTCGTAGGATAGATACACCAGGACAGCAAGAAGCATTGAGGTATACGGGAATCGCTAGGAGGTCTTTTTGACGATCACTCTACCTGTTCTCAGGACCCGCACGCAGCTCTCCCTTGGTCATGGCATGTTAAATAGCCCTGTTGCTTATCGCACTACTTATACGATTTGACGTATCAATAAAATTATAATGGAAACAGTTCGCGGCCCAACTTCTGCGGCACTAGCTTACTACTTCATTTTTTCTTGATAATCTTATCAATTGCACCCGTACACTTTGGTACGGCTTAAATTCGCCAGGGGCTTTATTGCGCCCCATATTACGGCAACAAAGTCCGAACACTTTTTACAGTATAGTTTGGCACCCCGAATTTAGCATTATATGCATTGGCTCCGAATCATGTCTTTGGTCAATAGTTGGGTTGCCCGGCTCCTGTGCTTACTACCTTACGTTCTGCTATATCGTCTAGGGTAGTAAAGGGAGAACTACTGCGATTGTGCCCTGGTTTATCCGGATGAGCACCTCAGTAGAGAAAGCCGAAAACTGACTGTCATGATGTGGCGTGAGCCGGTCAGCTCTTTGGAGGTTACAGATCTTTTGCGATTTTTCCGCATTATGCGACGAATCGGTCTCTACCCGATCAGGTGTTTACAGCACCCTAGTTCGGACTCACAAATACTAGGGGCTGCACCTAAATTTCTATTATAAAACTCCTATGGCTAAGTGAGGGTGATAAAGCCACATAGTTCGATTGCCTGGTTCGTTGCGCTAAACACCTCCTTCAAGGACCAAACTTTGGATCAAGAGTGTTTAGATTCTATCCCGAACACCCCCGTACTACCTACATGGGGGCTGAAGCCGACGACTGGCCAACTCTCAGATTTAATAAAACGGCCGCACAGGAGGAAAAATCTTGATATAAACAACTAATATTATATTACATATTAGTTTTCTTCCATTATACAGGACAGCATAACATGAATATATTCATCCAAAGATAATGTCTTTCGCACACTGCTCCGCTACAATGCGGGATCCCTCTAGGACATCGTCAAAATATCGCTCGGGCATGCGGTGCTCCTTGCCCGTGGGCGGTCCCTCGGTCGCGAGCTTGACGTCGTTCATCTTCGCCCACTGTATCTTGACACGGGCGAAGGCCATCCGCGCACCTTCAATGCAGACCGACCGCTTGATGGCATCAAGCCGAGGGCAGGCAGCAACCAGTCGCTTCACAAGCCCAAAGTAGCTGTTGGGTATGGCTTCGGCAGGCCATAGACGGATTATCAAATCCTTCATGGCCAATTCGGCCGCCCTATGCAGTTCAGTCAGCTGTTTCAGCTGATCGCTGAAGGGCACCGGATGCTCTGGCGCAAGGTATTGCGACCAGAACAGCTTCTCTAATGAGCTCCCCTCTTCGGCTCAGAAGAAATTCGCAGCATCAGCAATGCTGCATGGCAGATCCGCAAACAATCCTGGAGAACTCCAAATCCGGGTCAGTAATAGGTACCTTTTCTTCACAAATTTGCTTTGCATTATAAAGGCCTTACCCGCCGTGATTTTCCTGGTCTCTTGGATTTCCTGGAGGGCGCCCTGGGCTTCAACCCGGGCCTCTTGCGTGCTTTGGTGGGCCTTAGCAAGCTCGGACTCTTGATCCGTAATCTTGCGCTCCAAGGACTCGCATTTCTTTACAGCGTCCTGGAGCTCTTGTTGGACCTCACCGACCCTGGCCTCGTGCTTTTCGCGGACAGATTGTTCCTCTGCCGCTCTCTTCTGGGCCTCGGCCAGCGCCTTTTTAAGGGCCTCCACCTCGGTCGCCGCTCCTACAAATATCATGGCACTATGGTCAATACAAATCATCTATCCTTTCTGATATACAGAAGGTCATGGCATACCTTGCTTGTCCTCCAGCTACTTTTTCACACGGTCGAGTTCTTCCTCGGCCCGCTCCAGACTCTGCTTCAGTCCGGAGACTTCGGCAGCATGGGAGGTCGCAGCCAGCAGCGACGCCTGCTTTTTCACATAGACATGTATGGTTAGTCTCCTGCGAAAATTGTTTGATCCTCTGTCCGGCTTTTCTTTTTGACCACCGGACAGTGTCTCAGGGACTACTGTCTATACTGTGACATTCTTTTTACATAATTGCATTTCATACCTCAAAACCTGTTAGAAGGCTTGTGCAGGCTTTGGTCAGTCCGCTCTTTGCAGACTGAATCTTCTCAATCACCGTACCCATGAGGGCACGGTGTTCCTCTACAATGGAAGCACTTCGCAGCGCTTCCAGTAGGGTGTCCGGTGCCTCTGGTTGGACAGAGGTCACCGGCAAAATAGGCACACCCCCTTCTTTCGAAGGAGGTTGCTTGCCGGATTCCGGAGCCGTATAGGTCTCCGGGACCGTATTCGGCTGGGGGCCGAATTGGACCTAGCCCCCATTGCCAGTCTCCATGGGGATTTGCTCCCCCATGTGTCCGGCGGCCGAGGTTTCACCCTCTGGCGCCGCGCTGATGGCCTCCTGCGTCTCTCCCTGGCCTGGGATCCTTCGGGACAACGCCTCGGTGTCATCTATGGCCTTGGGAGAGGAGGCCACCGGAAGGGACCCGCTGTCCATCACCTTCGGGTCCAGCGAATTCCCCGAAGATGAGGATCGCTCAAGGTCGGAACAAGCCGGACTGCAAGTACATGATTCAACATGTTAAAACTATGGAGAAAAGAGGCTGGATATATGAATGTGTCAGGGTCTTTGAGTACTCATGACTCGGCCAGGGGCTTATCTCGGGGGCGCCGCTCTGGGCTGCTGTCGACGTCCCACGCGGAGTTATCCGCGAGGGAGACCTTCCCCTTCTTGAACGCCTCTGCCTCCAGATTTATGGGGGCCGCCCTTTTCTTCCTCCCCCCTCAGGGGGAGAGTTGCTTTCCTCCTCCTCCAACTCGTCCTCTATGGCGATGGAGTGAGTCTCGGCGTCTTCGGACGTCGCGTCCGAAGTTCCCTTGCGACGGAGGCCACTTCTGGTCTCCTTGGCCTTTTTCTTGGCCTTCTTCTCCGGCGCCTGGAAGGGCGCCGGGACCAGCATCTTCGTCAGAAGCGGGATGGCTGGTTCCTTGGGCAGCAGAGCTGGACACTTAATCAGCTCTGCCTTCTTCGTCCAGCCCTGGAAAAATAAATAGGGAGGCTTAGGCATTTTCCTTGAATAAGCAAGTAAAGGATACACCTTGAAGCGCGAAATACTTACCGGACTAGCGGGATAGGCCAAGTCGTGCCCACGGTCCTCGGTCATCTCCGGCCATTTCTCGTTGGCCTTAAAAAGCACCTTCCAGATGTCTTCGTGTGTAGTTCCGAAGAACTGTTGGAAGGTCTGGTGCTCGGCCGGATCGAACTCCCACAGATGGCAAGTCCGGCTTTGGCATGGAAGGATCCGGCGAACTAGCATCACCTGGATCACATTGACAAGCTTGATGTTCTTGTCCACCATGCTCTGGATACGCGCCTGCAGTGCTGTCAGCTCATCCGACGATGCACAATTCAGGCCCTTCTCTAGCCAAGAGGTGAGCCGCATTGGGGCTCCGGACTTGAATTCAGGAGCCGCGGCCTAGGTGGCGTCGCGGGGCTCTGTGATATAGAACCATAGTTGCTGCCACCCTTTGACAGTCTCCACAAAGGTACCTTTGGGCCATGTGACATTGGGCATCTTGCTCACCATGGCACCTCCGCACTCTGCGTGTTGGCCATCCACCACCTTCGGCTTCACATTGAAAATCTTGAGCCACAGTCCGAAGTGGGGTGGGATGCGGAGGAAGGCCTCGCATACGACAATAAATGCCGAGATGTTGAGGAAAGAATTTGGGGCGAGATCATGAAAATCTAGCCCGTAGTAGAACATGAGTCCGCGGACGAAAGGGTGGAGAGGAAACCCTAACCCGCGGACGAAGTGGGGGATGAACACCACCCTCTCATGAGGCTTGGGGGTGGGGATGATCTGTCCCTTGGCCGGAAGCCGGTAGGCGATTTCCTTGGCCAAATACCCCGCCTCCCGGAGCTTCGTGATGTCCTTCTCCTTGACGGAGGAGACCATCCACTTGCCTTGCGCTCCGGATCCGGACATGGTCGGAGTGCTTCTTTGAGGCGGAAAGATGAGAACTTGGGCGCTGGAGCTCAGGAATGGAGAGGCAGAGAAAGAGAAGGCGTGGGTGAAAGGGGTGAATCCTTATCTCCTTATAAAGGTAGTGAATATCAAGCGCCTCCCCACTCGCCTTAAAACTTGCCTATTCCCAAGGGCCGTGCAAACGGCACGGTTGGATTACCCACGCCCGTATTGATGAGAATCCCGTAATGAAGGGACACGATCTCTGCTGTGACAAGACGTGCCACTGGAAACCGCATCTTAAAGCGTGGAGCGGGAGGCTAAAGAATGGTTCGAAATAATGACCATGCAGGAACGTGGTGTCGCGTTACAAAAAGTTGTTAGCGGATTGGACTCGTGAAATATTATACTCTCTGCGGTTGTGTGTGGTACTTGTTTTGCAGAGCCGGACACGCTTTCTGCGCTCGAAGTCTGTTTTGGAGTATTCGGAGGAGGAACCCGCCTTGCAATGCCGAAGATAATCTGTGCGCCGGACACATCATCATTGAAGCCTGGTTCAGGGGCTACTAAGGGAGTCCTGGATTAAGGGGTCCTCGGGCGTCCAGGCTACGTAAGGTGGGCCGGACTAATGGGCCATGAAGATACAAGACAGAAGACTCTCTCCCGTGTCCGGATGGGACTCTCCTTGGCGTGGACGGCAAGCTTGGCGTTCGGATATGAAGATTCCTTTCTCTGTAACCGACTTTGTACAACCCTAGTTCCCTCCGGTGTCTATATAAACCGGAGGGTTTAGTCTGTAGAGGCAATCGTAATCAGACAGGCTAGACTTCTAGGGTTTTAGCCATTACGATCTCGTGGTAGATCAACTCTTGTAATACTCATATTCATCAAGATCAATCAAGCAGGACGTAGGGTATTACCTCCGTAGAGAGGGCCCGAACCTGGGTAAACATCGTGTCCCCCGTCTCCTGTTACCATCGATCTTGGACGCACAGTTCGGGACCCCCTACCCAAGATCCGCCGGTTTTGACACCGACACTGGGTCCTACGCCCGGCCGGATCACCATTGTACCCCTGGGGGGTAGGCCTATATAAACCCCCCAGGTCACCCCATGCAAGGGGTTGAGACCTTGGTGGAGAGGAAAAAGCCTTCTTAGTCCAGCACTCACACACATATAGAGAGAGGGGTAGAGCTAGCCTTGACCTCCTTCCTCCTCTAGAAAACACAGCTCAAGGAGCAAGTTTGTAGCTACTTGTTGAGGTAGTGATCATGCGGAGACCCCGCAGAGCAGGACTAGGGGTGTTATCTCCTAGGAGAGCCCCGAACCTGGGTAAGATTCGCAGGCATATGCGGTCTCGCTCACTCCCGCTTCCAGAGCACGGCGACGTACTTTTGTCCCCATCCATGATAAGCCATCCCCTGGCATATGTCCCACGATACCCCCGACATGTAGCCAGGAGATGCCGCAAGTGTGTGTGTTGTGAAGACGGTTTCTTCGCCCTAGTCTAGGATTAGGACCCTGTAGTTCAGAGTGAGTAGTTGTTGTTAGTTGCTTAGTAAGGTTGCGCGTTGTTGTATGCTTGTACTGCTTGTGCTTGTGTGTTGTTGTAATGTTATGTATACTTGTTTGCTCTGTGTGTTTAGTTCATCTATCTCTCTATTAAGCAGAAATATTTAACAGAGCTGGCAGTAGATTTTTAACAAGATTTTAGTCAGTAGAGCACTTACACCTAATAACATTGGACTCGCCCAGATTCCCTAATAAAATGTGAGCTGGTGTAGGAGTATGTATACCAGGAGTACATACACCCACTAGCATTAAAACACCTTATTTTAATCTGCTCGATATGTTTCTTTCTTCTGTTTGCATTTTGCTACCGTATGCATTCTGCATTTGCTTGCATATTAGTCTGAATAGATTGCGTGTGTATCGTGTGAGCAATGTCTGCACGCCAAGCTCTTTCTACTGAGTACATTTGCAGCAGTACTCGGGTAGAAAGCAAAGCTGCCTAACCATACCCCTCGGTGCCTACTTTGCCAGTTTTCCCGAACCCAGTGTTCTGGAAAACCAGCTCTATCCAATAATTTTTCCCTGTCCCAAAATCTTTTCCCAGAACCCGGTTGCAATCTCATAGAAATTCTAAGAAAATTTTATTGCAGCATAAACCGTTACAACTCCTCCAGTCTAAGATCTAAACCCCGATTCTACCTCAACCCCCACTCGTTGTGGATGTCGTTCAGCGAGGAGCAACCAGCAGTGTGGCCTCCACACTGGTAGAGCTCCGCTGACCACACCGCACTAACCATAGACCCAGCGGTGCCTCTGTCACTGTCTTGTGTGATGCTGACCAGCCGCCCCTCGCCCCGCCGCAGCCCATGCTTATTCCGCCGGCCTAAGACGGCGTAGATGATTACCAGCCACCGCTTGGTTAGCGGCATCCCGAGGATCATCGAGGATCATCGCACACAGTAGCAGCGAGAAGCCAACCAATGCCGCCAGCAGACTCACCAAGAGGATGGTGATCAGCTCCAAAACCACATCCGCCATTAACACCTCGCCTCGCCTCGCGCCCCTGCAACCAGAAGGAAAAGGAGAAGAGGAAGAAGAAGTGAGGAAGGGTGCGAGGTGGAAGGAAGAAGAAGACTGCGGTCATTCATAGCCCAAGTCCGGTGTACAATGAGCGAGGTCCAAGAGAACCGCGCGTCGCTCGATCACCGGCGTCCAGGAGGCGAATCCGCGAGCAGTGCCGACCTACGCTGGCCCGCGATGGGAGTGCTCTCTGCGTTGATCCCGTGCACGCCACGCACCATCGCCGTAGGGTGCTTTATGCCCCAGGAGCTAGGCGTGCACAGTGCCTAGCCGCACTCAGGACAGCGCAGGAGCGAGAGAGAGAGACGTTGGCCGGAGCAAGAAGAAGGCTGCCAGTGGGCCCTAGGCCCACCTGTCAGCGAGAGAGGCAACTGTTCATTGTGGTGTCCCGAGCATTTTTGGAAAAAGGAAATTTTGCTTTTTCTAAAATGACAGGGCTACCCAGCGACCCCTACCCGTGGAGTAAATCCCGCGATATTCGTATCTCGATCTGGGTGTACCAATTTTTGGTACTTTTAAATCGGTTATTTTCAACCACAGGGTTAAAACTCAACCCAGAGGTTTTTCCAGGAGGCGTAATTTTTGTTCTGAGCTAACCCTAGGAATCTTGAGGACGAGAATCTCTTAAGGGGGGAAGGTTTGTAACACCCCAAAAATCGGGTTATCGATTTTTGTGCTATTATTCCTTCCTAGCTTTCCTCTCTCGAATTTTTCCTCTGGAATCTGGTGAGTGACCAGGTGAATCCAGTCAATCCTCAGCCTCTCCATGAATTTTCCATGTTCTTGTGCCAGCCATCCTTCTGTCAGTAAACCCCAAACCTCGTTCAAACCCTAGTTCCAAAATATTGGAACCCGAAATCCTGCCTTTGTGTTTACAAAGGAGCTATCATTTTCCTTGCTCTGTCAATCCTCCCAAAATTTTCGGAGATCCTCCTTCACTCATAAACCGTAGATGTGCAAAAATATTGCCAAGTCATATGCAATATTTCTCATCTAGAATTAATTTCTTTTTCTGCCTTTCGGAGGAATTAAATCCAAGAAAATATTTATTCATCTCCAAAGTTCATAAAAACTTGTGGAGATATTCTTTGTGATCGTATTGAGCTCTCATAAAAATATTGGCCATAATTAACTAGGGGAAATTGCTTTTTCCTATTTAAAGCCAATATTTCAATTTGGGGCCTTTCCAAAGGAACTACCATTTTGGTAGTTAGGAAAAATCCCAAATAAATTGTGGAGCTTGTCCTATCCCTATTTTCACCATTTCCATCAAAATCACAAGTTCCACCCATTGAATTTTGAGCACAACGCCACTTTGCATATTCTGTCCAGATTTTCAGTTTGCAAAGGAAGTGCTTGATTCCTTGATCTCCTTGGGCTGAAAATTTGTAGGGTAGTACATATTGATATATTACTACCGTAAACCAAAAATCAGCTCAATTCATCAAACCAATATTTTTCTATAATTTTCTTAAGTTTCTATTCAGATTACATCATTGTGAAGGAAGTACCTTCATAGATGATCAAAATGAGATAAAACTTTTCCAGGTATCTCTCATGATCATCTCATTGTTGTCCACAGAAACTCAGTTCGTGCAAGCTAGCCAATCTTCCTCAGCAAATATTTAAGTTTCTGTCCAGATCGGAGCACTGTGAAGGAAGTACCATTTTTATTTATGCAAATGGTATGAAATTTTTACAGTGCCTCCATATGCCTAAATTATTGGTCTCCACCAAATTTGGGCCATTTTCATCCAGCCATTTGATCCCAGCATCAATATCTTCATTTCTGGCCAGATTGGCACTTTGTGAAGGAAGTACCATCTAGCTTTGTCCATTTGTGCTCAAATTTTGCCAGCATGACTACCTTAGTGGAATACTAAGCCCAGCCCAAGACCATGCCAAGAGGAGCAGTGTAGTGGCTGTAGCACGTGTCAACAGTTTGCTGCTGGAAACTTGTTGATCAAGTTCCAGTCACACCAGAGCTCTCCAGCGTCATCCAGCCGCATAGGTCAACCGAGCGATGCGTGTAGAACCCCCTAGATACGATTTGGCAACTAGTGCACCGTGGCATCACCGTGGCCACGCGGTGACCATGGCCAGAGCGTGACAAACGGGCGCTCTGTGCTCAGGAGGCTTCGGGAGGCTGATTCCAGCGAGCTCTGGCTTGTCCGGGCGCGTCGGAGAACTCCCCACCGCACGTGTGTGCCCCCTGGTTGTTTCTCCCCTCATCCCCTGGCTCTTGGACGGCCGTGCCGACATCGATTCCTCGTCCGGTTGCCGCCACCTCACCGAGCTCTCAAACCCCCCGGCCGTCGTCGCGTAGTCCTCCCCTCTGCTATAAATAGCGCGTCCCCTAGCCCTCCTCATCCACTAGCAAGCCCTAGCCCTTCCCCTCGAGCTCGTGGAGCTCCTCTCCCTCGCCCACGGTTCTGGCTCTGCCGCCGCCCGTACCCTCGGGCTAACCCAGCCCCAGCCTTTCCCCTCCTCTCCATTCCTCGCCCTAGGCTGCCCCAAGAGCCCGCAGCCCCGCCGCCATCCTCATTTTCGGTTGGGGAAGCGCCACCGGAGAAGCCCTCAGATGCCCAGCGGCCGCCGCAGCCCTGCTTGTGGCACGGGTGCTGTAAGCCGTCTCCGGTGACCCCGCGACCATCACCGGGTGCGGCGAGGAGTGGCGGAGCCCCTGCGCGCGACGGCCGAACCTATGGAGGGGTGAGGCGATGACGGCGCCGGCGGCCGAACGCCCCTGCTCCGTTCTGTCATGGGAAAGGAGATGACCAGAGGAGAAAGGAGAGAGAGGGAAGAGATAGGGTGGGCCTCGGCCGTAAGTGAGTCAGCGGCCAGGCCCAGCCGTTTTAAGTGGAGGCGGTATTCTGAGAGTACGCTTTCCCTTGTCGATAGCGTAATCTAGAAAAATACGCCTTCGGCTACAGCCCCGCCGGCTGAACTGATTAAATAGTGAACTTTCACTCACTAAGCACTGAAATAGACAGTTTCTGTTTGTTTCTGCGCTTAACAAACGAACGGCCATTTCTCCGCGACCGTAACTCCGATTGAGGTAAAACCAAAGCCCACGTCTTCAGTTTGTCGAGCCCGTTCCGATGGCATCATTTTCATAATGTTTTCACACTATGAAAATGACCATTTTGCCCTTGCCCTTCGATCAGCCCCTCTGAGAGTGAAACTTTTCCGGCAAATCTTCCCGGAGTTTTATCGCACTTCCACCCGGTGTATTCCTTCACCCCCAGGCAAGCCAACCTCTTATCATGAGCTCCGGACTTGCGTGATGACTTTGCTTGCACCCTGTGTGTACCGTAGTACATCTATATCGCATGTTAGTCTGCATTTGCATACACCTGTTATGTCATCTGTAATAGATGTTAGCATCTAATGTCATGACTAGTTTTCATGCCATATCCTGCCATGCTAGTAACAATATTTTGAATACCATTATCATGATAGTACCATGATTTGATCTCATGCCATGTTTGTCAACATTGTTATGATTCTGCTATGATGTTGTTAAGTGACTGTTCACACTTATAATTATTGAGGTAATCGTGGGATGATAGAGATATTGAATTGAATACATAACTAAACTTAGTCGGTTGATCTAGAGTCACCTGTCCGGGCTTATCCGTGCAGCCACATTTGCCGGTATGGGATGGCCTTGACTTGGTCTGGCTCCATGCTCTTTCACCGGTACCACCAACTAGGGAAGGTTATGCATGCGTGCTGCCCTGATCAGGTAGGCGGCGATAACCTTGTGAGCCCAGTTGTATGTTTAGCCCGGGAGTCCCCGTTTGGGACAGTTGTGTTGGCCATGACGGTGGCAGGTGTCAAGAGTGACACAGGGGCCACCCAGGACATGACCCTGGGAGGGTATGATTGTCGGTGGTACGATGGAGGAGTGTCGGGTTAGGCAGGTTTCGTTGGAGCAACGCTGGTCCACCCAAATGGGATCACGAGGTCAGGTGCTCCATGGTGTGGGTAAAGTGTGCAACCTCTGCAGAGTGTAAAAATCTATTCGAATAGCCGCATCCACGGTATTGGATAGCCCGTCCAAACCTCACTAGGTGGTCAACCGTAACAATGATAATAATGATGGAAGGACTTGTCTTATGTCGGAAGTGCCCAATGGATCATGAATATTTCGAGGGTTGTGGGACAACTCGGAAGAGAGTAAGTTGGTATTCAGTAACAGTAAGCACTTTACGCACCTAATATGTTCATTGCCATGCTATGTTATGTAGGGTATATGCTAGATCCATGTTATGCCATGCTTGATCCATGTTTTCCTGTTAATCTCATGCCATGTTTAGAATAAATCCTTATAATAGCATAGGGCTTGCTTTGTCATTTGCTTGTTTGGATGCTATGTATTTGGTTGTCTTGCGAGTACATTCAAAGTACTCACCTGGCCTTGCACGTGGCTAGTTGCAGGAGAAGATCCGTTGTGCTAGATCATAACCCAGCCAGTCCTGTGTGTTGTGGAGCCCAGCCAGAGACGTCCAAGACCTTCGCTGCCATTTTAGTTAGCCTTGGAGCTATGTAATATTATTGTAAGTAATAGTATTGTAATACTCCATTTTATTTAATAAAGCCATTTTATTCCTGGAATTGCTGAATTGTAACACCCTGGATTTTGCCCTTTTCTTTTGCTTTTAATTTTGGTCCGGATTTGCTTTTCTGTGACTTAGTGGTCTTGAAACCTGGATGGATCACCCTTCATTTTTCTTCCCGAGTGACTTGCCAACTTCAAAACCATCCCAAGACCTTGTCATTTCCATCTTGGACCAATCCCAATATTCTTTTTTCTTGGGAATATTCCTTTTTCTATTAAAGGAATAACCATGTTTGCTCTGAGTTGTGAAGCAACTCACATTTCCATCATTCCCAAAATTCCCAAATAATTCTCATAAATTGTTTGGGTCATATATTCCACAAATATGTCAAACCTTTCCTTGCCATGTTCAAGTATATTTCACAAATATTCCTTTTCTGATTTTGCCTTATCTGTCAGATTGAGAAGCAAGTACCCTTTATAATTGCTTGCTTGCTCTCAAACTTTTTGTGAACTCTTTCCCACCCATATCATTGCCACATGCCAAAGTTCAACTTTATTTGGATAATAAATCTCTCTTGGCTAATTTCCAAAGTTTCTGGGCAACCGGAATCTTTGTGAAGCAAGTGCTAGCTAGGAGTATCCAAATGAGTTGAAATTTTGCAAGCATCTTAATATGCTCAAATCCTGACTCTCCACCAAGTTTCAAACTTATCCAATCATCTATGTGATCACAGCATCAAATCTTTGTTTCTGGTAATTATTATGGGTTGTGAAGCAACTATAATTTTTATTGCTCCATAATTCATGAATAATTTCCAGAACATGCTTCTACCCATATCTCACTTCTCCACAAAATTTGGGCTCATTCCATTTCACCAGTAATTTCCTAGAATTTTTCAAAGATTCTGTCCATTTGGAAGCTGTGTGAAGGAAGTACCATTTTGGTTTATCCAAATGGTATGAAATTTATACAGTACCTTCATATGACCATATCAATCATCTCCTCCAAATTTCAGCCCAATCCCATGTGATGTGTGAGTGCTACTTCAAGATTAGCAAATCTGGTCAGTGAGGCCATTTGAACAGCAAGTGTTATCTACACTCATCCATATGGGCTGAAACTTGGCCACAAGACTCATCTTAGCAGGGGATCACACTATGCCAAAGATCAGAGCCAATCACTAGACGAGTCTTCCTCACCAAGTAACAAACACCTTGCTGTTCTGGATAGAACCTGCTAGCTATGGTCACCTCGAGTGCCACTATGCTCGTTTCTTTCCTCCTTGACCTCATATGTTGAATGACTGATCGAGTTGAAATGGTGGGGTTGACCAGAACACGTGGAATCGCCGTGTCCACATGGTGACCGCCGCACTGGCACGCCGTGGACGCGAGATGCACGTTTGTCAACTCGGGGCCCTCCTCTGCTCGTCATTTCCGCGTGACTCGTCATGTCCAACAGCTCCCTCTTGTCGTCGCCTTCCTCCCTAGATAAGCTTCCCCCTCTCCCGTCCCCTCCCTCGCAGTGTAGCCGCCGCGCCCGTGCCCTGTTTTCTCTGCTTCTCTCTTGTCCAGTCAACCGGAGCCCTCCCGAGCTCTCTCGACCTCGCCTGAACCCTCCCTGCCCCTCCGCGACCCCTCTGGATGCTGCTCCCCTCCTCCAAGCGAGCTCCTGAAGCTCCAGGATGCCGGCGTACATGTCACCGCGGCAATGCTTGACCTCCCTCGCCGCTCGCCTATATATAGACCACTCCGAGCCCTCCCGAGCACACCAGCAGCTCCACCTCACCTCACTGCCCCTCCCTAGCCACTCGCCCGAGCTCCAGGGGGCCTTCCTGCTCGCCATTGCCGCCTCGGTCGCCGACGGTCGCCGCCTAAATTCGGGCAGGCCCGCGCTCCTCTCCTCCTCCCGAGCCCTCCACCATGTTCCCCTCCTTCCGGCGAGCCGCCCCACCCCATCTCCCCTCGCCGGAGTTGGCCGCACCACTGAGTTCCTCCACCACCGCCCGTTCTCTGTACCCCCACTGGCGCCGCCCGTCCCCATCTCCCCACTCCTCCCTGGCACCCACTTCGCCTCTGAACGGGTGCGGCTGGTCCTCCCGCGCCCGCCGGTGCCCGCGCCGTGGCCGGAGATGGCCGGAGCCGGCCGGCCCCTCGCCGCCTCCCCTCCCCTTCTCCCCCTCTGTCTCATGGGAGAACAGGGCGAGCGGGAGGAAGGAGACGAGCGCCCGTGCCCCTTTCCTGCCCCTGGGCCCCACCAGTCAGTGGCAGCAAGAAGTCAACGCCCCGGGCCCGCGTGGATAAGTGGAGGCGTAAACTCCGGTTTACGTTTTTCCTTCCTGAAAGCGTACTTTGGTGCTTCTTCGGGCCCAAATACGTTTTCTCTTCTGGAACATGTATTTTTCAGAAATACGCGATCTGTTTTTCAGCTGAGGATCCGTTTGTGAAGATTTTATTTATAGACAGGTCCCTGGCAGAAAAACTATCGCAACTTTTTACTTGCAACTCCGATCGGGGTGAATCCAACGACCACATCTTCGTCTCGTCGAGCCCGTCATGTTGGTATCATTTTCACTATGTGGTCCCATAGTGGAAATGACCATTTTGCCCTTGCCCATAAACAGCCCCCTCCGGGAGAGAACTGTTTCCGGCAATCGCTTCCGCGAACTCTCCGCACTTCTTCCCGATGGTTCCTTCATCTCCAGGCAAGCCACAACTCTCATCTGCATCATCGCATTGCAATATCATAGTTTAACTATTTACTTTAACAACAAGTATGAGTATCTGTGAAATAAATTGGATTATACAATACTTGAATAAATTCTCGGATAGGTGACTGTCATGTTGAGTACCAGATTGTTAATGACTAATTGTTTACCCACTTGTTGATACTATGATGTTGAGATCACTGTCTATGATTATTTTGGAGTTCATCCGGCAGTTCGTGGAAATGAATTAGTAGCAGTGACTTAAGCATACTGGTTATCGGAGTGTCAACCATGACAGAAATATTATTCGAGGATTAGATATTTCCTGGTTGACCTTGAGTCACCTATCCGGACTTATCCGTGCAACCACATTTGCCGGTATGGGACGGCCTTGACTTGGTCTGATCGCATGCTCTTTCACCGGTACCGCCCGACAGGGAAGGTTATGCGTGCGCGCTACCCTGGCCCGGTAGGCGGCGATAACCTTGTGAGCCCAGTTGAGTTATTTGGATCCAGGTCCCCGTTTGGGACAGTTTAGTTTGGCCACGACGGTGGCAGGTGTCACGAGGTGATACAGAGGCCACCCAGGGCTTGACTCTGGGGGAGGATGATTGTCGGTGGTACGATGGGAGAGTCACGGGTCAGGCAGGTTTCGTTGGAGCAACGCTGGTCCACCCGAATGGGATCACGAGGTCAGGTGCTCCATGGTGTGGGTAAAGTGCGCAACCTCTGCAGAGTGTAAAATCTATTCGAATAGCCGTGTCCATGGTATTGGACAGTCCGCCCAGACCTCACTAGGTGGTCAACCATGGTAGTGATGATAATGATGGAAGAACTCATCGTAAGATCAGAAGTACTTAGTTGATCGTGAGTATTCTGAGGGTTGTGAGACAGCCCGAAAGAGAGTAAGTTTGTCAGACTTGTGATACAGCTGGTATCAGGTGGAATCAGGTATATGATATGTTAGCCATGAGATGGCTATGAGTTGAGTGGTCGGGTGACCACATGTTTGGACTTGGAGCAGGTTCGGATTGGATCCTAAGGTTATTCGGAGTATGGATTAAATATGCTTTACCTTACTGCATTTACTTCAGTAATTATCTTGCTAGATAACCAGGCTTGTTAATATTGACTGCTATGATGTTGTTTTTGCTTTAATGTTGATGTTTGCTGTGAGCTTGCGAGTACATTCAAAGTACTCACCTGGCGTGTCATGCCAGTCTGCAGGTCATGCCATGATTGCTTGCTTGTCGAGGATCCTGAGTTTGCGACCTAGGAGATGCGTTCTAGCCAGAGTCCATGCGGAGTGGAGTCCATCATCGCCGTCGCTGTTCCGCTGCCAAGAGAGTTACTCCGCTGTTAGCATAGAACTACCCCGGGCAGGCATAGTGTCGTCGTGCCGATGTAATCCACATACCTTTTGTAACCATATCCATTGTAATAAAGAGCTGATTTGTTCTATGCCAACAGTGTCGTATTCCAGAGGACTTGTCCCTAGGCTGGAATACGGGGCGTTCCGGTCTTCTCTGAGCCGGGGTGCCACATGAATCATGTCTTTGACGTGCGCCATGTCTTATCCTGGGGCTGGCATGCGTCGGCCCTCTATCAGGGTGCCACAAGTGGTCTTCTGTGGAGGAAGTGCCACCTGTCTTTTCTTGATTTCTCCCAAACTTTTTGGGCATGCTCTTACATCCAAGTCTTTGCCTCATGCCAAAATTTAGGTCTATTTGCCTAGTCAATTGATGCGGCTTCAACTACGTTGGTATTTCCCCACGAGGGAGGGATGATGCAGCACAGCTACGGTAGGTATTTCCCTCAGTGATGAGACCAAGGTTATCGAACCAGTAGGAGAACCACGCAACACTACATGAACGGCACCTGCACACATAGAAAAAATACTTGCAACCCGACGTAAAAGAGGGGTTGTCAATCCCTCCCGGGTAAAAGATAGGTAAAAATTATAGTAGATTGGATAAATAGATCTCGCGGGAACGTGAGATAAAATAAATAACAATAAATTGCAGCAAGGTATTTTTGGGTTTTTGGATTAATAGATCTGAAAATAAAAGCAAATAAAAATAGATCTCGAAGGCAAATATGATAAGGAAGAGACCCGGGGGCCGTAGATTTCACTAGTGGCTTCTCTCGAGAAAAATAGCATACGGTGGGTAAACAAATTACTGTTGGGCAATTGATAGAACTTCAAATAATCATGATGATATCCAGGCAATGATCATTATATATGCATCATGTCCAAGATTAGTAGACCGACTCCTGCCTATATCTACTACTATTACTCCACACATCGACCGCTATCCAGCATGCATCTAGTGTATTCAGTTCATGGAGAAACAGAGTAATGCAATAAGAACGATGACATGATGTAGACAAGATCTATTCATGTAGGAATAGACCCCCATCTTGTTATCCTTAATAGCAACGATACAAACGTGTCGTTTCCCCTTCTGTCACTGGGATCAAGCACCGTAAGATCGAACCCATCACAAAGCACCTCTTCCCATGGCAAGAAAAATCGATCTAATCGACCTAACTAAACCAAAGATTCGAAGAAGAAATACGAGGCTATAAGTAATCATGCATATAAGAGATCAAAAGACTCAAATAACTTTCATGGATAAAAACATAAATTTGATCATAAACTCAAAGTTCATCGGATCCCAACAAACACACTGCAAAAAGAGTTACATCGAATAGATCTCCAAGAGACCATTGTATTGAGAATCAAAAGAGAGAGAGGAAGCCATCTAGCTACTAACTACGGACCCGTAGGTCTACAATGAACTACTCACGCATCATCGGAGAGGCACCAATGAGGATGATGAACCTCTCCGTGATGGTGTCTAGATTGGATCTGTGGTTTCTGGAACTTGCGGCGGCTGGAATTGTTTTTTGTTGACTCCTCTAGGGTTTCTGGAATATTGGGGTATTTATAGAGAAAACAGGCGGTGCGGGAGGAGGCCGAGGTGGGCACAACCCACCCGGGCGTGCCTGAGCCCCCAGGCGCACCCTGGTGGGTTGTGCTCACCTCAGAGCCCCCCTCTGGTACTTCTTTGGACCAACAGGTGTCTTCTGGTCCAGAAAAAATCTCCAAAAAGTTTCGTTGTGTTTGGACTCTGTTTGGTATTGATTTTCTGCAAAGTAAAAAACAAGCAAAAAACAGCAACTGGCACTGGGCACTATGTCAATAGGTTATTCCCAAAAAATGATATAAAGTTGTTATAAAATGATTGTAAAACATCCAAGAATGATAATATAACAGCATGGAACAATCAAAAATTATAGATACGTTGGAGACGTATCAGCATCCCCAAGCTTAATTCCTGCTCGTCCACGAGTAGGTAAATGATAAAAACAAATTTTTTGATGTGGAATGCTGCCTAACATGTTCATCACATATTCTTTTCTTTGTAGCATGGACATTTGGACTTTTATATGATTCAAAGCAATAGTCTAGTTTTAACATGAAGATTTCAATACTCAAGCATATCAACAAGCAACCATGTCTTTCAAAATATCAACACTAAAGCAAGTTATCCCTAGCCCATTATGCTCAATCATTGATCCATTCATGAAACACACTCGCATATTAGCTACACCCAATGCTCAAGTACGATCATAGTGCCCCTTAGTTGGTGCTTTATAAGAGAATATGGAGACTCAAATAAAAATAAAAATTGCATAAAGTAAAAGAAAGGCCCTTCGCAGAGGGAAGTAGGGATTTGTAGAGGTGCCAGAGCTCAAAGCGAAAAAGATAGAGATAGAAAACATTTTGGGTGGCATGCTTTTCCTGTCAACGAAAATGATCGAGTAGTTCCCAATACTTTCCATGCTAGATATATCATAGGTGGTTCCCAAACAGAAAATAAAGTTTATTCCTTTTTTCCACCATACACTCACATTCCACGGCTAACTGAATCCACGGGTGCCGTCCATACCAACACTTTCCAAGGAATTTATTATTTGACAACATAAAGTAAATTCATTTTTTATTTTGGGACTGGGCATCCCTAATACCTTGGCCGTACTCTCGTGCAATGACAAGTGAATAAACACTCATCATGGGAATAACACATCTAGCATGGAAAAATATCAGCCACCCCCTACCGTTTCATGAGCGGTACGAGCACACAAAAGAGAAATTTATTTTGAAAATTAGAGATGGCACATACAAATTTGCTTAGAACGGCAAAAGAATACCGCAAATAGGTAGGTATAGTGGACTCATCTGGCAAAACTGGTTTAAGGATTTTGGATGCACAAGTAGTGATCATACTTAGTTCAAATGAAGGCTAGCAAAAGATCGAGAAGCTTCCAACCAAGAAACGAAAAATATCATAAGCGAGCATTAAGCATAACTAACACCAAATAATACACCACAAGTAGGATATAATTTCATTGCATAACTATTGACTTTCGTTCTTCCATAGGGAATCACAAACCTTAACACCAATATTCTTACTAAAGCATAATTACTCATCAACATGACTCACATATTATATCATCATATCGCAAAACTATTACAAGGAATCAAGTTTATTTTGTCCAGTGATCTTCATGAAAGTTTTTATTAAATCCCTCTTGAATATATATCACTTTGGGACTAATTTCATATGTTGCTTTTGATAGCTCAAACAAATCTAAGTGAAGAACTTGAGCATAAAATTTTTCTTTTCTCAAAATAATTTAAGTGAAGCATGAGAGAATTTCTTAAAAAAATTACTAACTCTCAAATAAATCTAAGTGAAGCATGAGAGCATTTCTTCAAAAATACTAAAGCACACCGTGCTCAAAAAGATATAAGTGAAGCACTAGAGCAATTCCATAGCTCATAAAGATTTAAGTGAAGCATAGAGATCAATTCTAACAAGTCATAGCATAATTTTGGCTTTCTCAAATAGGCGTGTCCAGCAAGGATAGATGACACAAAATAAAAATAAAAACAAACAAAGACTCATATCATACAAGACACTCCAAGCAAAACTCATGATATGTGACGAATAAAAATATAGCTTCAAGTAAAATACCGATGGTCGTTAGAAGAAAGAGGGGATGCCACTCGGGCATCCCCAAGCTTAGTTGCTTGCTTCTCTTTTAGATAATAGCTTCGGATGCCATGGGCATCCTCAAGCTTAGGCTCTTCTACTCCTTATTCCTTCATCCATTGTGATCTCACCCAAAACTTGAAAACTTAAATCACATAAAACTCGATAAAACCTTCGTGAGATCCGTTAGTATAACAAAGCAAATCACTACTATAAGTACTATTGAAAACCCATTCATATTTTATTTTTTAATTATATCTACCATATTCCAACTTTACTATAGCTTATACCCTCCAATACAAACCATAGATTCATCAAAATAAGCACACAACGCAAAGAAAACAGAATCTGTCAAAAACAGAACAGTCTGTAGCAATCTGAAAACTTTGAATACTTATGTAACTCCAAAAATTATGAAAAATTAGGAAGATGTAGGAAATTTGTATATAAATATTGTGTCCAAAATTCATAATATTTCGTCAAATATGTGATTTATGAAAATTATTTTACTGTACATAAAAGTTTCTGTTTTTCAACAAGATCAAATTAACTATCACCCAACAAGATCCCAAAGGCTTTGCTTGGCACAAACACTAATTAAAACATAAAAAAACAATCATCACAGTAGCATAATTGTGCAAACACTCAAGAACAGAAAGAAAAAGACAAAAATAAATTTTATTCATTGGGTTGCCTCCCAACAAGCGCTATTGTTTTACGCCCCTAGCTAGGCATAATGCAAAGATCTAAGTGTTTTTATCTTTATTTCTAGATTCATAAGATGCCCTCATGATTGATTCATATGGTGGCCTAATTCTTGTTCTAGGGAAGTGTTCCATACCCTTCCTTAGTGGAAATTGAAATTTAATATTGCCTTCTTTCATATCAATCACGGCACCAATAGTACGTAAAAACGGTCTACCAAGTATAATAGGACAAGACGGATTGCAATCAATATCAACAACAATAAAATCTATGGGCACATAATTCCTATTTGCAAGAATAAGAACATCATTAATTCTTCCCATAGGCTTTTTAATAGTAGAATCTGCCAAGTGCAAATTTAAAGAACATTCTTCGATATCGGTAAGACCAAGCACATCACATAAAGATTTCGGAATTGTAGAAACACTAGCACCCAAGTCACATAAAGCAAAACACTCATAATTTTTTATCTTGACTTTGATAGTAGGTTCCCATTCATCATGTAATTTTCTAGGAGTTGAAATCTCTAATTCCAACTTTTCTTCCAAACCTTTCATCATAGCGTCAACAATATGTTTAGTAAAAGCTTTATTTTGTTCATAAGCATGGGGTGAATTTATCATGGATTGCAACAAAGAAATACAGTCAATCAAAAAGCAACTATCATAATTAAAGTCTTTGTAATCCAAAATAGTGGGCACATCACTAGTTAAAGTTTTGACCTCTCCAAACCCACTTTTATCAAAATTCTCAGCAAGATTTTCACCCTTCGAATTATCGGGATGCCTTCTAACTAAAGTTGACTCTTCTTTAGTCCCTTTTTCATGAATTTTAATTTTATTAAACAAGGAATCAATAGAGGAAACACCAATCACTTTAAGATCTTCATCAAGTTTATGAAAGCAATCACTAGAAAACGCTTTTTCTAAAAATTCTCTTTTAGCTCTAAGCATAGCGGTTCTTTTCTTACTTTCATCCATACACTACAAAAAAATACACTTCCGTGATGAAACGTGTTTGTCACAGTAGGTCATGTTTTTTGTCATGCATGTACATCCATGATGATTTTCTGACAGAATAAAGATAGTCATACCTGTGCTATCGTGGAAGTGTTCCATGACAATACCAAAATTATCATCACGGAAGTGTCCACTTCCATGACGATAAATGGTGCGTCATGGAAGTGCTTTCATCAAGGGTAACCGACACATGGCATCCACCGTAAGGGGTCGCTGTTAAGCTATCGGGTTCCGGTTTGGATCCGATAACCCGTTAACAGCTCAGACCAATGGGGATTTTCCACGTGTAAAATCATCACTGGCTAGAGGAAACACATGTAGGCTCACCGTTGGGACAGATGTCATCCACTCATTGGACCGAAGGCGCCTATGATACCTCAACACATGGCACGGCCCAACAAAGGCCCATTCCTGTGAAAAGGCTGGCCCGTTTGACTTGGTCAAAAGGTAGCGAGCCAGCCCACAGAAAGCCTGTTAACGGCCTGTTCGCATATAGCCCATTTACAGCCCGCTAACTCAGGGCCCATTACGGCCTATCCGAATTAGGCCCAGTAGCATCATCTGGGCCGTCCAATATGATTCCAGCCCGTTGTAACTTTCGGCCCATGTATGGCCCATGACGTCTTTCGGCCCATATGAGGCCCTTTGTAACTCTTGGCCCATTAACGGCCTGTGGTGAAACTGGCCCGTAATGAACAGTGTATAGCTTTATACCCATTAACGGCCCATTATTCCATTGGGCCATTTCCAGCCCGTGTTATCTTTCGGCCTTCTCAGGGCCCATTTATTCTTGGGCTCATTTCTAGCATTCGGTTACTTACGGCCCGTTACTGGCCTTTTCTGCTTGTGGGCGAAATTTAGCCTGTGGTTACAGTCGGACCGTTTGTGGCCTGTTAATCCGTTGGGCCGTTTTCATAGCGTCATCAAATACGGCCGATTAATGACGGCCCGTTATGGTCGGCCCATGAACGGACGATTCCAACTCTAGCACGTTTACGGCCCATAATGCGGTCCGTTATTGGCCCATGTTTGTCCAATCGATCATACAGCCCGTAGAAGGCCCATTGATGCTACGCCCCGTAGAAGGCCCATTGTTTCTACGGCCCGTAGAAGGCCCATGGTGACTACAGTAAATATGTAGCACATGGTTATTGTGGCCTAGTTTTAAAAAATAGGTTATTGCAGCCACTAGCAAACCGCGGAAAAAGAACTGCACTGACTACAAACAAACAAATAAACAAGACAACAAGGAAATAAATAAGCAAGCAACTTACGCTAGGCTATCATGGCTATTACACATATTACATCCACTTGGCATCAAAGTTCGCCACCAGTGCAAATATAGGGAACAAAGCAGCACATCACATACACTGGTTGTCAAAGTTGGCGACCAATGCAAATAAACGATGCAGGAAAACAAGTCCAGAACTGAAACCACTTCAGAAGAGCTCAAGAAACAATATCCTGGGTACCCATAATGCTGGTAAGATGCTTAGCAAGCTTATTAACTTTCTCTTGTTTGGCGCTTAAATCCTCCAGCGCTTGCTGTTGCACCAGAAAGTATGCATCTGAATTCTACAGGGAATTCCTCAGTCCTTCGGCTTCCTGTCGCAGAACATCTGATCGATGTCTTTCAACTTGAAGTTGAGACTCAAGAAGCCGAACTGATTTAGGCAGCGAGTTCGAAGAGCTGGTGCCAGCAGTAGTGGCCAGTAACTCGAACACTACATCAAGACACGACTTTGGGGTTGTCTCAGTGTCTTCAATATAGTTTTTATCAGCTTTCTTGGAGACCAACAGGGATGTCTCACTATCTTGAACCTTATCTGCATTACTTCCTTTACCATTGCATAACGGGGTACTCTTCTCTAATATTTTATCCGCATTCTAAAAGAGAAACAAACAGACACATCACAGGTTTACCATGTTGTATATGAAACTCATTTTGGTAAACCAGTTCAGTAGTAAGGTGGACATGATAACAGCATGAAACAAACATATAACTATGTAGTATGGTCACTGTATGGTCTATATCATTCTAGTTTATGTTGCCAAATCAAGATAGAGACAGTTCAAATCATATCTATTTAAGACAAAGCAGCATAGACAGAATATAAGTGTGGGAAACTACACAACAATAACAACACTTGTAATGTGCATGGCATGAGAACATAACTGTTTATTCAATTGAAGCTGAAATCAACATAGAGCAAGTTACAACAGCAAACACGTTAAAGAAACAGGTTTAAAACATACCTGTTGTGCCATTGGAGTTTCAATTGCATCCTTCAAATTTGAAATTAGTTGGTATGAGTAAATACAGTGATGCAAGAGCAAAGGAGTATGAACCATAGCTACGGAACCAGACCTGAGAACAATTCTTCTTCTACTTTAAGCATTGACTTGGGGTTCAGAGTGGTGGTCCTCGTGCTTTGGGCACTGCAGTTGCCTTACTAACTGCTCGTGTTTGGGTGCTTTGTGGTGGAGACGATGATGTGTCAACTGGAACTGGGTTACTATCTACTGGGGTTGGGGTTAGAAGGGGTGTAGCTGGTTCTCTGTCCAACTGGGCAGGGGTACAATCTGCGTGAGTCTGGGTTATGTGTGGTGGGGCAGGTTCTTGGGCAAGTACAACTGTGGTTCTATCTGCATCGACAGTTAGCATGATCTTTTGTGAAGACCGTGTTTTTACTCCCACAGATACTGCCATCACCCCCTCCAATTCAAATGGCTGATAAACAAGAAAAGTAATTGAACGTACAGACATTGTAAGATAGACAGGTGCAATGGATAGTAGGGAAGAAAACAGGTTATGAAATAATTCACATTTATGTTGTCTAACCAAACAGAATAGCATGACATAATTTCACATATATGATTGCTAATTAAACAGGATAGCATGACACAATTTCACATGTATGATGGCTAACTAAATAGGATAGAATGACATACTTCAAAATATGATGACTATGTAAACAGGATGACATGATATAACTATACGATGTGTCTATTAAAGTGGTTGGCATGCCATAATTCACAAACATGCCATCAATGGAAACATGATGGCATGATATAATTCACGGATAGAATGACATAATTCCAAATATGATGACTATGTAAACATGATGAGATGATATAACTATATTATGTCTTTAGAAAATGGGTTGGCATGCCATAATTCAGATACATGTTGTCTATGTAAACATCATGGCATGATATAATTCAAATATATGATTTATATACTAAGCAAGTGAGCAGAGGGCAATCATATATATGATGTGTCAACTAAGGAGATGGCATTCAATATTGTCTATATGATGTAAAAACTAAGCATTGCAAGACAACATATGCATGATATGAGTAATATAACCCTGCCAAGTTTGAGCATACACCTCAGGGGGATAATAGGACTGGTCATCTACCTCTGAATCCTCCTCTGAGGAGCTATCTGTAACCAGCAAGATATCTGCTTTAGCAGGTAGCATTGTCTGCTCTGAAGACCTTGTTTTCACTCCAGATTTCTCCATCACCAATTCAAATGGCTGATGTACAGGAAGAGTAGTTGAATATACAAACATTGTCGACAAATGCAATGAGTAATACAAAAAAAGGACGGCATGATATAATTCACATATATGATGCTTGGCTAAACAGCATGGCATTGCATAATTCACATACATAATGCCTTGCAACAAGATAGCATTGCATAATTCACATATATAATGTCTTGCAACAAGATGGCTTTGCAAAATTCACATACATGGTAATTAGACACTAAACAGGTGGCATTCACACAAAGCATGTCTAAACT
This sequence comes from Thinopyrum elongatum, assembly GCA_011799875.1. Classification (NCBI taxonomy): domain Eukaryota; kingdom Viridiplantae; phylum Streptophyta; class Magnoliopsida; order Poales; family Poaceae; genus Thinopyrum; species Thinopyrum elongatum. The sequence goes on from CM022300.1 coordinate 45,850,560, forward strand.
AAGCAAATGACATGCCAATGCAAGACACTATATGCACGATATGAGCAATATAACCCTGCCAAGTTAGAGCATGCACCTCGGGGGGGGGGGGGAAATAGGACTGGTCATCTGTCTCTGAATCCTCCTCTGAGGAGCTATCCGTAACCAGCAAGACATGCGCTTCGTCAGATAGCATTGTCTGCTCTGAAGACCTTGTTTCCACTCCAAATTTTTCCATGACCATGTCGAATGGCTGATGCACAGGAAGAGTAATTGAATGTACTAAAATTGTTGACAAATTTAATACGTAATAAAAAAATGATGGCATGATATAATTCACATATAAGATGACTAGCTAACCAGGGTGGCATTGCAAAATTCACATATATGATGCCTGGCTAAACAAGATGGCATTGCATGATTCACATATACGATAAAGAAACTAAACAGATGGCATTCACACAAAGCATGTCTAAACTAAGCAGATGACATATTTGATGTATAAAGTAAGCAATGCAAGGCACCATATGCATGATATTACCAACATCAGCATGCCAAGTTAGAGCGAAGACCTCAGGGGGTAAATAGGAGTGGTCTTCTCCTTCTGAATCCCCCTCAGAACAGTTATCTTCCTCTTGATTACAATCCGAAATGGGTGGAGGGGGGCTGCCTTTGCGCCCACCATGGAGCGACGTCTGCATGAAATTTTATTGCCACACAAGGCTTGCCTCTTTTGCTCTACATGTTCAGTTCCATTGTGTACAATAACTGACATGCATAGGAATAAAACATAGTGAGATTATGTAAGGAGTGCATGCACAAATCCAGAGTGATGGTAGCAAACTGTGGATAGACCCAAAACCAATGATAGCAGGCAGATAATAGCTTTAGTTAAAAAATACAGATAATGGCTCCTTTAATGTTTGTTTCCACCCAACATGAAACTCATAGTAGACACCCGAGATTAACCAGATAGTAGACAGATAGTATTGATTGCTGCCCCAATATGTACCCGACAACCATTTAAAAACTCAAGTTTGAGCATTAGTTTGGACCTGACTCAGAGTCTAATAGGTGAACAGGATGATAAAGTAGCATGTCATCATATTAAGTGATGCATAACGTAAGCAGACACGAAAGAGTGCGACCTCTCTTGCGAACCCGTGTAGTCCTCAAGGCCATCTGCTCAGTTGATGATGGTAATGCAGTTGTCGTGGCTGTCGGCGGCGGGGAAGAAGATCTGAGGCGGTGAAAGACAGTCTGGAGGGTGGATCCCTGCTGTGGTGCACCCTTCCGTTGTTGGAGCAGCTGAGCTGGGGTGGAACACAGCGCAGCAGGAGCGGGACAAACCACACAAGGTTTTCTTTGACACATATGTGTAACAGAAGTAATTGTGTAAGGGCTTGTTTGAATTTGAGGATTCTAACAATGCAGGGATAGGAAATACACAGGAATAGGATAGGAATGCACATGCAAAACAGAGAATTTAAAAACACAGGATTTCTGCCAATCTGGGTGTTTGGTTCACAAGAATTGGAAGATCATAGGATGCAAAGAAGCATGGTGAGATTAAGTCAAACCACAAGAAAATCTACGGTTATAATGCTATTATGCTACTATCTCTTAGTCTTGTGCTTCATGAATAGGAATTTGAAAAGGAGGACAAGTGGATATTAAAATTCCTATGGTTTTTCTTTCAAGGAGACACTAAAGGAACAAATCCTACAGTTTTCCTTTGCTCCATTCCTTTGAACCAAATGCATGAATAGTAGTACCATAGTAAACTTTCCAATTCCTATGTTTTTCCTTCACTTTTCCTGTCAAGCACTGGCGATTCTAGTAGGCAGGCTTGAGCAGGGAAAAGCCTACACTCAAAAAATGCTTTTGTGCTACTTCTACTACTTTGGACCCAGGCCACTGCCCTACTAGCTCAACTCCCAGGCCCATCTACAAATGCACAGCTCAAACGCGCAGAGATAAATAATGATGGCGTTCAAGAGAGTCCATCACGGATAGCTAAGTTGCCTGGTACCTCACTGCTTGTCATATAGTAGGAGAAACTAATCGTATTTCACGTTACTACGTGTGCTCAGTGGACAATATATATAACATGTAGAGTAAAAAAGAGATGCAACAAGTGTACAACCTCTTTGGCTAAGCCATGTCGATCTCAGCATGATTGGGTTGGTCGGTGAGGATGCTCCAGCTGATTTGGCTGTCGGAGGAGGGGAAGAAGATCTTAGGCATCTGGAGATTGATCCCGGGGTACTGCTCCGCTGTGATGGAGGGTTTCGTCGTTGGAGCAGCTCCGGTGAGTTGTACGACGGCAAGGCTGAAGCAGGACAAGAGAGACAACGTTAACCTGAGTGGAATCCTAATAGCATCTCCAATAGATGATGTAAAATACATAACCACAAAGTGCTAGATTAAAATACATCAGCTGCTCATCTCTGAACTTAACTTTCAAAACTGAATTTAACTGTCGAACCTTAATTTAACTGTCGAAACTGAATTTTGCTGTCGAAACTGAATTTTACTGTCGAAACGGAATGCACTAGTAGCAGAAAAGCAGCAGCAGCAGCAGCGCCCGAAGCAGCAGCGCGTGCGAGAGCTGGGGCAGCTGGTCGTGTAGCAGCATCTCGGGTAGCAGCTGCAGGGGCTCGAGGGAGAGCAGGATCTGCTGCTCGTGCAGCAGCAATGCAAGCAAGAGTAGAGCAGCAGCGCAAGCAAGAGCAAGAGCAAGAGCAGCAGCGCAAGAAAGAGAAAGAGCGAGAGCAGCAGCGCGAGCAAGAGCAGACCAGGGAGGGGACCGAGAACAAGAGGAGAGCAGCAGCGCGAGCGAGAGCCAAAGCAGCAGCAGCTCCTACTGATGTGGATGTCGCCGTCGAGGGAGCGACGCCGTGGAGGAAGTGGTCGGCGATGCCGCCGTGGATGGAGCCATGACATGTCGGCTCGGGACCGAGCGCCGGCAGCACCGTGAGATCGAATCAAGAAGAAAATGCGGCGATTAGTGTTGAACCTCTTTGGTGGCGCCAATTAAGCCTCAGCTTCATCCGAGGAATCGGTGATGATGCTGCTCTTCCGGTGGTGCAGGTGAAGACGGCGGTGTGGGAATGGAGGTGGCGCGAAAGACGAGGGGAACATCGGGGCAGCTCCTTGGAGGTGGAGGACGGGGTGGCTGAACCGGCGAGACGACGAGATCGATGACGGATCCGCATCCGGTGCGGTGGATGAGGGACGTCGAGGTGTTGCTGTGGACGACATCGTCGGGCAAGAGGCTCCGGCTGGGTGGTGGACGGAGGAGGGTGTGGGGCTTCGCGGGTTTTCGTGGCCTTGGTATACGAATGGGTGGGCGGATGGGATGGGAGGGCGGAACCATGGCTTAGGGACGCGCTTGTCCGAAATGTGGGGTAAGTTACGAAAGTACCCCCACCGATTTGATCTAGGCGGTTCTTTCGGTTCAGGGGTATCACGGGCATTTCGCGTGTCGGGATTTCGCAGGAGGTGGGAGTTTTCCTCGTCTTTCGGGATAGCAAGGCGCGGGTTGAGATGGAGGGAGTTTTCGGAGCACAATGAGACAAAGATATATCTTAAATATTTCGGGGTAACAAGGCGCGGGTTGAAGAGGCGGGAGTTTCGCAGCACGATAGACAGAGATGCTAGCTTGAAATTTCGGCATAACAAGGCGCGGCTTGAAATTTCGGGAGAACAAGCTTAACGTGTACAAAAAAAAGAAAATTTGCACCTCATCACTAGAGAGAGCCATGTCCCGTTTTACTATATTACTAGAAATGCATTCAAATACAACAACAACAAAACTAAAAAAAATCAGGACAACAAACATAACGTGTACAGTACCAAATCAATTTGCACTTCCCTCAACAATAAAAAAACAATTCGTGTTGTCTAGCATATGGACTAAATTTGAGTACATTTTCCCTGTTTGAATGGGATTTTACTCGGGTTAGTTATACAACCATCTAAATATTATCTTCACAACACATGACATGAATATAGGAGTAGTAAATTCCTATATAAATATGAACTACATGTACATACGATCTCAAATTCAAATATATGTATCCATTTTATGTTGAATTCAAATCATAGTACATGTATGCTCTAGCTAGATGTCCAGAATCTAAACCATGTATGATACTACATACAATATGTTTAACACGCACAACACACACACAAACACCATTTAGACTAGTAAGGTACACATGCATTGCACGCATGAGATTTGGCAACCAAATTATGAATAAATACCACATTATAGCATGTAAGCTTTGAGTCATATATGCATGATGTAGATGTTTTTTAATTCTTATAGTTCATCTCATTCAAAATCATTTAGTTTTTATAAAAAAGCTAATCTATTTTAAGATTCATGGAATTGTGCGTTGTAAAGCATAAAGTAAAAACAAATAATGGCAATTCATGTAGAAAAAAATTTGGGCAATTATGATACGGAAGATTCTAGAACAAAGGAGAAGTGCTTGTGTTTTGAGGTTTGTGCATTATGTTTAAGTTCAACCATGGAGTCTTCTAGATTGTACATGTGGCAAAATCTGGTGGAATGTAGATGATATCCAACGGCCAGTAGTGCTCGGATTGCCATCTCTGCATCGTCGGATTGGCTTCATCCAACGACCATCTTTCAAAGTTATTCGCACACTATATAGGGGTATAAATATACATATGTAATGCGAAAGCCACCCATCATCTTCAATTAGAATAGTGTGTCCATGCACGGATGCAATGTGGCCAAACGATGTCTGCCATTGGTATCTAAAATTCAAATCAGTCTGACCTTGTTCAATGTGTATACAGTATAGCATGCTCGTTTTCAAACCACACCGCGCATATCTCAGTTATATTCATGCATGCATGGGTTTCAAGCATCATGATCTCTTATTCAAATATTTGAATTCAACTTTACATTGATTATGACCTCACCTAGTATTTTACACCCACACAGTCGTCTTCTCCTTATAATTGTACCACTAACTTTCTCTCATGCATGCATGCACACACACTACCACTCGGCATTATCCATCGCACACATGCAATCTTTTTCTTCAGGTCAGTCTCCCATGCGTGCACACACACACACCTCCCCCTCTTCATCATTTCGGGCATTCTTTATCTCTAACGTGCATGCACAACGATCGATGTTCCTCTATGTGTGTGTATATATAGCTAGGTCTTTCCCAGTTTTCCACACAAACCGATCGATCTATATATCTAGTGAGGTCTCACCCTCTTTCCCACGTACACATCGATCAATATATACCTCTCTATATAGGATTACATAGCTATTACACCCACATTAATTATATATCCAACGTCCCCCTCTCATCATCCATGCATTCCACTTCATCTCTCAGACGCACGCACAGTGGCGAAGACAGGGGCAGCAAGGGCCCTAGCCCCCTCCCCTAACATCACTATATATTGAGGCTAATATGAATGTGATCAGTAGATCAATTGCTGGTAAAATGGTTTAAGTTGATGAATTGGCCCTCCTCGTAAAGGATTAGCAATGCTTGGCCCCCTAGCTCATTTATTTTTCATGGCTCCGCCACTGCGCGCAACCGCGCACGTTCTCGCCCCCTCTCTTTAAATATCGATCTCGCACTTGTGCACTCCTTCATAGTCTCCCTCCACTTGGCCCCTCGCACCATCTTCCAGCCCCCCACTAGATTCTGCCATATGTACAATCTAGAAGACTCCATGGTTGAACTTAAGCATAATGCACAAACCTCAAAACACAAATGCTTCTCCTTTGTTCTAGAATCTTCCGTATCATAACTGCCCAAACTTTTTTTCTAGTTGAATTGCCAATATTTGTTTTTACTTTATGCTTTACAACGCATAATTCCATGAATCATAAAATAGATTAACTTTTTTATAAAAACTAATTGATTTTGAATGAGATGAACTATAAGAATTAAATGAACGTCTACATCATGCATATATGACTCAAAGCTTACATGCTATAGTGTGGTATTTATTCATAATTTGATTGCCAAATCTCATGCGTGCAATGCACGTGTACCTTACTAGTACTTCTAGTATGTGCAAAACACATAAATTAGAATTCCAATGGCGCGCTGCACAGTGTCTCTCCCTTTTTCAGTTCATGAAGCCATGTGGCACATGTGGAGGCGTTGTCGCGACCTCCTTGTGTGGATTGATCACAGTGACGTGCTGCTGGTTCCATAAGAATGTACTCGTCCTCTCTCATGCACACTGGCAGTACATGCACGAAGCGAAGATGTGCACGCACGCACTCATTCCCTCGCACACACACGCGGGTACACGGTGGGATGCATTTTTGTACGAAGATCCACCCCATGTGATAATTTGACGCGTGTAAAGTCCTTCACTTCATTGATGGTCAATTAATACAGCGCATGCAAATTGAGTGGACGTGAGGGAGGAAGTAGTTGAGAAAGACATTACTACTCCACTGCGTGCATGCGAGTAGTTAAATCATGGGTTGCTACTTCCATTGGTCTCCTTCGTATTTTGTGCCAATTTTTGACCATATTTTTAAGTAACATAATATTTATGCAAGTCATAAAAAGTGGCACAAAAAAAGGGCCAATAAATCAGGACGCAGGCAGCATGATCAATTTTTGCCTGGGCTACTGTTGGTGGCCTTTGTATTTAAATATGGACGGAGTGGAGTAGTACTATCTTTATCTTAGCCTCGTAGGGCTCTCCCAGCGCCTAGGCTCGCCTCCCCGCCTCGCCCACCGGATCCCGCCATGGAGGATCCCGCCATGGATAATCCCTTAGATCCCAGGATCCCGCGGGCTGCCCTCTCGCTGCGGCCCGCAGCACTGCCACCTTTGAGCAAAACCCACATGTGTTTTAGAGGGGATCCATTGCTCTGGAATCACAGATCGGTGGCGCCGGAGGACATGCCAGGGTTGCGTTTCAGGTGGTAGGCAGCAAGGGCAAATCGGATCAAGGAAGCGTCGCATCGATTGGAGAGAAGTTCGAAGGAGCTACACCTGGCGCAGCACAAGGCGGAGGCGCAAGTCGATCTCAGGGGAGAGATGCTGAGGGATGTCAGCATCTGGCAGTGTCGCGTTGATTTCGAGCTAGGGCTAATGGTAGAGATCATATTCACGGAGTCAACTGCGGAGGAAAGAACACGCATGCCTGCAAAATGGCATGAGCAGCCGGTGCAACTGTTCAAATGGGCGGTAGGAGAAGCCAAATCGCGGGACCTGCTACGGCGGCGCCACTAGGCATGCATCGTAGGTGAGGTGAGCTGCCCTCCTTCCCCGCCAGCGATGCAGTGAACTACTCGGTTGCTGTTGCAGTGAACTTGCAGCGCCATGGTGGTTTGCAACCGTGACAATCACTCCATCTATATGTATTGTATTCATGTGAAAATACTTGGTCGTTTGGAAAAAGATGGTAATTGATTTATCACTAGTTTTTGAATGCTTGGTCGTGACAATCACCCGAAGCCACAACCAAAAGTCTCCATCGCGTAATACTTACGGTCGGTCGCACCAATAGACGGTCGGTCGGACCTGTGACACGCATCGGCTTGGTCTGACATGTACGACCGGTTACATCACTGACTTGTGTGACCGCATTTGAGCAGTAGTACTTGAAATTTGTGTTCCAAGAAACTCATCGGGAGCCATTTCGGGCCTCGAAACCAAAACAATCAATTAATCTTTAGCTTGCTCCCATCACATTCCAAAGTGTATAGTATAATTAAGTGCAAACCTGCTCACACCTAGTACGTATCAAACCTGAACATGTTCCCACTATGCAGGTTTTAGTACTAGTGCTAGTACTAGGTTATAAAAAGGGGAACTAGTACCTAGCTGAAAATCACTCTACCTCTTCCTCCTCATAAGTCTCTCTTGTTCGTCCGTCCTTGCCATGGCCGGTGTGCAGAGCTCTAGGTCGAGAACTACTCGTAACAAGGAAGCGGCAACCAAGGCCGCGGAAAAAAAAAGAGGGCTCGCCGCCTGGCAGAGACCTCGAAAGATCTCTCACGGGCAGGCGAGGGCACCCAGGAGCGCCCTAGCCGCGGAGGCGAGGGCTCCCAGGAGCGCCCTAGACGCGGAGGCGAACATGCCGAGCTGGCGGCGCTGGAGTCGTTATCCCTCGACGACATGCCCGATTAGCCTAATAAGCAGGAGGAGTTCATCGACGGCTTGGTGGAGCTGCTGAAGGAGAGCCTCGACGACATGCCCGCTGAGCTCAATGAGCAGGGGGAGTTGACCACCGGCTTGGTGATGCTGCTGAAGAAGAGCATTGCCTCGGATAAGAAGGCGACCGGCGAAATCTTGCAACTTCAGGAGGACAAGGCGAAGCTCCGCCACGAGCTTGACCTACTGAAGGAGGAGAACGCCGGCTGGAAGAAGCTGCATGAGAAGACTAGTTCCTCAATGAAGATGCTGTAGGCCCTCTTCATGGAACAGAAGGAGGAGTTGGCGAAGCTCCGCATCGAGCACCCGGCTGCTGTCAAGGTACGTAATGCGGCCGTGGAACAGATGATGAAGGCTCGCGTTGAGAAATCCCGCGTCATGGACAGAATGAAGAAGATGGCAGAGGAGATGTGCGAGGAGATGGAGGTCGTGGAGGTGATGAAGAAGCAGTTACGACTCTGTGGCCAGCGACCCTTCATGTAGTAGAGAGCAGCGCCCCAGACTTGTGTGTGCGTCTTCCTTCTTTTTGGGGGGGGGGATAATCTTCCTTCTTCTTTTGCTCCTGTGTTTCTTCTTTTGCTTTGGGTGTTTCGCCGCATGTGTCACGTTCTCTGCGAGGCATGAATAGAACAATGCTAACGATGAGCGGCGCCATGGGATCGATGACTAGCAAATTAGATCATTTTTTATCGCCATATCGCACTGGGCTGCCGTGTTTCGTGCTCCTCCGTCGTACTAGTACTCCAGTGGAAAACTAGAGTATACCGCACGGTTCTTTGCTCTTCCTCAGGTCGTCGGCAACATTTGTACGAGCAGTCAAATCACAAGGCCCCGCCTTCCAGCAGTAATGAGCCGTCAAATCACAAAGGCCCTCGCCTCTCGTGAAACCGACCAAATGAGACTGCCCCGCCCTCTAGCCTTTTAAATGTATACTTTTGTACAGTAGTAGTATCGATGGATTGCGCCATGGAGCAAAACTAACAAGATGAAATTAAAGAAAAAAGGTGGTACATATAGAGAGCGCTCGTTGCCAAATTATGCATATAGTACTATTAAAAAAGCTAGTACGTGCTTAGATGGGGTGCTAAATTCTATTAAAGAAATTAGCATACCTATTTAATTCTTGGGTTTTTATTATTTATGCCACTAGTTGTGTCTCACTACTTAGTTTTGCCATTAGGAGATACAACTACTCAAAAATTCCATCGATCCGTGAGATGCTTGCTCAAAAATGCAATTAGATATCTCAAAAATGCCATCGTTCCGTTAGATGTTTGCTCAAAAATGCCATTAGAGATTGTTATTTTCACGTCAAACCCGTTGACCATGTTATATGACAAAAATAAGTCTTGACCCACATGTCGATTATCTCTATCTCACAATGATAAGTGTGGCCCCGCTTGTCAGGAGTAACCAAGCGAATAATTTTACAAGAAAATAAGAACGCTGTTGGGATCAAGTAGGCCCCACACTTTATTGTACTGTAGTGAGATAGAGGGAGAGCTGGCATGTTGGTCCATAGGTATTTATGTCATTATAACATGACAAAAGAGATTTGAGTCACAATAATGGTGTCCAGCACAACACACCCCTCAAATAAAACTAAGCACCCTGAAATTCTTTGACAACTAAACTGCTGGCTATATGATGTTGGCCATATATATTGTACGTATATAATGTGAAGAAACGAGTGGTAGTACTACCAACTACAATATGAACTATAAGAAATACTAGTATGTACGTACTGAAGAGTTAAAGTAACAAGAAGGAACATAACATAGTTCTGCTGGGGGCTCAGCACAACACACCCCTCAAATAAAACTAAGCACCCTGAAATTAAACTAAGCAACTAATCCGGTAGACACTGCATTACAACCACCATGAGCAACGACACTGCCACCTTACTCAGACTCCTCGTCCATGTGCTCGACTTCGTCCTTGTCCCTCTTCCTCTTGGCTGATACTTCTTTGCTTGAACCGCACACTTGGCTCTCGCTCTTCATCCAACCCTTGTAGATATTGAAACAAAGGTAGGCATCCATTCCAGTGTAATTGATGTGGTCTCTATCTAGTACATTCCACTGCCATGCATGATGAAACTTGGGCGGAGGTTTCGTCAGTTTACCGTACGAAGGATCAACCATGGCTGCTGCCAGGGTTAGCATTGAAGGCTGACGGGAGGACACCAGCACATTCCTCTGGAGGTCGAAGGGCTGGCCTACAACGAGGCCTATCCGACCCAGGACTTCTTCATCGTTCGTAAAGTCTATAGAGATGAATTTGACTTTGCCGCCCGCGAGGAAGTTCTTAAAATCCTCGCACTCAACATCGGCATGGCATATGTGGTAGAGCAAGCACAAGTTATGCACACAAACCTGGATCACGGCGGGCTTCTTCTTCTCTTCCTCCTTTAGATTCTTCTCTTTTCCCAGGACTGTGGTGTACTCAACATCTAGCCCAGCGACCCACTCATCACCCTTTGACTTTTCGAACATGCGTCTGAAGCGAGCAAGGCATCCTTTCACCGTCGCGGAAGAATGGGTGTAGATGACATCGAACTCATCGCTGGTGATGGTTCTAACCTTGTACTCACCGCCGATCATGGAGATTTGGGACGCCATGGATTTGGGAGGAGGGTTAGGAGTAGTGGAACTGCTGTAATGTGAAAGGATGGGACGACTAGGAGCGAACTGTCGTAATGTTAAAGGACGGCCGGGGACGAGTAGGAGCGAACTGCTAGCGATTTTCCGATTGTAAAAATGCTGAGTGGGGTGTGCGAACGGCAGGGTAGTGGCTTGCCCGGTGGATAAATGGATTCATGCACAGTCCTATGGGGGCCCAATTAGATGTCATGTCTACTAGACGCCCAATTAAAAGGCTTCATGCATCTGCGTGTTCGCATGTCAAGCATCGGGAAAATTACAGGTGATATGAAGCTTTCCATGCCCCCATGATACGGGCTTCTGAGAGCCCTTGGATCTGGGATCGAACGGTTGGATGGCGTGATTCTAGACCTATGGGTGAATATACTATCCTGGAGGGTTATTCTGTAAATTTTCAGCAACTTAGCATGCGACCGTTCGATCTCAGATCCAAGGGCTGTCAGCAGCCCATATCATGGTCGCGCCTACCACGACCGTCGTCCCACTCGCGCGATCGCGCCCTTGGAGATTTCAGACGGCTATAAATGAGCATTTTTTTGCCTACTTCACATGCATGAAACTACTTCCTCCGTCCAGGTGCGTTAGGCTATCTGATGTTGGCATGTCATACATAGTCATCACTTAGTCACTCATACAACAAGGTTAGCTATAAGGTTGGCTATAAGAGTAATTTTTTTTACTTCTCTCTATCTCTTTCTTCGTGCTCCCTCCATTTCAGTTTACAAGTCCTGCGCGTATACCTAGGTTGTCAATTTTATCACCGTAATATAAACTATATAACACAAAAATTATACCATTTGAAAATAGAACATCTGAAGTTTATAATGTATGTTTTTTGTAATATATGACTTCTACTACCTCCTTTCTGGTTTATAGGGCTCAATTCAAAAATCTCACCAACCAAGGTAGATGGTGAGTGGTGAAACATTTTTTGTAGTTTGCAAAACCACTCAATTAATGCGCTTATTTTCTTCAAAAAATTGTGTTTACCAATGCATTAATTGCAATGCATGCATGCATAAAGTACATGCATTGGTCAATTTTCTCTTAATACTTGCATGCAATGATTTATTGTACCTTGAAATCTGAACATGTGATGGGGAACAACCAAATTGATACTTATAAAATGGGAAAACTAAAAATTTGAGGTAAGCCCTATAAACCGGAAAGGAAGGAGTATTAGGTTGGTCAAATTGATGACCTAGGGGTACGCGCACGCCTTGTAAACTGAGAGAGACGGAGTAGTATTTATTGCATTTGCCAAAAGGAGTAAGGAGTACAGTACTTGGCACCTGTATACCATGGAGGTGGTCAGGAATTGGGAGACTCACGCCGGTCATAGCGTTGCAGTTAAAATGATAATGGCAAGTCAAATCACAGGGCCCCACCTGTCCAGCAGTAACTAGTCGTCAAATCACACAGCCCTACGTTTGCAGCAGCCTACTCCCTCATCTTCTCGCCTCTCTGTCGAACCGACTAGGTGGAACTGCCCCGCCTACCACACGGGAAAAGCCCCGCCCTCGACTTTTAAATATAAATTTGTATCCATGGATTGCGCCATGGAGCAAAGCCTCAAGAAAATGGCGGTACACATGTATACAGCACGCCCATCGCGTTCGCGTCGCACCCTAGATGGTCGGTCGGTCTGGCACGCCGCTCTCCGAATGGAACACCCGTCATATTGCGTTTGCACACACATGTGGGACCGCAATTGAGAACCGACCATAGGCACACTCCCTGGCCCCACAAGTCGGCTGAGTTAATAGAAGAGAGAGACGAGCGATAGTACTGGAGCAGTGTTGTACAGACGTCAGTGCCTGGATGATCCCTGCATGACACGGAAGATCAGTTTGTCCATGCATGTGACCAGACTCCAGCAGACGGCTGGATTGGCTATCGTCTGCATATCGTGCAGGCTATGTTGTACAGGGCTGTAGTTCTGATGAGAAATATAAAAAAAGGCTTCTTGTCATCTCGCAATATTAGGTGTCATGTGCTTCGGATCACTGCGAGGGTTAAACAGCGACAACTGAGTTCCTCCAAGGCACTGGTCATTGGGAGCACATGCACGAAGACTACTCGGCTCCCATCTAGGTCAAGCCGGCTATGTTAATTAGGACATCTATCGATGGACCCCTTTTCTATGAGTTTATCTTTAATTTGAGCTTTGATCCTCGTCTAGTTTGTTCGTCGAGATTCATGTTGTCTCCTTGGGGCAGTGAGGTTATGGTTTCTTGTCATGTGGCATTTTTTTCATGTTATATGTTAATCCGGTGCTTCAGATCAAAATGACGACAACTGTGCCTCCGGGGCACGTGCATGAAGACTTCTCGACAGTCATTGATGAGGTCAAGCCGGCTTCGTTAGATAAAAGAAAACTACTCCACTATATAGGCAGGAGCCTCCGCGCTTGCTTGCTAGTGTTGCTCTCTTCGCACTGTCTCGTCCTCTCCAGATCTAAACATGACAGCGGTGGCCACACTCTCTCTCTACTCATCGCTGGTCACAGATCCAGCCGGATCCTCTCTGCCGGGGAAGGTGAGAAGGTGCAATGTTCACGCGGTCGTCCTCGGTGACGGCTCTTACCCACTACCGGCGCGTCCCGATCAGCGTGCCTTGCCGTTCTCTCCCACGCAGCACCGGCTAGGGAGGGCCTCCGACCCCTTCTTCCTTGCTGCCGTAGTGTGGGCAGATTCGGCCTCCCGCCGCCCACCTAGCGACATCCCGGCGACCCTCAGGTATAACTTCCTTCGAAACCGGCCTTGCTCTACTTCCCCAGCTCCTGACGTCGCTGCATTTGTATCTTTTACTATTTCTCAGGGGCCCTTGTAGATATGATCGATCGGCTGTTCGAAAGCCACCTAAATTTTTACTGTTAAGAGGTAAAACTAGTTCATGCAGTCGAATCTAGTACTACTTGGTTCAAACAGGGAAGAAAGGGGGTGGGGTGGGGGAAGATTTGTTACCTGAATCTAGGACTTGGTCGAAAGAGGAAATAATGGGGGCGAAAAGTAGCAGAGACTGGCTATCCAACTGGTCTCTTGGTCTAGGGAAATAAAGGGAAACGCAGTACAAACTCAATATAAACCAATCTATTGGTTGAAAAAGGAAAGAAAGTGGGGACTGGGGGACAAGTCAACAGAGTATGTCCAGCACTAGATTTGCTAGCCTCACACAGTATAAGGTGACTATACCGAACAAAAATGGGACCAACCCAGATATCCTGTTTTGATGTTTGTTGCCCCGAGCCCCTCTTATGTAATGCCACTGGTAAAATGTAGCAGTCACACTGTTAAAACTAAGGACATGTTAAACCAATGTTGTTTTCAATGTAATGCCTCCAGTAATATGAATCAATGGCACTGTTTTTCATGTCCTGCTAAATTTCCCATTAAGATAAGTTGTTTCTTTTCGTTAGAAATGCAACTATCCTGGTCCGCCTACTCTCCCGTGCCCAAATACCAACTCTTTAGCAGCTGTTAATGTAATGTTGCTAGTAAAATGAAGCAATGGCACCATTAAAGTAATGTCGCATTTAACGGTTGTCATAGTTAATCCTAATGCCCACACTAATATCTAGCAATGCTGCTGCTTTAGAAATTCCTACTGTCCTTGTAGGATCGCCATTCAGATAAGGAACATGCTTCTTTTCATTTGATGTATGTTTCATCACTTGTTAGTCACCCTTCTTTCCACCTTTTTGTGCAAACAGAGATATACATTTCACGCTTGATCTTAGTTGAACTGCACAAATGATATCCAAACTATAGTTGAACATTCCACGAGCTTCACAACCAACCTTGATGTTGCTCAATTTTATTGCAACTAATGAAGAAGAAGCTGCTAGCTCATGGGACATTGCTTCATTTTAGGTGAACTGCACAAAAAGGTCACATGAATTGAATCATCCATGTTGGTGACTTGTGTCATCCCTTCTACGATGGCGTTGACTGCAGATATGGTTCCCATCACGAGGTATGTTCCTTTTTGGTCCGTCTGTTTGCCAAAGATCCTGCATGTTGAGTCTGCTCTTGTGCTACTGTTTTGGCACTGCCATGATAAAGCAGTAATGTTATTATTTTGCACCTTAATCTAGTGGCACTATTAATTTGAGGCAATGTTTTGGCACCGCTAGTGCCACTGATTTTTTTTACATATCGAAAGAGGTGGTTTCCTCTGATTTCATTAAAGAAACCCAACCATAGAGAACCATTATCCGACAACATCTCAGTGTAAACGGGCAGTTATGCAACTACTACTAGAATGGACTGAGTACTAGCAGGAGAAAAGTTCGCCACATAAGCTAGGCTGGTAGGGGGACGCAGCACCAGCTTGACCAAGTTTGGATTACAACCCAAATGCTACCACAGAAACATCAGGGGGGAAGATAGGGACTGAAAGAGCCAGCTTCAGCATCCCAGTCTAAGCACCCCCGGCCTCCATCCTTGCGACGCACGGTACACCTCACTTGCCACCTGCTCGACCCTAGTGCCACTGATAAAATGAAGTAATAATACAGTTAAAATAGAGCGAGTATCCTCTCTATCATTTCATTTCCAATGTAGATAAAGAAAGTGCTTCTCTTTGTTAGTATATGTTTCATCAACTAGTCCCATTGTTAATGTTTAAGTGTTTCTGCAAACTAGGGTGCTTAATTTTAGTTGATCTGCACAAAAATAGAGATTGGAATGTCTCAAGGCCCCTCCTTGTACTACCGCTGTACACTGATGTTCATCACTGGTAGAAGGTGTATCGGGGAGAATTGGGTCGATTTCCAGTATGAGGCCTACCGTATGAGGCGTCGCAGGGCCCATCTCGCCCTTGCAGCATGGCATACTATGATACTATCGCAATATTTTCTTCTATTTATTAGTGTATGTTTCATCAAGTAGTGCCACTATAATGTAATCACGCTTTTTCATTATCTGTGTAAACAGGGTTATTCAGCTGCATTTTGGTGGAACTGCACAAATGTACGGATGGAACCGGCATATATGCAGAGTGCGAGGTGTGCCAAGTAAAAATTACCGACACCAACCATGCTCCATCTAAGCATTGGCATCCACGACCACCAGTGGGATGTGTGGCGCTCTCTGTGGACGGATCTTTCTCGGCAGCAAATCCTCTAACCAAATACTAGTAGCTTATATTGGCACTTTTCTAGGGAGTACTCTTTTCTGAAAGAAGCACCAATCTATTTTTCTTTATTTGTACACAGTGTCACAACTTTTTTTTTTGGTCCAGAGCTATTTTAGGGTAATTGGCGTAGTACTCAAAGACTGATTGTAAGCATGATTTTCATTAGCCGTCACACTGATTGTAAGCATGAGCAGATGGAAGATTAGGTTAGTGCGAAGCTTACCTTAGACCCTACCGCCGCTGTTGAAACGAGGCGAGCGTCGAGGGAACCGTGGAGAACGGCAGGGAAGCGACGTCGCGCCATCCGGCCTCCTCTTGCGGTGGGAGAACGAATACTCTTGTGGCTCCGGCTGGCTCTGCACCCTCACGAACGGCACACCGTACTCGATCGATTCGTTATCCTCTGGATGCTCGACCTTCGACCTGTACGCCCACCACCTCCGCCTGACTTTCGCCTCGAGGGGGTGGTTTTGCAATGTAGAAGAGGGAGAGGCGAGATGGTGGTCTTGCAATGGAGAAGAGGGAGAGGCGAGACGGTGGTTTTGCAATGGAGAAGATGGAGAGGAGAGGGGGTGGTTTTCCAATGGAGAAGAGGGAGAGGTGAGACGGTGGTTTTGGAATGGAGATGATGGAGAGGAGAGGAGGTGGTTTTGCAATGGAGAAGAGGGAGAGGAGCGTGCGGCAGCGATTTAGGATTGGACGAGAGGGCCGGCGCGCTGTGACTGGATCAAAATCAAAATCAATTTACCCTTCAATTAAGAAAGCAACCCCATATTAACTAGTCTCCCTTTTATTCTGGGTCATAATTGACCATGATTTTCACAAATAAAATATATGTTATATGTTGCAAAAATAATATAATTTGAAAGTACATTCAGATACGAACCAAACGATATAATTTTTGGTGACATGCATTCACATTTTGCTTGTCAAATACAGTACGTCGTCAAACTTTGACCCAAAATACGCAAAACAAAAAAAATACTTGCAAGACCAGTGCCGCTCCTCTCCTCTTAAACCACCGCCGCTCCTCTCCTGTTCCAATCTAAATCCAGCGCCACTCCTCTCCTCTTCCATTTCAAAACCACCGCCCCTCCTCTCCTGTTCCAATCCAAAACCAGTGCCGCTCCTCTCCCGTTCTAATCCAAAACCAGCACCGCTCCTCTACTCTTCCATTTCAAAACCACCGCCCCTCCTCTCCAGTTCCAATTCAAAACCAGCGCCGCTCCTCTCCCGTTCTAATCCAAAACCAGCGCCGCTCCTCTCCTCTTCCATTCAAAAACCACCGCCGGTGAGTGAAGGTGCTGCGGAGAAGTAGATCGATGGAGGAGTACGATCGACACGTGAGGATCGCAGACGGCGACCCTGTGAAGCTAGCTAGGATGTTGGAGATACAGTCTTGGTTTGACAACAAGGACCAACTAGCGGCGACGGCGACATTCATGGCCAAATATCTGCAACAGAGCGAAAAGGCAGCGATACTCCCGAAGGGAGTCGCGCGGGAGTACATAGAGCTGCTCCTCTGGGCCATGGAGCAAACAGATTGACCGAATCCGATTGTGAGGCAGCGATGATGGGAGTATCGATCCAAGATGGAGCATCCACCAGAGATTGAAGGATCGAGCATCTACAGGGTGCCATTTGTGAGGGTGTCGTGCCAGAGCGAGCCGGTGGAGTCTTCGTCGACCGAACCCAACTGCAAGAGGAGAAAAGCAGTTGGCCCAACGACGCTTCCCCGCAATCCTCTCCTTCGCCGTTCACATCGTCTCACGAGGCGGCTATCTGCCACCGAGGAATAGGAGGGGACTGCCCCCCCAACCCAATAGTCGGGCAGGTTGTGAATTGTCAGGAGGAGCTTAGAGTTGTCAGTATTTGCAGGTTGTGAATTGTGTTTTGTGTTGTGTATTTTGAGAGTACTTTCAGATATGAATGTCTTTTGAATTTCAGATTTGCAGTATTGAGCATATGAAGTATTTTATGAATTCTAGAGATCTATTTTTAGCACTTAAAAAATGTAGTTTCATATAAAAGTGCAGACAATGTGATTCTCAGAGAAGAAACTGCAAGTTTCAGTTTCAGATAAGAAACTGCAAGTTTCAGAGGCAGAGCATTTATATTAACACGCCCTTTTCAAACAGGGATAACATCATGTTGGAAGTTTTATTCATGGTCGAAAATGGAACTACCGGCCAGTTAACATCATGCTGATCAACATTCATGCATAGCACATCTTCATATGATGCACAGTCAAAAAGATATGTTATTTTCAAAATGCCCACACAATATCGAGTGTGCGAAAAATAGAGAAAACGAGGGACGAAGTTTTGGCAAGTGTTGGACGTGGTGATGTGCGTAGATGACAATGGGGACCCACATGTCAATAATGGAAGAGGCAAAAAAATTGGAGATATTTTCACTGCATCAGGTGGAATCGAACCCGGGCGGAACAGCGGTCGGGTAGTGTCACTTGGCCACTGGGCTAGTTCAGTAATTTCGGTAGAAATAAGGCACAACGTCTACCATTACTGTAGCATGCCTTCCCCGGCTCCGGTGGTCCTTTCTCGTCCTCCGCCTTTGTGCGCTTGCCGCGGCGCTGCTGTCTGCCGTTGTGAACATGCTGAACAAACGAGAGAAATCTGGAGAGAACTGTACGTGGAGAGGTGGACAGTCGGGACCCACCAGGTCTATAGCCGTACTCAAGCAAGTGCCTCATTGAAAAAATACTTCCTCCTAATGCTATACTGACGTTGGGGCCCACGGGTTTGTCAACATACACTACTGGAATCAGGATTTTTGCCGTCAGCCAGCTGACGGCAAATAAGGTCTTTGCCATCAGCTTACAGAAAACTGACGGCAAAGAAAGAGCTGACGGCAAAGATCATGTTTGCCGTCAGCCAGCTCTTTGCCGTCTGCTAGCAGACGGCATATAAGCTTTGTCGTCTGCTAGCAGACGGCAAAGAGGGAGGGTGGCCAACTAACGAGAACCACCTAACGGCCACTTTCTTTGCTGTCTGCTAGCAGACGGCAAAGAGCATAGCCAACATAACGACCGTTCCCCCCTCCTCGGCCCCACCCCACTAGCTACGCTCTTTGCAAAGAAATTCAACCTAACTAAAAAACGGTCGGCCCCGCGCCCTACCCCTCTCTCTCTCCCCTCTCTCTCTCCCTCACCTCACCAGCGCCGCCCCCGTGCCCGTCGTCCCCATGCTCGCCGCCCCTGACCCCCACCGCCCCCGACGCCCCCGACCCCCCGCCGCCCCGCCGCTCAGGCCGCCCGACGCC
Source organism: Thinopyrum elongatum (assembly GCA_011799875.1). Lineage (NCBI taxonomy): Eukaryota > Viridiplantae > Streptophyta > Magnoliopsida > Poales > Poaceae > Thinopyrum > Thinopyrum elongatum. Next base: position 45,869,812 of record CM022300.1, read on the forward strand.
CCGGTGCCCCGCCACTCAGGCCGCCTGCCGCCCCGGCGCCCGTCGCCACTCCGCCCCCCGGCGCCCGCCGCCCCGCCGCCCGTCGCCGCTCCGCCCCTGGTGAGGTTTCTTCCCTTTTTTTTCTTTCTTTTTTTTTTCTTGCTGTTTTTTGATTTAGGTTAACTAGTAAATATGCCCGTGCGTTGCAACGGGAAAAATAAAATATATCATAGGCCTCTACGCCAAACACACACACACCCTCGTCTCCCACACACAACAACGCGTCCATGTCCTCTATTTCAACACAACGCCCAACACATGTCATAGCTTATCCTACACACAATCAACAGATTTTTTACCTGCATAAAAAGGTAGTACTAAACTAATTGGAAATTTTCAAGAGGGGATGGGCGTTCGTGTGTAACTAATGCTATGTCGCAGTAGCGAGTGGGATTGTTTTATTACATTTTCCTAGGAAACAAAGGAAGAAAAAACTTGTCAGCATAAGACAAGCATGAACAAATTAAAGAGCTAAAATGTAGCCCATTTGCTTGCTGTCCACCAGCTCTCTCTAAACCTGGCAGAACAATAATTTTAAGGCTTGAAGGTAAGGCTGAGCTTGAATTAATATATAAACTATTAAAAATCAAGAAGATGAGAGGGGAAGGGAGAAATAATAGAACAGTGCCATGCGAACCACAAAACTGTCTGATTTATGGCTGACACACTGTGGCCACCATCGGACGCAGTTGGCCAGCACTTCTACCCCGCTCAATTAGAGTGTCGTGTGCATATCGGCCAAGAAACGTCATGTGCACGACATTTTTTAAATAATATATAGTATGATTTCAAAAGTAAGAAAATGCACATGTTGCAAAAGTACGCTCTTATATAGTACGATTTTAGACTATGATTTCAAAAGAAAGGGAGCTTCTCATTGTACACAAGTACAAATATTCTCTTTGTCTCCCACAGTTGTGCCAACTATTTTGGTTACGTCCCAAAATTTGAAATTTGTGCCGACGTCTATATATTTAATCTATTGTATGTCTGTATCTAAAGACCAGATGGCAAAATAATTTATTTCATGGAGACTAACTGCATTGTAGTCTAAGTCAAGAAAACATGCAAATACATTGGCTATCTTCGCCTGCGTGTATGCTGGCCACAATTTGTCAGTCCATTGCTTCATGATTTTAGCCGCCAACAACTCTTGCGTGCGTACACAGATTGTGTGCCTTTTGATCAGCTAGCTTGGTATACATAGCTAGCTAGCTTCCTAATGAAATAGCCCATGATGCTTGCTTGGGCTTGTCCTGTGTACGTCGCCATGTATAATAGGAGATTGATCATCCCAGAAAGTGAGGAGCACCAAGACATACCTTTCAAACTCTAGCTTCTGGACGACAATACCATTCAGCAAAAGCTCCGAGTCAAATATTCCCAAACCTGAAATGCCAAGAAATTGCAGAATTGATACATAAATTCAAGGGATAGAGATAGCACATAAGAACTTATAAGTACAGAAGGTATATGGCGCCAGTGTATTGGTAAATACCATTCTTAATGAACCGTAAACAGATGTTGCAGTCTTGTTAACAAGAGATTACAAAGGCTCCTTCCAAATTCAAATTCTTATTCTTCATCATAGACACTGCGATCCTCTCCAACAGCTGATAAGCCTGCAAAACATACTCAGCATAAAAGCAAGTAAAGAAAATATATAATGATGTCTAGAAGTCCGTGAATTGTATCCATGACAGCTACAGAAAAAAAAAGTGACAATTGTTCAATTTATGGCAACGCAAGTGCAAATCAAGAAGAAATAACTAAGTCAACAAAACAGAATGTAACACAGGTCACAAGAAAATCTTCGAAGTAACAGATACAGGGCTGCACTTTGGCTCCATAGCATACTTACTGTACCTCACATATTCTTTTTAGTATTCACTGCAATCACAAGGTCTCAGAATTTTGGCTGTAATTTACATAACTTGAAAATTGAAATCATTTATTAGCATTGCCACAAACTACTAAAAAATTAGTCACTTGGACAATTCATCAGATCCAAAAATTAAAATATATATTCAGAACATTAAATCTCACATTGGAAGACAGTTGAGAAGTCAACTGACACTAAGAAATGAACGCAGCAAAGGGTATACATTTTTTACTACAAACCACAACATGATGAGGATCATCACTACCAAAAGAAAATGGACATTGTCATGGATAGAGGTAGGATAACCAATTTCTTTGAAAGAAGGGAGGTAGGATAACCAGTTGCATACCTTCTAGGCTTAGCATGCTGGAGCCCTGGAAATACAGGTCAAAACAGAGTGGCACAACCCATTCGATGAGATCGCTGTTGATGCCTTCCTCATAAGATTAGTCTTGTCCAGTGGTTGTGGTCATGATAACATTAATACTAAATGGAACACCAAAGTAAAACAAAAAACAAAAAATTGCCTCCGGTCAGTTGGGTCAATTGACCGAATTGTTGGCATGCAAACGACTGACGGAGCTCGAGAAAGCTATGATCATTCTAGATGGAAACTGCAATGACGCGGGGTCGCCCTAGGTGTCGTGGACGTGGTACAGCGTCGGCCGAAGCTCGGGGAAAGGCCGAAAGTCGGAGAGGAGGGCTGGCAGTGCCAAAACTCAGAGAAGGACAGGCTGTGCTGGGTGTCGGGATAGAGATATGGGGTGGAGCTCCCAATTCAGAAGCGAATCGTTTTTTAGTCACTTCAACCTGGACTGCGGGTTGATTGTCCAAAAAAAAGACAAAGTATCCCACACCGTACTACTAAAAGTGCATAACAATGGTTGATTCGACATTGTGGTCCATTTTCGGTAATAACAACAAATAACATTAAGTTAAACCTCCCTTTTTTTCAAATAATAATTCAGATTTTGCGACAAGAGCCCAAACATTAGCACATGCGACAGGAGCACATCAGCAAAACACAACAGTAGTACAAGATGGGCTTGTTCCTACTCCCTAAATCTACATACTTTCTCGAACAGCAACTCTATGTCTAACTTGCATAAACATAATCTACTAAAAGTATAGCAAACTATTATAACCACCAATAGCAAAATACATGGTATTAATGTTATTGTGTTTAGCTAGCAACACATGACTAAAGCTTGGAAAGGATCATGCTCACATGTTGAAGCGGTCCTGGCACTTGACATCCTACAGACAGAGAAAACAAAGGCAAAAGGGGCCAGGAGACAAAACAATTGAAAGAGAAAGGAAAATTTCCTCTGGACCATACATGATCTGATGCGCACGTACAGGATGAGTTGATGGACTGCACGAGATACTTCTTCTTTTGATTGCTTCTCTAGCTCAGCCAACGGATTAAGGAGGTTGACGTCCTTCTGCAACAGCTGCTCGGATTCCCAACAAAAAAGACAGATATGTTAAATCCATGGCAAACAGCAGGGAAGCAGGAGCATCATGCCGCAGGATAGTGTCCACCACACGTATCGATGTGCAGTTCGGCACCATTATTTTTTTGGCACTATAATCGAAGAGAAGGGAAACCAATATTAGTGTTTGCACAATAGTGCTTCTATGCTAAATACTGTAAGAGATTAATTGTACTGCCTCATTTATATCCTCTCGTTTCTGCAGGTAAGCACTGCCTTTGAGCGGAAACTACCGAAGAAGAGAAATAAATAAACAGAAGCAAAAATTGATTCATGAAAAACTTGCCATGAGAGATGACATCCCAATAGACATTGTTGAACTGCTTTTCAGAAGTCAGGATGAGAGACCATGGATAACTTTTTTTTGAAAGTTAAGACCATGGATAACTAAGGCTAATTCTGCTGAAGATTGACACTACTTTTCAGCATAAGCTTTTGAAATCACACTACTTTTCAGCAGAAGCCTTTGGAACCAGATACTTCTAGGATTTTCTAGCAGGCTAGCAGACAAATAGAGATAGAGGGAGAGGGAGGAGAGATGATGTCCGGAGGGCTTGCCTGCAGCTGGATCTGGCCACTGGGCGACGACGAGCCATGGAGGGGGCGCGCTGTAGGGAGCAGCTAGGGTTCTCGGCGGCCTCTGCCATGCTCGCCATGCCGTGCCTCCCCTCGTTTCCCCCCTTCTTCTTGGTTTTCTCTCTCCCTCTCCCCCTCATCCTTCCTCGTTTTCTTCCAAGGAGCACAGCGGAGCAACCATGGCGCTGCGCCGGAGAATGTCGACGCCTTGTCCCACCGCCGCTCACCTGGATCCGGACGCCGCCGTCGTTCCGCGTGTCCAGCCCGTCCGCCGCCGCCCTGTGCAGAGCTCACTCGATCGGATCGAGCCGGAGAGCCGCCTGCCGCCCCACACGCTCGTTGACCCGCCTCGATCCAGAGATAGGGGTAGACGCGCCGGCGGGGTAGGCTGTGGCGGCGCGTGGCGGCGGCCGGCGGGGCCGGGTGGGGCGGGGCGTGGCAGGACGTGGCGGCGCGTTGGAGGTGGGATCGGGAGGCACGGTTTTGCGGGTGGGTAGTTTTTTTTTCTCTCGCACGTACCGGTTCGTGTTTGACTTATTACGGGGACTGCGGGTTGTATAGCGAAAACAGCAGGGACTTTTTCGCAAAAAGGGCGCGACGGATTGATTAGTTGATTTAGATTGATTTAGGTTAGCAGTGGGTTGATTTAGGTTAATTAGTTGATTTAGGTTAGCAGTGGGGTGTTTTACCCTACTGTACATACTCAAAAAAGGAGATTTAGGTTAATTAGTTAGTTGATTTAGGTTAATTAATTGATTTAGATTGTAGGTTAGTTTTTTATATTTAGTACTCCAATATGCAACTAGAAATCGCCACTGTTCTTTGAGAACACGAGGATTTCGATCAGCAAGGCGTTCCTCTTCCGTCTCATGAGTATCGTGGTGTTGTAGTTTCAAGAAAGATTTCCAACTCCTCCACCTCTTCCTTAAGGACTTCATGATCCATAACTCACCAATTGGAGCAATGTCAAATTTGAGCTACACCAATATACAAAGGCCTAGAGTCCTACACCAATCTGACTCTATCTGGCTTGAAAATGGTAAATTGCCTAGAGTCCTGTAACTTATCATATAACTATAAATGATAAAGAAGGCCTGGCCTAAATGGTTCAGTCAACGAAAAAGAGGGAACTAGTCTGGTCAAGACATCAGATACTTCTCACATGATACCTGATTTGTACTGGCCTAAACGTAGTAAAACTACTCAATTTTGAGCTCATTTGTCTATGCATGACCAGTCCGAGTAAACAAAATGTATCCTGCTGCGATATAAGGTTTTGGGAGCCTGGCTGGAGTTGAACACAGCAGCACAGGCCCCTACCTCCTTCCCTGTAAAGCATCCAAAGGCATCACTTCCAAAATTCTAATATTTTGACTTTTGAGATCCAAAGGCGTGATTCTTAATTCCTTATGTCTGAGATATGTTAAATCTCATTTTTCTGTTTTTCCTCTTCACTTTCCATCCTTTCTCTCTCTCCAAAGGCATCACATTTCTTTTGAGATGTGTGAAATCCAAAGAAACCCTAAATATATTGTTTAAATTCTGCGATTTGACTTTGGACACATAAGTCCAGAAGTTAGCCACTAGCCAGTGAGCCAAGAACCCAAAGTTTCATATTTTAGGTTAGTAGATTTTAGTTGATTTTAGGTTAGTAGATTTTAGTTGATTTTAGGTTAATAGATTTTAGTTGATTTTAGGTTAGTAGATTTTAGTTGATTTAGGTTAATTAGTTGATTTAGGTTGATTAGTTGAAGAAGAAAAAGAAGACAAGAGGAAGAAGGAAAATAAGGAAAATGAAGAAGAAAAAGAAGACAAGAGGAAGAAGGAAAAGAAGGAAGAAGAAGAAAAAGAAGTAGAAGTGGAGATGCAAAAAAAAGTAGAAGTAGAAGATGAAAAAAAGAAGTAGGAAAAGTAGAAAAAGAGGGTCGCCGAGTGGTCGAGGGCACGAGGATCGAGGGGAAAAGGAGTCGAGGGTCTAGGGGTCGAGGATCGAGGTGTCGAGGGGTTGAGGGGTCGAGGATTGAGGGGGAAAGGAGTCGAGGGTCTAGGGGTCGAGGATCGAGGTGTCGAGGGCTCGAGGATCAAGGGAAAAAGGAGTCGAGGATCGAGGGGTCGAGGGGTCAAGGATCGAGGGGGAAAGGAGTCGAGGGTCTAGGGATCGAGGATCGAGGTGTCGAGGGGTCGAGGGTCGAGGGGTCGAGGATCGAGGGGAAAAGGAGTCGAGGGTCTAGGGGTCGAGGATCGAGGTGTCGAGGGGTCGAGGTTCGAGGGGAAAAGGGGTCGAGGGTCGCCGCCCCGACCTCCTGACCCCGACACCCCGACCCCGACACGACACCCCGACCCTGCCTCGACACCGCGACCCCGACACAGCACCCCGACCCCGACACGACACCCCCGACCTCGACACAGCACCCCGACACGACATCCCCGACACCCCGACCCCCGACACGACACCCCGAGACCCCGACACGGCACCCCCGACCCCGACACAGCACCCCGACCCCGACACGACACCCCCGACACCCCGAGCCCCGACACCTCCCGAAAAAGGTGCTCTTCGGCCTTCCAGAGGCCGACGGGGTCATATATTTGTGAATTATGAGTTAGGTCAGGTATTCAATTATTATTATGTACATATATATATTATTAATTAGTTCATGTTATTAGGTATTCAATTTTTTATTATGTTCATGATGATGATACACACTTAAATATTTTATTATGTTTATGTTGTACTAATTTCGTTTACTCTTTGTCATTGCAGGTGTTGACAGATGGTGGGCGCGGGTCGAGAGCACTCCGAGCCTCCTTCCTCGGCACGTGCTGGGAGGGGTGCTATTATTCCACCCCAGCACCTTCGGAGAGCGTTGGTAGACAGCATGCAGACACCGGCGGGCGCTTCTTCTTCGGCCGGGAGAGGTCAGGGGAAGACGAAGAGGACTGCTAGAGGTGGACGTGGCGGCGGGAGAGGTAGGAAGGCTGTTGCGCCTTCCTCGACGCCAGCCCCAGCTGATTCTTCGGACCACCGGAGTGCTCCGTCTTAGGTGGACCCGTCTGACTTGGACCCGTCTCGGACTCCGATCCACGAGCCTCGGGTCGCCGAGCCTTCGTCCGACGAGACTTGGGTCCCAAAGTCTTCGTCCCAGGAGACTCGGGCCCCAGAGTCTTCGTCCCATGTGACTCCGGAGGCTAGTGGCCATGCTGATGGTGGCGAGGACACCTTTTCTGACGATAGCTATAGCAAGGGCGAGCTGGTTGAGGGGGGCAAGAAGGTCTACCAGCATGGTGGTACAAAGCTCCTGGCCGTGCCGGCGACCCGCGATCACAGGTGGTTGATTGAGCCTAATGGGGAGAAGTAAGTGCATTTACTCTTTTTTAACCTTTTGCCTTCATGTTTCTTCAAATTAATATCTAATGTGTTAGCCTTGTCATACTGCAGGGGTTGGAAACACGCCCCTGGTGTCCGCAGGCCCAACCAGGTCCTTGGTGTGCTTTGACGGCACCACTTCCCGGGGTGGGTCACGTTGCCCGGTGAGGGTCAGGTTCCACAGCTAGCACTGAGCTGGGAGCTGTACGTGGCTGCCCCTGCCCCGCCGGAGGAGAGGGTCGACGGTGTCTTGTGCGAGACGGTGGCCGACATTGTGATCCGGCGGTTTTGGGTAATTTCTCCTATACAGAAATAAAAATCAACAGTACCTAGTGATTGTACTAATCAGTTTTGTCTTGTTTGATTGCAGACCTTCTACAGGTCTTGAGTAACACGAGGTGGACGCGACTATGGTTCTCGAAGCCGAGTGCAAGCACCTACTTTAGAACTTACGGCACGAGGCTCGGGTGTAGGCTGTTCGAGACTACTACGCCTCGACTAACATTAAGAGGGCCAAGAAGAAGTGTCGCGCCAAGTATCTGAGTAAGGAGAAGTACATGAAGGTAATTACCTATTCTTAAGGCCTTGTACTTCTAGTGAAATTTCTCTTTGTCTAACTTACCTTGTGAAATTTCTCTTTTTCTAACTTAGGTGCCCCCGGGATGGTGTGCGGATAGGATGGACTGTTGGGAGGCATTGGTGGATGAGTGGTGCTCTCCCCAATGGCTAGCCGTCCACAACAAGGCCAGAGATAAGTGTGCCCAAATGCAAGGTGTGCCACACCATCAAGGAAGCTCCAACCTGTTTGAGTACGGGGATCACTGGGTATGTGGTTTGCTTCACGATTCATGCAATTTCATTCTTCATGCTAGATTGAGCCCTTAACTAATATTTTGTTCCTCTCTTTTAGGAGCGACACAACAAGAAGGACATGCCATCGCTGTACGACCTCTATGCCATGGCCCATACTGCCCCGTACAAGAAGGCCAAGGCATTCTATGAGGATGACCTCAATCATCTAGAGAGCTTCACCAACATCTCCTCCCACAACAAGCTCGTGAGGTACAGAGACGTTGGGAAGACGAGGAAAGGGGAGGACTTCAACCCGAGCCAGAGTCCTTTTGATCCAGAGATCGTGATGCTATCTGGTGGCGGGAGGTACCATGGCTCGGTAGCCATTGGGGATGGACTCATACGTTGTCCTAGAACTCTCCCGGAGATCAAGAAGCGCCAGACGAGCTCCGATCCTGAGATACCGCCTCGTCCACGGCCAATGGAGCTCGCCATCGAGGCTAGGGCACAGGAGCTTCTAGCGGAGGCAAACAGGCAGGCTAAGCAGAGGGAGAGGGAGTTGGAGGAGAGGACGGCTAGTCTGTTGGAGGCGGAGAGGAACCAGAACGCCGCGTCTCACCGGGCCCTATACAAGCTCCTCGTGGTAAGTTTCTCCTGCGTACTAGCCAAATCATGCACGTAATGTTCGTTTCATTACTAACTAATATGACTGACTCGTGAAAACAAAATGTGCAGTCCGTGTGCGAGAAAAATGGTCAGACTCCTTCGCCGATGCCCCAGATTGGTATAGCGGACACGGTGAGTTTCATTTGAATGGTCATTAGTTACTAGTATTCACATTTCAGTTGCATCATGCTAACGAGACATTGCAAATGATCTTTAGTGCAGCATGCCTCCCGGCAAGCATCGACCGATCCTTCTCCGTCTCGCTCTAGCGCAACCCCGACCGGTCCTTCTTCGTCTGACACTGGCGGAAACCCGACCGGTCCTTCACCTCCGTGATGATGGTAAGTTTTCCCAAGTGTTTTGCTTAACAATTGCATACTTAGCTTAAGAAATGACCTACTTAGCTCCAAAATGACCTATACTTAGCTTATTTTCCTCGAAAATGACATAATAACCTTACTTAGCTCCAAAATGACATATTTTACCTAGGATAGCTATAAAATGACCTATACTTAGCATTTTTTCCTCCAAAATGACTTGATATGCTTAGTTAGCTAAAAAATGGCATAACTACCTAGGATAGCTCAATAATGATCTATAATTAGCTTAGCTAGTTCATTTATGACATAATTAGCTCACTTAGGTAAAAAATGGCATAATAACCTTGGTTTAGCTCCAAAATGACCTATACTTATCAGACGGCAAAGAGCCCTTTGTTGTAGTTTGTTCAACCGGATGTGTTTCCGTCTGCTGGCTGACAGCAAAGGCCTTTGCCCTCCGCCAGGCATGCCTTTGCCGTCTGCCATGGTAGACGGCAAAGTTCCTGATTCCTGTAGTGATAGTTACATTTTGTTTTGAGGTGCTTCAACGTAGTTACTAAAGGAGATAAATTTACAACGAAGCCGGGGAGCTGGCAGGTATCATTTATTATCAGTGGGCCAGCAAGTATCAGCTGGGTTGTGGGCTGCCCCGTCTAGGCTTTCTTTTTTAACATGCGCAGCCCACGACATGCTGGTTTGTATTTTCTTGAGGGCCGTCATGTATCGACCGGCCTATGGACCTCCCATCCTAGGGTTTTTTTTCCTGAAACATCCGCAGCCCAACTTATGTATTTTTTTGAAGAAAACGCAGAGGTCTGTTCTATTTTTCAATATAAGAATAAGAACGCCAGGTCCAACTTATGTTTCCCTTCTAACTATATTATATATATTTATATTATTTTATATGTTATTATATATTATTGTTATTGTCATCATATATTTAACAGATACTTACATATATAAGAAAAAAATATCCCACGTCTTATTAACTTATAAAAATAATTTTTTTAACAATTAAATCCTGGATTTTTTTACATTAAGGCAACGAAAATCCTGGTGATTGTGTACAAAAGCTTGGTAAAATTTAAGGACCAATGTAATAATAAAGCACTTATTATTTAAATATATTTATAACAAAATGCTCAGCCCCTGTTTATTTTTTGATAACATTGTTGCGCCCAACCCAACATTATAATTAGAACCAGCCCAGCAAAATCGTGTATTTCGAGAAAGTGCAAATGGGCTATAATTTTTTAGGAAAAAATAAATGGACCGCATGGACGCTACATTATTTGTTCACCCAGCCCAGCAATGGACTGTAATTCTCAAAAAAAAAGATCAAATGGTCTGTAAATTCTGAAAAAATGGGTTGAATAAGTGCCACATTTTTTGAGGCTGAAATGTGGGCTCATAGGTCGAAGCCAACACAAGTCGTTGTCAACTTAGTCAACAAATGATTTTGACATTGATAGCCGTTGGATTTACATCCAACGACCGGCATCCATCTTTAATCTCTCGTCTTCTTCCTCCAGCGCCGCCGGGACCACCTGCTCCCGCCTCCTGGTGCTAGCAGCTCTGCTTAGCACGCTTCGCTGTGAAGCGCTACCCCACCGCCGGCCAGGCCATCCCTCCACCCCTCCACACCTCCTGTTCTTCTCCATCGACTGCCGAACCACGCCGCACCAGAACCAGTTAACCCTCATACACCTCTCCGTCTGCGACTCCACTCCCGCGTCTTCCCACCTCCGGCTCGTTGCTGTCTGGGGCCTAGCCGTCGTCCACCACCTTGGATGCGCTTGGCGCGGCGTGGTCAACGCACAAAAAAATGAATACTCCCCCTGCTATCTAGGACCCACCATAGTTGGAGGCTGACTTGTGGGCCTACTGACACGGAGGGAGGGCTTTCTAAAATTAGTCAATATGAACGATTCTAGCTCCAGTGACCGTACGAAGTCCATCCAACGGCCGTAGTGCTTCTTCAACCTCTGGTCTTCTTGCTCCAGCCACCCAAACCAGCGCCGGTCATGCCACCTACTCCTGCCTCCCATGGCCGGCTCTGCTGCCGCGCAGGCCTGACCGCCCCACCCTACTCCAACCTCTGGCCAGGCCATCCCTCTACACACCCACAACCCCTGTTATTCTGCGGCGACGGCAGCCTCACACCGCAGCCGAACCAGTCAACCCTTGTACTCCTCTCCGCGTGGGCATCCACTGCCGCGTCTTCCCCGGCTCCGTGTCGTCCCCTTCCTAGGCCTCGCCGTCATCCACCGCCTTGGTGCTCTCGGTGCGCCGTTGTCAATGTGGTCAAGGAACGACTTCCATCGAAAGAGGACTGTATGTGGAGAGGCTGACAGCTGGGTCCACGGCCGCAGCAAGGAAGTGCCTCCTTATTACGCGCAAAATAATGATTCCTCCACCTTACAGCAGGGACCCATCGGACGGGCCACCGTATTTCACGAAAAAAATGTTTCCCCCTGACTGCTGGGACCTACCAGCTACATCTTCGCACGCAAGGAAGTGCGTCCATATTACGGGCAAAAAATATGATTCTCCCCCTGACAGCTGGGACCCACCAGCTATATCTTCGCACGCAAGGAAGTGCCTCCTTACCTCCCTGAAAGCTGGGACCCACCCGATCAAACCGTACGTAGGGTTGTCTGTCTGGTCGCGAACATGTACGTACATACTGGTCGATCGGTCTGTCTGCAGGCTGCAGCGATGAACCTTGGCCGAGTAAGGAAGGGCACATGTCGTACTAGAGGCGCGGACATAGCATGTCACGCAGCCCCGTCAATATTGTGTACACGTACGTACAGCCAGGGTGCAAGAAAGTAAATACGGCCACGTACGTACATACGGGCGGGGTCTCGAACGCCTACTCGCGCATACGTACAGCCAGGGCTCGTGTACATGGAGAGGGCAGCGGAGAGCAGCGACGACGTCCTGTTCATCGGCAGCCAACCGGCTGGGTCGAAATGGAGAAACTGCGTCGTCGTGTTCATCGGGAGGCAACGGAATGCATCCTGTTCATCGGGAGCCAACCGGCTTGGACGGAACAGCCGAAACGAGGCCTGGCGTACCGCGGAACGGAGGAATCGGCCTTGTGTTCAACCGCCTATGGTCAAAATGGGATCCTGTTGACCGGGAGGGGTCTGGCGTACCGCAAAACGGAGGAAACGGACTTCTCTTCGACCTCCTACGGTCGAAACGGGGTCCTGTTGATCGGGAGGGCTGTGGTGTACCGTAAAACGGAGGAAACAGACTTCTCTTCGACCTCCTACGGTCAAAACGAGGTCCTGTTGATCGGGAGGGGTGTGGCATAACGCAAAACAGGACTCCAGGGGCTACTGTTCATCCACCGTCTACTGCCTCTCTCTAGCCTCCACGGGCTACTGTTCATCCACCGTCGACCTCCTCTAGCCTCCACCTGCGATTGTTCATCCACGGCGTCTCCCTCCTACCTCCACCATCTACTGTTCATCCACGGGCTCCTGTTCATCCAGCCTCCACCGGCTACTATTCATCCAGCCCTCCACCGGCTACTGTTCAACCAGCCCTCCACGGGGTCATGTTCATCCACCCCCAACCGGCTCTTTCGGGGTCCTGTTCATCCAGCGGCAACGGCCTCTAGCTACTACCATGGGGTCCTGTTCATCCAACCCCCATCGGGACTGTTCATCCAACCCCCAAGAACACTCACTGTTCATCAAGAGGCAGCAGGTTCGATCGGCTTCAGTTAGCAGAAGTAGCAAAGGAATCGCTCGATCGGGTTCAGTTAACAGCCAGATCGATCGATCGCTCGGGTTCAGTAACGCGTAGCCTGCAGTGCAATCGCTCGGGTTCAGTAGGCGAACCCCTCACTCGGGTTCAGTTATAGCCCAACGCCTCGCACCCACGTGCGTACGTTTACGAGAGAAACGTGCAATCCCTTCGTGCATCGCTCGACCCCGACCACCCACCGTAACCGGGAACTCCCCGATATTTTCCTCGCCCTCGCTTCTACCACAGTTTTTTCCGTCATGGACGGCCCAAAGAATGTCATGCAGCCGCGTCTCCGGCCCACCCAGGATGAAAAGCCCATTTTCTGTCATGATTTTTTGTCATAGAAGTAGGAGCCCACCACATCTATGATGATACTGGGTTTTGTCACAATTATTGTCATAGAAGTGCCATAAGCATGACAGGAAAAAAATTCGTTCGGCCCAAAATGTCACGGATGTGTCTTTTTTTTTGTAGTGATAGAAACATATAAAGCTTTAATTTATTCCTCAACCTTAGGCACACAAATTTTCATCTTGAGATTTTCTACATCATGAGAAATTCTATCAATACTTCTAGACATATCATCAATCTTACTCAACTTTTCTTCTATCGTAGTATTAAAATTCTTTTGAGCATTGATAAATTATTTAATATTATTCTCAAGATCAGAGGTGTTCCTATTATTATTATAAGAAGGATTACCATAGGAATTACCATAATTATTAGAGGAATTTCCCGGAAAAGGTCTAGGATTAAAATTACCTCTATAAGCATTGTTATTAAAATTGTTTCGCGAAACAAAATTCACATCTATGGCATCACTATTTTGCTCAATCAAAGTAGACAAAGGCACATCATTAAGATCAATAGGAGCATTTTTATTAGCAACCAACTTCATAAGAGCATCGACTTTTTCACTCAAAGAATTTATTTCTTCTACCGAATTAACCTTTTTACTAGTAGGAGCTCTTTCGGTATGCCATTGTGAATAATTTGCCATAATATTATCCCAAAGTGATTTCCATAAAAGTACCACCCGCGGCGGAATCTAAAAGATTTCTAGAAACAAAATTCAATCCCGCATAAAAATTTTGTATGATCATCCAAAGATTTAAACCATGAGTAGGACAATTTCTTAGCATCAATTTCATTCTTTCCCAAGATTGCGCAACATGTTCATGCTCAAGTTGCTTAAAAGTCATGATTTGCCTCCTAAGGGAAATAATTTTCGTGGGCAGAAAATATTTTGTAATAAAGGCATCTTTGCACTTATCCCAAGAATCAATACTATTGTGAGGCAAAGAAGAAAACCAAATTTTTGCACGATCTCGCAAAGAAAACGGGAATAATTTCAACTTCACAATATCATTGTCCGCATCTTTTTTCTTTTGCATATCGCATAATTCCACGAATGTGTTAAGATGGGACGCGGCATCCTCAGTAGGAGTACCGAAAAATTGATCTTTCATAACGAGATTCAACAAAGCGGCATTAATATCACAAGACTCCGCACTAGTGGCGAGAGGAGCAATTGGAGTGCTAATAAAATCATTGGATAAATCACACAACTTGGTGTTCTCTTGAGTCATCGTGACTACGCAACAAGATTGCACTCAAAAACAGATCTGACGAGAAAACGGCGAACAAAAAAGAGGACGAATAAAATGGCAAATTTTGTGAAGTGGGGGAGATGAAAACAAGAGGCAAATGGCAAATAATGTAAATTGCAAGGAGATGAGATTTATGATTAGGAACCTGGTAGATGTTGATGATGTCTCCCCGGCAACGGCGCCAGAAATTCCTTTTGACGCGGCTTGAACTACGTCGGTATTTCCCCAAAGAGGAAGGGATGATGCAGCACAGCTACGGTAGGTATTTCCCTCAGTGATGAGCCCAAGGTTATCGAACTAGTAGGAGAACCACGCAACACTGCGTGAACGGCACCTGCACACAAAGAACAAATACTTGCAACCCGACATAAAAGAGGGGTTGTCAATCCCTCCCGGGTAAAAGATAGGTAAAAATTGTAGTAGATTGGATAAATAGATCTCGCGGGAACGCGAGATAAAATAAATAACAATAAATTGCAGCAAGGTATTTTTGTATTTTTGGATTAATAGATCTGAAAATAAAAGCAAATAAAAATAGATCTTGAAGGCAAATATGATAAGGAAGAGACCCGGGGGCCGTAGATTTCACTAGTGCGAGAAAAATAGCATACGGTGGTAAACAAATTACTGTTGGGCAATTGATAGAACTTCAAATAATCATGATGATATCCACGCAATGATCATTATATAGGCATCACGTCCAAGATTAGTAGACCGACTCCTGCATGCATCTACTACTATTACTCTACACATCGACCGCTATCCAGCATGCATCTTGTGTATTAAGTTCATGGAGAAATGGAGTAATGCAATAAGAATGATGACATGATGTAGACAAGATCTATTCATGTAGGAATAGACCCCATCTTTTATCCTTAATAGCAATGATACATACGTGTCGTTTCCCCTTCTGTCACTGGGATCAAGCACCGTAAGATCGAACCCATCACAAAGCACCTCTTCCCATGGCAAGAAAACTCGATCTAGTCGCCCTAACTAAACCAAAGATTCGAAGAAGAAATACGAGGCTATAAGTAATCATGCATATAAGAGATCAAAATACTCAAATAACTTTCATGGATAAAAACATAGATCTGATCATAAACTCAAAGTTCATCGGATCCCAACAAACACACCGCAAAAAAGAGTTACATCAAATAGATCTCCACGAGACCATTGTATTGAGAATCAAAAGAGAGAGAGTAAGCCATCTAGCTACTAACTACGGACCCGTAGGTCTAGAATGAACTACTCACGGATCATCGGAGAAGCACCAATGAGGATGATGAACACCTCCGTGATGGTGTCTAGATTGGATCTGTGGTTTCTGGAACTTGCGGTGGCTGGAATTGTTTTTTGTCGACTCCCCTAGGGTTTCTGGAATATTGGGGGTATTTATAGAGCAAGGAGGCGATGCGGGAGGCGGCCGAGGTGGGCACAACCCACCTGGGCGCGCCTGGACCCCCGGGCGCGCCCTGGTGGGTTGTGCTCCCCTCAGAACCCCATCTGGTACTTCTTTGGTCCAACAGGTGTCTTCTGGTCCAGAAAAAATCTCCAAAAAGTTTCGCTGCGTTTGGACTCCGTTTGGTATTTATTTTCTGCGAAGTAAAAAACAAACAAAAAACAACAACTGGCACTGGGCACTATGTCAATACGGTAGTCCCACAAAATGATATAAAGTTGCTATAAAATGATTGTAAAACATCCAAGAATGATAATATAACAGCATGGAACAATAAAAAATTATAGATACATTGGAGACGTATCATCAATCTTCCTAAACAATTTTCCAAAGTTTCTGTCAGATGGAAACCTTGTTTAAAGAAGTACTAGCTAGGAGTATCCAAATGAGTTGAAATTTTGCAAGCCCCTCCATATGCTCAAATAATGACTCTCCACCAAATTTCAGCTCATTTGCATTATCTATGTGAGCACACCATCAAATCTTGGTTTCTGGTCAGATTTTCAGGTTGTGAAGCAACTATATTTTATATTGCTTCAATATTGCTGAACATTTTCCAGGACATGATCCTACCAATATGAACTCTCTCCACCAAATTTGGGCTCATTTCATTCATCCATTATTTCTCTAAAAAATTCTAAAATTTTGTCCAGAGAGGACCACGGTGAAGGAAGTGCCATTTTGGTGTATCCAAATGGTATGAAATTTTTACATTGTGTTCATATGCCCAAATGACTCCTCTACACCAAATTTCAGCTCAATTCAACACTCCTAGTGAGTGCTACTTCATGATCTTGATTCTGGACGAGATTGTGCAGTTGTTAAGCAACTATATTAAATCATGGTCCAAATCACCTCAAAATTAACAGGATAGTAGTCCTTCCTACTCTAAACCTCCCAGACATCCATTTTGTCCCTTAGCCCTTCTCTGTTGATCACAGTGATGCAGTCAAGTTTGCTATAGCAAACTTCCAGTGAAGCCTCATATCTGGTCTTGGTTTCTTTTGATGATCTTTCACCTCCTACAGTCTCTAGGGTGCAGAGACAACACTAAGGGAGTTATGGACTAAGGGGTCCTCAGGGCGTCGGCCCATTGAATATGGGCCGGACTGGTGGAGCCGCATAGCAACCGAAGATCTATGAAGCCATGGTGTGCCCTCAAGTTAAGGATAGGCAGGATCTCTTTATCCCTTATTGTAATCTATCTCCAGTAACCCTAACCCTAATGTGTTTATATAAACCGAGAGTTGTAGTCTTTAGGGGTAGAGCTACATCAATTATCTCATCACCTTAGGGCTTAGCTCATGCTGATGTCGAGGTAGATCCACCTTGTAACCATACAATACATCCAATATAATCTAGCAGGACGTAGGGCATTACCTCTTCAAGAGGGCCCGAACCTGGGTAAACACCGTGTTCATCGTCACTTGTTCCCCATCGATACTGGATCCACAGTTCGGGACCCCCTACCTCAAGGTCTGCCGGTTTTGACATCGACATTGGTGCTTTCATTGAGAGGTCCACTGTTGGATCACCAAAAAGATCGATGGCTCGCCTGATCATGGGAGAAGCCATCAGATCCGGGGACTTCTTCGTCCCCAGCCAACTTTTTGTGTTCGGCAGCATCGTGCTGCACGCTGACCCGACTGGTCATTTGGATGAAATCGACAACTTCGCTCTTGAACACCGAGTTCGATTCGGTAATCTGGAATACATTGCGGACAAGCGGGGCGATCTGGTCTTTACCGGATTCACAACCCCCTCCCGCACCCTCGCAGGCCTCGCCATGCCCGCTCTGGAGTCCCTTTCCGATCCGATCTACGGATCGGCCTCCGCCCTCCAAACTGCTTCGAGCCAGGAGGGCTCCACCTCAAGCAAGGACCAAACTCCACCTTTGCCCGGATCCATCGTGTCTGCGGGGGACCTATCCTCGGCCTTCGAGGCAGAATCTAGAGGCGGCAGCCAAGAGTCAATCTCGGCCGAACCTTTCCATCACAACGCCTCTCTGGCCTTGAGCCCCTATGATGAAACAGCGGTCAACGGCCAGGGATCACCCCGGCTCAAAGCAGCTCGATCTGGAGCCCTGGCGTGGAAACCACACGCAAAAACCAAGGCCCGCCCTTGATCTCCAATCCGGACCCCCTCAAGGATTCTGCACCACACCCCGAACCTAATTCGGCCTATGGAAGGCAAGGACCGGCTAGGGCACTGATTGCCTCCCACCCCGTTACAATGAAATTTGGCCTAGAGCCCTCGAATTCGGCGACCCTTGCTATGCTAAACGAGGCGCTAGACTGAATCCAAAAGATGACCAACCAGGAGGATCTTTCCTCCGCCCACAATCATCAACCCTTTGAGGCGCACCCCAGGGAATTGTATGTCCCACCCATCACCCACTTGGTAGCCACTATCGATGATTTAACCGATATGCTAGACTATAATTTGGAAGATGCCGAATACATGGATGACGATGGCGGGGCTACGGCTAGTACCGATATCGCCCCCCTCCCCCCCCCACCCCCCCCCCCCCCCCCCCCCCCCCCCGCGGTCACTGGCCGCTGGTCGGCCACGTCCACCTATGATATTTACATGGTGGACGCCCCCAAGGAAGGCGATGGCACTCCCAATAAGGACCAAGACAAGCTTGGAGATGAGCCGCCTAAGCGCCGAAAATTGCACCATCGATCAAAGCCACGTCGAAGCCATGCGGGCAACATGGACTCTACGGAGAATGGCACCGCGAACAATACGGATGACCTTGCCAAAGCCGCAGCCACGAACATCATCAGGATGACCCTGCGGGGCAGGAGGACCCGCTCAACCCAGAAAACCTCGATGACTCCAAAGACAGCAACTACCTCCCACACTCTGAAGAGGAGGCCAGTCTCGAGGATGACGATTTCATCATCCCCGAAGACCCGCTGGAGCAGCAATGGTTCAAGTAGAGGCTTCTAGCCACCGCCCGTAGCTTGAAGAAACAAAACCGCAGAATCAAGGCCGAACAAGACACCCTCAACGATCGATGGACCAAAGTCCTAGTCGCCGAAGAAGGGTACGGCCGCGAACGGCCAACCAAAAGTTATCCCAAGGGAAAGTTGCTGCCGCAATTCGATGACGAGGCCATAGAGCAAACATGTCTGGCATACACACATGCCGAACAGCCGGACCGCCCCCCTAGAGGGCGAGACAAAGAAGCTGACGAGGCCGAGCACCCTACCGCCCCACCTCGTCGTCACGGCAAGGATGAAGCATGGCCCGCCTACAAATACGACCTCCGCCATGATTTGGACGCTCGAGGAGGCCGTACCAGGTCCATCTACGGACCCAGAGAAGACCCGCCGCTAATCGGGAAGGGTACTATGACTGGCTGGACCGAAATGATAGAGTTCAGGAACAGCAGCGGACTCGGATGGCCGAAGACCTCCGACGGGATGTCGCCCGAGTTCGGGGGGCCGCACACCCCTTGTGCTTCATAGAGAGAGTAATGCAACACCAATTCCCAGAAGGCTTCAAGCCTGTGAACATAGAATCATACGACGGAACCATAGACCCGACTATATGGATAGAGGATTTCCTCCTCCACATTCACATGGCGTGAGGAGATGACCTCCACGCCATCAAATATTTGTCGCAAAAGCTTAAAGGTCCAACTCGACACTGGTTGAACAGCCTTCCCCAGGACTCTATAAGATGTTGGGAAGAGCTCGAGGACGCTTTTCGAGCCAACTTTTAGGGCACCTATGTCCGGCCTCCGGATGCTGACGACCTAAATCGCATCACACAACAGCCCGGAGAATCTGCCCGACAATTTTGGAACTGATTCCTGACAAAGAAAAACCAGATTGTCGACTGTCCGGATGCCGAAGCCCTGGTCGCTTTCAAGCATAGTGTCAAGGACGGATGGCTCATAAGACAGCTCGGCCAGGACAAACCAAGAACTATGGCAGCCCTTACTTCGCTCATGACCCGCTTTTGCATGGGCGAGGATAGTTGGCTCGCTCGCAAGAGCACCAACCCCGACACCCCTGGTACCTCGGAGGTTCAGGACAGAAATGGAAAGCCACGATGCAGCAAGAATAAACGTCGCCACAACAACAGCGAAGGTGATGATACGGCAGTAAATGCCGGATTCCGAAATCCAAAGTCTGGACTACGAAAGAAGGCCCCTAAAGGCAACGGCGATGGCCCGTCCAGACTAGACACTATTCTGGACAGGCCTTGCCAGATCCATGGCACGTCAGAGAAGCCCGCCAACCACTCCAACCATAACTGTTGGGTAATAAAACAGGCCGGCAAGCTCATAGCCGAGGACTCGGGCAAAAGCCCATGAAGCGAGGATGATGAAGAACCCCGCAGGCCGGATAATGGAGGCCAGAAACCCTTCCCTTCTAAGGTCAAGATGGTGAACATCATCTACGCAACCCACATACCGAAGAAGGAGAGGAAGCGAGCGCTACGAGACGTGTATTCCGTCGAGCTAGTAGCACGGAAGTTCAACCCATGGTCAGCCTGCCCGATCATGTTTGATCACAGGGACCATCAAACCACCATACGCCATGGAGGGTCCGCTGCCTTAGTTCTTGACCCGATCATCAATGGATTCCATCTCAGTAGAGTCCTAATGTACGGAGGTAGTAGCCTCAATCTGATATAGGAAGACACAGTGAGGAAGATGGGCATCGATCCGTCAAGGATCAAACCCAGCAATACAACCTTCAAGGGGGTTATTCCGGGAGTGGAGGCCCACTGCACATGCACTGTGACACTTGAAGTAGTGTTTGGCTCTCCGGATAACTTCCAAAGCGAGGACTTGATCTTCGACATTGCACCTTTTCGCAGCGGCTATCACGCCCTCCTCGGCCGAACATCGTTCTCTAAATTCAATGCCGTCCCGCATTACGCGTACCTCAAGTTGAAGATGCCTGGTCCTTCGGGCGTCATAACTATCAACGGCAACCTGGAATGCTCACTTCGAACCGAGGAGCACACTGTGGCCCTAGCAGCCGAAGACCAAACTGGCTCATACAAGGCCCGATGCCGACCCACCGTAAAGGCCGGCGACAATAGTAAACGGGTACGAACCCGCTCCCCGTCATGGGAACACGCATGCGTTCGCCGCAAATAGTGATGCGCGCCCCATGGTGCGCCCATATTTTTTGCGCTCCACGTACCTCGTCAACACAATTTCGCACTCAAAATATCATGGGCAGCCATGAGGCATATATCAATAAATCCGAAGCATGTGTTCGGCTAACCCGAACCTCGGAATTACCTTGTCTTCGGACGATGCGGGGGCCAATTTCAGAACCCCCCCCCCCAAGCTTCAAGCTTCATTGGCAGGACCCTCACCCCTCAAGGTTTCATCGAAGGTGCCAACGCCCACCTCTCAGATGCAAAGGCGCAGACATGCAGCAGGGCAAAGTGGAGGCTTCGACTCATGAATTAAGGCCCTGCGTAAACATTTACTCTGTAAAACTCTTTTCTTTTCACAGATAATGCCTTGGCAGTTCGAATTGTACGGTTAGACGTCTTGAGCCCACAAGAAATAATAAAAATGCCCTTTTTGGTGTTCGGATACCTGCATTTCATGATTGTTTATTTCCTTTCTGATTCTCCACTCGCTCTTCGAATAGCCCAACATGAGAACATATTCGCTTAGCTAACCTAGAGCTCGATTTCCACATCAACTCCATATCTTAAAGTCCGGCATCGCCTTCCACGGGGTGTTCGGCGTCTCGAATATTGCACTATATGCATCAAGTACCGAACTATGTCTTGGGTCAACAGTTGGGTTGCCCGGCTCCTGTGTTTGCCCCTTATGTTCCGCACGTTCGGCTAAGAGGGCAAAGGGAGAACCCATGCGATTGTACTTCTGGCTTGCTCGGTCAAGTACCTCAGGAGGAGAAAGCCGAAAACTGACTGTCATAGTAAGCATGAACTGATCAGCGATCCGATGACGAGGTTTGACTCTAAAAATCATTGGCGATTTCACCGTGTCACACGAAGGGTTCGTCTTAACACAAACCATGTGATCGAAAAGGGTAGGTATTGCCCCCCAAAGTACATCACAAAGCACCGGGGGCTAGTCCTTAGTCCCCACCATCAAGCTCCTAAGGCTAAATGAAAGCAATAAAACCGAATAGTCTGATTGCCTAGTTTCGCTCACACACTACCGCCTCCGGGTACCAAGACGTTGGCTAAGGGTAAGAGCGCAGAGACAAAACACCCCTCGTGATATTCACCTGGGGGCTGAAGCCGACGACTGGTAGCTTTCAAAATAAACATACGGCCGCACAGGAGTCAAAATTAAAATCATGACAATATATAATAAGTCAGGGGACGCATCATAAAGCATAAAGGTTCAATTGGTAAAAACTTAATACAATCACTCGAACATTATATCTTTCAACACTGGCCCTCTATCGCCCACGCGCCATTCATCACCTGTGCAAAGTACTGCTCAGGGTGGTGATGCTCTTTTCCCTTGGGCGGAGGACCAGTGGCCATGTCCATTGGATTAATCTTCGGCCAATGGACCATGGTCTTCGCAAACGCAAGCCTTGCCCCCTCCAGGCACGTCGAGCGCTTCATGGCGTCAATCCGGGCCGGCGCCTCCCGCAGCTTCTGCACAAGGCCGGAGTAGGTGTCCGGAATGCGCTCGGCAGGCCATAGATTGACACAAAGGTCCTTCACGGCCAGCTCGGATATCCGATGCATCTCGACCAGCTGCTTCATCTGATTGCTGAGGAGGGGAGGACGCTCGGAATCCAGAAACTGTGACCAGAAGAGCCGTTGCGCGGGGTTCTCCTCGCGAGTGGCGTAGTGCTCGACCGTGGCCGCCGCATTCCTTGGTAGTTCGGTGAAGACGCCTGCGGAGTGCCAGACTCGCGTCAGCAAGGCAAACCTGTTGCCTCCGAACACACTCTGCAGTAAGTATTTCTTACCATTCGCAATTTGCCCCGCTTGGCGGAGGTCCTCCCGGACACCTCATAGTTCGGTCCTCGCCTCCTGGCACTCTTTCTCCACCTTGGACAGCGCGGAGGACTGCTCCCCTTCTCCTTTTCAAGGGCCTCCAGCTTCTTGGCAGCATCCGTGAGCTCCACCTGCACCTCGGCCACTCGTGCCTCGTGCTTTTGGCTGGAAAGCTTGACTTCCTCAAGCTCTGCCACCGCCTTTTCATCAGCCAATTTCTTGGCGGCCGCCTCAGCCTTGGCTTTCTTCAGGGCCGCTTTCAAGCCCTCGACCTCGGCGGCGGCAGCTGCAAGATCATCACGATAAAAGATTAGCATACAATCCGGATCGTCAATATTCGGCATCAAGAAAATACACATCTACTCAAAGGGCTTACCTTGCGCCTCGTCAAGCCGTTTGTTGACAAGGTCAAGCTCTTCATCAGAATGCTTGAGCTTCCAATCCATCTCCTCTAAAGCCATGACATTAGCAGCCACAGCCACGGAGGAGGCATGCGCCAGCACAATAAATGTTGACATTATTGATCAACCTACAGAGTTTGATCCTCTGCAAGCTTCTCCGAAGTCTTTGCAGAGTCTCGGGGGCTGCTATGTACATGGCCTATCCAAACTAAAGATTACAACCGCTTTACATGAAAAAGAGCATTACTTAACTTAACTCAATGCCCTTAACAGGCCTTGAACAGCGTCGTTCAGTCCAGAGTGAATGGACCAAACGCCCTGTATAACCGCACCCATAAGAGTGCGGTGCTCATCGACGACGGCAGAGTTGCTCACCAACTCCGCCAGCGTGTCCGGCCAGCCCTCCGCCGCCCGAGTAGAGGTGTTCGGCATGGGCATCGGGCCCTCTGTACCTTCCCCAATCGAAGGGGGAATAGGTTCCCTTGAGGGCCTCGGGGGCTCAGGAGCCGGATGCTGTGGGGATCCGGACGGTCCGGTTCCCCTCCCCGTGTCAGCCAGGAGGGGATCACCCCCTGGTCTTCAACGACCGAGGCATTAACCTCGGCCATGGTGGCATCGACCTCCTCCACCGTGTTCGGAGGAGGAGGGGTCTTTTGCGACAGCACCTCCCCAACTTCTTTGCGGATCAGAGGAGGTGCGGAATGAGACGCGGAGCCACTGTCCGCTAGTTCGGCAGGCGGGGACATCCCCTCCGAGTTCTCCTCAGCGGGGTGGCCACGCGGAGGGCCGCACCATCAAAAAATAGTCACTCTGTGTTCTACCAGGGACTACTAAAGAATAAAGGTAATTGAAAATACTGTGATATGTACCTGGCCGCAAGGGGCTTGACCCTGGGTTCCTTCTTCGGAACCTTTTCGGACACTTCGGACTCCTCGTCGGGGTCGAGCTCTCAGGAAGCACCAGCTTAGGCCAGCACTGCCTCTTCCAGGCCTTAGGAGGTTGAACCTCCTCGACGTCGCTGGACGCCGCCCTCTTCTTGGGGTGTGAGGAGGAACTCTCCTCCTCGTCCTCATCTTCATCCCCCTCCTATACGGATTGGGCTGCAGTGTCTTCGGATCGGCTGTCCGGATGAGCTCTGCGACAGAGGCCCCCCTGGCCTCTGATACCTCTGTATTTTTGCCCTTCTTGTCGGGCACCTTGTACGGCACCACGACCAACAGCTTCTCTAGCTGTTCGAATCGGGGATCTTCTGGCAGCGGCGTCGGGCCGCTGACCTTCTCGGCCTTGGCAAGCCAGCCCTGTAAAATCCACATAGAGAGGGTCGGATTAAGTCGTTTGGTGTGAATATCCGAGCTCATATTAAGATGAATACCACTCACATTCGTTGGACGGTTCACAGCGTCGAGGCCAATGTCCTCTTCCTCGGCCGGCCACTTCTCCTGCGGCTTGAATAGTAGAACCCACACTTTGTCATGGGTCGTGCCGAGGAGATGTCACGTCGTGGCCGGATCATCGGGACTATACTCCCACATCGGCTTGGGCATCTCCTGGCAGGGGAGGAGTCGACGATGTAGCATGATTTGAATCACGTTAACCAGCTTCGCGCCGGTCTCCATCAAGCTGACGACACGCTTTTGTAGAACCTTCAAATCGGCGGCAGACCCCCAGTCCGGGCTCTTGGTGGTCCATGAGGCCAGCCTGGTGGGGGGTCCGGATCGGAATGCGGGAGCAGCTGCCCAGGCGGCCCCCCTTGGCTCGTTGATGTAGAACCATTCTTTCTACCACATCTTGACGGTATCAACAAACTGGTCTGCTGGCCACTGGTCCCGCGTCAGCTTACTAATCATGGCCCTGCTGCAGTCTGCATGTTCGCCGCCGACCACTTTGGGCTTGATGTTGAACACCTTCAGCCATAGGCCGAAGTGTGGCTGGACTCGGAGGAGAGCCTCGCAGAAGATAATGAAAGACGAAATATGGAGGAGGGAGTTGGGGGCTAGATCATGAAAATCTAGCCCATAGAAGAACATCAGCCCCTACACAAAGGGGTGCAGGGGAAATCCAAGCCCCCTGAAGAAATGGGGGAGGAACATAACCCTTTCGCCCGGCCTGGGCGTAGGGATATGACCTGGCCCTCTTCGGGGGCCCGATGAGCGACGTCGACCAACAGGTAGCCAGCATGCTTCAGCTTCCAGATGTCGCCGTCAGTGATGATGGAGGCCTCCCACTTCCCATTGGCTCCAGATCCGGCCATGGCTAGAGGAGACGGAGAAGCTTTTGCTGTGAGAGCCGAGAAGGGGGGCGCTAGAGCTCTGAGGATCTGCGTGAGCAGAAGGTGGAAGAAGGCGGGTGCCGGGGCCGGGACACAAAATCCCAGAAAATTAACCCCTCGTGTCATCACCAGTCCAGGATTACTGTTACTGGTGGACACGTACTTGTTACAGAATTACCAAGCTATTACAAGAATTGGATACAAGACCATAAAGGTCTAATGATACAACAGTGATTCTGGCGGTGGATGACGGAATTGTCTCGCGGTTCTTCAACGTCGATGGGGCACCATTCCCACAGGAACGGCTGACCTGGATAATTCCTATCCCGCATGGCTGCCATCCTAGGCACCGCACGGACATCGCTGTGGTACCCCTTGTAGAAATCCTTACCTGGCCAAGTAAATAGCCAGGGACAAGCCTGTGAGTACATTTGAATGTACTCGCAAACATCCTGAACAAGAGATATACCGAACGCAGGAGACAGAATATATGCTCATGATGAACTAAAATGCATACTGTCAGGAATTAAATCATGGCATGATAAAATATTAGCATGTGCAAATAAATGGATATATAAAAAAATGTTAGTGATAAACAAGGAACGTTTAAAGGAAAATAAAATAAAATAAATGCCGGTCGGATGTCTAAATTGACACCATGGTAGGTCTTGAAGAGAAATGCCAAACGGGTGTCTAAATGAGAATTCGGATGAGACAGGACCATCCGAAAACTCAGGCGACGCCACGAGAGGTCTTGAAAAGAAATGCCAGTCCGGTGTCAAGTGACGCCACGGTCGGACTTGAAGAGAAATACCAATCGGGTGTCCACAAGAGTAGTGGCGTGATAAACCGCCTGTTAACTCGAGAGACGCCACGAGAGGTCTTGAAAATAAAGTTGAGTGCCTGGGGTAGTCTAGCCAGCCCCTGAGACACTCAGGAAATAATATAAGAGAAACGGGTTAGTCCACAATATGCATAACCACGATAATATTAATATGCATAGCAAAAACATTCATGGTAGCATCAGGGTGACAATAATTATCCTGCCAAATAATTCAGGCACATTTTAATTATTTTCCTCCGAAGACTGACACTAAGACCGACACTTGACCAACAGAGACTGTAGTCCTTAACCACGGACATGGCTATTCGAATAGGTTTAAAAACTCTGCAGAGGGTGTACTCTTTACCCACAAGTAAAGGATTTCCTTAGTCAGCACCGAGACACTGACTAATTCCTATTACGGTCTTTGAGTTGAAAACACACCTAACCCGCACATACCAGCTTTAACTTACCAAAGCCAGGAATCACCCAAGGCAATGATGGAGTAAAACTCTAAGTGGGAAGGCTACAACCTCCAATAGCATGGGATCACAATATTTATATCGGCGCACAAATAGGGGTGCGACCCCTCTCCGACTACAATCGGAGACACCCATGCCCCCGGACCAAGTGGCATGCCTACCAGTGACTAATGGTTTCTTCCACTATGGCCTCTCTGTACGGTGTGTGCAGGAAAGGGGTTAACAACTTACTGAACCATACCCTACCTGTGGTAGGGACATGTGGTAGCACGGATCAAGTTTGGGGGTTACCAGAACAAGACTCGATCTACGGTCGACTCAGGAGGTTTAAGTTTCCTGCAACGGTTAGCACAACAAAGTATTCCTTCAACAGCAATACCAACAGGGCCACAACCCTTGCATGCTCCAACAAGCATAACCAACAAGGCATGATCACGCTCCAACGTGATCACCCTTCTGCCGGTAACGGTATTTCTCTTATGCCTGCTCCTGCAGGTTAGTCATGACAAGTACGCGATGCACGGTACGATGAAACATGCCAATACTACATGCATACAAATTTTACTCGAATTCAAATCATGCAAGCACTATTAGCAATATGCCAATTTAATTTGAATTCAACATAGTCGTGTTCAAATTATTCTAGCAAATAATTTACCATGCATTCACCATATCAAGTGTTCAAGATGCTTGCCTTGAGCATGCAGGGGTGTTGGTTGTACTCCAAAATTTTGAAAACTTTCTTCCCTCCATTTTTCCTATTTTGAAGATTATAGCAATTACCACATAATTCAAAAACAGTATTAAAAGTTGTTTCAAATATTTTTGAAATAAATACTAAAATAAACTAGATGAAAAATAAAAAATAACAGAAAAAGAATCAATTTATTTGGAGTTAATATGAATTACTAATGAAATTACTAAGCTGAGATAATTAAAGAAATGGACTATTTAATAGATCCAGTAGATACTGAGTTTAGGAAAAATGTTCACCTAGGCTGGAATAATAGAGCATGAATTTAGGTGTATATATAAAGTTGGATCATCGAATTTGGTGTAGAAAATACTACTGTGGAATTATTTGAAGCCTATTGAAAAAGAAAAAAAGAGAAGATCAGAAACGCGCCTTGAGCGCGATTTAGCCGCGTGGTGCTATTGGGCCTGGCCCGGTCGGCTGGCCACGCGGGAGAGACGGTGACGTCGAAGGCGTGCCCCAGGGAGTACGTTTTCTGTGAGCAAAAATGGATTCCGCCAGAAGCCGTATCCACTTAACTAGGCGAGGCCCACCCGTCAGTGGCTCAGGCCTCGTGCTGGGCCTTTGACAGGTGGGGCCGGAGGGCAACGTGGCCCGCTGGCCAGCTCCATCTCCCTTCTCCTGCCTGAAATAGAGAAGGGGGCAGAGGAGGTCGGCCGCCGTTCGCGCCGGCGACCCAGGCAGCGTCCGGTGGAGCTCCGCACACCGGCGAGCTTGAAAAGGAGAGCCACGACCCCCTGGCTGGGTCTTGGGGGTTGGGGAGGTCGAGGCCAAGGCCGAGTGCGGCATCAGCCATGGCGGGAGGTGGCTACGACGATGATGGAGTTGCTGCCATGGCCACAGGGAGGAGAAATTGGAGTGCGGGGCAAGCTTGAGGTGGTGATGGGAGTCCCCTGTAGTGGTCAGCTGTGGAGGGGAGGTACGGGAGAGCTCGGTCTCATCCGAGGGGTGGAGGCGGAAGCTTCTGCCAGAGAGGAAGAAGATGGCATCCCCGGGCTCCGTTGCTTGTTCGGGAGGATGGCTATGAGGATGGTGAGATGATGGCGAGGTGGAGTGAGGCTCAGAGTGGCTTTTATAGGCGGAGTACGTCGGCCCGTAGCGTCCAGAGAGCGGCTACGGTGGTGAGGGTTCATTGATGGCGTGACGCGGACGGTGGCGAGGCCGTTGGGTCGGTGCAATGGCCGGTGGTCTGCAGCTGACCTCCAGGTGGGCTGGAGGGCTTAGGGGAGCGCCGGGTGGCCCGGACGGCGCTGCCCACAGCAAACTATGGCGGCGGCCATTTATGGCTAGCCGTGGATGGGGGCGAGGTCAGCGTAGTTGGTGGAGCTAGGCGAGGGCGGTGGCTGCCGCAGTTATGTCTGGGAGGAGCTGGATGGCTCGGAGTGAGCCACGCATCGCGGGCGGTGGCGTGCCCGAGACGGCGGCGGCTGGTCGGTGGTGGACGGCTCCTGGACGGTGCTAGCAGATGAGAGGGAATGTCGGCGATGCTCAGTGCAGCCTGGGTGGTCCAGCTAAAGACTTGGGCGAGCGGGAGAAACAGCAGGGGCGCGGCAGCAGCGCGATGCCAATGGCTGCAATACACGCACTCTGGCCGCGTCCAGAGCACGCCCGCAGGGTGTTCGATGCAATGCCAGGGCGACCTAGTGGGTTTTTCTGCAAGGGGAAACTTGACAGGATGATGCTCCTGGATAGGATAAAGATTAGGGGCATGATGGTTTGGCCATATGATCAAGTGGCATTTGTAGTTTGGAAAGATGCAACAATTCTGTCATGCTCACAAGCTATTCGACAGAATGCTAGGGCAAGCTAGGAGACTTTTCTGGATTTGAAACTTGGTAGGATGGAGTCTCTTTAGATGGTAGAGATGATGGTAGGGTTGGTTTGTCAAGAAGAGAAACTTGCTAGTGCAAGTTTCACCAGAATTCATTTCTGGACAGAAACTATAGAGGAATATTTGGTGAAATAAAGATTCCAATGGAGCTAAAATTTTGGACTTAAGGGTTTGGTTGGAAGGACTATAAGTGGGAAAAATTTGGGAATTTTTGCGTCAAGGAAAATTGGGGTTGTAGTAGAAACTCAAATATTGGACAGAATTGAAAAGAGGTTGTTTCACTCAAAATTTTCAAAACACCATGTAGGGTTTTTGCATAAAAGTGATATGGGGGCATCACATGACCCCTCATAATTTTTGTGGAATTTTGAAATGGTTGTAGTGCAACAGAGGCATTTAAAATATAGAAATAGCTATTAAAAGAATTGTTTTGGGGCAATTTTTATTATGAAAATAATTCTTACTATAATTGAAAAGTTTAAAGAAAACTACCAAGGCCACAATATTAAGTCCAAAAATTTCTATGTGGAGGGAAGAGTTTTGGAAAACAGAAACAGAAAATACTCTGAAAATAACAAAAGACTTAATATAATTCAAAATTTTATTTCTGGCCAAAGTTTTATTTAGTAAAAACATGATTAAATTTTTGGGGTGTTACAAACTCTACCCCCCTTAAGAAAATCTCATCCTCGAGATTTGTTAAGGACGGAAGAATTAAATGCAATCACAACAGACAAGCAATCATGCACAAGACAATAACACACAGGCACATCATTCAATCAAACACTACACACTGCTAGAAACATACACATAATCGTCTACGGCGACGATGGAATTTATAGGGCAACAAGGTTGCTAAGGACATGCCAACTACTCTGGCAGACTCAGTCCACTTCGTCGACATCCAGACGGGCGTGTCTCGCGGACGTCGAGGCTTCTCCGGGGGCTTCAACGTCGGAGTTGACCGGAGTGTTATGAGGAGCTGCAGGGCTGGGGTAGCGATGATGACCCACGTGGGGTGTAGTGGCTACAGTCCCGTTGGAGGAAATCCCAAAGAGACGACGGAGTTCATCCGGGGAAATGAATGCATTGCCCGGGTGGGCAACAGGGGCAGACCTCGCAGGCTCGATTGGTCTCCCAAACAGTACTATCGGGGTGTCGGAGGCGGGTGCAGCTTCACTTCTCACCGGGGTCAGGAGAGCAAGCGTCCTGTGGGTCTCAATCAGATCATTGGTGACCTGATCGAAGAGTGCCTCTTGCGCTCTCAGGTAGCGCACCAGATGCACCAGAGCAGGATCCGTCTCATGGTCTCCATTAGCGACTTGGGTCGGCCTACCATAGCCTTCACGACTAGGGTACTAGTAGAAGGAGCGGCAGTTAACCCTCGGCGACCGATGCCAGAGTTGAACTACAGCTTCTCAGGCTGCAAGTTGGATAGCTTGGGGCTCGTCGGTGGTCGTCCTCCCGGTGAACCGGTAAGGGCGCTCTGCGGTGATGCCCCTCCCGTAGATGTGCATCGTGGCCCAGTAGTGGTGGATGGCATCACTCGCGTACTCTTGGTACACGACATACTCCGGCGGCTCTTTGATGCCGAGAGCATGACGGGCAAGATTGGCGAGGATGGCTACAAAGCCTTCAAGCTCGGCTGCGGTGGTCTCGTTGTGCACGATGAGGCCTGGCATCTTGGTGGTTGGATATTGAACTGGGAGTGAGGCTGTGATGTGCTGGTTTGGGGCAAGGCTTCTCTTATAAGCCACCAGAGTCTTCCATCGCACGCTTGCGGATGGGACAACTCAGGTGTCAGCCACAGCCACAGGCACATGGCCTATGGGCTAGGTTGATAGGTTGGGCACCGATGGTCAAAAGATGTCGGCTGCCACTGTGCAGGCTTATCGGATGAGATGGGCTTAACTGTGGACACAGAAGGGTGTGGACGGAGTGGAAACCTAGGGATAGCGACCAGGCTAAGATAGGATTAGCCAGTGCTCAGCCTGGCTCTGATACCAAGGCTGCCGGGGCCGGGACACAAAATCCCAGAAAATTAACCCCTCGTGTCATCACCAGCCCAGGATTACCGTTACTGGTGGACACGTCCTTGTTACAGAATTACCAAGCTATTACAAGAATTGGATACAAGACCATAAAGGTCTAATGATACAACAGTGATTCTGGTGGTGGATGACGGAATTGTCTCGCGGTTCTTCAACGT
Organism: Thinopyrum elongatum; assembly: GCA_011799875.1. Lineage (NCBI taxonomy): Eukaryota > Viridiplantae > Streptophyta > Magnoliopsida > Poales > Poaceae > Thinopyrum > Thinopyrum elongatum. The sequence continues at coordinate 45,901,525 of CM022300.1, forward strand.
CGATGGGGCTCCATTCCCATAGGAACGGCTGACCTGGATAATTCCTATCCCGCATGGCCGCCATCCTAGGCTCCGCACGAACATCGCTGTGGTACCCCTTGTAGAAATCCTGACCTGGCCAAGTAAATAGCCCGGGACAAGCCTGTGAGTACATTTGAATGTACTCGCAAACATCCTGAACAAGAGATATACCGAACGCCGGAGACAGAATATATGCTCATGATGAACTTAAATGCATACTGTCAGGAATTAAATCATGGCATGATAAAATATTAGCACGTGCAAATAAATGGATATATAAAAAAATGTTAGTTATAAACAAGGAACGTTTAAAGGAAAATAAAATAAAAGAAATGCCGGTCGGATGTCTAAAGTGACACCACAGTAGGTCTTAAAGAGAAATGCCAAACGGGTGTCTAAAAGAGAATTCAGATGAGACATGACCATCCGAGAACTCAGGCGACGCCACAAGAGGTCTTGAAAAGAAATGCCAGTCGAGTGTCAAGTGACGCCATGGTCGGACTTGAAGAGAAATACCAATCGGGTGTCCACAAGAGTAGTGGCGTGATAAACCGCCTGTTAACTCGAGAGACGCCACGAGAGGTCTTGAAAATAAAGTTGAGTGCCCGGGGTAGTCTAGCCAGCCCCTGAGACACTCAGGAAATAATATAAGAGAAACGGGTTAGTCCACAATATGCATAACCACGATAATATTAATATGCATAGCAAAAACATTCATGGTAGCATCAGGGTGACAATAATTATCCTGCCAAATAATTCAGGCACATTTTAATTATTTTCCTCCGAAGACCGACACTAAGACTGACACTTGACCAACCGAGACTGTAGTCCTTAACCACGGACATGGCTATTCGAATAGGTTTAAAAACTCTGCAGAGGGTGTACTCTTTACCCACAAGTAAAGGATTTCCTTAGTCAGCACCGAGACACTGACTAATTCCTATTATGGTCTTTGGGTTGAAAACACACCTAACCCGCACGTACCAGCTTTAACTTACCAAAGCCAGGAATCACCCAAGGCAATGATGGAGTAAAACTCTAAGTGGGAAGGCTACAACCTCCAATAGCATGGGATCACAATATTTATATCGGCGCGCAAATAGGGGTGCGACCCCTCTCCGACTACAATCGGAGACACCCATGCCCCCGGACCAAGTGGCATGCCTACCAGTGATTAATGGTATCTTCCACTATGGCCTCTCTGTACGGTGTGCGCAGGAAAGGGGTTAACAACTTACTGAACCATACCCTACCTGTGGTAGGGACATGTGGTAGCACGGATCAAGTTTGGGGGTTTCCGGAACAAGACTCGATCTACGGTCGACTCAGGAGGTTTAAGTTTCCTGCAACGGTTAGCACAACAAAGTATTCCTTCAACAGCAATACCAACAGGGCCACAACCCTTGCATGCTCCAACAAGCATAACCAACAAGGCATGATCACGCTCCAACGTGATCACCCTTCTGCCGGTAACGGTATTTCTCTTATGCCTGCTCCTGCAGGTTAGTCATGACAAGTACGCGATGCACGATACGATGAAACATGCCAACACTACATGCATGCAAATTTTACTCGAATTCAAATCATGCAAGCACTATTAGCAATATGCCAATTTAATTTGAATTCAACATAGTCGTGTTCAAATTATTCTAGCAAATAATTTACCATGCATTCACCATATCAAGTGTTCAAGATGCTTGCCTTGAGCATGCAGGGGTGTTGGTTGTACTCCAAAATTTTGAAAACTTTCTTCCCTCCATTTTTCCAATTTTGAAGATTATAGCAATTACCACATAATTCAAAATTAGTATTAAAAGTTGTTTCAAATATTTTTGAAATAAATACTAAAATAAACTAGATGAAAAATAAAAAATAACAGAAAAAGAATCAATTTATTTGGAGTTAATATGAATTACTAATGAAATTACTGAGCTGAGATAATTAAAGAAATGGACTATTTAATAGATCCAGTAGATACTGAGTTTAGGAAAAATGTTCACCTAGGCTGGAATAATAGAGCATGAATTTAGGTGTATATATAAAGTTGGATCATCGAATTTGGTGTAGAAAATACTACTGTGGAATTATTTGAAGCCTATTGAAAAAGAAAAAAACAGAAGATCAGAAACGCGCCTTGAGCGCGATTTAGCCGCGTGGTGCTATTGGGCCTGGCCCGGTCGGCTGGCCACGCGGGAGAGACGGTGATGTCGAAGGCGTGCCCCAGGGAGTACATTTTCTGTGAGCAAAAACGGATTCCGCCAGACGCCGTATCCACTTAACTAGGCGAGGCCCACCCGTCAGTGGCTCAGGCCTCGTGCTGGGCCTTTGACAGGTGGGGCCGGAGGGCAACGTGGCCTGCTGGCCAGCTCCATCTCCCTTCTCCCGCCTGAAACAGAGAAGGGGGCAGAGGAGGTCGGCCGCCGTTCGCACCGGCGACCCAGGCAGCGTCCGGTGGAGCTCCGCACACCGGCGAGCTCGAAAAGGAGAGCCACGACCCCCTGGCTGGGTCTTGGGGGTTGGGGAGGTTGAGGCCGAGTGCGGCATCAGCCATGGTGGAAGGTGGCTACGGCGATGATGGAGTTGATGCCATGGCCACAGGGAGGAGAAATTGGAGTGCCGAGGAAGCTTGAGGTGGTGATGGGAGTCCCCTGTAGTGGTCAGCTGTGGAGGGGAGGTACTGGAGAGCTCGGCCTCATCCGAGGGGTGGAGGCGGAAGCTTCTGCCGGAGAGGAAGAAGACGGCATCCCCGGGCTCCGTTGCTTGTTCGGGAGGATGGCTATGAGGATGGTGAGATGATGGCGAGGTGGAGTGAGGCTCAGAGTGGCCTTTTATAGGCGGAGTACGTCGGCCCGTAGCTTCCAGAGAGCGGCTACGGTGGTGAGGGTTCATTGATGGCGTGAAGCGGAAGGTGGCGAGGCCGTTGGGTCGGTGCGATGGCCGGTGGTCTGCAGGTGACCTCTAGGTGGGCTGGAGGGCTTAGGGGAGCGCCGGGTGGCCCGGACGGCGTTGCCCACAGCAAACTACGGCGGCGACCATTTATGGCTAGCCACGGATGGGGGCGAGGTCAGCGCAGTTGGTGGAGCTAGGCGAGGGCAGTGGCAGCCGTAGTTATGTCTAGGAGGAGCTGGATGGCTCGGAGTGAGCCACGCATCGCGGGCGGTGGCATGCCCGAGACGGCGGCGGCTGGTCGGTGGTGGACGGCGCCTGGACGACGCTAGCAGATGAGAGGGAATGTTGGCGATGCTCAGTGCGGCCTGGGTGGTCCAGCTAAAGACTTGGGCGAGCGGGAGAAACAGCAGGGGCGTGGCAGCAGCGCGATGCCAATGGCTGCAATACACGCACTCTGGCCGCGTCCAGAGCACGCCCGCAGGGTGTTCGATGCAATGCCAGGGCGACCTAGGGGGTTTTTCTACAAGGGGAAACTTGACAGGATGATGCTCCTGAACAGGATAAAGATTAGGGACACGATAGTTTGGCCATATGATCAAGTGGCATTTGTCGTTTGGAAAGATGCAACAATTCTGTCATGCTCACAAGCTATTCGACAGAATGCTAGGGCAAGCTAGGAGACTTTTCTGGATTTGAAACTTCGTAGGATGGAGTCTCTTTAGATGGTAGAGATGATGGTAGGGTTGGTTTGTCAAGAAGAGAAACTTGCTAGTGCAAGTTTCACCAGAATTCATTTTTGGACAGAAACTATAGAGGAATATTTGGTGAACTAAAAAGATTCCAATAGAGCTAAAATTTTGGACTTAAGGGTTTGGTTGGAAGGACTATAAGTGGGAAAAATTTGGGAATTTTTTGCGTCAAGGAAAATTGGGGTTGTAGTAGAAACTCAAATACTGGACAGAATTGAAAAGAGGTTTCACTCAAAATTTTCAAAACACCATGTAGGGTTTTTGCATAAAAGTGATATGGGGGATCACATGACCCCTCATAATTTTTGTGGAATTTTGAAATAATTATTTGAAATGGTTGTAGTGCAACAGAGGCATTTAAAATATAGAAATAGCTATTAAAAGAATTGTTTTGGGGCAATTTTTATTATGAAAATAATTCTTACTATAATTGAAAAGTTTTAAGAAAACTACCAAAGCCACAATATTAAGTCCAAAAATTTCTATGTGGAGGGAAGAGTTTTGGAAAACAGAAACAGAAAATACTCTGAAAATAACAAAAGACTTAATATAATTCAAAATTTTATTTCTGGCCAAAGTTTTATTTAGTAAAAATATGATTAAATTTTTGGGGTGTTACAAACTCTAACCCCCTTAAGAAAATCTCGTCCTCGAGATTTGTTAAGGACGGAAGAATTAAATGCAATCACAACAGACAAGCAATCATGCACAAGACAATAACACATAGGCACATCATTCAATCAAACACTACACACTGCTAGAAACATACACATAATAGTCTACGGTGACGGTGGAATTTACAGGGCAATAGGGTTGCTAAGGACATGACAACTACTCTGGCAGACTCAGTCCACTTCGTCGACATCCAGACGGGCGTGTCTCGCGGACGTCGAGGCTTCTCCGGGGGCTTCAACGTCGGAGTTGACCGGAGTGTTATGAGGAGCTGCAGGGCTGGGGTAGCGATGATGACCCACGTGGGGTGTTGTGGCTACAGTCCCGTTGGAGGAAATCCCAAAGAGACGACGGAGTTCATCCGGGGAAACGAATGCATTGCCCGGGTGGGCAACAGGGGCAGACCTCGCAGGCTCGATTGGTCCCCCGAACAGTACTATCGGGGTGTCGGAGGCGGGTGCAGCTTCAATTCTCACCGGGGTCAGGAGAGCAAGCATCCTGCGGGTCTCAATCAGATCATTGGTGACCTGATCGAAGAGTGCCTCTTGCGCTCTCAGGTAGCGCACCAGATGCACCAGAGCAGGATCCGTCTCATGGTCTCCATTAGCGACTTGGGTCGGCCTACCATAGCCTTCACGACTAGGGTACTAGTAGAAGGAGCGGCAGTTAACCCTCGGCGACCGATGCCAGAGTTGAACTATAGCTTCTCGGGCTGCAAGTTGGATAGCTTGGGGCTCGTCGGTGGTCGTCCTCCCAGTGAACCGGTAAGGGCGCTCTGCGGTGATGCCCCTCCCGTAGATGTGCATCGTGGCCCAGTAGTGGTGGATGGCATCACTCGCGTACTCTTGGTACACGACATACTCCGGCGGCTCTTCGATGCCGAGAGCATGACGGGCAAGATTGGCGAGGATGGCTACAAAGCCTTCAAGCTCGGCTGCGGTGGTCTCGTTGTGCATGATGAGGCCTGGCATCTTGGTGGTTGGATATTGAACTGGGAGTGAGGTTGTGATGTGCTGGTTTAGGGCAAGGCTTCTCTTATAAGCCACCAGAGTCTTCCATCGCACGCTTGTGGATGGGACAACTCAGGTGTCAGCCACAGGCACATGGCCTATGGGCTAGGTTGATAGGTTGGGCACCGATGGTCAAAAGATGTTGGCTGCCACTGTGCAGGCTTATCGGATGAGATGGGCTTAACTGTGGACACAGAAGGGTGTGGACGGAGTGGAAACCTAGGGATAGCGACCAGGCTAAGATAGGATTAGCCAGTGGTCAGCCTGGCTCTGATACCAAGGCTGCCGGGGCCGGGACACAAAATCCCAGAAAATTAACCCCTCGTGTCATCACCAGCCTAGGATTACCATTACTGGTGGACACGTCCTTGTTACAGAATTACCAAGCTATTACAAGAATTGGATACAAGACCATAAAGGTCTAATGATACAACAGTGATTCTGGTGGTGGATGACGGAATTGTCTCGCGATTCTTCAACGTCGATGGGGCTCCATTCTTACAGGAACGGCTGACCTGGATAATTCCTATCCCGCATGGCTGCCATCCTAGGCTCCGCATGGACATCGCTGTGGTACCCCTTGTAGAAATCCTGACCTGGCCAAGTAAATAGCCAGGGACAAGCCTGTGAGTACATTTGAATGTACTCGCAAACATCATGAACAAGAGATATACCGAACGCAGGAGACAGAATATATGCTCATGATGAACTTAAATGCATACTGTCAGGAATTAAATCATGGCATGATAAAATATTAGCACGTGCAAATAAATGGATATATAAAAAATGTTAGTGATAAACAAGGAACATTTAAAGGAAAATAAAACAAAATAAATGCCGGTCGGATGTCTAAAGTGACACCACGGTAGGTCTTGAAGAGAAATGCCAAACGGGTGTCTAAAAGAGAATTCGGACGAGACAGGACCATCCGAGAACTCAGGCGACGCCACGAGAGGTCTTGAAAAGAAATGCCAGTCGGGTGTCAAGTGACGCCACGGTCGGACTTGAAGAGAAATGCTAATCGCGTGTCCACAAGAGTAGTGGCGTGATAAACCGCCTGTTAACTCGAGAGACGCCACGAGAGGTCTTGAAAATAAAGTTGAGTGCCCGGGGTAGTCTAGCCAGCCCCTGAGACACTCAGGAAATAATATAAGAGAAACGGGTTAGTCCACAATATGCATAACCACGATAATATTAATATGCATAGCAAAAACATTCATGGTAGCATCAGGGTGACAATAATTATCCTGCCAAATAATTCAGGCACATTTTAATTATTTTCCTCCGAAGACCGACACTAAGACCGACACTTGACCAACAGAGACTGTAGTCCTTAACCACGGACATGGCTATTCGAATAGGTTTAAAAACTCTGCAGAGGGTGTACTCTTTACCCACAAGTAAAGGATTTCCTTTGTTAGCACCGAGACACTGACTAATTCCTATTACGGTCTTTGGGTTGAAAACACACCTAACCCGCACATACCAGCTTTAACTTACCAAAGCCAGGAATCACCCAAGGCAATGATGGAGTAAAACTCTAAGTGGGAAGGCTACAACCTCCAATAGCATGGGATCACAATATTTATATCGGCGCACAAATAGGGGTGCGACCCCTCTCCGACTACAATCGGAGACACCCATGCCCCCGGACCAAGTGGCATGCCTACCAGTGATTAATGGTATCTTCCACTATGGCCTGTCTGTACGGTGTGTGCAGGAAAGGGGTTAACAACTTACTGAACCATACCCTACCTGTGGTAGCACGGATCAAGTTTGGGGGTTACCAGAACAAGACTCGATCTACGGTCGACTCAGGAGGTTTAAGTTTCCTGCAACGGTTAGCACAACAAAGTATTCCTTCAACAGCAATACCAACAGGGCCACAACCCTTGCATGCTCCAACAAGCATAACCAACAAGGCATGATCACGCTCCAACGTGATCACCCTTCTGCCGGTAACGGTATTTCTCTTATGCCTGCTCCTGCAGGTTAGTCATGACAAGTACGCGATGCACGGTACGATGAAACATGCCAACACTACATGCATGCAAATTTTACTCGAATTCAAATCATGAAATCACTATTAGCAATATGCCAATTTAATTTGAATTCAACATAGTCATGTTCAAATTATTCTAGCAAATAATTTACCATGCATTCACCATATCAAGTGTTCAAGATGCTTGCCTTGAGCATGCAGGGGTGTTGGTTGTACTCCAAAATTTTGAAAACTTTCTTCCCTCCATTTTTCCTATTTTGAAGATTATAGCAATTACCACATAATTCAAAAACAGTATTAAAAGTTGTTTCAAATATTTTTGAAATAAATACTAAAATAAACTAGATAAAAATAAAAAATATCAGAAAAAGAATCAATTTATTTGGAGTTAATATGAATTACTAATGAAATTACTAAGCTGAGATAATTAAAGAAATGGACTATTTAATAGATCCAGTAGATACTGAGTTTAGGAAAAATGTTCACCTAGGCTGGAATAATAGAGCATGAATTTAGGTGTATATATAAAGTTGGATCATCAAATTTGGTGTAGAAAAGACTACTGTGGAATTATTTGAAGCCTATTGAAAAAGAAAAAAAGAGAAGATCAGAAACACGCCTTGAGCGCGATTTAGCCGCGTGGTGCTATGGGGCCTGGCCCGGTCGGCTGGACACGCGGGAGAGACGGTGACGTCGAAGGCGTGCCCCTGGGAGTACGTTTTCTGTGAGCAAAAACGGATTCCGCCAGAAGCCGTATCCACTTAACTAGGCGAGGCCCACCCATCAGTGGCTCAGGCCTCGTGCTGGGCCATTGACAGGTGGGGCCGGAGGGCAACGTGGCCCGCTAGCCAGCTTCATCTCCCTTCTCCCGCCTGAAACAGAGAAGGGGGCAGAGGAGGTCGGCCGCCGTTCGCGCCGGCGACCCAGGCAGCGTCCGGTGGAGCTCCGCACACCGGCGAGCTTGAAAAGGAGAGCCACAACCCCCTGGCTGGGTCTTGGGGGTTGGGGAGGTCGAGGCCGAGTGCGGCATCAGCCATGGCGGAAGGTGGCTACGGCGATGATGGAGTTGATGCCATGGCCACAGGGAGGAGAAATTGGAGTGCCGAGGAAGCTTGAGGTGGTGATGGGAGTCCCCTGTAGTGGTCAGCTGTGGAGGGGAGGTACTGGAGAGCTCGGTCTCATCTGAGGGTTGGAGGCGGAAGCTTCTGCCGGAGAGGAAGAAGACGGCATCCCCGGGCTCCATTGCTTGTTCGGGAGGATGGCTATGAGGATGGTGAGATGATGGTGAGGTGGAGTGAGGCTCAGAGTGGCCTTTTATAGGCAGAGTACATGGGCCCGTAGCTTCCAGAGAGCGGCTACGGTGGTGAGGGTTCATTGATGGCGTGACGCGGACGGTGGCGAGGCCGTTGGGTTGGTGCGATGGCCGGTGGTCTGCAGCTGACCTCCAGGTGGGCTGGAGGGCTTAGGGGAGCGCCGGGTGGCCGGGACGGCGCTGCCCACAGCAAACTACGGCGGCGGCCATTTATGGCTAGCCACGGATGGGGGCGAGGTTAGCGCAGTTGGTGGAGCTAGGCGAGGGCGGTGGCAGCCGCAGTTATGTCTGGGAGGAGTTGGATGTCTCGGAGTGAGCCACGTATCGCGGGTGGTGGCGTGCCCGAGAGGGCGGCGGCTGGTCGGTGGTGGACGGCGCCTGGACGGTGCTAGCAGATGAGAGGGAATGTCGGCGATGCTCAGTGCGGCCTGGGTGGTCCAGCTAAAGACTTGGGCGAGCGGGAGAAACAGCAGGGGCGCGGCAGCAGCGCGATGCCAATGGCTGCAATACATGCGCTCTGGCCGCGTCCAGAGCACGCCCGCAGGGTGTTCGATGCAATGCCAGGGCGACCTAGGGGGTTTTTCTGCAAGGGGAAACTTGACAGGATGATGCTCCTGGACAGGATAAAGATTAGGGACACGATGGTTTGGCCATATGATCAAGTGGCATTTGTAGTTTGGAAAGATGCAACAATTCTGTCATGCTCACAAGCTGTTCGACAGAATGCTAGGGCAAGCTAGGAGACTTTTCTGGATTTGAAACTTGGTAGGATGGAGTCTCTTTAGATGGTAGAGATGATGGTAGGGTTGGTTTGTCAAGAAGAGAAACTTGCTAGTGCAAGTTTCACCAGAATTCATTTATGGACAGAAACTATAGAGGAATATTTGGTGAACTAAAAAGATTCCAATGGAGCTAAAATTTTGGACTTAAGGGTTTGGTTGGAAGGACTGTAAGTGGGAAAAATTTGTGAATTTTTGCGTCAAGGAAAATTGGGGTTGTAGAAACTCAAATACTGGACAGAATTGAAAAGAGGTTGTTTCACTCAACATTTTCAAAACACCATATAGGGTTTTTGCATAAAAGTGATATGGGGGCATCAAATGACCCCTCATAATTTTTGTGGAATTTTGAAATAATTATTTGAAATGGTTGTAGTGCAACAGAGGCATTTAAAATATAGAAATAGCTATTAAAAGAATTGTTTTGGGGTAATTTTTATTATGAAAATAATTCTTACTATAATTGAAAAGTTTTAAGAAAACTACCAAAGCCACAATATTAAGTCCAAAAATTTCTATGTGGAGGGAAGAGTTTTGGAAAACAGAAACAGAAAATACTCTGAAAATAACAAAAGACTTAATATAATTCAAAATTTTATTTCTGGCCAAAGTTTTATTTAGTAAAAACATGATTAAATTTTTGGGGTGTTACAGCGGGGATGCTTACTGTTGTAGCTCCCCCCTTTATAGGCTGTCAACGAGCCCAGAGTTCCTTTTTTCACGTTGTTGGCTTCTCCACTTCCTGATGTGCTCGCAACATTATGTGAAGGGTGGGGAACGAGATCATTTATCATATCCCTCGAAAAGCGGGACACGATCTCCACCTTGATGGGACATGACGAACGTGGGTCGACCTTGAGCCACGCTTCGAGGAATACTAAACGCTCGGCGTTACGACCGGATGCGACTCTTCATTGAAAGAGAAAAAGCTGTCAGATGAAGGCACTATTTGCCCTTGAATAATTCTTTTTCTTTGCCTTCGTGGCTAAGTGAAACTGTCGTTTCAAATTCCAAACATCACTTGATTTTGAACTTGAACGAAGCAAACTGGAGAACTCGCCTCGCAAGCCGGATACTGTTGGGTGAGCGGATGCCGGACACAAGCCTTGGCGTTGGAGGCAAGTTTGGGGGCTACTGAGGGAGTTATGGACTAAGGGGTCCTCAGGGCGTCGGCCCATTGAATATGGGCCGGACTGGTGGAGCCGCATAGCAACCGAAGATCTATGAAGCCGTGGTGTGCCCTCCAAGTTAAGGATAGGCAGGATCTCTTTATCCCTTATTGTAATCTATCTCCGGTAACCCTAACCCTACTGGTGTCTATATAAACCGAGGGTTGTAGTCTTTAGGGGTAGAGCTACATCAATTATCTCATCGCCTTAGGGTTTAGCTCATGCTGATCTCAAGGTAGATCCACCTTGTAACCATACAATACATCCAATATAATCTAGCAGGACGTAGGGTATTACCTCTTCGAGAGGGCCCAAACCTGGGTAAACACCGTGTTCATCGTACCTTGTTCCCAATCGATCCTAAATCCATAGTTCGGGACCCCCTACCCCAAGGTCTGCCGGTTTTGACACCGACAAACATGCTAGACATCATTTACCTGCCTCTCTTGTCCCATCTTGGCCATGTAGCATGGTGACCGCGCTACTGGCATGCCTGAGAGCGTGCTCTGCCAAATCTCGTCCAAGTTCTCGTCTGGTTCCTCTGCTTCTCGAGCTCTCTTCGTGTCCTGGAGCTCCCTCATCACGGTGCCGTCACTTCCTTGCCTCTGCCCCATCCTATCTCGCCATCGATGAGTCGCCATCGAGCTTGCCTATGACCTGCTACCCCTGCCGTCGCCATGTCCGCTTGCCTGAGCTCTCCCGAGCCTTCCCGAGCCCTCCCCGCGGCTATATAAAGCCCCCCCGTCCCTCCCTGTAGCTCACCGCCCTCTCCTCTGCCTCCCAAGCCCACTGGAGCCACCTCACGGCGCGCCCATCCGCCGTGGCCGTCTCGGCCTTAGCTTAAATCCGGCCAGCCCGAGCCCTCTCTCCCCTTCCTGACACCACCAGGAGCTCACCCGAGGCCCGGCGATCCTCCCCAGCACCTCACCCTCGCGCCGGAGCTGCTGTAGCCTCGCGCCTCTCAAGGATCGGCCGCCGCCTGAGCCCTCTGCCTTCGCTAGCCGCCGCGGTTTGAGACCTCTCCGACACGCACCCTTCATCCAGGCTGACGCAACGTCTCTCCCCGAGGCCGCCGGTGCTCTCGCCTCGGCCGGAGACGGCCGGAGCTGGCCAGGCCCGTCGCCGGCGTCGCACCATCCCCTGCTTCCTCAGTTTCCGTCTGGGGAACAACAGGAGGAAGAAGACAGCGCCAGGCGGGCCCTGCTTGTCCCCTGACCCCACCTGTAAGTGACCCACCGGCCCGGTCCAGCTGGATAAGTTGAAGCGTATTCGCAAGATTATGTTTCCCTTTTCAAAAAGCATATTTTGATTCTGCTTCGGCTGAAAGTGCGCTTTCATTTATAAAAGACGTATTTTCCCGAAGGCGCTTTCGGTTTTAACCTCCAAGTACCTGTCTGTGAATATTATTTTTACAGAATAGTCCCTATTCTTCACCCACTCATATCTCCGCGACCGTAACTCCAAATCAGGTGAATCCAAAGCCCACGTCTTTGCCTCGTCGAGCCCGTTATGTTGGTACCATTTTCGCTATGTTGCCACATATTGGAAATGACCATTTTCCCTTGCCCTTATCTAGCCCCCTCCGAGAGAGAAACATTTCGACAAATCTTTCTACGAGTTCACCGCACTTCTCCCCGGTGTATTCTTCATCCCCAGGCAAGCCACGATAGCCACTTGCATGATGGATTTGCAGTAGTCATGGTTTCTACTTGAATATTTAATAATTGTTTGCTCAATTGCTATTACTATTACTGTTTCGGTCATGCTTGTGGATCCATGCTTATCATCCTGCTATGTTCTTATGCACCTTGTTAGCATGTTACTACTTGCTAGTATTATTCTCGTATGTCATGCTGGTAATAGTGATGTTCTCCAATGCATTATTATCTTCAGTTATGAAAAGTACTTGTGATATACATGATCGTCGCTATGCCATGTTCATCTGCATCTAGTAGACTACGTGCTTTATTATTGTTGATGCTAAGGTTGCATATGGTTATACCTCCCATCCATGTTCATGTTGATATCATGCTCATATGCATTGTCGTTTCATCAGGTTACTTTATTATGGCTCAGCTATTTACTTTTCAAGTTTAACCGAATATTAAATGAACTTGAACACCCGTTGGCTGAGTCATAGTGCCATCGAGACGAGCTGACCAGTGCAACCACATTTGCCTTTATGGGAAGGCCCTAATGCATTATATTATCATGCCTCTCGTCGGTGCCTCCAACGAGGGAAGGTTATGTGCGCGTGCTACCTTGATCAGGCAGGCGGCCATAAACCTTGTGAGCCCGAGTTTGGTAATGTGCACATGTCCCCATTTGGGACCATTTTTGTTTTGCCACGACGGTGGCCGTTGGATGTCCAGAGTGGCATCGGGGCCACCCATGACTTAGCCCAAAGGGGATTTTGTCGGAGTGGCCGGGAGAGTGTCATGCAATAGATCGGTTTTGTCGGAATGCTGTTGGTCCACCCGAATGGGAGCACGAAGCCTTGGGTTCCGTACTGTGGGTACAGTGTGCTAACCTCTGCAGAGTGTATAATCTATTGATAGCCGCGCCCGTGGATATGGGCCTAGTTCGTAGTAGGTCACACTATGGGTCAACAGTAATAATAACCTGATTAATAAACAACCCTGGTTCGATGAGGAAAGAAGTTGGTTGATCTTTATGTGATCATGAGGGGATCACAGTGGTATCGTGGATACCGAAGTTGGTTGATGTTTATCGTGTTATGTGATGATCTCGGGTAAAGATCAAGCTCCTTGTGGTCAGGTGATCACTACGGTATTGTTAATACCAAGCTTGGTTGGTCCTGAGGTGATCGTGTGATGCTCAAGTTTGTAAGCTGATACATGTGATGGTTACGAGATAACCCCCGAGCAGAGTAACTTGAATCATGATAGTTTAAACATGCTGCATCCTAGTATTATCTTGTTCACATCATGAGTAACATGCCATGTTCATTTCATATGGTTCTAGTTGTGGGATGTACAACATGTTCATGTCATGCCATGCTTATGTTGTTCTAGTGGTATCGCGCTCATCATTGTTTAACCTGTAAATGCCATGCTATTGTTTGTCTTGATTGCTTTAGTTGCTGTGAGCTTGCGAGTACAGTAAAAGTACTCACCTGGCATGTCATGCCAGTTTGCAGGTCATGCAGTGTTTGCTTGCTTGCCGAGGATCCCAAGTTTGTGAGCTAGGATACGCGTTCCAGCCAAAGTCCCTGAGGAGTCGAGTCCATCGCTGTCGTCGTTGTTCCGCTGCTAGAAGTTATTCCGCTGCTTCGAGTTGTTCTGCTGCTAGCATAGAGCAGGCGTAGTATCGCCATGCCGATGTAATTCATTGTGATACCGGACCCATTTTATCCATATTATTTGTAATAAGAGCTGATTTGTTCTATGCCAAGCAGTGCCATATTCCAAAAGACTTGATCTCTGGGCTGGAATACGGGGTGTTCCGGTCTCTCTGAGCCGGGGTGCCACAATGGTTGGTATCGGAGCAGGTCTGGCTGTAGGACGCCCTAGTCTGTGTGAGCATTAAAATCGATAGTATAGAGTCTTGTCGGTCTGCTGCATTTGGTTGTTACATTTGTTTTTGTATAGCATGCATATAGACTTATTATCTTGTCACTAATAGTTGATATTGTGAGTGTAGGTGGCATCGGTTTCGATCCACTACCTGCACCCTCCATCTTTGCATACCTGCTTTTCGGTGTTTGGAGTCATCGCTGTCCCAGCGGAGTGATGCCGAGGTACCAAGTGGTATCGAACACTTGTGGGAGTTATGCTCAGGTATCGTGTCGATATCTTTTCGCCAGCCACCTCTATCATTTCGGTGATAGACATGTTTCTATCCCAAATCGTGCCATCCAACCCGCTGCATTGGCAACCCTTACTGGTCTTTGCTATCAGAAAAGGGCAATGCCAGCAAGCCCTGTCTTCACCGCTATCCTACCATGTCATACATTCCCTGGACGAGTACGGTTCCCTTCTGTCTTCTTGATGATAATGTGGTTCTGACCCCATGTTCCGCTACATGATCACCAAGTCCGTCCTCACCTCTAAGCTTGTCCAGATGCAACTGGTGTTAAGCCAGCGCTTGGTGTGGCCTTATTTACACTAACTCCTTCCACAAGTGGATTCACTTTCGTGCACACCGCCACAACATGGTAGACCGTAATACCGGAGTTCCCGCGAGATTTGTGTGCTTAAGTATGCATGCATAATTTTGTTTGAGAATAGCAGTAAAATATGCTATTACTTGTATATAATCTTGATTGCCTTGTGTGCTTTTGTTTCATTCATTTCTTTTGCTTCTTTCTTTGGGTCTTCGGTGTTACCTTGTTTCCCCTTATCAAAGTTGCTCACCAACACCGTACCCGAATAATCAGTGAGGATAGCAAATATTTGGAAGCTCAGCTAAGTATTTTGGAATTCTCAGCCACTACTGAATTGTATTGGGAATATTTGGTTTAAATGCAAATAATATCCTGGCTTGATTATCAGCATCAAGTATACATTAGTGTGCAATCATCACAGCAGTAATGATGAAATCAACCAAAAGACAAATTATGTGCCGGACCAACAGTACAACTTCCGTCAAAGGTATGGTTCTTATACAAGGTTTGATTCTGCTATGAGTACGATTTGAGACATGCTATACCCCGGAAGCAAGCCAAAATACGCTACTCAGCAAGAAGGATAGTCGAGCAATCTTTTCCATACAAATGACTGGCAACAGAACTATGAGATGGTATATATATGGCATTCAGTCTGCATGTCACAAAAAGAAGATTCTGGTGTGAGCAACCCAGTCTTCCTTCGCAAGCTACCAGAGAAGCCTATGCTGCAAGGGTCCTCAATCTTCCCGGGTATGATATGTGGACGACTTCTAGCACAAGATACTCTGTCTTCTTCAGTAAGATACCGCAAAAGCTTCTGGTATAAGGTACCGAGTCTTCCCCAGCAAGCCACTAAGGGGGGAAGCTTCTAAAGTACGGTACCCAGTCTTCTTTAGCAAGCTACCTGCCGAAAGCTTCGAGCGCAAGCCATTCAGTTGTAACACCCAAAAAATTTAATCATGTTTTTATTAAGTAAAATTTGGCCAGAAATAAAATTTTGAATTTTACTAGGTCTTTTATTAATTTTAGAACCATTTTCTGTTTCCGTTTTCCAAAATTCTTACCTCCATATAGAAATTTCTGAAAAAAAATATTATGGCTTTGGGAGTTTTCTTAAACCATTTCATTATTACTTTAACAACAGTAGGAGATATTTTCATAATAAAATTTTGCCCAATATAATTATTTTAAAGGCTTTTCAATACTTTAAATGCCTCTGTTGCACTGCAACCACTTTAAATAATCTTTTAAAAATTCCACAAAAATTATGAGAGGTCATATGATGCCTATATGTCACTTTGGTGCAAAAACACAACTTAGTCTTTTGTAAATTTTGAGTAAAACATCCTCTTTCCTTTTCTGGTCCAGATTCAGCTTTGAACTACACGGATCTAAGGAAACTTACTCAGATTTCATGGATTGGGAGAACATAACCATAGGATTTCTATTCCAAAAAGTGGGAGGCAGGAGTAACCAGAGAAACCCTAGGATCTATTTGACACATAAATTGGTATAGATGACTAACCAGTTATCCATCGTTGTCGGAGTCATCACCGGAGTGGTCGTCGGAGTCATCGCCGGGGTCGTCGCCCGAGTCGTCACCAGAGTCGGTGTGGAACTCCGCCTCCGGCCGTGGAAGCTCGACGCCGTCGACGACGTCAGGGTGCAGTGATACCTCGCCGGCAGTGACGGCAACCTCTGTCTCCATCTCCACGCCGTGCTTCGGTGCTTCAGCAGCCCCGATGTCGCCACTCCCTCCGATGGGGCGCTTCGGCGGCATCCTCATACACTGACGACTTTTGAGGACTGAGAGTGGCGTCGAGGATGCAAGCCGAGAGAGAGGATTGTGTGTGTGGCGAGGATGGGGGGAGCGGCCGCTTGGGCGCACCATTAATATGGAGTAGTGCGAGGGAGGCGGGCGGCGGTCAAACCGCTGGCTCACCTCCCGGTGAGCCTGTGCACCGGACTACTGGCATGCCTACCGTCATTTCACACAGCTACTCGCATGCCTCCCGATGACACTACGCAGCGAGCACGCCTCCATCCATTCACACACCTGCATGCACGCCTCCTGGTCTGCTTGCGCGGCGGACTGCTCGCATGCGTCCCGTCAACTCACGCCTGCTCGCACGGCACACGGGTCGCGTGGCGGCACGTATATTGTTTTTCTATTTGGATGATTAATGCTGCCCCTTTATTGCTGAACCGAAGCATGGCATGTATCCATTGTTGGTCTAACGCTCATGGTTCGAATAAATAATCTGTTTGGGATATTGGTTCCCAATGATTAATAATCTCCTTTTTGTAAGAAGATAAAGATTACATCAAAACTGGTCTCAAATTTGACCAAAAAAGTACAATGCCACTTTGTATTGGTGTCCATATGATAACACAGTGTCCATATGACAACACGATAAGTTTCATGAACTTCAAAAAAGTTTTGGATGTACTAGAATTTAAAAATCAAGATTCTCAATGTTTGAAATTTCTTGCACGGGGAGTAAACATGCACCCAGTGAGACACATGCGTTTTTGCAATCCATTTAGGTGCACTGTCATGTGTGCATGTAGCTCAAATTTGATTTTTGCACATTATACCCCTAGAAAATCAATCAATGTACTAAAATGTCTTAATGATCTCTGTTTTTTTTAAATTAAAACGTCCCTCCTTTGGTAACATATGTTCACCGCGGGATAATTTAACATGCATCATAGTTGCGGTGGATTCGCGGTGTGTGTGTGTGTGTGCGCGTCTGGGGGGTGGCGGGTGGCTTGCAGTACACTACGAGTCGTGAGCCACCGTGTGGGTTGGCTGTTTTGTGAGGCAGGTGCCACATCAGAGTCGTGAATTAGTTATTTAAAACATTACACAACCCTTTCATACATACATGTTTTGGCCACATGCAGTCGATGGTTGTCCTACACGACACTCGATACTCGTGTGTGACGCTTTCTGTGGGCCCGCAAGTTCATCGTCCATCACTTTGACGAACAGCCGGCAGTGAGGTTAATTTGACCAGCAAGATATAATCTTTTTTGTTTGTGTTATGGTGGGAGTATATATATAGTATGCGTCGAAGAGGTGGGAGGTACTACAAGAAATATGTCAACTTGTGACCTTCTCTCAGTGACCCCAGCTGAATTGGTCGTAAATCCACGGCCATTTCGCTTCGAAGGGCTCAAACCCTGAAATTGCCTTACACCAAATGGTCATAAAGCAGACAAGAGTGGTCGACGACCTTATTTCTACCTGATTACGACCAATATAAATGGTCATGAGATTGTGAACGTGGATGCATTGGTACTTAAGGTGTCGCTCAAGGTGGGCTTGGGCCTCGGTGGAACGAGGCCACCTCCTTTTTCTAAAAAAAAATCCGTGTGCCATGTAGGCCTCGGCCCATCCAGGAAGAAATGTGGGATGCCCTCATATTACTCAAAAAAAAAACATATATTCGGCCCAACGAAAATGGGAAAATAACAAGTTTTTTATTATTACCATTTGGTAAGGATGGTCAGTTATCTGAAAAAATAATTCATTATTGTCTAAAAACATGTTTTTCATTGTATAACTCTAAAAAGGTTTTTCCTTATAGAAAAATCGTGAAACCAATTAAACAATATAATATTTTAATTAAGAATAGAAAATAAAGAACTCCTTCGGAGTCTTGCTATATGGTTTAGCAATTAGAAAACTAAACGTGTAATTCAAAAAATGTTAATGTTAATCGTATTTCAAAAATGTAACATGTGTTTAAAAACTAAATGTGTGTATTGAAAAGTTTCATGCATATAAAAATGATAATCATAAATAATATTAGATATGTATAAAAAGTTTCATGTGTATGCAAAAATAGTCATCAGTACGTATATATGGAATTTTAATATATATATTAATATATATGGAAAGTAGATAACAAAACAAGATTTTCTAAAAATGTTATCATGTATTTAAATTTTTGTAACCATATCAACACATGTTTTATATGTATACAAAAATGTATATGTGTAAAAACAAATATAGACATCAAAACGTATGTATGAAAAGATTTTTTTTTGGGAATATATGAAAATAGGTTAATCATGTATTTAAAAAGTTAAACATATATAAACAATATGTACCAATGTGTCTTAAAAAATGTAAACATGTGTTCAAAATATTAGACATCAAAATATTTATTAAAAATGTTAATGATGTAACTAAAACCGATTAATATCTATAAAAAAATGTTTCTAGTGTACACAAATTTTTCATAAAATGTGGTCTATATTCTTGAAAATGGAGAAGTTTTTTTTTTACAACAAATATTTGTTAGGTTCTTCACAAAAAAACTCATTTTGGGAACTCGAAAAATGGAAAATGAATATGCGGAAATTTGTCTTTTTCACGAGAGGTGGATCAAAAACTTTTTACACCCAACCATTTGGTCAATTGTACATTAAATATGGCCTAGTATTTTAGAAAATTGATTTGGTCCAATTTTGCAACAAATATATGGTAGGTCCTTCACAAAAAAACTCATTTTGGAGAATAAAAAAATAGAAAATTGATTTTTTGTCCAAAGAAAATAAAAATTCCCTTAGGAAACATTGTTCGTCATTCCAATATGCACCCTTATGCACAATATGAGATTATTTGAACAAACTATGCCATGAATGTGGCCATAAGATTGATCATTTGGCTTGAAAGCCATTGATCTCCACACATAATAGCTCGTTTCTAAGAACACTTTTTTAAAATAATTGTCGTATTACAAGTTTATTATTTTTCCTGGTAACTTGGCCACATATAATGACACAATGTGAAGGTTTTCTAATTTTTTTGATTTTTTTGAATTTTTCAAGCCCGTTTCAAAATGCGGTCAAAATGGCGGGCATGACCGTTCCTAGCTAATGGTTGAATCTTGGAAAACTTTTGGTGTTTCTCTGATTAAATAGATACTTTTGTACCTAAAAATTATTTTTGGGAAAAATAAATAGCAAACTATGAGGCAGCTGCAGTTCAAATTTGACCCGCTTTCAACTAAATCGGCAGAAATTTGTCTTTTTCACGAGAGGTTTATAAAAGTTTTTTACACCCAACCATTTGGTCAATTGTGCATTAAATATGTCCTAGTATTTTATAAAATTGATTTGGTCCAATTTTGCAATAATTATTTGGTAGGTTCTTCACAAAAAAACCTCATTTTGGGCGCTCAAAAAATGGAAAATGATTTTTTCGTCCAAAGAAAATGAAAACTTCCTTAGGAAACATTGTTCGTCATTCCAATATGCACCCTTGTGCACAATATGAGATCATTTGAACAAACTATGCCATGAATGTGGCCATAAGATTGATCATTTGGCTTGAAAGCCATTGATCTCCACACATAATAGCTCGTTTCTGAGAACACTTTTTTAAAATAATTGCCGTATTACAAGTTTATTATTTTTTCTGGTAACTTGTCCACATATAATGACACAATGCGAAGGTTTTCTAATTTTTTGATTTTTTTTGAATTTTTCATGCCTGTTTCAAAATGCGGTCAAAACGGCGGGCATGACCGTTCCTAGCTAATTGTTGAATCTTGGAAAACTTTTGGTGTTTCTCTAATTAAGTAGATACTTTTGTACCTAAAAATTATTTTTGGGAAAAATAAATAGCAAACTATGAGGCAGCTGCAGTTCAAATTTGACCCGTTTTCAACTGAATCGGCAAAAAATTGTCTTTTTCACCAGAGGTGGATCAAAACTTTTGACCACCAACCATTTGGTCAATTATGCATTAAATATGTCCTAGTATTTTATAAAAATGATTTGGTCCAATTTTGCAACAATTATTTGGTAGGTTCTTCACAAAAAAACCTCATTTTGGGCGCTCAAAAAATGGAAAATGATTTTTTCGTCCAAAGAAAATGAAAACTTCCTTAGGAAACATTGTTTACCATTCCAATATGCACCCTTTTGCACAATATGAGATCATTTGAACAAACTATGCCATGAATGTGGCCATAAGATTGATCATTTGCCTTGAAAGCCATTGATCTCCACACATAATAGCTCGTTTCTGAGAACACTTTTTAAAAATAATTGCCGTATTACAAGTTTATTATTTTTACTGGTAACTTGGCCACATATAATGACACAATGCGAAGGTTTTCGAATTTTTTGATTTTTTTTGAATTTTTCATGCTCGTTTCAAAATGCGGTCAAAACGGCGGGCATGACCGTTCCTAGCTAATGGTTGAATCTTGGAAAATTTTTGGTATTTCTCTGATTAAATAGATACTTTTGTACCTAAAAATTATTTTTGGGAAAAATAAATAGCAAACTATGAGGCAGCTGCAGTTCAAATTTGACCCGCTTTCAGCTGAATCGGCAGAAATTTGTCTTTTTCACGAGAGGTGAATAAAAGCTTTTGACACCCAACCATTTAGTCAATTGTGCATTAAATATGTCCTAGTATTTAAGAAAATTGATTTGGTCCAATTTTGCAACAATTATTTGGTAGGTTCTTCACAAAAAAATCTCATTTTGGGCGCTCAAAAAATGGAAAATGATTTTTTCGTCCAAAGCAAATGAAAAATTCCTTAGGAAACATGGTTTGCCATTCCAATATGCACCCTTGTGCATAATATGAGATCATTTGAACAAACTATGCCATGAATGTGGCCATAAGATTGATCATTTGGCTTGAAAGCCATTGATCTCCACACATGATAGCTCGTTTCTGAGAACACTTTTTAAAAATAATTGCCGTATTACAAGTCTATTATTTTTTCTGGTAACTTGGCCACATATAATGACACAATGCGAAGGTTTTCCAATTTTTTGATATTTTTTTGAATTTTTCATGCCCATTTCAAAATGCGGTCAAAACGGCGGACATGACCGTTCCTAGATAGTAGTTGAATCTTGGAGAATTTTTGATGTTTCTCTGATTAAATAGATACTTATGTACCTAGAAACGATTTTTGGAAAAAAATAAAGAACAAACTATGAGGCAGCTGCAGTTCAAATTTGACCCGCTTCGTTCTGAATCGGCGGAAATTTATCTTTTTCACCAGAGGTGGATCAAAACTTTTGACACCCAACCATTTGGTCAATTGTGCATTAAATATGGCCTAGTATTTTATAAAATTAATTTGGTACAATTTTGCAACAAATATATGGTAGGTCCTTCCCAAAAAAACTCATTTTGGGCACTCGGAAAATGGAAAATTGATTTTTCGTCCAAAGCAAATGAAAACTCCCTTAGGCAACATTGTTTGCCATTCCAAGATGCACCCTTGTGAACAATATGAGATTAGTTGAACAAACTATGCCATGAATGTGGCCATAAGATTGATCATTTGGCTTGAAAGCCATGAATCTTCACACATGATAGCTCATTTCTGAGAACACTTTTTTGAATCGGGGGATAATCCTGCTCCTCTCTTACCATCCCCCTCTGCAACCTTTATATCCTCTCTCCTTAATAACCTCACCTTAGTCTGGGCCCTCTTCCACCCCGGTCGGTGAAGCTGCTGCTGCTGTGATGGCTGCTGTTCGACGACGATGGCGACTATTTGTTGATGCGAGGGGCGTCGAAGCTCATGGTATGGGGCAGTGACGCGTGGCGTCGCTGGCTGCCAGGTAGTGGCCACCGGTCATGCACACGATGATGGTGTTGCAAGGTCGTCGGGGGTTGCACCAGAGGGTGATGCTGCAATAGTCACCGGTGATGCAACAGAGCATCGCCGGGGATCGCCGGTGCTGTGATCCAACATCGTCGGGACCGACGGAGTTGCAATGAAGCAGTGTCGGGCCGCTAGTGTTTTGATTTTCTAGCTTAATTGTAAACAGTTGTGATCTTGACATTTTAGTTAATTGTAAATAAGTTGTGGGCTAATATTTTTGAAAAAAGTTGTGGTCCTTTTTACAAGACAAATTTGTAGTTTTTTTCTTAAAAAACGTAGTAGAAGATTTGGGTCCAAATTTTAAAGATTCCAGCACAAAACAACCGGCCAATGAGAAGCGAGGAACCACAATCACGCGGATCACCCAGTTTGAAGCGATCTGAGCCATCCATCACACGCCCATCAACGGTGGAGCTTCTCCCGAGAAACCCTAACCCTAACCCACCCACCCACCCATCCTCATTCTCTCCCATTCCCCAGATCCGATCGAGGCACCCCGCCGCCCCCGCCTTCCTCTTCCTCGTCTCATCTTTCTCCTAGATCCGATCGAGGCACCGCCGCCACCCCCACCCACCACCGCCGACCTCTCCCCTCGCCATGCACCTCTCCCCTCGCCTTCCTCCTAGGCTCCAAGGCTCGGCGCTAGCGAGGGGGACGCAGTGAGGCCGAGGTGGAGGTTGGGGTGCCTGTTCGGCTGCTTCCGTGCGGCCGGCGGCGAGCCGCGCGCCGGGCACGCCCGCGCCCAGCTCGTCTCCTCCTCCGGCGTCCCCAACCCCAAGGTATTTTCCTCTCCCGTCATGCCCCGCGTTGAGCCTGTATGTTTCTCCTTCTCGAGCCGATGTTCTGACGCTGTCATGCGCTCCTTTGGTGTTTGATTTTTCATGCCCGCAGATGTCATCCGAGGCGGTCAAGGTGGTGCTGCCGGAGTCGGTGCACCAGCACTCCACCGCACACATGCGACGATGCGGGCGGCTGCTTAGGGTTCCGGCCAGATGTCGACGGCGAAGCCCCGACCCGCCGCCAACCGCGCCGCCCCCGCCCGTGACGCAGTCTTTGCCGCGGAGTTCCAGAGTTCAAGGACCGAATCGCCGACGCCGTCAGTGACAAGCAGGTTCGACATCTTTCTTGGTTCTTTCCCCTGCATTCCTTTGCTAGTAGTACTAGTAGTATCTGTAATTTGTGCAGATGCAATTGAAGTGAATTAACTCGGTCCGCTGTAGTTTCATTCAGTTTGGACAATTTTTGAAATGTGACTGACTTGGATTGGATGGTAGATGGTTTAGTTCATGTGGAGCATCCCTCTTACAGTATCTGTGTGTTCTTCTTGTTCCACAGGAGGCTGTGGTGGTGACCACCTAGGTGCAAGAGGAGATTCTCCGCGAAATGGGGATCGATATATGCTCTATGCTTTTCTGGTTTGCTTGCTCTAGCGATTCTTATGCATATGTGAAGTTAGAATTGACGACAGCCTAGCATGTCTATCAGTCTATGCTATCAGTGATGCCCAAATGCAGAATGTAGGCATGACCCTGTGAGAAAGTGCTCAGTGATTGGTATTATATTGTAAGATAATTGTGCTGAACAATGAAGGAAATAAATAGTATTTTATTATGATAACCAATCTTTTTATTCTCAAAATAGTGCTGTACAGGTTAGGTCCAAGGAGTAAATTATGAGTTGATGGCAGTAACAGTGTAGTGATGTTGTATGCAAGTCAAAATTTTGAATAATCAATTGCATCATATTGTAATCTTCGGTGCTTTGGGATCAATTCACCATCTGGTCCCGGCTAACCATTCGGTGCTTCGGTGCTTTGTACATATGCAAGTAGCAGTACAAATCAAACTAGCCCAACAAACTGAGTATTTCCTTTGGCCACAGGTGCATGCAGCTGTTCTTGTAACAGCAGACAGTAGAGCAGAGTAGATGTATCATCATTAGTTTTTTGTTGTTGATTTACTAGTAAGTTACAATCCTGCAACAGTTGTTTTGGTTGCGGACAGCTTGTGCAATATGTTCTGAAGGGTATTCTTCCAATATGATAGCGTTCTGCAGCCTGTGCTCATTTTTATTGCGTGTTTTCCTTGTGATTTATTCGTCTGGTGTCTGATATGTTCTGAAGGGTATTCTTCCAATATGATAGTATATTCTGAAGGGTATTCTTAGGCTCCTTATTTTCTTTGCCTGATGTCTTGCTTCTGGGGCAGCATTGTACATCATTCTCCTCCTTTATTTATTTTGCTTTGTACTTCGCTGTGGTGTTGAACTGCCGCTGTTGGATGAACAGGAGGTCTGGCCGGGAACATGGCCTTGTCCTGCTCGAGGAGGAGGGACGCACCTAGGCACCGGCCCTGTCCCGCAACAAGGGGTCTGCTCCTCTGCTTCCAAGGCAACCAAGTTGCCCTGCCTGAGCTCGATGAATCCAGCCCGGCGATGACCACGCACCGCTCCCAGCAGGTAGCACCTCCCTCTCCCTCTGCTCACTCACCTGCTGCTAATCTCCCTGCACGGGCTGCTGCTATCATAATTTTATAATGGTTGATGTTTGTTAGCTAGTTAAATGGCTTGCTTTCTGCTAATGGCCCATTAGGTAGAGTAGCTATGCACCTGGTGGTGGTCATGGCCTTGCTGCTTCATCAGTTTTTTCCTTTGGGTCATTAGCTAGCTATGCTATGCATGTGGTGGTTAATTTGCAAGAAAGAATTTTTGTCCTTGTTTTCATTTCCTTGCTCTAGTCAAATTCATCCTTTTTTAATACTAGCACTAGCACATCAGAGTACTAATACTTGTTAGATTTTGAGTATGCCACTATTGCTAAAACAACAACAGCAACTTGAACAGCAACCAAGTTGCTGCACTCAATTAAATTAGCCTACTGACTAATCTAGTACATTATTAATTGTTGCTCTTCCACTGTTTCGGTATCTCTTGGTTTGCAATGGTACAGCTATATGATGAATACACATCATGATATATACTTGATGAATCTGCCTGCTACATCTCAACTTGTGTATCTGTTTCGGTATCTCTTCCACTGTGTATTTGTTTTCTTGTATGAGTGGGTATCTCATTTTAACTAGTTGGAGAACAAAAATCATGGTACTAGCTAGCTCAATTTGTGTTATCATTCTAAATAAATGTCATTTTCCTGAATGGTCTGTTCATAATATATTTGCCCCAGTTTTTCTAATTCTTCTCTCATTCATGTAACAGGGTGACAGAGGAAGCCATGTTGCCATTTTGTTTGTTCCCAGCCTTGACTATGGTCGTCCAGCGAGTCTGGCATGTCGTCATTTTCTTGTAAAGCAGTACTGTATCACACTTGTAGAGCTCGTTACACATGTAGAGCTTGTAAAGTACTGTATTACACATAGTCATATGTATTGGCAACGTGATCTGGTTGCTCTTATTTGAAGTATCATGTGTGCTTTTTGTCTGCCAATTTAAATACTGGTTGAAATATGAAGAATATGAGCCTGATAGATGGGACTCACTTACCAGACCCAAACCTGACAACTGGGACCCAGTTATCAGAACCTGAGAACTGGGACCCATCTGACTAGTGGACCCATTTAATAAAAAAAAGGAAATTAAAATTATTTAGACAAAAAGGCCAAGGCCCAATAATAAAAAAGGCTGCAATGTTGGGCTAGGCCCATGAAGTCGACCAAAAATTGACAGGAAAAAATATATAGAAAGGCTGAATTGTTGGGCTCGGCCCATGTAAAACACCGAATTGGACCGGGCTGATTCTTATCCACGTCAGCCTGCCACGTTGGATCCTACGTGGCCTGGGGAGGCTGCCAGTGACCAAAAATTTGGTCGTAGAACCAACGACCTTTTACGTATCACAAAGAAGGTCGTTAATTTCCATTAACGACCGTCAGCTTTTGACCATCTGTTTTTGGTCACAAAAATGTCGCAAATGAAAAACAATGACCTTTCAGCGACCAATAGTGATGGTCGCAAGTTGACATATTTCTTGTAGTGAGGGGACTAGCATATATACTATACGTACGCGTCCTTGAACAAGTACACCTCACTAAGTGTCGGGACTTTTTGGTTTCCGAGGCACGTGCCACATCAAAGTTGTGAAATTGGCTATTCAAACATCACACAACACCTCTTTGGGCCACATGCATGCAGGCGGTGGTTATCCTAGGACACTCACGTGTGACGCTTCCATCTGTGGGCCCACGAGGCCATCGTCGATGCATGCATCACTTTGACCTACATCGGGAGAGGTTAATTAATTTTTCCATCAAGGAGGATTCTTTTTGGGTTGTATTACGGTAGGAGCATATAGTATGTGTCGAAGAGGGGGAAGGGGACCATCATATGTAGTACGCTTCATGAACCTCGCTCTGTGTGGGGACTTTATGATTTTTGAGGCATGTGCCACATCAAAGTTGTGCATTTTGGGTATTCAACATATGTTTGGCCCACATGCAAAGAGATGGTGGTTATCCTCTCGCACCCACTTAAGAGGTTATCATTGATATCGATGCTTTCCATCTGTGGGCCCGCTTGGTCCATCACTACTTTGACTGACAACGAGAGAGGTTAATTTGACTTAGGAGGGAATTATTTTTTTGTTTGTAATACGGTATATATATAGGTCATGCTCTGGGATGACATGATACAGTTTGAGCACACACATGCATGTGTACGCATGAATCCCTCCCATCGAGTCGAAGTGGCTACTACAACGACACGTCATGAACCGATCTCGCTCTATGTGGGGACTGTATGATTTTCGATGCACGCGCCACATCAATGTTGTGAAATGGTATTCAAACATGCATGCACGCATCACCTCCATACATATGCATGTAGTGGTTGTCTTTGAATGATACACTCCCTCGCGTGGTTATCGGTGACAAGCCTATATATTCGTGGGCCTGCGTGGACATCCATGATCACCTTGACCAACAACAAGATAGGTTACCATGGCGGGTTCTTCCTTTGGTTCGTGTTATCGTAGTATAGGTCATGGTGAGATTCAGACCTAATTAAGTTTGAGCACATACTATGCACGCATGCATGCATGAATCCCCGTCATCGGCTTGAAGTGTGGTGTGACATACATATGCATCATCAACCTAACCCTCACTCAGTGTGGGGATTTCTGGTTCGAAAGCACGTTGCCACATCAAAGTTGTTCCATTGTGTATTCAAAACACACCTCTCCATACATATGTTTGGGCCACACGCAGGCAGTGGTTGTCTTCGGGGACTAGCTACTTGCGTGATTATTGGCAAGCTAGCCCATCTCCGGGGTTGCATGTACGGCCATCACTTTGACCAACAACAAGAGAGAGGTTGTACGACCAAGGTGGATTATTCTTGGTCCGTTTTACGATCCATCTTGGTGAGATGCCTCTCTGGCCCGCCGACTGAAAGTGGGTGTGTGTGTGGGGGGGACTGCTACTTCGCACTTTGCTAGGTGAACCTCGGTTGGGGCAGGGCATGCATTCATAGCTTAGGATTCCCTTCCTGCCGACACGAGGGGGGGGGGCAAGCAATACCGTGCACTTTGCGAGATAGGTGCCACATCAAAGTTGCATTTGGTATTTGAACATCAAACCACCCTTTTCATACATATATTTGGTCCACATGCAAGTGTGTTCGTGTTCTGACCCTCTCCCGCGTCATTTTTCGCCAAATTTATGAACATTAGACAAGTCGGATGATGCAACAGACACGATTCACTCACACTAACTGTATGCCACGCCGGTGCCCCTGTCACGCACATCCGCATAGTACATTGGGCTCCACAAGGATTCCCCTCTCAAAAATATCTACCTGCCTGCAGCTTTTTTCTGTTTGATAACACACGGTTATTATGTTTCGACCGTGTGTGATGTTTCTTGTTCCCAATCCCGCCTGCATCCCTCGAAAATATCTGCCCGCCTCGAGGGTTTTTCTGTTTTATAACACACGGTTGATATCTCCGGACCGTGTGCGATGCACCATCATCCAAATTTTCAATAGCCCCGGAATTTCACTCCCGCGTTTGACTCCCGCGTACTAAAATTTTTAGTAGCCGCGTCATTTCCTCAAACACACCCCGCGCCCCCCTCCACACACACACACACACACACACCAAAACCTCCTCGGGCGCGCGCGTGCGCGCGCACACACACTCTCCCTCGCTAGAAACCCTAGCAAGGTCGCCGCCGCCGCTGCAAGGCCTCCATTGTCAACATCTGCCGGTTTGCCCGTGCAGCTTACCCATCGATCTCCATACCTAGGCCACCCTGAGTTTCTTAGATGACGCCTGCCAAACGCCCCCTTTCCCACAGATCCCCATTCCCATCCCCCACTCTAGAGGCATCGCAGCCTAAGCCTGGCTACGCTTCCCATGGAGCTCGAGGAGCGACTGGCCCAAAAGAGGTGTATCGAGGTCTCTTCGCCTGACATCGCCGAGGAAGCTGACGACCATTACTGGCCACAGGCACTCAATCAATGGGCTAGAGTATGCGGGTATGTCGCGGACACCGGCTACGACATCGAGGTCGTCGACAGTGACAGCCTGAGGCGGGCTATGTCACAGGTTAAGTGGCCCACCCCCAACCCCTCGGCTTCAACCGCCGTCGATCTCATCCATGGCCCCGCCGCTGATCTCCTCTGGCTCGCTGTCAAGAATTTGCCATCCTACATCACCATCAAGCCCCTTTTGTCATTTCTGAAGGACACGTTCTGTGACGCTGGCTTGGGATCCACAGCTTCCAAGTCAGACCTCATCGACGGCGACCACGAGAAGGGCACCCTCTCCGGCTCTTCCAAGGGGAAAGAGCCCATCTGCTCTTCCAAGGGGAAAGAGCCCGTCTGCGACATCAGGAAGGGCACCCTACAGTCATGCTCTTCCAAGGGGAAGGAGCCCATCTGCGACAACATGGAGCGCATCTAGGGTCCATCCACTTCCCACGGGAATGAGCCCATCTGTGACAAGTGAGAAAACCCATGATTTGTTTTGCCGTGCCTCTTCACAGGGGGAACCCATGATTTGTTTTGTCGAGTCCCTTTTGCAGTGTAGTGAGAATATGTCTAGTTTTAATTGCTATATTTGGTTGTTTGCAGTATGCCTTGTTTATTTCAGTTGTTCACAATGTGATGCTCTATATGTGCAATTATTTACTGTGCAGTACATTTCATCAATCCAGTTTTAAACATACCGATTGGAATGCATATGTTTTCTTGCTGTTAAGCCTGTTATAGCTAGCATATGCCTCTTTTAAAGTTTTTTGATTGTTCGGTTGTTTGTAGTTAGCATATGTCCAGTTTCAAATGCTATCTTTGGTTGTTCGTAGTATGCCTTGTTTATTCCAGTTATTCACAACGTGATGTTCTATATGTGCAAGTATGAACTGTGTAGTTCAATTTCATCAATACCAGTTTCAACAATACCACTATGAATGACTACATTTGGTTGCTGCATCTTGTAGTTAACACGCCTTTCCATTTTTATTTAACAATAACCAGTGTACTTAGACCGACACAATACTAGTTTGAATGACTATGTTTGCTTGTTGTTAAATGTTAGGCCTGTTGCAGTTAACACACCTTTCCACTTGTTTTGCTTTACTAGCGTGCTTAAACCTACACACTGAAGCTATCTTTTGGAGATTATTTTGTCTGCCATGGATATATTTGGTTGATGTATAGCCTGTTGTGCTTAACATGCCTCTCGATGTACCTACACAGGACAATTTTCGGAATGACTGTTGTTTTCCATCGAGGTTAGTTTCATCCCATGGCTTATATACTCAATGTTCAGGATATCGGTAGCTGGTACCATATAGGCCGGGGGCTGATAAGGGACTAATCGGTGAATCGGACTTTTAACTGAATATATCTGTAACCCATTTATCATTAGGTTAACTAGGGCCATATGTAATATATCTGAGGCTACATAGCAACATGCACTATACTTAATGTCTAAATATGCAATCCTAGGCTACATAGCAACAAGGAAGAGTGTGACCTTAATGTTCTGATGATGTCTAGATATACGTAGAAGAGCAGCAGCAGCAGCAGCAGCAACAACAACAACACAACCCTGTTTGGATACTCAACTTAGCTAGAGGTTAGAGTTAGTTTCTAGCTCATGACTAACCCTGAACTAACTCCATCCAAAGAGGTGTTTGGATGACAGGGTTAGATTGACAATAAATGCACTAGGAGAACTAGCTCCAATTAGCACCTCTTGGGTTGGATAGTTTTTTTGGGTGGGTTAGATGCAACTAGCTCAAACTAGCCCTCATGTTTGGATATACTTTAGGGAGATTTGAGCCCAAACTAGGTCAAACTAACTCTAATCCATGGATACAACAGCAGTTAATCAGCCGATAATTTGTAAGAATGCAATAAACTCCTTCCGGCCCATAATATAAGATGTTAATTCATCTAATATGTGAGTATATTGGATGTTATATGATATTATAAAAGAGTGTTGTACTACATCATTTTGCAATTGCTGTTTAGCTTCTAATATTAACTTGGTGCTTTTAGGTTCATATGTCATTGGTAAAGATCCGCGCTTCGACCCTTTCTGCGTATGGGGCAATGAGATATCGATGAACCAGCATCAAGTGAGGAAGCTGATAAAGATTGTTAGTAAAATGGGTCAAAAGATGGCAATTAAACTATTTGTTTACACTTTATCCAAGGTAACAGCGAACTGCAGGATGGTAAGTAAGAACTCTGCAGCCTTCTTTTTACTGCCCATAATGAGTTGTGTTAGATGACAATGTCTGAATCTTTTTCCTTTGCAGTGGTTCCCAAAGCAGTTTACTCAAGATTACCTCTCAAACTACATGATTGGTGGGCATGCAAAGGTTAAAGTATTTCTACTAGAACACGATGATTATCTAGATGTTTTCATGAAGACTGTGAAGGATGGGCGGTCGGCCATCACAAGGGGTTGGACTAGAGTTGTGCGTGCCTTCTGCATGGAGGAGGGCACAATATGGGCATTTCGCTTCACCTTGTTCAACAACCAGAATGTATTTCGCCTCTTTCTTTACTGTCTTTAATAGTACAAGTATACAACTGTGGTTCATCATTCTTTATTTGGTTCTTATGTAATTCTTGAACATATGTACCTATGAATCGAATAATGCATTGGTTGTTTGAACCTAATGGATATAAATAAAGCTATAGCATACATTCAAATTCAAATTCAAATCCGGTACAATTTGAAATAGCAGCAATTAAATTACGGTGAAATTACGCTCTCCAGGTTGTTACGGCACACATGGTTGGTAAAACACAAACGTTTGTGATATACACCATAATCCGACATGGTTCACAGAGAGGAAACATGTGCAAGCATGCACACAGTTGCCGTTTGCAAAGCGTGTGTGATGTCAGACAATATCACAAACGGTGTGGGCAAACTAAACGTTTGTGATAGTTGCCTTATCATACACGATTCGCAACCATGAACTGTTTCTGATGAAGTATGCATCGTAAACGTTGCACCACAGAATAGCGTGTGCGATAGTTGTCGTGTACGACGATGTTACGATGGTTTGACCTGTTTGACAATCGTACGATGATTAGCTAATCTTCTTAATTAGTTATCACATACGGTTTGGGAAAAGCGAATGTGTGTGATTGTCTGCTTATCATACATGTCCTATAATAGTGAACCGTTTGTGATGGGCCGCGCATCGTAAACGTAGCACCACAGAATATCGAATGCAATGGCAATGCGAGTACAAATGAGTATGGAGTACTGTATATGCATCAAGGCTCCCTATCCTCGACGGTTTCTGGGTCGTGTGGGAAGGACCCCCCCTATCGCCCACACTCACTTGGCGACGGTTCCAAATGCCGTCGCGGAAAGGGGTTAAAAACCGTATTTATAGCACCTCGCTGTACCAGTGGGTGTGCCCACCTCGGTGGCCTCCCGCACCGCGTCTTCTCCCGATAAATTCCCAAATATTCCAGAACCCCAAAGATAACCCTAGATCAGAAGTTCCGCTGCCGCAAGCCTCTGTAGCCACAAAAAACCAATCTAGACCCCGTTCTGGCACTCTGCCGAAGTGGGAAATCATCACCGGTGGCCATCTTCATCATCCCGGAGGCCACCATGATGAGGAGGGAGTAGTCCACCCTTGGGGTGAGGGTTTTACCAGTAGCTATGTGTTTAATCTCTCTCTCTCTCTCATGTTCTTGATGGCACGATCTTGATGTATCGCGGGCTTTGTTAATATAGTTGGATTATATGGTGTTTCTCCCTCTCTATCTTGTTGTGATGAATTGAGTTTTCCCTTTGAGATTTCGTTTTATTGGATTGAATATTTTTATGGATTTGAGAGCACTTGATATATGTCTTGCATATGAATACGTGTGGTGACAATGGGGTATTATATTGATTAACTTGATATGTGTTTTGGCACTCAACTCACGGATTCCCGAGGTGACATTGGGGTAATCTATGCATAGGGGTTGATGCACATTCTCGTCTTTGTTTCTTCGGTAGAAATCTTGGGGCACTCTTTGAGGTTCTTTGTGTTGGATTGAGTATTATGAATCTGAAATTGTTTGATGCATATCGTATAATCAACTCACAGATACTCGCGGTGACATTGGAGTATCTAGGTGACATTAGAGTTGGTTGATGTGTATCATATGGTGTTATTTTAGTATGAACTCTTGGTTAGATCGATTGGAAAGAATAGCTTGTTGTTATTTTAGTATGAACTCTAGGAGAGATTGATCGGAAAGAATAGCTTTGAGGTGGTTTCAGACCCTACAAACAATTTCTTCTTATGTTCTCCGCTAGATAGGAACTTTGGAGTGATTCTTCATCACACGTTGAGGGATGGTTATATGATCCAATTATATTAGCATTGTTGAGAGATTGCACTAGCGAAAGTACAGACCCTAGGCCTCATTTTCAAGCATTGCAATACCGTTTGTGCTCCATTTTATCAATTGCTACCTTGCTATTTTTTATTGTTCCTATTACAAAAATCAATATCTACTATAATTACTACGCTTGTATCACCATCTCTTCACCGAACTAGTGCACCTATACAAATTACCATTGTATTTGGTGCGTTGGGGACACAAGAGACTTTTTATTATTTGGTTGCAGGGTTGTTTGAGAGAGACCATCTTCATCCTATGCCTCCCACGGATTGATAAACCTTTGGTCATCCACTTGAGGGAAATTTGCTACTGTCCTACAAAACTCTGCGTTTGGAGGCCCAACATGAGTCTACAAGAACAAGTTGTGTAGTAGACATCAGTAAACATCGTGTCCTTCGTCCCTTGTTCCCCATTGATCCAAGACCCACAGCTCGGGACCCCCTACCTGAGATCCGTCGGTTTTGATGCCGATAACGGGGAGTTCGGCTGGGGCAGAAGAAAGGTCGTGGATTGCTTCTTGCTCATGAAGGGAAGGTGCGCTGCCGCGATGGGGGTTTCGAGCACAGGGACCATGCATTGGAGATTGGAGTCATTGACTGATGATCCCATCGATCCGTTGATGATCTTCACAGTGGAACTCTCAATGAAAGCTTGAGTGTGGGTGTCAAAACTGGCAGACCTTGGGGTAGGGGGGTCCCGAGCTGTGAATCTCAGATCGGTGGTAACATGAACAAGGGAGAGGATGTTTACCTAGGTTTGGGTCCTCTTGATGGAGGTAAAACCCTAAATCCTGCTCTTGTTTATATTGACGACGATGTATCGAGTACAAGCTAGATCTACCTCGAGATCATAAGTTGTGTTCTAACCCTAGGGCTAGGTGAATGTAATTGTGATTCTGTTCCCTCTACGGGCTAAACCCTATGGCTTATATACACACCGGGTAGGAGATCTAGGGTTACATAGTCGGTATCTAAGGGCGCATATGGAGGCAACATGAGATATCTTGGAGTATACGTTAGGTCTTCTGCGGGCGCAATCTTGATCTGGCATGCAGCTTCCTGAGTCCACCTTGAAGAGAACGAGGTCCCATTGGCCCATCCGAGGACTACGGTCCGACTGGGTCAGTATCCCCATGTCTGGGACACCGTCACCGGTAATTCCCCCTCTTGATGTATTTTTCATTTTAAGAAAGAAAAGACACTAAAACTACATCATAATATGGAATATAACATCAGAATAACATAAATAACAGTTGGAAATTATGATGCAAAATGGATGTATCAATGTCTAATTTGCTTTTGTTCGGTGCCGCATAAATGAATACGAGTAACGGTGGAGGTCCAAGTGCCCTTTCGGAAGTATTACTTAGTAGTTAGTGCCATCAAATGAATTTTGGTAAAAAAATCAAACTTGGGTTCCAGAGAAGTTCTTAGAAATGCACCAGAGGGAATTCGACAAGAACTTTTACGGTTGCGTGCAAGGTAGGACATGATAGTTGAACTAAAATATACATTGACACACATTATTGAGTTACCTGTTATTCCTGATTTTCCAAAAATAAATTTTTGTAGAAGCCAAATGGGGACAACAATATGGTAATTGATATTTTAGATCCCATTCACTTAGTCCATAGGTTCACATTTTTTATTGCTCTTTGTAATTTGCAACGGTACCTTGATGTTGCGGATTTTTGGAACAACGAGATCTACTGCTTTTGATGGATGAACTACATATTTGGTCCCATATTTGAGGGTGGTGGAAGCTCCAAAACTACAAGTTCGAGGTGTTATCATGGTGTGCATGACAACCATCCATGGGACCGCGGTGCGACAATTGTTGGAAGCGACGTGATGACATCTTCTGTTCTTGTATATTCTCCGTTTGCTGGCTAGTTCTATCCGAGGAAGCCGATAGAGTAGGGACGTTGAGTATAACATCACATATCACATATATATTCTATTCGAATGAAAACCCATATTTTTTGCCTTCTTGCTTCATTTGGTAGCATCAACATTCGTGCGTGGTTACCATGTTGAAGTTGTTTGTTTGAACATCTACTTCAGAGTGATAACCCTTGATTTGACTAGCCAACATCAGTACACTAGCGGCTATTTCTTTCTCAAGGTGTTGCCTTGAAGTGTTGCACTTTTGTCATCTAATATGTCGTTGTGGTATAGTTTGGGGATGCTAATGCAAGGCATGTTCTCTATGGTTGACCTCAATTTTTAATTTATACTCCTTGTAGATTCGTTCGACATTTTTAATAATTAATAATATATGGTTGTATGCATCACTCGATGCAGAGGCCAATGATCTTTAAAAAAAATTCTATACCTTACCCCAAAACTAGATATGTAGTATTTAAATATATATTATTTTAAATAAAAACATGCGCATGTAAATTTCCATAAACTAATATGACCATATGAAGAAAATTTACAAGGGTAAGATTCAACTGAACATACGTGCATGCACCTAATTTTTTATGATTTATTCAGAAAGCTTGAAACACATTTTTTCTCTAAGTTTTAGAAAGTGGTTACACCGGTACCATGCATCATTCAAATGGTCATATTATCTTACGGACATTTATATGTGCATGTTTTTGTCAATGGAAATGGAAATGTCCTCTAAAATGTAATTTTGGCCAATATTAATTCCGTTATGTAAGGATACAAGTTAATATGGCAATTAAAGTATACCAAAACAAGGAAGAAACAATTAATGCAGAAAAGGATAAGGGGGAAAGAATCATTGTGCATTCGCTCCTCTTTATAAACACCAGTGTAGGAAACATACATTCAGAGAAGGAAAACATTGAGAGAAAATAAGTAAGAGCAAGCTAGTCTTGATCATTGCACTTATCAAGAACAAGACACATATTCTCTGTTTTGTTGCTCTTCTGTTGACGTGTACCACTTTTTTGTGTCGCCCTGCTACAGCAGGGAGGGATATAGGTAATTTCTGAATACATTTCTTGGATGAGTTTCTCGATAATCAACATGCCCAAATGAATATGGGTCATGTATTCCATATGTAATAATTTATATGTTGTGGTGCTTCCTTCATTGTGTTTAGGTACCAAGGCTATACTTGGAAAACTATGTTTTGCTTTTTCGGTGTGCGCGGGATCATATGACTATGCTTTGGATTACTGCAAGGAAGAGTGCAAACTACATGGCTATGAGGGGCCCAAAGTCTACTGCAGTAAGGAGAATGGAGGAGTGTGCTGCTGTGTTCCTCGCTTCCTAAAGTGAGAGTAATGTTACACCATCATGTTAGAAAATCATTCCATGTAATTGCTAGACTTAACACCAATCTATGTGGATCATACCAGAATTTCAATAAAGTATACCAGTAGTTGCTTTCAAAGACCAACTTGGCTGGATAATCAGTTGTTCAGTCCATAAGATCCAACAACGAGGAAGCTAAAAATTGAAAGTACTAATAAACAAAAAATAATAATCTCAGGAGCGAACTAATAGAAATATATCAACAACACATTAGGAGATGAAAGTTAATTTGTCATTAAAGGATGCGAGTTAATACCAACTCAATAAAGTACATATTTCAACCTTGGACTATCACAAAGTCTGCTGTTAGGACCGAGAGTATATCGATTAGAAGGGGGTGAATGGGAGATTCAAAAATTCTTTTGAATGTTTTGAACTGATCCCAAACACATCAGCGGAAAGAAGGTTCGGTACAACAGAACCAAGTCAATCTTCCTCTTCAGAAGCATATTCCTCGATGAAAGAAGTGATAACAGTATGAGCTTGGGAAAACATGGGTTTAACTACGATGGGAGTAATGCAACATGCAAATAGATGAAGAAGAATGAGGCACAACATGATACGGGTGGTGAGGGATATGCAATGAAATGAGATATGACAAATAACTCAAGTGAATGATAACAGAGATAGATGAGAAAGTAAAACTACACTGAATGATAATGATCAGATAAACTATCGACAGAGATCACGAATATAAACTGCTGAAGGAATTGAAGTAAGGTAGATTTAACCAGTGGTGCTCGATGGCGATAGAGAGATTTGGTAGACCAGTTGTCATGGGAAACCATGGCCACCTATGGGACCAAGAGCCCCTTTCTGGTTTGGCGGGGGGATGGCACGTTGCACAAAGAGCGGAGGAGCGTGGAACAACATGGCAGAGATCACGCGGGCAATCTTTACCCAGGTTCGGGCGGCTGTGAGGCGTACAACCCTACTCCTGCTTTGGTGGATTAATGGTGGAAAAATGGTGGTGAGCGCAACACGCTCACTCGGTAGGGTTGCCTCGGGGCGAAAACGGTTACGCGCGTATGGGTGTCTCAGGGAATGGATTAGCCAACCCTTTCTACAGTTGCCTTGGGCCTCCTTTTATAGATAAAGGGGTCACCACAGTGGCAAATCAGTCACTATGCACTGATTAGATAGCAAACAGTGCTATCATACCTAACTATGTAGGCTGACAGAGCGCATTAAATGCGTCGCTCAATGTCACATCATAGCTCGCCCGGCAGGCCCTACCGGGCTGTTTTGCCAGCTTCGCACCTGCCTGCTTGACATGTCGCAGGACGGGTGTCGCTTGGAGGTATTTTCTGTAGGAAGTGGCTGCCATGTGGCGAATAGCAGCCACTTAGTCACTTTGGAGCTTGACACCGCACCGATCGACGACGTGCGTCGTGATGAGTTGGTGCGGTGGGGTGGTTCTGCCTTCGTAAGCCCCGGTAGGCCTACCGGGATGACCCGAAGGCTTGCTTCCGGGGGTAACCCCATCCTTGCCAGGCTCGCCTGCCCGGCAAGGGAGGTTTTTCCCTTAGCAATATGTTGCTTCTCTGGCTAGTTTTGGTCCTTTAAAGAACTGATCCCTTGCGCTCCAATCTGACCTTGGTGCTACGATCTTGTTCTCGTGCCTGTGCACAGTCTGGGCAATGGACCCAGGGTTTGTTGCACTGATAGAAGCCCCTGGGCCTGGCCCGAATGCGCTGCTGGGCGTTGTCGGGGTAGGCCCTAACAAGTGCACAGGCTGGGGCGTGGAAGTGGCTGGCCCCTTGAGATCTTCTTTGCTTCTTCATTAACTTGAGTCCGGGCCAGTTTCTGGTTTTCCCGCGCGTCGCGTAAAGCCAATCGTGGTGGGGCCACTCTTGTAATGGCCTGTGAATGACGTTAATGCATGGGGGAGTAACTGCCAATTCACTCTTCCCACCACGCCCTTATCCTCAGCCACGTATGCTGCATGCATCGCGTGGGGTAGGTAACGGTCTTCTTGAATTGGTGGAGGAGGGCGGCGGTTACCCGTTGAGGGATCAACTCTCTTCCCCGACCCACCTATAAAAGGAGGGGCAGGGGAAGAGCGGAGGCATTCATCCTCGCATCCCTTCTCCCCCATCCTCTGCTTTCTGCTAGTTATGCTGAAGAGAAGGGCCTGGGGCCAGGCCCCAGGCAGTAGCTTGAGGTTGGCGATACCGAATGCTTGTGCTGGTACTTAGGGAGTGAGTCTGGTCCAAGCCTGGAGAAGACACGGTGGACGAGTCATCTGTGGTGTGGGAGATATCAAGCTTCCCCATTGTGGGGAAATGCTTGTCTCTTCTGCCACAGTCGGTCATCCGTTAGGTAATGCGGCATCTTGCCTTGAGCTGCCGCCGCTTGTTAGCCCGGTGACCAGGTTCTTGGTGCCCTCGACGCCCACCCAGGATGCAGGGCTGGGGATCGCTGGTAATCCCAGCACTGCCCCTTCCAGTGGATCTAGGGCTGATGTTGAGGGGGGGTGCGTCTTCCTGCCCGCCAAGGTGGGGAGCGGCACGCCTCGAGCCCCTTGGCTATCTTGGCCCTCGGCTGCTTCTCCGGGGAAGGCGTCGGACCAGGGGCCTGGCGTTTCTCCGAAGCGGTGGTGATGGAGAGAAAATGAGGGAAGACGGAGAAGGCGGGTGGCAGGGCGTCAGGTCGGAGTACGATGGCGCTGACGCCTTCACCTCCTACTGGCGACCTGCCGCCTCGTCTTTCCGCTCTTCTCCTCCCTCCCGGGCACCATCATCACTAGTCTCTTCGGGTGATTGCTGGGGAGAGATGTTCCCTTGGTGCCTTCGCCTCCCCTCCAGCAGTCTTCCAGCTGAGCATTGGTGGATGATTCCATCGGTGCTCAACCGGGGCTTCTTGCTGGTCCTGGAGGTCGTGACCAGGGCACTGCCGCGCTGCTCTTCATGTCCCTCCTTTGCAGCCTCGCCACTTCTGATCTTGTCAGGCCGCGCCCGGCAGGCCGTGGCGGGGCCGGGATGGGCTCCTGCTTGGGTGCTTCTTTAGTCCTCTCCTCTTCCCACCGCAATACCTGGCAGAGGGGAAACGAAAAGAGGAGATTACGGGGCACTTATCTTTTTTTCAATCTTAAATCTATAGGCATTTGCCAAATCTTAGTTCAAATAATATAATCTCTTGAATCCATGTCTGTGCCCTGTTAGGTCTGTACTTGTTTAGTCACCATATTAATGAAAAAGATGAACCTTGCCGGGGACTCGTGCATGTATATGTCCATAGAGGTGGAATGCCTCTATATTTTTAAATAAACGAGTTTCCCCCGGCAGGTTATCCTGCCGGTACCCTCTATTTTGTTGCCGGGGAATTAAGCCTACCGGGCACAAATTGTGATGAGGGACCAGCCCCCCGCCAATCTTTTTTTTATCAAAGGCCACTGCGACCATCCTGACCGAAGCAACGTTCGCGTCAAGGGATGGGAGAACCTAAGTTTCAAAAAAGCGGCGAGGTTCTCTTATGCACAAGTTTTTGCTTACAGAACACGTATGGACAAGAGATAGAACTTATCTGTTTGGCTTGCCGGAGATCGCAGTGTTGGTTCATCTTTCCAGCTTCCCTTAGAGGCCAAGTTCTCGGCAGGAACCTGCAGTTTTATGCAGATGGAAATGATGCCAGATGCGATCTTATCTACATGAACATGCGATGCTCATGAGATGCTTATGCATGCATGCAACTTGTCGGGGGCCCCCCAACGCTTCATTTATTTCTCTGTTGCTCAGGGTCTGCGCCTGGCTTTGCACAAGGGGTTACATGCAACTGAGGCAAGGCCTGTACAAAAGGGTGGCTGCCGGGCTGGGCCTGACACCCGCGCCTTACGGGTAGAACTTGCGGAGATGCTCAATATTCCATGAGTTTTACAATTGAATGCCATCTCTGGTCTCCAGACGGACTGCGCCAGGTCTAGTGACTCAAACTACCCGGTAAGGGCCTTCCCACTTTGGCGTCAACTTGTTTGTACCCTTGGCGGACTGAACGCGCCTAAAGACAAGGTCGCCTTCCTCAAAACACCGGGCATGAACCCTGCGGCAGTGATAGTGACGCAGGGCTTGCTGATAGCGTGCAGCACGCGTAGCAGCCTAGAGACAGTTCTCCTCGAGAAGCATAGCGTCATCACGCCGGTGCTAATCCTGCGCTACTTCATCATAGGCAAGCACTCGAGGTGACCCGTAACTGAGTTCCGTGGGGATAACTGCTTCTGCCCCATAAACTAGGGAGAAGGGAGTCTGCCCGGTAGCTCGATTTGGTGTCGTTCTGAGGGACCAGAGAACTACCGGCAGCTCATCGATCCATCGCCTGCCGCACTTCTGCAGCGTATCAAATGTTCTTGTCTTGAGTCCTCGCAACACTTCAGCGTTCACCCTCTCAGCTTGTCCATTGCTTCTGGGATGTGCAACAGAGGCAAATGAGATCTTGCTTCTGAGGGCATGAACGTATTGCATGAAGGCGCGGCTCGTGAACTGGGTGCCGTCGTCGGTGATGATCCGGGCAGGGACCCCGAAGTGGCACACCAATCCTTTCAAGAACTTGATAGCTGACTGAGCAATCACCTTTCTCACGACATCTACTTTTGGCCACTTTGTAAACTTGTCGATGGCAACGAACAAGAATTCAAAGCCCCCGGTAGCTCAGGGGAAAGGGCCGAGGATATCGAGCCCCCAGACCGAAAACGGCCATGACAAAGGGATTGTCTGAAGAGCATGTGCAGGCAGATGGATTTTCTTGGAATGGAACTGGTAGGCTCCACACTTGGTGACGAGCTCGACCGCATCTTGGAGGGCTGTGGGCCAATAGAATCCTTGCCGGAATGCTTTCCCAACCAATGCCCTTGATCCAATGTGGGAGCTGCACATGCCTTTGTGTATTTTCGCTAGTAGTTCCTTTCCTTCTTCCCGGCAGATGCACTTCAATTTCACACCATTGGGCCTTCTTCTATATAGAGTGTCATTGACAAACTGATACATACTAGCCCTCCGGCCTACTCTTTCAGCTTCCTCTTGCTCATAGGGAAGTTCTCCAGTTTGGAGGATATGGACTATGTGCCTTGCCCAAGTTGGAGCCTGGGGCTCGGCAACAAGGACTAGCGGCACCTCCTCATCTGCGGGAGCGCGTTCCTCGACCGCGGGGACCATTGGCCCGGCAGGAGAGCGTAGCCCGGCAATCGATGGGGAGTTGTTTCCGGCAGGGTCCCTACCAGGAGCCCCGGGAGAGGCTTACGGGAGTCCAACTTCCTCCTTTTTCGGGCCATTGTTGTCGGGGATACGGAGGGCTGAGTAAGATGGAGAACAAAAGTTCCTGGTTCCACAGGAAGTTTTTGCGCAGCACACTTTGACAGATGATCAGCTATGCTGTTTTCCGCACGGGGTACATGCTCTGTTTGCAATCCGTCAAAGCGCTCCTCCAATCTTCTCACTTCCTCAATGCATGCCTCCATCAATGGACTTTGGTAATCCTTGTTGACTTGTCTCACCACAAGTTGTGAATCTCCTCGAATGATCAGCTTCTTGATTCCCAATTTTGTGGCAATCCTGAGCCCAGCAAGGAGCCCTTCATACTCTGCTGTATTGTTGGTTGCCTCCTCCTGGGGAAAATGCATCTGGATGACGTACTTCAAGTGCTCCCCTGTGGGAGCAACGAGAAGCACGCCAGCCCCTGCACCTTGTAGGGAGAATGCACCATCGAAATACATGATCCATTCTTGGGGCGCTTCCTTGCCGGGGGTAACTATTTCCAGTACTTTTTCATCAGGGGTTGGCATCCATTCTGCAATAAACTCTGCCAATGCCCTACTCTGAATTGTTGATGTGCTCTCAAATTTCAAGCCAAAGCTGGATAACTCCAAAGCCCACTCCACTATTCTGCCGGTAGCCTCAGGGTTTTGGAGTATCCTTTGCAACGGAAAGCGGGTGACAACCATGATCTCATGGGCTTGGAAGTAGTGGCGCAGTTTCCTTGAGGCCATGATGAGGCCAAAAATCAACTTTTGCACACCAGAGTACCTCGATCTAGCCCCCTGTAACAGGGAACTAACGAAGTACACTAGGCACTGCACCACTTTCTTCCTTGCCGCGTCCTTGGGGTTGCCCCTGCTGCCGTCCTCTTCTTTGTCCTGATCATTACTTGCCGAGCTTTGCTCACTTTCTGTTTCCTCTAGTTCTCGCTGTGCCACTATGGCTGCACTAACCACTTGATTAGTTGCCGGTAAGTACAGTAGCAACGGCTCTTGTGGTTTAGGGGCAACCAAAGTGGGTACAAAGGACAAGTAGGTCTTCAAATCTCATAAAGCTGCGTCTGCTTCTGGGGTCCACTTCATGGGCCCTGCCTTCTTCAAAATTTTGAAGAACGGCAGGGCGCGCTCGGCAGACTTGGAGATGAATCTGCTAAGAGCGGCAACGCACCCTATCAGATGCCTCACATCTTTGACTGTCCTGGGTGCCTGGATCTGCTCGATAGCCTTGGTCTTGTTGGGGTTGGCTTCGATCCCACGATGGGACACAAAGAACCCAAGTAGCTTGCCGGAGGGAACGCCAAACACACACTTCTCCGGATTTAGCTTCAAGTTGATCTTGCGCAGATTAGCAAATGTCTCCTCCAAATCCTGGATGAGGGTTGATCTGTCCTTGGTCTTGACCACAATATCATCCATATAAGCCTCAATGTTTCTATGCAACTTTGGTTCAAAACCAATCTGGACTGCTCTTGCAAAAGTGGACCCGGCACTCTTTAACCCGAAAGGCATGCGCACAAAGCAGTACGTACCACATGAGGTGATGAACGAGGTCTTCTCTTCGTCTTCCTTGGACATGAAGATTTGATGATACCCAGAGTATGCATCCAGAAAGGAGAGCAAATCACAACCTGAAGTGGAGTCCACAATCTGGTCAATGCGCGGCAAGGGAAATGGGTCCTTCGGGCAAGCCTTGTTGAGATCTGTGAAATCTATGCAAAGCCTCCATTTTCCGTTAGCCTTGCGTATGACCACTGGGTTTGCTAACCATGTTGGATGCAGTACTCCTCTGACCAGACCAGCTGCCTCAATCTTCTTAATCTCTTCGGCAATGAACTGCTGCCTCTCCAAGGCCTGCTTTCGAACCTTCTGCTTGGCGGATCGGGCATGTGGGTAGACATCAAGGTGGTGCTCGATTACCTCCCTGGGAACACCGGGGATATCAGATGGTTGCCAGGCAAACACATCGATATTCGCCCGCAGGAAGGCAACGAGCGCGCTTTCCTATTTGTCATCAAGGGTGGCGCTGATAGTGAAGGTACCATCAACGCCAGCCAGCCCTGCCGGGACCTTCTTCACATATGGTGCAGCAACCTTGGATCTCTTGCTGTTGGAACTCTTCGGCAAGTCATCAATAGGCGCAGCGCACTCCGAAGAGGTACGTTTCTCGGATTCCTTGCTGGTGTCCCGGCTATACTTCTTCTTTCCTTTGTTTTCCTTGGCGGGGACTGCTGCTGCCGTGGCCTCTGCCATGATTGCGTCCCAGTACATCTTATCCACGCAAATGATTGCGTCTTTCTTGTCTGATGGAATGGAAATGACTCCTACCGGCCCTGGCATCTTCAAAGTGTTGTAGGCGTAGTGGGATGCCGCCATGAATTTTGCCAGAGCTGGGCGTCCAAGGATCCATTGTACGGTAGTGTAACACCCCAAAAATTGAATCATGTTTTTACTAAATAAAATTTGGCCAGAAATAAATTTTTTGATTTATAAGTAAATCCTTTATTGCTTTCAGAGTATTTTCTGTTTCTGTTTTTCAATATTCTTCCCTCCATATAGAAATTTTGAAAAATAATGTTGTGGCTTTGGGAGTTTTCTTAAATGTTTTCATATTATTTTAAATAACAGTAGGAATTATTTTCATAATAAAATTTGCCCAAATTAATTCTCTTTATAGCATTTTCAAATCTTTAAATGCTCCGGTTGCACTGCCACCACTTTAAA
The DNA here is from genome assembly GCA_011799875.1 of Thinopyrum elongatum. Taxonomy (NCBI): domain Eukaryota; kingdom Viridiplantae; phylum Streptophyta; class Magnoliopsida; order Poales; family Poaceae; genus Thinopyrum; species Thinopyrum elongatum. Next base: position 45,946,055 of record CM022300.1, read on the forward strand.
TAATACTTTTAAAAATTCCACAAAAATTATGAGAGGTCATATGATGCCCATATGTCACTTTGGTGTAAAAACACAACTTAGTCTTTTGTACATTTTGAGCAAAACAATCTCTTTTCATTTCTATCCCATTTCTGAGTTATAACTACAACCCTAATTTTCCTTGATCCAAAAATCCTGAATTTTTTCCCACTTATAGTCCTTACAACCTAACCCTTAATTCCAAAATTTTAGCTCCATTAGAATCTTTTTATTTCAACAAATATACACCTTTAGTTTCTGTCCAGTACTGAAATTTTGTAAAACTTGCATTAGCAAGTTTTCTCTTTTCACAAACTAACTCCACCATCATTCTTGTCATCCAATGAGACACCATTCTGCCAAATATCACTTTCAGAGGAATCCTCTAAATGGCCCTAGCATTCTGTCGAACACTTTGTGGGCATGACAGAAAATTGGCAACTTTTCTGAACTACATTGTGATCTTGCTCAATTAGCCAAACCATCATGTCCACCATCTCTATAATCTTCAGGAGCATCAACCTGCCAAAAATCAAGTTGATTAGATCACTGTAGCTACCTCTGGCATATGCTCGAGCACGTGGCGTGCATGCAGAGAGCACGGCCAGAGTGCGTGTATTGCACCGCTGGCATCGACTCCTGCCACTCCCTCTACTTCCTCCCCTGCTCACCTTAGTCCACCACTGGATCAACCCGTGCACCCTGAACCCTGCCGACACTCTCCCTCGTCCTCTAGCGCCGGCTAGCACCGCCCTGCGCCACCGCCGCCGAAACCTTCTCAGGCACGGCACCGCCTGAGTTGCTCGATCTTGCCAGCTCGCCCTTGCCTTAACTCTCACCTACCTGAGCATATCCACAGCTCGCTGACCTCCACCGACCCCAAAGACCCTGACCACCGCTCCTCACCGGCCTCGACGGCGCCATGAATGGCCGCCGCCATACCCTGCTATGGACGGCGCCGACCGGACCACCTGGCGCCTCCCCGAGCTTGCCAGCACCTCCTCTGGGCGGTGGCCTCTCCCAGAAGCTCCCCATGCCGCAACCACCCCGCCACCGCCCGCGTCGTGCCATCAATGGCTACTGCCGCCGTGTCCGCCTCTGGAAACCTCGGTGACGACCCCCTCCAGCCTATATAAGGTCATCTCGAGACCATTCCCGGCCTCACAGTGCATCGCCAAACTCCCAATCAGCCCCCAGGCCACCCCATTGAGCTCGGGAACGTCTTCTTCTCTCTCTCTGGTGGTCACGGCCACCGCAACTTCTCCGTCGACTCCGTCGCAACCACGGCCTCCCCCTTCCCAATTCCGTCACCATCAGCCTCCTGGAGCTCCCGCTTGTCCATTCCACTTCTCGATTTCACCGGGGAGCAACAGTAGGCGAAAGCCCCCTTTCTTCCATAACCGCCGTCGGCCGGAGATCGCATCACCGGCGATGCAGAGCTCCCCGTCGATCGTGCTACCCACCAATGAGTCCGCCCGGACCTTCTGAGCATGTTGGTGAGCTCCACTGCCACGGGGCGCCGCCGTTCGCCGGCAATCGCCGCCGATAGCGGCCTCCTCTATTTGGTCATGAGGGAGAAGGGCGGGGTGGACTGGTCAAACATGACAGGTGGCCCCGGTGGGACCCACTGTCAGTCACTCAGCCCCTGCCAACTCAGCCGTTTAAGTGGAGACGGATTCTGTTCGGAACCGTTTTCGCGTGAGGAAGGCGTATTCCAGGTTGTACGCCTTCGACGTCGGTCGTCCCCTCGCGCAGCTGATCAGCTGGGCTTGGCCCAGCAGCACCAGGCGGCTAAATAGCGCACAGGACGCTGCTCTGCTTCTTTTCCTTTTCTTTTATTCAGCAGTTTCTATTAATTCCACAGAACTCATTTCAAATCCAAATTTGACGATTCAAATTTCCTTGCACTCATAAAATCATGCTCTATTATTTTAGCTTAGGTGAACAGTTTTACTAGGCCTTGTCTCTATTGAACCTATTAAATAGTCCTTTTAATCAATTACTTCAACTTAGAAATTCCATAAGTAATTCATATGAACTCCAAATAAATTGATTCTTTTTTTGTAATTTCTTATATATCATCTAGTTTATTTTAATATTTATTTCATAATTTCCTAGACAACTTTTTAGCATTGTTTTAGTTCTATGTGGTAATTCTAGTATTTTGCAAATAGGAATTGGAGGGGATACAAAATTTTCAAAACTTTTGAAGTGCACCCAATATCTCTGCATACTGAAGGCAAGCATCTTGAACATTTGATATGGTGAATGTTTTGTGGTTGCTAGCTAAAATATTTGAATCATGGTTGTGATAATCTTTAATAGAATTTGCATATGGCTATTTTTGCATGCATGATCCATGGCTATTTTGCTGTCATCTTTAAAGCATGAAGTATGAGTGAGTATGGTTACTTTCACTTGTCATGTATGCCTGTGTTGTTATGGACTAAACTGCAGGAAAAATAACCAGTCACGAGAAAAGTGACCGTGTGACTGAAAATCTCGTGGTGACGAGAATGATCAGTGATGGCATGTTGGGACATGCTAGGTGGTGACCCTGTTGGGTACCACCAATGATTTATCTTGTGCTAACCTTTGCAGAAAGTACATAAGCCTCCTGAGACGACCATAGATCGAGTCTTGTCACCGGTAACCCCCATACTTGATTCGTGCTACCACTTGTCCCTGCCACAGGTGGGGTGCGGTCCAGTAAGTTGCTAACCCCTTTCCGTGCACACACCGTACAGAGGGCCATGATGAGGGTTTCCCAGGGATTCGGGACTAAATCCTGTCATCGGGTCAGGGCGCATGGGTGTTTCCAGTTGTGACTGAGAGGGGGGCAACCCTTGGAATCCGCGCGTATTAATAGTGATCCCATGAAGGACGTTGGTCTCTCCGTCTCAGAGTTTTACTGGAACGATGCTTTGGGTGATTCCTGGCATCTGGAAAGTTAATCTGGTGTGTGATGGTTAGGTGTGTTTTCAACCCAAAGACCATAATGGGAATTAGTCAGCGTCTCGGTACTGACTAAAGAAATCCTTTACTTGTGGGTAAAGAGTACACCCTATGCAGAGTTTTTAAACCTATTCGAATAGCCATGTCCGTGGTTAAGGACTACAGTCTGGGTTGGTCAAGTGTCGGTCTTCGGAGGAAAATAATTAAAATGTGCCTGAATTATTTGGCAGGATAATTATTATCACCCTGATGCTACCATGAATGTTTTTGCTATGCATATTAATATTATTGTGGTTATGCATATTGTGGACTAACCCGTTTCTCTTATATTATTTCCTGAGTGTCTCAGGGGCTGGCTAGACTACCCCGGGCACTCAACTTTATTCTCAAGACCTCTCGTGGCGTCTCTCGAGTTTACAGGCGGTCCCGCCACTACTCTTGTAGACACCTGATTGGCATTTCTCTTCAAGACCTATCGTGGTGTCACTTGACATTCGACCGGCATTTCTTTTATTTTATTTTCCTTAAACTCTCCTTGTTTATCACTAACATTCCCATATATTCATTTATTTGCATATGCTAATATTTTATCATGCCATGATTTAATTCCTGTCAGTAGGCATTTAAGTCCATCATGAGCGTACGCATATAGTGTGGTTCATCATGATCATATAATTTAATTGTTGCATTCGGTATATCTTTTGTTCATGATGTTTGTGAGTACATTCAAACATACTCACAGGCTTGTCCCTGGCTATTTACCTGGCCAGGTCAGGATTTCTACAAGGAGTACCACAACGATGTCCGTGCGGAGCCTAGGATGGCAGCCATGCGGGATAGGAATTATCCAGGTCAGCCGTTCCTGTGGGGAATGGAGCCCCATCGACGTTGAAGAACCGTGAGACAATTCCGTCATCCACCACCAGAATCACTGTTGTAACATTAGACCTTCATGGTCTTGTATCCAATTCTTGTAATAGCTTGGTAATCTGTAACAAGGACGTGTCCACCAGTAACGGTAAATCCTGGGCTGGTGATGACACGAGGGGTTAATTTCTGGGATATTTTGTGTCCCGGCCCCGGCAGCCTTGGTATCAGAGCCACGCTGACCATTGGCTAATCCTATCTTACCCTGGTCGCTATCCGTAGGTTTTCACACCGTCCACATCATTTCCTATCCATCGTCAAGCCCATCCCATCCGATAACCGCACAGTGGCAGCCGACATCTTTTGACAGTCGGTGCCCAACCTATCAACCTAGCCCATAGGCTATGTGCCTGTGGCCGACACCTGAGTTGTCCCATCCGCAAGCGTGCGATGGAAGACTCCGCTGGCTTATAAGAGAAGCCTTGCCCCAACCCAGCACATCACAGCCTCACTCTCAGTTCAATATCCAACCACCAAGATGCCAGGCCCCATCGTGCACAACGAGACCACCGCGGCCGAGCTTGAAGGCTTTGTAGTCATCCTTGCCAATCTCACCCGTCGTGCTCTCGGCATCGAAGAGCCGCCGGAGTATGTCGTGTACCAAGAGCACGCGAGTGATGCCATCCACCACTACTGGGCCACGGTGCACATCTACGGGAGGGGCATCACCGCAGAGCGCCCTTACCGGTTCACCGGGAGGACGACCACCGACGAGCCCCAAGCTATCCAACTTGCAGCCCGAGAAGCTATAGTTCAACTCCGGCATCGGTCGCCGAGGGTTAACTGCCGCTCCTTCTACTACTACCCTAGTCGTGAAGGCTATGGTAGGCCGACCCAAGTCGCTAATGGAGACCATGAGACGGATCCTGCTCTGGTGCATCTGGTGCGCTACCTGAGAGCGCAAGAGGTACTCTTCGATCAGGTCACCAATGATCTGATTGAGACCCGCAGGACGCTTGCTCTCCTGACCCCGGTGAGAAGTGAAGCTGCACTCGCCTCCGACACCCCGATATTACTGTTCGGGAGACCAATCGAGCCTGCGAGGTCTGCCCCTATTGCCCACCCGGGCAATGCATTCGTTTCCCCGGATGAACTCCATCGTCTCTTTGGGATTTCCTCCAACGGGACTGTAGCCACTACACCCCGCGTGGGTCATCATCACTACCCCAACCCTGCAGCTCCTCATTCCACTCCAGCCAACTCCGACGATGAAACCCCCGGAGAAGCCTCGACATCTGCGAGACACGCCCGACTGAATGTCGACGAAGTGGACTGAGTCCGCCAGAGTAGTTGCCATGTCCTTAGTAACCCTGTTGCCCTGTAGATTCCACCATTGTACCATAGACAATTATGTGTATGTTTCTAGCAGTGTGTAGAGTTTGATTGAATGATGTGCTTGTGTGTTATTGTATTGTGCATGATTGCTTGTCTGTTGTGATTTGCATTTAGTTCCTCCGCCCTTAACAAATCTCAAGGACGAGATTTCCTTAAGGGGGGTAGAGTTTGTAACACCCCAAAAATTTAATCATGTTTTTACTAAATAAAATTTGACCAGAAATAAATTTTTTGATTTATAAGTAAATCCTTTATTGCTTTCAGAGTATTTTCTGTTTCTGTTTTTCAATATTCTTCCCTCCATATAGAAATTTTGAAAAATAATGTTGTGGCTTTGGGAGTTTTCTTAAATGTTTTCATATTATTTTAAATAACAGTAGGAATTATTTTCATAATAAAATTGGCCTAAATTAATTCTCTTTATAGCATTTTCAAATCTTTAAATGCTCCGGTTGCACTGCCACCACTTTAAATAATCCTTTTAAAAATTCCACAAAAATTATGAGAGGTCATATGATGCCCATATGTCACTTTGGTGCAAAAAACACAACTTAGTCTTTTGTAAATTTTGAGCAAAACAATCTCTTTTCATTTCTATCCCATTTCTGAGTTATAACTACAACATTAATTTTCCTTGATCCAAAAATCCTGAATTTTTTCCCACTTATAGTCCTTACAACCTAACCCTTAATTCCAAAATTTTAGCTCCATTAGAATCTTTTTATTTCACCAAATATACACCTTTAGTTTCTGTCCAGTACTGAAATTTGGTAAAACTTGCATTTGCAAGTTTTCTCTTTTCACAAACTAACTCCACCATCATTCTTGTCATCCAATGAGACACCATTCTGCCAAATATCACTTTCACAGGAATCCTTTAAATGGCCGTAGCATTCTGTCGAACACTTTGTGGGCATGACAGAAAATTGGCAACTTTTCTGAACTACATTGTGATCTTGCTCAATTAGCCAAACCATCATGTCCACCATCTCTATAATCTTCAGGAGCATCAACCTGCCAAAAATCAAGTTGATTAGATCACTGTAGCTACCTCTGGCATATGCTCGAGCACTTGGCGTGCATGCAAAGAGCACGGCCAGAGTGCGTGTATTGCACCGCTGGCATCGACTCCTGCCACTCCCTCTACTGCCTCCCCTGCTCGCCTTAGTCCACCACTGGATCAACCCGTCCACCCTGAACCCTGCCGACACTCTCCCTCGTCCTCTAGCGCCGGCTAGCACCGCCCTGCGCCACCGCCGCCGAAACCTTCTCGGGCACGGCACCGCCCGAGTTGCTCGATCTTGCCAGCTCGCCCTCGCCTTAACTCTCACCTACCTGAGCATATCCACAGCTCACTGACCTCCACCGACCCCAAAGACCCTGACCACCGCTCCTCACCGGCCTCGACGGCGCCATGAATGGCCGCCGCCATACCCTGCTGTGGACGGCGCCGACCGGACCACCTGGCGCCTCCCCGAGCTTGCCAGCACCTCCTCTGGGCGGTGGCCTCTCCCAGAAGCTCCCCATGCCGCAACCACCCCGCCACCGCCCGCGTCGTGCCATCAATGGCTACTGCAGCCATGTCCGCCTCAGGAAACCTCGGTGACGACCCCCTCCAGCCTATATAAGGTCACCTCGAGACCATTCCCGCCCTCACAGTGCATCGCCAAACTCCCAATCAGCCCCAGGCCACCCCATTGAGCTCGAGAACGTCTTCTTCTTTCTCTCTGGTGGTCACGGCCACCGCAACTTCTCCGTCGACTCCGTCGCAACCACGGCCTCCCCCTTCCCAATTCCTTCACCATCAGCCTCCTGAAGCTCCCGCTGGTCCATTCCACCTCTCGATTTCACCGGGGAGCAACAGTAGGCGAAAGCCCCCTTTCTTCCATAACCGCCGTCCGCCGGAGATCGCATCACCAGCGATGTAGAGCTCCCCGTTGATCATGCTACCCACCAATGAGTCCGCCCGGACCTTCTGAGCACGTCGGTGAGCTCCACTGCCCAAGGGGCGCTGCCGTTTGCCGGCATTCGCCACCGGTAGCGGCCTCCTCTGTTCGGTCATGAGGGAGAAGGGCGGGGTGGACTGGTCAAACATGACAGGTGGCCCCAGTGGGACCCACCGTCAGTCACTCAGCCCCTGCTGACTCAGCCGTTTAAGTGGAGACGGATTCTGTTCGGAACCGTTTTCGCGCGAGGAAGGCGTATTCCAGGTTGTACGCCTTCGACGTCGGCCGTCCCCTCGCGCAGCTGATCGGCTGGGCTCGGCCCAGTAGCACCAGGTGGCTAAATAGCGCACAGGGCGCTGCTCTGCTTCTTTTCCTTTTCTTTTATTCAACAGTTTCTATTAATTCCACAGAACTCATTTCAAATCCAAATTTGACGATTCAAATTTCCTTGCACTCATAAAATCATGCTCTATTATTTTAGCTTAGGTGAACATTTTTACTAGGCCTTGTCTCTGTTGAACCTATTAAATAGTCCTTTTAATCAATTACTTCAACTTAGAAATTCCATAAGTAATTCATATGAACTCCAAATAAATTGATTCTTTTTTTGTAATTTCTTATATATCATCTAGTTTATTTTAATATTCATTTCATAATTTCGTAGACAACTTTCTAGCATTATTTTAGTTCTATGTGGTAATTCTAGTATTTTGCAAATAGGAATTGGAGGGGAGACAAAATTTTCAAAACTTTTGAAGTGCACCCAATATCTCTGCATACTGAAGGCTAGCATCTTGAACATTTGATATGGTGAATGTTTTGTGGTTGCTAGCTAAAATATTTGAATCATGGTTGTGATAATCTTTAATAGAATTTGCATATGGCTATTTTTGCATGCATGATCCATGGCTATTTTGCTGTCATCTTTAAAGCATGAAGTATGAGTGAGTATGGTTACTTTCACTTGTCATGTATGCCTGTGTTGTTATGGACTAAACTGCAGGGAAAAAAAACCAGTCACGAAAAAAGTGACCGTGTGACTGAAAATCTCGGGGTGACGAGAATGATCAGTGATGGCATGTTGGGACATGCTAGGTGGTGACCCTGTTGGGTACCACCAATTATTTATCTTGTGCTAACCATTGCAAAAAGTACATAAGCCTCCTGAGACAACCATAGATCGAGTCTTGTCACCGGTAACCCCCATACTTGATTCGTGCTACCACTTGTCCCTGCCACAGGTGAGGTGCGGTCCAGTAAGTTGCTAACCCCTTTCCGTGCACACACCGTACAGAGGGCCACGATGAGGGTTTCCCAGGGATCCGGGACTAAATCCTGTCATTGGGTCAGGGGGCATGGGTGTTTCCAGTTGTGACTGAGAGGGGGGGCACCCCTTGGAATCCGCGCATATTAATAGTGATCCCATGCAGGACGTTGGTCTCTCCGTCTCAGAGTTTTACTGGAACAATGATTTGGGCGATTCCTGGCATCTGGAAAGTTAATCTGGTGTGTGCTGGTTAGGTGTGTTTTCAACCCAAAGACCGTAATGGGAATTAGTCAGCGTCTCGGTACTGACTAAAGAAATCCTTTACTTGTGGGTAAAGAGTACACCCTCTGTAGAGTTTTTAAACCTATTCGAATAGCCATGTCCGTGGTTAAGGACTACAGTCTGGGTTGGTCAAGTGTCGGTCTTAGGAGGAAAATAATTAAAATGTGCCTGAATTATTTGGCAGGATAATTATTGTCACCCTGATGCTACCATGGATGTTTTTGCTATGCATATTAATATTATTGTGGTTATGCATATTGTGGACTAACCTGTTTCTCTTATATTATTTCCTGAGTGTCTCAGGGGCTGGCTAGACTACCTCGGGCACTCAATATTCTCAAGACCTCTCATGGCGTCTCTCGAGTTAACAGGCGGTTTATCTCGCCACTACTCTTATAGACACCCGATTGGCATTTCTCTTCAAGTCCGACCGTGGCGTCACTTGATGCCCGACAGGCATTTCTTTTCAAGACCTCTTGTGGCGTCTCTCGAGTTAATAGGCGGTTTATCCCGCCACTACTCTTGTGGACACCCGATTGGCATTTCTCTTCAAGTCCGACCGTGGTGTCACTTGACACCCGACTGGCATTTCTCTTCAAGACCTCTCGTGGCGTCTCTCGAGTTTACAGGTGGTCCCGCCACTACTCTTGTAGACACCCGATTGGCATTTCTCTTCAAGACCTACCGTGGTGTCACTTGACATCCGACCGGCATTTCTTTTATTTTATTTTCCTTAAACTCTCCTTGTTTATCACTAACATTCCCATATATTCATTTATTTGCATATGCTAATATTTTATCATGCCATGATTTAATTCCTGTCAGTAGGCATTTAAGTCCATCATGAGCATACGCATATAGTGTGGTTCATCATGATCATATAATTTAATTGTTGCATTCGGTATATCTTTTGTTCATGATGTTTGCGAGTACATTCAAACATACTCACAGGCTTGTCCCTGGCTATTTACTTGGCCAGGTCAGGATTTCTACAAGGAGTACCACAGCGATGTCCGTGCGGAGCCTAGGATGGCAGCCATGTGGGATAGGAATTATCCAGGTCAGCCGTCCCTGTGGGGAATGGAGCCCCATCGACGTTGAAGAACCGCGAGACAATTCCGTCATCCACCACCAGAATCACTGTTGTAACATTAGACCTTCATGGTCTTGTATCCAATTCTTGTAATAGCTTGGTAATCTGTAACAAGGATGTGTCCACCAGTAACGGTAAATCCTGGGCTGGTGATGACACGAGGGGTTAATTTCTGGGATATTTTGTGTCCCGGCCCCGGCAGGTAGGGGAGGTCGACCACATCAAACGCAACCTTCTTAGTCCGATAGTTCAATTCTCCCCCAAACATCACTGGCAACGTGATCTTTCCCTTAGGATGACTCCTGCCGGGATTGATTCCTTGAAACGTGCCCGTGACCTTTTGTTCTTCCTCTGTTATCTGAAGCTTACTGATAACCTTTGGGGAAATCAAATTCAACCAGGCTCCACCGTCAACCAACATCTTTGTGACTTTGAGGTTGCGAATCGTTGGAGAGACCAACAATGGAAAACACCCTACCATGGTGGTGTGGTCAGGATGCTCCTCTTCGTCAAAGATGATGGGCGTGCGTGACCATTTGAGCATCTTCCGAGACTCTGCTGCTGGCTCCATGGCATTGACCTCACGCGCCCACCGTTTAAGTTGGCGGTGAGAGGAGTGCAAAGATGCACCCCCGTTAATGCATAGGGCGTCAGTGGCCTTCTGGAATTCCTGCTCGCTGGTTTCCTCTTCATCCCCTCCATCACTCTCATCATTGCAAACTTCCTTCTCTCGGTCCCTGGTGGGTTTTCCTTGGTTCCGAAAAGCCTTGCCGAGGCAATTCGCTTCACCGCCTCGGCCCTTCCCGTCAGTGCCATTCTGACCTTTTTCCTTATCACGCTTCTCATATTCATCCCTCTGCCTCTTGACGAGCTGCTCAACCTAATGACACTCTTGGAGATCGTGGCCTTTGGTCCGATGGATCTTGCAGTATGGCCCATCGCCTTTCCCAGCACTCTCGGCAGCCGTAGCCTCCTGGCAGTCAGCGCATGCAGCAGCTTCCTTGCTGGGGGCTTAGGCCTTAGCCTTCTTGCCGGTACTAAGCGTGCCCGATCCTTCGACGGTTATCACTGCCTTATCCTTGCGCCTCTTGTTGCGTTTCTTGTTCTTCTTCTTTTGACTGGTGGGTTCATCGTCATCCTCTGAGTCGATGTCGACGCAATCTTCCTCTCCAGGGAGTTTCCTTCCCTCCTCCGCCCGAGCGCATTTGTCCACCAAGGTGTAAAGCTCCTTCACAGTCTTGGGCAACCGCACATTCATCTTGGAACGTATCTTGCGGTTGCGCATGTTGGATTGGAAGGCAGCTATCACAGTTGCCGGGTGGATATTTGGGATATTTCTGTGGACTCTGCTGAATCTCTGCAAATACTTGTGGAGAGTCTCTCCTTCTTTCTGTTGGAGAAGCTGCAAGTCGCTAGGCCGTCCTGGTTCTTGATGGCCGCCCGTGAAGGCGCCAATGAACGCATGGCACAAGTCAGCCCATGACAAAATGGAGTTCTCCGGCAGGTGCATCAGCCAAGACCTCACATTGGACTTGTGTGCCAAAGGGAAGTAGTTGGCAAACACCTTCTCATCTCTTCCTCCAGCAGCTTGAACAGCGATGGTGTAGATGCTCAAGAACTCTGCCGGGTTCAGCCTCCCATCATACTTCTCGGGTATCTCTAGCTTGAACATGCGAGTGGATGGCCAACAGACTTGCCGCAGCTCATGAGTAAAGGCAGGGCACCCAACCTCAAAAGGCAGGCACCCGCTCGACGTTGGGGCCATTGTACCCATTGGTCCGACAGTGGTCGTCGTGGCATCGCTCGATGACGATGCGCGCGCCTCCCCCCTCCCCCGCCTGTCCTCCGGGGTTTGCCGTTGGCCTGGACATGCTCGAGGATCGGAAGAGGCCATCAAGACGTCGTTGGGTTCTTGATTCCGCGGCTCCTGCGCTGGTTGCAGTGGTGGGGACTGCACAGGGGGGTGGCCCCTTCCGTACGGCCAGCAGCGCGAGCCGTTGTCGTCGCTTGGGGAGGCCGCGGCGGGCCAGCTTGCTGTGAGCCCCCAGCCTCGGCGAAGCCAATCAGACTCTGAATGGTGGCTCTCCATTCATCCATCTGATCGGCCGCCGGCGGGAACCTCAACAGCAGCTGGGCCCGTTCCATGGCCTTCGTAGCGGTGCTTGGCATTGGTGATGATGATGTAGATCATATCGTCGCCCGGCTTCTGACAGTGCCGGTGGCGACTACGTTGCGCCCTCGATGTTGCGAGCCAGCCACTTGGATGGCACGGTGACGTGGTGAAGGTGCTTGAGGGCTAGTGGCTCCATTGGGCACAGTGGCTGAGTCAACCCGCTCCGGGGGAGGTGCGCGCCCTGCGGTCGCGCCCGTGGCGGGTCGGCCGGAGGGTGGCGATTCGCCCCAGACCGGGTGCCACCACTGTGGCTGTGCCCTTCGGCGAGGGGAAGAGGTACAGACAGAATAACCCCTTCATTCATACCTCGTGGAGCATGACCACTGGGATGTTGCTGATGCTGCTCTCCTCCGGTGCCTCCCGCTCCTGCTTCGGCCGCGGGGGAGGTGGTGACAACGCTGCCTGCACCGACCGTGTCCCCTGCAGCACCCGCATCCTCGTGTGCTTCTGCATTCCCTGCGGCGTCGGTGGCCGCGGGTGGCGGAGCCTTCGAGGTGGACGGGTGAGCTGCAGCACCGAGTTTCTTCTTGGGCGCCATAGTCGATGGAGCCGTCGATGATGAAAATGGCGATGAAGATGATGAGCTACTCACACTTTCAGGTTTGCGCAAGTGATCCCCATAACTGGCGTGCCAAAGATGTCGTGGGAAACCACGGCCACCTATGGGACCAAGAGCCCCTTTCTGGTTTGGCAGGGGGATGGCACGTTGCACAAAGAGCGGAGGAGCGTGGAACAACACGGTACAGATCACGCCGGCAATCTTTACCCAGGTTCGGGACACCGTGAGGCATAAAACCCTACTCCTGCTTTGGTGGATTAATGGTGGAAAAATGGTGGTGAGCGCAACACGCTCGCCCGGCAGGGTTGCCTCGAGGCGAAAATGGGTACGCGCATATGGGTGTCTGAGGGAATGGATTAGCCAACCCTTTCTATTGTTGCCTTGGGCCTCCTTTTATAGATAAAGGGGTCACCATAGTGGCAAATCAGTCACTATGCACTGATTGGATAGCAAACAGTGCTATCATACCTAACTCTGCAGGCTGACAGAGCGCATTAAATGTGCCGCTCAATGTCACATCACAGCTCGCCCGGCAGGCCCTGCCGGGCTGTTTTGCCAGCTTTGCGCCTGCCTGCTTGACACGTCGTAGGACGGGTGTCGCTTGGAGGTATTTTCTGTAGGAACTGGCTGCCATGTGGCAAATAGCAGCCACTTAGTCACTTTGGAGCTTGACACCACACCGATCGACGACGTGCGTCATGATGAGGTGGTGCGGTGGGGTGGTTCTACCTCCGTAAGCCCTGGCAGGCCTGCCGGGACGACCCGAAGGCTTGCTTCTGAGGGTAACCCCATCCATGCCAGGATCGCCTGCCCGGCAAGGGAGGTTTTTCCCTTAGCAATATCTTGCTTCTCTGGCTAGTCTTGGTCCTTTGAAGAACTGATCCCTTGCGCTCCAATCTGACCTTGGTGCTGCGATCTTGTTCTCGTGCCTATGCACAGTCTGGGCAACTGACCCAGGGTTTGTTGCACCGACACCAGTTCACCCTTCTGCCAAAGGGCCATGTTTGGTTGGAGGGGCTGTGACTTAACACGGAAGATAAACTCTCTTCAACCTATTCTCCTTCAACTCGAAGCTGATCAGACTTCAGTTAATTTCACTCGTGGTAGATCCTTATCGGTGATCTACAAACCTTCGGTCGACCTTCGCGAACCACAATCACTCTCGGTTGCTGAAGATCTAGCTCGGTGAAGACAACAACTCTTCAACACTCGAGCAGAAACCTATCCATCTAGAGAGTGCGCAACTCTCAAGAGTAATAGGTACAAGAACTCTAACTCAGAACTGCTGTGATGCTAAACCACTGTATAAGTTTGGGCTCTTGATTTTCTCTCGGTGGATCTTAAACTCAAATCACTTAGAGAGGGGGTGCTCAAATCAATCTTCTCAGAAATCTTAAGCAGAGCAGCCACCGGACAAAGCCGATGTGGGGTGGCTATTTATAGCCGCAGCCTTCCCTGATGGGAAATGACCAAATTGGACATCGAGAGCAGCCAATGGCCGAGCGACACGAGTCCAACAGTCGGATTATTAGCACAACGGTAACATTTCTTGCAGAGCAAGCAATGCTAACTCCTCGGTCTGAGACAAATCTCTCGTAGTGAAGAAGATCACAGTCTTTTCCTGGCAAGTATTTGCTCGGAACACAAAGAGATTTCTCTCGCAACTTTCATAGGTTATGGGCTAAGCATCATAGCGGATCTAAGCTCAAGAACCTATACCCCTCTTAATAGTACGGAGGTCCTATGACTCAAATGAACGAAAGAAGAACAACGAAAAGAATACTACGTCTTCAATTTGTCTTCGACTTTCATTCACTGCAGTGAATATCTTCGGACAACACCTAACCAAATGCTTCGCTTCAGCAGTAAACTTTCTAGGGGTCAAATCCTTCACATTAATCTTCTCGTCTACAAGACTTCATCAGATATAGCTCGTTCTTCTCTGCAACACAGATATGCTTTAGTGAAGTTCATTAAACTTAGCACCGAAAACAGCATTCTCTTCGGTTTTGTATGGAATCTTTCTCACTGTATGCACTAGCAAACAAATGAGTCCATACCTGTTTCTATCAACAATCTCCAAAACATAGGAAGGCAGATATTGCACCAACAATCTCCCCCTTTTTGGACGATTGTTGACAAAACAGATCACATCGAAGGATAGATAATGAATGGAATGTAATGCGAAGGATAATGAAAGACAAGAGATAAATACAAAGATAAAACATGCTCCCCCTGAAGGTTTGCATCAGAGCATAAGATAAACGGGAATGTAGCGAGGTAATTCTTTGTAAGAGTGTCATTGACATAGGATTTCTTTCGTGATCTCTTTCAATGCACTCGATTGTGTCTGAGATGATTCCTGTCACACAATCTTTGAAAAGAGTTAGATACGATGAATACATTGAAATGATTTGTCACGAAGGATATGTCATGAAGGTTTTCTCAGAACACGACTGTAATCCACATGAGTTGAAATTTTCTGCAAGTTAAAAATTCGAGTATGAACAGAGCAAAATAAGCATGGGTAAATTGCTCGAAGTGGATACGCTTCAGATGTGCATTTCCTGCAATAGAGATGATAGGAAGAATATATGCGAGGAAAATTACTTTGTCAGTCATAGGAATAGCTTTCAAGTCACTGACTTCTTTTCCTACAAGATCAGATAATGAAAGATAGTAATCATAGCATATCTAACCATAGCAAATATGGTTCATCTAGTACTCAATGTACTTCTCCCCATTTGTATTATCACTCGAAGATATTATGTCCTTGTAGAACTCTTACTTTCCCTGCACGAAAGAATTATCGAGGATAATCATTGCAAGGAGAATTTTTTTTCGATAGAACCTGCAAATAGATAGTTAGAAGCAAATAATACTGCAGGGGGGATTATTAACATTACATGGTGACTGAGGTTTTCAACACCACAGGCGGTGTGATAAGTTCATCAAGCAAATTGTTCAAGGGAAACCAAAACATTTGACTGAGAAAAGCAAATGACGAATGAAAACACCCTGCAAATACCCCGTTCATCTATCACTCGATGATCTTCTCCCCCTTTTTGTCAACAAGTGTCAAAAAGGAAAGAGAATGCATACGAGTGTCATGGGAAACCACGGCCACCTATGGGGCCATGAGCCCCTTGTGGTTCGGCGGGGGGATGAGCATGTTGCACAAAGAGCGGAGAGCATCGCGCAACACGGCAGAGATCACACGGCAGTTTTACCCAGGTTTGGGCCACCGCGAGGTGTAAAACCCTACTCCTGCTTTTGGCTGATTGATGGTGGATTGTGGTGGAAACGCAGCACTCTAGCCTAGCAGGGTTGCCTCGGGGCGAGAGCAACTATGCGCGTACGAGTGTACAAGGGTCCGAATCCTTTCTATGGTTGCCATGGGCCTCCTTTTATAGATCAAGAGGTCACCACAGTGGCAAATCAGTCATTGTGTACTGATTAGATAGCGAACAGTGCTATCATACCTAACTCTGCACACAGAGCAGAGCGCATTAAATGCGCAACTTAGTGTCACATCATGGCCTGCCTTTTCTCCTATCTGCATGACATGTTACTGGACGGGTGTCATTTGGAGGTGATTTTCATAGGAAGTGGCCACCATGTGGCAAGAGACAGCCACTTAGTCACTTGGGGGCTTGAAACCGCACCGATCGATGACTTGCATTGCTGTGAGGTGGTGCGGTGGAGCCTTGGTGGGGTAGCTTGCCTTCGTAGGTCCCGGCAGGCCTGCTGGGACGGTCTTGATGTTTGCTTCTGGGGAAACCTTGACCTTGCCAGGCTCGCCTGCCCGGCAAGGGAGGTCTTCCCTTAGTGGTATCTTGCACTTCTGGCTTGACTCAGTCTTCTTGATCTGCACTCTGATCCTTTAAAGAGTTAATCTCTTGTGCTTGGTCTGGTCCTTGATGTAGTAGTCTTGATCTTGGGCCTGTGCACGGTCTAGGCAACAGACCCAGGGTCTGTTGCACCGACAGGAGCCCCCGGGCCTAGCCCGATCGCGCTGCCGGGCATCGTCGGGGTAGGCCCTAACTTGTGCATAGGCGAGGGGGTAATAGTTGCTCGTCCCTTGAGATCTTCTTTGCTTCTCCATTAACCTGAGGCCAGGTCAGTTTCCGGTTCTCCCGCGTGTCGTGTAACGCCAACCGTGGTGGGGCCACCTTTGTAATGGCCCGTGAATGACTTTAACGCACGGGTGAGTAACTGCCAATTTACTCTTCCCACCACGCTCTTATCCTTGGCCACGTATGCTGCATGCATTGAGTGGGGTAGGTAGTGGAGGCGCGTGGTGCAGGAGAGCGTCAAGGCAGGGGCCCGGCCTTCTCGGATTGGTGGAGGAGGACGGCGGTTACCTGCCGAGAGATCGGCTCCCAGCCCTGGCCTGTCTATAAAAGGAGGGGTGGGGGAGGAGTGGGAGTACTCAACCTCACGCCCCTCCTCCCCCATCCTCTGCTTTCTTTTGGGGTATGCCGAAAAGGAGAGCCCGGGGCTTAGCTTGGGGTTGATGGTGTCGAATGCTTGTGCCGATGCTTAGGGAGTGAGTCTGGTCCGAGCTCCAAAAAGATGCAATGGGCGAGCCGCTCGTAGCGTAGGAGATATCAAGCTTTCCCATTATGGGGGAATGCTTGTCTCCTTTGCTCGGGCTGGTCGTCCTCCGACGCTGGAGCTCTTGGGGTCCCCAGTACCCACCTGGGATGTGAAGCTCGGGGCCTGTAGCAATCCCAGCACCGCTCCCTTTGGTGAAGTCGGGGCGAACATTGAAGACAGCGGCATCTCCTCGCCCTCCGAGGAGGGGAGCGACGCCCCTCACACGCCTTGGATGCCGCCATCGCCCGTTGCTTCTCCGAGGGAGGTGACGGCCCGAGGGGCCAGCGTCTTGCTGGATCGATGGTGATGAAGAGAAAACGAGGGCAGACGGCAAAGGCGGGTGGCAGGGCATCAGGTCGGAGTACGATGGCATCGACGCCTTCGTCTCGTATTGGCGACCTGCCGCCTTATCTTTCCGCTCTTCCCCTCCCTCTCCGGCACCATCATCACTAGCCTCTTGGTTCCCGGGGAGAGGGCCGCTCTCTTGGTGCCTTCGCCTCCTCCAGCAGTCTTCCAGCTGAGCTTCGGTGGCTCCTCTTGCCGGTGCTTGTGCTGGGGCTTCTTGTTGGTCCTAGAGGTGGTGACTAGGGCACCGCCGAGCTACTCCTTTCTCCCTCCTCCTTCGCAGCCTCGCCACTCCCGATCTTGTCAGGCTGTGCCTAGTAAGCCCCTAATGGGATCAGGTTGGGCGGCTGCTCAGGCATCCCTGCCGCCCTCTTCACTTCCCACCGCAGTACCTGGGGGGAAGAGGAGCAGGAAAAGGGGATTACGGGGCACTTATCTTTTTTCAATCTAAAGTTTGTGGGCACTCGCCAAACTTTAGTTCAAATTATGTAATCTCTTTTATCCATGTTTGTGTTCTGTAAGGTCTGTACTTGTTCGATCAGCATATTAATGAAAAAGATAAACCTTGCCGGGTACTCGTGCATGTAAAGTGTCCATGCAGAGGCGGGATGCCTCTATACGTTCAAGTAAACAAGTTCCCCCAGCAGGTTATCCTGCCGGTACCTTAAGTTTGCTGCCACGGAGTTAGGCCTGCCGGGCACAAATCGTAAAGAGGGACCAGCCCCCGGCCAAACCTTCTCGCCAAAGGCCACTACAACCATCCTAACCGAAGCAACGTTCGAGTCAAAGGATGGGAGCACCTAAGTTTTGAAGGTGGAGAGGTTTTCCTATGCATAAGTCCTACTTACAAAATGCATATGGATAAGAGATAGAACTTATCTGTTCGGCTTGCCGGGGATCGCAATGTGGGCTTGTCTTCCTTTCTCCTCTTCGGGAACGATTCCTCGGTAGGAGCCTGCAGTTTGGTGCAGATGAAAATGATGCCTCATGCGATCTTATCTACATGAACATGCTATGCTCATGATATGCTTATGCATGCATGCAATTTGTCGGGGCTCCCCTCAGTGCTTCATTTATTTCTCTGTTGCTTAGGGTCTGTGCCTGGCTTTGTACAAGGGGTTACATGCAACAGAGGCAAGGCCTGTACAAAAGGGTGGCTTTCGGGCCCAACCGTGCCTTATGGGTAGAACTCGCGGAGATGCTCAATATTCCATGAGTTTTGCAATTGAAAGCCATCTCCGGTCTCTAGACGGACTGCGCCAGGTCTGGTGACTCGTACTACCCGGTAAGGGCCTTCCCACTTTGGCGTCAACTTGTTTGTACCCTTGGTGGACTGAACGCGCCTAAGGACAAGGTTGCCTTCGTCAAAACTCCAGGCATGAACCCTGCGGTTGTGATAGCAACACAGGGCTTGCTGGTAGCATGCAGCACGCATAGCAGCCCGAAGATGATTCTCCTCGAGTAGCACAGCGTCCTCATGCCAGTGCTATTCCTGCGCTACTTCATCGTAGGTAAGCACTCGAGGTGACCCGTAAATGAGTTCCATGGGGATAACTGCTTCTGCCCCATAGACTAGGGAGAAGGGAGTCTGCCCGGTAGCTCGATTTGGTGTTGTTCTGAGGGGCCAAAGAACCACCGGCAGCTCGTCGATCCACCTCCTGCCACACTTCTGCAGCTTATGAAATGTTCTCATCTTGAGTCCTCGTAGTACTTCAGCGTTCTCCCTCTCAGCTTGCCTGTTGCTCCTTGGATGAGCGATAGAGGCGAATGAGACCTTGCTTCCGAGGGCATGAACGTGTTGCATGAAGGTGTGGCTCGTGAATTGGGTGCCATTATCGGTGATGATTCAGGCAGGGACTCCGAAGCAGCACACCAATCCTTTCAAGAACTTGTACTACAAAATAAAGACACATCCGTAACATTTTGGGCCGAACGAATTTTTTTTTGTCATGCTTATGACACTTCTATGATGATAATTGTGACAAAACCCAGTATCATCATAGATGTGGTGGGCTCCTACTTCTATGACAAAAAATCATGACAGAAAATGGGCTTTTCGTCCTGGGCGGGCCGGAGACGGAACTGCATGACATTCTTTGGGCCGTCCATGATAGAGAAAACCGTGGTAGAAGCAAGGGCGAGGAAAATATCAGGGAGTTCCCGGTTACGGTAGGTGGTCGGGGCCGAGCGATGCACGGAGGTTTGTGCATTTCTCTCGTACACGTACGAGCATGTGTGCGAGGCGTTGGGCTCTAACTGAACCCGAGCGAGGCATTCGCTTACTGAACCCGAGCGATTGCACTAGCTACGTCACTGAACCCGAGCGATCGATCCCTTGGCTGTTAACTGAACCCGAGCGATTCCTTCGCTACTGCTACTAACTGAAGCCGATCGAACCTGCTGCCTCTTGATGAACAGTGAACCTTGTTGGGGGTTGGATGAACAGTTCCCGGTGGTGGTTGGATGAATAGGACCCCCGTGGTAGGAGAGGCCGTTGCCGCTGGATGAACAGGACCCCGATCGAGCTGGTTGGGGGTGGATGAACAGGACCCCGTGGAGGGCTGGTTGAACAGTAGCCGGTGTAGGCTGGATGAACAGGAGCCCGTGGAGGGCTGGTTGAACAGTAGACGGTGGAGGCTGGATGAACAGGAGCCCGTGGATGAACAGTAGCTGGTGGAGGCAGGAGGGAGACACTATGGATGAATAGTCAGAGGTGGAGGTTGGAGGAGGTCGATGGTGGATGAACAATCGCAAGTGGAGGCTGGAGCGAGGCAGCAGACGGTGGATGAACAGTAGCCCATGGAGTCCCCTTTTGCGGTACTCCCGTTTTGCAGTATGCCACACCCCTCCCGATGAACAGGACCCCGTTTCGATCGTAGGAGGTCGAAGAGAAGTCCGTTTCCTCCATTTTGCGGTACGCCACACCCCTCCTGATCAACAGGACCCCATTTCGACCATAGGAGGTTGAAGAGAAGTCCGTTTCCTCCGTTTTGCGGTACGCTAGACCCCTCCCGATGAACAGGATCCCGTTTCGACCGTAGGCGGTCGAACAGAAGGCTGTTTCCTCCGTTCTGTGGTACACCAATCCTCGTTTCGGCTGTTCTGTCCAAGCCGGTTGGCTCCTGATGAAAATGATGCATTCTGTTGCCTCCCGATGAACATGACGCAGTTTCTCTGTTCCGACCCAGCCGGTTGGCTACCGATGAACAGGACATCGTCGCTGCTCTCTGCTGCCTCTCCATGTACACGAGCCCTGGCCGTACGTATGCGCGAGTAGGCATTCAAGACCCCGCCCGTAGGAACGTACGTGGCCGTATTTACTTTCTTGCACCCTGGCTTTACGTACGTGTACACGATATAGACGGGACTGCCTGACATGCTATATCCACACCTCTACTACGACACGTGCCCTTCCTTACTCGGCCATGGTTCATCGCTGCAGCCTGCAGACAGACCGATTGACCAGTATGTACGTACACGTTCGTGACCAGACAGACAACCCTATGTACGGTTCGACTGGGTGGGTCCCAGCTATAAGGGAGGTAAGGAGGCACTTCCTTGCGTGCGAAGATATAGCTGGTGGGTCCCAGCTGTCAGGGGGAGAATCATATTTTTTGCCCATAATATGGACGCACTTCCTTGCGTGCGAAGATGTAGCTGGTGGGTCCCAGCTGTCAGGGGGGAAACGTTTTTTCACGAAATACGGTGGCCCGTCCGGTGGGTCCCTGCTGTCAGGTGGAGGAATCATTATTTTGAATGTAATAAGGAGGCACTTCCTTGCTGTGGCCGTGGACCCAGCTGTCAGCCTCTTCACGTACAGTACTCTTCCGATGGAAGTTGTTCCTTGACCACATTGACCACAACGTGCCGAGAGCACCAAGGCGGTGGAAGACGGTGAGGCCTAGGAATGGGACGACACGGAGCCGGGGAAGACGCGGCAGTGGATGCCTACGCGGAGAGGAGTACGAGGGTTGACTAGTTCGGCTGTGGTGTGAGGCTGCCGTCGCCGCAGAATAATAGGGGTTGTGGGTGAGTAGAGGGATGGCCTGGCCAGAGGTTGGAGTAGGGTGGGGCGGTCAGGCCTGCGTGGCAGCAGAGCTGGCCACGGGAGGCAGGAGCAGGCGGCACGACCGGCGCTGGTTTGGGTGGCTAGAGCAAGAAGACCAGAGGTTGAAGAAGCACTACGGCCATTGGATGGACATCGTACGGTCACTGGAGCTAGAATCGTTCATATTGACTAAGTTGACAAAGCCCTCCGTCCACGTCATCTTAGTAGGCCCACAAGTCAGCCTCCCACTATGGTGGGTCCCAGCTAGCAGGGGGAGTATTCATTTTTTTGTGTGTAATAAGGAGGCACTTCCTTGCCTGCGAAGATATAGCTGGTGCGTCCGAGCTGTCAGCGGGGGGAACGTTTTTTCACGAAATACAGAGGCCCTTCCGGTGGGTCCCAACTGTCAGTTGGAGGAATCATTATTTTGCGCATAATAAGGAGGCATTTCCTTGCGTGCGACGTGGACCCAGCTGTCAGCCTCTCCATGTACAGTCCACTTCCGATGGATGTCGTTCGTTGACCACGCCACGCCGAGAGCACCAGGGCGGTGGATGATGGCGAGGCCTAGGAAGGGAACGACACGGAGCCAGGGAAGACTCAACAGTTGTTTCCCACGTGGAGGGGAGTACGAGGGTTTACTGGTTCATCTGCTATCGCCGGAGAATAACAGCAGGTGTGGGTGAGTAGAGGGATGGCTAGGCCAGCGATGGGAGTACTGTGGGGCGTTGAGGCCTGCGCGGCGCTATATTAAGCGGCTGGAGCAGGAAGAGCAGAGATTGAAGAAGCACGATGGCCGTCGGATGGACATCCAACAGTCACTGCTCTCATGTGTTGACTAAGTTGACACGGCGTTGTGTGTGCGTCAACCTTTTTTTTAGGAAAGCGTACGCGTCAACCTATAGTAGGCACACAAGTCAGCCTCAAATCTGTGGAAAACAGCATACAACCCATCTGCCATTATTTCTAATAATTTACAGCCCATTTGCTAATTCTTAAGGATTTTTTTGGAGCCCATATTCTTTTTTTAGCATTACATCCCATAGTGTGGCCACGGTTAGAAATTATACGAAATTTTGCGTATTTCGGTGCGGTCAACTGTTTTTAATCGCGAAATTTTGAGTCACATTCAAACTAATTTCAAAAATAAATTTATATAAATATAAAATCTAAATAATTGTCCACGCATAAAAATCAATGGAATTTAAAATCTTGAAATGAAAAAAAAATTTAAACTAATTCCCGGTTTGATGTGTTTTAAAAATGTATAGCCCATTTCTCATTAATAGCCCATTTTCTGGGCAAGCGGAATGAAACTCTCCTTGTCTTGAAAGATTTGCAGCCCAGCAGGGCTGACAAAGCAAGTAGGCCTCGGTTGGGTATTTCTTTAAAAAAAGTAGAACTGGGCTAGCCATTTTCAGCAAGAAAAAAACACAACTGGGCTCATGATGTGGTAAACATAAATAAAACACTAGCTAGACGGGCACAGCCCCCGCACAGCCCCGTTGTTACCCTGATCTGTCTCTAAAACTAGTATAAATAACAAGTGCTTGTTCCTAAAAAAAGAGTAAATAACAACTGCGCGACCTGCTGGGTCCCTGGTGTCAGCCGCTCGTTGTGTAATTCTCTCGTTTATTGACTACGTTGACAATGGCGTGGGCCCCAGATGTCCAACCATTAGGAGGAACCATTTTTTTGGGCTTGTAATAACGAGGCACTTGCTTGCGTACTGCCATGACCCTGGTGGGTCCCTACTGTCATCCTCTCCACGTACAATCATCTGCTTGTTCCTCTTGGTTGTTGACGACGTTGACAACGCAAAAGGGCGGCGCACCACGCACGGTGAGCGAACCAAGGTGGAGGACGACGGCGAGGCCTCGGACGAAGCGAACAGGAGCCATGGAAGATGCGCTGGTCCAGTCGCAAGCGGAGGGGAGTACGAGGGTTGACTGGTTCGGGTGCGGATGCATGTTGGGGCTGACGTCGCCGGAGAATAACAGGATGTGTGGGAAATAGAGGGAGGGACAGGCCAACGTTGGAGGGTACGGTAGGGCGGCAGAGGCACAGCCAGCAATGGGAGGCGGGAGCAGGCGGAACCGACGGGGTGGTTTGGTTTGGGCGGCTGGAGGAAGAAGACAAGAGATAGAAGATACACGACTGATGTTGAATGTCAATCCAACGGCTGGTAGGCAGAATCGTTTGTTAACTAGCTAGTAAGTCGACACCACCTTGGATAGGCTTTTTCCTCATGGGTCCCAAATGTCCGAATCCAAATCTGTCACGGTCATGCAGCCTTTCTTATGAAAATTTATAGCCCATTTGGTGTGCTAGCTCAAAATAAGTTTGTGGGTGCTGGTGGGGGCTAATCACTTGGGTTCTGTAATGCATAGTGAGCTCAAGCAGCCGGCGAGAGTGATGTTATTTCCCTTGGTTGGGATTTGTTACAATATTTCACTCTTAATTAAACAAATGGCAATCCATTTGCCTTGTTTCAAAGAAAATATGACAGTCACAGCCGAGTTGAAAAGGGCAACAACATCTAACTCCAGCTTACAAACTGTACAAAAGCATGAGCATTAATTGTTCATCAGGTTTAGACAAAACCGAGATTGAAAAGGGCGACAACATCTAACTCCAGCACTGTTTTTGGCAGTCACAGTCAAATGGATCGGCCAGGTCCATAGAATGAACATCCTGGGTCGTAAAATTTACTGGATTATGACCACAAGATGTTGTAAATAGAAGCCCGGCATGTTCAGAAGCTCTTTTGTCCACCTGAAACTCCTTTTTTTGCTCTTCGACATACCCATCCGTCAAAACCATGCTGCTGATAAACTTAAGCCTGATGGGCAATAGTAACCTCGCATTCAGCAGGAAGAATGTGACAAATCTAGTGTTTGCATGGTTGGCTACATATCGTTCCAACGTTATTGTCTTCAATCGAATGTCATGAGAAGTGAGAAAATCCCGGTGCTTATGAATACACGATTGGTTATAACTTTCTTACCCTATCCTGTTGCGTAAATAGATATGAAGATTGAGAACAGTTAAGGTCTAAAAAAAGAGTGTCGAAAGAGCAACAGTTGAACGGTTAATTCTAGTACACTATATGCGGGCTTCCATTGTGCGTGAAATTATCACCTTTATATACAAGTTCTCCAGACATGGAAAGCATTGCAGTAAGCCAATAATCTTGTTCAGATCAAAACTGTTCATTTGGATATATAAGATCTTGACAGAATCCATCACCATTGATAGGCTATCCATGGAGAAACTCTTCATTGAGCATAGAACATAATATTAGTACAAAATGTGTACTCCAAGATGATATATAACTTATGCGCAGAAATTTAAAATGCAGCTTATGGTTACAAGTGTAGATGATAATATACAGTACCTGAAGAACTGTGGAGCCAAACACCATCTTGAAAATGAGCACATAGATCATGTATTACACCCAAGGTCTCCAGTTTAGGCGCAGAGACGATGGTTATTTGTGATGGTGAATAACTAGAATCAAGGATCAACCTTTGAAGTGAAGGGGCATCTTGGATGATGAGCTGCCTTCCGTCAAAAGAAATTCCAACTCTTACAAGGTTAGGCGACTTTATTTGGAGACAACCGATTCTAACTGTGAAAACAAGCACCAAGCACTCCAGGGCAGGGCAACTGGAGTGGATGATGCTGTGCAATGAGGCCTCCGATATACGAACCCGCACAAGTGAATGTTTCTTGAGAAATGGGTTTCGAAGGTTTAGTACCACATTGTCTGAGAGAAGGAAAACCGTGAGATGGACATCGGTGCTGAGGGCACAAGTACATGGCGTTCGATATCTGGTAGGTGATTTTCTGGGGAATAGTAGAACTCAAGCAGCTGTAGTTCTGTGAATTCAGGGGATTTCAGCCAGGCGTCCACCGTGCAGGGCATGGTATGCTTGCTCAGGTAGCATGACGGGATGCAGAGGCTTTGAATAGAGCCCTGGTGGGAGGAGATGATGGCTCTAGCGAGTTCAAAATCATTAAAGAGAGATAGCTGACAACAGTTGAGATTAAGGGGCGCGGCGCGCCATAGAGGGTGCCACCAAATTGAGAGGACTTGGGTGCGGCAGCAATCCTTGGTGGGGAGAAGCGAGATGATCTCCCCAAGGATGGTGTTCGGGAGATCGCTGATGCGGTCCACTCGAGATTCTACGGGTTCCTTGGATCCGGTGAGGGCGGGCTCACCGCTTCTCCCCGCGCTGCCGGGTGTGGGATCTACAACAGGCGTCGCCGCTAGCGGGAGCCTCATCTTCTTGGCGTTGGGGTCAGCCGACTCCATTTTCCTCGAGGGCGTTGCGTCGAGCTCACGGATTTGAGCAGAGTAACGAATGACGAGCCTAGTTGTAGTGCGAGTGAAGAAGAAGGGGAGCTGGCACTACTAGGGAAAACCTTATACACATAATCTTAGCAGCAGCGCGGGATAGGAAGGGGCGCTACTGCTAATTAGAAGTAGCGCGGGCCATAAACAGGCGCTACTGCTACCAACTTAGCAGTAGCGCGGTTCGGTGGAACCACGCTGCTACTAAAATTGACCGACCGTTCCCGCCACCCTAGGTTTAGCAGTAGCGCGCCCACGTTAACCGCGCTACTGCTAATGTAATGGTAGTAGCGCGCTTTTTTTGCAGGTCGCTACTGCTAATTTTGAACCTGGCCACATGGCGGGCCCCGCTTAGCAGTAGCGCTCTACCAGAAGCGCGCTACTGCTATCTTATTAGCAGCAGCGTGTTTTACGCCCAGCGCTACTGCTAAGCCGCAGCCATACCACCTTTTTCCTCCCTCCTCCCCCATCCTCTCTTCCTTCACTTTCCCCTAGCTCCCACCTCCTCTCTCCCTCACTTTGCTTCTTCCTCACTACTTCTCCCCCCATTACTCTCCTTCTCTACCTATCTTTCTCTCTCTTTATTACTCCTAGCTAACTACACCACCTCCATTAATGCATCTCCTTTCTCTTTTTCCTTCCCCCTCCACTAGTTGAACTTGTCTCCTCCCAAACTAGCTAGCTAGGTAGATCTAGCATTTAGTGAAGTGACCTATGCACCTCCCTAACTAGATCTAGCCTTGTCAAGAAGAGCTTTGTCCACTTTTAATCATTCCATAGGTGTGTGTGGCGACACCTATCGACATCATCATCACCGTGCTCGATCTCGAGATAGGTGATTAAAAATTTATGCTTTTGCAAGAATGGAAATATGTGTATGTGTGTGCGATATGACATAATCGGGCGATATGATGGAAATTGTGTGTGTGGCATGAGTTGACGCTGAATTGTGCTTATGAGTTGCCTATGTTTTGCTGAAATGTCGATTTATTTCCGTTTCGGTGAATTCCGAGCAAACTCTATATGTCCAATTTTTAGGGAAGGTCATGCCGAGTTTTTGTATGACTTTGATGCATGCATGCATTTTTATAATCAATTTGTTTATTATTACCATGTAGGCGTTCATGATGGTCAGTGGAACGATGGTGGACAGGTGGTTGCGGTCAGCGGTGCAGGACATGAAAGAAAATAACCTGATTGAGGTTTTATGTCCGTGTCGAAGATGCAAAGGATGAGTTTGGCTCAACCCCTATGACGATGGTCGTGTGATGGCGCACCTGCTCATGACTGGTTTCATGGATGGCTATACTCGGTGGATAATTGAAGATGAGGATGATGATGTTGAGGACGCCGATGGGGCAGGCAATGACGACACGGGGCAAGATGAAGAGATGATCGATAATGGCGGTGGAGAAGGGGCTGGACATGGCGGCGGAGAAGGGGCCAGACATGGCGGCGGAGAAGGGCCGGACATGACGGTAGGAAAAACGTGGACTCCACGCCGCAGAATTTGTCGGTACTAAGTTTAATCATGCGGGACCCTCATGTTCAAGCACTGCTTCGCAAGGAGACGAGTACTGACAGAGCTGCTTCTAGAGAGGAGGCCAAGCTGCAGCAACTGGTGGTAGACTCGAACACTCCATTGTATCATGGTTGCAATCCCTAGGTGACCCGCTTTAGTTTCACGCTCGAACTGCTGAAGATGAAGGCTAGAAACAAATGGACTGACACTAGCCTCGATGAGCTTCTCAAGTACCTAAAGGATGTTCTTCCCATGGTGAATCTATGTCCTACTAGTGTGGATGAGGCCAAGAAGATCGTGTGCCCTCTTGATCTGCCGCACATTAGATACCATGCATGCATCAACGATTGCATAATTTATCGGAAGGAGCACGCGCAAAAAACCAGCTGTCCGGTGTGCAATGCTTCTCGATTCAAGAAGGCCGGGTAGAAATCTCCCCAGAAAGTTGTATGGTACTTACCGATCACTCCCCGTCTCTAGTGGTATTTTGTAGATCCCAAGGAAGCAAAGCTCATGCGCTGGCATGTGGAGAGGAAGAAGCCCGACGATGGAGATGATCCGAAGCTGAGGCACGTAATGGATGGAAGCCAGTGGAGAGCATTCAATGGCGAATATCGGTATTTCGCATGTGTTGCAAGGAACATCATGCTCGGCGCATGTACCGATGGCATGAATCCATTTGGCAACCAGAACACCAACCATAGCACATGGCCCGTGTTTGTATGGATGTACAACCTCCCCCCTGGTTGTCCATGAAGTCGAAGTACATACACATGAGCATGCTGATTCAAGGGCCGAAACAACCGGGAAATAATATTAATCTGTATCTGGGGCTACTTCAAGAGGAGTTAGACACGTTATGGGAAACACCGGCCAAGACATGGGACGCAAGCAAAGGTGAGTATTTCTATATGAGAGCCGCGTTGATCACGACGGTGCACGACTATCTCGGTTACGGATATGTCACAGGCCAGGTGTGCCATGGATATTGCGGATGCACGCGGTGCATGGATGATACGATGTCTCAGCAGCTAACATCAAGGAAAGATGGCGGGTCCGGGAAAATCATGTACATAGGGCATCGAAGATGGCTCGAGAAGGACGACCCGTGGAGAAACCATGGAGATCTATTCAATGGTGAGGCTGAGCATCGAGGACCTGCACGTAAGCGGAGCGGCGCCAAAATTGATGAGCTATTGAAAAACTAGGAACAGTGCCCCGCGCCGGGAAAGACGATGAAAAAGGCGCCGGAGCCGCTGCTGAATGTATGGAAGATGAGGTCTATTTTTTGGGACTTGGAGTACTGGCACAAACTCGACACACCTCATTGCCTTGATCAAATGCATATCTGTAAGAATGTCCTTGAGAGCTTGCTTGCAACACTGATGAACATGCTGGATAAGACCAAGGATGGCCGAAGGCAAGAAAAGACTTGCAAGATTTGGAGATCAGGGCAGATTTGCACATGCCGCCCCGTAAAAAGTCAGAGGAGACAGAGATGGAGACAGAGGCGCGGGAGAAGAAGGGCAAAAAAGTAAGGGAAGAGGATTATTGCCCCCCTTCTTGCTTCACCTTAAGTCCGGCTGAGATCGATCAATTCTTCAAGTGCCTTACTAGAATCAAAGTTAGTTCTGGTTACTGTGGCAAGATAAGCAGATATCTAGACACGAAGAAGAAAAGGTTCAGCGGGATGAAGTCCCATGACTGTCATGTGATGATGACGCAGATACTACCTGTTGCCCTTAGAGGGATAATGGACAAGCACGTCCGTGACACGCTTATTGGTCTCTGCAACTTTTTCGACATCATCTCTCAAAAGTCGATCAGTGTGAAGCAGCTCCGAAGGCTATATGAAGAGATCATTGTGATACTAAATGAGCTTGAGATGTACTTCCCGCCCGTGTTCTTTGACGTCAAGGTGCATCTGTGTGTTCATATTGCGTCTTTGGCTGAGCTCGACGCCCTCACGGTAATTACATGTTGCACCAACATATATCTAGAATATTCCATTTTCATTGCCTTTCCGATGTTTTACGCCGCAGACATGTGTTTGCAGGCCGACGAAACCCCGTGCACCGTACTCTACTTGATCAAAGGCCAGAAGGTGGACGTGGGAAAGGGGGTGATAAACAAGCCCTTGGAACTCACGTTCCACGGCCAGCCGATGCCCGGTGGGCACATCAGGGTTACCTTGTCGAGTGTGAAATTGGGGCACAAGGATTTGCCTCCTCCAGTACGGCTAGGGGGAGAGGACGACGAGACCCCACCGCGGATTGGAAGCTGCAAGTGTTGGGTGCTGCTATGGCCGAAGAATCTTCTTCGTCTGGAGCCGGCCGAGAGCACACCAATAAGCACACATCAACAAGTAGGTATGGACACCACCACCCTGCCTACGCAATTACCAGCGCCTGTAGTGCCGGGTGAGAGCGGTGGACGACGTGATGAAGGGGGTCCAATAGTGGCTGATGTAATCGCCCCCGTAGAACAAAGAATGGATGATGAGATGGAGGAGGACACTCTTTGGTTCCTCAATACAGGCGCCTATGACGGTGACTTAGATATGATGAGTCAGCCATATGACGACTCGGGCTATCAGCATGCTGATGAGGATATGGATGATCTGCCCGGGTAGGAACATCCTAGCAGAGATTGCAAGAAGTCTCTCTTCATGCAATTCTCACAGGACACACCTGAAGATGCCGCCTCAACACAGGCTCAACTAGCCGGGGGTCGTACAGTGCTTAGCCCGACAACACTGGGGCAGGGGTTAAGGAAGGGTCTGGAAGGTGAGCCCAAGAAAAAGGAGAGGAAGAGACCGGGGAAGATAGGCTCAACTGCCTACAAACAAGCCAGAGCACATAGGAGCCAGACGGCGGATTTTGAAGAGCGTGTACCTGTCAAAGGTGCGGCCATGTTCCATGTCACGGGCAAGCCGATGCTACCATCAAAACCGCTGGAGCCAATATCAGGGGATCTCAGGAGACTGCACGACCATGTGCTGTCGACTGAGAAAATCCTACTAGCCTCGAAGGATCCAGGATATCCGACATACGCGGCTCGTGTGCCTGAGGGGAAGTGCTATGATGACACACGGCCCACGGAGGTGTTCCTGTGGTTTGAGCATATCTTCGAGATGTTCCTGACAAGGCGGTTCGATTGTACAATCGTCCGCCTTTTTGTGCTACATATGAGCTCCGTCATGAAGAGAGAAGAAGTCTCGCAAATATGTGTGGCAGATCCATACTACATGCACGAGTCCTTCTTGAGTCTCGGCGACTTTGAGCGTAAAACTGCTTGGGAGTACCTCAAAAACCTCATTGTACAGAATAAGGACCAGGAAATTGTCCTCCTTCCTTATCATCCAAAGTAAGTCAGTGCTGGACAACCCTTTCGTACATTTCAATCATTCCTTCTCGCTCATATGGAGAATAATTTGAGGTGTTTTTTCCCCGCAGCAACGGGCGCGCCGTCCTTATCGTTCTTTACCCGCGAGTCTCCCACGCCGTGTATTTCGACCCTACCAAAAACTATGAGAAGAAGGACTACACCCACGTAATGAATATTCTAGATGATGCTCTCCAAGGCTTCAGCATTAGGGGTGGCCACCTGCAGATCAGGAAACAAAGGAACAAGAAGATGGGTTTCTCGCATAAAACTAACTTCTGCTGCATCCATGTCCTGAAACCAAGCAAGAACAATGAATTCTACCTCCTCCATCTCATGATGGAGCTCAGAAGGGATCACCAAAAGCTTCGCATGAAGAGTAGAAATGATGATCATATCCGCAAGTGGGTAGAATCTCATGGAGAAGCGGATTATAAACTTAGAGATGACTTCTTTCACATCCAGAGGGACATTGCGACGATCATCATGAAAGAAGTCATCGAAGAGAAGGGGATGTTCCACCACGGCCCTATATCGCGAGCTGACATCCGAACTTGCATAGGCATGCAATGTCAGGACCTCACGCCGTTCAAGAAGCTAGGGTCCATCCTCGATGATATGGAAGGATGGAACTTCTAGTGATTTACGATGCCGATGATGATGATACGTGTCGGTTGAACTTGTATAGTTTCTGTAGCGATGAAACTTTGTGATGTCCACGGTCCCTGCCGAACTTGCGTAACGCTACTTTGTTAGTTTGGATACGATGACCTGCGTACCTCTAGGTAATTAGTTTGCGTCCGATGAAACTGCGTTGATTATTTGTATGTTTACTATATGTTGCATCTAGTTGCTAACCCTTTCTTTTTCGTGTTGCTCAAGTATATTTTGTTTCATATGATTCTACATTCTCTTGATGAAGATGCATCTCTAACAGGTACCTAGATTCTTGATGGCGAAGAAGCAGTGCTATGTCGTGTACAAAGGGAAGGTTTCAGGAGTGTACGACGAGTGGCCTGAGTGTCAGGCGCAAGTGGAGGGGGTCTCGGGCGCCAGCCATAAAGGCTTCAAAAGCATACAAGAAGCAGAAGCTAGTTACTTGAGGTTCACGCTAGCACGAGAGAGGACTCATAACTGCCGCCTCATGTACTGCATAGTTCCGCTCTCACTCATAGTGATAGCTCTTCTCGCGTATATCATTGTTTAGATGGATGACGATGTAGTTGCAAGTATTCGAGACTTGTATCACTATTTTCGATATGATGACGAGAGACCACTTTGTGTTGGATGATGATTATGATGATGACATGATTTGATGAGACTATTTGTATGTATATGCTATGATTACATTTGTGGTCTCACAGCCATTTGTATGTGTATGATGATGACATTTGTATGTGCTAAAGATTATTGTATAAAGCCTGTTCAAATACAAAACAAATATGCAGAAAAAAATCAGAAACTAATAAAATTAGCAGTAGCGAGGGGAGTAAAGTTAGCAGCAGCGCGCCCTTACCAGTAGTGTGGCTTAGCACAAAGCACTACAGATATTAGCAGTAGCGCGCTGCTGTAAAGCTCGCTACTGCTACGCATGTATAGCAGTAGCGCGGGCCAACACACGCTACTGCTACTGGTTAGCTATAGCGCCATATCAGTAGCGCGGGTGCCCGCGCTACTGATATACCTAAAACCCGTGCTACTGCTAGGCTTTTCCCTAGTAGTGTGGGGTTTTTCTTTAGTAGTGAGGAAGAAGGGGAGCTAGGGTTTTCTTTAGGAGTGAGGTGTGGAATTTGGGGGTACGAGTGGAGCGAGCTAACGTGAGGTGGGTGGGAGTGAGGAGGAAGAAGAGCACCCAGGTTTTTTTGGGGGCGGTGTGCTGGGTAGCGCCTCTCATTAAGTAAATATATGGGCTTTTGAATTGATTTTATTATTTACTAGGGTGGATGGGCTGTTTTGTCTTGGGCCCAGAGAAACAATTACTACTAGTACAGTGGAGACACTCTACAGCTACCCAGAAAAACAATTACTACTAGTACAGTGGATACACTACCGCTTCTGGCTCCTCAGAGGTCATGGAAACGTCTCCCTCTACTGAATGCCGTTTTACTTTTGTTCACCGACATGCGGGCCATGCAGCGCGCGGGCCCAAATGCCATCCACCAAATTAGAAGGCAGTATGCAGGCGGAGAGTCACCCCGATCGTAGCGCGGCAGTAACGAGCCGTCGTATCACAAAACCCCACCTCCCCGCAGTCTAAGTTTGACGGATGAAGCAACCATCATTTCACTCTTCGCTGAATCCCCTTCTCCATCACCGTCTTCAAGAAAGCCAACACTCGCATATGCCACTGTTCTTCTCTCCCAACGAAGGGAAGGTAAGCGGATCCGTGATGTTGGTATATTTTTGTTCAGAAAAAAAAAGAACTTTTGCAAAGCAGTAACCGATCCTCACTCTCTTTTTTGTTTCATTGTCATTGCGATTGTGTTTTCCTTTCAGTGGTCTCCTAGTATTTGTCAGTTTCATGATGGACCAAGGAGAACCAGGCAAAGATCTGCCGATGTTGGAGCAGACACGGGAGGCTGATCCCCATGAGACATAGAGCTCCAAGAAGATGGAGGCAGCCACCGAGCCGACCCTAGATACGCTCACGACCACTACTGAGATGGTCAACGCCCTATTTGAGGATACAACCCCCGTGGCCCTGCAGGAGCAGTTTTCCCCCTTCGAGGATGTGTCCCCCCCCCCCCCCCCCCCGCTGAGCTGCCCAAGGTGATTTTCTTCTTTGCCGACCTCGATTGTGGTTTTTCATCTAAGTATGTGGTGATAAATAATGCAAAATTTTATTAGCTTCGATGCCATGCTACCTTACCTGTCATGCATACTTTTGACTCTACATAGTGGTTTAAATAACTTGTGTTTCTTATATTAGAAAGTAATTCAGAATTGTTTCTGTTTCAATTAGAGCCCTGATGCAGACAAGGATTATGTGGTTGTACATGTCACTCGCTATGAGGCGGATGACCTGAATAAACGCACTGGGAAAACAAAGTTCTTAGGCTAATGGATCCTGGAAGCCATTTGCACTTATACCAATGTCGAGATGTATTCCAACCTCACTGTTGTCAGGCGTGTTGTCCAGGGTGTACTGAAGCACAAGTACTTCAAAGCTACTCCTTTGTTTGTGAGGCATACTATTCTTGTCAAGCTTACACAGGAAGATGACATGGCATGCCTCCACAAACAAGTTTATGAGTGGCAAGGCCACAAGGTTATCTTCAGGAAGGTTCACAGGATTGAGCTGCTGCCAGACATCCTCGATGATGTTCATGGCAAGGTCCGTCTTGTGTCCATCCCAAATTAGATCGAGGCATGAAATAGTTGCCCCAGCTAGTGTTTAATAGTAGGTTGGATTGTGTCTAATTATCCGAACCTTGCCTATTATCGAGCCCTCTGGGGCTAGTACTCTGTTTGAATCTGTCTATGGGAACTGCTGCTACTTTTATGTGCCTGTGAATCATGTGAGAACCATCCTAATTTTTGCTGAAACAGATACATCCTCACTAGTTTTTTCATGTAATATGGCATGGTAAGACATAAGTTGTCACAGTTTACCATACGAGCAGTGTGTGTTTGATGAAATAGAGTACTCCTTCGAGAAATGTCCGCCGACGTATACATAGGGTACGTAAGGCTGGTTAAGTACTTGTAAACACTGTTGGTGCTACCCCACTTGTAAGCAGTTGTGCAAAACATGGCACATTGGCTCAGCTCACTTCAACACTAGAAAAGTCGGCTATCGACCAGCTAACAATCAATAATCTGCTGTCTGACATATAAGCAACTACGTATCTTGTTACAGTGGTTCATGCAGTTAACTGAGGCCACAATGTAAATTCCAAACATTCACACGCTAGTCCAGCATTCACGTGGAACATTCACATTAAACGCGGCTTCATAAAATACTTGAAAATCATAAGTTAAGCAATTTTATACATCTCAATGATTCATAGAACATAACAAACATATACTAGTTCACAGCAAAAGACAAAGTTGTGTGAAGGTTTACAAATCTGGAAAAATCAAGCAAGGCTTCTCTGAGCAAAGGGCCTCCCTAGGCAGGCTTTAATTTTCTGGAGTTCACTCTGGTTTATCTTGTTGCCACCATCCAGGGTTAGGTTCTCTCATTCTAGAATAACCAATTATAATTGTGTTCTCAGTTGGAATGCTGAACTGAACCATGTAGTGTACTGACCATCTGAACTTCTTATGCAGTTCCACTAAATTTAAGCACCGCTATTTGCAGAAATTAGCAGACCACAATGCCTCTTGTCCGCGCACCTGTCCCAAAAACCTCCGTGCAGCCGTGCCAGCTAGTCCTCTGTCCATGGATGAACTGGGAGAAAGTGCATTCCCAACTAGGATGCAGTTGTTTTCGCTCGTCCCTACACTGCAATCAGGAAGTAAAACGTATAAATCAGCTTCTTTTAGATTGCGTTGGTCATTCTACCTAGTTACTACCAATGTAGGAATACCTGGAATACGGGTGGTTAGACGACGGTAGCTAGGAATAGCCATCTCATTTTGTGCAGTTCTACTAAAACTAAGGTGTGTACTTTTGATTGCGCAAATAGAAATGATATGGAGACAGACATCCCTGTTTGCGCAAATATGAAATACGGTTATTTAAACAGTGACAGTTATTTGCAGTGGCATATGATTAACAGCAGCATCTATTGTGTTATAATTGGCACTACATTGACAATATGAAAGTGCCCTTAAGTAAGTAGCATCACATCACATCAACACTGCCACTAGATTAACATGAAGAACAATAGCATTAGTATTACTGTCATGAGAGTAGCACATGGTCAGTAAATGTGCAATCAAATTTGTGCAGTTCCACTGGGATGAAGCAATGTTAGCGGTGTGAGATTTAAGTGTAACTGCAAAAACACAATTCATGGGAAATAAAGCAAGATGGAAGCACTTCATAAAATGGTGGTGGCATTGCTTCAATTTATCGACGGCACTAGACCATTACTTAATAGTGACATTAGGTGGCATTGCTTCAATTTATCGACGGCACTAGACCATTACTTAATAGTGACATTAGGTGGCATTGCTTAATGCTTCATGTGATTTTACATTAACGGTAGCGATATGGGCGTAGGGACAGCAGAAGCATAAAGTGGTGAGGTAGATGTGGTTGCCGAGAGCGGCAAACACTCAGGCAGCATGTCTGCATTTGTCCCATTTTTTATCTCCTCCGCGACATTTTCCTATGTGAGCACAGGAAATCTAGACCTGCTCGTTCTCATTTGCGTTGTCCCCCAACACCCCTCACTTTCTTTCCTTTTTCGACCAAGAGACAGGTCCACTTCCCCCCACCCTTCGCCATCCACCACGCTTTCTTCGCCTTTTCAGCCAAGAGACCGGTTGGGTAGCCAGTATCTACTACTTTCCCCCGTTTCCTCTTAGAACCAAATCCTAGATTCATGCTACAGCTTTCCCACTTTCTTCCCTATTTGAACCAACTCTTAGATTCGACTGTATGAACTAGCTTTACCTCTAATAATAGTAAAAGTCTAGGTGGCTTTGGAACAGCCGACAGAAGTAGAAAAAGATCCACACGCAGCCACGTGGGGAGCTGGGTAGTAGAGCAAGGCAGGTTTCGAAGGAATATATACCTGAAGGTTGTCGGCATGTGGCAAAGATGGCGTCGGGAGGCCGGATCTTGGCCACAATACCACAGGGAGGAAGAAGGGGTCGGAGGCCCTCCCGAGCCGGCGCTGTCTCGGAGAGAACGGCACGGCCGCCGATTGGGACGCGCGGGCAGCTGTTGGTCTCCTCCCTCGCCGCCGACGACCGCGTGAACGATGCACCTACACCCCTGCCCCGGTCGAGGTGGTCTGACCGGATTTGTGACCAGCCATGAGCAGAGAGAGTGTGGCCACCTATGTCTTGCTTAGATCTAGAGAGCATGAGAGAGTGAAAGAGAGGAACCCTAGTAAAGCAAGCACCGAGGCTCTTGCTTATATATATGGTGGAGTGATTTTGTTGTACCAGCCGTTATTAAATTGAATATGCACGAACCGCCATTTCCATTTAAAGTTCAAGTAGAAATAAAACTCGATCAATAACATGCCACCGTGTCCAGGACGCACAATACTATATCATTCACGTGCGGTCCCCGACCCTCCATGAAGTTGAAAACTAGACTAGTCAAAATGTCAATTGGGATGCCTCTTTGTAAACAAATGCGCTCCTAGCTTAAAAAAATGCACTCCTACGTGTACCCGCGAGTGGGTGTGAGAGAATTAGTGTGTGCGTGCACCGCTTCTCTTTTGAGAGTACAATGTACTACGCCCAAAGAACGTTCGCCACAAGAGTAATAGTATGTGTGTGACATGTGAGTTAAAATAAAAGGCGCGCTACGTCTTTTATTTTTTAGAAGTTCTGAGGGTAGGGTGTGAAGAGCACATATGTGTGTGACGTCTACCTACAGATAGACGATGGGTGCGAGAGGACTCGGGAGAGTCGTGTCTCGTGAGGGTGCGTGTGTGCGTGAGAGAGAGGGGGCACGTATCAATGCAATGCATATGTCCGTAAATCATATCTGACAAACGTTCGCCAAAAGCCGTTTCTTGACGAACGCTGTAAGAACCGTTAGATCGGCATCCGACAGTGTCAGTTTTGCCATGTCATTTAACAGAACAGCCACTCCTCCGACACACGAATCTTCCACGTGAGTGTTAGCAACTGTCGTATGCTCCTCCCTCCATTCCAAAATGTAGTGCATATAGCTTTATTGAAAATTTGAACCTCGCAAACTTTTATCGAGTTTTCGTATACCAAAATGCACATATAGAATACCCAGTATATATCATTTCATTCATCTTCGAGAGGTAACTATAAATATGGGGGAGGAGTGTACAAAGAAAGACCGTCGTATCACCTGCAGCAATTTCAACCATCCTTTGGTGTGGAGGAATATCATAGGAACTCTATATGATATGATTTTTATAGGATATTTTCCTTTAGAGCCAATTGGTTCATAGGAATAGATTCATATACTCCACATTTCAAAGGAAAATAAACATGATATCATTTTTACAGCTTTAGATCCACTTGGTTCATATGAATGGATTCCTATACTCCCACAATTTCAAAGGAAAATAAACATTAGTGTATATTCAATAGAAAAGTTCCTATGATGTGAACCAAATGACATCTCTTT
This sequence comes from Thinopyrum elongatum, assembly GCA_011799875.1. NCBI lineage: Eukaryota > Viridiplantae > Streptophyta > Magnoliopsida > Poales > Poaceae > Thinopyrum > Thinopyrum elongatum. The sequence goes on from CM022300.1 coordinate 45,984,102, forward strand.
TCTAATCCCTCCTCATAGGAATTGAGATACATGTCATCTCTAGATTCAATAGAAAAGTTCCTATGATGTGAACCAAATGACATCTCTTTTCCAATCCCTACTCATAGGAATTGAGATACATGTTATCTCTTTCCCTACAACTTCCATGTATACATCTTCTATTCCTAAATAGCTAGTACAACCCACTAGTAGCTTTTTTCCTGGACATGCAACTATGGCACAAGAACACGTCATGCATGCAAGTCATAAATCACATTGTTTTTGTACTCTATGCATGCAAGCACCACATCATCAATTCGTGCATGTTACTCATAAGTTATTTCTTGCATTAGATTTTGTATTGACAATGTATGTGTTGGTCACATGCACACATATGTAGTTCACATTCACATTTTTGTTAGAAATGTCATTCTTTTAACTGCAATTCATTTTTTCTCTTTGTATTACATTTTCATTTTAAGCATACATTCACTTCCCATTAGTTATGTAACACCCTGGATTTATCCCATTTTCTTTTTCTTTTGATTTAGTCTGGATTTGCCTTTCTATGGCTCAGTAGTCCTGCAACCTGGAGGGATCACCCTTCATTTTTCTTCCCGAGTGGCTTGCCAACCTCTAAACCATTCCAAGACCATGTCATTTCCATCTTGGACCAATCCCAATATTCTTTTTCTTGGAATATTCCTTTTTCTATTAAAGGAATAACCCTGTCTGCCCTGAATTGTGAAGCAACCCATATTTCTATCATTCCCAAAATTCCCAAATAATTCTCATAAATTGTTTGGGACATATCTTCTTCATATATGCCAAAATATTCCTTGCCATGTCCAAAATTAATTCAGAAATAATCTTTTTCCCATTCAGCCCTAAATGGCACTTTGTGAAGGAAGTGCTATTTATCTTTGCTTGTTTGGTACCAAACTTTTTGTGCATTCTTTCCTATCCATATCATTGCCACATGCTAAAATTCAACTTCATTTGGCTATTAAATCTCCCTTGGCTAATTTCCAAAGTTTCTGGTCAACTGGAATCTTCGTGAAGCAAGTGCTAGCTAGGGGTATCTAAATGAGTTGAAATTTTGCAAACGTCTTCATATTCTTAAATCATGACTCTCCACAAAGTTTCAACCCTATCCAATCATCTATGTGAGCACAGCCTCAAATCTTAGTTTCTGGTAAGATTTTCACATTGTGAAGCAACTATATTTTATATTGCTCCATAATTGCTGAAAATTTACCAGAACATTATAATACCCATATAACCTATCTTCACAAAATTTGGGCTAATTTCATCTTCCTAACAACTCCCTAGAATTTCTTTAAGTTTCTGGTCAGAGAGGATAGCTGTGAAGGAAGTACCATTTTGGCTTGTCTAAATGGCATGAAATTTTTATGGCACTCTCATATGACCAAATCATCATCCTATGCCAAATTTCAGCCCAATTGGCTGCTCCATGTGAGTGGCACATCAAGATTGAGTTTCTGGACCAGACTGGTCAGTTGCAAAGCAACCCCATTAAATATTGGTCCATTTCTTTCCAAATTTCACAGGATCATAGTCCTTCCTACCCTAAACATCCCAGACATCACACTTGGCTCTTATCACTTTCCTGTTGATCACAGTTTCAGGCAACAGTTTGCTGCAGTAAACTTTAGAGGATCATTCACATCCAACCACAATGACTTTCATCGAGCCATCACCTCCCTGAGACTGTTCCTTGGAGGGACAACACCCTAGACATGATTTGGCCGGTCAGGGTGCACCCCGTGCGTCAGTGCATGCGGTGACCACACGTTTAGCATGCCAGCCAGCGCGCTCTGGTGATTTAACCACTCGGTTCCGTCCGTTCCTTCGCTCCCTCGCCACCTCTCCATGTCCAGGAGGTTCGTCTCGTCGTCGCCCATCTCCTGGAGCCCTCTCCCCCTCCAGTTTCTTCCTCCTCACGCCACGACGATCGCCGCCGCTGTTCGACACGTGACACCGTTGTCATTTTCTTCTCCCTCGAACCTTCCCGAGCATGCCCGAGCTTCCTCTGCTCCTCCTTGACGCCTCTGGATGCCTCTCTCCTCCTCCAATCATGCTCCCTAAGCTCCGGGGCGCCGGTGCACGCGTCATCACGGCCGCGCTCGGCCACCCATGTCACCACGGCTATATAAGGCTCCCCGAGCCCTCTCCTCCTCACCAATCTCTTCACCTTGCTCTCCTGGTCCTCCCCAACCCCTCGCCCAAGCCCCGGGAGCCCTTCTGCTCCTCCACCATCGCCATGGCCGCCGCGGAGCTCTGCTCAAAATCGAGCTATGCCGAGCTCCTTCCCTCTTCCTTCCACCACCACCACCACCTTCCCCATCTCCCAGCGAACCTCTCCACCCCCTCTCCCTCGCCGGAGTCCTCCCGTGGCCGTGCGCCCCACCAACGGCCGCCACCTCCCGTCTCTGCCTCATCTCGCTGCCATCATTCCCGCCCCTCCCCGACGCTGCAACTGCCCTAGACGGGTGCGGCGTCATCCCCGGAGTCCGCCGGTGCACTCACCTTCGCCGGAGACGGCCGGAGGCACCGGGCCCCTCACCGGCCGCTCCTCTGCCTCGCCCGTCCTCTGCCTTCGTCGGGAGCTGGAAGAAGACCAGCGAGAGGAGAGTGAGAGGTAAGCGAGGCCCGCCTGTAAGCCCCACAGGCGTTGACTAGCCCGGGCCCGCTGGTTTAAGTGGAAACGGCTTTCCGGAAAATACATTTTCTAATAGCGAAAGCGTACTCCGCTGCTGCTTCGGGCTAAAATACGTTTTCCCCGCAGGGAAGCGTATTCTTCGAAAAGGCGCGTTTGGTTTTTCCGCTGAGGGCCTGTTTGTGATGATTTTGTTATAGATAGGTCCCTGGCAGAAAAACCCTTATAACTTTTTGCTCGGAACTCCGATCGAGGTGAAACCAACGCCCACTTCTTCGTCTCGTTGAGCTCTATCCGTTGCTATCATTTTCAATATGTGGTCCCACTGTGAAAATGACCATTTTTCACTTGCCATAAACAGCCCCCTTCGAGAGAGAACTGTTTCCGACAGTCAACTCCACGGACTCTCCGCACTTCTTCCCGATGGTCCCTTCCTCCCCAGGCAAGCCACAACTCACATCTGCATCATTGCATTGCAATTTCATAGTTTAACTATTTACTTTATAGCAAGTATGAGTTATTTGTGAAATGAATTGGACTATGCAGTGTTGGAGTTAATTCTCGGATAAGGTGACTACCATGTTGTCGGGGGTTGGATGCGACATATGCCAAAGGATGGCTTATCATGGTGGGAGTTAGTAGAACGTCGCCGGTGCCTGGAAGCGGGATGAGGCGTAGACACGAACGCCGGCGTACTTTACCCAGGTTCGGGGCTCTCCTAGGAGATAACACCCCTAGTCCTGCTCTGCGGGGTCTCCGCATAATCACTAAGGCACTAGTGAGTACAAGGTGCTCCTTGAGCTGTATGCCAGAGGTAGAAGAGAGCAGGGCCGACTCTCTCCTCACTCTGAATGAGTCTAGGCTTTACAGGTCCGAACCCTTTGCATGGGTGCCCTGGGGGGTTTATATAGGCCTACCCCCCAGGGGTACAATAGTCATCTGGCCGGGTGTAGGGTCCGGCGGTCAGCGTCCCGGGCGGCCGGCTTCTCTGTCAGCTGCCGGGGCCCGCCGCCTGGTGGGCCCCGCCGACTAGTCTGGCTTGGAGTCGACAGGCCACTGCTGCCACTTGCGGGTCTCATCAGCTGCTTGTTGCTGTAGCCGTAATGTAGATGACGCGTGCTTGGTCGGGGGGGGGCGTGGTTACAGTCCCGCCATCGGGTGGGAAATCACTGTAGCCACATCGTGTCTTTTCTGGTTTAATGGCCCGTGGACTTCGAGGGAGGAGGGGCCGCTTGCTAGAGGCCGGCCTCCCACCGGTCCGACTGGTCAGGCTCTGCCACCTTCCAGTCTCTCGCTGCCTGGTAGGGCCTGCCGCCCGCAGGTCGTACCGACAGGCCGTCGTGGGAACAGGGCTTCGCCTGGTATGAGTGACGTCAAGGGTGGGGTGGCCACAGTGCCATGTCGTGGGGAGATCTCTGCCTGTACGGAGCACTGTGGCTGCGCCGTGCCCTGGATATGGGGGAATGGGCTATACTATAGCCACATCCTGTCTTGTCTTCTTAATGGTGGCGTAGACTTTGAGGGCGTCGTGGGCCGCCTGTTCTAGGAGCCGGCCTCTCTGGAGGCCGCCTGCTAGGAGTCGGCCCGTCTTGGGGCCGTCTTCCGGTGCTTGGCCATCCTCTGGCATCCGGCCTCGTGAGTCAGCCGGCCACCAGAAGGCGGCGCTTCATCCTTGATGCTTGAGGGGCGCAGCCGGCCCAATGTCTTGAAATGCTCAGGGACCCGGGTTAGGCTACCCGTGGCCCATTACTCCGACAGTAGTCCTCGAAGCTGGTGAGGCGTTGCGGCCGATAAATCGAGAGGCCTCAGTAGCTTCCTTCTCCGAATGCTCTTGCTGAATGCTTCGTCCGCCTCCTGGTGTGCTGCCTGCTGGGGGTCGGTCGCGACAAGGCGGCCTCGTCTGATAACTTCGAAACACTGAGGCGGGGACCAGGTGGCGGGCCGGTCGAGCCTCTGGGCGCGCCGCCCGCAGCAAGCACGCCACACGGCGCCAGCTAGCCGGGCAAGCCCGCCAGTCACGCGCGTGATGGGACGTGGCAGCAGGCCGGGCCCACCACTACTGGGCCTCGGCGCGCGGGCGGATCTGCTGTGACCGAGGTAGACGGTCGCGATTTCGTGCGGGGTTACTGCGCGCAGTAACCCGCGTGATAACCACAGGGCCGTGGGGTCGTGGGCGCAGTTAATCCCATGATCCCACGCCCGCCCCCTCGGCTTCGTAGCCTAGGGGCTATAAGTAGGGGGAGGAGGGTGGAGCGGCGGAACACTCGCGCCCTCCTCTCCCTTCGCCATTTTCGTCCTTCTCCTTTCCTTGCTGCCGCCACACCTCCGCGCTCTGCCGAGGCGCTGCCGCAGCTTGCCGCCATCGGTCCCCTTCGCCCCAAGCCTCTTGCTCTGCCGCGGCCCTCGCCTCCGCTGCAGCGCCATTTCTTCGTCTAGCTCGGTCCCCATGGCGCGCGAGAGGGAGGGGACTGGGATGGCTCGGTCGTGCTCGAGGACCACCTTGCCTTCCTTCGTGCCACACGGCGGCTGCCCGGCGCGGGCTTCGTCAAGGTGCGCGTGCCGCCGGAGAGGGAGATTTCGCCGGCGCCGCAAGGAGGCGAGCGGGTCATCTTCCGCTCGCACTTCCTCTGCGGCTTCGGCCTACCGGCGAGTGGATTCCTCTGTTCCTTCCTCGACTTCTACCATCTTCAGCCGCATCATCTGACGCCCAACACCGTGACGCTGCTGTCCGCCTTCGTCACATTGTGCGAGGGCTATCTTGGCATCCTCCCCACCATCGAGTTGTGGGGAGCCTTCTTCTACACCAAACTGGGCACCTCCGCCAGGGAGAAGGCGGCCGAGTGCGGTGCCTTCGTCGCGGTGCGCCGTCCGTCGGGGGAGAATGCCTTCCCCGCCATCAAGCTGTCACAGTCAGTCAAACTGTGGCAGAAATCATATTTTTACGTGGAGAACGTCGACTCGGCAATTGACTTCATCAACTTGCCGCCCTATGAAGCCGGCCCTCCGGCCGAGCCTCGGGCCAACTGGGGCTACAAGCCGAGACGCTTGTCGGGCAACGCCACCGCCGCCATCAACCGGCTCTGAGTGCTAACGGACGTGGAAGGCCTCAAGGCGTCCGACCTGCTGGTCGCCTTTGTCGAGCGCCGGGTTCTCCCGCTCCAAGGCCGGCCTCATCTGATCTGTCGGATGAGCGGGCACCGCGACCCGAGCCGGATGTGCACGAGGGACATGCCGGCTGCCGAAGTTGCCCGTATGGTGAACGAGATCTCCGACTTCAAGCTGTCGGAAGGGTCCTGGCGGTTCGGCAAGCGGCCATACTCCCGCGCCGACCCGCCGCCTGCTCCGGCGGCGGCCGCCGTGGTGGGGCCGGGTGAAGGCTATCAGCCGGACCGGGAAGTGAGCAACATGGACGACCCTGACTTGGTGTGCGCCAGCGCACCCACTGGGTGTAGCAGGCGGCTCGGAACTTTAATTGGCAAGCTCCGAGTGCTAACTTTATCTGCTATCATCATTATAGGACTATCATAACCTTCGCGTGATCACCTTCAACTCCAACATCCGAGAGCTGGAGCGGCGGACCGCCGATTTGTTGGAAAGCCAGAGTAAGTCTTCGTTTTCTTTCTCTGCGGGGGCGCGCCAGCGCACCCGCGGGCTGTAGCCCCCGAGATTCGGGCCGACTGCTGAGCAGTCGGGCCGGATCTCCTTGGCCGTCGTACCTCTTTTTTGTTGATGGTTGATATTATTTTTTCTTCCTCTGCTCTTGCAGAGGCCAACGCTACTTTGCAGTAGCAGCTGGGTGAGGCCAACACCGCGTTGCGCACCAAGGAGGCAGAGTGCAACGAGCTGGCCCAAGAGCGTGACCGGCTGGCCAAGCAACTGACGGAGCAGGCGGAGCTTCTTCAGAAGGCCCAGAAGGAGGCGGAGGTAAAAGGGTCCAGTCTCCTTGCCGAGTTCGAGACCGAATGCTCCGCCTGGGCTGACAGGGAGGCGCTGCTGAAATCCGGCTTCGGCAGGATTGAAGACATAGTTGATGGTAAGCTTTCTTCTTTTTCTTTCTTTGATCTGCCGATTGCCGATCGAGCCGGCGTCTAGCTTCTGACTTCTGATTTCTTTGCTTTCTTCCTGAGCAGACTTCTTTCCTGGCCACTCTGACGCCGCCAACCAGGCTATTGAGGCTTATCGTAGAGAACAGAGAGCAGAAGGCGTGCAGATCGCTGCCAACGCTCCCCGGACTCTTAGCGAACAACTCCTCAGCATCCAGGCCCGCCTCTGGCCGGCTCATCGGATGTTGCGCCGTCTTCAGCATGTCGGGGCCCAAGCGATCTCCGCCCTTTGGCCGGACATGCCGGCTCCGCGCACTCCCAGTCGGACTGCCGACTGGCTGGAGGTGGCGGCCGGCCGACTTGAGGCTTGGAAGGGTTCCTCAGCCCAGGCTGGCATGCGCCGGGCCTTGGAATTCGTCAAGGCGTGGTACCCTGGGCTAAGTCTAGCCCAGTTGACCACGTTTTGGCAGGAAGCCCAAGAGGAGCTGGTGGCGGTGGAGCGCGATCTTGTCAGACGGGCAGCGGCGATCGCCGAGTACACCAACACCAACATCTTTGTTCCCGAGCTGGCTGAGGATGGTGCCGAGGCACCGCTGGAGTGGTTCGGGCAGAACCCGGAGGACGACGAAGACACGGCCGAGATGATTGACTCCAGCGATGAGGGGGAAGGCGAGGAGGACGGGGAGAGCGAAGAAGATATGCCGGAGGTCGGGGCGGACGACCGGTCTCCGCTTGATCGTGCCTCAAACAACGAGCCACGCTCGAGTGCGCCGACTGCTGCTGGAGGCGACCAAGCGAAGACTGACCAACCGTCCGCTCCACCAATCGACACTACTGACTCAGCCAACCAGTCGGACCCCTCTGCCGCTCCCTAGGCCGTCGACTTGTCTTTTATTTTTCCTGTTTTATCAGTCTCGACAAACTTTGTTAAATTCGCACAATTCCACCCACGGGGTGTATTCAAACTCTGTTGAATGCTGGCCAAGGGCCTATTGACATGTAGATATTCTTCTACATAAGTTGCGCTCTTGCCGAGCTCTAACTTTCCTTGCTTTCTGCTCCTTGGCTTTTTTCCTTTGCCGCCCTCCCTTGGCTGCTGTCTTGCCAGCCAAACAACCGCTCTGCGGACTGCGGCTGGGTCAAGTACTTAGCTACCTTCGGGAGAGCAAGTACTTAGCCGACTAGAGCGTTAGTAAGATAAGTAGAAGCCGGCCGCACAGCTGCTCCGCAGCCGGTCAACAAGGCGGAAGCCGGCCTGAACTATGTGCATGCTTTGGGTCCTTAGCCATTTTTCATGCGGACACCTTTTCTGCCTTTAACCCCTGCCCACCGGACAGTCGCTCTGCGAACTGTGGCTTTGGCAGGAGAAAGTTGAGGCGCCAACGTATTACTTGTCCGGCTACAGGAAGCACCACATAGTACAAGGCGGCGAGCCCCCCGGGCCGACTGGTCGAACCCGATGCCAGGCGGAATAATGAAATGACACATTTATAGGCGTAATACTTATTACGCAGATAAAAGAGGGTAGCCCCCGAGTTCTTCTCGGGGAACCCGGAGTCTTCGTACTTAATACAAAGGGTAGCGTGATACATACTGCATCAACTGTAAAATCTTCGAAGGAGGTTTGCGTTCCACGGCCGCTCTGTCTCCTTGCCGGAGTCGTCTCTCTTGCGTGCTCTGGGCTTCTGAGCATCGATCAGGTAGTAGGAGTTGTTGCCCAAAACTTTGCTGATGATGAAGGGGCCTTCCCAAGGTGCCGAGAGCTTGTGCTGGCCGGCTATTCGCTGGATCAGCCGGAGCACAAGGTCTCCCTCTTGGAAAGATCTTGGCTTGACCTTCCAATTATAGTATCGGCGTAGATTCTCCTGGTAGATGGCAGACCGGCTGAGTGCCAACAGCCGGCCCTCTTCCAGCAGATCGACACCGTCTTCTCGTGCTTCTTTTGCCTCCTCCTCAGTGTACATGGTGACTCGAGGGGAGTCGAATTCTATGTCCGTCGGGATGACGGCTTCGGCACCGTAGATGAGGAAGAAGGGCGTGAAGCCGGTTGACTTGTTTGGAGTTGTATGCAGGCTCCAGAGGACGGCCGACAGCTCATCGAGCCAACAGCCGGCTGAACGCTCCAGAGGCTCGATCAGTCGGGGTTTGATGCCGGACAAAATGAGGCCGTTTGCTCGCTCCACCTGGCCGTTTGACTGCGGATGGGCAACGGACGCTAAGTCCAGTCGGATGCCCTGCGTCGCGCAAAAACGAGCCAAGGCACACTTGGCGAAGTTTGTGCCGTTGTCGGTGATGATGCTGTGTGGTATGCCATACCGGGTGGTGATGTCTGCGATGAAAGTCACCGTGGTCGGACCATTCAACTTCTTGATTGGTTTGGCTTCTATCCACTTGGTGAACTTGTCCACGGCGACAAGCAGATGAGTCATGCCGCCGCACGCTGTCTTGAATGGTCCCACCATGTCCAGCCCCCAGACGGCAAAGGGCCAGGCAATGGGGATGGTCTTGAGTGCAGAAGCCGGCGAATGTGGCTTGGAGTGGAACTTCTGACACCCCTTACATTTCTGGACCAAATCTTTGGCGTCTTCTAGAGCAGTTGGCCAGAAGAAACCATGGCGGAAAGCTTTGGCAACAAGTGATCTTGAAGCCGTGTGGTGACCACACTCGCCTTGGTGGATATCTTTGAGGATTGCTTGGCCTTTCTCCGGCTCCACACAGTGCTGGTACACGCCAGTGACACTACGCCTCACAAGTTCTCTGTTAACAATGGTGTATGCTCCTGCCCGACGTTGCACTTGTCGGGCCGAGATTTCATCAGTCGACAGCTCCTTGTTTACCAGAAAGTTGAGGACGGGCTGTGCCCATGAAGGTGCTGCTATTTCTTCGACTGCCAGAACTGCTATTTGCACGAGGGCGGTTGGGAGGGGAGGCAGTTGGGTTGAGCCAACGACGTCTTGCTGTCTTGTTGAAGTCCCCGAGCCGACTGCTGCGGCCGCCGGGCCGGGTGCGACTGCTGCAGTCCCCGGGCTGCTTGGTGAAGTCCCCGAGGCGGCTGCCGCAGCCCCCGGGCCGGGTTGTGGAGTCCCCGGGCCGGGTGCGACTGCTGCAGTCCCCATGCCGCTTGGTGAAGTCCCCGAGACGGCTGCCTCGGGGGGAGCCGGCACGAAGATGGAGTCTGATTCTGGTGACGGCCTGATAGACGGCTTGAGGAGGCGTTGCAGGGCGACGCCAGCTGGTACTGCTTGCCGGGTGGAGCCGATCCGTGCCAAGGCATTAGCTTGCTCATTGTCATTTCTCGGCACATGGAGGAACTTGCACCCTTCAAAGTATCCACTGAGTTGCTGGGCGAGGAAGCGGTAGCTTGCCATGTTTGCATCCTTGGCGTCCCAGTCGCCTGACGACTGCTGGACCACCAAGTCGGAGTCACCGTAGCACAGGATCCGGCGAATGCCGAGTTCCTTGGCAAGCCGAAGCCCGTGTAAGAGTGCTTCGTACTCGGCCACGTTGTTGGAGGTGGCAAAGTGGATTTGCAGCGTGTATTTGAGCTTGTCGCCTTTGGTAGAGGTGAGGGCGATGCCGGCTCCTAGACAGGTGCGCATCTTCGAGCCATCGAAGTGCATCCGCCAATGAGTGGAGTCTGGAGCTGGCGGCAGGTACTGGGTCTCGGCCCAGTCGACGAGGAAGTCGGCCAGCGCCTGGGTTTTGATGGTGGTGCGAGGTTGGTAGAAGATGGTGTAGGGGGCCAGCTCGATGGCCCACTTGGCCACTCAGCCCGATGCATCTCTGCTGCCTATGATCTCCGCAAGCGGGGCGGTGCAAACAACCATGATTGGATGCTCTTGGAAGTATGGCTTCAGCTTCTTGGCAGCGAAATGCACACCATAACACAACTTTTGATAGTGGGGGTAGTTCTGCTAGGAGGCTGACAACACCTCGCTCAAGTAGTACACCGGTCTCTGGACCGGCTGTGCCTTGCCATCTTCTTTGCGTTCCACAACTATGACTGTGCTGACCACCCGGCTGGTGGCGGCGATGTAGAGAAGCATCGGCTCCTTAGCAGTTGGAGCCGCTAGGACAGGCGGAGTGGTCAACACCTTTTTGAGCAGGAGAAAAGCTTCATCCGCCTTGTTATTCCACTCGAAAAAAGTGGTTTTCTTCATAAGCTGATACAGAGGAAGAGCCTTCTCGCCCAGCCGACTGATGAAACGGCTGATGGATGCCAAGCAGCCGGTGAATTTTTGCACATCCAACAGTCAGGTGGGCACCTCCATCCTCTCGATGGTCTTGATCTTCACAGGATTGCACTCTATGCCGCACTCTGAGACCAGGAAACCAAGAAGCTGGCCGACTGGTACTCCAAAGACACATTTCTCCGGGTTGAGCTTGATTTGAAAATGACGCAAGTTTTCAAAGGTTTCCTTAAGATCCTCTAGCAGGGTGCCACACTTCTCCGTCTTCACACGATATCGTCCACATAGACATGGGTGTTCTTGCCGAGTTGCTTGAGGAGACACTTCTGCATGCAACGCTGAAACGTGGCGCCGGCATTCCTCAAGCCAAACGTCATGGTCAGGTAGCAGAAGGCTCCGAATGGTGTGATGAAGGCGGTCTTCAGCCTGTCAGCTGGATTCAGTTTGATCTGGTGGTACCCTGAGTATGCATCCAAAAAACTCAACAGCTCGCATCCGGCTGTGGAGTCTATCACTTGGTCAATTCTTGGCAAAGCAAATGGATCTTTGGGGCAAGCTTTGTTGAGGCTGGTATAATCAATACACGTGCGCCACTTCTTATTCTTTTTCAGCACAAGGACTGGGTTGGCTAACCACTCTGGGAAGAATACTTCCATAATGAAGCCTGCTGCTAGAAGCCGGGCTATTTCTTCTCCAATGACTCTTCTCTTTTCTTCCGACAGGCGGCGCAAGGGCTGCCTGACTGGCTTGACACCAGGTTGGACATGTAGCTTGTGCTCGGCGAAATCCGTCGGAACACCCGGCATGTCTTTAGGAGACCATGCAAAGATGTCCCGATTCTCACGGACGAAATCGGCGAGCTCGCTTTCCTATTTGCCGTCGAGGTTTGCACCAATGACAGCGTGCCTCTCTGGGTGCTCCGGGTCCAGGGGTATCTTCTTTGTTTCTTTCACCGGCTTGAATGAGCCCTCAGCTTCTAGCTCCTTAGGTTCTGGCGGCATTTCCGGCTGCTTGCCTGCCATTGCCACAACCCAGTCAAGGAGCCTCCTCTCGGCAGCAATCACGAGGGACTCGGCCAGGCGACTGATGGCAGCGGCACAAGCGACAGACTTCTGGTAGTCACCAGCCACGGTGATGATGCCCTTGGTGCTCGGCATCTTCATCTTGAGATAGGCATAGTGGGGGACCGCCATGAACTTGGCCAGGGCGGGCCGGCCAAGCAGCGCGTGGTAGGGGCTTTCAAGATCAACCACCTCGAACCAGATTGGCTCTCGGCGGAAGTGATCCTTCTCTCCGAAAAGGACATCTATCTTGATCTTGCCGATCGGCGAGCAGGACAGGCCAGGCACAATGCCATGGAAGACAGTCCGGCTGGGCTGGAGCCGTTTCTCTTTGATGTCCAACTTCTCCATGGTGTCACAGTAGAGGATGTTGATGCTGCTGCCGCCATCTATCAGAACTCGGGAGAAACGAGCAACCCGCCTCTCCGTAGCGAAGGTGGTATCCAACACCAGGGCATAAGAACCCGGAGCAGGCATCACCTCCGGGTGGTCAGATCGGCTCCAACTGATCGGCCTCTCCGACCAATGCATGAATTCCGGGGCTTTAGAAGCGACAATGTTCACTTCCCGGCGCTGTTGACGCTGGCTGCGCCTGTCGTCAGTCACGCTGGTGAAGATGACGTAAGCTCCATGCTCTTCAGGGAACTCGTCCTGGATCGCTCCGACTGGCCGAACCGTCGGCTGCTGGGGCGGCGAAGGCGGCGGGCCAGCGGGCGGAGGAGGCAGGAGCCCGTCGCCCTTGGCGATCCTGGTGAGCCAGTGGCACTTCCGAGTGGCGTGGTTGGACGGCTTCGCGCCACTGTGAAACTTGCAGGGTGCATCGAGAGTCTGCTCGTATGAGAAAGCGGGCAACCAGTTGGGCTTGCCGCCCTTCTGACGCTTGGGAGGAGGTTGTCCTTCTGGCTGCTGGTCTTCGACTGTCGCCACCTGCCGGCTTGTAGAAGCCGGTTGTGGCGCCTTGCGCTTGTTGTCGTTTTGCTGCTGCCGCCGACTGGCGTCACCAGCCGGGGCCCAAGAAGCTTGAGGAGCCACTTTGCCGGATGCATCAACTTGAATCTACGCCTTCATGGAGGAGTCGGCCGTGGCGTATTTGTCCGCTATGATCAGCAACTCGTCGAGGGTGGCCGGCTCATCGCAGAGGAGTTTGTGCTTGAGCAGAGTGCCTTCTCTGCACCCGGTTGTGAAATACTCAATGGCCTGCACCTCGTGCACGCCCTCGCAGGAGTTGTGCAGCTCAGCCCAGCGCGTGAGGTAGTCGCGAGTCGACTCGTCGGGGCCTTGGACGCACAAGGAGAGCTGGCGAGGCTTGGGTGGCCGCTTGTACGTGCTGGTGAAGTTGCGGTTGAAGGCTTCGGTGAAATCAACCTAGCTGTTGATGCTGCGGGGCTTCAGGCTGTTCAGCCATGTCCGGGCGGTGCCTTGGAGCATGAGCGGAACATACTTCACGGCAACGCGCTTGTTGCCGTTCACGATGCTGACGGCCGTGGAGTAGTCGACCAGCCAGTCTTCCGGATTCATGGAGCCGGTGTACTTGGGCGTATCTCTTGGGAGGGTGAACCCTTTGGGGAAGGGCTCGTCACGGATGCGGGGGCCAAAGCAAGGCGGACCCAATGCGTCTTCTTCTTCTAGCGCCAGGGACCGGTTGAGGCGGTCGATCCGGTGGCGGGCATCGTTCTCCCCGACTCCTTCTCGGTGGCCGAGGCGGTCGCCGAGTGTCGGGTGGTCAACAGGCGGCGGGGAAACGCGTCTCTCCCGGCGCGGGGGAGGCGGACGACCATCCCGCCATTCCACTGCTCGTGGGCGGCTGTCTTGGTCGCGCTCGATGGAGATGCGTGTGCGGCTGCGGCTTGCAACCGGCTCTGGGCCTCTTCCGTCGCGGGCGCCGTCTGTTGGCGTCCGGGAGGTCGCGCCGTGCTCTCGGCGAGGGGGAAGGTTCCCAGCCTGTAAGCCGGGTTCCATCATGCGGCGGCCGGCTTCCTGCTGCGCGGCGGCCGCGTCGATGAGCTGTTGGACGCGCTCCGTCATGCAGTGATGCTTGTCGCCCTCCAGGCGGTCCAGTTCTTCCGCCGCCGCCTGGGCGGCGCGCAAGTTCTCCATCGGCGTGGCGTAGACTGGGCGGTCGGCCCCCAACATGCTGGCGATGGCTGCGCCACGCTGTCGGACCGTGCCCGCGCGGCTGGGCTCGCCAGCCGCCGGCGTGCCGCAGACGGCGCGGTCGATCTCGCGGTGGTAAGCCTCAGTGAGGCGTCTCATGGCCGCCAACTTGTTGGCGCTGTCGAGAAGCGCGACACGGCATGCTTCCAGCGTTTCACCGTTCGCACCGGGTGCTATGGGTGCGGACAGGTCTCGCATTGCCGCCTGCAGCGGATCCTGGCCACCTCTGCCAGAGTGCTCGCCATGCTCGATGACAAGCACCTCCGTGACGGTTCCTCCGCCACTATTCGCGCGAGGGAGCGGTTCGTCGTAGACCACCACGCTGGTGGGGAATGTGTCGAGCGACGCCGTGTCAGAATCGACAAGCATTGGGTCGGTGGAGCCAACCGACTCCAAGTCTGCAGCAGGCTCGCTGCCGACGTGGAGCCGGTCGAGGAGGCCGATGAGGCGGCTCTCGGGGTCATTTATGCCCGCGTCAGATACGGGCTTGTCGGGAAGGCGAATCTCGCCAACAAGATCGGCGAGGTGACTTGCCGCGCAGACGGCCTCCACGCCGTGCAGCGCGTCGGCGCAGGCGCCGTCTGGCATGCCGGGCTGGCTGCGCTCGTCAAGAAGGAACAAGGTTCCCGTCCAGAACAGGTCTCCAGACGGCGGTGCACCTAGCCCCATGGTGGGCGCCAAATGTCGGGGGTTGGATGCGACATATGCCAAAGGATGGCTTATCATGGTGGGAGTTCGTAGAACGTCGCCGGTGCCTGGAAGCGGGATGAGGCGTAGACACGAACACCGGCGTACTTTACCCAGGTTCGGGGCTCTCCTAGGAGATAACACCCCTAGTCCTGCTCTGCGGGGTCTCCGCATGATCACTAAGGCACTAGTGAGTACAAGGTGCTCCTTGAGCTGTATGCCAGAGGTAGAAGAGAGCAGGGCCGACTCTCTCCTCACTCTAAATGAGTCTAGGCTTTACAGGTCCGTACCCTTTGCATGGGTGCCCTGGGGGGTTTATATAGGCCTACCCCCCAGGGGTACAATAGTCATCTGGCTGGGTGTAGGGTCCGGCGGTCAGCGTCCCGGGCCGCCGGCTTCTCTGTCAGCTGCCGGGGCCCGCCGCCTGGTGGGCCCCGCCGACTGGTCTGGCTCGGAGTCGACAGGCCACTCCCGCCACTTGTGGGTCTCATCAGCTGCTTGTTGCTGTAGCCGTAATGCAGATGACGCGTGCTTGATCGAGGGGGCGTGGCTACAGTCCCGCCGTCGGGTGGGAAATCATTGTAGCCACATCGTATCTTTTTTGGTTTAACGGCGCGTGGACTTCGAGGGAGGAGGGGCCGCTTGCTAGAGGCCGGCCTCCCACCGGTCCGACTGGTCAAGCTCTGCCGCCTTCCAGTCTCTTGCTGCCTAGTAGGGCCTGCCGCCCGCAGGCCGTACCGATAGGCCGTCGTGGGAACAGGGCTTCGCCTAGTAGGAGTGACGTCAAGGGTGGGGTGGCCACAGTGCCACGTCGTGGGGAGATCTCTGCCTGTACGGAGCACTGTGGCCACGCTCTGCCCTGGATATGGGGGAATGGGCTATACTGTAGCCACATCCTGTCTTGTCTTCTTAATGGGGGCGTAGACTTTGAGGGCATCGTGGGCCGCCTGTTCTAGGAGCCGGCCTCTCTGGAGGCCGCCTGCTAGGAGTCGGCCCGTATTGGGGCCGTCTTCCGCTGCTTGGCCATCCTCTGGCATCCGGCCTCGTGAGTCAGCCGGCCACCAGAAGGCGGCGCTTCATCCTTGATGCTTGAGGGGGGCAGCGGGCCCAATGTCTTGAAATGCTCAGGGACCCGGGTTAGGCTACCCGTGGCCCATTACTCCGACACATGTTGAGTACCGGATGATTACTGACTAGTAGTTTACCTACTCGTTGATGCCATGATGTTGAGATTACCGTCTATGGTTATTTTGGATTGCTAGTTGGTTAACGTTTTGACTTGGATTATTATGATATCGGAAGGTCAGCTATGACGGAAATATTATTCGGAGATGTGATATTTAGTCGGTTGACCTTGAGTCACCTATCCGGACTTATCCGTGCAGCCACATTTACCGGTATGGGACGGCCTTGACTTGGTCTGATCGCGTGCTCTTTCACCGGTACCGCCCGGCAGGGAAGGTTATGTGTGCGCGCAACCCTGGCCTGGTAGGCGGCGATAACCTTGTGAGCCCAGTTGAGTTATATGGTACCAGGTCCCCGTTTGGGATAGTTTAGTTTAGCCACGACGGTGGCAGGTGTCATGAGGTGACACAGGGGCCACCCAGGGCAGGACTCCGGGGAAGGATGATCGCCGGTGGTACGATGGTAGAGTCACGGATCAGGCAGGTTTCGTTGGAGCAACGCTGGTCCACCCGAATGGGATCACGAGGTCAGGTGCTCCATGGTGTGGGTAAAGTGCACAACCTCTGCAGAGTGTAAAATCTATTCGAATAGCCGTGTCCATGGTATTGGACAGTCCGTCCAGACCTCACTATATGGTCAACCATAGTAGTGATAGTGATGGAAGAACTCATCGTATGATCAGAAGTACTCGGTGGATCGTGAGTATTCTGAGGGTTGTGAGACAACCCGGAAGAGAGTAAGTTTGTCAGACTTGTGGTGCAGATGGTATCAGGTATATGATATGTCAGCCATGGGATGGCAATGAGATGAGTGGTCGGATGACCACATGATTGGGATTGGACTTGGAACAGATTCGAATTGGATCCTGAGATTATTCGGAGTACAAATTAAATATGCTTTACCTTACTGCATTTACTTCAGAAGTTATCTTACAGGATAACCCTATGTAACACCCCAAAAATTTAATCATGTTTTTACTAAATAAAAATTTGGCCAGAAATAAAATTTTGAATTATACTCGGTCTTTATTTAATTTCAGAACCTTTTCTGTTTTCTGATTTCAAAATTCTTCCCTCCATATAGAAATTTTTGGCAATAATATTGTGGCTTGGGAAGTTCTCTTAAAACATTTCAATTATAGTTTAATAACAGTAAGAATTATTTTCATAATAAAAATTGCCCCAAAACAATTCTTTTAATTGCTATTCCTGTATTTTAAATGCCTTTGTTGCACTACAACTAATTCAAATAATTCTTTTTAAATTCCACAAAAATTAGGAGAGGTCATATGATGCCTACATATCACTTTTATGCAAAAACCCAACTTAGTGTTTTGAAATTTTGAGTAAACCATCCTCTTTTCTATTCTGTCCATTTCTTGAGTTTCAACTACAACCCAATTTTCTGTTGCCTCAAAAATTCTGAAATTTTTCCCACTCATAGTCCTTCCAACCAAAACCTTAAGTCCATGAGATCAGCTCCAATTTCCTCTTGTTAGTTCACCAAATATTTCTCTGAACTTTCTGTCCAGAAATGAATATCAGTAAAACTTGCACTAGCAAGTTCCTCCTCTTGCCAAACCAACCCCACCATCATATCTAACATCGAAGGAGACATAATCCTGCCAATTGTCACTATCATCAAAGACACCTAGGTGGCCCTAGCATTTTGTCAAATAGGTTGGGTGCATGACAGAATTTTTGCCTCTACCTAAACAACATTGAGCACTAGGTTAGTTGGCTAAACTAGCTTGTCTACTGGCTCTTCCATACTCAGGTGCATGACGCTGGCAAGTACCACTTGCATCAGAACCCTCTAGATCCCCCTGGCAAAACATCGAGCACTCTGCGGGCGTGCACTGGGCGTGGCCAGAGCGCCCGTACTGCACCCCGACGGCGCCCAAGTCCCTGCCGCCCTGCTGCAGCCTCCCCGGGCTTGTCCCGCACATTCCACCGGCCACCTACACCAGCCGCAACCTCCCCCGCACCGGACCTCTTCCCCTGGCGCCGCCCTTCACCGGCCAACGCCACCACCGACTCGCGCCCGTCGCTGTCACCCACCGCCCAAGCCACCTGGCCGCGTTCGAGCCAACCAGCGCACGCCTCCTTAACTGCAGTCGCCGCTGTCATCACCGACCACGTAACGACCACCACCGACCCTTACCAGCCTCGACGGCACCATGAATGGCCGCCACCGTCGTGACTTCTTTGGGAAGCCACGGGAACCGACCTTGCCGTGCTATAAAACCCTTCCTCGAGCTCCCTCTCCTCGTGCGGGAACTCTCTTCCACCTCCTGTGAGCCTCCTCAAGCAACAAGCGACCGGGAGGGCCGTCTCCCTCCTCTCCGGCATCTACTGCCGCCGCCCTTGCCTCGAAGCTCACCACCTCTCCAGTGCCCCCCCTCTCCAGTTTCTTCTGCAGTAGCCTCCCCATGACTCCCCGAACCCTTCCCACCTTTCAATTTCATTCGAGGACGGCCATGGGTGAAAAGCCCAATTCGCATTCCGCCGAAGTTCTTCGGGCGACCTCACCGCCGGCGATTCCATGCTCCCCGCCGACCAAGCCGTACACCGGAGGGACCGCACGGGCCACCCAAACAAGCTGGTGGGCCCGGCTCGCCAAGGGAAGCTGCTATTCGCCGATGAGCTTCGCCGGAGCGCCGCCCCTGCTCTGCCGCGAGAAGACACGCTCGGGACCGGTCAAACCTGATCGGTGGGCCAGGCGGGCCCACTGTCAGTGACCCATAGCGGCGGTTAAGTGGAGACAGATTTTCCCAGAAGCCGTCTTCGTGGAAGGAAAACGTATTCCCCAAGAATACGCTTCCGACGTCGGCTGATCTCTCGCACGGCTGATCGGCTAGGCCGGCCCAGTGACGCCGACGGCTATTCAGCGCTCAGGGCGCGATTCTGTTTCCTTTTCCCTTTTCATTTTCCAATAGCTTTCAAATATTTCCACAGTGGCCAATTCATATCCAAAATTTATGATTCAAATTTCTACAGACTTCTAAAATCATGCTCTATTTATTTAGACTAGGTGAACATTTTCCTAAAGTTTAGTATTTACTGATCTATTAAATAGTCCAATTCTTTTATATTTTCCAACTTAGGATTTCCATAGTAAAATCATCTGAACTTCAAATAATTTGATTATTTTTCTGTTATTTTTCATTTATCATCTAGTTTATTTTAATGCTTATTTCAAAAATAATTGAAACACTTTTTGGCACTGTTTTAGAATCATGTGGTAATTGCTATATTCTTTAAAATAGGAAAAATGGATGGAAGAAACTTTTCAAACTTTTGAAGTCCACCCAATATTTCTGCATGCTCAAGGCAAGCATCTTGAACACTTGATATGGTGATTGCATAGTTGTTTGGTTGCAGGAATAATTGAACCATGCTTCTGTTGAATTCAAATAAAAATTTGCATGCATATAGTATTGGCATGTTTCATCATACCATGCATCGTGTGCTTGACTTGACTAACTACAGGAGCAGGCATAAGAGAAATACCGTTACCGGCGGAAGGGTGATCACGTAGGAGCGTGATCATGCCTTGTTTGATATGCTTGTTGGAGCATGCAAGGGTTGTGGCCCTATTGGTATTGTTGTTGAAAGAATACTTTGTTGTGCTAACCGTTGCAGGAAACTTAAGCCTCCTGAGTCGACCGTAGATCGAGTCTTATTCCGGTAACCCCCAAACTTGGTTCGTGCTGCCACTTGTCCCTGCCACTAGTGGGGTATGGTTTAGTAAGTTGTTAACCCCTTTCCATGCACACACCGTACAGAGGGCCACGATGAGGGTTTCCAGGGCCATGGACTAAATCCTGTCATCGGGTCAGGGGGCATGGGTGTTTCCGGTTGTGACCGAGAGGGGGTGCCCCCTTGGAATCCGCGCGTATTAATAGTGATCCCACATATGACGTTGGTCTCCCCGTCTTAGAGTTTTTCTTGAACGATGCTTGGGGTGATTCCTGGCATCCGGAAAGTTAATCTGGTGTGTGTTGGTCAGGTGTGTTTTCAACCCAAAGACCATAATGGGAATTAGTCAGTGTCACGGTACTGACTAAAGGAATCACTTACTTGTGGGTAAAGAGAACACCCTCTGCAGAGTTTAAACCTATTCGAATAGCCGTGTCCATGGTTAAGGACTACAGTCTGGGTTGGTCAAGTGTCAGTCTTAGTGTCGGTCTCCAGAGGAAAATAATTATGACATGCCTGAAATATTTTGCTGGATAATTATTGACACCCTGAGGCTACCATGAATATTATTCTATGCACATTAATATTATTATGGTTATGCATATTATTGAGGACTAACCCGTTTCTCTTATTTTGTATTACCTGAGTGTCTCAGGGGCTGGCTAGACTACCCCAGGCACTCAATTTTATTTTCAAGACCTCTCGTGGCGTCTCTCGAGTTAACATGCGGTTTATCCCGCCACTACTCTTGTGGACACCCGATTGGCATTTCGCTTCAAGTCCGACCATGGCGTCACTTGACACCCGACTGGCATTTCTTTTCAAGACCTCTTGTGGCGTCGCCTGACTTCTCGGATGGTCCTGTCTCATCCGATTTCTCTCTTAGACACCCGTTTGGCACTTCTCTTCAAGACCTACCGTGGTGTCATTTTAGACTTCCGATCGGCATTTCCTTTATTTTATTTTCCTTTAACTTTCCTTGTTTATCAATAATATTTTTATATATCCAGTTATTTGCACATGCTAATATGTTATCATGCCATGATTTAATTCCTGACAGCATGCCTTTAAGTCCATCATGAGCATACACATATAATTTTTAATTCAACTTGATCACATAATATCTGCTGCATTCGGTATATCATCTATTCATGATGTTTGCGAGTACATTCAAACGTACTCACAGGCTTTTCCCTGGCTATTTACTTGGCCAGGTCAGGATTTCTTCGAGGAGTACCACCGCGACGTCCGTGCGGAGCCTAGGATTAGTGGCCACGCGGATAGGAGTTATCCGGGTCAGCTGTTCCTGTGGGAATGGAGCCCCATCGACGTTGGAGAACCACAAGTCATTTCCGTCATCCACCACCGGAATCACTATTGTATCATTAGACCTTTATGGTCTTGTATCCAATTCTTGTAATAGCTTGGTAATCTGTAACAAGGACGTGTCCACCAGTGACAGTAATCCTGGGCTGGTGGTAACACGAGGGGTTAAATTTCTGGGATATGTTGTGTCCCCGAAATCCGGCCCCAACAGCCTTGGTATCAGAGCCAGGCTGACCATTGGCTAATCCTACCTTAGCCTGGTCACTATCCCTAGGTTTCCACACCGCCCACATCCTTTCCTGTCCACCATTAGGCCATTCCATCCAATAAAGCCTACACAGTGGCCAGCCGACATCTTTTGATAATCGGTGCCCAACCTATCCCCTAACCGACAACCACAGTAATACGTCACATTTTGTGATTTTTATCTGTGACTTTGACCCCGACCACTCTAGAGCAGAGTCGATGCCCAGAATCATAACCCTGCTGATTTATGTTTCCTAGCCCAGGCATTATATAGGAGACCACTCCCGCGTCCATTACTAGCATCCCTCACCTTGTACACTGCCTCCACCACCATTTCCCCCATGTCGCACCTTGGGATTCATCTGAGAACCCCAGATGCAACCCCGAGCAGTTTTGTCAAGATATTGTGGGATTTCACCCGCAACACTCTTGGCTCCACTCAGCCACCCCAGTACGAGCTGTTCAAATCGAGGATCAACCACAACGCCTCGAAATATTGGGCAGTCGCGCACATCCCACCAGTAGACCCAAACCAAGGCCCTACAAGTGTCGTCTTCATCGGGAAATCTATGCCAACTTCAGAAATGGCTATAGAAGTTGCTGCCTACGAAGCAATTACCCGCCTCCGGTACGCAGCGCCCCGTGCCAGTGAAAGGGTGTATTACTACTTCCCGAGCCGTGCAGCACTCGGAGAAGAAGCATCTTTTCCCTGCAGACAATCAGAAAGAGATCCAATGCTAGCCAACCTTGTTCAATATGTCATCGCACAGGAGCGTCTGACCCAGCAAGTGATGGACTTCCTCCAGACTCTTGCTATTCTAAATCCTCAGATCGCCATCGGCGGACCACTGTCGCCAGACCAAGGAGGGAATGTTCTCCGACTCCTCCATCCACTTTCCCCAGGGGAAGAAGAATGTGTCCCAATGCCGGGAATATTTCCTCAGGACCCTATCGATTTTACCTTTGTATCGTAGGGACCATGGTTGTGTGCAATAGTCTAGCGTTTTATTGCATAATTTGGTGTCTGTGTTGCATCTTAAGGATTTACCCTATGAGTGAATTGTTTGGTTGCAGTTGCGTATGAGTAATTTGGTTACCATATTTTATAATGGATTTTTCACCCTTAGCGAACCTCGGGTTGAGATTTTATTAAGGACCACTGCGACTAATAATTTTTGCAAGCACAGAATTAATTCACGCACCGCCACGACACCCGGCTTACAATCACACTCACTCCACTACATGCACTAAGTGCAGAACCACACACACACACTGTCACCTAATCAACCGCCTCACACACCAGACCACTCTCATCACACCACCAATTTTTCTGAAGAAAAATTTGTTTGTTTTCTTTTATTTCTATGGAGCTGCTGCAGAATGCACTAACACTCACCCGTAACCACCACCGATGCCTAATCCTCACGGTCACCGCCGCCTCGAAGAGCCACCACTCGAGCTGTGGCATCACAACGATCGTCAAGGATCATCGCACATAGGAGTAGCGAGAACCCGAGCAACGCCGCCACCGCTCCGAACATCAGAATCGTAAACCACCCCGGAAGCACGTCCTCCATTGGAGCCCCGTCCGAGCTCCTGCGAACAGAAAAGGAGGAGGAAGAAGAAGTGAGGCCAGGTGAGATGAAGAAGAGAGTAGCACTGCGTTCGTTTTATAGCTCGGGCTCGGTGCATGGTGAACGAGGTCCACCAGCGCCGCTCATCGCCCGATCATCGGTGTTCGAAGGAGAAATCGCGTGCAGTGCCGACAAGGTGCTGGCCCGCGAGGTGAGTCCACGCTGCACCGGCAGCTTGCACGCCGCGCACTACCACAGTACGGCCCTAGATACCCTACGCGCTAGACACCGCAGGTGGAGAAAGCACGCGAGAGGGAGAAGGAGAAGAGAGCCGGAGGAAGAAGAAGAGACTGGCAGTGGGCCCTGGGTCCACCCGTTAGCCGGAGAGAGCACTGTGCACTGGAGTACGGCAAGCGAATTTTGGAATTTACACTTTTTCCAAATTTGTCGTAACAGTCACAGTAGAACCACAGCACCAGTGCCCCACTATAGTTACACCAATTATCAGGAGCCCATGTCAACTGTGCCTAAATGGGTTATTTTAAATAGCTTAGGAAAATCTCATCGAAAGGTGGGTTTAATTTTGGTGACCACCTAACAAATCTCGAGGACGAGATTTTCTTAAGGGGGGGTAGAGGTTGTAACACCCCAAAAATTTAATCATGTTTTTACTAAATAAAAATTTGGCCAGAAATAAAATTTTGAATTATACTCGGTCTTCATTTAATTTCAGAACCTTTTCTGTTTTCTGATTTCAAAATTCTTCCCTCCATATAGAAATTTTTGGAAATAATATTGTGGCTTGGTTTGTTCTCTTAAAACATTTCAATTATAGTTTAATAACAATAAGAATTATTTTCATAATAAAAATTGCCCCAAAACAATTCTTTTAATTGCTATTCCTATATTTTAAATGCCTCTGTTGCACTACAACTAATTCAAATAATTCTTTTTAAATTCCACAAAAATTAGGAGAGGTCATATGATGCCTACATATCACTTTTATGCAAAAACCCAACTTAGTGTTTTGAAATTTTGAGTAAACCATCCACTTTTCAATTCTATCCATTTCTTGAGTTTGAACTACAACCCAATTTTCCGTTACCTCAAAAATTCTGAAATTTTCCCACTCATAGTCCTTCCAACCAAAACCTTAAGTCCATGAGATCAGCTCCAATTTCCTCTTGTTAGTTCACCAAATATTCCTCTGAACTTTCTGTCCAGAAATGAATATCAGTAAAACTTGCACTAGCAAGTTCCTCCTCTTGCCAAACCAACCCCACCATCATATCTAACATCGAAGGAGACATAATCCTGCCAATTGTCACTATCATCAAAGACACCTAGGTGGCCCTAGCATTTTGTCAAACAGGTTGGGTGCATGACAGAATTTTTGCCTCTACCTAAACAGCATTGAGCACTAGGTTAGTTGGCCAAACTAGCTTGTCCACTGTCTCTTCCATACTCAGGTGCATGACGCTGGCAAGTACCACTTGCATCAGAACCCTCTAGATCCCCCTGGCAAAACGTTGAGCTCTCTCCGGGCGTGCACTGGGCGTGGCCAGAGCGCCCGCACTGCACCCCGACGGTGCCCAAGTCCCTGCTGCCCTGCTGCAGCCTCCCCAGGCTTGCCCCGCATGCTCCACCGGCCACCTGCACCAGCCACAACCTCCCCCGCACCGGACCTCTTCCCCTGGCGCCGCCCTTCACCGGCTAACGCCGCCACCGACTCGCGCCCGTCGCTTCACCAACCGCCCAAGCCACCTGGCCGCGTTCGAGCCAACCAGCGCACGCCTCCTTAACTACGGTCGCCGCCGTTACCACCGACCACATAACGACCACCACCGACCCTTACCAGCCTCGACGGCGCCATGAATGGCCGTCACCGTCATGACTTCTCTGGGAAGCCACGGGAACCGACCTTACCGTGCTATAAAACCCTTCCTCGAGCTCCCTCTCCTCGTGGGGGAACTCTCTTCCACCTCCTGTGAGCCTCCCCAAGCAACAAGCGACCGGGAGGGCCGTCTCCCTCCTCTCCGGCATCTACTGCCGCCTCCCTTGCCTCGAAGCTCACCACCTCTCCAGTGCCCCCCTCTCCAGTTTCTTCTCCAGTAGCCTCCCCATGACTCCCCGAAGCCATCCCACCTTTCAATTTCATTCGGGGACGGCCATGGGTGAAAAGCCCAATTCGCATTCCACCGAAGTTCTTCGGGCGACCTCACCGCCGGCGATTCCGTGCTCCCCGGCGACCAAGCCGTACACCGGAGGGACCGCACGGACCACCCAAACATGTTGGTGGGCCCGGCTCGCCAAGGGAAGCCGCCGTTCATCGGCGAGCTTCGCCGGAGCGCTGCCCCTGCTCTGCCGCGAGAAGACACGCTCGGGACCGGTCAAACCTGACCGGTGGGCCAGGCGGGCCCATTGTCAGTGACCCATAGCGGCGGTTAAGTGGAGACAGATTTCCGCAGAAGCTGTCTTCACGGAAGGAAAACGTATTCCCCAAGAATACGCTTCCGATGTCGGCTGATCTCTCACACGGCTGATCGGCTGGGCCCGGCCCAGTGACGCCGGCGGCTATTCAGTGCTCAGGGCGCGATTCTGTTTCCTTTTCCCTTTTCATTTTCCAATAGCTTTCAAATATTTCCACAGTGGCCAATTCATATCCAAAATTTATGATTCAAATTTCTACAGACTTCTAAAATCATGCTCTATTTATTTCGACTAGGTGAAATTTTTCCTAAAGTTTAGTATTTACTGATCTATTAAATAGTCCAATTCTTTTATATTTTCCAACTTAGGATTTCCATAGTAAAATCATCTGAACTTCAAATAATTTGATTATTTTTCTGTTATTTTTCATTTATCATCTAGTTTATTTTAATGCTTATTTCAAAAATAATTGAAACACTTTTTGGCACTATTTTAGAATCATGTGGTAATTGCTATATTCTTTAAAATAGGAAAAATGGAGGGAAGAAACTTTTCACACTTTTGGAGTGCCCCCAATATTTCTGCATGCTCAAGGCAAGCATCTTGAACACTTAATATGGTGATTGCATAGTTGTTTGGTTGCAGGAATAATTGAACCATGCTTCTGTTGAATTCAAATAAAAATTTGCATGCATATAGTATTGGCATGTTTCATCATACCGTTCATCGTGTGCTTGACTTGACTAACTGCAGGAGCAGGCATAAGAGAAATACCGTTACCGGCGGAAGGGTGATCACGTAGGAGCGTGATCATGCCTTGTTTGATTTGCTTGTTGGAGCATGCAAGGGTTGTGGCCCTGTTGGTATTGCTGTTGAAAGAATACTTTGTTGTGCTAACCGTTGCAGGAAACTTAAGCCTCCAGAGTCGACCGTAGATCGATTCTTGTTCCGGTAACCCCCAAACTTGGTTCGTGCTGCCAATTGTCCCTGCCACTAGTGGGGTATGGTTTAGTAAGTTGTTAACATCTTTCCATGCACACACCGTACAGAGGGCCACGATGAGGGTTTCCAGGGCCATGGACTAAATCCTGTCATCGGGTCAGGGGGCATGGGTGTTTCCGGTTGTGACCGAGAGGGGGTGCCCCCTTGGAATCCGCGCGTATTAATGGTGATCCCATGCAGGACGTTGGTCTCCCCGTCTTAGAGTTTTTCTTGAACGATGCGTGGGGTGATTCCTGGCATCTAGAAAGTTAATCTGGTGTGTGTTGGTCAGGTGTGTTTTCAACCCAAAGACCGTAATGGGAATTAGTCAGTGTCACGGTACTGACTAAAGGAATCACTTACTTGTGGGTAAAGAGTACACCCTCTGCAGAGTTTAAACCTATTCGAATAGCCATGTCCGTGGTTAAAGACTACAGTCTGGGTTGGTCAAGTGTCAGTCTTAGTGTCGGTCTCCGGAGGAAAATAATTTTGACATGTATGAAATATTCTGCAGGATAATTATTGACACCTTGAAGCTACCATGAATATTATGCTATGCACGTTAATATTATTATGGTTATGCATATTATTGAGGACTAACCCGTTTCTCTTATTTTGTATTACCTGAGTGTCTCAGGGGCTGGCTAGACTACCCCAGGCACTCAATTTTATTTTCAAGACCTCTCGTGGCATCTCTCGAGTTAATAGGTGGTTTATCCCTCCACTACTCTTGTGGACACCCGATTGGCATTTCTCTTCAAGTCCGACCGTGCCGTCACTTGACTCCCGACTGGCATTTCTTTTCAAGACCTCTCATGGCATCACCTGAGTTCTCGGATGGTCCTGTCTCGTCCGATTTCTCTCTTAGACACTCGTTTGGCATTTCTCTTCAAGACCTACCGTGGTGTCATTTTAGACATCCGACCGGCATTTCCTTTATTTTATTTTCCTTTAACTTTCCTTGTTTATCAATAATATTTTTATATATCCAGTTATTTGCACATGCTAATATGTTATCATGCCATGATTTAATTCCTGACAGCATGCCTTTAAGTCCATCATGAGCATACACATATAATTTTTAATTCAACTTGATCACATAATATCTGCTGCATTTGGTATATCATCTGTTCATGATGTTTGCGAGTACATTCAAACGTACTGACAGGCTTGTCCCTGGCTATTTACTTGGCCAGGTCAGGATTTCTTCGAGGAGTACCACCGCGACGTCCATGCGGAGCATAGGATTAGCGGCCACACGGATAGGAGTTATCCGGGGTCAGCTGTTCCTGTGGGAATGGAGCCCCATCGAAGTTGGAGAACCACGAGTCATTTCCGTCATCCACCACCGGAATCACTATTGTATCATTAGACCTTTATGGTCTTGTATCCAATTCTTGTAATAGCTTGGTAATCTGTAACAAGGACGTGTCCACCAGTGACAGTAATCCTGGGCTGGTGGTAACATGAGGGGTTAAATTTCTGGGATATGTTGTGTCCCCGAAATCCGGCCCCGACAGCCTGCTTGTTAATCTTGACTGCTATGATGTTGTCTTGCCTTAATGTTGATGTTTGTTGTGAGCTTGCGAGTACATTCAAAGTACTCACCTGGCATGTCATGCCAGTTTGCAGGTCATGCCGTGATTGCTTGCTTGTTGAGGATCCTGAGTTTGCGATCTAGGACACGCGTTCTAACCAGAGTCCCTGCGGAGTGGAGTCCATCACCGTCGTCGCTGTTCCGCTGCCGAGAGAGTTACTCCGCTGTTAGCATAGAGCTACCCCGGGCAGACGTAGTGTCGCCGTGCCGCTGTAATCCTTGTACCCTTTGTAACCATATCCATTGTAATAAAGAGCTGATTTGTTCTGTGCCAACAGTGCCGTATTCCAGAGGACTTGTCCCTGGGCTGGAATACGGGGCATTCCGATTTACTCTGAGCCGGGGTGCCACAAAAGTTGGTATCAGAGCAGGTCTGGCTATAGGACGCGCGGTCTAGGCGCGAGCGTTAGTAACCGGTAGTATAGGATCCAGTTGGTTGCTGCACTTGTTTGTTGCATTTGATTGTGCATAGCATGCATATAGAATTTTTATCTTATCACTAACGATTGATCTGGTGAGTGTAGGTGGCATCGGTTTCGATTCCCTACCTGCGCTCTCCAGTTTGCATATTTGTTCCTTGGTGTGGTGTCATCTTCATCCCAGCGGAGTGATGCCAAGGTGCTTGGTGGTGTCGATCCCTTGTCAGATTGATGCACCGATACCACACCAATTTATTCTCATCAGCCACCCCTATCGTTTCGGTGATAGACAAGTTCTATCCCAGATCGTGCCATTCCATTAGCCGCTTCGGCAACCCTTACGGATCCTTGTTATCAGAAAAGGGCAAAGCCTGCAAGCCTTTCTCTCCACCACTAACTCATTCCGCCACCTATTCTTTGGACGTGTACAGTTTTCTTCCGTACGCTTGATGATGATGTGGTCGTAACTTCTGTGTTCCGACCCCCGATCACCAAGTTCATCCTCGCCACCGGTTCCATCCGTGTTAAGCCCGTGTTTGGTGTAGCCTTGTTTACACCAATCTTCTTCCACACATTGATTCACTTTCGTGCACATCGCCACAGCATGTTAGACCGTAATACCGGAGTTCTTGCGAGATTTGTGTGCTTAAGTAGGAATGCATATTATGGCTGTGAAAAGCTGTAGAATATGATATTGCTTGTGTGTGATCTTGCTGCTTTGTGTGCTTTTGTTTAGTTGTTTCTTTTATTTGGGCACTTGGTGTTACCTTATTTTCCCCTTATTGAAGTTGCTCACGGCCCTGAACCCAAAGAATCAGTGAAGAGACAGTTATTTGGAAGCTCAGCTCAGCAATATGAAATTTTCAGCAGACGGTGTTATATCGGGAATATCGGGTCTGAATATAAATGATATCCTAGCCGGATTGATTATCAGCATCAAGTATACATCAGTGCAACTTTCACAGCAATAATGATCGCATCAGTAAGAAGGCAAATTGTGTACATGATTCACAGTGCATTCTGTGCCAAAGGTATGATTCATATATGCAAGGTTTGAGTCTGCTATGAGTACAATTTGAACCTTGCCATGTCTTGGAAGCAAGCTAGAATGTGCTATGAACTTAGTACTCAGCAAGATACCCCGATGGCTTCCAACACAAGCTAAGCAACCTTCGCCAGTAAGGCGTCACGTCCTCATCAGTATAAGATAATTTATCGATAGTTAGCAGCATATGACAAGGCATCTCTAGGGTCAGATCCGCAAAAGTTGGTCCAAAGGCAAAAATCAGTCAGGACACAAGCTTGCCCCGGGAATCAAGTGGCCAGCTACACATGTTTCCATAGATATGGTGGACATGCTGCCAAGGTCATATGAGTTACTCATACAATGATGCCAGCCTGGTGAGGATCTGACTATTGCATGAGCTATGTAAGAAGAAGAGAACGCCAGTTATACACTTCAGTGTGATGACCAACAACCAACAACCTATGGAGCAAGCTGACCATCTGATATATGCTCTATAGCATTGCTCTGCGTTATTTCGGTATGTTCAAATTATTATGCTCATACCTGTATGCATAATAGTGAGCTGTATGGGACCCAGATGAACCCTTGCCCGTCTTTCTTTGGTGACGGCACCACGCCTATGTTCTAAGCTGTTTCCGGCCGTCTGGGGTGGATCCGATTTTTATTTCTCTTGTCAGCAACTGGCCCGTGTTCTGAGCTGCCTTTTGGCCGTCTCGGGCAGCTGATGAATTTCTCTTCGTAGCAATGACCCCATGCTCTGAGCTATTCTTCGGCCTTCTTAGGGAGTTGCTACTTTCTTCTTATCGACACCGTCTCATGCTCTGAGCTGCTTTTCAGCCGTCTTGAGTCGGGGTTGAGTTACTCCAGTAATGTCCCAGATCTGAGTTGTAAAGACCGTTCCGGAGGCTACTGGTTTATTTGCCGGTTTTATCTAAGGGTTCAGACGGTTGTTACCCTACAACTACAACTTGTAAAGTAATGTGCCTGCCGGAATATTGCACCTGACTACACCCATGGCACCCAAAGAATCAAGGGCATATTAGGCCAAGTTCTTTCAGCAAAGAGGCCAGGCAAAGAGAACCATAATGAAGCAGCAAGGTTGTTCATACAGGTATGGTAATGGTACAAATACTCCGGACAGTCTGGCTCAATACCCGTCACCATGGATACCCACCCACGGGGTCTATTCCATTTGCAAGGACCCCATACCGAGACAACCCGCTCAGCCAACCAAATATGCTTAGAATTGTCAGAAGAAGGGCAACCCAGCTGGTCAGGTCAGCTGAAGGATTAGCTCAGCAGTTCAAATTCAGCAATCATGTTAAAGCATTAAATGGCCTACCATCCATAGAGAGGTACCGACAGACTGAGTAATCAGAAAGATGAACAACAGTCTCGAAGCAAGTGTCCTCACAAATGGGAATTAGTTAAAGATTAACCTGCCGTGAACAAGATTCTGCTGCCAGGACCACTGTCAGTCAAGTCTATGGATAATATCACAATAAGACCGTACACCTTTATGCTGGCCACGACAGGTGACAGTCAAATATATGGTAGGAGTTTTATACCCAAGACAGTAAAGATACCCAAGATGACTCAACAATCCGTGCGAGAAGTCAGATTCCGCCTGGAGAACGGTATGATTCACAGTATTGTTTTTGAGCCTGGAGGATACACGGTCATTTAAAGTCACCCAATGCAAAGAGTAAAAGATTTCATGTCCACCAAGAGAATTTGTTCACAACTCAGTGAACGGTCGTTCGTATTGGACCTCGTCACGACACGTCCATGAGGAACTACCCTCGGACTTATGAGCAGGGCACATAGTTTGGTCAGGAAAATTTATTGCCCCAGACAGGTCAGCAGACATAAAGGATTGGAGTCAGAGTAGCATATGAGGTAAGATTTGCCAGAAAAAGGTTCCAGTGAAGCAAACCACCCCGGAGCAAGGCAGTCAGTCATATGAAACTCAGTGGGAGCATTATACAATGGTAAAAAGGAAACCCGAGTTGGAAATGGTTTTCTCAAGTGGAAATGTTCATGTTTGATCCCTGAGCAACCAAATCTCGAGGACGAGATTTCTTTATGGGGGGTAGGTTTGTAACACCCTGGATTTTGCCCATTTTCTTTTTCTTTTGATTTAGTCTGGATTTGCCTTTCTATGGCTCAGTAGTCTTGCAACCTGGAGGGATCACCCTTCATTTTTCTTCCCGAGTGGCTTGCCAACCTCTAAACCATTCCAAGACCATGTCATTTCCATCTTGGACCAATCCCAATATTATTTTTCTTGGAATATTCCTTTTTTCTATTAAAGGAATAACCCTGTCTGCCCTGAATTGTGAAGCAACCCACATTTCTGTCATTCCCAAAATTCCCAAATAATTCTCATAAATTGTTTGGGACATATCTTCTTCATATATGCCAAAATATTCCTTGCCATGTCCAAAAATAATTCAAAAATAATCTTTTTCCCATTCAGCCCTAAATGGCACTTTGTGAAGGAAGTGCTATTTATCTTGGCTTGTTTGGTCCCAAACTTTTTGTGCATTGTTTCATATCCATATCATTGCCGCATGCCAAAATTCAACTTCATTTGGCTATTAAATCTCCCTTGGCTAATTTCCAAAGTTTCTGGTCAACTGGAATCTTTGTGAAGCAAGTGCTAGCTAGGGGTATCCAAATGAGTTGAAATTTTGCAAGCATCTTCATATTCCCAAATCATGACTCTCCACCAAGTTTCAACCCTATCCAATCATCTATGTGAGCACAGCCCAAATCTTGGTTTCTGGTGAGATTTTCACATTGTGAAGCAACTATATTTTATATTGTTCCATAATTGCTGAAAATTTACCAGAGCATTATAATACCCATATAACCTATCTTCACAAAATTTGGGCTCATTTCATCTTCCTAACAATTCCCTGGAATTTCTCTAAGTTTCTGGTCACAGAGGATAGCTGTGAAGGAAGTACCATTTTGGCTTGTCCAAATGGCATGAAATTTTTATGGCACTATCATTTGACCAAATCATCATCCTATGCCAAATTTCAGCCCAATTGGCTGCTCGATGTGAGTGGCACATCAAGATTGAGTTTCTGGACCAGATTGGTCAGTTGCAAAGCAACCCCATTAAATATTGGTCCATTTCTTTCCAAATTTCACAAGATCATAGTCCTTCCTACCCTAAACCTCCCAGACATCAAACTTGGCTCTTATCCCTTTCCTGTTGATCACAGTTTCAGGCAACAGTTTGCTGCAGTAAACTTCAGAGGATCATTCACAACCAACCACAATGACTTTCATCGAGCCATCACCTCCCTGAGACTGTGCCTTGGAGGGACAACACCCTAGACATGATTTGGCCGGTCAGGGTGCACCCTGTGCGCCAGTGCATGCGGTGACCACGCGTTTGGCATGCCAACCAGCGCGCTCTGGTGATTTAACCACTCGGTTCCGTCCGTTCCTTCGCTCCCTCGCCACCTCTCCATGTCCAGGAGGTTCGTCTCGTCGTCGCCCATCTCCTGGAACCCTCTCCCCTCCAGTTTCTTCCTCCTCACGCCACGGCGATCGCCGCCGCTGTTCGGCACTTGACACCGTTGTCGTTTTCTTCTCCCTCGAACCTTCCTGAGCATGCCCGAGCTTCCTCTGCTCCTCCTTGACCCCTCTGGATGCCTCTCCCCTCCTCCAATCATGCTCCCGAAGCTCCGGGGTGCCGGTGCACGCGTCATCGCGGCCGCGCTCGGCCACCCATGTCGCCGCGGCTATATAAGGCTCCCCGGGCCCTCTCCTCCTCACCAATCTCTTCACCTTGCTCTCCTGGTCCTCCCCAACCCCTCGCCCGAGCCCCGGGAGCCCTTCTGCTCCTCCACCATCGCCATGGCCGCCGCAGAGCTCTGCTCGAATTCGAGCTACGCCGAGCTCCTTCCCTCTTCCTTCCACCACCACCTTTCCCATCTCCCGGCGAACCTCTCCACCCCCTCTCCCTCGCCGGAGTCCTCCCATGGCCGTGCGCCCCGTCAATGGCCGCCGCCTCCCATCTCTGCCTCATCTCGCTGCCATCGTTCCCGCCCCTGCCCGGTGCTGCTCCTGCCCTGGACGAGCGCGGCGTCATCCCCGGAGTCCGCCGGTGCGCTCACCTTTGCCGGAGACGACCGGAGGCAACGGGCCCCTCGCCGACCGCTCCTCTACCTCGCCCGTTCTCTGCCTCCGTCGGGAGCTGGAAAAAGACCAGCGAGAGGAGAGTGAGAGGTAAGCGAGGCCCGCCTGTAAGCCCCACAGGCGTTGACTAGCCCGGGCCCGCTGGTTTAAGTGGAAACGGCTTTCCGGAAAATATGTTTTCTAATAGCGAAAGCGTACTCCGCTGCTGCTTCGGCCTCAAATACGTTTTCCCCGCAGGGAGGCGTATTCTTCGAAAAGGCGCGTTCGGTTTTTCCGCTGAGGGCCTGTTTGTGATGATTTTGTTACAGATAGGTCCCTGGCAGAAAAACCCTTATAACTTTTTGCTCGGAACTCCGATCAAGGTGAAACCAACGCCCACTTCTTCATCTCGTCGAGCTCTATCCGTTGGTATCATTTTCACTATGTGGTCCCACTATGAAAATGACCATTTTGCCCTTGCCGTAAACAGCCCCCTCCGAGAGAGAACTATTTCCGGCAGTGAACTCTGTGGACTCTCCGCACTTCTTCCCGATGGTCCCTTCCTCCCCAGGCAAGCCACAACTCTCATCTGCATCATCGTATTGCAATGTCATAGTTTAACTATTTACTTTATAGCAAGTATGAGTTATTTGTGAAATGAATTGGACTATGCAATGTTGGAGTTAATTGTCGGATAAGGTGACTACCATGTTGAGTACCGGATGATTAGTGACTAGTAGTTTACCTACTCGTTGATGCCATGATGTTGAGATTACCGTCTATGGTTATTTTGGATTACTAGTTGGTTAAAGTTTTGACTTGGATTATTATGATATCGGAAGGTCAGCTATGACGGAAATATTATTCGGAGATGTGATATTTAGTTAGTTGACCTTGAGTCACCTGTCCAGACTTATCCGTGCAGCCACATTTGCCGGTATGGGACGGCCTTGAATTGGTCTGATCGCGTGCTCTTTCACCGGTACCGCCCGACAGGGAAGGTTATGCGTGCGCGCTACCCTGGCCCGGTAGGCGCCGATAACCTTGTGAGCCCAGTTGAGTTATATGGTACCAGGTCCCCGTTTGGGACAGTTTAGTTTGGCCACGACGGTGGCAGGTGTCACGAGGTGCCACAGAGGCCACCCAGGGCAGGACTCCGGGGGAGGATGATCGCCGGTGGTACGATGGGAGAGTCACGGGTCAGGCAGGTTTCGTTGGAGCAACGCTGGTCCACCCGAATGGGATCACGAGGTCAGGTGCTCCATGGTGTGGGTAAAGTGCGCAACCTCTGTAGAGTGTAAAATCTATTCGAATTGCCGTGTCCATGGTATTGGACAGTCCGTCCAGACCTCACTAGATGGTCAACCATAGTAGTGATAGTGATGGAAGAACTCGTCGTATGATCAGAAGTACTCGGTGGATCGTGAGTATTCTGAGGGTTGTGAGACAACCCGGAAGAGAGTAAGTTTGTCAGACTTGTGGTGCAGATGGTATCAGGTATATGATATGTCAGCCATGGGATGGCAATGAGATGAGTGGTCGGATGACCACATGATTGGGATTGGACTTGGAACAGATTCGGATTGGATCCTGAGATTATTCGGAGTACAAATTAAATATGCCTTACCTTACTGCATTTACTTCAGAAGTTATCTTGCTAGATAACCCTGCTTGTTAATCTTGACTGCTATGATGTTGTCTTGCCTTAATGTTGATGTTTGTTGTGAGCTTGCGAGTACATTCAAAGTACTCACCTGGCATGTCATGCCAGTTTGCAGGTCATGCCGTGATTGCTTGCTTGTCGAGGATCCTGAGTTTGCGATCTAGGACACGTGTTCTGGCCAGAGTCCCTGTGGAGTGGAGTCCATCACCATCGTCGTTGTTCCGCTGCCGAGAGAGTTACTCTGCTGTTAGCATAGAGCTACCCCGGGCAGGCGTAGTGTCGCCGTGCCGCTGTAATCCTTGTACCCTTTGTAACCATATCCATTGTAATAAAGAACTGATTTGTTCTATGCCAACAGTGTCGTATTCCAGAGGACTTGTCCCTGGGCTGGAATACGGGGCATTCCGGTTTACTCTGAGCTAGGGTGCCACAAGTTATAGATGTTTTTGGAGGAACTTTTATGCATTATTTTGAGTAGCAAATTTCACGCGGCCGCGGGTATATCAAATGCGGGGCCCATGCGTCATTGCCTTTCGGTTGAACCTACATCCATAATTTTTTGTACTACGTATATCTCCACTGGTCCCTGAACCCAAAATGCTGCCTCATTCCCGTAAAACCAAGCGGCCCACCCGTGTTAAGGCGTCAACTCGAACTCAATCCCTCTCCCGTTTACTATGCCATGGCCCCGCACGCCGTAGTACTCCTACAAACCCTACCCGCCGCATGCATCATCAGTTTTCTTCAAGAGGACGAGGGAGAAGCGGATTGATAGTGGAGGCTCCTACCCTAGGGTGCCATAGGTAGCTGCCGCACGCATCATTCTCTTTTCTTTATGCTCTTGTGCCCTAGAGTGAAATGATGGTTGCTTTGCCCCTCCAGCTTAATGCGGGAAAGGTGGGGCTTTGTGATTTGACCCCTCATCGCTCATTTACTACTACTGCGATGCTACGACCGGGGTGCCTCCAAGTCCAACTGCTGCTCCAAACTGTAATTTGGTGCATCACACATGGAACAAGACGATGGATGAGCCACATGTCGGCCAAAGGGGTCCTATTAAGTGTGTCGCCATTTCGTGTGCGGACTGACCCTGCTTGAGTTGCTACGCCAACACGACAGGAGCAGCCTACCACTTGGTTTTGCTCCTTGGTGAATCCCGACTATATTGATCTAAAAAGATACTACTCCCTCCGTCTCGGTTTATAAGGTGTGCACGTAGTTCTAGGTCATCCATTTGACTAACTAAATATGAGTTACTATGTCACAAAAGTATATCATTGGATTCTTAAGCGGATGTAGTTTCTAAACATATATTGTTCATCACATATATAGCTAGTTAAATTCTCAACCTAGAATGACGTGCATGCCCTGTAAACCGAGACGGAGGAAGTAGTAAAAATGAGATGATTTTACCTAGCGGTGGGCGGGGGAGCATGGCCTGTCATGCGGTCCCACGTGTCATGATGTACCAAGGCGATGCGCGTCCCTCTTGAGGCAGAACAATGGCAGAAGCAATACGTGGTTTTCTTTAAGGAGATGATGGCGAAGAGGATTCAGCGAACTGTGAAATAATGGTTGCTTCGTCCGTCTGGGAAGGTGCGGCATTGTGATTTGACGTCTCATTGCTCATTACTACTACTGGGGCGCTATGACTGGGGTGCGTCCCCCTGCTGTTTTGCACTGTTATTTGGTGCATGACACATCGACCGGTTGCTATATGTCCCACATGTCAGCGAGAGGAAGTACATAATTCATGAAAGTGAGCGTCTCCACTCTTTTAGTACGACGGAGGAGTACAAGACACGGCTTGGTTTTTGCTGCTTCACGCGATCCATCGATACAAATCCGGACTAAAAAAGGCGAGGGCGGGTCTTTTCCCATGCGGCAGGCAGGGGAGTTTGGCATAGTCTGTTCGAGGAAATGAGGCAGGAAGGGAAACAAGCAAATAAAGGTTGAGCGACTTAGTTTTGGGAAAATCTGATTTTACAGAGTACGTACCCACTATGGAGGTAGTACTACTTACTACTCCTCCTTTCCGGTTTATAGGGCTCATCTTAAAAAATTCATTTTTTTCATTTTATAAGTCTCAATTCTACTAGTAGTACCATCACATGTTTGGATTTTGAGGTGCATTAAATCACCCGATGCAAGCAGTATTAAGAGAAAACTCACCAATGCATGTAGAAGTTTGTGGAAATTTAGTGGTCATGCATGCATTTGTTGTAATTAATGCATCATTAAACATAACTTCTTGAGAAAAACGAGCGTACTAATTACTTGTGCAAACTACGAAATTAATTCCACCACTCACCGTCTACCTTGGTTGGAGAGATTTTGAAATTGAGCCATAAACCAGAAAGGAGGGAGTAGTAACATAGCCTAGGGTAGCTTGCTGCACCACGGACTCCAAGGAAATTGCTGTAGTACTACTCCTATGTACCACTATACTACTCCTACTACAAAAAGACATATATTTCAAACAATATGATAATCTCTCTAACCAAGGTAGGGACGAGGAGTAACGGAGGGAGTAGTAAAATTTTCTCCTCGTCCTGCGAGCCACCGTGCGCATGGGCGAGGGAGCAGGTGTAGGCGTAGTAAGCAAGCTTCTCCTCGTCCAGCGACTCTGCGAGCCACCACGCCCGTGGGCGGGGGAGACAGCGAACTAAGCAAGCTTCTTCTCGTTCTACGAGTTGATGAGACACATCAAAAGTAATATGTACAGAGCATCTCCAGTGTATGGAGCCTTGCCTCTAAGGTAGGCCCCACATGGTTTGCCTCTTATCAAATGAAAAAACCACAATGTATAGAGACTGTAACCAGCCTCTAAGGTGGGCCCTAGCAGAAATTTAAAAAGTATTGATTAGCAACACATTTGTCCAATCAGTACGATTTCTCTTGTACTCCTACTTTCTTATGCTTCCTAAGGCTGACAATTGGGACCAGATGGATTGTTGCATTGTTAGAGGCAGCCTCTAAGGTTAGACTCGATGCTAGCCAATTTTTTGTTAGAGGCAGTTCATGCAATGTATAGAGGCCTGCCTCTAAGAGGAGAGAGGGCTTAGAGGAAACAAAAAGCATACATTGTGGATGCCCTAAGTTCCTACTTTCCGGTCTATATGACTCAATTTAAAATCAACAATGCATCCATAATAGATGCTGAGTGGTGGAATAAGTTTGTTACATCCATAGTTCGCAAAAGTACTGAGCATGTGAGATGGTGAACGGAGGGAGTACGATACCATTAGTACTACAGTTCTTTTGGAAGGGTTGTAGTAGTCCCTCCCATTCACATGTTCACATTTCAAGCTTCAATAAAAATGTTGCATGCAAGGATTAAGAGAAACCTCATCAATGCATGTACTCCCTCAATCCATATAGGGTATAAAATGTGTTTTAGAGGCTAACTTTGACCACATGTTAGAGCAATAATATGACATCCAACTTACACAAATCTTACCATAAAATCTGTACGTGGTCATTATACTGCTAACACATGCATGCGTTGTAATTAGTACATAGATGCAGTAGTAAACACTGACTATCTAGTAGTACTAGTAGTACTCTACACTACTACTACTATGAGGCCATCCAACTGTGTCCCGGCAGAAGACCGCGGACACCGATTATTCTTTCATATTTAAATTTGTTTTCACACAGCAAAATATCCATGAAAACAACACATGGCAAAATTTCACGGTGAACGAGGGATTTGAATGTGCTGGGAGGGGTGGGGCTGGGAGGGGCTGTTTGGATCTTGCCCGGGGTAGCCAAAATATTGGCGACCCTTTTGTCCACCCATGCCTTTGCCACCAATGAACGAGGAAGAGCTTGGGTGCTCGTGCATCCTCCAGCGCACGCGTTGGAGACGAGCTCACACGAGCTGTGCTTTTTTTGTCCCACCACGCCGCCCGAGCCGGCCGCAGACCGATCGGCGACCCGCAAATTACGCCATCCAACCGTAGCCGCACACATTCTGATAGCAACTCAACCAACCGGATGAAATTCATGCAAACATGGCGATATTTCATATAAACAATGACGGAATTCATATAAAATACCGGATTTTCATACAAACATGACGGATTTCATTACATTCAAATCAACTAAGTGGTGCTAGTCCTGAACAACACAGGTATAATAATACCTAGCCTAAATGGTCACCCACCGATCCATTTGTCTTCCTCATGTCCGGCAGCACGATCACCGGACTGCTGGGAGCCCCGGAGGTATATGCTTCAGCGCAAAGGATGGCTCGCTTCCCCACCGCTCAACTAACATCGTTGGCTGATGCCCAAGATGGAGGCTGAAGGGGGCTTCTCCGCTTCCGTGGAGCCCATGCGGGGTCGATGAAGGTCCTCACAACAAAAGGATCCGGCAAGACACCTGCTGTGTACGCTGGCGATGCCTCGGCGGTGGCCTTCATGGGACCCAAGCGGCGACGGCCTCCCGTGTTCTACTTCTCTTTGATGATGGCGGCGGACGCGGAGGCGCTGGCCACCGACTCATCACTCTTTGCGCACCCGGCTTCTGTCTCTGCTTGCATGGCATGGCCGCAGGCATGGGAGTCTCGGCCATAGAAACGGGAGACGCGGTCGCAGACACGGGAGGCGCGGTACGAGGCGGCGGTGTGGACGGCAGCGATGATGCCCGTACTCCCCGCCATGCTGGCGTGGAGCAGCTCACCGCTCCTCATCGAGCTGGCCTGGAGCGGCGAGTTGCTGCACCGCGCGCCGGCTTGGGTCGGCAACTAGCTCCGTCGGGCGAGGGAAGGGAGGTGGATCAGCGAGCTGCATAGCTCGTATCCGACGGGCTCGGCGGGCCACCCAGCCGGCTTGGATGCCGGATAACTACTCTTCATAAGCCATTGTAAGAGTGGAGAAAATGGTGAAGGAGGAGATAGGGGAGCGGCGGAGGTGTGCGATTCTTGGCCGGCGTCTGGCCTCATTTAAATAGGAGATTAAATAGACGGTGGACGGGAGGCGCTCGGCAGGCGTTGCGTTTAATGCCGGCCCGGTCATAAACGGACGTGTGTCCAGAGTGGGTTTCTTGGCTTTCGCACGGGTTTCGTGGAGGCGTTTGAATGCGGCAAGGAGGCGTGTTCAGCCGGGCGTGCAGCGAGCGGCGCCCTCAACTCTGACGTACGTCACCGCGCCATTCTTCCACTGATGTGTGGGCTCGTTGGGTACCTGGCCTGCATGTCAGTGACCCAACGCAGGCAGCGCATGGCAGAGGAGCTTTTGGTGGGCCAGGGCGGTCAGAAGTGGGCATTTCATAAACCGATGATTGTTCATTGAGTGTGACATCATCTATTTCATGTAGATAATCCTACTATATAATGTAAGAGAATTTTAAAAATTTCATATATACGTTGATAGCCCGTTCGATACGTTCTGATTCATAAAGACCGCTGCAAACATCAACGTTCTGCTTATCACAGATAAGATTGATTAATACCCATAATAATCCATGTCCTTAACAAAGGGTGCATGCACGTATAGGTTGAGCATGTGTCTTGCGTCGTGTGCTATGTGCATGCAGGCGTGCAAGTGTTGCGTGCGTGCATCTGTATGTTTCAGTGTTGCATGCATGTGTGCGTGCGTGCGTGTGTTCGTGAGTGCATGTGTATGTGTCAGTGTTACACGCCTGCATGCGTGCGTGTGTTTGTGTGAGTGTTGCGTGCGTGCATGTGTACGTGTGGGGTGAGGCTACACGTCAGTCGATTGACTTTTTCATCTCTGGTCAGTCAATTTTCCAGCCGTTGGATACGAAATCAAGGGCCTGCAGTTCATCTTCAACCTCCACCCCCTAAGCCGCTAGCCACCACCGGCCGAACCGCCGGCCTCCGCCACCCGCGGCCGGCGGCGCTCCCGTGCCGCCTCGCCGCCCCGCCCTCCCCGAAACCACTCCCCACCGTCGGTCTGCCGCCGCCCCGTCCATCCCTCTAGGCCCCCCCTGCGCCGAGCTTTTTCTCCGGCGATCCCCACGCCACCACCCCACCACCGCGCCACCCCACCGTCGGTGACCACCGCCCCCACCCTGATCCCTAAGATAGATAGTGGGGTACCTCTCCGGTGAGCCCCCCTCCCCGCTGCGGGTGGTTCTTCCTTAACTCCGGCGAGCCTCCCCACCCCCTGAAAATCGACTGACCCAAAAGTCGATTCAGTCGACTGAAGTGTAACTAAATCGGTATGTGTGAGTATTGCATGCATGCATGCGGGCGTTGCGGGCGTGTTTGTGCGCATGTGTGATGAGTTTGTATTCACCAAAGTGGCTCGTGCGTGCGTGCAATTAAAACGGCCGGCTCAGCATATCATCACAAGGCGATCCTTGTCCGCTATGGTTAGGGTGCACGGGCTGCCAACCAGAGGTCTCACGACTTCGAATCCCCACTGACCACTAATTTATTACCATTTCTGTCTTTCATATACGCGCTGACGGGTGGGCCCTATGGTAATGTGCGCTGGTGAATGTGGACCGTTTGACTGGTTAATTGATCGTGTCATCAACAAATTACGGAGCTGTATGGTGAGCCAGTGACCGTATGATCACCATAAAATGTATTTTATTAACACAGTACAGACTCAAACTACCATTTCTTTCCTTCATATACACGCTAACAGGTGGGCCCCACAGTTAAGTGCGCTGATGGTGCAACACTAGTTGCGCCACATGGAACGTTTGACTGGTCAATTGATCATGTCATCAACAAATTACAGAGTTGTACAGGTGAGCCAGTGACCGTATAATCACAATATGTATTTTTTTAACATAGTACAGACGCAAGCGCTCATATATATGTGCAAACACTCACCGCTATAAGCGCACACACGCAGACCCTACCCCTATGAGCACCTTCGAGAAAGTGAGCCAGCATATGATCTTGAGATTAAGTCACCATAGGTGCCTCGTAGTCGAGGGGAATGTCTCCTCCCACTGAACGCACATCGCCAGAAAATACTGAAATTAATCCAGGATAAATGCGAGCACCAGGAATTTAACCCCTGGTGGGCTGGGGAAACCACTGTCCTCCTAACCATCCAACCACAGGTTGGTTAGCACCACAAAATGTATATGGTGACTGTGATGAGCTTATTCTGAAGTCCAGTGACCATATCGTGCTTTTGCTTCAAATACAATGACCGTAAGTGTCGTCAACAAAATACAGAGCACGCATCAAATACAATGTCCGTCAGTGTCATCAACAAAATACGGAGACGTATCATGATCTAGATACCTTATGATCACCACGAGAATGTATACGGTGACCATAATGAGTATATCCTGAAGTCCAGTGACCGTATACTGCTTTCACTTGAAATACAGTGACCGTCATGCGTGAATGTGTCAGGGGCATGCATACTTTTAGAGGGCCGAGAGATAGTTTGTGTGCATACGTGAAAGTGGTGTAGAAATAGGGAGTGTTCGGTGGAGATAAGGAGAGATATACCCTTCGTTTCTCTTTCCCGTGACTAATATTTTAGGAGAAAATATAAACATTCACAATGCAGAAAAAATATTATTTGATGCACACCATGCAATTAACTTTCATGTATAACATTGTACTATTGTATATGCTTATTTTCTTAGTGGCGGATTGCGTGTGGGGTGTGGTGGGCACATCATTTCTAGTTGTGGTGGGTCAACATGAGTTCTCATGGGTCGGTTCCATCCTGCGCCACATAGGTTGGACCGCGACGCATTATACGAAGACCCATGTGGAGGACTTGGCGTACAAGACGAAGCTACCAGAGTCGTGGAGGACTCTATCCCCACTGATGACAAGCCAACTATATATGATTTGTAACCCTAGGCCTCGAGTGTGTTATAGAAGCCCGGGGGATAGATCGTCGATAGTATACACACATGCACAATGCCTGGTATTCACGTGTACTTTGTACACATCCCTATCACAAATATATAGTACCAGGAGTAGGCTTTTTCCTCAACTGCAAGGGCCCGGACTTGGGTAAAACTTTGCCTCGTACTACCATCCAGCCTAACAGTCAGGGATATCCTACCGAATGATCGGATGGAATCATATCTGCCAACTACTAAGAGAGAGGTGTGTGGGGGGGGGGGGGGGGGAAATGTGTGCGAGAGAGGCCTAAAGATAATGTGCATGCGGGAAACACGTAGGCACATATATGTGCCTATAGAGGGCTAGTAGAGACCATGCGTGTGTATATATGCATGTGAGAGAAATAGTGTTTTCCAACTAAGATTAGTGAAAAGAGTGGTACATAGTAGTAAGAAAGAGAGAGGGAGATATATAGAGAGTGTGTGCGTGAGACACCCCGGGAGAGATTGTGAGCATGTGTGAGAGAGAAATGCCGATGTATATAAAGTGTGTGCACTTATGCGTTAGATAAAGAGATATATAGCGCGTGTGTGAGAACGGGCTGAGGCATAGTGCATCTATGTGTAAAAGGCGGTTCTACGCATTAAATTAAAATATAAATTGCATTATTATTTTTGGATGAGATCATGAATTTTGCAATTTACGTATGAACGAACATCGGTCTATCAGACACCCATACTCTATTGAATTCTAGCATGTGCATGTGTTTATTTCATATTATCAATCCATAGAGTGAGAGTGGTTTGAAATCCAGACAATGCATTGCTTTTGCAATTCATATATAAACATTAATTAGTGCACTCCATGTTGTTAGTGTGAAGCACTTTATACATTTGTCACTTACATGGATACATTCCAAATTGCTAGCTACGAAATAGAATACATGTTGAATTCAACATAAAGGGGGTTTCAAAGATTCGAATTCATAGGAAGTGCATTCATCTATTTGAATCTGAGATAATGGCATTTGTAAATCAGATCTAAAAGGGGGCATGAATCTTTGTTGTGCGTTTGAACATGCAATATATTCATACGCATGTCTAACTATTTTTTTGCAACCAAGGAGATTATATCTGGAACCATGCATGAACTGAGGTAAGTTGTATATTTTTTAATATATACTCATGTACAATGTATATTCCAATGTACCCCCTCCATTCCAAACTAATCATAGTTTTAGGATTTTCAAGAGTCAAGATTTGTGAAGTTTGACAAATCCTGAAAGTTCAATTCAAGAGAACCGAAAACGTTAATGCTTCTGCTCCCAAATATTGAATGAAGCACCAAATAAGCCTCTGGTCACCTGAAACCGCGCAAGACTAATGTTTGGTGGCAGGAAATTACTGTCCTGACTCTGGCCCGTGTAGCCTATCGGCCCGATGTCCAAAGGTCTAAACCGGGGTAGGTTTGTAACTTCACCAAGATGCCAGTCTCAACCGCCTCCGAGAAGCATTCATACGCCGTGGACGTCTAAACACCCATGCGCTCGGCCGAAATCTGTCCCGCCCACCATTTGGGACACCTGAGATTACTGTCCTATCCCCGACCCGCAATATGTCCGAAATTTTAGATGGGGGCAAAGTTAGTAACTTTCCCCAAATTTCAAACAAGCGCGTCCCAAACCGAAACATTGTTCCCCCATAGTTCCCCCCTCCCTTTGTTTCCCCATTCATACTCCGTGGGCGCCAAAATGCCCTCTCCACTAGGAACGAAACCCCAACCTCCTCCGTCCTCCACCCCATTGCCCCCAATCCACCGCCGCCCTCCTCCATCATGCCGAAGCCGGTACCCCGATGTTGTCGTCCAACGCAACCGCAACCGCAACGCCCTCAAAGACTTAGCAGCTAAAGCCGAGGCAGAGCTGCCTCCACGACACCGACGCCGACGTGCGCCGTACCAGAACCACTTCGACCATGCCGTCCTGCGCCT
Source organism: Thinopyrum elongatum (assembly GCA_011799875.1). NCBI lineage: Eukaryota > Viridiplantae > Streptophyta > Magnoliopsida > Poales > Poaceae > Thinopyrum > Thinopyrum elongatum. The sequence goes on from CM022300.1 coordinate 46,028,972, forward strand.
CACCACTGCCGCTCCACTGTCGCAACCGTCCACCGCACAGGAACTATTCCCGCTACACCGTCGTTCGCCTCCTCGGATTTGGTTCCCCGCCGCCGACAGACGGCCACCGCACCACACTCAACAACTTGGCCATGGGTTCGTCCAAGGCTCCACCATCCTCCACAACTTCTCGTTTCCAGCGAACCACAAGAAGATTGTTGGAAAAATAGAAGGAGGACACAACACTGCTAGCAGAAAGAGGTACTCCTCTTCCCTTGTTCGTGCAAATCTTACGTCTCTGCTCACACCGTATTCATCCCACGAAAGAAACTAGTTGAGCGCTTCTTACTGCATCTTCTTCGTGATACTAAATGCACAAGGTTTCCTCCCATTTACTATTTCACCTTGGCTAGAGGTCAGTAGCCCGCCTGGATTTCAATTCAGGGTCAGTTGATTCACAATTAAAAGAAGCAGCACCCGCTTAGGCGCGCGGAGCACCAAGTCCACCGGGGAAGCGGCGCATCGGTGTCTATCATATGGGTGTGGGGCGCAGGAGCTGCTTGCGCCCGATCTGGAGGTCGGCGGGGCTTGAAGGGATGGCCGGGGGGCGGTGCCAAGCACGGCGGTGCGGTGAGGTCGAGGGGAGGGCAGAGGCAGTGGACTGGGCCATTGGTTGCTGGTGTTTCGAGGAAGATCATCAACACTGACTGGCTGGAGGTAGATGAAGGCGATCTGCCCGTTCTTTGTACATCGGATGGTGCAGAAAAAATGGACTGGCCTATTTGTTTTCAATCGACTGTTATTTTCATAGGACCACACCTTGTGGTGTGCTGGAGGAGCATCTGCATTTCCCAGCCATCCCTGTCCTCATATTTCAAAATCCTAGAATCTAGTAATTTTGTGTGCCATGCATGTTGTAGAGCTATCATATGTCTCCCGTCATTTATTTCTCACCGACCTGCTATCTGTTACTTTTACACTATACTAATTGTGCACACCCTTCACCCATACTCACACTATTTTTTTTATGCATGGGTATTTCAGACTCTGACGCAGTGTTGATGAATACACAAAAGAAAAGACAGAAGTCGCTCCAGTGTAATTCAAAGATAAGCACTAAGCGTTTCAGCGCTCTAAAGGGTGTAGTGTCAGCAGATGGAGACAGTAAACATAGCTCTGCGGTCGATGATCTCAATTGCAACACACAACCATCCCAGGTGCTTGCTTTAACTTTCGCGCTATCAAATGTGGTTGCATGTTGCATATGGTGTCTAGCTTGTATTGCTTCCAATTTGGTTAAATTGCATCTGCTTACTTTACACATTATACCTTTGATAATGACATGCCTTCCTGTTTTTGATACATACTACATATGTCTATTAACCATGTTTGTACATCAAACTAATGCTCTTTTGTATCCCTCATCAATCACTTATGATGAGACACTCACCCGAGTGGGTTACTGTGAGACGAGCTACTCATTTAAAGAGTGCAGTGTCATCCTCCCCACATGATTCTCAAGAAACAGCAAGGCTAAATGAAGATAGTCAACATAGCTCTCTAGTTGATGACCGCAATTCCCCTACACCAACATCGCAGGTGCTTGCTCTTACTTGGCAATGTGATATGTGGCTGCATGTTGCATATGGTGTCTACCTTGTAATGCTTCTAATTAGGGTAAATTGCATCTGCTTAGTTAACACATTATACCTGTGAATATGACATGCCTTCCTGTTTTTGGTACATACTGCGTCTTTCTATTAACCATGTTCTTACACCAAACTACTTTTCTTGTGTATCCCTCATCAATCACTTCTTACGAGACACCTTCAAGTTGACAGTGTAATATTGGTTGCATCTTGCATATCATTTCAAACATGTATTGCCTCTAATTTGTTGAAGTGCCACTTATAATGAGACACATCTAACTTGGTAGAGTGATTTTGGTTGGATCTTTCATATGGTGTCTAGATTGCATTGCTTCCAATTTGTTGAAATGCCTTCTACTTAGCGTTTTCCATAAATATGGTTGCCTTACATAAAAGTTGTGTTCGTCAGTATCATGCATCAACAAATTTGGAAGTGCGAATTTCATTCCTTTTTCTTGTGTGTTTACTTGACAAGGCAAAATCTAAAAGGACGAAGGCACGGAATGATGGTGGTCCTCTGGAGCAACCAAAATAGATGATCTCTGCAGATTCTCCTGCTACTCCTAGTGTAGTGCAAGTTCCAAATCTCATCTTCCCTACTCCACAACCCCAGGTGCTTGCTCTAACATGGCAGTATGATATCTGGTTGCAAGTTGCATATGGTGCCTAGCTTGTATTGCTCCTAATTTGTTAAATTGCATCTCCTTAGCTTACACATTATACATGTGAATATAACACGCCTTCCTGTTTTTGGTACATACTACATCTACCTATCACACCATGTTCTTACATCAAACTACTGTTCTTGTGTATCCTGCATCTATCACTTATGATGAGACAGTCATGCCCGTGGGTTAGTATGAGATGCGCTACTCTTATAAAGAGTGCAGTTTCATCCTCCCCACATGATTCTCAAGAAACAGCAAGCCTAAATGAAGATACTGAACGTAGCTCTATACTTGAAGACCGCATTTCCCCTACACCAACATCGCAGGTGCTTGCTCTAACTTTGGTGTGTGATATGTGGTTGCATGTTGCATACGGTGTCTAGCTTGTAATGCTTCTAATTAGGGTAAATTTCATCTGCTTAGTTAACACATTATACCTGTGAATATGACATGCCTTCCTGTTTTTGGTACATACTACATCTTTCTATTAACCATGTTCTAACACCAAACTACTTTTCTTATGTATCCCTCATCAATCACTTCTGACGAGACACCTTCAAGTTGACAGTGTAATATTGGTTGCATCTTGCATATCATTTCAAACATGTACTGCGTCTAATTTGTTGAAGTGCCCTTATAATGAGACACATCTAACTTGGTAGAGTGATTTTGGTTGGATCTTTCATATGGTGTCTAGATTGCATTGCTTCCAATTTGTTGAAATGCATTCTACTTAGCGTTTTTCGTAAATATGGTTGCGTTACATAAAAGTTGTGTTCGTCAGTATCATGCATCAACAAATTTGGAAGTGCGAATTTCATTCGTTTTTCTTGTGTGTTTACTTGACAAGGCAAAAACTAAAAGGACAAAGGCACGGAATGATGGTGGTCCTCTGGAGCAACCGAAACAGATGATCTCTGCAGATTCTCCTGCTACTCCTACTGTAGTGCAAGTTCCAAATCTCATCTTCCCTACTCCACAACCCCAGGTGCTTGCTCTAACATGGCAGTGTGATATCTGGTTGCAAGTTGCATATGGTGCCTAGCTTGTATTGCTCCTAATTTGTTAAATTGCATCTCCTTAGCTTACACATTATACATGTGAATATAACACGCCTTCCTGTTTTTGGTACATACTACATCTGCCTATCACACCATGTTCTTACATCATACTACTGTTCTTGTGTATCCTGCATCTATCACTTATGATGAGACAGTCATGCCCGTGGGTTAGTATGAGATGCGCTACTCTTATAAAGAGTGCAGTTTCATCCTCCCCACATGATTCTCAAGAAATAGCAAGCCTAAATGAAGATATTGAACGTACCTCTATACTTGAAGACCGCATTTCCCCTACACCACCATCGCAGGTGCTTGCTCTAACTTTGCTGTGTGATATCTGGTTGCATGTTGCATACGGTGTCTAGCTTGTAATGCTTCTAATTAGGGTAAATTGCATCTGCTTAGTTAACACATTATACCTGTGAATATGACATGCCTTCCTGTTTTTGGTACATACTACATCTTTCTATTTACCAAGTTCTAACACCAAACTACTTTTCTTGTGTATCCCTCATCAATCACTTCTGACGAGACACCTTCAAGTTGATAGTGTAATATTGGTTGCATCTTGCATATCATTTCAAACATGTATTGCGTCTAATTTGTTGAAGTGCCCTTATAATGAGACACATCTAACTTGGTAGAGTGATTTTGGTTGGATCTTTCATATGGTGTCTAGATTGCATTGCTTCCAATTTGTTGAAATGCATTCTACTTAGCGTTTTTCGTAAATATGGTTGCGTTACATAAAAGTTGTGTTTGTCAGTATCATGCATCAACAAATTTGGAAGTGCGAATTTCATTCGTTTTTCTTGTGTGTTTACTTGACAAGGCAAAATCTAAAAGGACGAAGGCACGAAATGATGGTGGTCCTCTGGAGCAACCAAAATAGATGATCTCTGCAGATTCTCCTGCTACTCCTACTGTAGTGCAAGTTCCAAATCTCATCTTCCCTACTCCACAACCCCAGGTGCTTGCTCTAACATGGCAGTGTGATATCTGGTTGCAAGTTGCATATGGTGCCTAGCTTGTATTGCTCCTAATTTGTTAAATTGCATCTCCTTAGCTTACACATTATACATGTGAATATAACACGCCTTCCTGTTTTTGGTACATACTACATCTGCCTATCACACCATGTTCTTACATCAAACTACTGTTCTTGTGTATCCTGCATCTATCACTTATGATGAGACAGTCATGCCCGTGGGTTAGTATGAGATGCGCTACTCTTATAAAGAGTGCAGTTTCATCCTCCCCACATGATTCTCAAGAAACAGCAAGCCTAAATGAAGATATTGAACGTAGCTCTATACTTGAAGACCGCATTTCCCCTACACCACCATCGCAGGTGCTTGCTCTAACTTTGCTGTGTGATATGTGGTTGCATGTTGCATACGGTGTCTAGCTTGTAATGCTTCTAATTAGGGTAAATTGCATCTGCTTAGTTAACACATTATACCTGTGAATATGACATGCCTTCCTGTTTTTGGTACATACTACATCTTTCTATTAACCATGTTCTAACACCAAACTACTTTTCTTGTGTATCCCTCATCAATCACTTCTGACGAGACACCTTCAAGTTGACAGTGTAATATTGGTTGCATCTTGCATATCATTTCAAACATGTATTGCGCCTAATTAGTTGAAGTGCCCTTATAATGAGACACATCTAACTTAGTAGAGTGATTTTGGTTGCATCTTTCATATGGTGTCTAGATTGCATTGCTTCCAATTTGTTGAAATGCCTTCTACTTGGCGTTTTTCGTACATATTCCATCCTCCTACAATGTGGTTGCCTTACATAAAAGTTGTGTTCGTCAGTATCATGCATCAGCAAATTTGGAAGTGCGAATTTCATTCCTTTTTCTTGTATGTTTACTTGACAAGGCAAAATCTAAAAGGACGAAGGCACGGAATGATGGTGGTCCTCTGGAGCAACCGAAACAGATGATCTCTGCAGATTCTCCTGCTACTCCTACTGCAGTGCAAGTTCCAAATCTCATCTCCCCTACTCCACAACCCCAGGTGCTTGCTCTAACATGGCAGTGTGATATCTGGTTGCATGTTGCATATGGTGCCTAGCTTGTATTCCTCCTAATTTGTTAAATTGCATCTCCTTAGCTTACACATTATACATGTGAATATGACACGCCTTCCTGTTTTTGGTACATACTACATCTACCTATCACAGCATGTTCTTACATCAAACTACTGTTCTTGTGTATCCTGCATCTATCACTTATGATGAGACAGTCACGCCCGTGGGTTAGTATGAGACGCGCTACTCTTATAAAGAGTGCAGTTTCATCCTCCCCACATGATTCTCAAGAAATAGCAAGCCTAAATGAAGATATTGAACGTAGCTCTATACTTGAAGACCGCATTTCCCCTACACCACCATCGCAGGTGCTTGCTCTAACTTCGCAGTGTGATATGTGGTTGCATGTTGCATACGGTGTCTAGCTTGTAATGCTTCTAATTAGGGTAAATTGCATCTGTTTAGGTTACACATTATACCTGTGAATATGACATGCCTTCCTATTTTTGGTACATACTACATCTATCTGTTAACCATGTTCTTACATGAAACTACCTCTCTTCTGTATCCTGCATCAATCACTTATGATGAGACACCTTTATTCGTTGCATATTGCATATTATTTCTAGCCTGTTGCCATGTATTGCTTCTAATTTGGTCAAATACATTTATGAGGCCACCCTTTTAATTTGGCAGAGCGATATTGGTTTCATCTTTCATATGGTTTCTAGCTTGCATTGCTTCTAACTAGTTCAAACATCTTATGCTTAGTTTACACTTTTTACATCATACATGTCAACATGTCATGTCATCCTGTTTTTCATACATATTCCATCCTCCTATCATGCGGCTGCCTTACATGAAAGTAGTGTTCGTCAGTATCATGCATCAATGAGTTCTAAAAAGCAAATTTTCTTCCTTTTTCTTGTGGGTTTGACTTGACAAGGCAAAATCAAAAAAGAGGAAGGAAAAGAATAAGGAAGACAATGATGGTGGTCCTCTGCAGCAATGTAAACGGAGCATCTGTACGGATTCTCCTCGTACTGCTAGTGCATTACAAGTTCCAAGTCTCCGCTCCCCTACTCCACCATCCAAGGTGCTTGCTCTAACTTGGCAGTGTGATATCTGGTTGCATGTTGCATATGGTGTCTAGCTTGTATTGCTTCTAATTAGTGTAAACTGCATCTGCTTAGCTTACACATGATACGTGTGAATATGACACGCCTTCCTGTTTTTGGTACATACTATATCTATCTATCACACCATGTTCTTACATGAAACTACTCTTCTTGTGTATCCTGCATCAGTCACTTATGATGGGACACCTTTAAGTTGGCAGTGTGATATTGGTTTGCATCTTGAATATGATTTCAAGCATGTAGTGCTTCTAGTTGGATGAACGCCACCTATGACGAGACCGTTTTAACTTGGCAGAGTGATATTGATTGCACGTTCCATATGGTGTCTAGCTTGCAGTGCTTCTAATTTGTTGAAGTGCTTTCTTCTTAGTTACCACATCATAGGTGTGAATATGTCAAGCCGTCCAGTTTTTCGTACATATTCCATCCTCGTATCATGGCTTTGCCTTTCACCAGAGTAGTGTTCATTAGTATCATGCATGAATGAGTTCTGAAGAGCGAATTTCATTCCTTTTTCTTGTCGGTTTGACCTCACAATGCAAAATCAATAAAGCGGAAGGAAATTGGTAAGGCATTGGATGATGGTGGTCCTTCCGAGCAACTGAAATAGAGGGTCTCTACAAATTCTACTCTGCCATGCTCCCAACAAGATTCGCAAGACAACGCAAGGCTAGGCAGTCAACGTAGTTGTGTAGATGATGAGCACATCTCCCCTACTCCACCATCACAGGTGTTTGCTCTAACTTGGCACTATTATATGTGGTTGCATGTTGCGTATTATGTCTAGCTTGTATTGCTTCTAACTTTGTTGAATTGCATCTGCCTACTTTACACATAATGCATGTGAATATGACACGTGTTCCTGTTTCTAGAACATACTATATCTGATCACACCATGTTCTTACATCAGACTACTGTTCTTGCATATCCCGCATCAGTCACTTATGATAAGGCACCTTTAAGTGGCCACTGTGATTTTGGTTGCGTCATGCATATGATTTCTAGCATGTACTGCTTCTAATTTGTTGAAACGCCAGACAGTTTGAACTTGGCAGAGTGATATTGGTTGCATCTTTCATATGGTGTCTAGCTTGCAGTGCTTCTAATTTGTTGAAATGCCTTCTGCTTAGTTACCACATCATAGGTGTGAATATGTCATGCCGTCCTGTTTTTTGTACATATTCCATCCTCGTATCATGTGTTTGCCTTTCATCCGAGTAGTGTTCGTCAGTATCATGCATGAATGTGTTCTAAAGAGCGAATTTTATTCCTTTTTCTTATCGGTTTGACTTCATAATGCAAAATCAATACAGCTGAAGGAAATTAGTACGGCAGTGGATGATGGTGGTCCTTCGGAGCAACTCAAACAGAGGGTCTCTACAGATTCTACTCCGCCATCCTCCCAACAAGATTCGCAAGACAACACAAGGCTGGATGGTCAACGTAGCTGTGTAGATGATGAGCACATCTCCCCTACTCCACCATCACAGGTGCTTGCTCTAACTTGGAACTGTTATATGTGGTTGCGTGTTCCGTATGATGTCTAGTTTGTATTGCTTCTAATTTTGTTGAATTGCATCTGCATAGCTTACAACTTATACCCGCAACAATCACTTACCCATAAGACACATTTACTTGGGAGTGTGATGTAGGTTGCATCTTGCATTGTCTTCTAGCTTGTACTGCTTCTAATTTCTTGAAATGGCACTTACAATGAGACACTTTTTACCTGATAGAGTGATATTGGTTGCATGTTCATATGGTGCCTAGCTTTCATTTCTTCTAATTATGTTGAAATGCCTTCTGCTTACTGTTTTTCATACATGTTCCATCCTCCTATCGTACGTGTGAATATGTAATGTTGTCTTTTTTTGTATATATTCCATCCTCCTATCTTGCGCTTGCCTTACATCATAGTAGTGTTCGTCTGTATCATGCATCAACTAGTTATGCAGAGCTAATTTTATTCATCTTCTTGTGGTTTTGACTTCATAAGGCAATGTCAGAAAAGAGGAAGGAAAAGAGTCAGTTAGGGGATGTTGGTGGTCGTCCAGACCGACCGAAACAGAGACTCTCTAGATTTGCCACTGCTACTGCTAATGCAGTTGAAGTCCCAAGTCTATTCCCGTACTCCATCATTGTAGGTGCTTTCTCTAAGTTGACAGTGTGATAATTGGTTTCATGTTGCATATGTTGTCTAGCCTGTATTTCTTCTATTTTGATTAAATCGCACCTGCTGAGTATATACGTTATACATGTGCATATGACATGCTTTTCTGTGTCTAGAATACACTGCATCTATCTATCATACCATGTTCTTTCATCAAAGTACTGCTGTTGTGTATCCCGCATCAGTCACTCATGATTGGACGCTTTTAACATGGTAGTTTGATAGTGGTTGCATCTTGCATTGATTTCTAGGTTGTACTGCTTCTAATTTTTCAAAATGCCACTTATGACAAGACACTTTTAACTTGGCAGAGTGATATTGGTTGCATCTTTCATATGGTGTCTAGCTTGCATTACTTCTATTTTCTTGAAAATCCTTCTCCTTAGTTTACACATCGTAGCTGTGAATATGTCACGCTGTCCTATTTTTCTTACATATTCCATCCTCATACGATTGTCTTACATCAAAGTATTGCTTGTCTGTATCATGCATCAATGAGTTCTGAAGAGCGATTTTATTCTTTTGTGTTGTGGGTACGGCTTGACATGGCAAAGTCAAAAAAGAGCAAGGAAAATAATATAGTAGGGAATGGTGTTACTCGTCGGGTGCAATGGAAAAGGATCTGCCCTTGAGATTCTGCTGGTACTTATAGTGCAGTAGAACGTCCAAGTCCACTGGCTAAATCTACAAACACAGTATCACCTGCTTCACCAGCTGCAGCATCCGCTTCAACTATACCGACATCTCAATGAGTTACTTGTTTGTTTGCTCCGCAACTGGCCAGTTCCCAAGCTGCCTTCACACCTAACACTACTTCTGAACACTGCTGACACAATAGGACTTGGCAAGATCAGATGAACCTCATGAGCATCAACACCAAGACGGTACCTGACCGAGTCAAGTTTAGTTGCATGCTCCTTTATATGTACTCTCATAGTTTGATGTGCACTAACACTTTCCATATTCATTATTGAACTAGCACCACGGTGCAAGCGGAAACAGACATCAGGGATAATGCTTGATAGATTAACAAAATCTAAAGGAGGAAGAATGGAGATCCATTTTGATGCAGGTTTAAAAAGGCCATGTGATGCTACAGAGTCAGCCAAGTTAGTATCAGAGGCAGCCGTTGTCGTTAGGTGTCATGCACATATCCTCCCAACATGGATCCAGTACAGGAATGAGAAAGACGATACCGAGTTTAACACCTTCCTTGACCATTTATCCGTAAGTAATGTTATTCATCGCAATTTGTAATATTGTCTTGCTCTGTCCCATACTTTCTAGCTTCCTCCTAATAAGACTCACATTGTTTTTTCAACAGATGAGGTTCAAGTTGGATCCGAAAGATGATGCAACTAAACAAGCATGCACTCATGTTTTTCAGTCTGCTCTGCGACAGTATCGGTATCACCTTAGAAAAACTCACTTTGAAGACAAGGCTAACAATGAAATCGCCCAAACATCTCTAGTGGAATATATTACAGATGAAGACTGGACAGCCCTTGTTAAACACTGGTCTGATCCAAAGTATCAGGTAGGGTATATGTATTTGATCAGATCACATATTGAACTTGTATTTACGTATGTGCCTTACAAGTGTATCTTCATCTAGGCTAACTGTTTGAAGAACAAGACCAATCGTTCTAAAGTGAAATTCCAATAGACAACAGGATCTCATAGCTATATTGCACACTACGAGGCTCTTGTAAATAGCTGCTACTTCCTTCTTTTTTCTGTGCCATATTATCGTATCTATATTGACTTTTTCCAAATACAGAGGAAAGCCCGTGCAGACCAAAAAGAACCTGAACCGAATGCAGTGCAAATCTTCAAGGATTGCCACACCAGCAAGATGAAGGGCATGAGCACACCAGTTCAAGCCACTGTTGTAAGTCCTTACTCATCCTGCCTTCGAACTGCTTGTTAATATGACGTGTTCATTTAACTGCTTGGTTTGCAGCCAATGTCAGTTACTCTATTCACTTTTATACACAGTTGTCTTAACATATCATTTCACCTTACACAGTTTAAAAGAGATGAAGGATATTCTTTTGGTCTTGATCTGTAATCTAGTTGTGATGTTCACGTGCCCACACAATGATATAATAGCCTGTTTGTTTTATATCTGTTTGCCCATGATATGAATGATGTCATACTATGTTCATCCTACTTTAAACCATGTCTCTTTATCCTTACATGTCAACGAATGTGAGGAAATAGACAATACTGTAGGCATGCTACATGGACATATGTTCCGAAAGTGATTTTATTATGTAGTTGGCACTACAATACATGCTAATGTATTACAGTAGTTCACCAAAAATAAGTTATGTATAAACGTGAAACCTACTTTGTTTGTTTTTGTCTCATTAGTAACTTATCTGGTACACTAATCTACAAGTACAAACTTTCAGCAAGCTATGGAGCAAATGATTGAACAGCCACAACCACCTGAAGGTGACGAGGCTACCACAGGCACAATGTCACCTCTTGCTGCAGTGCGTCAGTATCTCTCCACTAACAGTGCAAAAAGCACGTTCCTGCGTAATTCTGGGTTGGTTGTCAAAGTAACCTCGTCCAAATCACCTACTGAACAAAATCTTCTGGCTAGACAGAGTGATATATCTATGCTCCAGACACAAGTCCAATCCCTAATGGACGTTGTTTCGGAAACAAGAATAGTGGTTGACAAATGTCGTCAAGATATGAATGGTTTTGAAACTAGACTATCAGACATTTGCTTCATTGTTCAAGAGCAATGGCGGAAAAAAGGGGATGATCATGCTGCTCCATCAGATTCTACAGCCTGAAACATTAGCACTCAGGACAAATGATCTATGCTTCTATACATCTGATGGTGCTTTTATCTGCAAGGACTGTAAACTTTATGCCAATAGGCCTTTTGTTGTATGGCTGGAATTTATTTTGTTTTGATACAACATTTATCGTGCTACCAAAGACTGTATAAATTATGACGCTATTTTTGTATAGTGTAGGTTTATCTTAGTAATGTATTCGGCCGAAAGCTTCGTAGGAGCCCAATGTGCCAACATTCGTTAGGCCCATTCGATTATGGGCCGTAATTTGCATGCAGCCCACTAAAAATATCTAGGCCTAAATCAGCATAAGCTTTCATATTTTTGGTAGGCCTGTGCCCCTAGTGGGCCTTTAACAGGCCTAAACATAATTTGGGCCCTCAGTAACAATAGGCCATTAACATGTGTAAATATCTCAAGCCCATAAATAACATGGGCCTTTAATAGGCCGAAAGTGAGATTGGGCCCTGATTGTGCCAAATAACCCACTGGTCATTAGCAGGCCGAAATGTATCTCAGCTCGTGGTGGCCCATTTACAATGCGGATCGTTCACAGACCGAAATTCAAATGGGCCGTAAATGCGCCGACCTACTACACGGGCCTTTAACAGGCCGGAAGTTCGGTCAGGCTTGATTAGTATCAGTTTTATATGGGCCATTAATAGGCCCGATGTGACGTTGGGCCACATATGGCCCATGGATTTCGTCCGACGTTACTAGGCCAAAAATCAAAACAGGCTGGAAGTGGCCCAAATCTACAGTGGGCCTCTAACAGGCTGAATGTCAGACATGGCCGAATATGACCCAAATCCTTCACGGTCGTTTATGGGCCGAAAGTTTCAATGGCCAAAAAATGGGCCCAAATGAAGCAGGACCTTTAACAGGCAGGAAACACACCGGGCCGTAATTCGGCCCAAATACTTAGCGGACTGTTAATGGGCCAGAAGTGACCATGGGCCGCCATGATGACAAGTTTAGAACGGGCCGTTGACGGGCCGATTTGATAATAGTTGTACGGGCCTTAACTTCGAATGGGCCATCTGCAAGCAGGTCATTAATGGGCTAGTGTCAGTGTCAAAACCGGCCGATCTCGGGTAGGGGGTACCGAACTGTGCATCTGAGGATCAAAGGTAACAAGGGACAAAGGGAACACAATGTTTACCCAGGTTTGGGCCCTCTTAATGGAGGTAAAACCCTACGTCCTGCTTGATTGTATTTGATGAGTATGGGGCTTACAAGAGTTGATCTACCTCGAGATCGTAATGGCTAAACCCTAGCTGTCTAGCCTATGAGAATTCTGATCTACCTCCACGGACCAAACCCTCCGGTTTAAATAGGCACCGGAGGGGGCTAGGGTTGTACAGAGTCGGTTTACAGAGGAAGGAAACTATACATCCAGACACCAAACTTGCCATCCACGTAAAGGGAAGTCCCACCCGGACACGAGGAAAGGTTTTCTGCCTTGTATCTTCACGGCCCATCAGTTCGGCCCATGTCACATAGCCCGGCCACCCGAGGACCCCTTAATCCAGGACTCCCTCAATAGCCCCTGAACCAGTCTTCAATGACGATATGTTCGGTGCGCAGATTGTCTTCGGCATTGCAAGGCGGGTTACTCCTCTGAATACTCCAAAGCAATCTTCTGAATAAAAGAACTGTATCCGGCTCTACATGACAGTCACAACCCTCAACCATGAAGGTAAGATACTTAGTCAAAGTAATGTCCATCAACTGACAACTTTTTCGGCGAAACATCACATCTAGCCTCTTTATCATTTCGAACCGTTTTTCGGCCTCCCGCTTCGTATTTTGAGACACGGCCTCTATCGACACGTCTCGTCAAAGCGGAGATCGTGCCCACTTATTGCGGGATCCTCATCAATACGGGTTTGGGTAGTCCAACCGTGCCATTCGCACGACCCCTCGGGAACAGGCGAGTTTTAAGGCTTGAGGGGGGGGGGGGGCGCTTGATATTTACTGCCTATATAAGTGGATAAAGATCCATCTTTTCACCCCACGCCTTCTTCCTTCTCCTGCTTCCCTATTCTCAAGCTCCAGCGCCCAAGCTTCAATTCATCTCACCGCTGCCAACCTCTCCAGTCATGTCCGGATCTGGCTCGAAGGGCAAGTGGGAGGCCTCCTCCGTCACGGAGAAGGACCTCAAGGAGCTCCGGGGGGCGGGATATCTGCCCGCCGAGATCGCGCACAGGCTCCCTGCCAAGGATCAAGTCATACCCACTCCAGAGCCCGGCGAAAGGGTTGTATTCATCCCCCATTTCCTCCGCGGACTAGGGTTTCCCCTCCACCCCTTTGTCCACGGCCTCATGTTCTACTACGGGCTAGATTTCCATGATCTATCCCCAAATTCTTTCCTCCACATCTCGGCGTTTATCGTCGTGTGCGAGGCGCTACTCCGCATCCACCCACACTTCGGCCTATGGCTAAAAGTCTTCAATGTGAAGCCGAAGGTGGTTGACGGGCAACATGCGGAGTGCAGCAGTGCCATGGTGAGTAAGCTCCCCAACACAACCTGGCCTAAAGGGGCCTTTGTGGAGACCGTCAAGGTGTGGCGCAGGAGTGGTTCTATATCACCGAACCTCACGGCGCCAGGTGGGCGGCCACTCCTGAGTTCAGATCCAGACACCCTATGCGGCTCGCGTCATGGACCAACAAGGGTCTGGACTGGGGGTCGACCACGGATGTGATGACGCTACAAAAGCGCATAAAAAACATGGTAAGCAAGAATACCAGTCTCACTGTGGTGATTCAGGTCATGCTCTTCCGCCGGATCCTCCCCTACCAACTCCGGCCTCTCCATATGTGGGAGTTCAATCCGGAAGGTCCCCGGACCCTGCAGCGCTTCTTCGGTACAACGCACGAAGAGATCTGGAAGCTGCTCTTCAAGGCCCAGAAGACGTGGCCGAAGAAGACCGAAGACATCGGCCTCGATAGCGAGAATCCGGCCACTCCTGTGAGTATTTTAGTTCCAAACACAATTTTCGGTAAATAAATCAAAGGTTATACTGAGATTTCCATTCTTTCATTCAGGGCTGGACAGCGAAGGCGGAGCGGATCAAGTGTCCGGCTCCACTACCTGAAGACCCAGCCAATCCTCTTCTAACGAGGATGCTGGTTCCGGTGCCGTATCATGCGCCGGAGAAGAAGGCCAAGAAGAAGGACAAGGAGGCCAAGGGCGGCCTCCGCCATAAAGGTACTTCGGACGCAGTGTCCGAAGAAACTGAAGCCCACTCCTCCCATGAGGGGGATGAATATGAAGAGGAGGAGGAGACGGAAAGTGGCTCTCCCCTAAAGGGGGGAAAGAAGAAAAGGGCCGCCTCCGAAGACCTGGAGGAGGGGGCGTCCAAGAGGGAGAAGATAACCCTCTCGGACGGTTCGGATACGGACGCCGAACACACCCCCAAGAGGTGCCCCAGGGAAAAACCCCTGGCCGAATCGTAAGTGTCGAAAAGGATACTTAGCAAATATTCGGTCTGTTAAGGTTGTAATATAACATATCATATTGTGTGTTTCAGCCCAGCCCGCGACCTCCCCCAACCATCGTTGTCTGAAGGGAGTTCTCTGCTGCCCGAGATGGCAGAGAGCGAGACGCCACCGCGAGCCCCTTTGCCAATCACTATGGGTGACACCGAGGTGTTGTCCCGAAGGACCTCTCCTGGCCACGGAGGGGCGAGCGAGGCTGCCGAGAAGGCGCCCGAGGATAATACCTCGGCTACTGAAGACATGGAGGGGGCGACCCCCATGGCGATCGATGGCGGGGGTCCTGAGCAATTGGGCCCCCAGTCGGACATCATTCCGGAGACCAATGTGGCCCCGGAGTCAGGTGAGCAGCCCCCTTCAAAGGAGGGGGGAGCATCAGCTCCGACGGCGGCCTCCACTAATCCGGAGGCGCCGAATACCTTCGTGGAAGCACTACGACATGCTGCCATCGTGGAGGAGCACCGCACCCTAATGGGTGTGGTGGTTGATAAGATTCAGTCCGCTAAGAGCGGGCTGAACGAAGCCTTCACCAGCCTGCTAACAGGCTTCGAGGTATGCGACATAATGCTCTAGACGCTTTTTATAAAGGGACAGACCTGTGCATAGATAGTAGCCCCTGAGACTCCGTCTGGTTTTGAAAAAGCCGGACAGAGGGTCATATAGTATTCGGAAGAGGTGACGTACTTTTATATTGCATAACAGGCTTCCTTGTTGGTGGCAACCGCCCAGGCCGCTGAAGTTTCTGATCTCAAGCGGAGGCTACAGCTGGCTGATGATGATATCGACCGCATGAACAAGCGGTTCGATGAGGCGCAAGGTATGTTTGAAATATCGCTCACATGAATGAATTGATATGCAAATTTTGAGTTTAAACTCGTGCGCTGCTATGTGTATGATTGTAGGCAGCGCGGCCGAGGTCGAGACCCTCAAGAGTGCCCTTGCCCAAGCCAAGGAGGAGGCGAAGGCGAGCAAAGTGGCCGTAGACAAAGCGGCTGCAGATTTAAAGTCCGAATAGGTCGCCCGCCGCCAGTGCGAGGAGAGGGTGACCGAAGTGGAGCAAGAGCTCAAGGACGCCGCCGGCAAGTGTGAGTCCTTGGAGGAGAAGAATAAGGCCCAGGCGGACGAAGTCGCCAAGGCACTCCAAGAGGCGAAGGAGGCGAGGACCGAGTCCCGGGCAGCTCGCGAGGAAATCCATCAGTCCGAACAGATAGCGGCTGGTAAGGCCATTCTTTTGAGGACTATATTTGGTGGTCAAAGATATGCCTTGCTCACTCGACTGTGGAGTTCTCCAGACGCATTTGCGGATCTTTCGAAGAGTGCCGCTGATGCCGCGCAGTTCTTCCAGGCCCAGGAGGGGCACACGACAGAGAAGCTCTTCTGGTCACAGTTCGCGGCGTCGGAGCTTCTGGCGCTATTGAACAACCACATGATGCAACTGGCAGAGCTGCACAGGATGTTCGGATTGGCCATGAAGGACGTCATAGTCCGGCTGTGGCCAACCGAACCCATTCCTAGCAGCTACTTCGGCCTGGTGCAGTGACTTGCCGATGCGCTGCCCCGGATTGAAGCTGTCAAGTGCTCGGCATGCATAGAAGGTGCGCGGATGGCCTTTGCCCGTGTCAAGATGCACTGGGCAAAGATGAAGGCCGCCGTCGTGGCGGCCGAGGGCCCACCCGAAGGCAAGGACCACCGCAAGCCAGAGCGGTATTTTGAAGACGTCCTTGAGGGTGCCCGATTAATAGAGGGCCAATGCTCAAAGGATATCATATTTGAGTGAATGTATCCGAGCTACCCAGACGTTGTTTTATAAATCAAGGCTTTGTAATATATTTATGTCTTTTATCTGTAATTGCTTGCCTCCTGTGCGGCCGTATTTTGTTATCTTGAAAGTTTGCCAGTCGTCGGCTTCAGCCCCCATGTAGATACTACGGGGGTGTTCAGAATAACGCATGATCACTCTTGACCCAACGTCTTGGTCCGTGAAGGAGGTGTGTGCGTAGGCGAACCAGGCAATCAGACTATGCGGCTTTATCACTTTCACTTAGCCATAGGAGTTTGACGGTGGGGCTAAGTACTAGCCCCTGGTGCGTATGCGGCTATCCAAACAAGGATGCCTTAAGCACATGACTGGACAGAGACCAGTCCTTCGCATAAAAAGGAAGAAATCACAAAAGATTTATAGCAAATCACCAAATAGCTGACCAGCTCTCGCCACACCATGACAGTCAGTTTCCGGCTTTCTCTACTAAAGTGTTTGACCGAACGAACCAGAAACACAATCGCAGTAGTTCTCCCTTTACTACCCTAGTCGAACAAGAGGAACGTAAGGTAGTAACCACAGGAGCCAGGCAACCCAACTATTGACCAAAGACATGATTCGGAGCTGATGCATATAATGCAATATTCGGGACGCCGAAGTGCACTCTAAAAGCGTTCAGACTTTTTTTTTGAAAATATATGTGGCCGAATAGAGCCTCTGGCATTTTAAGCTATGCCAAAGTGTATATGCCAATCTGCCATGAAGAGGGAATACAGATTATGAAATAAACCAATACCGAATAGGGTTGGTAAAAACTGTTTCCATTATAGTCTGATTGATACATCAAAACGCGCTTTTACAGATAATGCTATAAGCATCAGGGCTATTTTACATGCCGAGAATTTGATAACAAGGGAAAGCTGTATACAGGTCCTAAAAAAGAAAAGGTATCGTGAAGATCCTTTGGACACCCTGCCGCACGTCTGCGCCGCTTTTCGCCTTGGTGGAGGATCCTTTGAAAGGATCGACGATCGTGTATGTAGAAGGGGCCTGGGAAAGGGCCCTGCACCACTGTAAAGTGACTTTAGGTTTTAAAGAACCTATAATAGGAGAGAAAAGAGAAGGAGATTAAGGTCCGAATAGGGTCGAGCCCTATTATGGACCTCGTCCGCGAAGTGCCTCCGTCGTCGCCCAAGGTATTTTGAGTGCGTAGTTATCCGCACGCGGTACATATGCCGCGATTAGATGGGGCGGTGGACGGAGGCAAAACTGCTAGTCCAGCGCCGGATTAACCGAGCTGTCGTTCTGCAGAGTAGGCCGGACTCGTTTAATAGTGTCCAGAGGCTTGATGGCCGATGAAGTGTTCAGCTTGATAAGGCCGCTCTGTACCTCAGCTGCAAGGGCTGCGGTGTGCTCCTCAGTACAGAGGGAGCGTTCCATGTTTCCATTGACTGTGATAACGCCGCGGGGTCCAGGCATCTTGAGCTTTAAGTAAGCATAATGTGGGACTGCATTGAAGCGGGCGAAGGCAGTATGTCTGAGCAGTGCGTGATAACCACTGCGGAAGGGGACGATGTCGAAGATCAAGTCTTCGCTTCAGAAATTGTCCGGTGACCCGAAGACTACTTCCAATGTTAATGAGCCCGTACAGCGGGCCTCGACACCGGGTATCACTCCTTTAAAGGTGGTGTTACTAGGCTTGATTCTTGACGGGTCAATACCCATTTTGTGGACACTGTCTTGATAAATCAAGTTGAGACTGCTGCCGCCATCCATAAGGACTCGAGTCAGATGATATCCGTCAATAATTGGATCGAGGACCAGGGCCGCCGAACCTCCGTGACGGATACTGGTCGGGTGGTCCCTGCGATCGATGGTGACCGGTCAAGCCGACCATGGGTTGAATTTGGGGGCGACGGGCTCTACGGCGTAGACGTCCCTTAGTGCGCGCTTGCGCTCCCTTTTGGGGATATGCGTGACATATATCATGTTCAATGTTTTCACCTCAGGGGGGAATTTCTTTTGTCCCCCTGTGTTCGGTGGACGGGGCTCGTCATCATCCTCGCCTGGCGGACCTTTCCCCTTATGTTCGGTATTTAATTCACCGGCCTGTTTGAAGACCCAACAATTTCTGTTGGAGTGGTTGGCAGGCTTGTCGGGGGTGCCATGAATCTGGCAAGGCCGATCGAGTATTTTGTCCAAATTAGATGGACCGTCCTTGTTTCCTTTGAATGTCTTCTTCCGCTGACCGGATTTAGAGCCACTGAATCCGGCGTTAACCGCTGTGTCTTTAGTTTCTTCGTTGTTGTTTCGACGCTTATTTTTGTTGCGTCGTGGCCTGACATTGTCGTCCCTGACTTCGGAGGTGCCAGGGTCGCTGGTACTATCGCTTTTATGAGCCAACCGGCTGTCCTCTCCTGCGCAGAAGCGGGTCATGAGTGCAGTAATAGCTGCCATAGACTTCGGCTTTTCCTGACCAAGGTGTCGGGCGAGCCATTCGTTGCGGACGCTATGTTTAAAGGCCGCGAGGGCTTTGGCATCCGGATAGTCGACGATTTGGTTCTTTTTAGTTAAGAACCTAGTACAGAGTTTGCGGGCTGACTCACCGGGTTGCTGTACTATATGACTAAGGTCATCGGCATCCGGAGGCCGGACATAGGTACCTTGGAAGTTGTCTCTAAAGGCATCCTCCAAGTCTTCCCAGCTACCGATAGAGTTCTCTGGTAGGCTATTTAACCAGTGTCGTGCTGGTCCTTTCAGCTTTAGGGGGAGGTATTTGATGGCATGGAGATCGTCACCGCGGGCCATGTGAATATGGAGAAGAAAATCCTCAATCCATACCGCGGGATCTGTCGTTCCATCGTATGATTTGATGTTTACGGGTTTAAACCGTTCTAGAAATTGGTGCTGCATTACCTCATCGGTAAAGCACAAGGGGTGTGTGGCGCCTCTGTATCGGGCAACATCACGACCGAGTTCGGATGACATCCGCGTTCAGTTTTCGGCCCGAGTTCGGTTATGCTGCTCGTGCCAAGCTTGAAGGCCGTCGTCTCTCGTCGGAGCATGCCCCCTTGATCCGTATATTGATCTGGTCTTGCCGGCTCTATTGTCCAGGTCCTGACGTAAGTCGTAGGTGTAGCCCTGAGCTGCTACCTTTTTGCCTTGACGGCGAGGTGGTGCGGGCTGGTGTTCGGCATGAGTAGCTGCTTTGTCTCACCCACGTGGTGGTCGGTCTGGTTCATCAGCATGATTATATCTTGATGGTATGGGCTCTAGGGCCTCATCATCGAATTGTGGCAGTAGCTGACGCTTCGGATAGCTCATTGGGCGTTCGAGGCCGTACTCCTCGGCGGCTAGGACCTGGGTCCATCTGTCGTTGAGCGTATCCTGTTCGGCTTGAAGCTGTTGCTGTTTCTTTTTTAGGCTCCTCGCAGTTGCGATGAGCTGTCGCTTAAAGCGCTCTTGCTCGAGGGGTTCCTCTGGAAAGATGAAGTCTTCGTTGCCGAGGCTGACATCCTCCTCGGAGATCCGTAGATAGTTACTATCCTCCGAATCCTCATTCCCGACTGCTCGTCGGGGTTAACTTGTCCCTCTTCCCAATTATCCTGCTCTACGACAGGCTCAATGGGTTGGTCAGAGTCTTCGGCATTCTCTGGAGTGTCAATGTCTCCGGTGCCGGTATTACTTTCTTTTTCCTGCCGCGATCGTGAACGGCGCCGCTAACGTCGATGCTTTGGTGGTACCTCGACGGGCTTGTCCTCGATCGGATTTTTGTTGCCATCGTCGTCCTCTTTGGGTGTATCCACCATGTACACGTCGTATGTAGAAGTGGCAGTCCAACGTCTGGTGATGGGCGGGTTTTGGCCTGGTTCGGCTCCAGCATCGTCGTCCATACCGTCGATGTCTTCGGAGGCATAGTCGAGCATGTTGGTTAAGTCTTCGATAGTGGCTACCAAGTGGGTGGTGGGTGGGACGCAAAATTCCCCGCACTCAGCCCCTAGTTTGGGTTGGGCGTAATTCGGAGCTGATACCTCCGTGATGGCAAGAGACCGCATTAAGTCCAAGGCCTCGCTTAAGAGCGAAGGCCGGACGGGGAACCGAGGACCTGCGGAGCTAGGCATGGCAGACTCTGCCAGGTTGTGTTCACCAGCCGCAGACCTTGAGAGTTCAGAGTTAGCCTCCAGAGGTGATTTTGGCTCTCCGATGACAAGGAGCGTCCTGCTTGATTTCAGGCTCGCCGAACATACAGTTGCTTCTGGGTCTTCGGCAAAGGGATCCATGGGAGGAGAGGGTCCGGTGGGTTTTAAGATCCCATCTTCGGATGAGGTGGCCTGCCATGGATCTATGGCCAGGGCAGGAATAGTAGTTGGTCTTTGAGTGGCACCTGATGACGGATCCGATGGGTTGCCTTCTTGAAGATGAGGAATAGTGGTCGAGGCCGTGAACCCTTCAAAGATCAAGTCTCCTCGGATATCAGCGACGTAATTCAGGCTCCCGAATCTGATCTGATGACCAGGGCGTAGCTGTCGATCTGCTCAAGGTGACCAACTGAATTGGCGCGCAAAGTGAAGCCGCCGAATAAAAAAAGTTGACCGGGGAGGAAGATCTCCCCGGAAACAGCATCGTTGTTGATGATCAAACAAGCCATCGATCCTTCTGCCGATGACACAGTGGAACTCTCAATGAAAGCACCAATGTCGGTGTCAAAATCGGCCGATCTCAGGTAGGGGGTCCCGAACTGTGCGTCTGAGGATTGAAGGTAACAAGGGACAAAGGGAACACAATGTTTACCCAGGTTCGGGCCCTATTAATGGAGGTAAAACCCTATGTCCTGCTTGATTGTATTTGATGAGTATGGGGGTTACAAGAGTTGATCTACCTTGAGATCGTAGTGGCTAAACCCTAGTTGTCTAGCCTATGAGAATTCTGATCTACCTCCACGGACCAAACACTCCAGTTTATATAGGCACTGGAGGGGGCTAGGGTTGTACAGAGTCAGTTTACAGAGGAAGGAAACTATACATCCGGACGCCAAACTTGCCATCCACGCAAAGGGAAGTCCCACCCGGACACGAGGAAAGGTCTTCTGCCTTGTATCTTCACGGCCCATCAGTCCGGCCCATGTCACATAGCCCGGCCACCCGAGGACCCCTTAATCCAGGACTCCCTCAGCTAGCCCGCTAATTTTGACTGGGCCAGCCTTTTTAACCTAAATGGGCCACTGTTGGGCCTTGCCACATGTCGACGTATCATAGGTGCCTCCTGTCCATTGGGCGGTTGACATCTGTCCTTTTCGGGTGCTGACACGTGGTTTCTATAGCCAATGATAATTTTACACGTGGAAAATCCCCATTGGTCGGGGCTGTTAACGGGTTATCGGATCCAAACCGGAACCCGATAGCTTAACGGTGACCCGTTACGGTGGATGCCATGTGTCGGTCACCCTTGACAAAAGCACTTCTATGACGCGCGATTTATCGTCATGGAAGTGGACACTTCCGTGATGATAATTTTGGTAATGTCATGGGACACTTCTACGACAGCACAGGTATGACTATCTTGATTCTGTCATAAAATCATCATGGATGTACATGCATGACAGAAAACATGACCTACTGTGACAAACACGTATCATCACGGAAGTGTATTTTTTTTGTAGTGTTGATAGCTAACTGAGCAGTCACCTTTCTCATGGGCTCTACTTCCGACCACTTTGTAAACTTGTCGATGGCAACAAACAAGAATTCAAAGCCCCAGTAGCATGGGGGAAAGGTCCCAAGATATCAAGCCCCCTGACCGAAAACGGCGATGACAAAGGGATTGTCTAAAGAGCTTGGGCAGGCAGGTGGATATTCTTGGAATGGAACTGGCAGGCTTCACACTTGGTGACCAACTCAACTGCATCTTGGAGGGCTGTGGGCTAGTAAAATCCTTACCGGAAGGCTTTTCCAACAAGAGCCCTCGATCCGATTGTGTGAGCCGCACATACCCTTGTGTATCTCTGCCAGCAGTTCCTTTCCTCCTTCCCGGCAAATGCACTTCAATTTCACACCATTAGGCCTCCTTCTGTACAGTGTGTCGTCAATGAACTGATACATACTGGCCATCTGGGCTACTCTTTCAGCTTCTTCTTGCTCTTCAGGAAGTTCTCCAGTTTGAAGGAAATGGACTATGTGCCGCGCCCAAGTAGGAGCCTGGGGCTCGGCAACGAGGACTAACGGCACCTCCTCATTCGCGGGAGTGCACTCCTCAATCGCGAGGACCAGTGGTCTGGCGAGAGGATGCAGCTCAGTGACCGAAGGGGAGTTGTTCCTGACAAGCCCCCTGGCGGGAGCCTCGAGAGGTTCTACCGGGAGAGGTCTGCCGGAGTCCAGTTTCCTCCTCTTTCTGGCCATTGTTTCCCAGGATACGGAGGGCTGAGTCAGATGGGGAACAAAAGTTCCCGGTTCCACAGGAAGCTTTTGCGTAGCGCACTTGGACAGATGATCAGCAATGCTGTTTTCTCCACGGGGTACGTGCTCTGTTTGCAATCTATCAAAGCGCTCCTCCAGCTTTCTCACTTCCTCAACGTATGCCTCCATCAATGGACTTTGGTAATCCTTGTTGACTTGTCTCACCACAAGTTGTGAATCTCCGCGGATGATCAACTTCTTGATCCCCATTTTCATTGCAATCCTGAGCCCGGCAAGGAGCCCTTCGTACACTACAGTATTGTTGGTAGCCTGCTCCCGGGAAAAATGCATCTGGACGACGTACTTCAAGTGTTCCCCGGTGGGAAGAACGAGAAGCACGCCAGCCCCTGCACCTTGTAGGGAGAAGGCACCATCAAAATACATGATCCAATCTTGGGGCGCTTCCTTGCCGAGAATAACTGTCTCAAGTACTTCTTCATCAGGAGTTGGCGTCCATTCTGCAGTAAACTCTGCCAATGCTCTGCTCTGAATAGTTGATGTGCTCTCAAATTTCAAACCAAAGCTGGATAACTCCAAGGCCCACTCCACTATCCTGCCGGTAGCCTCAGGGTTTCGGTGTATCCGTTGCAAAGGGAAGCGGGTGACAACAGTGATCTCGTGGGCTTGAAAGTAGTGGCGCAGTTTCCTTGAGGGCACGACGAGGCCAAAAATCAACTTTTGCATGCCAGAGTACCTGGATCTAGCCCCCTGCAACAGGGAGCTGACAAAGTACACTGGGCGCTGCACCACCTTCTTCCTTGCCGCAACCTTGGGGATGTCTCCGCTGCCTTGCTCTTCTCTGTCTTGATCTGCATCTGACTTTGCCGGGGTGTGCTCACTTTCCTCCCCGGAGGGGACACTGGGTGTGGCTGCCGCTTCTTCTACTTCCCGCTGCGCCACTACTGCTGCACTAACCACATGATTAGTTGCCGCTAAGTATAGTAGTAATGGCTCTTGTGGTTCGGGAGCAACCAAAGTGGGGACAGAGGACAAGTAGGTCTTCAAATCTTACAGTGCAGCGTGTGCCTCTGGAGTCCACTCCACGGGACCTGCCTTCTTCAAGATTTTGAAGAATAGCAAGGCACGCTCAGCAGAATTGGAAATGAACCTGCTAAGCGTGGCAACACATCTAGTCAAACGCCTCACGTCGTTAACTGTCTTGGGTGATTGGATCTGCTCGATAGCCTTGATCTTGTCGGGGTTGGCCTCTATCCCCTGGTGGGACACAAAGAAGCCAAGTAGCTTGCTGAAGGAACGCCAAACACACACTTTTCCGGGTTCAGCTTCAAGTTGATCTTGCACAGATTAGCAAACATCTCTTCTAAATCCTAAATGAGAGTTGATATGTCCTTGGTCTTGACCACATTGTCATCCATGTAAGCTTCAATGTTCCTGCGTAACTGTGGCTCAAAACCAATCTGGACTGCCCTTGCAAAAGTGGATCAGGCGCTCTTCAACCCGAAAGGCATCCGTGCGAAGCAGTATGTGCCACACGGGGTGATGAACGCAGTATTCTCTTCGTCTTCCTTGGACATAAAGATCTGATGATATCCAAAGTATGCATCCAGAAAAGAGATCAAGTCACACCCGAAGGTCGAATCCACAATCTGATCGATGCGCGGCAAAGGGAATGGGTCCTTCAGGCATGCCTTGTTCAGACCAGCTGCCTCAAGTTTCTTGATCTCCTCGGTAATGAACTGCTGCCGTTCCAAGGCTTGCTTTCGGACCTTCTACTTGATGGGTCGGGCATGTGGGCAGACAACATGGTGGTGCTCGATTACCTCCTTGGGAACACCGGGGATATCAGATGGTTGCCAGACAAACACATCGATATTCACCCATGGGAAGGCAACGAGCGCACTTTCCTATTTGTCATCGAGGGTGGCACTGATAGTGAAAGTACCATCAGCGCCAGCCAGCCCTGCCGGGACCTTTTTCACAGCAGGTGCAGCAGCCTTGGACCTCTTGCTATTGGAACTCTCTGGCATGTCATCAACAGGCGCAGCGTAATCCGAGGAGGCATGCTTCCCGGATTCCTTGCTGGCGTCCCTCTTAGCTTTCTTCTTTCCTTTGCTTTCCTTGGCGGGAACAATGGCTTCAGCGGCCACTGCCGTGACTGTTCCCGGTACATCTTGTCCATGCAAATGATTGCGTCCTTCTCGTCCGATGTGATGGAAATGATGCCCATCGGCCCTAGCATCTTCAAGGTGTTGTAGGAATAGTGGGATGCTACCATGAATTTGGCTAGAGCTGGCGACCAAGGATTCCATTGTACGGCAGGGGGAGGTCGACCACATCAAACGCAATCTTCTCAGTTCGGTAATTCAACTCTCCCCCGAACGTTACCGGCAATGTGATCTTCCCCTTAGGACGACTCCTACCGGGATTGATTCCTTGAAACATACCAGTAACCTTGAGCTCTTCCTCTACTATCTGAAGTTTGCTGCTGACCTTTGGAGAAATCAGATTCAACCCGGCCGCGCCGTCAACCAACATCTTTGTAACCTTGAGGTTGCGGATTGTTGGTGAGACCAACAATGGCAAGCACCCTACCGCAGTGGTGCGGTCAGGGTGGTCCTCTTCGTCGAAGATGATGGGCATGCGGGACCACTTGAGCGGCCTCCGAGAATCTGCCGCTGGCTCCACGGCATTGACTTCACGCGCCCACTGTTTAAGTTGGCGGTGAGAGGAGTGCAGGGATGCACCCCCGTCAATGCACAAGGCGTTAGTGGCTTTCTGGAATTCCTGCTCGCTGGTTTCCTCTTCATCCCCTCCATCACTCTCATCATTGCAATCCTCCTTCTCATGGCCTCTGGCGGGTTTTCCTTGATTCTGAGGAGCCTTGCCGGGGCGGCTTGCTCCACCGCCTCGGCCCTTCCCGCCAGCACCATTCTGACCTTTTTCCTTGTCACGCTTCTCATATTCAGCCTTCTGCTTCTTGATGAGCTGCTCAACCTGATAACACCCCTAGAGATCATGGCCCTTGGTCCGATGGATCTTGCAGTATGGCCCATCGCCTTTCCCAGCCTTCTCGGTAGCTGCGGCTTCCCGGCAATCAGTGCACGCGGCAACTTCCTTGCCGGGTGCCTCAGTCTTGGCCTTCTTACCGGTGCTAGGCGTGCCCGATCCCTCAGCGGTCACTACTGCCTTATCCCTGTGCCTTTTATTGCGCTTCTTATTCTTCTTCTTCTGACTGGTGGCCTCGTCATCATCCTCTGAGTCGATGTCGATGCCGTCCTCTTCTCCGGGGAGACTCCTCCCCTCCTCTACTCGAGCACACTTATCCACTAGAGTATAAAGCTCCTTCACAGTCTTGGGCAATCGAACGTTCATCTTGGAACGGATCCATCGATTGTGCACGTTGGACTGAAACGCAGCTATCACAGCTGTCGGGTGGATGTCTGGAATGTTTCTGCGGACTCGGCTAAACCTCTGCATGTACTTCCGCAGAGTATCTCCTTCCTTCTGCGGGAGAAGCTGCAAGTCACTGGGCCGCCCCGGTTCTTGATGGTCGCTCGTGAAGGCACCAATGAACTCATGGCACAGGTCATCCCAGGTCGAAATGGAGTTCTCCGGCAGGTGCATCGGCCAAGACCTCACATTTGTCTTGAGTGCCAAAGGGAAGTAGTTGGCGAACACCCTCTCATCTCTTCCCCCAGCAGCTTGAACTGCGATGGTGTAGATGCTCAAGAACTCTGCCGGGTTCAGACTCCCGTCATACTTCTCTGGTATCTCTGGCGTGAAAGTGCGAGTGGATGGCCAACGGACTTGCCACAGCTCACGGGTGAAGGCAGGGCACCCAGCCTCGAAAGGTAGGTACCTGCCTTCGGCGAGTGCGGGCTCGTCGACATCGGGGCCATCATGCCTGTCGGTCTGGCGGTGGGTGTCACGGCGTCGCTCGGTGGTGACACGCGCGCCTTCCCCTTGCCTGTCCTTTAGGACTCGCCATTGGCCTTGACGCGCTCGTGGGTCGAACGAAGCCATCGAGATGTCGTCAGGTTCTTGGTTGTGCGGCTCCCGTGCTGGCTGCTATGGAGGGGACTGCACCGTAGGAGTGGCCCCTCCCGCACGGCCAGCAGCGTGGGCCGTTGTCGTCGCCTGGGGAGGTCGTGGCGGGCCAGCTCGCTGCGATCCTCCCGCCTCAGCGAAACCAATTAGGCTCTGAATGGTGGCTCTCCACTCATCCATCTGATCATTGCTAGCGGAAAGCTCAACAGCAGCTGGGCTCACGCCATGGCCTCCAAAGCAGTGCTTGGCATGGATGTCGATGAACATCGTAACGTCGCCCGGCGGATGATGGTGGTGGTAGTGGTCGCACCGTGCCCTCATCGTCATGAGCTAGTCGCCAAGATGGTGTGGTGACGAGGTGGAGGCGCTTGTGGACCAGCGGCTCCGTTTGGTGCATTGGCTGGGCCAGCTTGCTCTGGGGGTGGTGCATGCCCTACGTTCATGCCTGCAGCGGGGGCGGCCGGAGGATTGCGATTCGCCCCAGAGCGAGTGCCACCGCTGTGGCTGTGCCCTTCGGCCGGGCGGAGAGGTGCAGATGGAATGATCTCTCCACCCGCACCTTGCAGAACATGGCCGCTGGGATGCTATTGGTGTTGTCCTTCTTCGGTGCCTCCTACTCCTGTTTCGGCCACAGGGGAGGTGGTGACAACGCCGCCTGCATCGACCACATCCCCCGCAACGTCCACATCCCCAGGCGTCCCCGTAGCCCCCACGGCTTCGATGGTCGCGCGCGGTGGGGCCTTCGAGGAGGACAGCTGGGCGGCAGCACCAGGTTTCTTCTTGGGCGCCGTAGATGATGGATCCATTGATGAAGAAAATGATGATGAAGATGACATGCTACGTACGCTTCTCGGGTTCGCGCAAGCGCTTCCCCCTACCTGGCGCGCCAAAGATGTCGTGGGAAACCACGGCCACCTATGGGGCCATGAGCCCTTGTGGTTCGGTGGGGGGATGCACACATTGCACAAAGAGTGGAGAGCGTCACGCACCACGGCAGAGATCACACGGGCAGTTTTAGCCAGGTTCGGGCCGCCGCGAGGTGTAAAACCCTGCTCCTGCTTTTGGTGGATTGATGGTGGATTGTGGTGGAAACGCAGCGCTCTAGCCCGACAGGGTTGCCTCAGGGCGAGAGCAGCTACGCGCGTATGAGTGTACAAGGGTCTGAATCCTTTCTATGGTTGCCATGGGCCTCCTTTTATAGATCAAGGGGTCACCACAGTGGCAAATCAGTCATTGTGTACTGATTAGATAGCGAACAGTGCTATCATACCTAACTCTGCAGACAGAGTAGAGCGCATTAAATGCGCCGCTTTGTGTCACATCATGGCCTGCCCGGCAAGCCTTGCCGGGCTGCTCGGCCACCTTTTCTCCTGTCTGCATGACACGTTGCTGGATGGGTGTCATTTGGAGATGATTTCCATAGGAAGTGGCTGCCATGTGGCAAGAGACAACCACTTAGTCACTTGGGGGCTTGACACCGCACCGATCGATGACTTGCGTTGCTGTGAGGTGGTGCGGTGGAGCCTTGGTGGGGTAGCTTGCCTTCATAGGTCCCGGGAGGCCTGCCGGGACGGTCTTGATGTTTGCTTCCGGGGCAACCTTGACCTTGCCAGGCTCACCTGCCCATCAAGGGAGGTCTTCCCTTAGTGGTATCTTGCACTTCTGGCTTGACTCAGTCTTCTTGATCTGCACTCTGATCCTTTAAAAAGAAGATCTCTTGTGCTTGGTCTGGTCCTTGAGGTAGTAGTCTTGATCTTGGGCCTGTGCATGGTCTGGGCAACAGACCCAGGGTTTGTTGCACTGACAACGAGGAACTACATGTCTGAAGAATTCTCAAAATCAGAATTGTAACTGCTCGACGAACCGGAATTTGCAGAGCGAGGAATGGTCGAGGTAGAAGCAGGAGTAGCAGCATGGACTTCAGAAGAAATGTTGCGATGAACATCTGGCTTGAAGATGAGTGTTCCAGCTGTGCCTGCAATTTCATCATCTAGTCCAGCAAACAACAGGTCAGTTGAACCTGAACACTGAGGGAGCACAGGAGTTTGTCTTCGGATGCGAGGGACAGCAAGTAAATCTAGGTAGTCATAATCCTTCTTGATGCCTTTGGTAGCCAGCTGCTTGCGAGAATAATGCTACCTGAGAAGAGTCCAGGAGCGCTTATTTGCCTCCTTCTCATGTAGAAGGGTTTGGCGAGCATAATTATGAAGCAAATTCAGCTTTTATTTTTGAGCAAGCTTGATGTGGCTTTCCAAAGCTTGCTGAGTGCGAATGCAGATTTCATATAGAGATGGGTTTTCATTACGAGGGATTTCAACCTTGGCTTTCTTAACCTTTTGAACAACCTTAGATGTAGATGCAGCACCAGCAACATCAACATGTGCCTTCCCTTTTCCAATATCCTTCACCATGTGGAGAGTGTCACGTACTGGTGGCATGAAAACTTTTGGAACATAAGCCCAGAAGAATTTTTCATGGATGAGCTATTCAATTGCATACATGATCCATGGGGCATATGGCTTCAGTGATTGGAGGCTATCATGAGCACACGCCAAGTTGTGAATGAAAAGATCAGGAACATCGAACCGGATTCCTTGAGAGATGGTCAGAAGAGCATTTCCTGCGATTCCTTTGAGAGAAATTGGTCTGTTCGTTGGTGTGAGAGAATTGCATAGAATGTGAAACATCACTTTGTTGTCATAGGCCAACTTCTTGGGATCTACATCAATGCATTCATCACCAACCAAGTTGGGGTCCATCAGCATGTGAAGTTGTTCTTCGGACACTTCCCGGTAATGCAGCCTGTGTTCTCGATTTTTCTCAAACTCACACCGAGGAAGATTTAGCAAAGCTAAAAACTAATTTGCCGAGCACTTGATCTTTTCCCTTCCGGTCATCCATTCGAGGACCCATGTTGAGCTATCTCCAAGCTCTCCTGAGATGTACAAAGTAGCATAGAACTGATGGATTACCTCTCAACTCCATCCATGATTGAAGCGAAGAAAATCCTTTAGGAATTCATCCTCAAAATGCTCGATGGCATAGTGGAAACAGGGTATCGCTTCGAGCTCAGCAAAGTTTAGAATCTTGTGATTGAAAATCTGATTCTTTCCAAACAATATCCGGGCATAATACACAGCTTGTTCTTCGGTCCAAAACCTTGGTGACAGCGAAGTCCTTTCTCCTTCATACGGGATTGTCCCAAAGAATGCTAGCTTCATGAGATGAAGCTGCTCATTGAATGCAGGACCATTTGGGCCATACTCAGCTGTGAATAGTGGAAATGATTCCTGGGGATTTTTTAGTACTTCTTCATCGCTCATTTCCATGGGCCAAGCATCATCAGATGCTAGCATATCTTCATCGATTGGCTTGAGTGGTGCAAGGGGTCTTTTCAATTTTTCTGGAGCAGATGGCATGGGAGCACTATTCTGACCTTCATTTTCTTTCGCTGGAACTCCTTCGGCGTTTTTTTGACTTTCACGCACTAGGGCCTTTTCTTTCGGTGCACTTTCATCGGAGGGAGGCACAACAACCTCTTCGGACACTTGGGTCACAACTACATCTCTTACGGTTTCCTAGGACACAATAGGTGGTACAACTCGTTCGTGAGCCATGGGCTCTTCAGGTTTCTTTTCTTCCTCTTCTAGCTGCGAAGGAGTAGAAGCAGGAGTAGGATCAACTTCCATCTAGGTAGGGGCACCAGATGAAGCCACTGGGGTGGTATTTCCTTGGGAAGCATTTAGCTCCTCCTCAATCTTGTCATCCTCCTTGTAGGATCCGGAGGGCCCAACTTGCATTTCGTTCAGAGGCGATGAGACTGCCTTCTCAACCTCTATCTCTTCATCAGTTTTCTCTTCTGGGGCTTGTTGCTCGGGCACGAAATTTTCCTCGTCGGGGTTGTTCAGAAAGATGTCAATGACATCAGTCTCTTGAGCAGTAGAGGCAGGAATGATAACCACTGCAGGCTCTGCTTGCTGCATGAGTTCATCCTCGTGAGGAGGAGATGGTGGTATCTGCTGCAGAGGGGCACTTGAGTCAATGGGAGCATCAGTTTCAACACTCTGAACATGGCGATCTGAGATTGCCTTCGGTTTGCTGGCTCTTGCCTTTGCCTTTTGACGATTCTCTTCTTTGATTATGCGTCGCGCAAGATCTTCTTGACGCTTAATCTCATCATTCCTTCGGTCACAAAGCTGAGAAACATCCATCTTCAGCTTTGAGTGCCACTCAATCTTCTCATTCCTCATAGCACTGAGAGGTTTTGTGATCTCAAGAATTTCTTTGTTCACCTCCTTCCTTTCAGATACAGTGCTGGCATCTTGTCTCATTTGCTCGATGGTTTTCTTATCCTCGACTGCTTGTTTCAGCTTCTTGGTAATCTTCCTCAGATCAATGAAATGTTTTGTTACCAGCTTGGTAACATCATCAGGAAGGCCCAAACTGCTCAAATCATCAGTTTTAGCATCATAGGCAGCACTTTCAATGATGTCAATCATGAAAGCAAAGTCATATTTCTGTTCCTCTGTGGAAGCAGGAACATTGGTTTTGGCTTTCTTTATAGAAGCAGTGGCTTTCCCTTCAGGCAATAGCTTTCTCTTCGCAGACGGGGTAGCAGAACTCGAAGGTTTGTCAAAGACTGGAGCAGGTGCAAACCTTCGTGACATTCTCAATAGCGGTGAAACTTTCGCTAATGAGGGAGTTTGATATGACTTGTCAAGAAGAGCTCGTTGATCATACATTTGTATTTCATTGGGAGCATCTTCATCGGAGGTCTCATCAAACGAGGTAGAAGCTGCCTTCTTGGATTTTCTGGCAACAGATTTCTTTTGGGAAGCTCGAGGGGAAACTGTCTTTCTTGCTTTTCTTTCCTTTCGGGCAGAGGCCCGATCCTTCTTCTCTTGAACATCTTGCTGGGTCAACTCAACGTTCTTTCTTCGACCTGATTTTTCTTCGCGTCCTTGGCCTCACACTTTGCTTTGGCCTTGGCTCTCTTTTCCACTTCTTCGGGAAAATCAGCAATTGTCTTGAGAGAGTCAGCATGAGCATTTTCAGGTTGAGGTGGCCTGACTTTTTCATCATTTGGGCCTAGGTAGCCCTCAGCAATGCAGTCATTCCAAGGCGGATTGAATGCAAACAAGATCTGATATTTCCTTCGGACATTCTCATAGTTGAACCATTTCTTCGCCTAATGACGGCGAATCTTCTGCAGCCCGTTATTTCTTTCGGTTGCGGTTTCAACTCCAGGTGGAGTTTTATAAGTATCGGGATCAGACATCTCAGCAGCTGTGTTCCTTTCTCTACCACGACCACCCTTCTTGGGATTTCCATCAGAAAATAAGGTCTTTGAGTCGGTGATCTGTTCATCCTTGGTCTGACTGTAAGCCGAGGGAATATCATCTTCCTCTTCTTCAGATTCTGACTCGGATTTCTTCTTCGGCACCTTTGGTGGCTTTGATGGTTTTGCTGCACCAATCAATCTCTTTCGTCCAGCCAATCAAGGCACCAGAGGGATTTCCTCTTCAGAACCAGATGGCTCTTTCGAGCTTTGTGCCATGACCAACCTGAGAGAAAAACAAAACAATGCGAGGGAAAACAGGAAAGGGTCACAAACATGCATAGAAGCAATTTTGACTAAAAATAGAAAGTTTTTTGGAAGCAGCAAAGGAATCCATGGCATACATATTTGGAAGATATCATCGATAGAATTGCAACATACCACAAGGCAGAGTAACAACTCATCTAATCTTTCGAAGTACTACACATGAACCCTAGATCTCAGATAGCTAGTGCGAGGGAAAACTACAACCGTACCAGTCACAACATAGGGAACCCTAAAGATCTACCGCAAGGAAATAAACATGAGAAAAACACATCGGTAAGAATAGCCCTAGAATAGAGAGAATAGATAGGGCTAGCTCCAGATCCATGCACCCTAACTTGGCAGCACGAATCAACTACGGCAAGGCGGAGATGAGGATGTACCGCACTGGCGCGACCAATGATGGCGAGGCTTCACTGGAGTTGCACGGTGAGGGGCGTCGACGGCGTTGCTTCGAGCTCGGGCTTGGGAGGAGAGCGAGAGCGAGAGGGTTTGTGGATGAGCTGAGAGAGAACATAGGGAGAAGATGCCTGCAGGGGTATTTATATAGCCTCTAGGCGGAACCGCTTCCTCCGAGATCTATGGCCACAAAGCAAGGAACATTCCACATTCAACGGACGAGATCATGATCGTGAGATTGTGGGCACGTGTCCACCGTTTCCTGTGAAATTCTCAGAAACTGAACAGAAGGCCGAAGGGTTTGAAGAAGGGCAAATGCCAAAATAGATAAATGTTTGAAGTTGATTTCATTCGCGAACAAAGAATGTCGGATTGAAATCTTCTTCAAATCAAATGGCATGTTTATGATGGACGGCATAAAATGGATGAGAGAAAATGGAGGGATTACAGGTTCCAAATCAAAACACTCAGCCAACTGAAAGAAAACACAAAACCAAATAGCTCTGAGTGAGTTGACATTCAGACAAAACTCAAACACAATGAAAGACAAAGAGACGAAGGAAAAACATACTGAACTAGCACCAACAATATAGATCTCAGGATAAAGGATAAGCGACAGGAATTCCTGAGATATCATCTACAAGAAAAAAGGGTTAGTTCTTTTTTGCAACCCACGCTCGCGTGGTCAACGAGGGTCTCATTTCCTTTATTTGAGCAGGAACATTCTTTCGTCGAGATCTGTAAGACACCTGTGCACTTCGAGAATAATCATAAGAATAAGCATTGAAGTTATTTCCAGATATATGAGTATAATGACTTGAGGAGGTACGCATGTGCTCCTTCTGTTGAAGGTTTGACCGATACCCATGCGAAGATTTTCCTGAGTTATTCTGAGAATGATAAACATTGTTTCATAGACAATTGCTCTACAGATTCAGGTTAGAAGTGACAGATTGATTTTCAATAATGCACTTCTTCACCCAGATTTGCTTCTTGGGTGAGCCAGACCTGTAGTTAGTACCTACATATCGAGCAAATACCTTACCATTATGTTGTTTGAAGAATTTGTGGTTTGAGTCATCAGACTCGTTTGTATCAACAGAAATGGGTGAGTGATATCCAGTAAGAGTTCCAGGTTCAAGAGTTTTACTCTTAGCATGAACCCAAGTCGTTCGAGGATATTGCTCGGGAGTCTAATATGTTCCATCAATGTTGAGTTTCCTTTCAAAACCCAATCCTTCCTTTCAAGGATTTTTGTGCAGAATGGACTTCTTGAGCACATCACAAAGGGTTTGATGCCCTTTTAGGCTCCTTAGCATTCCAGACTCAAGCAAGTCCTTTAGCCTGCAATTTTCTTCAGTAAAAGCAGCAAATTCTTCAGAAGAGGGGTTAGAGATATCATTCATAGTGGTTGCAATATTCTCAATGTTAGCACTAGAAGTTTCAGCATGAGAATCAGCATTACTACATTCTACGCATTTTAAGCAAAGAGGCACAAAATCATCAGGAAGTCGAACAGATTGCTCGGCGAAGAGAGAAGCCTTTTCTTTTGCAAGCGCATTATGAGATTCTTTCAGAGATTCGAGTTCTTGATTCCTACTAAGGAGTTCATCAGATAAACTCTCAAAGTTAACTGAAAGAGAATCATATTTGTTAGAAAGATGATCAATAGTTGAAGAAAAAGTGTCATGCTCTTCCTTTTGATTCTTCTCCATCTCTTTGACCAGTAATCCTTTGGTTTTCCTAAGATTCTTCTCAAGCATTTCAAGTTCATCATGTTGAGATTTTGCAATCTTGACCAGTTTAGCATAGGCAATATATTCAGGGGAATATCCGCTCATGGATTTTTGGTGTTTTGCTGATACCTGATCCTTAGATGATTTTGCCATAAGACAAAATGCGATTGGTTCATCATCACTTGAAGCATCATGATTAATATCTGATTCGAGTGAATTCTCAGATGATTCATAGGCAATGAAAGCATTGCTTCTTTGAATCCTTTTGTAGAATTTTTCATCATCGGATTCAGAGTCTGTCGCTTCTTCTTCAGAGTCCAGGGTCATATCAACACATGCTCTATTCAGCTGTGAAATTCTCTTCATATTTGACTCGACGGTTGCTCTAGCTTTCATGTTAGTGATTGGTCTCGTTGAAGAAGAAAATGGAGATTCATTCTTCTTCGGGAGCTTAGTGTGACGATCCATTAGAGTGAATCCACTGCAGTGAAGATATTTCCATCTGTTGCTAGATTTTTCTTCCCAGCAGGGATAGTCTACAATGAGATGACCGAATTGTTTGCACTTTAAGCACTTCATTTCTTTCGGAGATAACCTTCTTGATGATTCAGGTAAGACAGATTCGTCATCATTAGTGAGGCATAGATTTTGTCTTATGAGATCACTTAGCGTGTCTGTTAGCATCTCTAGTTCTCTAGTGATGGAGTGTTGATTCTCAATACCTTCTTCTTCTTCTGAGCTGCCATAGTGTGAGAGAATTTCTCGTTCACCTTCTGAAGAAGATTCTTGATCAGCTTTTTCAAGTTCCATCTTTTGTTCGTGAATGGACAACAGCATCATGATCTCAACATAGTGAAGTTCTTCATAGTCTGGTCTTTGTTTGATTTCAGCTATGATGGGATCTAAGGTTTCATCAAGAGCGCTCAGAAGCTTGTTGACCACATCTCTATCAGTGATATTAGTTACTCCTCGTTGATGAATTCTTTTGATAATGTTTGTCAATCGATCAGTGAGTTCCATAGCATGCACTTTCCTTACACAGACTTCTGAAACCAGCAAAGATAGCACGAAGCATTTGAGTGTGAGGATCTGATCTGGCAACAAATTCTTCATGAGAATTTTTGATAGCATCCCAAAGTTGCTTGGTAGTGTCGAGCTTTTGTAACCGAAAGTAAATGTCTTTCGAGAGACTACCGCAGATGATATCTTTTGCTTGAACATCCAACTGCAGATTGGCTTTTTCATTAGAGTTTGGATCATTCGGTTGCTGAATAGTGAAGCCACTTTCCACAATCTGCCATAGATCGTAGTTGATGGCTTGAATTCTGATTCTCGTTCTTTCCTTCCAGTGGAGATAGTCATTTCCATCAAAGATAGGAAATCTTTCAGAGTGCGAGGATCTACCTCCATACGACATACTCATAACTCCAAGTATGTTAGACCTTTAATAAATAGAGACATGGAGTACCTACTCTGATACCAATTGCTAGGACCGAGAGTATATCGACCAGAGCGGGGTGAATGGGAGATTCAAAGATTATTTCGAATGTTTTGAAATGATCCCAAACACAACAGCGGAAATAAGGTTTGGTACAACAGAACCAAGTCAATCTTCATCTTCAGAAGCATATTCCTCGATGAAAGAAGTGATAACAGTACGAGCCTGGGAAATCATGGGTTTAACTACGATGACAGTAACGCAACATGCAAATAGATGTAGAAGAATGAGGCACAACAGGATACGGGTGGTGAGAGATATGAAATGAAATGAGATATGACAAATAACTCAAGTGAATGACAACAGAGACATATGAGAAACAAAACTACACTGAATGATAATGATTAGATAAACTATCGACACAGAGCACGAATATAAACTGCTGAAGGAATTGCAGTAAGGTAGATTTAACCAGTGGTGCTCGATGGTGATAGAGAGATTTGGTAGACCAGTTCACCCTTCTGCTAAAGGGCCATGTCTGGTTGGAGGGGATGTGACTTAACATGGAAGATAAACTCTCTTCAACCTATTCTCCTTCAACTCGAAGCTGATCAGACTTCAGTTGATTTCACTTGTGGTAGATCCTTGTTGGCGATCTCCAAACCTTTGGTCGACCTTCATGAAGCACAAGCACTCTTGGTTGCTAAAGATCTAGCTCAGTGAAGACAACAACTCTTCAACACTCAAGTGGAAACCTATCCGTATAGAGAGTGCACAACTCTCAAGAGTAATAGGTACAAGAACTCTAACTTAGAACTGCTGTGATGCTAAACCATTGTCTAAGTTTGGGCTCTTGATTTTATCTCTGTGGATCTTAAACTCAAATCACTCGTAGAGGGGGTGCTCAAATCATTCTTCTCAGAAATCTTAAGCAGAGCAGCCATCGGACAAAGCCGGTGCGGGGTGGCTATTTATAGCCGCAGCCTTCCCTGATGGGAAATGACCAAATTGGACATCGAGAGCAGCCAATGGCTGAGCGACATGAGTCCAACGGTTAGATTTTGAGCACAACGGTAACATTTCTTGTGGAGCAAGCAATGCTAACTCCTCGGTCTGAGACAAATCTCTCGCAGCGAAGAAGATCACAGTCTCTTGATGGCAAGTATTTGCTCGAAACACAAAGAGATTTCTCTCGCAACTTTCATAGGTTATGGGCTAAGCATCACAGCGGATCTGAGCTTGAGAACCTATACCCCTCTTAATAGTACGGAGGTCCTATGACTCAAATGAATGAAAGAAGAACAACGAAAAGAATAATATGTCTTCAATTTGTCTTCGACTTCTGGTCGCTGCAGTCAATATCTTCGAACAACACCAAACCAAATGCTTTGCTTCAGTAGTAATTTATCGAGGGGTCAAATCCTTCACATTAATCTTTTCGTCAATAGCCGCGTAGTCAGCTACCTAGTCAGGTTGTCGGATTTAGGGTTCCGCAAACCCTTGAGAGGTTCAAACTCTAGGGTGCATGCGAAGAACTCGTCCTCCCCAGTCTACCCACTCGCTAATCTCATGGCCTAGCTCGACGAACTGTAAGGAAAAGAGACACAGCAGTTTACCCAGGTTTGGGCCATCTTGCGGTGTAAAACCCTACTCCTGCTTTGGGGTGGATTGGCCTCGAGGGGCTGAAAATGGACTAGTACAGTGGCGAAGAACAGCCTCATGAGGTTTGTTCTTGTGTAGGTATGCTGGCGGGGTAACTCTGGATCGGATCCCCTCCTACGGTGGTGGCTAGCCTATATTTATAGTGGCCTTGGTCCTCTTCCCAAATGAAAGGCGGGAAGGGATCCCACAACGGCCAAATTCAAAGGGGGATAGCTAGTACATGCTATCCTGACAAAAGTAGTCTTCGCCTGCGAAAGCCTCTGGTTGTGACGCCGTGGTGGGCTCGGTGATGACCTCCGTCCTGCCGTCCTGGCAGTCTTGGTCTTGTTGCACGGGAATGGAAACCTTTGGCTGATTCCTCGGGACTCCGCGCCTGCGCTTGCCCCTTTAGCACCAAAGAGGAAACTGGTACACTGCGCCCGCTGGCGCCCGCCTGGCCTTGGTCATCATGGCTCACGTCATCCGGACCTCATGAGGTGAGGCTTGCATAGAACTCTCCGCTCCTACGGAGCCAGCCTTAGGAGGCTGCTCCTCGAGGAGGTCTTGGTGTCATCCCCCTCGCGAGGGTCTTGAGTTGTTGTCGCTGAAGCTGGGCCATACCAGGCCATCGACGAAGCCACGCTGTGGGCCGCAGGCAGGCAAGTCTGGGTACCCCCGTTCCCAGAATGCCAATAGTAGCCCTCGGGACCAAGGCGCGCTCGAACTTGGCTTCGAGGGGAAGCTAAGGGGCAAGTGCGGAGCGCCGTGGGCCCTAACCGTCTGTGGCCTTGGTCGACGCATGGCGATTAATGGGACGTGGGCGTCTCCGCTTCCCCATACCGCCTCGGCAATCGTTCGCCTTGACGAGACCCTGCTGCATGCAGAGAAAAACCATCATTGCGCGGGATCATGGAGGCCGGCGGTTGGCCACCCTCCGGCTATAAATAGGGGTAGGGGCAGATCCCCCCTCACTCATCTCCATCTTCTCGCTGCCCGCTCCTTCTTCTTCTTCTTTGTCTTGCCGTCTTGTAGCTGCATCCATGGCGCCAACAAGGAGGTTCTCTGCCGCCGAGAAAGGGAATGCCCCCAAGGAGGGGCCGGGTTCGCCGCCGCCCAAGAGAGGGCGTGGCCGCCCCCGCAAGGATGCTGCGACCCCAGCGGTAGCTCCTCGGGGGCGCGGGCGCACTTCTTCGGGGGCCGGCGTCGCTTTGGGCGGCCGCGGCGGTGCTTCCTCCCGAGGTGGGGGCTGCCAAGGGCGAGGCAGCCCCTGCGATGAGGGGTGGCATGCCGTGGTTTCCCGTCCTCCTCGGCCATGCTTCCACTTGGCGGATGTGCTCCCGGAGTTCATCGTGTGGTCGGAGAGGCCCGCCGGCACCTGGCTCCCGCTCCCGCACTTTTTCATGAGTGAGCTGCCAGTCTCGGGGCTTGACGGCCTCTGGCTATAGGCTGACGGCTGCTGCAGCAAGGCTTCCTGGGTTGGGGTTGAAGTCACCGCGACGGGCAGCGTGTCCTTGACCCGCAGTTGGTAGGCGTTTTCCCGCGCGCGGGGCCTGAGCGGGAGGCGCACCCTTCATTTCAGGTACGACGGCCTTGCGACCCTCTACGTGAGGGTGTTCGGGGAGGACGGCCGTTGCGCGGGGTGCTGCCTAAAAGACGGCAACAGCGATGATGAGCTTGGCCTTGACGATGGCCGCGCTTCCTTCAGCAGCAGCGGCTCCTCCTCCGGCGAGAGCGCCAGCAGTGGCGGTTACGACCAACCACCACATCGCCGGGCTCGCATTGGGGAAGGCGACGGGTCATCTTGTCGCTGCACTCCGGTGAAGTGGGAGGAAGACTCGGACTGAGCCCGGGGCCGCCGGAGCCTGACCTTGGGAGCTGCTGCGGTCGTGCGGGCCACTTTTGTTTAACCTTTCCTTTCTCCTACACTTGAAAAAAGTAGGGGGCCCTACTGGGGCGTATAATGAACCAAGGAGCGTGTAATGAACCAAGGCACTCGTGCCATTATGCTATGTTTGTTATTTTGATGTTGTGCCGAGATACCAATACTCTGATTAGGTGCGGTTAGAATAACTTAGCTTGATATGCTTGCCATAGTTTCCCGCCTCGCGAGGGTGCGCCTCTCCAGCAACATCTGGCAAAGCTTGCTTGCTTCTTAACGGCTCAGGAGCCGTCGGGCCTCAAGAGGCATTGTACAGCTGTAGAATTATTAGAAAACTTCGCATGGTGTCATGCCCTTCCTCACGCGAGCCCCCGAGCATGGGTTGGTTGTGGCTGGTGCACCGCGTCGCGATGCCTGGAGGCACGGACTTGAGAGGGTACACGTGCCCACGAGCTCATTTGAGAGCGTCTCGCGAGGATTTAAAGACTGAAGCTCTGGGGCGACAGAGCTTCGGTGAGGTGTGGTCGCAGTGAGCGCCAAGCGCACACACCCACCTAGCCCCCGCGCGCGGGACGCGCGAGGAGGAGCGATGGGCAACTGCCGCTCTTCCTCGGACAAGGCTAGAGAGGTGAATCAAAAAAGAAAGTTCCAGCGTTGGAAAACGAGAAACGTGAAAATTACAAATTCCATTAAGAAGTTGCAAACCAACTACAGAAAGCAAGCAAAAGAATAGCCGCGTCAGGCACCTAGTCTAGTCTTCTCACCAGCGCGGAGCTAAGTGCTGCCACTAGGACATGGGAGGGAGCCCCCGTGAGGCCCGCGGGCGACACTCAGGAGACTCCGGGGCGTGTACAGCCCCACTCATTATTACGTGAGAGTGTCATGAGCGGAGACCTTCACAGGCACGGGGCCTTGCTTCATGGGTAGAACTTCCGGAGGTGCTGGATGTTCCAGGCGTTCTGGATGGGGATCTCGTCCTGCGTCTCCAGGCGCGCGGCGCCAGGCCTGGAGACACGGGTGATCCTAAACGGGCCCTCCCACATGGGTGAGAGCTTATGCAGCCCTTCCCTGGAGAGCACCCGCCTCAAGACAAGATCACCCACCTCAAGCGTCCTAGAGCGGACGCTGCGGCAGTGGTACCGCCGCAGCGCCTGGTGGTACCTTGCCGCCCGGAGCGAGGCTTGACGGCGGCGTTCCTCCCCCAGC
Source organism: Thinopyrum elongatum (assembly GCA_011799875.1). Taxonomy (NCBI): domain Eukaryota; kingdom Viridiplantae; phylum Streptophyta; class Magnoliopsida; order Poales; family Poaceae; genus Thinopyrum; species Thinopyrum elongatum. The sequence continues at coordinate 46,070,119 of CM022300.1, forward strand.
ACGACGTCCATCCCCTGCGTGGCGTCCTGGCGTGCCTCGTCAAACGCCGAGACCTGCGTGGGGCAATGCTTGACCTCATGAGGGAGAACCGCTTCGGCTCCGTAGACGAGGAAGAACGGAGTCTCGCCCGTCGGCTTGGTTGCGGTGGTGCGGATGGACCACAGCACGGACTGGAGCTCGTCGAGCTAGCCCCTGCCGCAGGCCTCGAGCTTTTTCTTGAAGGTCCTTGTCTTGAGGCCTCCCAGGACTTCTGCATTGGCGCGCTCGGCCTGGCCATTGCTCCTGGGGTGTTCCACCGAAGCATAGCATATCTGCGTTCCAAGGTTAGCACAATATGTTTTGAAAAGGTTGCTGGTGAACTGTGAGCCATTATCGGTGATGATGCGGTTAGGAATCCCGAATCGGCTCACGAGGCCTTTGATGAACTTGACGGCCGAGCCGGCCGGGATGGCGCAGACGGTTTCCACCTTCGCCCACTTGGTGAGCTTGTCGATGGCGACGTAGAGGTAGCAGTAGCCCCCGGGCGCCCGTGGGAATGGTCCCAAGATGTCGAGCCCCCAGACCGCGAACGGCCACGTGATCGGGATGGTCTGGAGGCCCTGAGCGGGCTGGTGGATTTGCTTGGCGTGGAACTGGCAGGCTTCACAGGACTTCACCAGCTCGGTAGCATCGTTGAGCGCTGTGGGCCAGTAGAACCCACTTTGGAATGACTTGCCCACGAGTGTGCGCGATGAAGAGTGATGCCCACAGTCCCCACCATGTATATCGGCTAGCAGCTCGCATCCCTGCTCCCTGGAGATGCACCGTAAAGAAACGTCGTTTGGGCGCCTCCGATAGAGCTCACCGTCCTGGATGCAGTATGCTGTGGCCTGGCGAGCCACACACTCCGCGTCTTCCTCCTTCTCCGGTAGGGTGCCCCGAAGTAGGTACGCCTTGAACTCTTCTGTCCAACACCCCTCCTGAGGTTCCATCGCGAGGAGGAGGCGAGCTCCTGAGGTCGGGCCACAAGCCGGGGCGCCGGATGTAGGAGCCTGGGGAGGTCCTCATGAGGCGGTGCCGGTTCTGCGGTGGGTGGGGCTGCCGATGGCCTGAAGAGCCGCTCTTCAAAGATGCCAGGCTCCTGAGGCAGATGCTGGGACGCCCTCTTGGTGATGTCGTCCGCCTCCTTGTTTGTGCCTCGCGGCACGTGTTGCAATTCCAGGCCCAAGAATCGTTTCTCAATTTTGCGTACCTCCTCAAGGTATGCTTCCATGTGCTTGTCCTTCGGGGTGTACTCCTTGTTGGAGAAGTTGACGAGGAGCTGCGAGTCGCCCATGATGGTGAGGCGCCTGACCCCCAGTGCTGCGGCGGCCTTGAGTCCTGCGATCAGGCTTTCGTACTCCGCAATGTTGTTGGAGACCTTCTCACCGTGCTGGAAGCAGAGTTGCACGGCGTAGTAGAGCTTGTCTTTGGTGGGTGCAATAAGGACAGCTCCAGCTCCTGCGCCCTGGCGTGAGAACGTGCCGTCGAATTACATGATCTAACCATCTGGTGCCTCGTCGCTAGGTATGAGGGAGCAGTCCTCGCACACTTCACGATCAGGGACGTCAGCCCATTCCGCCATGAAGTAAGCGAGGGCTGCACCCTTGATGACCCTGGTGGTACTGAACTCCAACTAGAACGCTTGCAGCTCAATGTTCCATTCGGCTACCCTTCCCACAGCGTTGTGACTCCGGAGCACCCTCTCTAGAGGATAAGCTGAGACAACCTTGATGGGGTGGCCCTGGAAGTACTGGCACAGCTTTCAGGAGGCGATGAGGAGTGTGAGCAGCAACTTCTGTGGCATGGGGTAGCGTGCCCGCGCGTCTCGCAGCACCGTGCTGATGAAGTATACCGGATGCTCGACGAGGGAGGAGGCATTGGTGACGTCTTGCAACTCCTGCGTCTGCGGGCCCTCAGGAGCCTTATCGTCTTCCATGGTAGCCGTGCCCTGAGGAGTATTGTCCTCAGGAGACCCACCGTCTGGGGGGTCGGCTGAGGTCTCAGGAGCGTTGTTGGCCGGTGGTGCAGTCGGAGCCTCGGGAGCGCCATCTTGAGACCACGGCACCCCATCTGGCGACGGGGTGCCTCCTCGTGAGCCCTTGACCAGGCGCTCCTTCCTCACTGCCACCAGTGCTGCGCTGGCTGAGTGAGGCGTGGCGGCCAAGTAGAGCACCAGGGGCTCAAGGGGGCATGGCGCCACCATCACCGGCGGGCTGGTGAGGTACTTCTTGAGGTCTTGGAAGGCCGTGTCAGCCTCCGGAGTCCACTCGAATGGTCCTTTCTTTTTCATCAGCTTGAAGAACGGGAGGGCGCGCTCTCCCAATTTGGAGATGAAACGCCCCAACGAAGTCATGCAACCTGCCAGCTTCTGCATCTCCTTGAGAGTCTGCGGCGGGCTCATCCTTTCTATGGCCTTGACCTTCTCTGGGTTAGCCTCGATCCCTCCGTGCGATACCAAGAAACCCAGCAGCTTGCCGGATGGGATGCCGAACATACATTTCTCCGGGTTGAGTCACAGATCCACCTTGCGCAGGCTAGCAAATGTTTCTTCCATGTCTTCAATAAGGGTTCTTGCCTCCCGAGACTTCACCACTATGTCGTCGATGTATGCCTCTGCGTTCCTCCCGAGCTGCCGGCCCAAAGCGATGTGCATCAACCGCTGGAAGGTTGCACCGGCGTTATGCAGCCCAAACGGCATGCAGGTGTAGCAATACACCCCGCATGGGGTCAAGAAGGCCATCTTCTCAACATCTTGCACCGCCATCTTGATTTGGTGATAGCCTGAGAAGGCGTCCAGGAATCACAGTAGGTCGCACTCAGCGGTGGAGCCGACGATCTGATCGATACGTGGAAGCGAAAAGGGGTCTTGAGGGCAAGCCTTGATGAGGTTAGTGAAGTCGACGCACATACGCTCCTTTCCGCCCTTCTTGGGGACAATGACCGGGTTCGCCAAACATTCTGGGTACCGCACCTCCCGAATGACACCAGCCTCTTGCAGCTTGCGGGTCTCTTGGACGATGAATGACTGCTTCTCTGTGGACTGCCGCCGCGCCTTCTGCTTCACCGGTCGTGCGTTAGGGCACACCATCAGGTGATGCTCGATTATTCCCCTCGGGATCCCATCCAGAACCTTGGGCTCCCATGCGAACACTTCCTTGTTTGCGTGTAGGAAGTCGACTAACGCCTTTTCTTGATCTGGAGGGAGGCTGGCACCTATGGTGAAGGTGGCACCCGACGCCCCATCTTCATCGACCGGCACCTGCTTCGTCTCGGCCCGATCTTGAGAGAACAACTGTTTCTTCTTCGCTGGCGCAGCCCCCGAAGCCTCTGGGGCCCCTTCTTCAGTCGGCCGAGCGGCCGCCATGGCTCTGAAGGCGATCTTGAGGGAGAATAGCGCATCCTTGGTATCCCGTGCCACGGTGAGGACGCCGCTGCTTCCCAGCATCTTCATGAGGTTGTAGGCAGTGTGAGTCGCTGCCATGAACTTGGCCAGGGCCGGGTACCCGAGGATGGCGTTGTACGGGAGGCTGATGCTGGCAATGTTGAAGTCGATGAGCTCGGTGCGGTAGTTGTCGCGTGTGCTGAAGGTGACGGGGAGGTGGATCTGCCCGAGGGGGCTGGTGGAGCCGTTGACGACTCCAGAGAAGGGTTTCGTGGGGCGGAGCCGGCCATGGGGCACATGAAGCAAGCCGAACGCTTCCACTGAGAGCACATTCAGGCTAGCTCCTCCGTCGATGAGGGTCTTGGTGACTGCCCTGTTGCAAATAGTGGGGGTCCAGAGCATTAGGAGCGCGCCGACGCCGGCCGTGACCGCGGGGTGGTCCCCGGAGTCGAAGGTGAGGTCGGCCTTGGGCGCCGCCCAGCCCGGCGCCGCCGCCCGCTGCATGTGGGCGGCACCCGCCTGGCGAAAGAGCTGCTTGATGTGGCGATCCGAGAGCGGCGCCTGTGAGCCGCCGAGGATGGCTGCGATGGCGTGAGGTGTCGGCGCCGCGAATTCCATGACGAAAAGGCCGCGCAGCTCCTCCCAGGAAGCCACCGAGGATTCCGTCAGGCCTAGGAGCCAAGCGCACGGCGCGCCCGCGAGGGCCATGGGAAGCTAATTCGCCATGACCTTGTCGTCGCCGTCGGCCGCCAGAACCACCTCCTCATACGCCTGGAGAAACCCCACCGGGTCTGCCGTGCCGTCGTAGCGAGGCGGCATCTCCGGCCTAAACTTGGGCGGCCACTGCACTCGTCGTAAGGCGGGGGTGAAGGCCTGGAGTCCCACGGTGCCTCCGCGCGCGCTCGTCGATCCAGTCGGAGGAGAGGCGCCCGCCATGAGAGCTGAACGGCGAGGGCAGAGCATGGCGAACGGAGAGGCGAAGCTTCGACGCACCCCCACCTGGCGCGCCAAATGTTGGATTTTGGGTTCCGCAAACCCTTGAGAGGTTCGAACTCTGGGGTGCGTGCGAAGAACTCGTGCTCCCCAGTCTGCCCACTCGCTAATCTCACGGCCTAGATCGACGAACTGTAAGGAAAAGAGACACAACAGTTTACCCAGGTTCGGGCCACCTTGCGGTGTAAAACCCTACTCCTGCTTTGGGGTGGATTGGCCTCGAGGGGCTGAAGATGGACTAGTACAGTGGCGAAGAACAGCCTCACGAGGTCTGTTCTTGTGTAGGCATGCTGGCGGGGTAACTCTGCATCGAATCCCGTCCTACGGTGGTGGCTAGCCTATATTTATAGTGGCCTTGGTCCTCCTCCCAAATGAAAGGCGGGAAGGGATCCCACAACGGCCAAATTCAAAGGGGGACAGCTAGTACATGCTATCCTGACAAAAGTAGTCTTTGCCTGCGAAAGCCTCTGGTTGTGACGCCGTGGTGGGCTCGGTGATGACCTCCGTCCTGCCGTCCTAGCAGTCTTGGTCTTTTTGCACGGGAATGGAAACCTTTGGCTTATTCCTCGGGACTCCGCGCCTGCGCTTGCCCCTTTAGCACTGAAGAGGAAACTGGTACACTGCACCCACTGGTGCCCGCCTGGCCTTGGTTGTCATGGCTCATGTCATTCAGACCTCATGAGGTGAGGCTTGCATAGAACTCTCCGCTCCTCAGGAGCCAGCCTTAGGAGGCCGCTCCTCGAGGAGGTCTTGGTGTCGTCCCCCTCGCGAGGCTTGGCCCCTTGCGACGGTCTTGAGTTGTTGTCGCTGAAGCTGGGCCATACCAGGCCGTCAATGGAACCACGCCGTGGGCCGCAGGCAAGCAAGTCTTGGTACCCCCATTCCCAGAACGCCGACACAGGTCATGTCATGCAATAGTTTTCTAAATATGTCTTTTCTGGAATTTTGTTATCTTTTTGGAAGTAATTTTTGAAACTTTGACAGATTGATCATTATGCTAGTGTTGATTTTAAATTTTTTAGGACATTTTCATTCTTTTTGTCAAATAAGTGTCTGAATATGTATTTTTCTTGTGTTTTTTAAATAATTTTGGCAAAAAGTTGAAAACTTCCCCACACTAGTCAATATGGTAGTTTTTAGTGTACATATTTCTGTAATTCAACTGACTGTATGAACGAAAATTAGGTGTCAGCGGTTGGATGGCTGAGTTTGGTTTGGTCAGAGAAAAAGGCAAGCCGAGGCATGTTCCCTTGGGTTTGCAGCGTGCCGGAATGACTGTGTGAGGGTGCAGTGTGACCGTGATAAGCGTGCATAAGTGTACATCCTTTTCATTTTGAACTTGTAAATCGTAACATTTAGTTTGCAAGTGTCACACCCTGGATTTTGTCCCTTTCTTTTTTGTCGGTGCAACAAACCCTGGGTCTGTTTCCCAGACCGTGCACAGGCCCGAGATCTAGACTACTACATTAAGGACCAGACCAACCACAAGAGATCAGCTCTTTAAAGGATCAGAGTGCAGATCAAGAAGACTGAGTCAAGCCAGAAGTGCAAGATACCACTAAGGGAAGACCTCCCTTGCCGGGCAGGCGAGCCTGGCAAGGTCAAGGTTACCCCAGAAGCAAACATCAAGACCGTCCCAGCAGGCCTACCGGGACCTACGAAGGCAAGCTACCCCACCAAGGCTCCACCACACCACCTCTCAGCGACGCAAGTCATCAATCGGCGCGATGTCAAGCCCCCAAGTGACTAAGTGGCTGTCTCTTGCCACATGGCGGCCACTTCCTATGGAAATCACCTCCAAATGACACCCGTCTAGCAACGTGTCATGCAGACAGGAGAAAAGGTGGCCGAGCAGCCCGGCAAGGCTTGCCGGGCAGGCCATGATGTGACACTAAGCGGCGCATTTAATGCGCTCTGCTTTGTCTGCAGAGTTAGGTATGATAGCACTGTTCACTATCTAATCAGTACATAATGAATGATTTGCCACTGTGGTGACCCCTTGATCTATAAAAGTTGGCTCATGGCAACCATAGAAAGGATTCGGACCCTTATACACTCGTACGCGCGTAGCTGCTCTCGCCCCGAGGCAACCCTACCGGGCTAGAGCGCTGTGTTTCCACCACAATCCACCATCAATCCACCAAAGCAGGAGTAGGGTTTTACGCCTCGCGGCGGCCCGAACCTGGGTAAAACTGCCCGTGTGATCTCTGCCGTGCTGCGCGACGCTCTTTGCTCTTTGTGCAACGTGCTCATCCCCCAGCCGAACCATAAAGGGGCTCATGGCCCCATAGGTGTCCGTGGTTTCCCACGACATTTTTCTTTTGTTTTTCTGAGGATTTTGCTTGAGATTTCTTTTTTCGTGGCTCTGTGGTTTGGAAACTTGGGAAGATCATCTCTTCCTAGTCTCCAGAGTGGCGTTTTACATCCTCAAATCAATTCTTTTTATTGGCAATATTCCTTTTTCTATTAAAGGAGTAACCCTATTTTCCCTAGGTTATGAAGCAACCTATATTTCTGTCTCTCTCAAAATTCCCAAATAATTCTCTTATTTGGATCATATATGCCCCAAATATGTCCAACATTTTCTTTCCTAGTCCAAAAATAATTCAGCTATATTCATTCTTCATTTATGTCTAGAGTGCTGTAACACCCCAAAAATCGGGTTATCGATTTTTGTGCTATTATTCCTTCCTAGCTTTCCTCTCTCAAATTTTTCCTCTGGAATCTGGTGAGTGACCAGGTGAATCCAGTCAATCCTCAGCCTCTCCATGAATTTTCCATGTTCTTGTGCCAGCCATCCTTCGGTCAGTAAACCCCGAACCTCGTTCAAACCCTAGTTCCAAAATATCGGAACTGGAAATCCTGCCTTTGTGTTTACAAAGGAGCTATCATTTTCCTTGGTCTGTCAATCCTCCCAAAATTTCCGGAGATCCTCCTTCACTCATAAACCCTAGATGTGCAAAAATATTGCCAAGTCATATGCAATATTTCTCATCTAGAATTAATTTCTTTTTCTGCCTTTCGGAGGAATTAAATCCAAGAAAATATTTATTCATCTCCAAAGTTCATAAAAACTTGTGGAGATATTCTTTGTGATCATATTGAGCTCTCATAAAAATATTGGCCATAATTAACTAGGGGAAATTGCTTTTTCCTATTTAAAGCCAATATTTCGATTTGGGGCCTTTCCAAAGGAACTACCATTTTGGTAGTTAGGAAAAATCCCAAATAAATTTTGGAGCTTGTCCTATCCCTATTTTCACCATTTCCATCAAAATCACAAGTTCCACCCATTAAAGTTTGAGCACAATGCCACTTTGCAAATTCTGTCCAGATTTTCAGTTTGCAAAGGAAGTGCTTGATTCCTTGATCTCCTTGGGCTGAAAATTTGCAGGGTAGTACATATTGATATATTACTACTGTAAACCAAAAATCAGCTCAATTCATCAAACCAATATTTTTCTATAATTTTCTTAAGTTTCTATTCAGATTACATCATTGTGAAGGAAGTACCTTCATAGATGATCAAAATGAGTTGAAACTTTTCCAGCTATCTCTCATGATCATATCATTGCTGTCCACAGAAACTCAGTTCATGCAAGCTAGCCAATCTTCCTCAGCAAATATTTAAGTTTCTGTCCAGATCGGAGCACTGTGAAGGAAGTACCATTTTTATTTATGCAAATGGTATGAAATTTTTACAGTGCCTCCATATGCCTAAATTATTGGTCTCCACAAAATTTGGGCCATTTTCATCCAGCCATTTGATCCCAGCATCAATATCTTCATTTCTAGCCAGATTAGCACTTTGTGAAGGAAGTACTAGCTAGCTTTGTCCATTTGTGCTCAAATTTTGCGAGCATGACTACCTTGGTGATTGGCATAAGCAAGTAAGATGCGTATGGACTCAAGTCTAGCAACGGGGCATATGTCTCACCATAGTCCATACCTTCGACTTGAGTGTAGCCTTGGGCGACGAGACAGGCCTTGTTGCGTACAACTTGTCCATCCTCATCTTGCTTATTCTGAAACACCCATTTGGTTCCAATGACATTGTGGTTGTCGTCCGGCTTTTCAACCAATGTCCACACTTGATTCCTCTCGAAATTGTGTAGCTCTTCATGCATAGCGTTCACTCTATCCGGATCCTCAAGAGCTTCTTCTACCTTCATGGGTTCAATACTAGAAATGAATGAGTAGTGTTCACAAAAGTTAGCTAAACGAGTTTTAGAACGAGTAATTCTCCCGGTTTGAATATCATCAAAGATTTGTTCGATGGGATGATCTCTTGTGACTCTTGCTCTAACTCATGAGAGCTTTTGTTTGGGTTGGGGTGGAACATCCTCTTCATTGTCTTCTTATTCTTCTTGTTCTCCTTCACTGTTGGTGTTGTTGTTCTCTTGTGGAGGTAGAGAGGGAGGTCGATGTGGTTCATCTTGTTGTACTTCCTCATTTCCTCCATCTTGACGTGTTCCACTTGTGGACGCCTCCAAATCAACTTGTGGTTCACCTTGATGTGAAGTTGAGGCTTCCACTTGAACGGACGAGGTACTCTCCTTCACCTCCTTTGCGTGAATCTTGCCAATGGACAAATCTTGGATTGCTTCCGAAGGATCTTCGTCTCCTACATCAATTGGCAATTGCTCTACTTGCGAGCCGTTAGATTCATCAAACTTCACATCTACCGTCTCTTCGACCTTTCGGGTGAAATTGTTGTAGACATGGTAAGTGTGAGAGTTTGAGCCATAACCGAGTAGGAAACATTCATGAGATTTAGGAGCAAATTTTGAGCAATGATGTTTATCGAGAATGTAACACTTTGAGCCAAATACTCGAAAGTATCCAACTTGGGGTTTGTTATTGGTGAGAAGCTCATATGCCGTCTTACCGAGAAGCTTGTGAAGATATAGTCGATTCGTGGCATGACAAGCTGTCTCAACCGCTTCCACCCAAAAGTGTCTTGGCATCTTGTATTCGTCAAGCATCGTTCTTTCCATATCAATAAGAGTTCGCTTCTTCCTCTCAACAACTCCATTTTGTTGAGGCATGTACGTAGACGAGAACTCATGTGAAATCCCTTCTTCGTCAAGAAAGGTATCCACATTGGCGTTCTTGAACTCCGTTCCATTGTTGCTTCGAACCTTCTTGATCTTCACTTCAAATTGGTTTTGGGCCTTCCTAGCAAAGTTCTTGAAGATCTTTTGGACCTGCGATTTATCATCAAGAAAGAACACCCACGTAAATCTTGAAAAATCATCAATAATGACCAAATTGAATGAGTTACCACCGAGGCTCTTGTAGGCGTTGGGACCAAAAAGATCCATATGAAGTAGTTCAAGCGGTCTTCTCGTGGTCATGATGTTATTCACGGGATGACTTCCTCCAACCTGTTTTCCTGCTTGACAAGCACTACAAAGTCTATCCTTGTCAAATATGACATCTTTAACACCAAGGATATGATCACCTTTAATAAGCTTATCAAGATTTCGCATACCTATGTGACCTAACCTTCTATGCCATAACCAACCTTTAGAAGATTTAGCAATTAAGCACGTACGAGGTTGAGCTCTCTTAGTGAAATCAACAATGTATAGATCACCTCTACGAATACGGGTAAAGACCATATTATGATTATCTGTTCGAAACACTTGGCAATCTACTTCAGTAAATACAACATTGAAATCGAAGTCAGCTAGTCTAGATACAGAAAGTAGATTATAACCAAGGGATTCAACAAGAATGACATTTTGGATAGAGATATCATGGGAGATGGCCACCTTACCAAGGCCAACTACCTTACCCTTTGAGTTGTCACCAAAAGTGACATACTTGCGGGGACCGTCGTTCTCAGCAAGCTCATGAAACATGTCCTTATCTCCGGTCATATGATCAGTACATCCACTATCAAGAACCCATTCCTTTCCTCCAGCCATGTAACCACGTAGGTTAGCCATAAGACCAAAGTGTCTCATCGACTCATCAAGATCAAAGTCACTATCATCATCCTCATCATAATATCCGTGTTCAACATCATCATGCGAATTATCATCACCTAGAGAGGGTGATTCATTAGATTTATGACCAAGACAATGTGAATGTTTATGAATTCTAATGACTTGCGAAATGATGCTACTAATGACTCCGACATCTCCTTTGGCACGCATAAGGTCACGGAGCTCAAATAGACAATCATCAAATCTAGGATCACTAGTATCCATCTTTTGAAAAGCAATGGACTTTTGAAGAATCTTATCTAGATTTTTCAAGGAATTGTTTGGAAAGCGCTCCTCAAGATATTTCCATATAGTGTAAGCACATTCAAATGTAGGCAAGCATACAAGCAAATTTCTAGGCAATCCTCTCATGATAATATCAATAGTTCTAAGATTGCGGGTCATGTCAAGATACTCATTGGGGGTAGGATGCAAAGGATCAATGGGGGCTACGTAAGGGCAAGTAATATACTTGTTCAAATTATATTCATTGAAAATCTCAAGCATCTCATTCTTCCAAGAACTATAGAACTCTCCGTCAAGCATAGGCACTCTACATCTAATACTCCCGATCGTAGACTCATCCATCTTCCTCCAATGGTGATTAAACCAAAGCAATGGAGACCAAAGCTCTGATACCAATTGAAAGGATCGAGAAGAGGGGTCTAGAGGGGGGATTAGACCCTCAACAAGTAAAAGTGGCAGTTTTTAAGTTCTTCAAGTTAAGGGGGAGTTTTAGCACAAGTTTAAGCATTCACCATACATTTCAAGCAAGCATGACAAGATTATGAGAAGCGGAAAGAGTAAAGCATGCTAATTGCAAGAAAGTAAGGGGATGGGATTGGAGTGTGCAAACGCAATGATGACACGGAGATTTTTGGGGTGGTTCTGATAGGTGGTGCTATCGTACATCCACGTTGATGGAGACTTCAACCCATGAAGGGTAACGATTGCGCGAGTCCATGGAGGGCTCCACCCACGAAGGGTCCACGAAGAAGCAACCTTGTCTATCCTGCCATGGCCATCGCCCATGAAGTACTTGCCTCACTCGGGTAGATCTTCACGAAGTAGGCAACCTCCTTGCCCTTACAAACTTATTGGTTCAACTCCATGATCTTGTCGGAGGCTCCCAAGCGACACCTAACCAATCTAGGAGACACCACTCTCCAAAAGGTAATAAATGGTGTGTTGATGATGAACTCCTTGCTCTTGTGCTTCAAATGATAGTCTCCCCAACACTCAACTCTCTCTCACAGATTTGGATATGGTGGAAAGATGATTTGAGTGGAAAGCAACTTGGGGAAGGCTAGAAATCAAGATTCTTGTGGTAGAATTGGTATATCTTGATCTCAACACATGAGTAGGTGGTTCTCTCTCAGAAAATGTAAGCTAGAGGTGTAGGCACATTCTGATGGCTCTCTCACAAATGGAGAAGGGGGTGGAGGGGTATATATAGCCTCCACACAAAATCCAACCGTTACACACATTTGACCCAACTCGGTCAGACCAAATAGAAGAACTCGGTGAGACCGATTCAGTTCAAAATGTGAACATTCGGAATCTCAGTGGGACCGACTGGAACAACTCGGTGGGACCGATGTGCTAGGGCTTAGGGCAAACATCAACTTGGTGGCACCGATTGCATCAACTCGGTGAGACCGAAGTGAAGCAATAAGGCAACAGAGAGAATGTCAAGCAAACTCGATGGGACCGATTGCATGATTCGGTGAGACCAAAATAATGCAACAAGTCACAGAGTGTTTGCAAGGCCATCTCGGTGAGACCGAGATCCGTATCGGTGTGACCAAAGTGTTAGGGTTTCTGGCAATGGCTATGTCAAATGAACTCGGTGGCTCCGGATAGGATGATTCGGTGGGGCCGAGTTTGACTTAGTTTTGGACATATTTGGAATGAGAAAGTGGTTGATGGTTTTGGAGCAATATCACTAAGCATTTTGAGCAAGTATACCATTAAGCAACACCTCATCCCCTTTTAATAGTATTGGCTTTCCTATGGACTCAATGTGATCTTGGATCACTAATATAGAAATGAAGAGTCTTAAGCTTTAGCCAATGCATGTCCTTGATACCTTGAAGGGGTTCCACATCCTCTTGTCCTTTCCACGCCATTGTTGAACTTGTCTAAAATATACTAGATAAAAGCATTAGTCCAACAAAAGATATGTTGACAATAATTACCAAAATCACCTAGGGACCACTTGTGCTTTCAGTAATAAGAGCTGATTTGTTCTATGCCAAGCAGTGCCGTATTCCAGAAGATTTGATCTCTGGGTTGGAATACGGGGTGTTCCGGTCTCTCTGAGCCAGGGTGCCATAGCGAAGGTGAGCGACTTCAATTTTAATACGTATATACTGTCTTAAAAAGAAGGGCGAGGTTTTCATTTGCAAGATTGATTGATACTATCCTGATTATAAATGCGACTGCAGGCCCATGCTCGGATTGCTGACATGCGTTCCGACATGGCAGTGAAATGCCAAGCCAATTTGTGTTGACCAGTGAGGCAGATCGAACATGTGCTAGTCTGATCTAAATGCGACGGGCGTTCTGTGAGTGTTCCTTTTCCTCGTTTTAACCTTGTGAAGATAACCCCCTCAACAAAAAGATTGTGAAGATAACACTTGGTGGTTCTTTGACTTCGCGTGATACATCGATGGAATTCCCGATTCTAATGACACTGAATTTTCTAGTACTAAATCCCGTAAAAAGGTGCCCTCTTAGCCCCTCCGACGGCTAGCCGGTTGAAAGTGCAACTAATCCATGGGTGGTTTTGGTAATTCATAACAACATATAGCTCATTGAACTAATATCCATTCAAGTTAAATATTTCAGAAAGTTCAATGATTGGCATGGCATGGACTAGAGATGTGGACCCCTCAAAATGCTAAGGACAAAGATTGGCAAAAGTTCAAGACTCTTCATTTCTATTTTAGTGATCCAAGATCACATTGAGTCCATAGGAAAAGCCAATACTATTAAAAGGGGATGAGGTGTTGCTTAATGGTCCACTTGCTCAAAGTGCTTAGTGATATGCTCCAAAGCCCTTAACCACTTTCTCAAATTCCAAATATGTCCAAAACCTAAATTCAACTCGGCCCCACCGATTTGATCTATCCGGCGCCACCGAGTTCCTTTGAAATAGCCACTGCCAGAAACCCTAATCAATTCGGTCTCACCGATCAGGATCTCGGTCTCATCGAGATGGCAATGCAAACTCTCTGTTTCCCTTCGTAACATTTCGGTCTTACAAAAATGAGCGATCGGTCCCACCGAGTTCGCAATGCAAACTCTCTGTTTCCCTTCGTAATGATTCGGTCTTACCAAAATGAGAGATCGGTCCCACCGAGTTTGCCTGACCAACTCTCTGTTTGCTCATTGCTGAAATCGGTCCCACCGAGTTCATGCAATTGGTCACACCGAGATGAGGTTTTGCCCTAACCCTAGCACATTGGTCCCACCGAGTTGATCATGTCGGTCCCACCGAGAATCCTAACATTCACATTTTGAACTGAATCGGTCTCACCGAGTTCTCCTATTCGGTCTGACCGAGTTGGGTCAAATGTGTGTAACGGTTAGATTTTGTGTGGAGGCTATATATACCCCTCCACCCCCTTCTCTATTCAAGAGAGAGCCATCAGAATGTGCCTACACTTCCACTACTCATTTTCTGAGAGAGAACCACCTACTCATATGTTGAGACCAAGACATTCCAATCCAACCACAAGAATCTTGATCTCTAGCCTTCCCCAAGTTGCTTTCCACTCAAATCATCTTTCCACTATAGCCAAATCTGTGAGAGAGAGTTGAGTGTTGAGGAGACTATCATTTGAAGCACAAGAGTAAGGAGTTCATCATCATCACACCATCTATTACCTTTTGGAGAGTGGTGTCTCCTAGATTGGTTAGGTGTCACTTGGGAGCCTCCGACAAGATTGTGGAGTTGAACCAAGGAGTTTGTAAGGGCAAGGAGATCGCCTACTTCGTGAAGATCTACACAAGTGAGGCAAGTCCTTCGTGGGCGATGGCCATGGTGTGATAGACAAGGTTGCTTCTTCGTGGACCCTTTCGTGGGTGGAGCCCTCCGTGGACTCGCGCAACCGTTACCCTTCGTGGGTTGAAGTCTCCATCAACGTGGACGTACGATAGCACCACCTATCGGAACCACGCCAAAAATCTCCGTGTCTACATTGCGTTTGCCTTCTCCAAACCGTTTCCTTTACCTTCATATGCAATGTTTACTTTCCGCTGCTACACTCTTAGAATTGCATGTGTAGGTTGATTGCTTGACTTGTACTGAGTTGCTAAAATCTGCCAAGACTTAAGATTGGGAAAAGGCTAGATTTTTATTTGGTCAAGTAGTCTAATCACCCCCTCTAGACCTACTTTCGATCCTACAAGTGGTATCAGAGCTTTGGTGTCCATTTGCCTTGATTTCCATAGCCTTGGTGATCATAGCCTTGGTTTCACAACCTAGGAGAGTATGGCGTCTAGCAAGGGAAATTACGAACGTAGAGGTCCTTACTTTGATGGTACTAATTTTGCTAGTTGGAAGCATAAGATGAAAAAGCATATTCTTGGACATAACCCCACCGTTTGGGCTATCGTGTGTGTTGGTTTGCAAGGTGAATTCTTCGAAGATGGAAGAGAACCGAATCGTGAAGCTACCATGGAAGAATTGAAGATGTTGCAATAAAATGCTCAAGCTTGCAATATCCTCTTCAATGGATTGTGCCCCGAAGAATTCAACAAAATCAGCCGCCTTGAGAATGCAAAGGAAATTTGGGATACTTTGGCTGATATGCACGAAGGTACCGAGTCCGTTAAGGAATCCAAATTGGATGTGCTTCAAAGTCAACTTGACAAGTTCAAAATGAAGGATGGTGAAGGAGTCGCTGAAATGTATTCTAGGCTTGCTCTCATCACAAATGAGATTGCCAGCTTAGGAAGTGAAGAGATGACCAACAGATTCATCATCAAGAAGATCCTAAGAGCCTTGGATGGAAATATGATACCGTGTGCACCTTGATCCAAATGATGCCCAATTACAAAGATCTCAAGCCAACGGAAGTCATTGGTAGAATTGTTGCTCATGAGATGTCACTTAAGGATAAGGAAGAGCTTCACAACAAGTCTAGTGGTGCTTACAAAGCTTCATGTGATGCCCCTACAACATCAAGTGAGAAACAAGCCTTCAATGAAGAATTGAGCCTAATGGTGAAGAACTTCAACAAGTTCTACAAGAGTAGAAGCAAAGAGAGAAGTTCCAAGTCAAGGTCCTACAATGACAAAAGATCTTCTAGTCATGATCGCAATTGCTACAATTGTGGAAGGCCCAGACACTACTCTAGTGAGTGCAAAGCTCCCTACAAAAGAAGAGAAGACTCACCTAAAAGGAGAAGAAAAAGAGAGGAATCACCACTAAGAGAGAGAAGGAGTAGAGATGATCGTTATGAACGAAGACCCTCTTGCAGAAGCAAGGATTCAGAAAGGAAGGACAAGTCATCAAAGAGCTACACAAGATGAAGACATCAATCTCATATTGGTGAATGGGTATCCGGCTCTGACTCCGACAACTACTCCGAGAGAAGTTGTCACTCCGACTCCGAATATACTCAAGATGAAGGTGTTGCCGGTCTTGCACTTGCACTACTAGGGAAAAGCCTAGCAGTAGCGCTGGTTTTTTGCCTATCAGTAGCACGGGGTGCCGCGCTACTGATAAGGCGCTACAGCTAACATGTAGCAGTAGCGCGTGTCGTCCCACTCTACTACTATACATGGATAGCAGCAGCGATCTTTATTGAAACGCGCTGCTGCTAATAGCTGCAACACTTTTAACTAGAACGCGCTACTGGTAAGAGCGCGCTACTGCTAACTTTATTCCCCTCGCTACTGCTAGTTTTATTAGTTTCTGTTTTTTCTGCATATTTGTTTTGTATTTGAACAGGCTTTATACAATAATCTTTAGCATATCATACACATACAAACGTAATCATAGCATATACATACAAATAGTCTCATCAAATCATGTCATCATCATAATCATCATCCAACACAAAGTGGTCTATCGTCGTCATCTCAAAAATAGCGACACAAGTCTTGATTACTTGCAACTACATCGTCATCCATCTAAACAATGATATACGCGAGAAGAGCTATCACTATGAGTGAGAGCGGAACTATGCAGTACATGAGTTCGTATCCCTCTCTCGCATTAGCGTGAACCTAAACTAACTACTGGCTGTCGCTCGGAAACCGGAAACCGGTACACCTGGGCCTGACACTCTGGCCACTTGTCATATACTCATGGCGTAGCACTTCTTCGCCATCGATGATCTATGCACCTGCATCGTCACATGAGTCGATGATATGCAACATATATAGTTGAGCAACAGAAAGAGACAGACTTGGCAAAAATAGAAGCAACATATCATACGCATAAATAACAAAGTTCATCGTACCCGAAATGCACTAACTAGAGTGATCTTCGCTAGTTGAGGAGAACAGTTTAATTACATCACAAATAAAGTTTCGTCGTGCATAACTCAAAGTTTTGTCATACAGAAAGTATGGACTAAACGGACACATTGTCATATATCGTCAATCACTCCAACATGTCGTGCCATCCATCCAAGTCAGGGAGATAGTCCCCAAGCTTAGTGAAAGGCTTCAGGTCAAGACGCTGAGCGGCTACGCGTGTTCGGACGTCTTCCCGCGACATTTGCCCTTCCTCGTAGAACATCCCTGTTTTTTCGAGGACCTCCTTCATGATGATTTGGGCAAGTTCACGCTGGATGTGATAGAACTCAGCTCGAAGTTGATGACCCGGGATATTTCCTAGGTTCTTCGCCCATTGCAGAATATGGGCATCGCCGGATGTAGGTGACATGCGAAGGTTCTGCTAATCCCGTCTGTACTCCAGCATGTGGTGGAGGACATAGAGTCCATCACTAAGAGTACCACTCGGTTGCTGGATGCAGCAGAAGTCGGTCTTATGGCCAAAGCAGAGCCTGCGGTCCCTTGTCTTCTTGGTCTTGATCTCTCCACCCCGTGCGCCGTAGGTAAAGATAGCACTGTCGAGAACAGACTTGATGTGGGTGTAATCCTTTTTCTTCATGTTCTTCGACGAGTCCAAGTAAAGAGCGTGGGAGAATCGGGGGTAAAGGATGATGAGGACAGTGCGCCCGTCGCTGCACAAAATAAGTACACCTCAAATTAGCCTCCACCCCGCAAATGAATGATTGAAATCGAAGGAAGGATATCCGCGCGGATGACTTACATGGGATGATAAGGCACGAGAATTGTCTCCTTGTCCTTATTGGCGACCATGAAATTGGCGATGTAGTCCCTCACGTATTCACGGTGCTCTGGACAGACTGCCAAGAAGGCCTCGTGCATGAAGTACGGGTCAGTGACACAGATATAAGGTATGTGCTCAATCCTGATGATGTAGTTCATGTGCAAGGCAAAAAGGCGGACAAACATAAAATCCAGCTTTTTCAAGTGAAACATGTCGAAGATGTAATCGAATCAAAGGAAGAACTTCTCCGCGGGGAATGTGTCGACGTAAAACCTTTGCCGCGGCACGTTAACCATGTAGAGTGGGTATCCTGGATTTTCCGAGGCGGTTAGGCTTTTCTCTCTCTGCAGCACATCATCATGAAGTCTCCTTAGATCGCCGTATATGGCCTCTAACGCTGCCTTAGGTAGGATCAGATGACTGAGGATATGGTGTTCTGTCGCACCGGGGATAGGTATATGGTCTTGAACCCGAGGCTGCGGAGGCGGCTGCATCATAGAAGCAGCTTTGTTGCCTTTCCTCGCTCTCTTCCTATGCTTCTTTGGTACTGGAGGGTCGTCTATAATACGTTCAGCCTCCGGAGGCGGCAATTCAGGCACCGACTCATGAAGCTCAAACCCTGAGTACTCATACTACTGAGCCATCAATCCTCCATCGTCATAGGCGCCAGTATTGATAAACTGTAGAGTGTCATCATCATCCTCATCCTCATCCATGGCATCGATATCATGCATCGCTTCTTCGACGGCGGCGACGTCATCAGCGACTAATGGAGCCTCTTCCTCACCCTATTCGCTATCACCCGGCACAACAGGCGATGCTAATTGGGTAGGTGGGGTGTTGATGTTCATACCTTGCTGAGGCTGCGTGGTCGTGGGTGTGCTCCCGGCCGCCTCCAGACGAAGCAGACTCTTTGGCCACAACAGGATCCACCTCTTGCAATCCCCAAGCCGCCGGGGGGTCTCGTCGTCATCTCCCCCTGGTACCGGAGGAGCCAAATTCTCGTGGCCCAGTTTGACACTGGCCACGGAAACCTTGTAGACGTCAGGGGGGATCGGCCGGCTGTGGAACAATGGTTCCTTCGGCTTCACTATCATCGCCTTCCCCACGTCCACCTTCTGGCCACTGATAGTGTACAGTATGGTGCACGGGGTTTCATCGGCCTGCAAAGACATCTCTACGATGTGAGACATCCGAAAGGCAACGGAAACAGGAGAATATACATTTATTGAAGAGGGCCGGTGTGACAGGTACCGTGAGGGCGTCGAGCTCAGCCAAAGACGAAGCACTGCCAAGAACGTCTGAGACGGAGGACGGGCTGCTATGAGCAGGTGCGGGAGCCAGTGCAGGAGCTGGTGCGGGAGTAGGTGCTGGTGCAACGCTAGTCGAGCTGCTCCCGAAGAAGTTGGCAAGGGGAAAGTCCGCTGGCTCTTTTTTGGATTTTCCCTGCTCCATCGACGATAGCCGGAAGCAACACACCGTACAAAGCTGCCATTTCCTCTTTTGCAGCAGCTACCGCTGCTTTGACTGTCTCGGTTGATTTCTTATCAACCGCAATCGCAACCTTCTTGTCGATGTTTTCTTCAGTTAACCTCCGTCTTTCCTTTCTCTCCTCTGTGGTCTCACGGTAGTACTTCTTCCACGTGGCGCCGTCTCCGACACCATGCACGCGTCCATACGATGGTCGAGTGTCCACTGGGAGTCCTTTCAATATGTTCAAGGCCCGGTTGAATGGGGTGTCCCACTTGGTCCTCGCCAACGCCTCAGACGGCGAGTCGCTTTCGGCCGCGATCCTGTGCTGCTCTCTCTGCAAAAGGAACAAGGATGTTTATAAATATGACTAAACATGCAGTCGAATTGATCAGAAGCTAAAATTAGGGGGTAATTAAAAATTACCAGAAGTCTCATGAACTCCGTCGTGACCACGTCCGTCTCGAAAACCTTCTTCACTGGGTCCCAATGGTACCGGGCCCTGAGGACGTCACGCTCCTGCGGGACAGTGAACTCCGCCAAGGGGTCTGGGATGCCCAGACTTTCGCGTTCCGCGTCCTCCTTGGCCCATATGGACCTCTTCCCCGCGTAACCATGGCTTCCGAGGTGGTGGCACCCCATGTTCCTCTCTTAAAGCCCCTTCATGTACTTCGACTTTTCTTTGGCAGCTTCGGCATCGCAAGCCGCCTTGAATATTTCAAACTGCTCTTCCGTAATTGTCGGATTATCCTTTACAATCTCGGAGTAGGCTTCCTTTTTGTCGATGATCCTTGCTTTCACCCTTACTTTCCAGGCGGCCAACGCGTCGCTAAACTTGCTCATGGCGCGTTTGTTTATCTTCTTTATTGCCGGGTCTTTATCTGGATCAGTATATTTCTTTTCATCCCGGCCCGGGAACAAGAATACCTAGTGCAGCTTCGTTAGGAGGGAGTGCTTCATATTTTCTATCTTCTTTAGTTTCTCATCGTTGATGGTGGCGGTTGTCCGTACGATGGAGCATATTTGATTGTTGTAGCACGCTCGCGCTTCCTCAGGCTCTTTTGGCTCAAAATTGCCGTCGTCCACCTCCGTGACCACCAGTCTAGTAGTGATGAGCTGGTTTGGGCGTCGACGTCTCCTCTTCGATTTCGGTTGTATACCGGCTTCGCCAGTCGCGGTGCCAATCTCGGTCTCAACGCCAGTCTCGGCGCCGGTCTCGATGTCGGTCTCGGATGTGACAGGTGGGCCCTATAACAATAACCGTTGCTCATCAAGAAGGTTCAAATAATCGTCTGCAACCAGGTAGACGTCGCAATCACCAGAACCCTGTCCTTCATCGTTGCTAGCCATGTTTCCTATGATTAAATCTAGTCAATTAATTCTAGACCTAATAAAATGAATAATGACATAAAAAAGGCCTATGTTTTGCAGGAACGTTGATTCCTTCCCGTTGCGGCAAATCCCGGGTACTCGATATGTCCTAGTTTGTAGCACAAGTCATGCCAAAATTCACAAAAAATTTCAGCATGACCTTTGCTAAAAAGTGGACAAATCGAGCACCTGAAATTTGTCGGAACGGAAATGAATCAACATTCCGGCAAAACATAGGCCACTCGGAATCAGTCCATGCAAACAACAAAAGGCCACTTGGGCACAATCGAACCACTTCAATGTTGCATATAACAGGACCACTTAAGAACATGTACATGAGCAACTACAACAGTAGATAAACATGAGAAAACACAATTGAGGAATTTGCATATATCATGACCACTTCAATGTTTGACACTTCAAGAAAATCTACACAAATTTCAAATTATGAACCCTAGAACTCAATTCAAATTATGTCCTAAATTTCTGTCATAATAAAAAATCAGTAAAAATTAGGAACCTAGTACACTTGCAGCACTAATAGAAATCTATATTTTTATACTGAATTTTTTCTCTAAAATAAACCCTACTGCCCTAATTAACATCTAGTTAAACCCTACTGCCCTAACCCTACTGCCCTAGTACTTAAGCATCTACAAGTACTAACTAATTAGATGAACCCTAGCTAGCTACTTAAGCATCTACAATTACTTAAGCACCCATTGATGAACCCTAGGAATTATACAACTACTTAAGCATACATTGGGTGCAGAACAACTATATAAGTACTTAAGCAACTATATATACAACCCTATAATATATTTAGTTAACTACTTAAGCATATACAAGTTTGTCCTAAAAATAATATTTAGTTAAGTACTTAAGCATATACAAATTTGTCCTAAAAATTCAGTTAACTACTAATTTCATTCATTTAGGTCATTCATTTAACTTCACCTAATTAACCTAGTAAAACCCTACTTCCCTAACTAAAAAACATCTAATTAACATCTACTAGTACCACTACTGCCCTAACCTAATTAACCTAAGTTAATTCCTAGGGTCCTGTTATATGCTGCTGCTCTACTGCCCTAACCTAAGTTAATCTAATTAACATCTACTAGTACCACTATTGCTAATTCCTAGGGTTCATAACTAAATTCACCTAAGTTAATTAACCTAGAGAGGAGGGGTGGGGCTTACAGAGAGGAGGGCGTTGAGGGTGGCTCGGGGGAACATTGCGGGGAGGCAGGGGCGTCGAGGGAGGCAGGGGCGGCGAGGAGCGGACGAGCTAGCTCCAGGGGCGCGCGGCTTCGGTGGCGGCGATGGCACACGGCTCCGGTGACGGCGACGGAGGCAGGGGCGACGAGGGAGCAGGGGTGGCGAGGAGCGGACGAGGGTGTGGCTCTGGCGGCGCGCGGCTCAGGCGCAGGGGCGATCGGCGGCAGCGACAGATCGACGGCGGGCGAGGGTGGGGGGAGAAGGGGATCCGGAGAGGGGGGAAAAGGACTTGGCAAAATTTTGAGCCCGCGCATGTGTTTAAGTCAAATAAGCAGTAGCGCTGGCAAGCAAAATGCGCTATAGCTAAGGTAGCTATAGCGCTTTCCACTAAAACGCGCTACTGCTACTGTAAGCAGCTATTTATTTTCTTTTTTCTTTTCTTTTATCTAAGGAACTTAGCTATAGGGCGGGACCAGAAAAGCGCTACTGCTAAAGTAGCTATAGCGCTTTGTGAGAACAAGCGCTACTGCTATGCCTTTCTCCTCTATTTTTCTTTTCTTTTTTTTTCATTTATCCTTTTTCTATTTCTTTCATTATCTATTAATTTTTCTACTTATTTTCTTTTTCTTAGCAGTAGCGCTCTACCATTGAAACACGCTGCTACAACGCACTTAGCAATAGCGTGTTTCACACAGGCTCGCTACTACTATTCCTAGCCTACCGGCAACAGTGTCGGAATTATAGTAGTAGCGCATTTTTTTGCAGACGCGCTACTGCTATAAATATAGTTGTAGCGTGCTTTTGTGACAAGCGCTACTACTAAGTAGCAGTAGCGCCTAGTTTTGACCAGCGCTGCTGCTATACCTCTGTGTATAAGGTTTTCCCTAGTAGTGTTGTGTCATCCAACACCTATGACATATTCGACTCACCAAATGAAGGGATTGGAAGATGCTTCATGGCTAAAGGCCCCAAGGTATCGCACCCCGAGTATGTTGATTTCAATAGTGATGAAGATGATTTGCTAGGTGATGATGATTTACTTGTTGACAACTCTAGTGATGAAAACTGTGATGAAATTGCTATTAATCATGCTAATCAAGATGAAACGAATGACAATGATAAGAAGGAGATTGAGCGTCTAACTAAAGAACTAAACACTCTTAAGTTAGCTCATGAAACTACCTTAGAGGATCATCGAGAGCTTTTAAAGACTCATGAGAAGCTACGCTTTGAAAAGCTCAATCTAGAGCAAGAGCATGGGTTCTTAAAAGCAATCAATGATGATCTTCGTAAGAAAAGTTCTTCTTACATTGCCAAGCATTTACTCTTGTCTACTTACATGCCACAAGTAAAATCTAGCAACAAAAGCAAGAAAGATTCTTCTTCTAGCAGTAGCAATAATCATGTTAAATCCAATATTGTTGCTTCTAGTAGTTCTCTTGATTCCACTAATGATTCTCTTAGCCAAGTTATACTTGAGCAAGAAAATAGCTTATTGAAGGGAATTATAGAGAAAGGTGTTTACAAGAGCCTTGCCGGAAGTAAGCAATTTGAGGAAATTGTATGCAAGCAAGGAAGGCATCGGAAGAATCAAGGTGTTGGTTTTGAACGCAAGTTCAATGCCAATGGAGTTGAGTGGGAAGAAGATCAATACCCCAAGATGAAGTTTGTTCCTCAACAAGAGAAGTATGATCCCACTTCTTTCAAGGGAACACAAGCTCAAGATGATCTTCCACCACAAGACCACAAGCTAAAAGGCAAGGACAAGCTTCAAGAAGAGATTGATTCATTTGAAGAAGCTCCAAAGTCCTTGGTCAAGTGGGTTCCCAAGACTACATCAAGTTCTACTTCATCAAGTACGACTACAACTCCAAGGATCCCCATCAAGTTGATGTGGGTTCCAAATAAGAAGAGCTAGAGAGTTCTTGAGGGTGACTCCGCCAACATACTCCACTCATATTCATTTTGGCAAGGACAAGTGCGATCAACTTTCACATCTTGCACTAGTTCAAGGAGTCACAAGCCCTCTTGTTGGTAAGACAAGGGACAAGGTAACCTAATGCTTTCATGGATAACATCATATGTGTATTTCACTCTATGTCTATGGATATCCATGTATGTTCTTTGTGGGACTAACCCATGTAGGTATTGAAAGTGCAACTCACTCCAATGGATTGCTCCAAATGATCTACATCAACATTGAGCATCTACATCTTCAACACCTACATGAAGTCATCATCGACAAAACCCAAGGTTAGTTCATCCCTCTAAGGGGGGGATATCACATCTAGGGGGAGCTTTGCTCTAAGAATTGAGCTAAAGCAACTCTAATGGTGTGAACACAACAATGCTTTATGTAAAAGTGGTAACCCCACTTGTGCTTAAACAATGAGTATGACCTACGATCAAATGTTCTCATTTGACTCCTCAGTCAATATACTCATATATAGATGACCTAGTCATCACCAATTGCTTGATAGATGCTAGAGTGTTTGTGCATGTTTTGCCACATATTTCATTTGCTATCTTATTGTGTGAGCATGTTGGTTGCATATTTTTCCCCATTCAAGGACATCCATTTGTTGTTTCGATTGTTTGGTCTTTCTTTTTGCCAAATGGATGGACAAGAATGCCTAAGAACTCCCTCTAGCTATCTATGCTTGTCGGCGTGCGACACCTATGGGACCCCCAAGGGACCCCTTTACGATTCGGCAGGGAGAGAGGTATGCGTAAAGAGCAGAACCAATGATCGACGCGGGGCAATTTTACCCAGGTTCGGGCCGCTGATCAGCGTAAAACCCTACTCCTGCCTTGTTTTATTATGAATGTTCTTGAGCCCAAGCTCCAAGAGCGCTTGCGATGAACAGTACATCCAAAGAGCAGCTACGCATGCAGAATGGGCCAGAAGATCCTCTCCCCTGTAGCAGTTGCCTTGGGCCTCCTTTTATACGCTCAAAGGGGTCAGCACAGTGGCAAAATGTACATACATTGAGGTGTAAAGTAGCTACAGGGTCATCATACCTAACCACTGACGGATTAGGACGAATGAATTTAATGCACCGTGAGGTGTCCGTTTAGGTGTCCTCACTTTCTTGGGGATGGAAAAAGGGGCCATCCCATCAACACTGCTTAAGCTCTCCTCCACTGGCGCGTTGCCATGTTTCCAGAGAAGGACCCAGAATGTCGGGCTTGTTGCTGTACCGAAGCGGTGGCACAGTGGCAGAACCTTGCCGGGCGCCGAATCTTGCCGGGCTTCGTAGGCCACCCCGGCAAGATCTTGCCCGTGGAGGCTGGCTTTCTGATTCCAGCTCTTCCTATCTGCTGATCCTCAGATCTTTGACTAGAGAATTTCTTTGATAGCCTGAGTCAACCTCGAACTGTTCCCCGACAAGCCTTGCCGCGAGTATGGCTAGAACTGCCCGTGCACAAGTACGGGTACTAATGGCCTAATAATTAGTACACCAACAGGAGCCCCTGGGCCTAGGCCACACACGAGTGCGACGCGTTGTTGGGCTAGGCCCAAATAGTGCACGGGCACACGTGGTAGGGAATTAACTGCTCGTAAATATCCCGCTTACTGTGCCCCCCACTACGTGCGCTGAACGCGCGACATGGGAAGCGTGCGTCAAAGGCTGCAACTGCAACGCGCCTGCAGAGGTGCATTCACATTGGGGAGTAAAAGAGGCAGCCTCGCACCTTCCCCATAAAAAGGGAAACTGCAGAGGCACAGCCTATTTGCCTCCCTCTTCTTCTCAATTTGGCCGCCGCCATTGCCTTCCTTCTCTCGAGCTCAGAGCAAAGCTTTCCCTCATCCGCTCGTCGCCTCCACGCCCGCTCCATCCCCGGCTTCTGCCCCTGCAGCCGTCATGCCGCCCAAGGCCAGCAAAGGCAAGGGCAAGGAGATGAAAGCTGATGCCCCGGAGAGCGAGCTGGTGAAGATGCGGAAGAAGCACGTCGTCTTTGCCCCGTCGCTTGATGCGAAAGCTCTGAAGATGCGGTACCAGTGTATCTGGGCGAGGGAGATGCGGTTCTTGTTCCCAAAGCGGACTAGACAGATACCCCTTCTTTGTCGCTTATTTCTATTGCGGGCTCTATCCTCCATTCTCTGACTTCTTCAACGACATTATGTACACATACGGCTTCCATCTTCTTGATTTCACGCCGAATGCTGTACTGTGTATGTCCATTTTTTCTCATCTTTGTGAAAATTTTGCCGGAGTGGTTCCCAACACTGCCCTCTTCCGCCATTACTTTTTCCCCCGTATCCAAAAAGGGGAGGCCCTCTCCGGTTCTATCGCCTGGATTCCAAGGGCTTGGAATAAGGAAATATACCCAGAAGGGGTTTACCGCGAGAAGTGGGACGAATGGCGGGCTGAGTGGTGCTGGATCAAGGAAGCAGATCCCCATCCGTTCTGTTTGCCTCGACAGCAGAAGGCAGTCCGGGGCAGTGACTGGAGCGATTTCACTGCTGAAGATGAAATGCTCACGATTGCCACCACCAGGATCCTTCGCCTGAAAGCTGCCGGGCTAACAATGGAGATGATCGGCTTCAACTTCCTCCGCCGCCGCATCGCCTCCTTGCAGAATAAAGGGAGACCAGCTTGGGAATACCGAAACGCAGCAGACATCATGAGACTGCGCCCCAAATTGAACAACAATTTGACTGCTATGCAGCTTGGCGCTCTCCATCAAAGGCTATTCCAGCGCGACAACAAGCATCGGTTGCCGGCAAGAATTGTCCCTCTGTGCAACAACTCTGCCCTGGGGTCGATTATCGCCACCATGCCGCTGTTCAACGCCCACGGTCCTGACGCAACTTGGGTCGAGCCATCCGAGGAAGAAGCACAAAGGTTCTTTGACAAATTGACGGAGAGAGCCGTCCGGGAAGAAACAGACCTCATCCGAGCCACCACCGACGAAGAAGTGGCATACATCGCCACCAGAGCGGAGGAGGCGAATCTTGCCGCGGAGGCTGGTAGCGCCGGCTTCACAGAATGGGAAGCCAGCGACACAGAAGTAATGGTGGAAGGAAAACCTGCCGGGAAGGACAAGGCTGCCGGGGAACAGAGTAGCGCAGCCGCTGAGAGCTTGTCCGACGAAGACGCGGCCGAAGAAGAACCACAAGAACAGCTCCCAGCCCCGAAGAAGAAAGAGTGTGTTCTTCGAAAGGCTGCATCTGGCATCCAGGCAAGCCATCCTTCTTCGAGCAGCGAGGCTCCCGGCAAGAAGGCGGTCGGCAAGACTGCGCCGCGGCAAGGAGTCCGACAGCAACCTGCATGGCATGCGAGACCCGCACCAGCGGCAACTGCTGAGGCGGCAGGGGCGTCTTGCACTACCACACCGGTGGCTGAAGTGGCGGAATCACGCCAACCTCCTGCGCCTGCTACAGCCAAGTGACCCAGGACTCCTCCTCCGCCCCCTCACATGGACACAGCACCGGAGCTTGATTTCGACATCTCCGGCTTCAGTCCGGAGCGAGAAGAGGAAGAGTAAGTATCCTGTCACAGCCTTTATCTTCCAAATCTTGGAGTAATCTCATAGCCTTGCTTGTTTTGTCTCTGCAGTGATGCAGAAACCTTGGCGGAAAGGATGGCGAAGAGGGCAAATACTTCCACGGGCGACGAGCCCCCGGCAGGCTCTACGAGCGTGCCAGAAATTGTCGTCGTCAGCCCGGAGCTCAGCCCTTAATGCAGCCCCCAGCGCAGCCCCCAGCGTAAGTTCATTACTCTTTTTCTGCTGATGGGCGCTGAAGTTTTTATCCTTGCCGCTGATATCTTTGGGCTGGCAGGAGAAGGACGGCAACAAGGGGAGTTATCAGGAGATACCTCCATCGTGCCACCTCCGTCAACCACACCGCCCACAAGCGCATCCCGGCAAGAGATCACACCGACAAGTTTGTCTTGGTTGAGGAGGAGCCGACAACCATGGGTACTGGCATCCTACCCCCGGCAACCGAGGTTGCCGGGAGGGGCGAGGCCACCTCTCGACAGCTCGATGCAGTTAACCAATTGCCTCAGAGTGCTTGCTATTCTTTCCTTTATCTCTCTTTCTTCTGTCTTCTTGAACTTCAATCTTGATCTCATTCTGTTTTTCTCCCTTGTCCTTCAGAATTCCCTGAGATGGAACACATGGACATTGACGCTGTCATCGAGGAGACCGCCAGGGATGTTGCCACCGAAGCCGACAAAATTGCTGCCAGCGAGGCCACCATGGATGCCACCGTAGAAGCCGGCGGTGCCTTTGCCGATGAGGCCGCCAAGACTGCACAGGAGGAACCTGCCAAGGAGTCTACTGAAGAAGGCGGCGAGGAGGTTGGTGACCGCACTGACGGCATTCTTGCCGTAGGAGCGCCAGGCACTGTGCCGGCCACAGAGCCCCCTGCTACTGGTGAGGCAGTTGCTGAGGATCAACCGTCAACATCCGAAGTCCCCTCATCAAGCAAATATCTCAAAGTTGGCGAGAACCTTTTTGTCAACTTGCCGGGAATGGCAAGCATTGGGGTGCCGGTCGAAGGAGAAACTTTTGATGAAGAAATCATCACTGCTGCCGGGCTTAAGATCATCAACGAACCAAGTGTCAGCAGCAGCAAATCTGAGGAAGATCAACTCCTTCAGGCCATGGGCGATAACTTCCGCAAGCTTCAAGCACTCCACCGTGTCCAAAAAGAGAAGGTAGATTCCAGAGCTGCAGTTGTTGAAGCGGCTGAAGCAGATTTCCAAAAGCGCATCAAGCAAACGCAAATCTAGTACGTCGAGGCCTATCAGGAATTGACTGCCAATCGGGAACAAATAAGCCAAGGCTGGACGGAGCTCCTCTTGAAGCAATCTGACATGGAGAAGGCGCAAGAGGAAGCTACGCAAAGAATTGCTGCTGAAGATGCTCTCCTGACAGAGCGTCGCATTGCGCTTGATGCTCATGAGGAAGACCTTGCCGCACGTGAGCAGGCGCTCGCCGCCAAGCTTTCGCAGCAAAGATGAAGAAATCGAGAAGCTTGCCATGCGGCGGACCCAGGAGCTAGAGCAGAAGCATAAGGAGGCGCTCGAAGCTCTGACTGTAGATCACGCCGGCATGCTCAAGGAGGCCGTCGATGCTGCCGAGGCTACAGAGGCCACCAAGAATGAGCTGAGCGACAAAGTCAAGAAACTGGAAGTGGATCTTGAAGAACACGGCAAGGAGATCTCGACGCTCAAAAGCGACAGGGAAAAAACCCTCCACACCCTGGCAGAGATGCAAGTTGCCATGTCTGACAAGACCAAGCAGCTCTGTTCAGC
Organism: Thinopyrum elongatum; assembly: GCA_011799875.1. Classification (NCBI taxonomy): domain Eukaryota; kingdom Viridiplantae; phylum Streptophyta; class Magnoliopsida; order Poales; family Poaceae; genus Thinopyrum; species Thinopyrum elongatum. Next base: position 46,099,156 of record CM022300.1, read on the forward strand.
AAATGACGCCATTGCCGATCTGAGGCTGAAGCTGACCACGTTGGAGAAGTCTCTCAAGGACGGCAGGGCCCGCGAGAAGGCCCTGTGCAAAGATCTCCAGGAAGAGAGGAACCTGCTCAAGAGCGCTGCCGCCGCCCAGGTTGACTACGAAAAGGGGGTGCAAATCTGGACTGAACGCCTCGTCGATGTTGCGGAGAAGCTCACGGCAGAACTGTCAACCATGGGCCTGTCAAACTTCAGGTATTCCTCCGAAGAAAGGATATCTTCGAGTGCCAGGTTGACGATGTTCTTCGAAAGCATCATTGATGCTCTGAAGCAGCTTCAGTCTAACCGGGCGACCCAACTGGCTAACGAATCCCACCAGCTTTGCCGGGCCGTCCTCCGCAAGGTACTCATCAAGGTGGTGCACAATAATCTTGGCATCGACCTCACCAACGTGCTCAGCCGCCTGCCAAAGGACGTAAATCTTGAGGCACTTGAGGAGCTTGTCCCACCTATCCTTGAGAAGGTGGATTCAATCAAAAGGGTCGAAGGCCAGCGCAGAGATTAACTGCTCCACCTCTTCTTGCCGTCGCCATTCCATGCCAAAGACAATTAAGTCTTAAGTTAGAACTGTGGCAACTTATTAATGTAATATAACTTGCTTATGTTTGGGTACATGTATGCTATCTCCCTTGTCTGATTCCTTTATGTATGGAGTTCACCCTACGCTTACTAAAAAACTTGCCGGCGCGCAACCTGCCGCGAGCGCTGGGTGCGGGACTTCAGCAGCCTGCTGGAGGTGCAGCAGCCGGCAAGACTCCTTGGTGTTCTCAGTGCAGCCACTTAAATCATTGAGCGGACTCGAAACAAAATAAGGGCGCAACCGATTACGACAAGGGTTCCTTCGCGTGCAAGTTTTCCATACAAAGGTCAAAATCGTCTAAGGAAAATAACTTTGCAATAAAGGAAACTTGCCCTAAGTTTTAGAACTTAGCTTTCTGTCGCTGTTCTTCCTCCGGTAAAGCGTCAATTCTGAATGTTGCCAACTGGTACCCATATCCTCCTTCCCCCCCCCCCCCGGCAAACGTGCACGCGAGGAATCCTCCTGTCTTTTGAGAAAAAGAAAGAAGAGAAAATAAAGATATGGAACCTTGGCGGTTCGTTAGAACTTACCGGGAGCAAGTGTCATACAACATCTTAGACAAACATGCATATATATATATGAACATGGAAATCAATAAGGAAATGCACAACACTTAAACTTATTCATCTGTGCTCAGGGTCTGCGCCTGGCTTTGTACAAAGGATTATATGCCTTGCCGGCAAGACTTGTACAAAAGGGGGTTGCCGGGGGACCACGGCAACCACGCCTTATGGGTAGAACTTGCGAAGATGTTCGATATTCCAGGAATTGCTCACTGGAACGCCATCTTCGGTCTCCAGGCGGACAGCGCCGGGCCTGGTGACTCGTACTACCCGATAAGGGCCTTCCCACTTTGGCGTCAACTTGTTTGAATTCTTGGCGGACTGAATCCATCGAAGAACAAGGTCGCCTTCCTCAAGGCTTTGGGCATGAACTTTGCGGCTATGGTAGCGGCGCAAAGCTTGCTGGTAGTATGCAGCTCCCACAGCAGCCTGAAGACGATTCTCCTCAAGGAGCACAGCGTCATCTTGCCGCAGTTGCTCTTGCTCAAGCTCGTCATAAGCGAGCACTCAAGGTGATCCGTATATGAGTTCCGTGGGGAGAACTGCTTCCGCTCCGTAGACCAGAGCGAAGGGTGTCTGGCCGGTGGCTCGATTTGGTGTCGTTCTGATTGACCAAAGAACCGTTGGCAACTCATCAATCCAGCGTCTTCCGCACTTTCTCAGCCTGTCAAAGGTTCTGGTCCTGAGACCGCGCAGCACTTCAGCATTAGCCCTCTTTGCTTGGCCGTTGCTTCTTGGGTGAGCAACAGAGGCAAAACAAATTTTGCCGCCAAGGCCTTGGACGTACTGCATGAAGGTGCGACTTGTGAATTGCGTACCATTTTCGGTGATGATCCTGTTGGGCACACCGAAACGGCAAACTATTCCTTTAAAGAACTTGACGGCTAATTGTGCTATCACCTTCCTCACCGCTTCCACTTCCGGCCACTTTGTGAACTTGTCAATTGCAACGTACAAGTACTCAAAGCCCCCGGTAGCACGGGGGAAGGGGCCCAATATGTCGAGCCCCCAGACCGAAAATGGCCAGGAGAGAGGGATCATCTAAAGAGATTGGGCTGGCTGATGTAATTTCTTCGAATGAAACTGGCACGCTTCACACTTGGTTACTAGTGCAGTTGCATCCTGGAGAGCGGTGGGCAAAAAGAAACCTTGCCGGAATGCTTTCCCGACAAGTGCTCTTGATCCTATGTTAGAGCCACATATGCCTCCATGTATCTCTGCCAACCGCTCTAGTCCATCCTCCCGAGGAATGCACTTCAATTTCACACCGTTTGGTCTTTTTCTGTATAGGACGTCATCGACGAACTTGTAGATAACAGACCGACGGGCTACTCTTTCCGCTTCTTCCTGTTCCTCCGGGAGTTCTCCTGTTTGAAGGAAATGGACAATGTGCTGCGCCCATGCTGGAGCCTGGGGCTCGACAGCTAGGACTAAAGGCATCTCCTCCATCGGGGGAACATTTGTCTCGACGGCGAAAGCGTGAGGTTCCGCCGGAGCCTATCGTTCCCCGGCAGGTTTGTCGTTGATCCCGGCAAGTTCCTTGCCGGTGGCTCCGGGGAGCTCTGCCGGAAAGTACTGTCTAGAATTCAACTTTCTTCTCTTTTCTTGCCGCATTGATGGTGCCACGGATGGTTGAGTCAAATGGAGCACAAAAGTTCCTGGTTCCACAGGCAACTTGAGGGCAGCGCGCTTTGACAGGTCGTCAGCAATACTGTTCTCGGCACGAGGGATGTGCTTCATTTGCAGACCGTCAAAGTGCTCTTCCATTTTTCTCACTTCATCCACATAGGCTTGCATCAATGGACTCTGATAACTCTTGTTAACTTGCCTGACGACAAGCTGTGAATCGCCCCTGATGACGAGCTTCTTGATACCAAGGTCTGCCGCGATCCTGAGACCGGCAAGCAGGCTCTCATACTCCGCAGTGTTGTTCGTCGAACTCTCCCAGGGAAAATGCATCTGGATTACGTACTTGAGGTGCTCTCCGGTGGGTGCAACAAGCAGCACGCCAGCACCGGCGCCTTGCAGCGAAAAAGCCCCATCAAAGTACATAACCCATTCCTGATCGATTTCCTTGCCGGGGAGAGTTGTTTCTTGAACCTCTTCGTCTGGCGTTGGGGTCCATTCCGCAATGAACTCTGCCAAGGCCCTGCTCTGAATTGTCGAAGTGCTTTCAAACTTGAGACCAAAGCTCGACAATTCCAACGCCCACTCCACAATCCTGCCGGTTGCTTCTGGATTTCACAAAATCTGTTGCAACGAAAAGCGAGTGACGACGGTGATTTCATGTGCTTGAAAATAATGGCGCAGCTTTCTCGAGGCCATAAGGAGGACGAAAAGCAACTTCTGCATGCCAGAATATCTTGACCGAGCTCCTTGCAAAAGAGAGCTAACAAAATAAACTGGGCGCTGCGCCACCTTTTTCTTCTGCACTGGTTCTTCTGACTGCGCAGATTCTGTCTTGCCGGGATCAACCCTTGCCGGGGAAGATCCTGTCGTGTCACCTGACGGTCCTGCCGCTGGTGTTGCTTCCTCATCAGCTTCTCTCTGCACCACTAACGCAGCACTAACCACTTGATTTGTTGCTGCCAAATATAGCAGCAACGGCTCTCGTGGTTTAGGCGCGACTAGCGTCGGTGGAGAAGAAAGGTATTTCTTCAAATCTTGCAGCGCAGCCTCCGCTTCCGGAGTCCATTTCATTGGACCTGCCCTCTTTAAAATTTTGAAAAAGGGCAGGGCGCGCTCAACAGATTTGGAAATAAACCTGCTTAGAGCAGCAACATAGCCGGCAAGACGACGAACATCCTTGACGCGTCTTGGCGCTTCAATCTGCTCAATAGCTTAGATCTTGTCGGGGTTCGCTTCGATTCCCCGTTGAGATACAAAGAATCCGAGAAGCTTGCCGGAAGGAACACCAAACACGCACTTCTCAGGATTGAGCTTTAAGTTGATCTTGCGCAGATTTGCAAATGTCTCTTCTAGATCTTGTATGAGCGTTGCTTTGTCCTTGGTTTTGACCACTATATCATCCATATATGCCTCCATATTTCTATGGAGCTGAGGCTCAAAACCAATTTGGACCGCTCTCGCAAATGTAGAACCAGCACTTTTCAACCCGAAAGGCATTCGTATAAAACAATACGTACCACATGGGGTGATAAATGCGGTCTTTTCTTCATCTTCTTTTGCCATGAAGATCTGATGATACCCTGAGTATGCATCAAGGAAGGACAGTAGATCACAACTAGCGGTGGAGTCCACAATCTGGTCGATGCGCGGCAAGGGAAAGGGATCTTCTGGACAAGCTTTATTGATATCTGTATAATCAATACACAGCCTCCATTTCCCATTCGCCTTGCGCACTACAATCGGATTAGCCAACCAGGTTGGATGAAGTACTCCTCTGACCAATCCTGCCGCCTCCAGCTTCCTGATTTCTTCGGCAATGAATTCTTGCCGCTCCAAGGCTTGCTTCCTGACCCTCTGCTTGACGGGCCGCGCGTGAGGATAGACAGCAAGGTGGTGCTCAATTACCTCCCTGGGAACACCGGGGATGTCAGACGGTTGCCATGCAAACACGTCGACATTCGCCCGCAGGAAGGCAATGAGCGCGCTTTCCTATTTGTCATCTAGGGTGGAACTTATGGTGAAAGTTCCTCCCGTTCCGTCCTCCCTGACGGGCACCTTCTTGGTCTCTGGTGGAGCAGCCTTGGATCTCTTGTTCTTGCCGGCAAAACTCTCTGGTGCGTCCTCAACGGAAGCACAGCACTCCGAGGAGGTGCGCTTGCCAGAGTTTGCGCCAAGATTCTTGCCGGTCTTCTTCCTCCCCCCGGGAGTTCCAGCAGCAAGAGCAGATGCCTTGACGGCAGGTGCTGCAACTGCTTCCCAGTAAAGTTGGTCGGCACAGATGAGTGCATCCTTCTTATCGGAATCGATAGTAATGACACTCAACGGCCCGGGCATCTTCAATACATTATACGCGTAGTGTGATGCCGCCATAAACTTAGCCAGCGCGGGGCGGCCAAGGATCCCATTGTACGACATAGGAATCTTGGCGACATCAAACACCACCTTCTCTGTCCTGTAGTTGAGCTCACTACCAAATGTCACCGGTAGCGTAATCTTGCCCTTTGGCTGGTTTCTTCCTGGATTGACCCCTTGAAACATGCCCGTTTCCTCGAGATCTTCATCAGGAATTTGGAGCCTCTTGAGCACATCCGGTGAGATTAGGTTCAGTCCGGCCCCACCGTCAACTAGGATTTTCGTCACCTTGAGGTTGCGGATTGTTGGTGAGACCAACAATGGCAAGCACCCGACCGTAGTTGTGCGATCAGGGTGATCCTCGGAGTCAAAAATGATAGGCCTGTTAGACCACTTCAGGGGCTTACATGCATCTAGTGATGGCTCTGTTGCATTAACTTCTCGCACCCACTGTTTAAGTTGACGGTGGGAAGAATGCAACGAGGTGCCCCCGTCGATACACATAGCCTCTGTAGCTTTCTGGAATTCTTGCTCACTGGATTCATCATCTTCTTCATCATCATCACCTTCTTCTTTATCACGACCTCGAGCGGGCCTCTCCATCTGTTGCTTGGCCTTGCCGTGGCGACCCTCTCGGCCACCGCGCTTCTTGCCGGACCCCTCTGCACCGTCATGGGCCTTCTCCTTATCTCGCCTTTCATACTCAGCACTCTGCTTCTCGACCAGCTGCTCAACTTGCCGGCAGTTTTGGAGATCGTGGCCCTTGGTGCGATGGATCTTGCAATACTGCTTGCCGGAGTTTTCCGACTTGTCGGCAGCCGCCAAGGCCTAGCATGAGGAGCACCCGGCAAGTTCCTTGCCAGGGTCGTCAACCTTGGCCTTCTTGGCGGCGCCGGGGTTGCCGGATTCCTCGATAGCAAGCACGGCCTTGCCTCGGTGCTTCTTGTTCCGCCGCCGGCTTTTCCTTAACGGGGTTGCAGCGTCTTCATCTTCTGATTCGCTCCCCGCGCCAACAGCCTCGCCAGGGAGTTTCCTCCCCTCTTCAGCTCAAGCGCACTTGTCGGCCAAAGCGTAAAGCTCGGCAATACTCCTGACTTTGTTCATTGCCAGCTCTTCCTGCATTTTGCGGTTACGCATGTTCTGGTGAAACGCGCTAACAACAGTGGCAGGGTGAACGTCAGGAATATTGTACTGCACCCGGCTAAATCTCTGAATAAGCTTGCGCAGGGATTCGCCCTCCTTCTGAGGGATGATATGCAAATCACTCTCTTGGCCAGGAGCTTGGTGGCCTCCGACAAAGGCGCCAACAAACTAATGGCACAGATCTGACCAAGAAGAAATAGAATTCTCCGGCAGATGCATCAACCATGACCTGACATTGGGTTTGAGCACCAACGGGAAGTAGTTGGCAAGTATCTTGTCATCTCGGCCCCGGCAGCCTGCACCACAATGGTGTAAATGCTCAGGAACTCCGAGGGATGAGTCTTGCCGTCATATTTCTCCGGGACCTCTGGCTTGAAGGTTCGGGAATTGGGCCACTGGACTTGCCGCAGCTCACGGGTAAATGCTGGAGTCCCTACCTCATAAGGCAAGTCACCTGCGTCCCCTGGCGCAGGCTCGTCGACAGCGGGCCCTGCGCGCTTATCAGATTGATAGCGCGTTTCCTGTCGCTGCTCGATGGTGGTTCGAGCATCCTCTTTCCTTCGTTCCTGGAGAACTTGACGCTGGTCGCGGCGCATCCATGGATCGGACAACGCCGTGGAATCATCATCACGGCGATCAACCCGCTGGGTTGTCGACCGCCACTGGTGCCGCGGAGGGGAGTGCACCATGGTTGCACCACCTCCGGTTTTCTCCACATTGGCTCGCGCCGGATCGATGGACCGCCGCTGTGAGGGCCCTGCCTCCTGTGGCCCATCCTTGTTGGTGAAGCCAATGAGGCTCTGGATAGTAGATTGCCACTCCTCCATCTTCTCCGGAGCAGGAGGGAAATCGAGGAGCAGCTGCACACGTGCCAAAGCTTCTGCTGGCGTAGGCAGCGGCGACAGGTGCAAGGTACGTGAGGTGCTCTGACTCCTAACCATGTTAGAAGGAGCACCGTCACGGTCACGCGACCGCGCGCCACTTCCATCGGCAGCTCGGCGTGCATGCTGGGCCTGCGCACCTTGGGATCGGTGCGCAGAAACTTTTTCATGGGGACGCCCTAAACCACCAGCGCCATGACGTTGCTCATCGCGCACGACCTGTGTAGGCCGTGACGCTTGCGCCGGCGCGGGAACCTCAGAAGGCGTCCTCCGATCTCTGGAGTTCATTGTGCCGCCCTTAGGCAACACCGCTCCATCTCTGGATCCAGTGGCGTGTGGGTTGCCGCTGCCACTGCGAACGACACCACTCACCTGGCTTGGATCACCGGAACGTCGTGGAGGCTCTAAACCTCTTCCTTCTGCATCCACGCCATCACCCGTACGCGAGGGCACAGGCAAAACAGACGTGGATGGTTGCGCCATTGCGGCGCTCTTCTTCTTGGGTGGCATGATGATGAAGATGATAAAGAAACTAAGGCGCCGATCACTGGATCAGGTTCACACAACCTGCATCCCCCTACCTGGCATGCCAAAGATGTCGGCGTGTGACACCTATGGGACCCCAAAGGGACCCCTTTACGATTCGGCAGGGAGAGAGGTATGCGCAAAGAGCAGAACCAACGATCGACGCAGGGCGATTTTACCCAGGTTCGTGCCGCTGATCAGCGTAAAACCATACTCCTGCCTTGTTTCATTATAAATGTTCTTGAGCCCAGGCTCCAAGAGCGCTTGCGATGAATAGTACGTCCAAAGAGCAGCTACGCATGCAGAATGGGCAGAAGATCCTCTCCCCTGTAGCAGTTGCCTTGGGCCTCCTTTTATACGCTCAAAGGGGTCACCACAGTGGCAAAATGTACATACATTGAGGTGTAAAGTAGCTACAGGGTCATCATACCTAACCACTGACGGATTAGGACGAATGCATTTAATGCACCGTGAGGTGTCCGTTTAGGTGTCCTCACTTTCTTGGGGATGGAAAAAGGGGCCATCCCATCAGCACCGCTTAAGCTCTCCTCCACTGGCGCGTTGCCACGTTTCTAGAGAAGGACCCAGAATGTCAGGCTTGTTGCTGTACCGAAGCGGTGGCACAGTGGCAGAACCTTGCCGGGCGCCGAATCTTGCCGGGCGCAAAATCTTGCAGGGCTTCGCAGGCCACCCCGGCAAGATCTTGCCGGTGGAGGCTGGCTTTCGGATTCCAGCTCTTCCTATCTGCTGATCCTCAGATCTTTGACTTGAGAATTTCTTTGATAGCCTGAGTCAACCTCGAACTATTCCCCGACAAGCCTTGCCGCGAGTATGGCTACAACTGCCCGTGCACAAGTACGGGGTACTAATGGCCCAATACTTAGTACACCGACAATGCTTTTCTCATCTCAAACTCTATTCATGCTACATCACAAAGTTTGATCAAGTCAAATTCGGACCCTCCGGGTGAGGAGCACTCGGAGCCACTGATCCGTCAAGGGCTTAAACTTCCAAAACCTCTCAATGGCCTTTGGTCTGACCGATTCATTCCTTTCGGTCTCACCAAAATCATTGAGTTGATCTAGGTTTTCACCTCAGTGCAACCGATTAGAATAGTTTGGTCTCACCGAGTTGCAGTAACTGCTTGCGATTCTGCATCTCGGTGCCACCGAGTCAATCCACTCGGTCACACCGACAGTGACTGGGTATATATATACCACGGGTTGAATTTTGGAAATTTCTTCAAACTCCCAACCGTGCCTACCCAGCTCTACCGCCCCTCCTGGTCTCCAGATCGTCTCTGTCGTCGCCAGTGCCCTCCTGCCGCTGGTCTCCGCCACCGTCAACGGGAATCTCCACCGCCGTTGTCGCCGTAGCGAGTTCGTTGCCGAGTTAGGGTACAGACTCGATCTCTTTGTGGTTTCTTTAACTCCGATTCTTGCACAAAGATTAATGCCATGTTTCTTGCCACGATTGAGATCAATCTATCCACCTAAAACTTCCTCTAGAATAGATTTGATGCAAAAACTTAGGGTTAGGTTTCCATCAAACTCATCTCGGACCGACCGATCTGAAGAATTTGGTCTCACCGATTTGGCCCAGGCCATTGCACATGTACTACTCGGTCTGACCGAAGTGTACGAATCGGTGTGACCGAGTTCACTTTCTCTATGAAACCCTAGCATCTCGGAGTCACCGAACTGTGTTTCAGTCTGACCGAAATTGTATGTTTAGACTCTAAAGCTACTTCGGTGTCACCGAGTTTGTCATATCGGTAGCTCCGAAATGCTTTCTACAGAAAACTAAAATTAAGTTTTTGTGTCAACTTTTTGCCACAATAGCTGTGCTTTGTGATGCTCATCTACTCTACCTATACCTATCTATTCACAGGGTCAGTGTCAGAGATGTCAAACAACAGTGATAGTCAGAACTGGTCAGAGGAGGTAAATCTCATTGAGGGCACTAGTCCCTCCAACAGCAGCTATGATGAGGGTAGCAAAAGCACCCCAACCAATCTGCCTAAGGCTGCAACAAGGATAAGGAAGAAGAGAACCTCAGAATCTGAAGATGAGGACTTTGTTGTTGATGAGGAGGTAACCTCAAAGAAGAAGGTGCTCAAGAAGGAGCAAGCTGCAGCTGCTGCCATCAAGCCTGGTATGCACAAGAAGGCTCCTTCCCAGAGGAAGCCCATGTCTAAAGCCAGAGCCTCCACTCTAGAAACCATGAAACCAAGAGAGGAAGAGGCTGCTGGAGGAAAGAAAAGGAAGGAAAGAGTCAAGAAGACTATGGCCAGAATTATAGGAAAACCTTCCATGATGAGAGAGTCTGATGAAGAAGAGGAGGAGGAAGAAGTTGTTGCACCTCCACCAAAATCTCAGAAGCTCATGGGGGATGCTATCAAGTCTGGGGCTACTCCGTCTAAGCCCAAGTCTGCCCCCAAGCCATCTGCTCAAGCTCAAGCTCCAAAACCATCTGCACCCAAGAGATCCACCAGAAACATTTCAGCTTCAGAGAAGAACAAGTCCCCAGTGCCTGAAGTTCAAGAGGATGAGGAGCAGCAAGTGCTCAGAAAGCTAAAACCCAAGATTCCAGATCATGATGACAATCATCCAGTGGCTGAGAATATGAAAGTGAGAAAAGATGCAGGTCTCAGATTGTGGAGACAAACTGATCCATATGCTGTAAGGAGAAAGACTGCTGTGGACTATCGCTTTCACACCAAGGAATAGCAAGATTTCTATGAGACAGTTCTATTGGACAAGAAGCCCATTGTCAGTAACATGAGATGGGTTGATTGGAAATTCATTGATGACAATGAGGATTACTTCCTAAGAGTTCATGAGAGTTTCAGAATGAACGGAGTTGACACTTTTGTTGGTCAAAAGCTAACAAAATGGAATGATGAAATGGTCATGCAATTCTATTCAACTGCTCATTTCTATCCAGATGGCAAGATAGTCTGGATGACTGAAGGCACAAGGTATCAATCGTCAATTGCTGAATGGGCCAAGTTGATCAATGCCCCTGAAGAAGCTGAAGATGACATAGATGTGTATGCCAAGCCCAGAAAGGATCACAACTCCATGGCTCACATGTACAAGGAAATTCCTGATGATGCTTTGGAGACTCACAAGTTTGGATCCATCTATTATCTGCTGTCAGGTCTGACCACTATAAACACTATATTGAGGCACACTCTGTTGCCCAAGTCAGGAGATCATAGGATGATCCATGGTCACTCAATGAACCTGCTTCACATGTTTGATGTGCCAGAGAAGTTCAAGTTGATGAGTTTGATTGTTGAAACTGTGAAGAGAACAGCTGCTGACCAGAAAAGATCATGTGGATATGCCCCTCACATTCAGATGCTAATCAACTCCAAGATTGGGACAGGGACGTATCTTCTAGACAGAGAGCATCTTCCCCTGAGGCCAGACTTTGAGGACAATGTGGTTGTCATGGATGCATCACATCCTACTTCAGTAGAGGCTCAGGAGAAGCGAGAGAAAGCAAAGGCAGCAAAGACTTCCACAATGCCAGATGCTTCAGTTTCAATCTCAAGACCAAGCAAGATCAACTCAGCTATCTGCTTGAGGCAACAGTGAGAATAGAGAAAGGACTAGCCACCCTGACTCGAAATCAAGAGAGCCTTGAGAGGATCTTTGAGACCAAACTTCATGATCTAGATGTGAAGGTCACCGAGATCCAGACCACTATTGAGAAGCTACAGGAAGAGGTTGAGGACAGGAGTGATAGACCAACCACTGATGCTTTTCAGAGAGTGCCAAGAGCACAAAGGTCTACAGTTGTGCCAGTTGTCAGAGACTCCAGAGCTACTACTTCAGCACCTGCAGCAACTGCCACTGTTGTACCTCCAGTTGCAACTTCTCCAGCCCCTCAGACATCTCCAGAAGCGTTTGTAGATGCTGTCCTCTCCACGCCATCTACGCACACCGGAGCAACCAGCCAGAAGACCACTTTAGGAGCTCCCGGAGATCGTGCCTAGAGTGCCGCATAGCACTATGCATTTTCAAGCTTTTTGGTAACTTGTTGCCAAAGGGGGAGAAAGTGTATAGATCATTAGGCTTTGAGAGAGAGCGTTTTGCCTTTTTGTTGCTTCTCTTGCTACTTGCTATTTGATCGTTTGCTTGCTACTATTTGTGTTTGTGTGTGAGATACTTTTGTGATCATGTGGTTGATCATATTATGCTTTAATGTGTGCTTGAATGATGATATCTTAATACTTGTGTAAGATCAATCATGTTTCCCTTGGTGATGAGTGCATGTTATTTATATTCTATCATTTTGAGCGCTCCACCAAGATGTATGTGACATGGAAGAGTGACCCATGATCCTAATTGATTGTGCATTTGCATTCAAAAGCAAGTTTTAAAATAATGCACAAATTTAGGGGGAGCTCTTGCTTATCACATACTTCTCAAAGCGACGATGTATTTCATTCATATTATCATTTGTCGAAGCTTTGATCTATATGTTGTCATCAATTACCAAAAAGGGGGAGATTGAAAGTGCAACTAATCCCTGGGTGGTTTTGGTAATTCATAACAACATATAGCTCATTGAACTATTATCAATTCAAGTTAAATATTGCAGAAAGTTCAATGATTGGCATGGCATGGACTAGAGATGTGGACCCCTCAAAATGCTAAGGACAAAGATTGGCAAAAGCTCAAGACTCTTCATTTCTATTTTAGTGATCCAAGATCACATTGAGTCCATAGGAAAAGCCAATACTAATAAAAGGGGATGAGGTGTTGCTTAATGGTCTACTTGCTCAAAGTGCTTAGTGATATGCTCCAAAGCCCTCAACCACTTTCTCAAATTCTAAATATGTCCAAAACCTAAAGTCAACTCGGCCCCACCGATTTGATCTATCCGGCACCACCGAGTTCCTTTGACATAGCCACTGCCAGAAATCCTAATCAATTCGGTCTCACCGATCGGGATCTCGGTCTCACCGAGATGGCAATGCAAACTCTCTGTTTCCCTTCGTAACATTTCGGTCTTACCGAAATGAGCGATCGGTCCCACCGAGTTCGCAATGCAAACTCTCTGTGTCCCTTCGTAACATTTCGGTCTTACCGAAATGAGCGATCGGTCCCACCAAGTTTGCCTAACCAACTCTCTGTTTGCTCATTGCTGAAATCGGTCCCACCGAGTTCATGCAATCGGTCAAATCGGGATGAGGTTTTGCCCTAACCCTAGCACACCAGTCCCACCGAGTTGATCATGTCGGTCCCACCGAGAATCCTAACTTTCACATTTTGAACTGAATCGGTCTCACCGAGTTCTCCTATTCGGTCTGACCAAGTTGGGTCAAATGTGTGTAACGGATAGATTTTGTGTGGAGGCTATATATACCCCTCCACCCCCTTCTCTATTCAAGAGTGAGCCATCAGAACATGCCTACACTTCCACTACTCATTTTCTGAGAGAGAACCACCTACTCATGTGTTGAGACCAAGACATTCCAATCCAACCACAAGAATCTTGATCTCTAGCCTTCCCCAAGTTGCTTTCCACTCAAATCATCTTTCCACCATAGCCAAACCTGTGAGAGAGAGTTGAGTGTTGAGGAGACTATCATTTGAAGCACAAGAGCAAGGAGTTCATCATCATCACACCATCTATTACCTTTTGGAGAGTGGTGTCTCCTAGATTGGTTAGGTGTCACTTGGGAGCCTCCGACAAGATTGTGGAGTTGAACCAAGGAGTTTGTAAGGGCAAGGAGATCGCCTACTTCGTGAATATCTACCCAAGTGAGGCAAGTCCTTCGTGGGCGATGGCCATGGTGGGATAGACAAGGTTGCTTCTTCGTGGACCCTTCGTGGGTGGAGCCCTCCGTGGACTCGCGCAACCGTTACCCTTCGTGGGTTGAAGTCTCCATCAACTTGGACGTATGATAGCACCACCTATCAGAATCACGCCAAAAATCTCCGTGTCTATATTGTGTTTGCCTTCTCCAAACCGTTCCCTTTACCTTCATATGCAATGTTTTACTTTCCGCTGCTACACTCTTAGAATTGCATGTGTAGGTTGATTGCTTGACTTGTACTAAGTTGCTAAAATCTGCCAAGAATTAAAATTGGGAAAAGGCTAGATTTTTATTTGGTCAAGTAGTCTAATCCCCCCCCCCTCTAGACCTACTTTCGATCCTACACCGGCAATCATCGGCTAATCATATACTCCCCCCATTTTTATACGAGCATGTCTATAAGATGTTGCCATATCATCTATAGCCAACACATATAGTCACTTATACAACAATGTTAGCTATAAGGTTGGTGATATAATATTAGTACTTTTTCTCATCTTCTCTCTATCTCTTTCTTCAGATTTATTGCATCTGCCTAGGAGCACGCATATAGTTAGAATCTTGCATGAGAGCCCACTCTCCCTGCTTTTTCATATCTCTCTCTTTCACATAGGCAAAACTGCCATATAAGAGGGCTATAAGCCTGCTATTGGACTTGCTCTAAAAGCCCACAAACTCATATTACAGGTACCAGGGTAAGCATTAAAGTCAATTTAAGCCAATGTGAAAAGCTAGCTTTCCTCCTCGTTTGACGTGTCAATTAATGCATGTTTTTTTCTCCAACGCCCAACAAGCCAACCCTTTCACTCCTCATTGGTTGATTAATGCAGCGTATGCAAACCAACCTTCTCACTTCCGAATGCATGCAAGGGATATTAATATCCCTGGTTGCTAGTACGAGGCAAACCCATCAATTTTGCCTCGATTAGTGTTACTGGCCTTTATATAGCTGCAAATTATAATTTTGATAGTGGCCTTGTATACAAAAAATGGAGAGAGTACCTATTTGACTCCGTTCCACATTACGGTGACGTCGACGATATCTCGATTGTTGTGGCTTTGGCGAAGTACGTTCGACGGAGCACAACATTGAGGCAGACGACAGTCATGTCGTTCGCAAGCGCCGCATGCAAGCCGAGACAACTGCCTTCTTTGCATCCAGGATGTCCATTGAAGCAAAGGAGGCCTAAAATGTACTACTACTCCCTCCATTCCCTTATACAAGGCCACAAACTCAAATTACAGGTACCAATGTAAAATTTAATGACGGCTTTACAAGCCAACTTGTCTTTTCGTTAACCGGGATCATTAATACGCCCACATGCATGCAAGGAAGGAAGAGAAGGAAGTAGCATAGTGTCTATACGCATGCAAGTATGAAACAATAGCATCATCCGTCTAGCTTACTACGGTAAAGGTGGTTTCTCGAAGAAGACGATGGAGAAGCGGAGTCGGCAGAGAGTGAAATGATTGTTGCTTCAGCCGTGCTTTGTGATTTGACGCCTCACTACTTTGTGATTTCTGATAGAAGGGAGTAGACTCTGTGCTCTATGCATGCGTCCATGCAAGGGAGAAAGAGTAGAGAGGTTGCATTTTTCTATTCCTTCAATCAATTTGGCATCGCCGCACCAGGGAGCTTCGGTTCCCTCTTTTTTGTCTTTGGCGTACCACTTGGTTTTTGCTCCTGGGTGCGATCTATACAAATCTGGATTATATTAATCTAATAAAATATATCGAGATTACTAAAAAAAGAGATGCTTTTGCCGCACGGAAGGCGGGGGAGGTTGGCCTGGCGGTTTGCTAAGATGTGGTCCCACATGTCAGTGATGTACCAAGGCGATCCACATCTCATATGAGTCAGAGCAACGACAGAAGCAACACATTGTTCACTTGAAGAAGATGAGGGGGAAGTGGATTCAGCAAAGAGTGAAATGATGGTTGCTTCATCCCTCCAACTTAGCTACGGGAAAGGCACAGCTTTGTGATTGGACGCCTCGTTCACTACAAAAAAAAAGACACATCCGTGACATTTTGAGCCGAACGAATTTTTTTTCTGTCATGCTTATGACAGTTCTATGACGATAATTGTGACAAAACCCGGTATCATCATAGATGTGGTGGGCTCCTACTTCTATGACAAAAAACGGGCTTTTCATCCTGGGCGGGCTGGAGACGCAGCTGCATGACATTCTTTGGGCCGTCCATGATGAAAAAAACCGTGGTAGAAGCGAGGGCGAGGAAAATATCAGGGAGTTCCCGGTTATGGTGGGTGGTCGGGGCCGAGCGATGCACGGAGGGATTGTGCATTTCTCTCATACACGTACGTGCGTGGGTGCGAGGCGTTGGGCTCTAACTGAACCCGAGTGAGGCGTTCGCCTACTGAACCCGAGCGATTGCACTGCAGGCTATGCGTTACGGAACTCGAGCGATCGATCGATCTGGCTGTTAACTGAACCCGATCGAGCGATTCCTTCGCAACTGCTGCTAATTGAAGCCGATCGAACCTGCTACCTCTTGATGAACAGTGAGCGTTGTTGGGGGTTGGATGAACAGTTCCTGGTGGGGGTTGGATGAACAGGACCCCGTAGTAGTAGAGGCCGTTGCCGCTGGATGAACAGGACCCCGATCGAGCCGGTTGGGGGTGGATGAAGAGGAGCCCGTGGAGGGGTGGTTGAACAGTAGCCGGTGGAGGAGCGGTGGAGGCTAGATGAACAGGAGCCCGTGGGTGAACAATAGCTGGTGGAGGCAGGAGGGAGACGCCGTGGATGAACAGTCGCAGGTGGAGGCTGGAGGAGGTCGACGGTGGATGAACAGTAGCCCGTGGAGGCTGGAGCGAGGTAGTAGACGGTGGATGAACAATAGCCCGTGGAGTCTCATTTTGCGGTACGCCACACCCCTCCCGATGAACAGGACCCCTGTTTCGACCATAGGAGGTCGAAGAGAAGTCAATTTCCTCTGTTTTGCGGTACGCCACACCCCTCCCGATCAACAGGACCCCGTTTTGACTGTAGGAGGTTGAAGAGAAGTCCGTTTACTCTGTTTTGCGGTACGCCAGACCCCTCCCAGTGAACAGGATCCCGTTTCGACCGTAGGCGGTCGAACACAAGGCTGTTTCCTCCGTTCTACGGTACGCCAAGCCTCGTTTCAGCTGTTTCGTCCAAGCTTGTTGGGTCCCGATGAACAGGACGCATTCCGTTGCCTCCCGATGAACACGACGATGCAGTTTCTTCGTTCCGACCCAGCCGGTTGGCTACCGATGAACAGGACACCGTTGCTGCTCTTTGTTGCCTCTCCATGTACACGAGCCCTGGCCGTACGTATGCGCGAGTAGGCATTCGAGACCCCGCCCGTATGTACGTACGTGGCCGTATTTACTTTCTTGCACCCTGGCTGTGTGTACGTGTACATGATATTGACGGGACTGCGTGACATGCTACGTCCGCGCCTCTACTACGACACGTGCCCTTCCTTACTCGGCCACGGTTCATCGCTGCAGCCTGCAGACAGACCGATCGACCAGTATGTACGTACACGTTCGCGACCAGAATGACAACACTATGTACGCTTCGACCAGGTGGGTCCTGACTGTCAGGGAGGATAAGGAGGCACTTCCTTGCGTGCGAAGTTATTGCTGGTGGGTCCTAGCTATCAGGGGTAGAATCATATTTTTTGCCCATAATATGGACACACTTCCTTGCGTGCGAAGATGTAGCTGGTGGGTCCCAGCAGTCAGGGGGGAAACATTTTTTTTTGCGAAATACGGTGACCCGTCCGGTGGGTCCCTGCTGTCAGGTGGAGGAATCATTATTTTGCGCGTAATAAGGAGGCACTTCTTTGCTGCGGCCGTGGACCCAGCTGTCAGCCTCTCCACGTACAGTACTCTTCTGATGGAAGTCGTTCCTTGACCACATTGGCCACGCCGCGCCGAGAGAACCAAGGCGGTGGATGACGGTGAGGCCTAGGAAGGGGACGACGCGGAGCTGGGGAAGACGCAGCAGTGGATGCCCACGCGGAGAGGAGTACGAGGGTTAACTGGTTTGGCTGTGGTGTGAGGCTGCCGTCGCCGTAGAATAACAGGGGTTGTGGGTGAGTAGAGAGATGGCCTGGCCAGAGGTTGGAGTAGGGTGGGACGGTCAGGCCTGCGCAGCAGCAGAGCCTGCCACGGGAGGTAGGAGCAGGCGGCACGATCGGCACTAGTTTGGGCTGCTGGAGTAAGAAGACCAGAGGTTGAAGAAGCACTACGGCTGTTGGATGGACATTGTACGGTCACTGGAGCTAGAATCATTCATATTGACTAAGTTGACAAAGCCCTCCATCTGCGTCAACTTAGTAGGCCCACAAGTTAGCCTCCCACTATTGTGGGTAACAGCTAGCAGGGGGAGTATTCATTTTTTGTGCGTAATAAGGAGGCACTTCCTTGCGTGCGAAGATATAGCTGGTGGGTCCGAGCTGTCACTGGGGGAATGTTATTTTCGCAAAATACAGAGGCCCTTGCGGTGGGTCCCAGCTGTCAGGTGGAGGAATCATTATTTTGCGCGTAATAAGGAGGCATTTCCTTGCGTGAGGCCGTGGATCCAGCTGTCAGCCTCTCCACGTACAGTCCTCTTCCGATGAATGTCGTTCGTTTACCGCGTTAACCACGCCGCGCCGAGAGCACCAGGGCGGTGGACGACGGCGAGGCCTAGGAAGGGAACGACACGGATCCAGGGAATACTCGGCAGTTGTTTCCCGCGCGGAGGGGAGCACGAGGGTTTACTGGTTCGTCTACCGTCGCTGGAGAATAACAATATGTGTGGGTGAGTAGAGGGATGGCCAGGCCAGCGATGGGAGTAGGGTGTGGCGGTGAGGCCTGCGCGGCAGCACAGCCGGCCACGGGAGTAGGGAGCAGGCAGTCCCGCCGGCGCTTGTTTGAGCGGCTGGAGCAGGAAGAGCAGAGATTGAAGAAGCACGACGGCCATTGGATGGACATCCAACACTCACTGCTCTCGTGTGTTGACTAAGTTGACACGGCGTTGCGTGTGCATCAACCGTTTTTTTTAGGAAAGCGTACGCTTCAACCTATAGTAGGCGCACATGTCAGCCTCAAATCTGTGGAAAACAGCATACAACCCTTATTTCTAATAATTTACAGCCCATTTGCTAATTCTTAAGGTTTTTTTGGAGCCCATATTCTTTTTGTTAGAATTACAGCCCATATTGTGGCCACGGTTAAAAAATTATACGAAATTTTGCCTATTTCGGTGCGGTCCGAACTGTTTTTAATCCCAAAATTTCGAGTCACATTCAAACTAATTTTAAAAATAAATTTATATCAATATAAAATCCAAAAAATTGTCCACACATAAAAATCAATGGAATTTAAAATCTCAAAATGAAAAAAAAATTGAAACTAATTGCCGGTTTGATGTGTTTTAAAAATGTACAACCCATTTCTCATTACTGATAGCCCATTTTCTGGGCAAGCCGAATGAAGCTCTCCTCGTCATGAAAGATTTGCAGCCCAGCAGGGCTGACAAAGCAAGTAGGCCTCGGTTGGGTATGCTGCAAAAGCACATAAAAACTGGGCTAGCCATTTTCAGAAAGAAAAAAAAACTACTGGCTGGTCTTGTGGTAAACATAAAAGAAAAGGCTGGCTAGACAGGCCAGAGTGCCCCGCACAGCCCAGTTGACACCCTGCTTCCATCTCAAAAACAAAAATAATTAGGCGAGCTGCTGGGTCCCTGGTATCAGCCGCTCGTTGTGCAATTCTCTCGTTTATTGACTACATTGACAATGGCATGGGACCCAGATGTCAGAAATCCATTAGGAGGAACCATTTTTTTGGCTTGAAATAAGGAGGCACTTGCTTGCGTACTGCCATGACCTTGGTGGGTCCCTGCTATCATCCTCTCCACGTACAATCATCTCCTGATTGTGTACGCATCAACCTAGTAGGCCCACAAGTCAGCCTCTAAACCTGTGGCGGACAAATACAACCCATTTAAAAAAATAACAGCCCATTCCATACGTTCAAACGGAAAGTTCAACATTCAGAGCAAAGTAACAGGTCTGACCCAGATATAGAGTACTGAACTTCCACGTTGACAACCATCATAGCCAAGTTAACTATCTACTCCCACTAATACTCTAGTAGTGTACAAGTACTAACTTACTCTTAGCTAAATAGACGATGCCGGCCGCCATCTGCGGTACATGCTAAACGCCGACACTGACGTCCTACGCCTCGCCTCGGACTTGCCAGAGGTGCAATAGGGCGCGTTGCTTGCGCGTGTTGGCCCTTTCCATGCCGACGTGGTCCACCGAAGCTTTGGCTTCTAAGCGGGAAACCCACTTGATGAGCTGGTAGTAAAAATTCGGCGTCACGAACTCGTGCGTGCCCGATAGCCTCCAGGGCTATTTGCCGAGCGCCAGCCTCCATGTAGTCAGCCCAGTTGCGGGCGCTCTGCTCGCGACTGAGAGCGTCGGTGCGCAGCTGCTCCATGCCCCGCTGGCGGCGCAAATCGGCGATACGCTGCTCCTCCACCAGGCGGTCGTGCTCCAACAAGTCCTGATACTCCGCATTGCCATCTAAAGACTGATAGAATGCCTCCTCCCTCCGTCTGCCTTCCGGTGAAAAACCGAACACTAGTTATGGTGGTGCCCGCCTCTGGCGTCGCCTATTACGGACGGGCGGGGGCATGACGGACATGGCGAGAGTGAGGATAAGTGGTAAGCGACATCGGGCCGGTGGGGGCTTATGAGGATAGGTTGAGTTGGGTGATGATGCCACCGGAAAACGCCGGGAACCAGTAATTATAGGCGGAAGGTAGATGAACCAGTGTGTCGCGTGAAACGCGATGGTCATCGCGGTCATCGGAATTCAATGCATAAGCAGGCATGGCTTAGCACGCCAGCTTACCGTGGAAAACTAGAAAAACTGAAATTATGATTGTGCCATCCCGTCCCGTCCCATCAGTGGTGTGTCCCGTCCATGTTGGGTTGCACGTCGGCATGATGGTCAAACGAGTGTGTTCGATTAATCCAGATGAGGTACGTGCGTGATCCGCTGGTTATTCGCATAGGATCGAGTCAGTCGGATAGTGTATGTGTAGGATCACAATAGCGGATGAACGTTCGCTGGGAGATAAGGCATTTGCGAACATTTTTGCTGGCAGTTTCTTCAAATTCGCATGGCATTTTCTTCATAATAGCATGTCAGTTTCTTCAGAGGTAGGCATTTTTATTCAAAGAACTGCCACTTCGGATCTTGCGTCGCAACTAAAACTGCCAGGAGCGCATAAGTAGGCTAGCTAGTGATCGATCAGTAACTTGTAAACACTGAGCGAATAGAAATAAGGAAATGTTAGTAACTTGTAAACACTGAGAACACAGAAATAAGGATCATGCTGTGCACAGTAGTAAGAGCCGATCCATTCGAAATGTTCACACGAGACTCACAGGACTGGCATTGTAATATGTTCACATTAGTAGCCCAAATTCACAACCAACTAGTATGATTCCCATACATAAGATCAACATGTTAATGCATCTCAATGATTCATAGATCATATACAAATATGTAGCTCCAAAAGCAAAGATCTAGAAAAAACATCTGTTCTTCCTACTAACATGGATGCTTCTCTTGGCCAACATTCAGTACAGAGTGAAAGACAAATTTGTTTGTGAAGTCTACAATTCCTCTTGCAAACATAAATGGTTTCACCAACAGCTGGAACCATGAGAATGAACCACACATGATGGAGGAACATCCACTGCAATATGATTTGGTCTTCTCTCGATCACACGGCAAGACTATTTTCGGAATACGAACTTTAACTTAGGCAAAATGATGCCCATTGTATAATCGCACCAAAGCAATGAAGCACCTAGTGTTGGCCAATTAATAGTACAGTACTACTTTTGTGCAGTCCATGAAGTGACTATCCAATCTTTCTGTGTCTATTTTCAAATGGCACTGCATGTAGTGACTATACTATTCTCTTGTGCAGTTCCACCAAAATTGCGGTCACTTTGTTTGTTTGCCAAATAGCAACGGGCAGACATCTGTCTGCACAAATATCAAGCAGCTAGTAAACATATACCCCACCTTGTATTTTCGGTTTAAACACGTCTCTTCAGCTTAGCATCTGTCATGTTTTGCACTGGACAATTTGATACTGTCATGTTTTGCCCTGGACAATTTCATACTGAATTGATTTGCTGGTACAGAGCAGAAATATAGCACCTATTCTTCATCATACCAAGGATATCCATGTTCGTAGTGATGGAAGAGGTGAAATCAATACAACCGAAATTGAGCATCCAATCATTGAATCATGTCCTGCACCTCCAATGTAGGTCCATCCTGCCAATAAATTCACATGCAAACCACTAATATTACTATCTAATGACAGTACAAAAAGAGTAGCGAGATAGTAGCAAACCATGTACCTTCGTAATGAACAGCTCATAGTGCCACCAATTGGATATAACGGTTTGGAAGAAAACATGCTCCTAATGTTGAACCATTTGGACTTTTTGTGCAGTTCCACTAAAATCGAGCATCCCTGTTTGCATAGATATTGAAAGTGCGATTACTATAAAAGTGGCACTAGTTGAAGCATAGACTCACAAATATAAGCATTCAGAATGGGGCAATAGAACAAGGGTATGGTTCGAAAAGAGGTAGCATACCTGAGGGTCGGCGGGAAGTGGCTTCGCTCGTGGTCGTCGTCCTCTGCACACACTACGGCAGCGAGCCTGGGGACGGAGGCCATCCCGCGCGGGCGCTAGGTCTGAGAGGATGGCCTTGTCGTCAGTGCGTGACCTCGCTCGCCGACGACGAGTGCGTCAACGCTGCACGTCCTTTTCTTCCCTGGCGGATCTGTGACCACTGATGAGGAGGGAGGGAGAGGCCATCTTTTTTAGATCTGGAGAGAGGGTGATAGTGTGAGAAGCAAGTGGGCAGCCCTTAGCAAGAAAGCGCTGAAGCTCCAGCCATTTTAATTTTGTCCATCTTTTTTGATACTAGTACTAGACGTGGAGTAGTGGTAGAGTAGTTTATATTTTCTCTACATACAGTACCAGTCAGTCGTGCTTCAAAACTGAACGGCACGCCATTAAAAAAATAAAGTCAAGAAATAATGCGGCACCTCGGGCCAACTCGGCCAAATCGCATTTTGCATGAGAAATGACACACCATGTTTCATTGACATGTGGTCCCGTGCCAACATGTCAGTGAGACGACGGCAGGTCCTTCTGTAAAATTTCTGAACGGACGTCTATGTAGGCCGGGGCGCCTCTTTGTGTACCGTGGCAACCGTCCACCGCCTCTTCACCTTTCTCTCTCGATTTGGAACTGCTGTCGCATGCTATTCCTCCCTCCTCCATTTGCCTTCACCCTTCCTTCTGCCATTGTTCAATCGTCTTCTCCATGGAGGGAACAGACCGGAAACGACCCCGTTATTCTTGCCCCGATCTGAAAGATGACATGGTGGAGGAACTCATTGATCGATGTGATGTCATCACCTCAGCCAGCAAAACTGCTACACTATCTCTATGTCTACGTATACGTAATACAACAAGTTTTAAACTTGAGACCAGCCGTCTACCCTCACAAAGAACACTTTTTAACCTAGCACATACTCCAGGAAATTTGGCCACAATGTGAGGTGGGCCATATGTTAATGTGTTCGCTGTACGTAACCAGCACCTCGAATCATCGATATATAGTAGGGTGGCATGGGCCATAACAAGCATTAACGTCCAGGAGTACGGCACACGCCACCAGCACAACTTCCATCTGACTGTTGGGAAATGTTGCATGGAAAACAAAAAATTTCTATGCACACGCAATGATCTATCCTTGGAGATGCATAGCAACGAGGGGGAGAGTGTGTCTACATACCCTCATAGACCGTAAGCGGAAGCGTTTCTCAACACGGTTGATGTAGTCGAACTTCTTCACGCTTCAACCGATCAAGTACCGAACGCACGACACCTCCGCGTTCTGCTCACGTTCAGCTCGGTGACGTCCCTCGCCTTCTTGATCCAGCAAGACGTCGAGGTAGTAGATGAGTTCCGTCAGCACGACGGCGTGGTGACGGTGATGGTGAAGTGATCCTCCCAGGGCTTCGCCTAAGCACTACGAAAATAAGACCGTGAGAGTAAACGGTGGACGGGGGCGCCGCACACGGCTAAGACAATGTTGTGTACTTGTGTGGCGCCCCCTACCCATGTATATATAGGTGGGAGGGGAGGAGGCAGCCCCTAGGGCGCCCCAAGAGACCTGGCGGCAGCCCTAGGGCTGTTGCCTTGCCCTGCCCCCCCCCCCTTTCCTTGTAAGAAGAAGGGGAAAGGAAAGAGGGGGGGGAGGGAAGGAAGGGGGAGTCCTACTCCACACTTTCCTTTCCCTCCCCTCTTTCCTTCTCCTCCTCATAGGGCTGGCATGTATAGGGGCGCACTAGGCCCTTGTTGGCTGGTGTGTTCCCTCTCTTTGCCCATAAGGCCCATATCTTTGCCGGGGGTGCCCGAAACTCCTTTCCGGTGACCCGATAAGTACCCGGTACCCCCGAAACACTTCCGGTGTCCGAATACCATCATTCTATATATAAATCTTTACCTCTCGACCATTTTAAGACTCCTCATCATGTCCGTGATCTCATCCGGGACTCAGAACAACATTCGGTCACCAAATCACATAACTCATATAATACTATATCGTCAACGAACGTTAAGCGTGCGGACCCTACGGGTTCGAGAACTATGTAGACATGACCGAGACACCTCTCCGGTCAATAACCAATAGCGGAACCTGGATGCCCATATTGGCTCCTACATATTCTACAAAGATCTTTATCGGTCGAACCATTATGACAACATTCGTGTCCATCGGTATGTCACTTGCCCAAGATTCGATTGTCGGTATCTTCATACCTAGTTCAATCTCATTACCGGCAAGTCTCTTTACTCGTTCTGTAATACATCACCTCATGACTAACTCCTTAGTCGTTTGCTTGCAAGCTTATGATGTGTATTACCGAGAGGGCCCAGAGATACCTCTCCAATACTCGGAGTGACAAATCCTAATCTCGATCTATGCCAACCCAACAAACACCTTCGGAGATACCTGTAGAGCATCTTTATGATCACCCAGTTATGTTGTGACATTTGATAGCACACAAGGCATTCCTCCGGTATCCGGGAGTTGCATAATCTCATAGTCGAAGGAATGTGTATTTGACATGAAGAAAGCAATAGCAATAAAACTTAACGATCATTATGCTAAGCTAACGGATGGGACTTGTCCATCACATCATTCTCCTAATGATGTGATCCCGTTATCAAATGACAACTCATGTCCATCGTTAGGAAACCTTAACCATCTTTGATCAACGAGCTAGTCTAGTAGAGGCTCACTAGGGACACGTTGTTTGTTTATGTACTCACACATGTATTAAGGTTTTCGATCAATACAATTCTAGCATGAATAATAAACCTTTATCATGAATAAGGAAATATAAAATAACAACTTTATTATTGCCTCTAGGGCATATTTCCTTCAGTCCCCCACTTGCACTAGAGTCAATAATCTAGTTCACATCACCATGTGATTTAACACCCATAGTTCACATCGCCATGTGACCAACACCCAAAGAGTTTACTAGAGTAAATAATCTAGTTCACATCGCCATGTGATTAACACCCAAAGAGTACTATGGTGTGATCATGTTTTGTTTGTGAGAGAGGTTTAGTTTATGGGTTTGTCACATTCAGATCCGTATGTATTTTGCAAATTTATATGTCTACAATGCTCTGCATGGAGCTACTCTAGCTAATTGCTCCCACTTTAAATATGTATCCAGATCGAGACTCAGAGTCATCTGGATTAGTGTCAAAGCTTGCATCGACGTAACCCTTTACGACAAACTCTTTATCACCTCCATAACCGAGAAACATTTCCTTATTCCTCTAAGGATAATTTTGACCGCTATCCACTGATTCACTCCTGGATCACTCTTGTACCTCCTTGTCAAACCCATGGCAAGGCACATAATAGGTCTGGTTCACAGCATGGCATACTTTATAGAACATATGACTGAGGCATAGGGAATGACTTTCATTCTCTCTCTATATTCTGCCGTGGTCGGGTTTTGAGTCTAACTCAACTTCACACCTTGTAACAAAGGCAAGAACCCTTTCTTTGACTAATCCATATTGAACTTCTTCAAAACTTTATCAAGGTATGTGCTTTGTGAAAGTCCTATCAAGCGTCTTGATCTATCTCTATAGATCTTGATGCCCAATATATAAGCAGCTTGACCGAGGTCTTTCATTGAAAAATTCTTATTCCAGTATCCTTTTATGCTATCCAGAAATTCTATATCATTCCCGATTAACAATATGTCATCCACATATAATATCAGAAATGCTACAGAGCTCCCACTCACTTTCTTGTAAATACAGGCTTCACCGTAAGTCTGTATAAAACCATATTGTCGGTGTAATAAACAGGGGGGTGTTCACTACCCCTGGACACGCACCGGCAAGTCGCAGCCTCCAGGCGGGAAGGACATGGC
Source organism: Thinopyrum elongatum (assembly GCA_011799875.1). NCBI lineage: Eukaryota > Viridiplantae > Streptophyta > Magnoliopsida > Poales > Poaceae > Thinopyrum > Thinopyrum elongatum. The sequence continues at coordinate 46,125,267 of CM022300.1, forward strand.
AGAGGAGGAATCCACCCAAGAGTACATTCGAAGCCCGGTTCCCGGCAAGGTCTACTTGCCGGGAATGGGTCCACGCAATGCCGGCAAGGCAGAGCTGGCAAGACAAGACTCCAGGCGGATCGACCAGAAGATCAAGTCTACTACTGCCGGCGAGATCAGGGCCGGCAAGCTTAGGACTCGACAAGACTAAAGATAAGGCCCCGGCAAGGTTCTTGCCGGGATGACCAGCTGAACCCGGCAAGGCTTGCCGGGGGACAGCTAGACTGGAGACAAGGCCCCGGCAAGGTTCTTGCCGGGATGACCAGCTGAGCCCGGCAAGGTTCCTGCCCAGCAAGGTTATGCCACTATGCTGCTGCTCCAGTGCGGCCGCCAGCATGGCACTCTGGACCCTTCTCCAGGCATGCGTGGCAGAGCACTGTGCCAAGCGGCGCTGATAGGATGGCCCCTTTTCCCATCCCCAAGAAGCTAAGGGACACCTAGACAGAGCATTTAATGCGCTTGTCCTGACCCGTCAGTGATAAGCATGTAAATGCTGTAGCAGAGTACTTGCCGCGGCAAGGTACTTGCCCCGGCAAGTCATTGGCTGCGGCAAGGTATTGGCTGCGGCAAGGTATTGGCTGCGGCAAGATAGCGGCTGCGGCAAGTTACCTTGCACGGCAAACTATGGGCTGCGCCAAGCTGTCAGGTGCGGCAAGGTCTTGCCGCGGCAAGCGTTACTGTACCACTGTGCTACTGTGCTGCTCCGGTGCCTCTGCCAGCGTGGCGCTCTGGGTCCTTCCAAGTGCGCGTGGCAGGGCACTGTGTAGACGGCGGTGCACTGTAGATAGCGGTGCAGCAGCAGGTGGGATAGGCTTTTCCCACGTCCACGACGTCCGGGTACATGTATCTGGACAGCAAAGGCATGGGCATTTAATGCCCTTGTCCCCTGCCGTCAGTGGTAGGTAGGACATGTCATCCTGGTAATAGTGGCCTTACTGTAGCAACTTTCCACCTCTACCTTTACTGTTTGCCACCTGTTGGAGACCCCTTTGTGCGTATAAAAGGAGGCCCATGGGCAACGTGAAAGAGGAGGAACTGAAAAAGGGAGAACTCCAGTATTGTACGCAGCTACTCGGTACTGTAGCGCTCCTGGAGCTAGAACAATCATACAGATAATAACCAAAAAGCAGGAGTAGGGTTTTACGCATCCATGCGGCCCGAACCTGGGTAAATCTCTCTCGTGCACTGTCGTGTTCTTCGCTAGATTTGCTCTTCGCGCGACCGTCCCTCCCTGCCGAACGTAAAGGGGTCCTTCTCTGGGTCCCATAGGTGATCGCGGATTCGTCCCCGACACATATGCTTTGATCACCTCATCAAAGCGTATATTCCAACTCCGAGATGCTTGCACCAGTCCATGGATGGATCGCTGGAGCTTGCACACTTTGTCAGCACCTTTAGGATCGACAAAACCTTCTGGTTGCATCATATACAACTCTTCTTTAAGATATCCATTAAGGAATGCAGTTTTGACATCCATTTGCCAGATTTCATAATCATAAAATGTGGTAATTGCTAACATGATTCGGACAGACTTAAGCATTGCTACGGGTGAGAAAGTCTCATCGTAGTCAACTCCTTGAACTTGTCGAAAACCTTTTGCAACAAGTCGAGCTTTGTAGATAGTGATATTACTATCAGCGTCAGTCTTCTTCTTGAAGATCCATTTATTCTCAATGGTTTGCCGATCATCGGGCAAGTCCATCAAAGTCCACACTTTGTTCTCATACATGGATCCTATCTCAGATTTCATGGCCTTAAGCCATCTGTCGGAATCTGGGTTCATCATAGCTTCTTCATAGTTTGTAGGTTCATCATGGTCTAGTAACATGACTTCCAAAACAGGATTACCGTACCACTCTGGTGCGGAACGTGCTCTGTTCGACCTACGATGTCCAGTAGTAACTTGATCTGAAGTTTCATGATCATCATCATTAGCTTCCTCTCTAGTTGGTGTAGGCATCACGGGAACAGATTTCTCTGATGTGCTACTCTCCAATTCGAGAGAAGGTACAATTACCTCATCAAGTTCTACTTTCCTCCCACTCACTTCTTTCGAGAGAAACTCCTTCTCTAGAAAGGTTCCATTCTTGGCAACAAAGATCTTGCCTTCGGATCTGTGGTAGAAGGTGTACCCAATTGTTTCCTTTGGGTATTCTATGAAGACGCACTTCTCCGATTTGGGTTCGAGCTTATCAGGCTGAAGCCTTTTGACATAAGTGTCGCAACCCCAAACTTTAAGAAACGACAACTTAGGTTTCTTGCCAAACCACAGTTCATACAGTGTCGTCTCAACGGATTTAGACGGTGCCCTATTTAACATGAATGCGGCTGTCTCTAATGCATAACCCCAAAATGATAGTGGTAAATCGGTAAGAGACATCATAGATCGCACCATATCTAATAAAGTACGATTACGACGTTTGGACGCACCATTATGCTGCGATGTTCCAGGTGGTGTGAGTTGTGAAACTATTCCACATTGTTTTAAAAGAAGGCCAAACTTGTAACTCAAATATTCGCCTCCACGATCAGATCGTAGAAACTTTATTTTCTTGTTACAATGATTCTCCACTTCACTCTGAAATTCTTTGAACTTTTCAAATGTTTCAGACTTATGTTTCATCAAGTAGATATACCCATACCTACTCGAATCATCTATGAAGGTCAGAAAATAACGATACCCGCCGCGTGCTTCAACACTCATCGGACCGCATACATCGGTATGTATTATTTCCAATAAGTCATTAGCTCGCTCCATTGTTCCGGAGAACGGAGTTTTAGTCATCTTGCCCATGAGGCATGGTTCGCAAGTATCAAATGATTCATAATCAAGTGATTCCAAAATCCCATCTGCATGGAGTTTCTTCATGCGCTTTACACCAATATTACCTAAACGGCAGTGCCACAAGTATGTTGCACTATCATTATTAACATTGCATCTTTTGGCATCAATATTATGAATATGTGTATCACTACGATTGAGACTTAATAAACCATTCACATTGGGTGTATGACCATGGAAGGTTTTATTCATGTAAATAGAACAACAATTATTCTTTGACTTAAACGAATAACCGTATTGCAATAAGCATGATCAAATCACATTCATGCTCAACGCAAACACCAAATAACATTTATTTAGGTTCAACACTAATCCCGAAGGTAGAGGGAGTGTACGATGGTGATCATATCAACCTTGGAATCACTTCCAACACACATCATCACCTCGCCCTTAACTAGTCTCTGTTTATTCTGCAACTCCTGTTTTGAGTTACTAATCTTAGCAACTGAACTGGTATCAAATACCCAGGGGCTACTATTAATACTAGTAAGGTACATATCAATAACATGTATATCAAATATATCTTTGTTCACTTTGCCATCCTTCTTATCCGCCAAGTATTTGGGGTAGTTCCACTTCTAGTGACCATTTCCTTTGCAGTAGAAGCACTCAATTTCAGGCTTGGGTCTAGTTTTGGGCTTCTTCACGGGAGTGGCAATTTGCTTGCCATTCTTCTTGAAGTTCCCTTTCTTTCCCTTGCCCTTTTTCTTGAAACTAGTGGTCTTGTTTAACCATCAACACTTGATGTTCTTTATTGATTTCTACCTTCATCGATTTCAGCATCGCGAAGAGCTCAGGAATCATTTTCGTCATCCCTTGCATATTATAGTTCATCACGAAGTTCTAGTAGCTTGGTGACAGTGTCTAGAGAACTCTGTCAATCACTATCTTATCTGGAATATTAACTCCGACTTGATTCAAGCGATTGTAGTACCCAGACATTCTGAGCACATGCTCACTGGCTGAGCTATTCTCCTCCGTCTTGTAGGCAAAGTAGTTGTCAGAGGTCTCATACCGCCCGACACGGGGATGAGTCTGAAATACCAATTTCAGCTCTTGGAACATCTCATATGCTCCGTGGCGTTCAAAACATTTTTGAAGTCCCGGTTCTAAGCCGTAAAGCATGGCGCACTAAACTATCAAGTAGTCATCATTACGAGCTTGCCAAACGTTCATAACATCTGCATCTGCTCCTACAATAGGTTTGTCACATAGTGGTGCATCAAGGACATTATTCTTCTGTGCAGCAATGAGGATAATCCTCAGATCACGGACCAAGTCCGCATCATTGCGACTATCATCTTTCAACTTATTTTTCTCTAGGAACATATCAAAAATAAACTGGGAGCTAGCTACATCGCGAGCTATTGATCTATGACATAATTTGCAAATACTATCAGGACTAAGTTCATGATAAATTAAGTTCAATTAATCAAATTACTTAAGAACTCCCACTTAAATAGACATCCCTCAAGTCATCTAAGTGATACGTGATCCAAATCAACTAACCCATGTCCGATCATCACGTGAGATGGGGTAGTCATCAATGGTGAACATCTCTATGTTGATCATATCTACTATATGATTCACATTCGATCTTTCGATCTCCAGTGTTCCGACGCCATGTCTGTACATGCTAGGCTCGTCAAGTTTAACCCAAGTATTCCGCATGTGCAAAACTATCTTGCACCCGTTGTATGTGAACGTAGAGTCTATCACACCCGATCATCACGTGGTGTCTCAACACGACGAACTATAGAAATGGGGCATACTCAGGGAGAACACTTTTTACCTTGAAATTTAGTGAAGGGATCATCTTATAATGCTACCGCCGTACTAAGCAAAATAAGATGCATAAAAGACAAACATCACATGCAATCAAAATATGTGACATGATATGGCCATCATCATCTCGTACTTTTGATCTTCATCTCCAAAGCATCGTCATGATCTCCATCACTACAAGAAATATGTCAACTTGCGACCATCACTATTGGTCGCTAAAAGGTCATTGTTTTTCATTTGCGACCTTTTTGTGACCAAAAATAGATGGTCAAAAGCTGACCGTCTTTAATGGAAATTAACGACCTTCTCTGTGAGAAGGTTGTAGAAGGCAACGACCAAAACAAAAGGTTGTTGATCCTACGACCTTCTGTTTTGGTCGCTAGCTATCTGCCCAGGCCACGTCGGATCTGACGTGGCAAGCTAACATGGCAAAATTGCGACCAAATGAAAAGGTCATTACTTAGAATCATCCCGGTCCAGTTCGGTGTCTATATGGGCCAAGCCCATTAATTATTATTTTTCTAGCAATTTGTGTCAGCTACATGGGCCGAGCCCAAGAATTCGGCCTCTTTATTTTCTAGGACACGGCCTTCTAAAGTTCATTTCTTTTTTGGGCCTCAAACTTTTTATAGTCCATTTCAATTTTGGGCCTCCATAACAAAGTTGTTCCAGCGACAGTGAAATAGAGGGAATTCAAACAAGCATGTATCTTAAACAGCCACGGGTGACAATTTTATTTCTTTCAACACAAAAGGATTCCTTAAACAGCCACGGGTACAACAGTAGGTACATTCAACAAAGGGCAATCTGAGCACAGGAACTACATAGGACTGTAGCTACCATTTCTACCAGTAGTAGCAGCAGCCGCCTGAAAGACAAGGAGGTACTACCAAGGAGCTAAACTAATAGCAACCATCCATCATCAATCGGTGACACTAGCAATGAGCGACAACGGCGACATTTCAGAGACCCCCTCCCCTTGCTACTGCTTGGCGTGCCGCATCACAAGTCCCCCTACACACACAAAAAATTCAGATGTTCAAAACAGATCAACATATTGAGCAGTTAGGGAATCATGGAGCAAATGTTAGTGTGGTGCAAGGCGATAGATTACAGGATAAATATTAACAGAAGAAGAATCGTTGAACAAATCGTGCGAAATGGCATGGTGGATTTGGAAAGTAACATATTGGTGTTGGTGAGTAATTTGTAAGGTGCCACAGACTATATAGTTAGTTAGAATCTGTATAGCAATCGATGAGCACAGACTATACAGATTCTAACATGCCATTTATCTTTCAAATTTAGAAGATCATCACTGCAATCATCCATTGCTAAGAAACCTAGATAGAAAGTAATAAACTTATACCCCTGATACAGATCAGGAATCAGCATAAACAATGAGTACATTCTAACATGTTAAGTGGCTACCCTTCCAATCATAATCGTACCATGGCATAAAAGAACCAAAATCGGTGATCTCACTGCTACTAATTAAACCGATGCTCTTCTACTACTAGACCATTCAAGCTCATGGCCAGGACCAATTAAACCGTTGGAATCACCTTAGAGCAGCACAGAAAAAGTGGTCGGGGAAGACAGCCGGCAGCAGCAGGTCCGTCACACCCACGGCCTGCCTACTGTCGTGCGCCCCCGCAAAGACGCCGGGGGAGGCGATCTATCCAGCATTCAAAGTTTTGACGATACTCTTTACCTGATCGACAATTACATTCTGCACACATTAAGAACATATACGTCAGCATCAAGCAATCAACTTGTCAGAGAAGAACTCACACTAAACTGTTCCATACTAGCAGCAAACATCTAGCAAGAACAAGCTGCCTCAACCTAGAGGTAGTAGCTAGCAAGATCAAACTGTTTTTCAACCTAGATTAACGTCTTCTACAGACCCAGGAAATAGCATGTCGTATCATCTGACCGCAAACTAGAAGTATGCACAGTAATAATAGCTCTAAGCACCACAAAATATGATCTATTGTACACACGACTGGGAGGATGGGGAGAACAATTACAACCACAAAATATGATCTATTGTACACATGAAAACACCAAGCTTCAGCCAGTACTAGCCAAACTCCAAATGAGCAATACAACAATGGCTACTGCATTAAATTTTCAGAACAGATACCATCATTTAGCAGACAACAAGATCCTACTGAGTCCTAATGATCAGAGAAGACCCCATACTAGCAGCGAAACACCAAGCTTCAGTCACATCATAAGACATTTAGCACATGCTGCTAACGATTACGCGGAAACAGCAGAAATCAACTGATTAACAAGGAGTTAAAAGTAGCACAGTAACCTATCACACCACCACGCCTCTTCAAATTTGAACAAAATCTACAGGGCACGGATGCTAAAGATGGAAAATCTACAGCTAACCCAATTGAACCTACATTAATATCATACAATATTCAAAAGTGAGCACCCAGTTCAGTTAAAATACTATTCATGATATACTCCTACTACTTACTTAAATTTGCTAGAACTACATTAAACCTACAACAATGATATATACAAAATATATAAGAGAGCACTCGATTCAGCAAGAAGATAAAGTGGATATATCAAGATTTGATATGCTCCAAGCTCTGAAGATTTGTATGTGCAAATCTGCAGATTTAGGTGTAGTAATTCAAACCGTACGTAACTACAGGTGGCAGCAAATGTGTGAAACTACCGCGCTAAGATATTACTCCAGATGGTTGGATGAGGTTCTGGTTTGACAACATCTCCGAAATCAAAGGTGAATGAAACCGTGGGGAAGGAGCAATATCCAGCAGCAATCGCTCATTCAATATGTACTAGGAAGCATCGACTGATCTAACCAAGTCGAAATCCATGAAAATCATCATCCATCTGACAGCCGTGCTCCGGTTGGTGGGCGCATGCGCGTCGCAGCCGATGGAGGAGGCGAGAGGGGGAGGAGAGGATGATGCACTTACCCATGCGGGCGGGGCGGCAGAGGAGAAGCGGGTGGTGAGCGAAGCGCACGCCGTCAACCTCTTCAACATCGCCAGAGCAGGGGGCGGAATGGGTGCATCCGCGCCTGTCTGCCTGCCTGACTGCCTGCGTGCGGCCGAGACATTAGCGAGGGGAGGGAGGAGGAAGCGGGGGGAGGGCACGAGCGAGGCGGGACTAACCTACGACACAGCAGCCACCGCCGATGGTCGCTGGCGGCAGGAGTGGTGCCGCGCCCGTGGGTCTTCCTCCACGGCTCTGCGACACGAAGCAAGAAAAAGGAGAAGCCCGCTGCTGGAATGTGCGCATGGAGGGGAGGGTCATCACCGGAGAAGGAGTAGAGTGAGGAAGCCCGCCCCCTGCTCGTCGTCCTTGTGTCGGATCCGGCGCGCGATAGACGTTGCCGGCCTTGGTTCATGGCGGCCCCTTGACGGCGGGCGAGGCTTGGATGGATCCGTGAGGTCTGCTGCGGGCCTCTCGGATCAGATCTATTGCCGGCGCTCCCGCACGACCATCACCGTCGGCATCAGGGGGGCTTGAGAGAGAAGGTGAGGTGAGGGAAGGGGAGAGGATGGCGGCGGCGGCATATGGATCTGGGAGAGAGAGGAGGGGACGACGAGTGGTGTGCGGGGGAGAGAGAAGAGGGCAAGTCGTGCGGGGGACGAGGGTGAGAGGGTGGGTGTGGGTGGGTGAGAGGGTGAGCGGGTGGACGTTGGATTCATACACCGTGGACGGCTCAGATTGCATAGAGTGGGGCAATCCGGGGGAAAGATCATGATTGGTTCGATACTTTTGTCATTTATAAACAAGTTTTTAAGTGCTAAAAACATAGTAAACTGTGAAGCAACTGCCAGTATTATTTTGCAAAATGGCACCACTAAAATTTTCACCCAAATTATACAATATTTTATGAGTAATCACCAACTTTAATGCATTTCCAATCTTTCTATCTATTTTTGGCCATTTAAACAGGTTCCTTCCGAATCAGCTGGAACTGGGTCAAATTTGAACTACACCTACTTCATATCTTGCTCGTTATTTTTTACAAAAATCATTTTAAGATACACAAGTTTATATTTCATCAGAGACGCGCCAAAAGTTTTGCAAGATTCCACACATAGATACAAACGGCCATGCTCGCCGTTTTGACTGCATTTTGAAACAGGCATAAAACATTCAAAAAAAATCAAAAAATTAGAAAACCTTCGCATTGTGTCATTATATGTGACCAAGTTACCAGAAAAAATAATAAACTTGTAATATGGTAATTATTTTAAAAAAGTGTTCTCAGAAATGAGCTATCATGTGTGAGGATTCATGGCTTTCAAGTCAAATGATCAATCTTATGGCCACATTCATGACATAGTTTGTTCAAATGATCTCATATCATGCACAAGGGTGCATCTTGGAATGGCAAACAATGTTGCCTAAGGAAGTTTTCATTTTCTTTGGACAAAAAATTCATTTTCCATTTTTTTGAGTGCCCAAAATGAGTTTTTTTGTGAAGGACCTACCATATATTTGTTGCAAAATTGTACCAAATCATTTTTATAAAATACTAGGCCATGTTTAATGCATAATTGACCAAATGGTTGGGTGTCAAAAGTTTTGATCCACCTCTGGTGAAAAAGACAAATTTCCGCCGATCCAGGTGGAAGCGGGTCAAGTTTGAACTGCAGCTGCCTTATAGTTTCTCTTTATTTTTTCCAAAAATAATTTCTAGGTACATCAGTATCTATTTAATAAGAAAACACCAAAAGTTTTCCAAGATTCAACAACTAGCTAGGAACGGTCATGCCCGCCGTTTTGACCGCATTTTGAAATGGACATAAAAAATTCAAAAAAAACAAAAAATTGGAAAACCTTCACATTGTGTCATTATATGTGACCAAGTTACCAGAAAAAATAATAAACTTGTAATATGGTAATTATTTTAAAAAAGTGTTCTCAGAAATGAGCTATCATGTGTGAAGATTCATGGCTTTCCAGCCAAATGATCAATCTTATGGCCACATTCATGACATAGTTTGTTCAAATGATCTCATATCGTGCACAAGGGTGCATCTTGGAATGGCAAACAATATTGCCTAAGGAAGTTTTCATTTTCTTTGGACGAAAAATTCATTTTCCATTTTTTTTGAGTGCCCAAAATGAATTTTTTTGTGAAGAACCTACCATATATTTGTTGCAAAATTGTACCAAATCATTTTTATAAAATACTAGGCCATGTTTAATGCACAATTAACCAAATGGTTGGGTGTCAAAAGTTTTGATCCACCTCTGGTGAAAAAGACAAATTTCCGCCGATCTAGGTGGAAGCGGGTCAAGTTTGAACTGCAGCTGCCTTATAGTTTGCTCTTTATTTTTTCCAAAAATCATTTCTAGGTACATAAGTATCTATTTAATAAGAAAAACACCAAAAGTTTTCCAAGATTCAACCACTTGCTAGGAACGGTCATGCCCACAGTTTTGACCGCATTTTGAAACGGGCAAGAAAAATTCAAAAAAAAATCAAAAAATTGGAAAACCTTCGCATTGTGTCATTATATGTGACCAAGTTACCAGGAAAAATAATATACTTGTAATACGATAATTATTTTAAAAAAGTGTTCTCAGAAACGAGCTATCATGTGTGGAGATCAATGGCTTTGAAGCCAAATGATCAATCTTATGGCCACATTCATGGAATAGTTTGTTCAAATGATCTCATATTGTGCACAAGGGTGCATATTGGAATGGCAAACAATGTTGCCTAAGGAAGTTTTCATTTTATTTGGACGAAAAAATCATTTTCCATTTTTCGAGTGCCCAAAATGATGTTTTTTTGTGAAGGACCTACCATATATTTGTTGCAAAATTGTACCAAATCAGTTTTATAAAATACTAGGCAATATTTAATGCACAATTGACAAAATGGTTGGGTGTCCAAAGCTTTTATCCACCTCTCATGAAAAAGACAAATTTCTGCCGATTCAGCAAGAAACGGGTCAAATTTGAACTGCAGCTGCCTTATAGTTTGCTCTTTATTTTTTCCAAAAATCATTTCTAGTTACATAAGTATCTATTTAAGCAGAAATACATGGTTTGGTGGTGATACGTCGAGGTTTGGATGGTGGCCCAGGGCCCCAACTCCAAAGCACGTAAACTCGCATGCCCGTCGCGTGGTCACGCGTGACCGTGGTGTTTCCATGCATTCTGGGCGGCCTAGGCCTGTCTAGTGGGTTGGGCACTCCCCAGGTAGGTGCTAGGAAGAAAATGACAACAAAAGAATCTCACGAGGAGACCGAACTATGCTCAAACATGAATTAGCAGCCAGGTGTTTAATTAGCGGTACGGGAAATGCACTTGGCCAATGGGCCTGAGTTTTGGCTGAGGATGATCATCTACTAGGGAGACTGTCTTGGCAAATTTTCAGCTCAAATGGAGGAGCTTAGATGGCACTTGCTTTGCAAAGTACCACATCGGGAAGAAATATGGATGTTGAAGCTGCGCTAAAATGGATAAATGGATTGAGCTGAAATTTTGTGGAGTATGGTAATTTGGGCATAGGAAATCACTGTAAAAAGTTTATACCATTTGGATAACCCTAGCTTGTACTTCCTTCACAAAGCTTCTCTCTGGATAGAAACTTTGGAAATTTGCTGAGGAAGATTTAATAGGCAAATGGAGCTGAATATTGGAATGTGGCAATGATTTGCATATGTAAGATGGCACAAAAAGTTTGAGGATAATAGGAGGTGTCTAGATAGCACTTGCTTTGCAATGTGCCAATCTGGACAGAAAATAAAAATTGAAGCTGGGCTTACATAGATGATTGGATTGTGCTGAAATTTGGTGTAGGGAGTTTATATGGTCAGGGTAATGTCCTGGTAAATTGGAAGCAATTATAAAGCAATATAAAATGTAATTGCTTCACAAACTAAAAATATTACCAGAAACAAAGATTCAATGGTGAGCTAACATGGATTGTTAGATAGAGCTAAAATTTTGTGTAGAGCTATGAATTTGGCATATAGAATATGTTGCAAAAATTCAACTCATTAGGATATTCCTATCTAGTACTTCCTTCACAAATCTTCTAGCTGAACAGAAACTTTAGAAATTTGCCGAGGAATATTTACTCAGCAAATAGAGCTGAATATTGGCATGTGGCAATGATTTGGATATGGAAGACTAACCAAAAAGTTTGAGGCAATAGGAGGGGTATAGATAGCACTTTCTTTGTAATGTGCCAATCTGGACAGAAAATAAAAATTGAAGCTGGGCTCACATAGATGATTTGATTGAGATGAAATTTGGAGGAGGGTGATAATTTGTGCACATGAAAGCACTGTATAAATTTCATGCCATTTGGATATATAAAAATGGTACTTCCTTCACAATGCTCTCCACTAAACAGAAAATTGGGAAAAATATTGAGGGAAAATGGTTAAATTAAATGAGCTAAAATTTGGTGGAGGGAGATTTTACGGGAAGGGTCATGTCCTGGTAATTTTTTAGCAATTATAAAGCAATATAAAATATAGTTGCTTCGCAAACTGTCGGCGTACAACACCTATGGGATCCGAAGGACCCCTTTTACGATTCGGCAGGGAGAGAGGTATGCACAAAGAGCAGAACTGAGGACCAACGCGGGGGGGATTTTTTACCTAGGTTCGGGCCGCTGATCAGCGTAAAACTCTACTCCTGCTTTAGTTTATTATCAGTGTATTCGTCCCAGTTCTTGGAGCGCTTGCAATGAACAGTGTGTTCGTGCAGCAGCTACGCATGCAGAATGGGCCGAGAGTGTTCTCCCCTGTAGCAGTTGCCTTGGGCCTCCTTTTATATGCTTAAAGGGGTCACCACAGTGGCAAACTGTTCATACGCGAGGTGTAAAGTAGCTACAGGGTTATCATACCTAACCACTGGCGGTTTAAGACAAATGCACTTAATGCACCGTGAGGTGTCCGTTTAGGTGTCCCTACTTCCTTGGGGATGGAAAAAGGGGCCATCCCATCAGCACCGCTTAAGCTCGCCTCCACTAGCACCTTGCCATGCATCCAGAGATGGGGCCAGAATGCCAGGCTGGTTGCTGCGCTGGAGCGGTGGCACAGTGGCGGAACCTTGCCGGGGTGCGAATCTTGCCGGGCTCCGCAGGCTACCCCGACAAGATCTTGCCGGGGGCCGAGCCCCTGATCTCCAGTTCTCCTTATCTTCTGGTCCTTGGCTTGAATGTCTCTTTGATAATCTTGGATTAATCTTCAGCTGTTCCCCGACAAGCCTTGCCGCAGGTATGGCTACAACTGCCCGTGCACAAGTACGGGGTACTAAAGGCCCAATACTTAGTACACCGACAGGAGCCCCCGGGCCTAGGCCACACACGAGTGCGAGGCATTGTTGGGCTAAGCCCAAACAGTGCACGGGCACGCGTGGCAGGGGTTAAGTGCTTGTAATTATTCCGCTTACTGTGCTTCCCCACCACGCGCGTTGAATGCACGACGTGGGAAGCGTGCGCTGAACGGCCACGGCCGCAGCACGCTTGTATAGGCACGTTCGCATTGGGGAGTAAAAGAGGCAGCCTCGCTCATTCCCCGTAAAAAGGAATCCGCAGAGGCACCGCCCATTTACCCCCCCTCTTCTTTCCAATCTGGAATCCGCCATTACTTTCTTTCCCCCGAGCTCAGAGCAGAACTTCTCCTCATCCACTCACTGCCTCCGCACCCGATCTATCCTCGGCTTCCGCCTTCGCAACCGCCATGCCGCCCAAGGCTAGCAAGGGCAAAGGCAAGAGCAAGGAGACGAAAGCCGATGTCCCGGAGAGCGAGCTGACGAAGATGCGGAAGAAGTACGTCGTCTTTGCTCCGAGGCTCGACGCGAAAGCCTTGAAGAACCGGTACCAGTGTATGTGCGCGAGGGAGATGCAGGCTCACCCCGCAACTTGCGTGGCCCCAGGTTCTTCTTCCAAAGGCGGACCAGATAAATATCCCTTCTTCGTCGCTTACTTTTATTGCGGGCTCTGTCCTCCATTCTCTGATTTCTTTATCGACATCATGTACACATACGTCTTCCATCTTCTGGATTTCACGCTGAATGCCGTAACATGCATGTCTATCTTTGCTCATCTTTGCGAAAACTTTGCCGGAGTAGTTCCCAACACTGCCCTCTTCCACCATTACTTTGTTCCTCGCATCCAAAAAGGGGACGCCCTTTCCGGTTCTATCGCCTGGATCCCAAGGGCATGAAACAAGGAGATATATCCAGATGGGGTTTACCACGAGAAGTGGGAAGAATGGCGGTTCGAGTGGTGCTGGATCAAGGAAGTAGATCCCCATCCATTCTGTTCTCCCCGACGGCAGAAAGTGGTCCGTGGCGAGGACTGGAGTAATCTTGATGCTCAAGACGACAAGCTCACGATCGCCACCACCAGGATTCTCCGTCTGAAAGTTGCCGGGCTCACAATAGAGATGATTGGGTCTGACTTCCTTCGCCGCCGCATCGCCCCTCTGCAGAATAAGGGGAGACCAGCTTGGGAATTCCAGAACGCGGCAGACATCATGAGGCTGCGCCCCGGATTAAACAGTAACTTGACAATCATGCAGCTTGCCGCTCTCCGCCACAGGCTATTTCAGCGTGATGACAAGCATAAGTTGCCAGTGAGAATTATCCCTTTGTGCAACAACTCCGCGCTGGGGTCGATCATCACCACGATGCCAATGTTCAACGCACATGGCCTTGACGCAACTTGGGTCGAGCCATCTGAGGAGCAGGCGCAAAAGTTCTTCGACAACTTGTCGGAGAGGGCCGTCCGGGAAGAAACAAGACTCGTCCGTGCCACCATCGATGAGGAAGTGGCGTATATTGCCACTAGAGTGGAAGAGGCGAACCTTGCCGCGGAGGCCGGCGACGTCGGCTTCACGGAATGGGAAACCAGCGACGCAGAGGTCGTTTTGGAAGAAAATCCTGCCGGGGAGGATAAAGCTGCTGGGGAGCAGAGTGGCATAGCCGCTGAAAGCTCGTCTGATGAGGACGCAGCCGAAGAACAGCCACAAGAGGAGCCCCCAGCTCCAAAGAGGGCCAAGCATGTCCTTCGGAAAGCTGTCTCTGATGCCCCAGCAAATCAACCTTCTTCGAGCAGTGATGCTCCCGGCAAGAAGGCGGCCGGCAAGGCTGCACCGCGGCAAGGAGTTCGACAGCAACCCGTGCGGCGCACAAGACACACACCTGTGGCAACCACTGGGGTGGCAGGGGCCTCTCACACAACAGCACCAGAGGTTGAGGCGGCAGAGTCACGCCAACCCCCTGCACCTGCTCCAGCCAAGCGACCCAGGACCCCTCCTCCGCCTCCCCATACGGACGCCGCAACGAAGGTCGATTTCGACATCTCTGGTTTCAGCCCGGAACGAGAAGAGGAAGAGTAAATATCCTGTCACAGCCTTTATCTCCCAAATTCTGAATTCGATTGATCTCATTGTCTTGCTTTGTCTTGTTTCTGCAGTGACGCAGGAACTTTGGTGGAAAGGATGGTGAAGAGGACGAAGACTTCCACGGGTGACGAGCCCCCGACAGGCTTTGCGAGCGTGCCAATAACTATCGTCATCAGCCCGGAGCTTAGCCCTCAATGCAGCCCCCAGCGCAGCCCCCAGCGTGAGTTCACTACTCATTTTCCGCTGGCGGGTGCTGAGGTTTCTACCGTTGCCGCTAATATGTTTGGGCTTGCAGGAGAAGGACGGCAACAAGGAGAGTCATTGGAGGACGCCTCCGTCAACCACGCCGCCCGTAAGCGCATCTCCGGCAAGAGCTCCTACCGACGAGCCTACCTCGGAAGAGGAGGAGCCGGCAAACATGGGCATCGGCAACCTTTCCCCGGCAACCAATGTTGCTGGGAGGGATGAAGCCACTCCTTAACAGTTCGACGCAGGTGACTGCTTGCCTCAGAGCACTTGTCATTCTTTTCTTTATCTTTCTCTCTCTTTGTCTTCTTGAACTTCAATCTTGATCTTATTTTGTTTCCTTCCTTCGTCTTCCAGAGTTCCCTGTGATGGAACACATGGACGTCGATGTTGTCATCGAGGAGACCGCCAGAGATGCTACCGCTGAAGCTGACAAGATCGCTGCTAGCGAGGCCGCCAAAGACGCCACTGTCGAGGTCAGCGAAGCTGCTGCCGAGGAAGCCGCCAAGGAATCTGCCGAAAAGGCCGGTGAGGAGACTGATGACCATACTGACGGCATTCCTGCCGCAGGAGCGCCAGGTGCTACATCGGCCACAGAGCCCCCAGCCACCGGTGAGATGATCGTCGAGGATCAACCATCGACATCCGAGGCTCCCTCATCGAGCAAATATCTCAAGGTTGGCGACAACCTATTCATCAACTTGCCGGGCACGGCAAGTATTGGAGTGCCGACCGAAGGGGAAACCTTTGATGAAGAAATCATCACCGCTGCCGGGCTCAAAATCGTCAATGAACCAAGCACCAGCAGCGGCAAATCTGAAGAAGATCAGCTACTTCAGGCTATGGGCGATAATTTCCGCAAGCTCCAAGCACTCCACCGTGCTCGAAAGGAGAAGGCAGATTCCAGAGTTGCAGTTGACGAAGCAGCCGAGGCAGATTTCCAGAAGCGTGTTGAGCAGATGCAGATCTGGTACGCCGAGGCCCTTCGGGAGTTGACTGCCAGCTAGGAACAAGTGAGCCAAAGCTGGACGGAGCTCCTCCTGAGGCAATCTGACATGGAGAAGGCGCAAGAGGAAAATGCGCAAAGGATTGCCGCTGAGGAAGCCCTCTTAACGGAGCTCCGCATTGGGCTTGATGCTCATGAAGAAGATCTTGTCGCGCGCGAGCAGGCACTTGCTGCCAAACTCCGCGGCAAGGATGAAGAGATTGAAAAGCTTGTCGCGCAGCGGACCTAGGAGCTGGAGCAGAAACACAAGGTCGCTCGAAGCTTCAACTGCAGATCACGCCAGCAAGCTCAAGGAAACCATCGATGCCACCGAGGCTGCAAAGGCCGCCAAGAACGAGCTGAGCAACAAAGTGAAGAAGCTGGAGGTGGATCTTGAGGAACACAGCAAGGAGCTCTCAACGCTCAAAGGCGACAGGGAGAAAACTCTCCACACCCTGGTGGAGATGCAAATTGCTATATCCGACAAGACCAAGTAGCTCTCTTCAGCCAACAATGCCATTGCCAATCTGAGGCTGAAGCTAACCACGCTGGAAAAGTCTCTTGAGGACGGAAGGGCCCGCGAGAAGGCCCTGAGCAAAGACCTCCAGGATGAGAAGAACTTGCTTAAGAGCGCTGCCGCCGCCCAAATTGACTATGAGAAGGGTGTGAAGATCTGGACTGATCGCCTTGTCGACACCGCGGAGAGGCTCACAGCACAATTGTCAACCATGGGCCAGGATGGCCTGCAAAACTTCAGGTATTCCTCTAAAGAAAGGATATCCTCGAGCGCCAGGCTAACCATGTTCTTCGAAAGCATCATTGATGCTCTGAAGCTGCTACAGTCCAACCGAGCGACCCAACTGGCCAATGAATCCCGCAAACTTTGCCGGGCCGTCCTCCGCAAGGTACTCGTCAAGGTGGTGCATAAGAACCCTGGCGTTGATCTCACCAATGTGCTCGACCGCCGGCCGAAGGATGCAGATCTCAAGGCACTTGAGGAGCTTGTCGTGCCCATCCTTGAGAAGGTGGATTCAATCAAGAGGGTCGAAGGCCAGCGCAGGGACTAGCCGTCTTACTTTTCCTTGCCGCCACCATTCCATGCCAAAGACAATTTAGTCTTAAGTTAGAACTGCGGCAACTATCGATGTAGTATAACTTGCTATAATTGAATACATGCATGCTATTTCTCCTGTACAATTTCTTCCCATATGGTATACGCCCTACGCTTACTGGAAACTTGCTGGCGCGCAACCTGCCGCGAGCGCTGGGTGCGGGACTTCAGCAGCCTGCTGGAGGTGCAGTAGCCGGCAAGGCACCTTGGCGCTCTTGGTGCAGCCACTTAAACTGTTGAGCAGACTCGAAACAAAATAAGGGCGCAACCAATTACGACAAGGGTTCCTTCGTGTGCAGGTTTTCCATACAAGGGCCGAAATTGTCTAAAGAAAATAGCCTGATTGTAAAAATTGAAAAACTTGCTCAAAGTTTCGCAACTTAGCTTTCAGTCGCTGTACTCCTTCCGGCAAGACATCAATTCTGAACATTGCCCATTGGTATCCATACCTTCCTTCCCCCCCCCCGCCCCGGCAAACTTGTGCGCGAAGGAACCTTCTATCCTTTGAGAAAAAGAAAGAAGAGAAAATAAAGATATGGAACCTTGGTGGTTCGTTAATGCTTACCGGGAGCAAGTGTCATACAATATCTCAGACAAGCATGCATATATATAAACATGGAAATCAACAAGAAATGTACAATACTTAAGCTTATTCAACTGCGCATAGGGTCTGCGCCTGGCTTTGTACAAAGGATTATATGCCTTGCCGCCAAAACTCGTACAAAAGGAGGTTGTCGGGAGCCCCCGGCAACCGCGCCTTCTGGGTAGAACTTGCGAAGATGTTCGATATTCCAAGAGTTACTCACTGGAACGCCATCCTCGGTCTCCAGGCGGACAGCGCCGGGCCTGGTGACTCGTACTACCCGATAAGGGCCTTCCCACTTCGGCGTCAACTTGTTTGAATTCTTGGCGGACTGAATCCGCCAAAGAACAAGGTCGCCTTCCTCAAGACTTCGGGCATGAACTTTGCGGCTATGGTAGCGACGCAAAGCTTGCTGGTAGCGTGCAGCTCACACAGCAGCCTGAAGACGATCCTCCTCAAGGAGCACAGCGTCATCTTGCCGCAGTTGCTCTTGCTCAAGCTCATCATAAGCGAGCACTCGAGGTGACCCGTATATGAGTTCTGTGGGGAGAACTGCTTCCGCTCCGTACCAGAGCGAAGGGTGTCTGGCCAGTAGCTCGATTTGGTGTCGTTCTGATTGACGGCAACTCATCAATCCAGCGCCTTCCGCACTTTTTTAGCTTGTCAAAAGTTCTGGTCCTGAGACCGCGCAGCACTTTAGCATTAGCCCTCTCTGCTTGGCCATTGCTTCTCGGGTGAGCAACAGAGGCAAAACAGATTTTGCCGCCAAGATCTTGGACGTACTGCATGAAGGTGCGACTTGTGAATTGTGTGCCATTGTTGGTGATGATCCTGTTGGGCACATCGAAACGGCAAACTATCCCTTTAAAGAACTTGACGGCTGATTGTGCCGTCACCTTCCTCACCGCTTCCACCTCCGGCCACTTTGTGAACTTGTTGATTGCAACATACAAGTACTCAAAGCCCCCGGTAGCACGGGGAAAAGGGCCCAGTATGTCGAGCCCCCAGACCGAAAATGGCCAGGAGAGAGGGATTGTCTGGAGAGCTTGAGCTGGCTGATGTGATTTCTTCGAATGAAACTGGCACGCTTCACACTTGGTTACTAGTGCAGCTGCATCCTGGAGAGCAGTGGGCCAAAAGAAACCTTGCCGGAATGCCTTCCCGACAAGCGCTCTTGATCCTATGTGAGAGCCACATATGCCTCCATGTATCTCTGCCAACAGCTCCAGTCCATCCTCCCGAGGAATACACTTCAATTTCACACCATTCAGTCTCTTCCTGTACAGAACACCATCGACAAACTGGTACATGCTAGACTGACGGGCTACTTTTTCCGCTTCTTCCTCCTCCTCAGGGAGTTCTCCTGTCTGAAGAAAATGGACGATGAGCTGTGCCCAAGCTGGAGCCTGGGGCTCGACAACTAGGACCAAAGGCATCTCTTCTGCCGAGGGAACGTTTGTCTTGACGGCAAGGGCCTAAGCCCCTGCTGGAGCCTGTTGTTCCCCGGCAGGCTTGCCGCTGATCCCGGCGACTTCCTTGCCGGTGGTTCCCGGGAGCTCAACCGAAAAGTACTGGCCAGAATTCAACTTCCTTCTCTTTTCTTGCCTCATTGATGACGTTATAGATGGCTAAGTCAAATGGAGCACAAAAGTCCCTGGTTCCACACGTAACTTGAGGGCAGCGCATTTTGACAGGTCATCTGCAATACTGTTCTCGGCACGAGGAATGTGCTTTGTTTGCAGACCGTCAAAGCGCTCTTCCATTTTTCTCACTTCATCCACATAAGCTTGCATCAATGGACTTTGATAATCTTTGTTGACTTTCCTGACAACAAGCTGCAAATCGCCTCTGATGATGAGCTTTTAGATACCAAGGTTTGCCGCGATCCTGAGACCGGCAAGCAGGCCTTCGTACTCTGCAGTGTTGTTCGTCGAGCTCTCCCGGGGAAAATGCATCTGAATTATGTACTTGAGGTGCTCTCCGGTGGGTGCAACAAGTAGCACACCAGCATCGGCGCCTTGCAGCGAGAAAGCCCCGTCAAAGTACATAATCCATTCTTGATCGGTTTCCCTGCCGGGAGAAGTCGTTTCTTGAATCTCTTCGTCTGGCGTTGGGGTCCATTCCGCAATGAACTCCGCCAAGGCTCTGCTCTGAATTGCTGAAGTACTTTCAAACTTGAGACCAAAGCTTGACAATTCCAATGGCCACTCCATAATCCTGCCAGTTGCCTCTGGATTTCGCAAAATCCACTGCAATGAAAATCGAGTGACGACGGTAATCTCATGTGCCTGAAAATAATGGCGCAGCTTCCTCGAGGCCATGAGAAGGCCGAAAAGCAACTTCTGCACATCAGAGTATCTTGACCTAGCTCCCTGTAGAAGAGAACTGACAAAATAAACTGGACGCTGCACCATCTTCCTTTTTTGCACTGATTCCTCTGACTGCGCAGATCCTGTCTTACCGGTACCAGACCTTGCCGGGGAAGATCCCGGCGTGTCACCTGACGGTCCTGCCGCTGCTGTCGCCTCCTCGTCAACTTCTCTCTGTGCCACTAACGCAGCACTAACCACTTGATTCGTTGCCACTAGATACAACAGCAATGGCTCTTGTGGCCTAGGTGCGACTAGCGTCGGCGGAGAGGAGAGGTACCTCTTCAAATTCTGCAACGCTGCCTCCGCTTCCGGAGTCCATCTCATTGGACCTGCCTTCTTCAAAATTTTGAAAAAGGGCAGGGCGCGCTCAGCGGATTTGGAGATGAACCTGCTTAGGGCAGCAATGCAGCCGGCAAGACGACGTACATCCTTGACGCGTCTTGGTGCTTCAATCTGCTCAATAGCTTTGATCTTGTCGGGATTCGCTTCGATTCCATGATGAGATACAAAGAACCCGAGGAGCTTGCCGGAAGGGACGCCAAACACACACTTCTTAGGATTGAGCTTTAAATTGATCTTGCACAGATTTGTAAATGTTTCTTCTAGATCTTGTATGAGCGTCGCTTTATCCTTGGTTTTGACCACTATGTCATCCATGTATGCTTCCATATTTCTATGTAGCTGACGCTCAAAACCAATTTGGACCGCTCTCGCAAATGTAGAACCAGCACTTTTCAACCCGAAAGGCATTCGTATAAAACAATACGTACCACATGGGGTGATAAATGCGGTCTTTTCTTCATCTTCTTTTGCCATGAAGATCTGATGATATCCCGAGTAGGCATCAACGAACGAAAGTAGGTCACAACCAGCAGTGGAGTCCACAATCTGGTCGATGCGCGGCAAGGGGAAAGGATCTTTTGGACAGGCTTTATTGATGTCTGTATAATCAATACACAGCCTCCATTTCCCATTCGCCTTGCGCACTACAACCGGATTGGCCAACCATGTTGGGTGAAGCACTCCTCTAACCAAGCCTGCCGCTTCTAGCTTCCTGATTTCTTCGGCAATGAATTCTTGCCGCTCCAAGGCTTGCTTCCTGACCCTCTGCTTGACGGGCCACATGTGAGGACAAATAGCAAGGTGGTGCTCAATTACCTCCCTGGGAACACCGGGGATGTCAGACGGTTGCCATGCAAATACGTCGACATTCGCCCGTAGGAAGGCAACGAGCGCGCTTTCCTATTTGTCATCTAGGGTGGAACTTATGGTGAAAGTTCCTCCCGTTCCGTCCTCCTTGATGGGCACCTTCTTGATCTCTGGTGGAGTAGCCTTGGACTTCTTGTTCTTGCCGGTGGAACTCTCTGGTGCGTCCTCAACGGAAGCGCAGCACTCTGAGGAGGTGCGCTTGCCGGAGTTTGCGCCAGAGATCTTGCCGGTCTTCTTCTTCTCCCCGGGAGTTCAAGCGGCAGGAGCAGATGCCTTGATGGCAGGTGCTGCAGCTGCCTCCTGGTATAGTTGGTCGGTGCAGATAAGTGCATCCTTCTTGTCAGAGTGGATAGTGATGACACTTATCGGGCCGGGCATCTTCAACACATTGTACGCATAGTGTGATGCCGCCATGAACTTAGCCAGCGCTGGGCGGCCAAGGATCCCATTGTATGACATAGGGATCTTGGCGACATCAAACACTACCTTCCCTGTCTTGTAGTCGAGCTCGCTACCAAATGTCACCGGTAGAGTAATCTTGCCTTTCGGTTGGGTCCTTCCTGGATTGATCCCTTGAAACGTGCCCGTTTCCTCGAGATCTTCATCAGGAATTTGCAGCTTCTTGAGCACGTCCGGCGAGATTAAGTTCAGCCCGGCCCCACCGTCAACTAGCATTTTTGTCACCTTGAGGTTGCGGATTGTTGGTGAGATCAACAAGGGCAAACACCCGACTGCAATTGTGCGATCAAGGTGATCCTCGGCGTCGGCTCCGTTGCATTAACCTCACGCACCCACTGTTTAAGTCGGCGATGAGAAGAATGCAACGAGGCGCCCCCGTCAATACACATGGCCTCTGTGGCTTTCTGAAACTCGTGCTCACTGGATTCGTCATCTTCTTCATCATCACCGCCTCCCTCGTCTTTGTCGCGGCCTCGGGCGGGCCTCTCTTTCTGTTGCTTAGGCTTGCCGCGGCGGCCTCCTCGGCCACCACGCTTCTTGCCAGATCCCTCAGCACCGTCCTGGGCCTTCTCCTTGTCTCATCTTTCGTACTCAGCTCTCTGCTTCTCGACAAGCTGCTCAACTTGCCGGCAGTTTTGGAGATCGTGGCCCTTGGTGCGATGGATCTTGCAATACTACTTGCCGGAGTTTTCCGACTTGTCGGCAGCCGCCACGGCCTGGCAGGAGGCGCACCCGGCAACTTCCTTGCTGGGGTCGTCAACCATGGCCTTCTTGGCGGTGTCGGGGATGCCAGATTCCTCAACAGCAAGCACGGCCTTGCCTCTGTGCTTCTTGTTCCGCTGCCGGCCTTTCTTTGGCGGGGTTGCAGCATCTTCATCTTCCGATTCGCCCCCTGTGCCAACACGCTCGCCAGGGAGTTTCCTCCCTTCTTCAGCTCGAGCGCACTTGGCAGCCAAAGCATAAAACTCGGCAATACTCCTGACTTTGTTCATCACCAGCTCTTCGCGCATCTTGCGGTTGCGCACGTTCTGATGAAACGTGCTAACAACAGCGGCAGGATGAACGTCTGGAATATTGTATTGCACCCAGCTAAATCTCTGGATAAACTTGCACAGGGGTTCGCCCTCCTTTTGAGGGAGGAGATGCAAATCACTCTCTTGGCCAGGAGCTTGGTGGCCTCCAACAAAGGCGCCAACAAACTGATGGCACAGATCTGACCAAGAAGAAATGGAATTCTTCGGCAGATGCATCAACCACGACCTGACGTTGGGTTTGAGCACCAACGGGAAGTAGTTGGCAAGTATCTTATCATCTCGGCCATCGGCAGCCTGCATCGCAATGGTGTAGATGCTCAAGAACTCCGAGGGGTGAGTCTTGTCGTCATATTTCTCCGGGACCTCTGGTTTGAACGTCCGGGAGTTGGGCCACTGGACTCGCCGCAGCTCACGGGTAAACGCTAGACAACCTACCTCATAGGGCAAGTCGCCTATGTGCCCCGGTGCAGGCTTGTCGACAGTAGGCCCTGCGCGTTTATCGGACTGATGACGCGCCTCCCGTCGCCGCTCGATGGTAGTTCGAGCATCTTCTTTGCTTCGTTCCCGAAGAACTTGACGCTGATCACGGCGCATCCGCGGATCGGATGATGCCGTGGAATCGTCATCACTGCCATCAGTCCGCCGGGTTGACGACCGCTGCTGCTGTCGTGGAGGGGAGTGCACCATGGTCGCACCGCCTCCAGTCTTCTCTCCATCGGCTCTCGTCGGATCAATAGACCGCTGCCGCGAGGGCCCCGCAGGCTGCGGCCTATCCTTATTGACGAAGCCGATGAGGCTCTAGATAGTAGATCGCCACTCCTCCATCTTTTCGAAGCAGGAGGGAAATTGAGGAGCAGCTGCGCACGTGCCAAGGCTTCTGCTGGCGTAGGTGGCGGCGACAGGTGCGAGGTTCATGAGGTGCTATGACTCCTAACAGTGTTAGAAGGAGCACCATCACGATCACGCGACCGCGCGCCACTTCCATCGGCAGTTTGGCGTGCATGCTGGGCCTACGCACCATGGGATCGATACGCAGAAGTCTTTCCATGGGGACGTTCAGACCCAACAATGCCACGGCGCTGCTCGTCGCGTGCGACCTGAGAAGGCCGCAACACTTGCGCCGGTGTGAGAGTCTTAGAAGGCGTCCTTCGATCTCTGGAGTTCGCTGCGCCGCCCGTAGGCAGCACGGCTCCATCTCTAGATCTAGCGGCGTGTGGCTTGGGTCACCAGAACGCCGTGGAGGCTCTAAACCCCCATCTCCTGCATCCACGCCGTCACCCGTCCGAGTAGGCACAGGCAAGACAGACGTGGACGGAACAACCGCTGCCGCACCCTTCTTCTTGGGTGGCATTGAGATGAAGACAGTGAAGAAACTGACACGCTGATCACCGGATCAGGTTCGCGCAACCTCGATCCCCCTACCTGGCGCGCCAAAGATGTCGGCGTATGACACCTATGGGATTTGAAGGACCCCTTTCACGATTCGGCAGGGAGAGAGGTATGCACAAAGAGCAGAACCGAGGACCAACGCGAGGGGTATTTTTTACCCAGGTTCGGGCCGCTGATCAGCGTAAAACCCTACTCCTGCTTTAGTTTATTATCAGTGTATTCGTCCCAGTTCTTGGAGCGCTTGCAATGAACAGTGTGTTCGTGCAGCAGCTACGCATGCAGAATGGGCCGAGAGTGTTCTCCCCTGTAGCAGTTGCCTTGGGCCTCCTTTTATATGCTTAAAGGGGTCACCACAGTGGCAAACTGTTCATACGCGAGGTGTAAAGTAGCTACAGGCTTATCATACCTAACCACTGGCGGTTTAAGACAAATGCACTTAATGCACCGTGAGGTGTCCGTTTAGGTGTCCCTACTTTCTTGGGGATGGAAAAAGGGGCCATCCCATCAGCACCGCTTAAGCTCGCCTCCACTAGCGCCTTGCCACGCATCCAGAGACGGGGCCAGAATGCCAGGCTGGTCACTGCGCTGGAGCGGTGGCACAGTGGTGGAACCTTGCCGGGGTGCGAATCTTGCCAGGCTCCGCGGGCTACCCCGGCAAGATCTTGCCGGGCTCCGCAGGCTACCCCGACAAGATCTTGCCGGGGGCCGAGCCCCTGATCTCCAGTTCTCCTTATCTTCTGGTCCTTGGCTTGAATCTTGGATTAATCTTCAGCTGTTCCCCGACAAGCCTTGCCGCAGGTATGGCTACAACTGCCCGTGCACAAGTACGGGGTACTAAAGGCCCAATACTTAGTACACCGATACAAACTAAAAATATTACAAGAAACAAAGATTGGATGCTGATCTCTCATGGATTGTTAGATGGGGCTAAAATTTTGTGGAGAGCTATTATAAGGGCATATAGAATATGGGGCAAAAATTCAACTCATTAGGATATGCATAGCTAGTACTTCTTTCACAAAGGTTCTAGGTGGACAAAAACTTTGGAAATTTGCCAAGGAAGATTGACTGGGCAACTGGAGCTGAATTTTGTCATGAGGCAATGATTTGGATAGGAAAGAGTGCCCAAAAATTTTGAGGGCAATCAAGAATATATAAATAGCACTTCCTTCACAAAGTGCTATTCTGAACAGAATAGGAAAATGAATATTGTTGAATTATTTTTGAACTAGACAAGGAAGGTTTTTTACATATTTGACGAAGATATGACCCAAAGAATTTATGAGATTTTTTTGGGAATTTTGAGAATAACAGAAATATAGGTTGCTTCACAACCTAGGGTAAAAATTGACACATGGACATGACACATAGGCAAAACTGATGAGGTGGCGCCTAGTCATAGCAATACACCACAACTTACAAGGTTATGACCATCTATATTGGTCGTGATCAGCTAGAAATAAGGTAGCGGACCAGTGCTGTCTACTTTATGACCATTTCGTGTAAGGAAATTACGACCTTTCTGACCAAAATAGTCGTTATAGTTTAGGGTTTGGAGCCCTCCGAATAGCTTGCGACCAATTGGTCTCAAATGGTCATAGATTTACGACCATTTCTTACAGGGTCACTGACAGAAGGTCATAAGTTGACATATTTCTTGTAGTGCATCATCACCGGCTCGACACCTTGATCTCCATCGTTGCGTCATGGTCGTCTCGCCAACTATTGCTTCTACAACTATTGCTAACGCATAGCGATAAAGTAAAGCAATTACATGGCGTTTGCATTTCATACAATAAAGAGACAACCATAAGGCTCCTGTCGGTTGCCGATAACTTACAAAACATGATCATCTCATACAATAACGTATATCACATCATGTCTTGACCATATCACATCACAACATGCCCTGCAAAAACAAGTTAGACGTCCTCTACTTTGTTGTTGCAAGTTTTATGTGGCTGCTACGGGCTTCTAGCAAGAACCGTTCTTACCTACGCATCAAAACCACAACGGTGTTTTGTCAAGTTTGCTGTTTTAACCTTCTTCAAGGACCGGCCACAGTAAAATTCGATTCAACTAAAGTAGGAGAAACAGACACCCGCCAGCCACCTTTATGCAAAACTAGTTGCATGTCTGTCGGTGGAACCGGTCTCATGTGCGTGGCCATGTAAGGTTGGTCCGGGCCGCTTCATCCCACAATACTGCCAAATCAAAATAAGACGTTGGTGGTAAGCAGTATGACTATCACCGCCCACAACTCTTTGTGTTCTACTCATGCATATCATCTACGCATAGACCTGGCTCGGATGCCACTGTTGGGAAACGTTGCATGGAAAACAAAAAATTTCTACGCACACGCAATGATCTATCCATGGAGATGCATAGCAACGAGGGGGGGGGAGTGTGTCTACGTACCCTCATAGACCGTAAGTAGAAGCGTTTCTCAATGCGGTTGATGTAGTCGAACTTCTTCGCGCTTCAACCGATCAAGTACCGAACGCACGACACCTCCGCGTTCTGCACACGTTCAGCTTGCTGATGTCCCTCACCTTCTTGATCCAGCAAGACGTCAAGGTAGTAGATGAGTTCCATCAGCACGATAGCGTGGTGACGGTGATGGTGAAGTGATCCTCGCAGGGCTTCGCCTAAGCACTACGAAAATATGACCGAGGGAGTAAACGGTGGACGGGGGCGCCGCACACGGCTAAGACAATGTTGTGTACTTGTGTGGTGCCCCCTACCCATGTATATATAGGTGGGAGGGGAGGACGCAGCCCCTAGGGCGCCCCAAGAGACCTGGCGGCAGCCCTAGGGCTGCTGCCTTGCCCTGCGCCCCCCTTTCCTTGTAAGAAGAAGGGGAAAGGAAAGAGGGGGGGAGAGGGAAGGAAGGGGGAGTCCTACTCCACACTTTCCTTTCCCTCCCCTCTTTCCTTCTCCTTCTCATAGGGCCGGCCTGTATAGGGGCGCACCAGCCCCTTGTTGGCTGGTGTGTTCCCTCTCTTGGCCCATAAGGCCCATATCTTTGCCGGGGGTGCCCGAAACTCCTTTCCGGTGACCCGATAAGTACCCGGTACCCCCGAAACACTTCCGGTGTCCGAATACCATCATCCTATATATCAATCTTTACCACTCGACCATTTCGAGACTCCTCGTCATGTCTGTGATCTCATACGGGACTCCAAACAACATTCGGTCACCAAATCACATAACTCATATAATACTATATCGTCAACGAACGTTAAGCGTGTGGACCCTACGGGTTGGAGAACTATGTAGACATGACCGAGACACCTCTCCGGTCAATAACCAATAGCGAAACCTGGATGCCCATATTGGCTCCTACATATTCTACGAAGATCTTTATCGATCGAACCGTTATGACAACATACGTAATTCCCTTTGTCCATCGGTATGTTACTTGCCCGAGATTCGATCGTCGGTATCTTCATACCTAGTTTAACTTGTTACTGGCAGGTCTCTTTACTCGTTCCGTAATACATCACCTCATGACTAACTCCTTAGTCGTTTGCTTGCAAGCTTATGATGTGTATTACCGAGAGGGCCCAGAGATACCTCTCCGATACTCAGAGTGACAAATCCTAATCTCGATCTATGCCAACTCAACAAACACCTTCGAAGATACCAGTAGAGAATCTTTATGATCACCCAGTTATGTTGTGACATTTGATAGCACACAAGGCATTCCTCCGGTATCTGGGAGTTGCATAATCTCATAGTCGAAGGAATGCATATTTGACATGAAGAAAGCAATAGCAATAAAACTTAACGATCATTATGCTAAGCTAATGGATGGGTCTTTTCCATCACATCATTCTCATAATGATGTGATCCCGTTATCAAATGACAACTCATGTCCATGGTTAGGAAACCTTAACCATCTTTTATCAACGAGCTAGTCTAGTAGAGGCTCACTAGGGACACGTTGTTTGTTCATGTATTCACACATGTATTAAGGTTTCCAATCAATACAATTCTAGCATGAATAATAAACCTTTATCATGAATAAGGAAATATAAAATAACAACTTTATTATTGCCTCTAGGGCATATTTCCATCACTGACACCATATTTCTTGGAGTCCGTGCTACAACTATCTCTTCAACCTCCTTGTTTCTCTAACTCAGTCATCGCACGGCGGGCGAGGTGGGGGTTTGCCGATAGTCGGTTTCCTCAACTGCGGTCCCACTTGTAAGGCCAACTCCAGTGCACTACCCCAAACAGACGTCCATTTTGCCCGGATTCTGTCCGTTTGGGTAGGGCAATGGGGTCATGTCTGTTCCATTTCTCGGATGCGGTGGTCGTGCGCCCAACACGCGGACAAATCCCGGCTGTGTACATTTTTCTTTGCAAACACATATCTTTTTTTCATCATTGATTTTTGGTACATGAAAATACATCACCAAATTTTGACTAGAAAAGCAAGACCAAAGAAAACAAGAACCACAAGAATACATTTTAGAAGATATCCAACTTCCATAACTGCTCCTGTAAGTTGGATTAGTGCCTTCTCGATGCATTCATTGTTGATCTGCGGAGGCTCGATCTTGCGTGCTTCTTTCTTCTTCGAGTGTAAAGAAGTAGACGTGCTTCCTCGCATCTAGTCTCATGTCTAGCATCTATTCTATCAACAAGTGCACTAGTCTCATCTCTAGCCTCTATGCAAGCTAAAAGTGCACGAACATCTACTAAATTGCGCTCTATCAATATATCGATGTACTCTTCTTCCCAATACCAAAACTTGCATCCATTCTACACAATAAAATTTTAAGTTAGCACAACTAGTCAAATCCGAGAGCACAACCGAAGCTAAAGTAGCACATACCCCATCGGTTGAGCACTTGAGGAACACCCATCCGGGATGTTCCGGCATTGTAGACACGCGGCGCAAGACCTTCTTTGGGCAGTCGTCGCACGTAATGAGTGGCAACGGTGCGCCGACGAGCTTTGGGGCCAGCACCGAGCCCGGCCGACCGCCATTCATGTATCTGCCAGCGGACCACCGACGGTGTAGATCCGAGCGGCTAGAGGAGGATTCAGTACCTGCATGCGGCCTTGCGGCCTTGTCGGGGGCTTCCGGCCCGGTGCCCGGCCAGTCCATGGCGCGGCACGGCCTCCCACAGCCGGGCGAGCTTAAGCCCGACCGGATCCGCTCCAAACCCGGCCGTCAGGTGCACAAAACAGGTAGCCGTGGTTGGGTAGCTCGGGGCGTCGAGGGAAAGGGGGCTGGGCGAGCGCGCGTCCGAGCTGCACGCACTGGAGTTGGCCTAAGTGAAGATGCAAGACAGCACGCGTTTCCCAAGCGGCGTGGCGGACCAACCGTGTGGGGGTGCAAAGTGGCTTCGCTCGTGTGGGGGACGGAGGCCATCCCGCGCAGGCGCTAGGTCTGACAGGACGGCCTTGTCGTCAGTGTGTGACCTCTGTGGTAACCGTCCGCTCGCCACTAGCCTCTTCGTGTACCGTGGCAACCGTCCACCGCCTCTTCGCCTTTCCCTCTCGATTTGGAACTGCTGTCGCACGCTCTTCCTCCCTCCTCCATTTGCCCTCATCCTTCCTTCTGCCATTGTTCGATCATCTTCTCCATGGAGGGAACAGGCCAGAAACGACCCCGTTATTCTTGCCCCGATCTGAAATATGACGTGGTGGAGGAACTCATTGATCGGTGCGACGTCATCACCTCGGCTAGCATGGCAGGTTCATTCAAGACCATTCTCGACTCAACTAATAACATCATTACAAAGAACCCAAGGGTCCAGGAGCGGTTTGATCTCCCCTATCTTATTCGCCATGACCCTACTCGCTGGCGCGCAGATGACGGAAGCCTCGCCTTGTGCAAGTTGATGCCGCTTGATAATGATACGTGTGATGTTAAGATGCCATCGCTTAAGGATAAGGCCTGGGCAGGAGCAAATGGAGATTGGGTTGTTTATATTGGGCACAATTGCGAGTGGGAACTTGTGAATGTGTACACTCATCACCGGGTTCCACTTCCAAAAATCTCAGAGTGCCAAGAGGTTGAGCACACAGATGGTCTACGTACGTTCAAGTACGATCATGGTGACTGCCGTCTACAGAAGATAGCAATTTGTCGAGTTCCCAACCGCTCTTGGGATTACACGAACTATCAAGTTGTTGCTATCTTCGACAAGCGTGTTGCCGTCCTTACTTCCACGCCTCCATGGATATTGCTCAAAAATCAGTTTCTGTACATGGATGGTCGTGGGAAACCACGGCCACCTATGAGACCAAGAGTCCCTTGCTGGTTCGGCGGGGGGATGGCACATTGCACAAAGAGCAAAGGGGCGTCGAGCAGCACGGCAGGGATCACACAGGCAGTCTTTACCCAGGTTCGGGCCGCCGTGAGGCGTAAAACCCTACTCCTGCTTTGGTGGATTGATGGTGGAAAAATGGTGGTGAGCGCAACACGCTTGCCCGGCAGGATTCCCTCGGGGCGAAACGGCTATGCGCGTATGAATATGTGTGGGGGTGGATTCGCTAACCCTTTCTATGGTTGCCTTGGGCCTCCTTTTATAGACAAACGGGTCACCACAGTGGCAAATCAGTCATTATGCACTGATTAGATAGCAAACAGTGCTATCATACCTAACTCTGCAGGCTGACAGAGCGCATTAAATGCGCCGCTCAATGTCACATCGTAGCTTGCCCGGCAGGCCCTGCCGGGCTATTTTGCCAGCTTTGCATCTGCTCGCTCAACACGTCGCAGGACGGGTGTCACCTGTAGGTATTTCTTGTAGAAAGTGGCTGCCATGTGGCAAATAGCCGCCACTTAGTCACTTTGGAGCTTGACACCGCATCGATCGATGATGTGCGTCATGATGAGGTGGTGTGTTGAGGTGGTTCTGCTTTCACGAGTCCTGGCAGGCCCTGCCGGGACGGCCTGGAGCCTTGCTTCTGGGGGTGACCCCGCCCTTGCCTGGCTCGCCTGCCCAGCAAGGGAGGCTTCTCCCTTAGTGATATCTTGCTTTTCTGGCTAGTCTTGGTCTCTTCGTGCTGCATGTTGGTCCTTCGAAGAACTGATTCCTTGTGCTCCATTCTGACCTTGGTGTTGTAATCTTGTTCTCGTGCCTGTGGGCTTCTTCGTCCATGCACGAGTCAGGGGAAAATATATACCCCTGTTTATGTTCCCCGACATAAGCCCCCAGGCCTGAGCCATACGTGTGGCACGGCACGTTGGGTTAGGCCCCAAACAATGCACGGACACGTGGCAGGGGAAGGCTTCGTACGGCGGTTCGTCATGATGACCAGTCAATCCAACATCCAATTTGCGCAATTACTGTGAGTCATGGGGTCGTGGGACTGTTGCAGTTGAGGTAAAATGGTAACTTTCTGAAGCGTCGTGCCCCCGCTCCACGCCTTTTCCCCATAAGATAGGAAAACGCGGAGCGGCACGATTCACTTGCCACCTGTCCTGCCATCCCATCATCTTCCTCCGCAAGCCAAACAACCATTCCTCCTTTCTCTCCTCCGTCTGCTGCCGCCCCCCTCCCAGGATTCCTTCCCCCATTCGCATCGCCGTCCGTGGAAATGGGGAAGAAATCTGCAGTAAAAGGGAAGCAAACGGTCGCGGCGAAGGAGGTGGTTGCCGAGGGAAGCAAGAGGGTGATGGAGCTGGACAAGAAGCAGAGAGGAGACGTTGTCTTCTTCCCGTTGAATCTGGGCAGCCCGGTTCTACAAGCAAGGTACGGGTACCTGTGGGGGAGGGAAGTCCCGAAAGGGCATGGAGCGCCCAAGGTTCTGGCGGAGGGGAAAGAGGATCCGCAAAATTCATACCGATTCTTCTGCGCTTATTTTATCTGCGGCCTCTGCCCCCCTTTCTCTGAATTCTTTGAGGCAATCATGACGATTTATGGATTCCACCTTCTCGACTTCACGCCAAATGCAATGGCGACCATGGCCATTTTTGCTCACTTGTGCGAGAATTTCGTCGGAGTCGCCCCCAATGTAGATTTGTTTAGGCATTACTTTGTCCCGCGGGTGGAGAGCAAAGTTCACCGCTCCGGGAACATCAGCTGGATGCCATGGATGGCGAGGAAGTTCTGAGATTACATCCTTGGGAAGCAGCGTGAGAGGTGGGACGAGTGGAGAGGAGACTGGTGCTGGATCCAGGATGAGGAAGCCCCAGAGTTCTACGAAGCACGGACAGTGTGTATCAAGCGCGGCAAGGAATGGAGCACATTTGGCCTCACCAACGATAGGCTTCGCTCGGCAATAAACAGGATCACCCGTTTGAAGGCTACCGGGCTGACCATAGAGCATGTGGGGGCAGATTTTCTCCTTCGCCGTATCTCGCCTCTGCAGAAGAGGGACAGGCCCGCTTGGTTGTATGGTGATGCTGGGGACAGGATTAGATTGCTCCCATGTTTGGCCAATAACTTGTCTGTTTATGGCCATGCCTGGTTGTGTGACCAGCTGTTTGGCCACTTCGAGTTGTTCAAACTACCGGCAACCATCATTCCTTTGAATGTCAATTCTGCCCGAGATCAGATGCTGAAGTGGATGCCGGATTGCAACGCTCATGGAGTGGCAGGTGATTGGCGGCTGCCTACTCTCGATGAAGAACTTGAGTGGTCCAGTGCCCTGGTGGAGAAGGTCGCTAGGGTCGAGGCTGGTATGTACAAATGCACCTCCTCTGTGGAGGTAGCGTATATCAGGAGGAGGATGGAGGAGGACAAGGCTGCCCGCATCACGGAGATGGCAAGGGCCGCGAAGGCCGGGAAGGGAAAAGGGAAAGCTGAGGATGAGAGTTCCTCTCATGGTGGTGGCGAGGTGCAGGCTACGGAAGAGGCTGCTTGGGAAGATCTTGCCGGGGATGATCCTGCCGGGAACGGGACTTCCGGGCTTGATGCTCTGGCCATCGCGGTAGCAGAGCTCCTAGAGGAGGAGGAAGTTGGTGAGGTAGCGGAGCCCGAGGTGGATTGGCTCGCGGCTGGACCCCAAGCCCTCGAGCCGGTTTTGGATCAGCGTCCCCGCAGGCGTGCTGCTAACCGGGGGGTGGTGGCTCCAAATCCGGCGCCTGCCGCGAAGAGGGTGAATAAAACCACCACCAAAATCACCAAGACCGACATGGCGTGCCACCAGTCTCCTCGCCTTGCCGGGATCAAAGCTTCTCCCGCCAAGCAATCGGCGAATGTGGAAGTCGATTCCAGCTCCCATTTTGGCTCGAGCTCTTAACATAGCTCGTCTCCATCGGAGCCTCCGGTGCCTTAGATGGAATCAGAGCTGCTGGAGAGCTCCGCCTTTCCATCCCAGAAGAGAAGCAGGGCACCTTCGCCTCCCATGGAGTTCAATTTGAACTCCATGCTCATTGAAGAGGAGTCAAGAAGATTTCCTTTCTCGTAAATAACTCTAGTATACTTGATTATCTTTGCTGACTGACCTCTTGTTTTGCTGTTGCTGGCAGGGAGGTGGAGGAGGATACGAAAACCCTCATCCACCGGCCGAAGAGGCTCCGGCGCGCCGGCTCGCCGAAGACTGTGGACAGTCTGGGCTTGGCGGGGAGTGCTACTTCTTGAGCTTGCGTTGGTTTTTCAATTGAAGAGGAAAGGGTGATGCAGCAAAGTAGAGATAAGTGTTTCCCTCAGTTTGAGAACCAAGGTATCAATCCAGTAGGAGACAACGCACAAGTCACCGAATACCTGCACAAACAATCAAACAACTTGCACCCAACGCGATAAAGGGGTTGTCAATCCCTTCACGGTTATTTGCAAAAGTGAGATATGATAGAGATAGATAAACGATAAAGTAAATACTTTTGGTATTTTTGGTTTATAGATCAGAAAGTAAAAGATTGCAAAATAGTAGATCAGAAACTTATATGATGGAAAATAGACCCAGGGGCCATAGGTTTCACTAGAGGCTTCTCTCAAGATAGAAAATATTACGGTGGGTGAACAAATTACTGCCGAGCAATTGATAGAAAAGAGCAAAGTTATGATGATATCTAAGGCAATGATC
Source organism: Thinopyrum elongatum (assembly GCA_011799875.1). NCBI lineage: Eukaryota > Viridiplantae > Streptophyta > Magnoliopsida > Poales > Poaceae > Thinopyrum > Thinopyrum elongatum. The sequence goes on from CM022300.1 coordinate 46,159,705, forward strand.
ATGAATATAGGCATCACGTCTGTATCAAGTAGACCGACTCCTGCCTGCATCTACTACTATTACTCCACAAATCGACCGCTATCCATCATGCATCTAGAGTATTAAGTTCATAAAGAACGGAGTAACGCATTAAGCAAGATGACATGATGTAGAGGAATTAACTCAAGCAATATGATTAAAACCCCATCTTTTTATCCTCGATGGCAACAATACAATACAATACAATACAATACGTGCCTTGCTGCCCCTACTGTCACTGGGAAAGGACACCACAAGATAGAACCCAAAGCTAAGCACTTCTCCCATTGCAAGAAAAACCAATCTAGTTGGCCAAACCTAACCGATAGTTCGAAGAGAATTACAAAGATATCAAATCATGCATAAAAGAATTCAGAGAAGATTCAAATAATATTCATAGATAAGCTGATTATAAATCCAAAATTCATCGGATCTTGGCAAACACACCGCAAAAAAAAGTATTACATCGAATAGATCTCCAAGAACATCGAGGAGAACATGGTATTGAGAATCAAAGAGAGAGAAGAAGCCATCTAGCTACTAGCTATGGACCCATAGGTCTGTGGTAAACTACTCACACTTCATCGGAAGGACAATGGTGTTGATGTAGAAGCCCTCCGGGATTGAATCTCCCTCCGGCAAGACGCCGAAAAAGGCCCCTAGATGGGATCTCACGGGTACAGAAGGTTGCGGCGGTGGAAAAGTGTTTTCGTGGCTCTCTCTGTTGGTTTGGGGATATAAGAGTATATATAGGCGAAGAAATTAGGTCAGGAGGTGCACGAGGGGCCCACAAGGGTGGGGGGCACACCCTACCCCCCTGGGCGCGCCCTCCGTCCTTGTGGCCGCCTCGTGGCTCCTCCGACTTCATCTCCAAGTCTTCTGGTTGTCTTCTTGTCCAAGAAAAATCATAGCGAAGGTTTTATTCCGTTTGGACTCTGTTTGGTATTCCTTTTCTGTGAAACGCAAAAACAAGGAAAAATCAGGAACTGACATTGGGCTCTAGGTTAATAGGTTAGTCCCAAAAATAATATAAAATAGCATAATAATGCATATAAAACATCCAAAACAGATAATATAATAGCATGGAACAATCAAAAATTATAGATACGTTGGAGACGTATCAAGCATCCCCAAGGTTAATTCCTACTCGTCCTCAAGTAGGTAAATGATAAAAACAGAATTTTTGATGTGGAATGCTACCTATCATATTTATCCATGTAATTTCTTTATTGTGGCATGAATGTTCAGATCCGTATGATTCAAAACAAAAGTTTAATATTGACATAAAAACAATAATACTTCAAGCATACTAACAAGGCAATTATGTCTTCTCAAAATAACATGGCCAAAGAAAGCTTATCCCTACAAAATCATATAGTCTGGCTATTCTCCATCTTCATCACATAAAATATTTAAATCATGCACAACCCCGATGACAAGCCAAGCAATTGTTTCATACTTTTGATGTTCTCAAACTTTTTCAGCTTTCACGCAATACATGAGCGTGAGCCATGGACATAGCACTATAGGTGGAATAGAATATGGTGGTTGTGGAGAAGACAAAAAGAAGGAGATAGTCTCACATCAACTAGGCGTATCAACGGGCTATGGAGATGCCCATCAATAGATATCAATGTTAGTGAGTAGGGATTGCCATGCAACAGATGCACTAGAGCTATAAGTTTATGAAAGCTCAAAAAGAAAACTAAGTGGGTGTGCATCCAACTTGCTTGCTCATGAAGACCTAGGGCAATTTGAGGAAGCCCATCATTGGAATATACAAGCCAAGTTCACTAATATATGAAAGTGACAATATAGGAGACTCTCTATCATGAAGATCATGGTGCTACTTTGAAGAACAAGTGTGGTAAAAGAATAGTAGCATTGCCCTTTCTCTCTTTTCTCTCATTTTTTTCAGATTCGAAGTCTCATCCCGACTTGTGGGGGAATCATAGTCTCCATCATCCTTTCCTCACATGGGACAATGCTCTAATAATGAAGATCATCACACTTTTATTTACTTACAACTCAAGAATTACAACTCGATACTTAGAACAAAATATGACTCTATATGGATGTCTCCGGCGGTGTACAGGGATGTGCAATGAATCAAGAGTGACATGTATGAAAGAATTATGAATGGTGGCTTTGCCACAAATACGATGTCAACTACATGATCATGCAAAGCAATATGACAATGATGGAGCATGTCATAGTAAACAGAACGGTGGAAAGTTGCATGACAATATATCTCGGAATGGCTATGGAAATGCCATAATAGGTAGGTATGGTGGCTGTTTTGAGGAAGGTATATGGTGGGTTTATGGTACCGGCGAAAGTTGCGCGGCACTAGAGAGGCTAGCAATGTTGGAAGGGTGAGAGTGCGTATAATCCATGGACTCAACATTAATCATAAAGAACTCACATACTTATTGCAAAAATCTATTAGTTATCAAAACTAAGTACTACGCGCATGCTCCTAGGGGGATAGATTGGTAGGAAAAGACCATCGCTCGTCCCCGACCGCCACTCATAAGGAAGACAATCAAAAAATATCTCATGCTCCAATTTCGTTACATAATGGTTCACCATATGTGCATGCTACGGGAATCACAAACCTTAACACAAGTATTGCTCCAATTCACAATTACTCACTAGCATGACTCTAATATTACCGCCTTCATATCTCAAAACAATCATAAGGAATCAAACTTCTCATAGTATTCAATGCACTTTATATGAACGTTTTTATTATATCCCTCTTGGATGCCTATCATATTAGGACTAAATTTATAACCAAAGAAAATTATCATGCTGTTTAAAGATTCTCAAAATAATATAAGTGAAGCATGAGAGTTCATCAATTTCTATAAAATAAAACCACCGCCGTGCTCTAAAAAGATATAAGTGAAGCACTAGAGCAAAATTGCCTAGCTCAAAAGATATAAGTGAAGCAGATAGAGTATTCTAATAAATCACGATTCATGCGTGTCCCTCTCAAAAGGTGTGTACAGCAAGGATGATTGTGGAAAACTAAAAAGCAAAGACTCAAATCATACAAGACACTCCAAGCAAAACACATCTCATGTGGTGAATAAAAATATAGCCTCAAGTAAAGTTACCAATAGACGAAGACGAAAGAGGGGATGCCTTCCGGGGCATCCCCAAGATTAGGCTCTTGGTTGTCCTCGAATATTACCTTGGGGTGCCTTGGGAATCCCCAAGCTTAGGCTCTTGCCACTCCTTATTCCATAGTCCATCAAATCCTTACCCAAAACTTGAAAACTTCACAACACAAAACTCAACAGAAAATCTCATAAGCTCCGTTAGTATAAGAAAATAAATCACCACTTTTAGTACTGTTGTGAACAAATTCTTTATTTATATTGGTGTAATATCTACTGTATTCCAACTTTTCCATGGTTCATACCCCCCGATACTACCCATAGATTCATCAAAATAAGCAAACAACACATAGAAAACAGAATCTGTCAAAAACAGAACAGTCTTTGAAGATCCGAATTGTTATAATACTTATATAACTCCAAAAATTCTGAAAAATTATTAAAACATAGGAAATTTGTATATAAATCTTGTGTAAAAAATCAGAGTTTTTCCACTCTCCAGTGAATTTAAACAATTCTGGGACTAGGCGTAAAAGTTTCTGTTTTTCAGCAGGATCAAATCAACTATCACCGTAAGCCATCCCAAAGGTCTTACTTGGCACAAACACTAATTAAAACACAAAACCACATCTAACCAGAGGCTAGATGAATTATTTATTGCAAAACAGAACCTAAAAAAGAAAAAAGAAAAATAAAATTGGGTTGCCTCCCAACAAGCGCTATTGTTTAACGCCCTTAGCTAGGCATAAAACACGAATAAATCTAGGTATTATCATCTTTGGTATGCAATTCTTCAATTGCACACTTATAATTCGTAGGAGATTCTTTGGTTTTATCGATAATCAAAATCCTAGGCAAGAAATCAAGAAATTCATTCGTGACAATTGGTTCCTTAATAAGATTGAAAAAATTGGGGTGAACACTTATTGATTTGAGATCTTCATTATCTTTACTAGAAGATTCACCCTTATTCTCAGGAACATAAGTAAACTTGGCAATCCTAGTAGGAGGAAGATTTTGAGTAGTTTTAATGGAGGAAAAAGCGGAACCCAAGTTGGTAATAATGTCTTCTAATTTGCCAATTCTAGTAGAATCTTGATCTATCTTTTCGTTAACTGTGGGTTCCTTTTCCCTAAGATTCTTTAGAGTGACTCCTACTTTACATCCATATTGAGTAATCTGATTATGAATTTTTTTATCCAAATTTTCAATCAACTCAATGGTAGCAATCTTATTTTCAATAATATCAAGCCTTTGCATTACACGCTCCAAGGTTAAAATAGTTCCATTGATCAAAAGAGGTGGTGGGCCTAACAAATCTATCATGGCGTTGTAAGAATCAAAAGTATGGCTACCCAAGAAATTCCCTCCGATAATGGTATCTAGAACATATATATTCCAAGGAGTAATGCCTACATAAAAATTGCGAAGAAGAACGGCAGTAGATTGCTTTCGAGTAGATCTATTTTGAGCATTGCAAATTCTATACCAAGAATCTTTTAAATTTTCTCCCTCCCTTTGTTTAAAATTGAGGACTTCATTATCGGGAGTGCTAACAATGATGCGAGGACTAGCCATGAAAGCAAGACAAACGATCTAACACACGAACACATAAAAGGCAAACGAAGAGGACGAACGGAGGAAGGAATGAAAGAAGGGAGATAGAAGGGCGAATAAAAAGGCAAATCTTTTCAAAAATCATTTTAGAAGTGGGGGAGAGGAAAACGAGAGGCAAATGGCGAATAATGTAATGCAAGAGATGAGAATTTATGATGGGTACTTGGTATGTCTTGACTTGGCGTAGATCTCCCCGGCAACGGTGCCAGAAATTCTTCCTGCTACTTCTTGAGCTTGCGTTGGTTTTTCCCTTGAAGAGGAAAGGGTGATGCAGCAAAGTAGAGATAAGTGTTTCCCTCAGTTTGAGAACCAAGGTATCAATCCAGTAGGAGACAACGCACAAGTCACCGAATACCTGCACAAACAATCAAACAACTTGCACCCAACGCGATAAAGGGGTTGGCAATCCCTTCACGGTTATTTGCAAAAGTGAGATCTGATAGAGATAGATAAACGATAAAGTAAATACTTTTGGTATTTTTGGTTTATATATCGGAAAGTAAAAGATTGCAAAATAGTAGATCGGAAACTTATATGATGGAAAATAGACCCGGGGGCCATAGGTTTCACTAGAGGCTTCTCTCAAGATAGAAAATATTACGGTCGGTGAACAAATTACTGCCGAGCAATTGATAGAAAATCGCAAAGTTATGACGACATCTAAGGCAATGATCATGAATATAGGCATCACGTCCATATCAAGTAGACCGACTCCTGCCTGCATCTACTACTATTACTCCACACATCGATCGCTATCCAGCATGCATCTAGAGTATTAAGTTCATAAAGAACGGAGTAACGCATTAAGCAAGATGACATGATGTAGAGGAATTATCTCAAGCAATATGATGAAAACCCCATTTTTTATCCTCGATGGAAACAATACAATACGCGCCTTGCTGCCCCTACTGTCACTGGGGAAAGGACACCGCAAGATTGAACCCAAAGCTAAGCACTTCTCCCATTGCAAGAAAAACCAATCTAGTTGGCCAAACCAAAATGATAGTTCGAAGAGAATAACAAAGATATCAAATCATGCATACAAGAATTCAGAGAAGATTCAAATAATATTCATAGATAAGCTGATCATAAATCCACAATTCATCGGATCTCGGCAAACACACCACAAAAAAAAGTATTACATCGAATAGATCTCCAAGAACATCGAGGAGAACATGGTATTGAGAATCAAAGAGAGAGAAGAAGCCATCTAGCTACTAGCTATGGACCCGTAGGTCTGTGGTAAACTACTCACGCTTCATCAGAAGGGCAATGGTGTTGATGTAGAAGCCCTCCGTGATCGAATCCCCCTCTGGCAGGACGCCGGAAAAGGCCCCTAGATGGGATCTCACGGGTACAGAAGGTTGCGGCGGTGGAAAAGTGTTTCCGTGGCTCCCTTTGTTGGTTTGGGGATATAAGAGTATATATAGGCAAAGAAATTAGGCCAGGAGGTGCACGAGGGGCCCACAAGGGTGGGGGGCACGCCCTACCCCCCTGGGCACGCCCTCCGTCCTTGTGGCCGCCTCGTGGCTCCTCCGACTTCATCTCCAAGTCTTCTGGTTGTCTTCTGGTCCAAGAAAAATCATCGCGAAGGCTTTATTCCGTTTGGACTCTGTTTGGTATTCCTTTTCTGCGAAACTCAAAAAGAAGGAAAAATAGGAACTGGCACTGGGCTCTAGGTTAATAGGTTAGTCCCAAAAATAATATAAAATAGCATAATAATGCATATAAAACATCCAAAACAGATAATATAATAGCATGGAACAACCAAAAATTATAGATATGTTGGAGACATATCAGGAAGCAATACGGAGAATCCCGCACCAAGTCCCTAGCCCAGCCCCCGGCCTGAAGGTGGAGGACTGGGCTCCTCTGTCGGGGACGACGGAGGCGAGCCCCCCATCCCCCCAGCTGGGAGAGGTGGCGAGATGACACGGGATGAGTCTCCCTTGGAACGGCAGGCTCTTCCCACCGCCCCAGTCGAAGAACCTTTGGCGAGACCGCTCAGAGTGCTGCCGCGACTGCCACAGCAGGGGGTGGAGTTCACGGCCATGTAACTGATGCTCTCGGGGAAACTGAGGCCCCTGTCCGGCAGGTTTCTCTAGGTACTTAACTTCTGCTTTTCTTTCTTCTTCCTTGTTCATATCGCCTCTCCTTATATCCCGTCCACCTAAAACTTTTGTCTTTTCGTCATTCGCTTGTTCTCTTTCCTGCAGTCCCCCAGGCTGAAGAGCCGGAGCTGCTGGAAGAGGTGGCCAACATAGGGAGAGTTGCTGCAGATGAGGCCACGAAGATCGCCACCGTGGAGGAATAGGACCTCGTTGCCGAGCATGCCCAAGATTCCTTGGTGGTGGTGGAGCATTCTTCGGAGAATGCCCCAGAGGTGGGAGTGGTAGTCGAGGGGAAGATTCCTCTCCAAACCATGGATCCCCTTTCCTCCTCTGGGCCCACGATGGAGACCTCGCCATCCCCCTCGAGACAACTGGCGCTGGTGTTGATGCAGCCTGAGACTGGAGCCCCCGGCCCATCAATGGTGACGGGCGTGGAGCTCGACGAAGAGCTCCAGCGCATCCTGGCGCCGCTGCATCAAGGGGTTGGAGAGGCGGACGATTCAGTTGCCGTCGCGATGGACTTGTCTTTCCTGGAGTCCATGGCGACGGGTGTCAAGGAAATGCATGCCCGGCATGACAAGAAGTGGTGGGCGCTCAAGAAGCGGCGCGAGTCCGCCGGCAGGGTGGATCAAAAGCTGAAGGACAAGTGTTTGGAGCTGCGCGAATGGCACGGTAAGCAATTCATGGTGCTTATGAGGTAGCAAGAGGCACTCCTGATGACGAGGGAAGATGTCATGGCCCGTGAAGCGCGCCTGGCGGACCGCAAGGCGCGCCTAGACGCCAGAGAACAAGAGATCTCCCTCCAGGAGGAGAAGCTTGGAGCTACCCTCCGCGCCAAGGATGATGATCTGGAGGCCCTTGTACAGCAACGCACCAAGGAGTTGGAAGACAAGCTCAAAGCTGCCTTGGATGCCCTCACAACTAATTCTACTGCCCAATTGAAGAAACTCACTGATGACCTTGCTGCCGCATCCGCTGCCAAGACTGACCTCGACCAGCAGGTGACTAGGCTGACCGAAGAGCTTGCTGGGAGCACCAAGGAGGTGGAGGCCCTCAAGGAGGAAGCGCGGAAGACAGAGGCTCTCCTAACTAATATGCAGTCGCAGCTTTCCTCCAGGACCCAAAGCCTTGAAACCGCCAACGGAACCATCACGAATCTGAAGGCCAGGATCGGCACCTTGGAAAACGTGGCAGAATCTAATGAAGCCCACCAACTGCAGCTGTCCAGAGATCTGGACAATGCCCAGCGTCTCTGGAAGGATGCAGAAGACCAGCTGGCGAACCACTCTGAGCAGGTCAACCTCTAGATCAGGAGCCTGATTGATATCGCCATGCGTCTTGCTGCCCAGACCGTAGTGATGGGCATGGATGGGTCAGCTTTTTCAGTCGACAGGCATGAGGTCCCCAGCGTCAAGCTGGGAGTTTTCTTCAATGAGCTGATCGATAAGCTGAAGGTGCATGAAGAGGGGAGGGCCAAGCGCTTCACGACCGAGTCCCAGAAGCTCGCCCACGATGCCCTCCTCAGGGTCTTGAGCAACATCGCCTGCTGCCACCCGGATCTCAATCTTGACGACGGGTTCAGAAACCCACCAGCGGGCGCCGACGTCTTTGCTGCCAAGAAGAAAGCCGCCCCTTGGGCCGCCAAGGTCCTCCGCATCCCAACGGCTTCACACAGTCGTCAGACTAAGTGATGGGCCGTTGTTATTCTCGTGTTGTCCTGTAACAAGACATGATGCATGCTTTGTGTTTAGGTACCGTACTATTTTTATGCTTGCGTTGAACTGATGTCATTTTCTTAATCTTAAACGCGCGTTTATCCCTCTAAGCTTATATGCTTGTGTTTGTATGATTGGTCCTTATGTGTGCTTTGGTTGCTTGCCGGTATCATATTGCCGCAATTGTCGTAAGGGTCCGGCCCTTAACACTCATCTTGGCGTGAATGCGTCCCGGCAAGTTTTTCCTTGGTAATTCTTGACGCAGCCGCTCATTCTGTGAGGCGAGGCTCTGGACAAAACGAGGATGCAGACAAAGAGCTAGCCAAGGTACCATCGCACGAAGGATTTCATAGTACGAACACTCACTAAAGCCAAGGGATAAATGAATGCATAATTAAGGATGCATCAAGATGAAAGGATTGCGTGGACTTATCTTTTGTTCTTGTTCCTTCTCATCCCTTCTGGCTGTGTGCATTTGGTATGCTCGCGATGTCCGAAAGGACGGAAGTCAAGCGAATAACTCTCTGGTTCCCGGCAGGGACCAATACACGTCATGCGTGTCTGGCGGGCGGTGGGATATGGTGCCGGGCTCTTCCGGTCCCTCTTCCTCTCCCCCACTCCTTTCGAGCAACCCGGCAATGGCTGTCGCATGGGTCATGCCAGTGTAGACGGCCTTGCTGGAGCGCACTTGCCGGGACATTGACCAACAGATTCGTACCAACATTTTACTCAGGATTTCCCCAAGCAGGGTAAATGCTGAACCGAGTTTCGCGCGGTACTCATCGACGTTGACGATGCCAGGGCTAGAGCGGCTCGATTGCCGAGGGAGGAGAGAGATGGAAAAGAGGAACCTCGTTCCCGCGTGTCTTGCCCCTCCTCCCTGGCCGAAGCCCGAGCGACGGTCACGCCGCCTAAGCCGCCTGGGAGGAGCATATCGCCACCGGCACCAATCTTCTCCACAGCTGTGACTATGGTGGGACGAGATGACGAACAAAGCAAGTGCGGGGACGGCCCCCGTTCCCCCGCTCTGTCTTTATGTCTCCACGGGCGCCATTGAAGCAAAAAGCTTCGGTTGGGCTGCAACGGATACGATGCGCTGCTCACGCCTTCAGGTTCGCGCAAGGGATCCCCCTACCTGGCGCGCCAAAGATGTCGTGGGAAATCACGGCCACCTATGGGACCAAGAGTCCCTTGCTGGTTCGGCGGGGGGATGGCACATTGCACAAAGAGCAGAGGGGCATCGAGCAGCATGGCAGGGATCACACAGGCAGTCTTTACCCAGGTTCGGGCCGCCGTGAGGCGTAAAACCCTACTCCTGCTTTGGTGGTTTGATGGTGGAAAAATGGTGGTGAGCGCAACACGCTTGCTCGGCAGGATTGTCTCGGGGCGAAACGGCTACGCGCGTATGAATATGTGTGGGGGTGGATTCGCTAACCCTTTCTATGGTTGCCTTGGGCCTTCTTTTATAGACAAAGGGGTCACCACAGTGGCAAATCAGTCATTTATGCACTGATTAGATAGCAAACAGTGCTATCATACGTAACTCTGCAGGCTGACAGAGTGCATTAAATGCGCCGCTCAATGTCACATCGTAGCTTGCCCGGCAGGCCCTGCCGGGCTATTTTGCCAGCTTCGCATCTGCTCGCTCGACATGTCGCATGACGGGTGTCGCCTGTAGGTATTTCTTGTAGAAAGTGGCTGCCATGTGGCAAATAGCAGCCACTTAGTCACTTTGGAGCTTGACACCGCATCGATCGACGACGTGCGTCGTGATGAGGTGGTGTGTTGAGGTGGTTTTGCTTTCGTGAGTCCCGGCAGGCCCTGCCGGGACGGCCTGGAGCCTTGCTTCCGGGGTGACCCCGCCCTTGCCTGGCTCGCCTGCCCGGCAAGGGAGGCTTCTACCTTAGTGATATCTTGCTTCTCTGGCTAGTCTTGGTCTCTTTGTGCTGCATGTTGGTCTTCGAAGAACTGATTCCTTGTGCTCCATTCTGACCTTGGTGTTGTAATCTTGTTCTAGTGCCTGTGGGCTTCTTCGTCCGTGCACGAGTCAGGGGAAAATATATACCCCTGTTTATGTTCCCCGACAGGATGTGTACTGTGATGCAATTCAATACGAGGGTCTTGTGTTTGCTGCCACCACTCGTGGCACTGTTTTTGCATGGAATCCTGATGCTTTCAGTACGTTTGTCTTCCACTGTAATTATAATTGTTTCATCAACATGCATGCGGGTTAGCTAGTTTCCCTTTACTAATTAACCTTCTTGTGTTTCCATGGTCCTATGAACATTCCACCACCTATACTTGAAAAATTTTATAACCAAGGGGGAGATGACGATGGTGATGATCACGAGCATGAGGACGAGCAGGACCTATATACTCAGTGGCGCCTGGCAACTTATTCCGATGGATCACCTCTTCTTGTCTGTATACAGGGCACTGCTGATGTTACTAAGGAAGCAGGTGTTGTCTCCCATGGGCGCACTCTCCGGACCTATTCCAACATCCGTTGTAGGGTATTCGGGATGGATACTAGTGTGCTAGCGCCAGCACCTTCTCCCTGGTTCACAATTGATAGTCTTGGAGAAAACTCGATCTTCCTTGGACTAAACTATCCACTGATGGTGAAAGGTGAACCAGCTGCTATTGGCACAATGTTACTACCATTTATGAGAAGCAACTGTATCTATACCTCAGACATTGCTATGGTTCCCTACCGTGGCTATCACAATATGCGTCCTGATATAGGCCGCTTCAGCCTGGATGATCAGTCCTGCGTTGGTCTCGAGATTGACAATAGCTGGCCCTTCCCAGAGGCTTACCTATGGTTCAAAGCAAGCATTTCCAACGCTGAGGATTGGTTGAGCTGAAGTTCATTTCATTGCTTGTTATTTGTTGTGTGAGGAAAACTTTAGTAGTATAGCCAGCATCCGGTTATATGAAGTTGCCACATCACATAGAGCCAACCTAATATTGGAGTATGCTAGCACAATAGTTAGTTATAGTTAGATCAACTAGAGCTAGGTGTCGCACGGAGGCCGAGAAATATGGTGATAGCGTGACTGCGTGAGGTGGGCTTGTACGTAGTATGATGTAGGCACAGGGCTTGCCGTGTTTCCTACTCCTCCGGTCTAAATGTGGAGAAGATTTGGTCGAGTTCTTCCTCCTTTTGCCGACATGTGGGACATCCAGCATCTAGGTTGTGTCATGCAAGAAAATGGAGTGCTAGTTGAAGCCACGTGATGTGCATCTTGGGTTAAACTGTAAATAGAATCTTACTCTTGAGTAACTCCAAAAGCGGCCACCGAAGATCTTTATTGGATTTGTTTTTCATCACCAGCACGTCGAGGTAAAAGATGCGTAGGTTCAGTGGGTCATCTTGCGTTTTCACTGACATGTGGGACCGCATGTGAGCAAACAGACGATGGGCTCTGCACGTCTGCTGGCTGGCCAAGAAGAGAGAGAGAGGAGGGCTGAGCACGGACTCCAGGAAATTTCGCGACAATGTGAGTAGTACTAGTGGTGTAGCATACTCCTGGAGAGATAATGCGTTCACTCTACGTAACCAGCACCTCGATATAGTGGGGTGGCATGGGCCATAACTAGCATTCACGTCTAGCACTACGCCACACGCCACCCACACGAGTCCCATCTGACACCAATTTTCTTGGAGTCCATGCTACAACCATCTCTTCTCCCTCTTGTTTTCTCAGCCATCACGCGGTGGGCGGGGTGGGGGTTTGCCGATAGTCGGTTTGCTCAACTGCGGTCCCACTTGTAAGTGAAAATGCAACACAGCACGCATTCCCCCTTGAGCGGCGTGTCGGACCAACCGTGTGGGGGTGCGACGCGAACACGGCAGGCTTTTCCTTTTGAACTTGTAACTTGTAAAATTTGGTTCTGCTCCATGGCGCGACCGATAGATAGAAATAATGATTTTCCCTAGAGTAATGAGAAGTTTGGTTCTGGCGTGGTTCATGCATGGAGTACGTACGAAAATTATGAAGTTGATGCGAAAGGTTAGATAATTACTAGTAGTACAATATACTACTACTCCCTCCATCTAGGTGTGTAAGTCACCTTACGAAAACCAAATAATCCCAAAACACTTAGGCACGGTACATTAACTCCCTCCTCATTTCTTGTTTCGTGACATATCAACCAATAAGAGATGTGGGACGTGCATGCTTTTAATGACTTGAGACTAACAAACATGACATGCAGTGGTTAGTTCATTGCATGAAATGCTATTAATTAGCAAAAAGACATTAAGTTATCTCGTTTTCCCTTCCGCCTTAGTCGCGGTGCACAACCTAAGATGACTTATACACCTAGACGGAGGGAGTACATGGATTTGACGGAAAGATAAAGATACATACGGATCCATCAGTGACATCCTCACGCCCTAGTGCGCCGGGTCACCAACCGGCGTGTGAGGAGCAGCGGCGTTGGCGGCGAGCTCAATGTGCTTCTCAACAATGCCATCCAAGGTTGCCCTGCGGTCTAAGAAGGCCAGCGTCGTATCGTCCTCCTCTTGCACGTAGTAGTCCTTGTGGACGATTTGCGCGTAGACGTGGGTGATTATGTCGATGGTGTCTTGCTGCACCAGGCACTGTGCAGCAAGCGCGACCTCGAGGTGGACATTCTCCGATGCGATAGCGGGCAGTCACAGGGCCACCAGTGCGTCAAAGAGGTTGTCACCATAGAGGCCGTTGAGGGTGGCGGGCATCGCAGAGCCTGGGCGCGTGGGCTGGAGGCGTATGTCAAGGTCATCCGCGAGCTTCTTGACGATGGTGAAGTTGTCGAGGAAGCCAACGAGGACCTCGTCGAACAAGGAGATGAAGCTGTCGTCCAAGAGGCCTCTCGCCCTGGCAGCCTCAAGCACGACCTGGAGACGTTCCTTGGTGCCGGGCCGCAGGCCGGTGTCGTGGACCATCTGGCACAGCCGGCTGATGCTCGCGCTCATCGCCTCCATGGGTCTAGCTTCTAGTCAACTGATCTTGCGATTGGAGCGATCACTCTTGCCCTTGGTTAGGGTGAGTAGGTGCGTAGGATTTCGTAGATTGGACTAGCGGGGACCTTTATATGAGAAGTGTAGACTGCGTTGCATTCATGTGTGTGTTGGCCATCTACTCCTTGGCCCTCCCTTCGTGGGACTGAGCTCCGGTGCCTTAACTGCACCTGCCTTTGGCTGTATGACAGGTGGGCCAGCCACCTGTTGGGCCCACCTGTCATACACCCAAAGACAGGTGCAGTAAGTCACTGAAGGTGCGCCCCCCTCCGTGCCGGTGCAGTATAGTCATCTCACCGAGACCAAGTTGGGGCAAAACGGGAGAACTTTGATGTTTACTGGTTTATTGGTCCCCTTTGCATTTTGCGCCAAGTTTTGACCTTTGATTTAACTAATACAATGTTAATGCATGTAACCAAAAATGTTGTGCTAAGTAGTCTCAAGTCATTGAATGCATACGCACCCCACGTCTCCTATTGGGTGATTTCTTTTTTCGTGGCCAAAAACAGGGAACGAGGTGGGTAGTTAATGCACCGCACCTAAAAGTTTTGGGATTATTTGGTTTTCGTAACGTGACTAATGCACCAGTACAGAGGGAGTACAATAGTAGTCTTTGATTGCAATTTTTTGTTGGTAGCTTACCAAGCTGAGCGCTCGGTGAGTACAATAGTAGTCTGATTGATGAGACTTCAGATTTGAGCCATCTACCGGAAGGGAGAGTGTATAATATCATCGGGAACTATGTTAAAAAACGAATAAAACAATACTCCATGTATTTATTTACAGAGGGAGTAGTATATTTTTTGTGACATGCATTACTAGATATTGCTAGTCAAATTCTAAATCCAGAAGGACGTGGTAGTACTACTAAATCTAGACGGTGGTGCTAGACTAGTAGTAGTACTACCAATATAGTACTAGTACTGTACTACCCGTTGGTCAAAATACTCCTCACAGTGAAGTGACAAGACCCTGCGCTGGAGATGACACCTGAGTGTAGGCGCCGTGTTCGGCATACCGAAGTCAGCCTCACCGTGTGTAGTCACTATCATGATGGCTATAGAGCTAGCCTGCTTACAACTAGCCGTGTTCGACATAATTTACCGTGCGTTGCCACGAGTATCTCTACTCTTTTGTTATACGAGTAAGATGCCCGTGCATTGCACGGAACACCAAGATTGGGGGTTGACGACGCCGGCAGCGGCCATCGCGCCAGATTGTTCCATGGCCTTCTAGATGTGGTGGGGAGGAGATAAGGCTGATTGTGAGAGAAAAGGAGTTGTTTGTAAATAGGGAACAAGTGCGGGCATCTTTTTGCAAAACTGCAGAAGTTTGCTTTGTATGCGTCAGATCTAGATCCGACGGCTATTGGTGAAAGATGGCAGGCACACCATCATCACCAACTCAGGACCTCTTTGATTCGCAGGATTTTGAAAACGCAGGAATAGGACACGGCAATATTACAAGTTTCAAACTGATATTACAATTGTTAGGAGTAATGCTGCACCTACGAAGAGGGAATTATTAGGAAGTTTACGTACGAACTTTCGTTACTTTAGGTGGATGCAGCATTATCGTACAAACTAAAATCCACCGCCCTGACAAGTCACTAATGGGCAAATAAATTTTTGAGTCTCTGGCGACTTGATGTTTCAAAAACAAATTCAGCTTCTACGGAGACTTTGTCATTTAGGCTTAGACGCTTGTGGTGATCAGCACGCCATTCATTGTTGCGCCAGAGAACGCCAAACCTCATTACCTTGAGCACACTTGCCTCCAGAACAAAGAACCTGGCCAATTTAATCTCAGATGTGCTGTCTCGGTAGTCGATCAAATCAATTTCTGTAAGATGGAGATCAAGGCATTCGATGAGATTTTTATAGTGCAGCACATTTTTCAATTTCGGGTCTTTTTTTATCTGCAAAAGAAGAGAACATATTAGAGCAACTAGTTGTATAAGATTGCTGTGTCATCAAGAGGTACCAATATCATTCGCTCATACGATAGGGTTGGCTCTAAGGCTAGTGATATTTTTTCACTCTCTCTCTCTCTCTGTCTTTCTCTTTCCTCTCATTTACCTAGGAGCACGTGAAGAGCTTGGGCATTTGTTGCCTTCCAATATGTGGCCAATGCCATACTTCTCAAAAGTATGCCACATAATACGCATCGATATCAAATCAAAAGATTTTGGCACCGCTCTAGCGATGTGAGAGAGTTGGCACCACTGTGCACACAGACCCACATGTATAAACAAATCAATCAAACTAACTACACCAGCCTCTCACTCTCCCAAACAAGTGTTTTTTATTGCCTCAGTCCTCTCCCTCTCCCACGCAAGTTTTTTCATTGCGTGAGTTAATTTGGCACTGGAGCAAAGTAGGTGATCCAGATTGGGGCACGGCCCACTTTTGTACTACCTCGTATTTAGTGTAAAATTTTGACCATAGATTTACCTAAGAAAATGCCAATGCATGTCACCAAAAAGTATACCATTCGAAATTATGTTCAAATATGAATCCAATGATATAATTTTTAGTGACATGCATTAACATTTTGTCAGTTAAATCTATGGTCAAATTTTGATACTACAAAATAGGAAGAGTAAACCAGGACGGAGGTAGTATTTGCTCTTAGGGTAACCATAGAGTTACTAGTCTAAGTTACTTGCCACTATGACTAGCCTAGGCTACTAGTAGTACAACAAAAAAAAGATGCAGGTGATCACGTGAGAGAAAATACTAAAAACATTTCTTTCGGTGCAGTGCGTAGATGCAGTTTTGAACAATACACTTGTCATCGTAATTTGGGAAAATTATGAAAAAATTGAGCTACATTGTGATTACCGTTTACTAATAGGAAAGAAGTTTCACCTTGATGAGTAGCTTCTCCGTGCACGGAAAGCATGTAAGGAATCCAACAACTTGATCCAGATTGGGGCCGATAGATTTTATTGCCAAGATCTTCACTGTGCGCACAGACTGGGTCAAGCTTGTGGGAATCATTTTCTAGATGACAGTCGTAAATACATCAAGAAGAAATTTAAAAATGTGAATTTCAAGAAGACGGAGAAGAAGATGAGTGTTGTACCTGAATGATTACGGATCCAATAAAGAGTCTGGAGAATTTGGCAGACGAGTACACCAACGCTGTCAATTTTGGTGCATCAATGACCCTGATTTTTGTTGGACCTTCTAGATAAGATACAAGCAATCTCTCAAGGAAAGGCACATTCTCAATGACCATAATGTGGAATAGCTGGAGTGATCTCTTCCCAATTGATGTCTTGTTGCGGGGCCAGCAAGACACATAAATCCATTGGAGATACGTCGAGGTGATGTGGAGGCTAATGAACCCGTGGATCTACCAAAGACGAAGGTACTTGAGCGCAGTGTAGCTGCAGAGCAGGTGCTCCATAGCCTTCTTCGAGATGCCAACGTCGAAGAGGTCGAGCTACTTGAGTTGAGGGAGAATAAGGGCGGGCGCGGTATTAATCTGGGGAAAATAGCAGGAGCTGAAGCTAGCACGGCGCAGCGTTGGCGTGAGACGGAGCGCGGACGGAGGCAGAGAGCGACATCGTCCAGCTTCAAACCTGAGCTCCTCGAGCTGATCTAGGGCGGGGGATAAGAACCACTTGTCAAACTTGGCTTGGACCTTGCAGTTGGTACTGAACATGCAGATGTCAAGGCATCTGGCTGGCCCAGGGTGCGATGAAAGGATCTTGGAGACTGCGGCCATGCGTTTGCAATCCCCGTCGCAGAGGTAGCTATCGACGGTGAGGTTGAGGGGGACGCGGCGCCAGAGGGGGCGCCACCGCCGGGAGAGCAGGGTGGTCCGCACGGCAGATTTGGTGGGGAGGAGGCCGATGATGACGAGCAGCATGTCGTCGGGGAGGCTGCTGATGAAGTCCAGGCTCGCCGGATGAGGTTTAGGCTCGAGCCGCCTCCGCTTGTTCGCTGCCTCGCCGTCCATCTCAGCCGGCGGCGACACCGGTGTACACGTGTGCTGGTGTGTATTGTGTGCTGGGTGTGCGCGAGTGCGTCCTTCTGTGCATGCCGCCGCGTAGTGGTGAAGTGTGCGCGAGTGTGTCCTTCACACGGAAGAAGTGTGCACTCAATTTACTAGCGTGCGGGGTGCTACCCCGAGTGGTTTCAACTTTGTTTACTTCACCGCATGTCAGATGGGCCTCTAGTTCACTTATTTTCACCCACTGCCACATGGGCCAGCACACGAAGATAGAGAACACGAGCTGACAAGGCAGCATGTGGACTGGTTGACCGGTCAACTAAACAATATACGGAACTATACGCTGATGCAGTGACCGTATAATCCCTCGGTATAGTGAGTTCGAGTGAGAGGGGAGGCCCGTGAGAGATAGTAGAGAGAGAAAGAGCTACTCCCTCCGTTCGATAATGTAGTGCCTATATTTTTTTTTAAGTCAAACTTTTGAAAATTTGACCAAGTTTATAAAGAAATTACTTATATCTACAATACCAAAGATAAATGATAGTATGAAGTAAGTACATGTTGTGATGAATCTAATGATCGTTCCAGATGTAAATGTTTTTCTCCACATATACCTGGTCAAACTTTTCTGAGGTTTGACTTTTCAAAACATCCATATGCTTATGGACGTGAGAGAGTACCTAACTAGAGAGAGAGAGAGAGAGTGTGTGTGTGAAATAGAAAGAGTGACTGAAAAAAGTGTGTGTGCGTGTGTGAAAGAGACATGGACAACACACGATAAAGTAGAGAAAAAGCGTGTGTGTCTTATGCAAACATATCACACATGCATCTTCGACAGCGGAAGCGAGGTGAGGAGATAGTGTGTGGTTGTTTGCAACCGAGAGAGAAAGACCCCTAGCACGTGGCCAAGAGAGGTCTGACAAACAAGGGAGAGAGGTCGAGAGAGACGTATGGAGAAAATGCAGATATGGGGAGGAGAGAGTGTATGTTTGTGACAGAGAGATCCCCTAGAGATCGTGATGGGACTACATGGGTGGGAGATCAAGTGACAAGGTGTGTGCGTGATAGAAGATACCCCGAGAGATATCGAGATAGACGTATGGATGGAAGGAGACAATACGTGTGTTCCTGATGGCTAGTGAGAGATAGTCATACTTAGGGGGGGGAGTGCGTGCGCCTATGATGGAGTGAGGGATTATGGTACTTAGGGGGGTGCGTGTCACATAGAGAGAGAACAAGGGCGGAGAGTGTTATATGGGTCTATGTAGCGCGAGCGAGATATGTGTATATGTGAACCAGGGAGATATAAAGTTTGAGAGAGATAGAGGAGCCCCGATACGGCTGAGTGGTGCGTCAGATAGCTGAGAGAGGGAAAGATATATTCCATCCGCTCGATAATGCAGTGCATATATATTTTTTAGAAGTCGAACTTTGGAAACTTTGACCAGGTTTACGCAAATATTATTTATATCTACAATACCGAAGATACATCATACGAAACTACATCTCATGATGAATCTAATGATATATTTTTGCTGTTCTAGATGTAAATGTTTTTCTCCACGTACATGGTCAAACTTTGTGATGTTTGAATTTTCGATAAATCTATATGCTATGGACCGAAGAGAGTGCCTAAGTCGAGAGAGATCAAGTGCGTGTGAAGGAGAATGAGTGAGTGTGCAAAAATAGTATGTGTGTGAAAGAGAAAGGGACAACAAACGATAAATTAGAGAGAGAGAGTGTGTGTTCGTTTCTTATGCAAACATATCACGCATGCATCTCCGAGATAGAAAAGCGAGGTGAGGAGATACACGAAGATAGCTAGTGCATGATTGTTTGCAACGGAGAGAGACACCCCTATAGCACATGTCCAATAGAGGTCTGGCCCACAAGGGACAAAGGTAGAGAGGGACGCATGGAGAATATGGACACATGGGGAGGGAGAGAAGGTGTGTTTGTGATAGAGAGATCCCCTCGAGATCGTGAGGGGACTATATGGGTGGGAGATCAAGGGACGAGGTGCGTGTGCGATAGAAAGATGCCACGAGAGAAATCGAGATAGACCATGCACATGTTTGTGATGGAGACTAAGAATTAGCTAGTCATATACATATAGGGGGGACTGCGTGTGCCTACAATTGAGTGAGAGACCATCATACTTGGCTAGGCGTGAGATTGTGTGTGTGCGTGTGAGATGGAGAGAGAACGAGGGAGAGAGAGAGAGTTTTAGATGGGTCTATTGAGTGCGAGTGAGATATGCATGTGTATGTGTGACCCAGGGAGATGGAGAGTTTGAGAGAGAGAGGGAAGAGCTCCGAGACGGCAGAGTGGTGTGTGAGAGTTACAGGCAACGAGCCAGGGAATTTGTGTGCGTACGATGAGTGCACCCAAGATATTTAGCTTGGACTAGAGAATCATACATAGTGTGCGAGAGAGACCTATACATGAAGTGTGCATGCGAACTAGAAAGACCCCCCCACACACACACAAAGAGAGAGAGAGATAGAGAGAGAGGGAGAGGGACCAACAAGGTTTGTGTTTGGATGCGTGCGATAGAATTGAAGATCGTCGGCGAGAGAGAGAGCAGGAGTCCGGGAGAGGGGGAGGTTGCATTTTATGCATCAAAGACTGATATAAACCATGTTTCGATATAAACTTGCATTCAAATATTTAAATTGGAGAACATGTTGTCTGCAATCCACACATGAACGGAGATATGCGTATCAAACAAGTTCATTAATTTGACTTTCAACATGTTCATGGAGTACTATAATACTGTACAACATGCTACTCGATTGAGGTGTTCAATTTTGGATTTAGTTCACTATTTTGACCTGGTGAACGAGCTATTTCATTGAATCGAGATATTTCATTTTGGGTTTGATTCCCGTTTTTGAGTGGGTCAACGATTTTTCATATAGTAAATCGTTAGCAACGAGCATGTAAAAACACATTAGTCCCGAGCATTATCTCTCCATCTAAAAAAGAAGTGGCAAGCTAATATTTCAAAATTTGATTCAAATCGACTTGGTAAGGTAGACGTGGATGCTCGTTCTCCCAAATTTTGAAAAAACCGCTAAACACCCTCTGCTCCGTGGAATTTGCCCGAGCAAATAAATGCGAGACGCGATATTACCGGCCTATATGGGACACGCATCAATTGGCTCGTTGTACATCGAGGGTAGGTTTGTAACTTCCTCCAAGCGCGCCTTCTCCTCGGCCGAAATGACATGTGCCGAATAATTCATAAACCATGGGCGGCAAAACACCCTCTCCTCGCCCGAAATCGCTCGCGCCAACTATTTCAAAACACACCCTCCTCGCCCAAAATCGCTCACGCCGACAATTTCAAAACACGCCCTCCTCGCCCGAAATCGCTCGTGCCCACTATTTTAAAACACGCCCTCCTCGCCCGAAATTGCTCGCGCCCAATATTTGGGAGAAGCAAAGTTACTCTACTACCCCCGACCCTCAGTACACAGACCCAAGCCCAGAAGCCTAAAGGCAGGGGTAGAACTGTAATCCCCTCCCACATTTCAGACAAATGCATCCGTAAGACATGGTTCCCCCTCCCAATTCCCCATTCATACCTCGTGGGCGCCAAATTAGCCCCTCCTCCATGGCGCCCCCCACCGCACCAAATTCACCGCCGCCCTCCTCCCCAATGCCGAAGACGTTGTTCGTTTGCCGTCGTGCACTGGACCGTGTGCCTCTTACTCCGTGCTGCCAGAGCTGCCTCGACGACGGCCGCGTGAACCGTACCGGAGCCGATTCACCCCCACCGTTGTGCATGGCGCCGGAGCGGCTCCAACTTCGGATGTGTCCAGGGCCCCGGCGCTGCTTCCCCGTAGCCGTCGACCGTCGCGACATCTCTGCTTTCCTGCCGCCGGTAGCCACCGCAACCGCGCCGGCCTCACCGACTCGGCAGGTGGAGCTGCCTACTTCACCGGGTCGCAAGATAGGTTGTACCCTCATCTCAAATCACTTTATTTAGGCGTTAGTTGTCTGAATTTTTATTCTGGGCCAATCGATTCCCAATGGGAAGCAGCACCCCTCGAGGCAGCGGAGCTCCTAGGCTACCGGTTGGCTGGTGTCTAACGTAAGGGTGCGGGGGCGCAAGTTCGCCGCGGAAGCAGCGCTTAGATGGCTATCTTAGAGTTGCGTGGGTTGAAGGTATTGCCGCCGCCGGATCTAGATGACGGCGAGTCTTTGTGGATTGGCCGGGGGCGGCGCAACCACGGCAGTGCGGTGGAGCAGGGAGCGGGGTTTTGGTCTGAGCTCTCGCGGCCACGGACGGCGGAGGCAGGCTGCTCTGCCGGTGGTCGATGGCTCTTCGTGGAAGATTCTGAACAGTGTCAGCCGGGAGGCACAAGACGGCCATCAAGCCATCCGGCGTAGATCGGACAGTACCAAAATAAATAAAATCGTGTGACCCCAATTTAGTCTTCAGTCAACAGACATGTGACCACTCTCGTACCTTAATGTTGATCTCTTAGGGTATTTCTTTAGATCAGAGATATGTGTCATTCTTAACATTATGCGTTTTCTGCATCTTCAGCCACACCATCTTCCTTCTCACCGCAGCTGCTCTAACAAGGGAAGCATACACCAGAAGGGAGCTATAGTCCCTACTCAATAGTTCCCTGCATCGAATGCGCGTGGCCGACATGGATAGCCACAACAGCTGTAGGGCCATCGACAAGTCAGCACATGATGCTCACTCCTATGGATGGCGGCCAGATAGGTTGTACCCTCATCTTACTTGTGTGCAACATTTATGGCTTTGTTATTCATCTAAGCATGGAAAATAGATTATCACATTTCACTGTATATTCATGCTGATCTCTTACGGGTCTTGTTCAGAAGTTAACGTTGTTCCATAGTTCAGCTAAGAGACTTGTTCTTTAGTTAACGTTGTTCCATAGTTATCATCCATCAGCCAATGCTATCCCACAGGCTGGTGATTATAGTATTATACGACTTCTAGTATTACCTATGTTGTTCTTTAATACTTTTGTGTGCCATCTAGTCAATCTCGAGTACAAACGACACATATTCTGTAGCTTTTATCTGTGTTCTCCCTTTAGTTTTTGAGACCTGTTGCTGCTAGTTAACCCTAGTCCTACTATTTATGTCGTCTCCTATAGGCACTCATTACATAAATCTAACTACTTGTTGTCTTCCATGCATGTCAGATATAATTGCACACACTGATATATACACAAAAACCTCACCGAGCAATGTAACGGCCAACAAACTTGACGTCAATGATACCCAATATGATGGAACATGCAAAGGGAGTTCTTCAAAAGACTTACAGAAAGATGATGAATCCTATTCACCCCACAAGGTCCTTGCTCTAACTTGGCCCGTGATATGGGTACAGCATGCATATAATGTCCTGGAGTGCATCTACTCTGTTGCAATGCCATGTGCTTAGCCTGCTGATCATGCATGCAAATATGTCATGCCTTCCTGTTTTTCAGTACCTATTCCATTCATGATAACATGTTTTCAAATTCAAGTACTGTCATTCTACTCTATCGCAATGCCATCTGCTTAGTTTGGACATCATGCTTCTGAATATCTTAAGCATTGTTATTCATCAGTATGTACTTCATCTGTCTACCATACAATGTTTTTTTACATTGAAGTGATGTTCTAGTGGTCTGTTGCAATGCCATCTTAGTTTCCCAATCATACAAGCATATGTTGCCTTAGTGTTTTTCTGTATGTATTCCGCTAGCATATAGTTTTACATTCAACTAGTGTTTTTTTACTCTGTTGTCCTGTCGTATCCCTAGCTCTTACATCATACTCCCTCCGTCCGGATTACATGTCGCAGAAATGGATAAAAATGGATGTATCTAGAACTGAAATACGCCTAGACCCATCCATTTATTTCTGGATGGAGGGAATACATGTCAATATGTCATGCCTTTCTATTCTTCAGTACCTATTCCATCTCTCTGCTGTAGCATGTTTTATAATTAAAGCACCGTTCTTCTATATAAGGCATGCAAGGGGAAGACGGCTATGTTAGAATCTGAAGGGTTACAAACAAGGTCTTTGCAAAAGATCCAAACGCCAGGAGATAGTAAACCAACTCCAGTTTTCATAGATACTGCTCCAGCACAGAGAAACCCAACTCCTACTGATAATAAGCAGATTCCAGTGGCCAAAGAACTAGTCCACTCCAGTCCAGCAAAAATATATCAACTCCATTCTAAGAAGCGTGTGTGTATCCTTGCATCATGAAATTTTATAGCATTCTGATCATATTTTCTACATGTTTCTTACCCATCTCTCTTTTAGAAAATAAGCTTAAAGGATAGAAGACTTTCTGCACTGGGATCGTATTCGAGGAAAGTATCTTGCGGGAATTCTCTGTGCTCCAATGCTGATGTAAGTACCTATTGTATATCACTATATTTTTACATCAACATGTATTTTGTTAATCGGCGTGAATCCAACCTTTATCTGATCTAAATTTAGTTGTAGCAAAATGTATAATTAAATGCGACAATGTTGATTTTTGTAAGGAAAACTGTCTGATAGTTTTGCATACTGAGCTGCATGAGTGTACTATCTCATATCATGCACATTACTGAATTGTAGTGCTGCTCTGGTTGCCCATTCATTCATTGTGTCAATGTTGCTTTCGTATTACCTTACCTGGCTTATGATAGCTGTGCCATATTGTGTCAATTTGGTGTAGGCTGGTGTGGTCTGGTTGCCCAAATGTTTGTTGTGTCAATATTGCTTTCCTATTATCTGACCTGACCAATGATAGCAATGCTAGTGTGTTAATTTGGTGCAGGCTGCTAAAGATAAGAAGACAAACTCTGAAAAAGCTAGGCAACCCCATTGTTTCTTTCCAATAAATCTAGGCCAGGTAAAATGGCAATAACTCTTGATTAATCTGTTCGGTTCCCCTCCTAATTTATGTTATGATGCAGTGGTCGAGACACTCTACACTATCAATAATACAAGCCTGCCAAAATCGCCATCTGAATCTGTTCAGTTTCCTCTGTCTCAAATGCAACGGAAAAAATGTATGTTTGTGAACCAATTACTGGCTAAAGCAATGATGGAAATCATGGAGGAATTAGAGGTGCACATTCTTGCGCAACAACAACTGATCAATGTTTTCAGAGACAGTGTAGCAAAGAAGGAAGAACTTGCTCACATGCTTATGGGCGTCATCCGCGCTGAGGTTGCAGATTGTGATGTTGCAGATCGTTAGATTCTGTTCATTTATTTGCACTGGCATCAATCTTTGATTGCCCAGTGGATGTAATTTCCTGTAATATATGCTAGATGTACAACGTTTTTCCCTGTATGCCATACCTTTGCTTAGCGCGCTTCGCATTCCAGCTAACTGGTCACTAGGAAGCTAAAAAAGCAGTTAAATTATTAGTTAGCACGAACAGTCGTGGGCCCTATATGAAGGAAGCAGCCCACTGCCCTTAATGGGCTTCCCTAATGGGCTCGCAGGGGCCAAAATTCTCATAGGGCTTTGATTGATCAGTTTTGGTCCTGTACATAATTGCTCATCGTAATGGGCTCAAATTATCTAATTGGGCCTACAGACATGTTCAAACTTTAGTGGGCCCATTAAGTTAATGGGCCGTTACCAGGCCGAAAGTTAATGCTTGGCCCTGTTACCTCCCGGGTCGTTAACAGGCCGACATCGAAGCGGGCAACAGGTGGCCCATTTGATTTCACGGGCCGTTAACAGGCCGAAAATAAGGTCGGGCTACATATGGCCCAACTATACTATGGGCCTTTAGCAGGCTGAAAGAGACAGCGGACTCGTACTGGACCATAAAGAGCATGGGCCGCTAAGAGGCCGAAAGTCAGGTCGTACTGTATATGGCCCAATTGTGTTGTGGGCCTTTAGCAGGCCGAAAGAGAAACCGGGCTGGTATTGGACCATGAAGAGCATGGGCCATTAAAAGGCCAAAACTCAGGTCCAACTATAAATGGCCCAACTCATTTATGGGCCGTTAACAGGCTGAAAGACACACCGGGCCAGAAATTAGCCCAACACTTAAATGGGTCGCTAAAAGGCCGAAAGACATACATCCTGAAAATTGGCCCATCCCTTGAATGGGCCATTAACAGGCCGAAACCACATCGGGCCGATATTAAGCCCAAATATATAGCGGGCTGTTAACGGGCTCGAACTGACGATGGGCTGCAATGGTGTCAAATCGTTAACGGGCCGTTGACGGGCCGAATTGGCACATCTCGTATGGGCCTTGGGCTTAAATGGACCTGACACAAGTAGGCCTTATATGGGCCGGCCTGCTAATTTTTACTGGGCTGGCCTTTTTCAACGGAATGGGCCACTGTTGGGCCTTGCCACATGCCGACGTATCATAGGCACCTCCCGTACTATGAGTGGAAGACATTTGTCCCCACGCTGAGCCGACACGTGGATCCTCCGGCGAATGAGAATTTTACACGTGAAAAATCCCCATTGGTCGGGGCTGTTAATGGGTTATCGGATCCAAACCGGAACCCGATAGCTTAATGGCGACCCGTTACGGTGGATGCCACGTGTCGGTTACCCTTGACAAAAGCAATTCTATGACACGCGATTTATCGTCATGGAAGTGGACACTTCCGTGATGATAATTTTCGTAATGTCATGGAACACTTCTACGACAGCACATGTATGACTATCTTGATTCTGTCATAAAATTGTCATGGATGTACATGCATGACAGAAAACATGACCTATTGAGACAAACACGTATCATCACGGAAGTGTATTTTTTTATAGTGATTGCTCATTACTACTGCGGCACCACAACCGGGTGCATCCCCCTACTGCTCTAAACTGTTATTTCATGCATGGCACATGGACCCGGTTGCTGGAAGTCCCACATGTCGGCGAAAGGGAGTAGAAAATTTATGAAAGGGAGCGATCCACTCTTACGACAGAGGAGTACACGACACGGCGACCCTGTGAACTGTTACTTGTACTGTACTACTATAGTTTTGTTGTTTCGCACGATCCATCCATATTAACCAGAGTAAACAGGCGAGGGTGGGATTATTTCCGCGTGGTAGGCAGGGTAGTTTGGCATAGTCGTTTTGACACAGAGAGCGAGAGAAAGATGTGAAATGCTTGAATGTGTAATGGGCCCTTTTTTGTGTGTGTGTAGTCGGACCTTTCATATCACTAGATGATACTAGCCGTACATTTCAACACAATTTTAATGTATGCAAACCATGGTTCTAAATAACGGATAGCGGGCTCGTAGCGGATTGGGGTCCGTGTAGCGGAATGCGGATAGTGGGCCATATTGCGGGCGCTATGTCCGTGTAGTGGATTTGTAAAAACACTAGATTATTGTGTATATCTCTATATCATTAACAAAAAGTAATGACATTTAATTTGAGTAGTAGTGGACGCTATTGTGTTAGCGCTATTGCGGACGCAATAGCGGATGCTATCTTTGCTATTTGAAACTATGATGCAAACTAAATAATTGAAGTAACAATATGAGATCTAAAACTAAAAACACATATGATTTATTGTGTTAGAGTATAATAGTACTGTATTGCATAGTTGTTAGATGTAACATGCGAGAACATGTAGGGATGTACTTTTGGAGGGCCTACAGAGAGAAATTGGGCATAACGTGGATTCGAATATTTGCATTCATCTTCATAGCATTTGTAACTCGTATCTAGAGTTTGTAGTGGTAGACGTGAATGCATGTTCGCTCTTACGAAACCAGTACAACAATAATGGGGTGGTGTGCGCCAATTTAGGCAGTGGGAGGTTGGCCTACTCGGCTCCATGGAGAGAGCGAGAGAAGAGATAAAAACACTGGCGGTCAGTGTATTTGAAGCAAAATGCGTAATACGGTCATCGGACCTCAGAATATGGTCATTACGGTCACTATATACGTTTTGCAGTGATTATATGGTCACTCGCTCACCATTCAGCATCAGATTGCACTCTATTGACCATTCAAATAGTCTGCCTGGTACTGTGTTGACTAGTTAAATTGTCCACGTTCATTATGGGTGCCACCTGCCAGTTGGCAGAGGAAAAAAGTAAGATAAACACAAATTTACGCAGGTGCGACAAGACTCCAACCCGTGTGCGGGAACCACCTGGTTGTGTATGTCTGTGTCAGGGCCTGATGTGTGTGCATGCACGTGTAGTTTGAGCACTTGAGCGTGAGCGTGTGTGTTGGTCGTGTGGTGTGTGCATGCATGCGTGTGCGTGTGCATGTGAGTGTTGCGTGCGTGCGTGTCTGCGTGTGAGTGTTGCGTGCGTGCGTGTCTGCGTGTGAGTGTTGCGTGCGTGCGTGTCTGCGTGTGAGTGTTGCGTGCGTGTGTGTAAAATCACCACACTAGCTTCTATGTATTACTAGCAAAAATGCCCGTGCGTTGCAACGGGAGAAAAAATGTCACGACCCTAAACCGATAAGTATTCCCTCTCATTCCACACACGATGGTCCATGTCCCCTATTTCAACACGAAGCCCAACACAGATCCTCTATTTCAATAGGAGGCTCGACGCATACCCGTATCACCATTTATCCTCCTGCCTCTAATCATGTAAATCATAATTCCTTCAGAAATCTCATGGACACCAAGCATTGGTTAATGTTGTTTATTCACCTTGCAACTATTGTTCATATCAACAAATAAAGCATAACAAATAATGGCAACTCTTTTGACAATAACGTGTTCCCAGTCATCTTTTATTTATCAAAACCAACACGCAGCTTTTTGCGATCTTTGAATATTACCCTTCGTCGCATGTGAGTAATGGAGGCATATTACCCTTTTTGCTTTGGTTCCATGCATGCATGGTCTTCAAATAGGAAAACAGACCATGATTTTCTCATGTACATCATACATGTTTGCTTCTTCATTAAAAGGCAAAAAACAGGTAGCATCTTGCCGGAATTTTTAAACTCTGCACACTCATTTTATCATCTAACACTGACTGGTGCGTCATGTTAAAAATACCAATGTTGGCACATTAAGCACTATACCATAAAATGCAGAGTATCATCAATCATGAAGTTTCAAGCTAGATGGTATTGTACTATTTATCAAATACTCCCTCCATATCAAAATATAAGACCTTATTTGACACTACGACGTCAAAAAACATCTTTTATTTTGATACAGAGCGAGTAAAATTTTGGTCAAACAGGAGAGGTATAAAAGGCAGAGCTAGGTTGGATTTACTTACCTTCATGAGCTGTCAGGTTGGATGATACGCTGCACTGACCATCCTCGGCAGCGACACCAATGCAGATGCAGTTTCATCTTCTTCACTAATGAAGACACTACACTGACAATCCTCGGCAGCGACACCAACGTAGATGCAATTTCTGCTTCTCCACTAATGAGGTCATCATCCTCATAATAGCATGTTGACTTCCAGGAAGGCCTTGTTTAGAATATTATTAGGTGCTCTGCTGATTTCTTGCATCGTATATTAATTCTTTAAAGAAAGAAACAAATATGCCCGGTGTTCTTGCCCTCCCATGCTTGAAGTTCAACCCACAAAGAAGCCACGCGACATACCCCTGAGGCCGCCAACGTCTAATCAAATTTGGTTATAGTGGTTTAAGACATTGACAGTGTGGTAACATTCACTACATACATGAACAGACAAGCTGCAACTGGTTGTCAACTATGCATCCATCAAAGCTAAGACGTGATCATACCCTATGTGAATATGCATCATGAGTCATCAGAGTGGGCAAAACTTGTACGCTAGCAGCTAGAAGATACCATTAAAACAACAGTGGGTAGTAGCATGGCAAGCATGGCTCAGTTGGTTGTAGCTTGTACAGCGAATATTTGTTTTCTCCATAATTGCATCCATTATTTGAATGTCCCCTTATCAACATTAAAGCAACTTGATTGGTTCCAATGTAATTACTTCTTATGAAGACTGAATTGCATATCAAAGTTCAAGATATATTGTATAGTGATAACTGACAGAACAAGCCACTTGCTATTAGCAGGGAACAATTGGATGGATGTGTACTGCAGATGAAACAGTCACAGTATCGCCGTGACTGCCATGTCCTCCTCGCCCTCCTCTCCCCCCTGCTTTGTTAAAAAGCAGAAGTGTTTGATTAGATAACATAAGCTTACTCCTAAATAAATTGGTAGCAAATGAGAAATCAAAACTGAAACTGGCAAACTACAGTGGTTGCTCTCCTTCGATGAAACCCACATGACGGCTCAGTCCAGCGCCCTCGGGGCCTCTAGTTGGAAGTAGGTGTGCATCTCCGGCATGCCAATGACCCTCTAGATCCCTTGAAGTAGTCCGCGTCCGTCCGGATGGGTGGCATGGAGGGGGTCGGGCGCGGGATGCGGCCGCCTGTGGTGTCCCGAAGGAATTTCTCGCGCAAGCTTCGGCTGCACAGGGCCTCCTGTCGCCTACCTCATGCACTCCGCCCGCTGCGCCTCCCACCTTGTTCTTCGCCGTGCCGCCCCGTTCCACATGCCCACCATCCTGCCCCATCTCCATCAATCCTGGCCGAGTGGTGGCCAAGCTCGACTTGTGTGCCTCCACCAGCCCCAATGGTTCCCCTTCCTCTTGATCTGAACTATGTGCTGCGGGAGATAAACTCTAGGAGGCTGTGGTGGGGCGGAGAATGGCCGGAGGCAACGGGCAGGATGGGGGAAAGAGGCGGAGAAGGGGGCATTCGTGTGGGGAGGGGAGAGGAACGGGAGATGGGCGACAGGAGAGAGACGGGCGCTGTAGGGGAAAAATGAAGCATTTTTTCATCTCAGATTGGCCCCTTAAATAAAGTATTGCGGGTTTAATACCCAAAATCACAGGGGCTTTTGTATAAAAATGCCATGACGATGTACCCGACGGAGTCCATGCTTTATTATTAGGGAAAGAAAAGAGCCGGCTCAGCATACCAATAAAAGGCCACCTTGTCCCTTGTGACCATAGTCACGACGTCGAATACCCACCATCCAATAATTTATTTTCGTTTGTTTTCATTCCTATACGCACTGACAGGTGGGCCCTGTGGTAGTGAGATAATGTGTGATGATGATGCAACAGTAGATGCGCCACATGGAGCGTTTAACTGGTCAACCAATCGTGTCTTCAGCAAATACAGAACTCTACGGTGAGCCCGTGACTGTATAATAACCACAAGACGTATATGGTGACCGTAATGAGTGGATTCCGAAGTCCAGTGAAAGTATAGTGCTTTCGCCAAAAGTAGGAGAGAGTGTCGCAAGTATCAGACTTCGACCTGCTAGCTGGAGTTTCCCTTGTCAGGCACCCATCTGGTTCAAGCCATCAGCCAATCTCCAGAGCTTAATTAATAGTAGCGTCTAACTAACCTAGTTAGTTAGATGCATACACTTGGTGTAGTAGGATCTTTATTTAGTTTGATGCATACACTTGTTTTTTTGTAGTCCTTTTGTAATGTTGGCTGATGTTTGGTTTGGAAGTGAGTCTTGATCTGGCATGCATCTTGATCTGTGGTGGTGGACTCCGTGTCGTAAATCGTGATGATTCCTTCTCTCCGTGGCGCGCTGTCTTGATCTAGCATGCAACTTCCGGAGCCCACCTTGAAGAGAATGAGGGCCCATCGGCCCATCCGAGGACTACGGGCCGACTGGATTAGTACCCCCATGTCTGGGACACCGTCACTGGTAATTCCCCCTCTTGATGTATTTTTATTTTTAAGAGAGAAAATACATTAAAACTGCATCATCATATGGAATATAACAACAGAATAACATAAATAACAGTTGGAAATTATGATGCAAAATGGACGTATCAATGTATAATTTGCTTTTGTCCGGTGCCGCAGAAATAAATATGAGTAACGGTGGAGGTCCAAGTGCCCTTTCGGAAGTCTTACTTAGTAGTTAGTGCCATCTAAGGAATTTTGGCAAGTTTTTTTTTCAAACCCGGGTTCCAAAGAAGTTCTTAGAAATGAACCAGAGGAAATTCGACAAGAACTTTTACGGTTGCGTGCAAGGTAGAACATGATAGTTGAACTAAAATATACATCAACGCACATTTTTGAGTTACCTATTATTCCTGACTTTCCAAAAATAAATTTTTCGTGGTACTCCTCATTGCCGGGGCCGCGGTGCTCGCATTCCCACTCCTGGGGTACTGTCTGGAGCACACGCTCATCCACCTCATGAGCGGCAAGGATGCCATGCTCGCGGCCGTGCTGTTGGAGCACACGCTCGTGGCCCTGAGCGGCGAGGATGCGATGTTTGCGGGCGTGCTGCCGGAGTGATAACCCACAAGCATAGGGGATAGCCACAGTTTTCGAGGGTAGAGTATTCAACCCAAATTTATTGATTTGACACAAGGGGAGCCAAAGAATATTCTCAAGTATTAGCAGCTGAGTTGTCAATTCAACCACACCTAAAAGACTTAATATCTACAGCAAAGTATTTAGTAGCAAAGTAGTGTGGAAGTAACGGTAACGGTGGCAAAAGTAATAGTAGCAGTTTTGTAGCAATTGTAACAGTGGCAACGGAAAAATAACTTAGTAAGGATCAATATGAAACGAACTCGTAGGCAATGGATCAATGATGGATAATTATGTCGGATGGCATTCATCATGCAACAGTTATAACATAGGGTGACACAGAACTAGCTCCAATTCATCAATATAATGTAGGCATGTATTCCGAATATAGTCATACGTGCTTATGGAAAAGAACTTGCATGACATCTTTTGTCCTACCCTCCCGTGGCAGCGGGGTCCTATTGGAAACTAAGGGATATTAAGGCCTCCTTTTAATAGAGAACCAGACCAAAGCATTAGCACTTAGTGAATACATGAACTCCTCAAACTATGGTCATCACCGAGAAGTGTCCCGACTATTGTCACTCCGGGGTTGCCGGATCATAACATAAAGTAGGTGACTATAACTTGCAAGATAAGATCAAGAACACAAATATATTCATGAAAACATAATAGGTTCTGTCGGTGCAACAAACCCTGGGTCTGTTGCCTAGACTGTGCACAGGCACGGGAACAAGATTGAAGCACCAGCCCAGATCAGAGTGCGAGGACCCCAGAGATTCAGAGGACTAACATGCAGATCAGAAGGACCAAGACCAAGCCAGAGAAGTAGGATATCGTCAAGAGAGAAGCCTCCCTTGCTGGACAGGCGAGCCCGGCAAGGGGTGAGGCCGCCCCCAGAAACAGACAACCAGAGAGCCCCGGCAGGGCCTGCCGGGGCTCACGGAGGCAAAACCACCTCACCAACCACTCTACCACGACCCACGTCGTCGATCAGTGCGGTGGCAAGCCGCAAGATGATTAAGTGGCAGCCATTCGCCACATGGCAACCATTTCCCACAAGAGAAACCCACAGATGACACCCGTCCTGCGACGTGTCAAGCGAGCAGGCGCGGAGCTGGCAAGATAGCCCGGCAAGCCTTGCCGGGCAACCAGCGATGTGACACTAAGTGGTGCATTTAATGCGCCCTGTCAGCCCACAGAGTTAGGTATGATAGCGTTGTTTGCTATCTTATCAGTGCATAATGACTACTTTGCCACTGTGGTAACCCCTTGATCTATAAAAGGAGGTCCATGGCAACCGTAGAAAGGGTTAGAAGATTGGATAACTCACACCCCCATATGCGCATAGTCGCTGCTGCCTGAGGCAACCCCTGCCAGGCAAGTGTACTACGCTCGCCACCACCTTTTCCACCATCAATCCACCAAAGCAGGAGTAGGGTTTTACGCCTCACCGCGGCCCGAACCTGGGTAAATTGCTTGTGTGATCTCCGCCGCGCTGCCCCACGTTGGTCTGCTCTTTGTGCAACGCGTCGCCCCCCTACCGAACCAGCAAGGGACCCCCAGGTCCCATAGGTGGCTATGGTTTCCCGCGACATCTTTGGCGCGCCAGGTAGGGGGCACGCTTGTGCGAACCTGAAGGCGTGCGCAGCGCGTCGACTTCATCACCATCTTCATCTTCGACGACGCCATCGACCATGGCACCCAAGAAGAAGCCCGGTCCTTCGGCTGAGCCATCCACCTCGAAGGCTCCGCCGCCCACGGCCTCCAACGCTGCGGGGGGTGCGGAGGCGCACGAGGACGCGGACGATGCTGGGGAAGTGGTCGGAGCAGGCGGCGCCGTCACTACTTCCCCCGCAGCCGATGCAGGAGCAGGAGGCACCGAAGGAGAGCAGCGTCAACAACACCCCGACGGCCATGCTCCCCAAGGTACGGGTGAGGGGGTCACTCCATCCGCGCCCCTCTCTCCCACCGACGAGCACAGCCACAGCAACGGTGCTCGAACCGGGGCGAACCGTCGCCCTCCGGCCACGCCCCACCATGGGTGCGGTCATAGCGCGTGCACCTCTCCCGGAACGAGCCGACCAAGCCGCTGCACCCAACAGAACCATTGGCCCTCGAGCGCCTTCGCCGCACCACATCTAGGTGGTCACCCCGCGGCAACAGCGGGGGCGCAGTACTACCACCGTCGGCACTGTCAGGAGCCGAGCGATGGAACGATCGACTTCATCATCATCCCTGCCAAGTACGGCTTCGGAGGATATGGCGTGAGCCCAGCTGCTGCTGAAGGTTTCCGCCAGCGGCTGAGCAGATGGACGGATGGCGTGCCACCATCCAAAGCCTGCTCGGTTTCGCCAAAGCTGGGGGCTCGTGGCGAGCTGACCCGCAGCGACCTCCCCAAGCGACAGCAACAGCTCATGTTGCAGACCATACAGAAGGGGCCATCCCCATGGTGCAGTCCCCGCCGCGGCAGCCAGCGCGAGCGCAACCGAATCAAGACCCCGATGACATCTCGATGGCCTCTTCTAACCCTCGAGCATGCCCAGGCCAACGTCGAGCCCCGAAGGATAGGCGGAGATGAGATGCGCGTGTCGTCGAGCAACGCTGCGACGACCTCCGCTGGACCGACGGGTACGACGGCCTCAACATCGAAGAGCCTGCGCTCGGTGCTGGTGGGTGCCTACCTTTCGAGGTTGGCTGCCCTGCCTTTACACAAGAGCTGCGGCAAGTCCGTTGGCCGTCCGTTCGCACGTTCAAGCCAGAGATACCTGAGAAGTACGACGGGAGGCTGAACCCGGCAGAGTTCCTGAGCATCTACACCATCGCTGTTCAGGCTGCCGGGGGAAGAGATGAGAAGGTGTTCGCCAACTACTTCCCTTTGGCCCTCAAGTCCAATGTGAGGTCTTGGCTGATGCACCTACCGCAGAACTCCATTTCGTCATGGGCTGACTTGTGCCACGAGTTCATTGGAACCTTCACTGGCAGTCATCAAGAACCCGGCAGGCCCAGCGACTTGCAGCTTCTCCAGCAGAAGGAAGGAGAAACCCTCCGTAAGCATTTACAGAGATTCAGCAAGGTTCATAGAAATATCCCAAATATCCATCCGGCAGTTGTAATAGCTGCCTTCCAGTCCAACGTGCGCAACCGTCGTATCCGTTCTAAGATGAACGTACGGTTGCCCAAGACTGTGAAGGAGCTTTACACCCTAGTAGATAAGTGTGCTCGGATGGAGGAGGGAAGGAAGTTGCCCGGAGAGGAAGATTGCACCAATGTTGATTCAGAGGATGAGGATGAATCAACTAGTCAGAAGAAGAGCAAGAGGCGCAATAAGAAGCGAAGAGATAAGGCAGTGATGACTGTTGAAGGATCGGGTACACCTAGTACCGGCAAGAAGGCCAAAGCTGAGGCCCCCGGCAAGGAAGCTGTCGTGTGCACTGACTGCTGGGAAGCCGCCGCTGCCGAGAAAGCCGGGAAAGGTGATGGGCCGTACTGCAAGATTTATCGGACCAAGGGCCACGATCTTCAACAGTGTTATCAGGTTGAGCAGCTTGTCAAGAAACAGAGACAGAGTATGAGAAGCGTGATAAGAAAAAAGGTCAGAATGTTGCTGGCGGTAAGGGCCGAGGTGGTGAAGTAAATTGCCCCGGCAAACCCTTTCGGAACCATGGAATGCCTGCCAGTGGTCGAGAGAAGGAAACCTGTGATGATGAGAGTGATGGAGGGGATGAAGAGGAAACCAGTGAGCAGGAGTTTCAGAAGGCCACGGACGCCCTATGCATTGACGGAGGTGCATCTCTGCACGCTTCTCACCGCCAGCTCAAACGGTGGGCACGAGAAGTCAATGCCGTGGAACCAGCGACAGAGGCCCGGAAACCGCTCAAATGGTCCCGTACGCCCATCATCTTTGACGAGGAGGACCATCCTAGCCGTACCACTGCGGTAGGGTGTTTGCTGTTGTTGGTCTCTCTGACAATTCGCAACCTCAGGGTCACAAAGATGCTGGTGGACGGCGGGGCTGGGTTGAATCTCATTTCCCTGGCTGTTATCAGCAAGCTTCAGATAGGAGAGGAAGAGCTAGAGGTTACCGGCACGTTTCAAGGAGTTAATCCTGGCAGGAGCCGTCCTAAGGGGAAGATCACGTTGCCGGTAACGTTTGGGGGAGAGCTTAACTACCGGACTGGGAGGATTGTGTTTGATGTGGTTGATCTC
Source organism: Thinopyrum elongatum (assembly GCA_011799875.1). Taxonomy (NCBI): domain Eukaryota; kingdom Viridiplantae; phylum Streptophyta; class Magnoliopsida; order Poales; family Poaceae; genus Thinopyrum; species Thinopyrum elongatum. Next base: position 46,195,771 of record CM022300.1, read on the forward strand.
CCCCTGCCGTACAATGGCTGATTAGGGTGGCAGGCAATGAGAAGCCTAGGCGGGCGGGCTGGAGGAGTACGACGATGTCGTCCGCGAGCTTCTTGACGACGGTGAACTTGTTGATGGTGGCAACAATCATCTTGTCCAACTGAGAGTCGTAGCTGGCGTCGACGATGGCCATGAACCAACCGGTCGCCAACACCCTCTAGAGACGATCGTCGATGCAATGCCGCAAGCCGGCGTCATGGACCATCTGGCACAGCCACTGGACGCTCGCGCGCATCGCCGCCATGAGCCTGGAGTGAGTACTATTGCGCTTAGTGTAGGTGCATAGGTGCGTATGATCTGGTAGATGCATTCGAGTGGCTGATGCCTACTATGCAACTTTATTCTTGTAGACTCGTGTTGGGCCTCCAAGCGTAGAGTTTTGTAGGACAGTAGCAATTTTCCCTCAAGTGGATGACCTAAGGTTTATCAATCCGTGGGAGGTGTAGGATGAAGATGGTCTCTCTCAAGCAACCCTCCAACCAAATAACAAAGAGTCTCTTGTGTCCCCAACACACCAAATACAATGGTAATTTGTATAGGTGCACTAGTTCGGTGAAGAGATGGTGATACAAGTGTAGTAATGATGGTAGATATCGAGTTTTGTAATAGGAACAATAAAAAACAGCAAGGTAGCAATTGATAAAACGGAGTACAAACGGTATTGCAATGCTTGAAAATGAGGCCTAGGGTCCGTACTTTTGCTAGTGCAATCTCTCAACAATGCTAATCTAATTGGATCATATAACCATCCCTCAAAGTGCGATGAAGAATCACTCCAAAGTTCCTATCTAGCAGAGAACATAAGAAGAACTTGTTTGTAGGGTACGAAACCACCTCAAAGCTATTCTTTCCGATCGATCTATCCAAGAGTTTGTACTAACATAACACCAAATAATTTCAGATTCATAATACTCAATCCAACACAAAGAACCTCAAAGAGTGCCCCAAGATTTCTACCTGAGAAACAAAGACAAGAACATGCATCAACCCCTATGCGTAGATTACCCCAATGTCACCTCGGGAATCCGTGAGTTGAGTGCCAAAACATATCTCAAGTGAATCAATATAATACCCCATTGTCACACCACGGGTATTCATATGCAAGACATATATCAAGTGCTCTCAAATCCATAAAAGTATTCAATCAGATAAAACAAAATCTCAAAGGGAAAACTCAATTCATCACAACAAGATAGAGAGGGAGAAACACCTTATGATCCAACTATATTAACAAAGCCCGTGATACATCAAGATCGTGCCATCCCAAGAACACGAGAGAGAGAGAGAGAGATTAAACACATAGCTACTGGTACAAACCCTCAGCCCCGAGGGTGGACTACTCCCTCCTCATAATGGTTGCCACCGGGATGATGAAGATGGCCACCGATTTTGATTTCCCCCTTCGGCGGAGTGCCGGAACGGGGTCTAGATTGGTTTCTCGTGGCTACAGAGACTTGCGGCGGCGGAACTTCTAATCTAGGGTTCTCCCGAGGGTTTTTGGAATATTTGGTAATTTATAGGGCGAAGAGGCGGTGCAGGAGGCCACCGAGGTGGGCACAACCCACCTGGGCGCGCCTGGCCCTGGTGGGTTGTGCTCCCCTCGGAGCTCCCCTCTAGTACTTCTTTGGCCCACCGGGTGTCTTCTAGTCCAGAAAAATCTCCAAAAAGTTTCGCTGCATTTGGACTCCGTTCGGTATTGATTTTCTGCCATGTAAAAAACAAGCAAAAAACAGCAACTGGCACTGGGCACTATGTCAATAGGTTAGTCCCAAAAAATGATATAAAGTTGCTATAAAATGATTGTAAAACATCCAAGAATGATAATATAACAGCATGGAACAAGCAAAAATTATAGATACATTGGAGACGTATCAGCATCCCCAAGCTTAATTCCTGCTCGTCCTCGAGTAGGTAAATGATAAAAATAGAATTTTTGATGTGGAATGCTGCCTAACATGTTCATCACATATTCTTTTCTTTGTAGCATGGACATTTGGACTTCTATATGATTCAAAGCAATAGTCTAGTTTTGACATGAAGATTTCAATACTCAAGCATATCAACAAGCAACCATGTCTTTCAAAATATCAACACTAAAGCAAGTTATCCCTAGCTCATTATGCTCAATCATTGATCCATTCATGAAACACACTCGCATATTAGCTACATCCAATGCTCAAGTACGATCGTAGTGCCCCTTAGTTGGTGCTTATAAGAGGATGGAGACTCAAATGAAAATTAAAATTGCATAAAGTAAATAGAAAGACCCTTCGCAGAGGGAAGTAGGGATTTGTAGAGGTGCCAGAGCTCGAAGCTTAAATTGAGAGATAAAAACATTTTGAGAGGCATACTTTTCCCATCAACGAAAACGATCGAGTAATTCCCAACACTTTCCATGCTAGATATATCATAGGCGGTTCCCAAATAGAAAATAAAGTTTATTTCTTTTTCCACCATTCTTTCACAATCCATGGCTAGCCGTATCCACGGGTGCCCTCTATACCAACACTTTCCAAGGAATTTATTATTTGACAACATAAAGTAAATTCTTTTTTCATTTCGGGACTGGGCATCCCTAATACCTTTGCCGTACTCTCGTGCAATGACAAGTGAATAAACACTCATCTTGAGAATAACACATCTAGCATGGAAAATATTGGTCACCCCCTGCCGCTTCATGAGCGATACGAGCACACAAAAAGGAAATTATTTTTAAATTTTAGAGATGGCACATACAACTTTGCTTAGAACGGCACGGGAATACCGCATATAGGTAGGTATGGTGGACTCACGTGGCAAAACTGGGTTTAAGGATTTTGGATGCACAAGTAGTATCTCTACTTAGTACAAGTGAAGGCTAGCAAAAAGATTGAGAAGCAACCAACCAAGAAATGAAAAATCACATAAGCGAGCATTAAGCATAACTAACACCGAATAATGCACCACAAGTAGGATGTATATTCATTGCATAACTATTGACTTTCGTGCATGCATAGAGAATCACAAACCTTAACATCAATATTCTTACTAAAGCATAATTACTCATCAACATGACTCACATATCACTATCATCATATCTCAAAACTATTACAAAGAATCAAGTTTATTTTGTCCAATGATCTGCATGAAAGTTTTTATTATATCCCTCTTGAATATCTATCACTTTGGGACTAGTTTCATATGTTGCAATTGCTTTTGACAAGCTCAAATAAATTTAAGTGAAGAACATGAGCATAAAATTTTTCATCTCTCAAAATAATCTAAGTGAAGCATGAGAGTGAATGACAAACTACTCCAAAAAGATATAAGTGAAGATCAAATGAGTAGTTAAGTAAAGGGGTAGCTAATTGACGACTCTCTCTTATTTAAAAAACTTTCAGATCTAAGTATTTTATTAAAACAGCAAGCAAAACAAAATAAAATGAAATTCTAAGAATAACACACATTATGTGAAGAAGCAAAAACTTAGGCTCAACTGATACTAACCGATAATTGTTGAAGAAGAAAGGTGGGATGCCTACCGGGGCATCCCCAAGCTTAGATGCTTGAGACTTCTTGGAATATTAACTTGGGATGCCTTGGGCATCTCCATGCTTGAGCTTTTGTGTCTCCTTAATTCCTCTCATATCACGGTTTACCTAATACTGAAAACTTCATCCACACAAAACTCAATAAGAACTCGTGAGATAAGTTAGTATAAATCAATATAAAACCTTATCATTCTCTACTGTAGCAAATCACTAAAATTATAATTTAACATTGCATACTAAATGCCTCTGCATATTTAATACTCCTATCCTCAAATAGAATCATTAAACTAGCAAACATATGCAAACAATGCAATCATAACAGCAATCTGTCTAAACAGAATAGTCTGTAAAGGATGAGGAAGGATCCGGACTTATTCAACTTAAAAAATTCTGAAAAATTACCACACTGTAGAAAATTTATCATAGCTTATTATGAAAAATGTTTCACCATTTTATCACATTCTGAATTTTCTAGAGAATTTTTGCAACAGCGATAAACTTTCTGTTTTGAAACAGCAACTCATATACTTGCAAAATAAGCATGGCAAAGGCTATACTTGACATTTTTATTGAAGTAAAAGATGCAAAACATTATTATAGATAGCATCAATCAAATCAAAACAAAATAAAATGACACTCCAAGCAAAACTCATATCATGTGAGAAATGAAAATATAGCCCCCAAGTAAGATTACCGATAATGTTGGAGACGAAAGAGGGGATGCCTTCCGGGGCATCCCCAAGCTTAGTTGCTTGGATCTTCCTTGAATATTACCTTGGGGGTGCCTTGGGAATCCCCAATCTTAGGGTCTTGTCACTCCTCTCCTCATATTGATATCTCATCCAAAACTTGAAAACTTCAATCACACAAAACTTAACAGAACTTCGTGAGATAGGTTAGTATGATAAAGACAAATCATTCACTTTGGTACTGTCAAAGACAAGATTCATAATTGTTCTCACACAATACCTACTGCACCTTATCATTTCCACAATTTATATTGAACAATATAAGCCATAGAAACTAGATAACAAGCAAACTATGCATTGAAAATAGAATCTGACAAAACCAGAATAGTCTGTAGTAATCTATACTCCAACCATACTTCTGTTACTCCAAAAATTCTGAAACATTAGGAAAACGTAGGGAATTTGTATATCTATCACCTGTGAAAAATTCAGATCAAAAGTGCATTCAAGTGAATTTTTAAAATTCCTAGACTGAGCGCAAAAGTTTCTGTTTTTGCTCAGATTCAAGTCAACTATCATCCATACTATCCCAAAGGCTTTAATTGGCAATTTATTGAAACAAAAGCTATAAAACATGATTACTACAGTAGCCTAATCATGTGAACACACAAAAACAGTAGGTAAAAGTCTTGGGTTGTCTCCCAACAAGCGCTTTTCTTTAATGCCTTTTAGCTAGGCGTGATGATTTCAATGATGCTTGCATAAAAGATAAGAATTGAAACACAAAGAGAGCATCATGAAGCATATGACTAGCACATTTAAGCCTAACCCACTTCCTATGCATAGGTATTTTGTGAGCAAATAATTTATGGGAGCAAGAATCAACTAGCATAGGAAGGCAAAACAAGTGCAACTTCAAAAACTTTCAACATAAAGAGAGGAAACTTGATATTAGTGAGAAGCCTACAAGCATATGTTCCTCTCTCATAGTAATTTTCAGTAGCATCATGAATGAATTCAAAAATATAACTATCACATAAAGCATTCTTTTCATGATCCACAAGCATAGAAATTTTATTACTCTCCACATAAGCAAATTTATTCTCATGAATAGTAGTGGAAGCAAACTCAACAAAATAACTATCATGGATTGAAAATTAAAATCATGATGACAAGTTTCATGATTATCATTATTCTTTATAGCATACATGTCATCACCATAATCATCATAGATAGCAACTTTGTTCTCATAATAATCAATTGAAACCTCTTCCGAAATAGTGGATTCATCATTAAATAAAGTCATGACCTCTCCAAATCCACTTTCATCAATATAATCCTCATAAATAGGAGGCATGCAATCATCATAATAAATTTTCTCATCAAAACTTGGGGGTCTAAAAATATCATCTTCATCAAATATAACATCCCCAAGCTTATGGCTTTGCATATCGTTAGCACCATGGATATTCAAAGAGTTCATACCAACAACATTGCAATCATGATCATCATTCAAAGATTTTTTGTCAAACATTTTATAGAATTCTTCTTCTATCAATTGAGCACAATTTTCCGATCCATCATTTTCAAGAAAGACATTATAAAGATGAACAACATGAGACCACCTCAATTCCATTTTTTTTGTAGTTTTCTTTTATAAACCAAACTAGTGTTAAAACAAGAAACTAAAAGATTCAATTGCAAGATATAAAGATATACCTTCAAGCACTCACCTCCCCGGCAACGGCGCCAGAAAAGAGCTTGATGTCTACTACGCAACTTTATTCTTGTAGATTCATGTTGGGCCTCCAAGCACAGAGTTTTGTAGGACAGTAGCAATTTTCCCTCAAGTGGATGACCTAAGGTTTATTAATCCATGGGAGGTGTAGGATGAAGATGGTCTCTCTCAAGCAACCCTGCAACAAAATAACAAAGAGTCTCTTGTGTCCCCAACACACCAAATACAATGGTAATTTGTATAGGTGCACTAGTTCAGCAAAGAGATGGTGATACAAGTGTAGTAATGATGGTAGATATCGAGTTTCGTAATAGGAATAATAAAAAACAGCAAGGTAGCAATTGATAAAACAGAGCACAAACGGTATTGCAATGCTTGAAAATGAGGCCTAGGGTCCGTACTTTCGCTGGTGCAATCTCTCAACAATGCTAATCTAATTGGATCATATAACCATCCCTCAAAGTGCGATGAAGAATCACTCCAAAGTTCCTATCTAGTGGAGAACATAAGAAGAAATTGTTTGTAGGGTACGAAACCACCTCAAAGCTATTCTTTCCGATCGATCTATCCAAGAGTTCATACTAAAATAACACCAAATAATTTCAGATTCATAATACTCAATCCAACACAAAGAACCTCAAAGAGTGCCCCAAGATTTCTACCGGAGAAACAAAGACAAGAACGTGCATCAACCCCTATGCGTAGATTACCCCAATGTCACCTCGGGAATCCGTGAGTTGAGTGCCAAAACATATCTCAAGTGAATCAATATAATACCCCATTGTCACCATGGGTATTCATATGCAAGACATATACTAAGTGCTCTCAAATCCATAAAAGTATTCAATCAGATAAAACAAAATCTCAAAGGGAAAACTCAATTCATCACAACAAGATAGAGAGGGAGAAACACCTTATGATCCAACTATATTAACAAAGCCCGTGATACATCAAGATCGTGCCATCCCAAGAACACGAGAGAGAGAGAGAGATTAAACACATAGCTACTGGTACAAACCCTCAGCCCCGAGGGTGGACTACTCCCTTCTCATCATGGTGACCGCCAGGATGATGAAGATGGCCACCAGTGATGATTTCCCCCTTTGGCGGAGTGCCAGAATTGGGTCTAGATTGGTTTCTCATGGCTAGAGAGGCTTGCGGTGGCGGAACTTCTGACCTAGGGTTCTCCCGAGGGTTTTTGGAATATTTGGCAATTTATAGGGCGAAGAGGCGGTGCGGGAGGCCACCGAGGTGGGCACAACGCACCTGGGCGCGCCTGGACCCCCAGGCGCGCCCTGGTGGGTTGTGCTCCCCTCAGAGCTCCCCTCTGGTACTTCTTTCGCCCACTGGGTGTCTTCTGGTCTAGAAAAAATCTCCAAAAAGTTTCGCTGCGTTTGGACTCCGTTTGGTATTGATTTTTTGTGATATAAAAAACAAGAAAAAAATAGCCACTGGCACTGGGCACTATGTCAATAGGTTAGTCCCAAAAAATGATATAAAGTTGCTATAAAATGATTGTAAAACATGCAAGAATGATAATATAACAGCATGGAACAGGAAAAAATTATAGATACATTGGAGACGTATCAGTGGCGGGGCGCCTTTATATGAGTGGAGACTTCGTTGCATTCACATCGTGGTGCCACCTTTTTCGCTTCTCTCATTACTTCCCTCAGAGTGCTAATTGAAGGAGGATGCATCATTGGCCATTTAATGTTTCGGGAATCGCTACCCTCTCCCTCGTCTGCATTAAAACTGTATTGGGAACTATCCTAGTTTACTATTTTACCGTCCATTTCTCAAAAATAAAATAAAATTTACCATCCTGGTTTACTACCTTTTTAGGGGTAAAGCTAAGTTTTATATTGATCAAATGCCACAGAGTGTGGGATACATCTCGGATCATGGGGTTGAACAAGCCACACGTGGCGCCCCTGACCTAAAATGCGAAAACTGTAAAGTACAGAGGTGCGTCGTGTCAGCCACCAACTTGTCGTGCAATCAACGGGTGTACATAGCTTAGTACACCGTCACATCAAATCCATTTGAGTTAATTGCATGTATGGTTGTAAACAAAAGTTAATTGCATGTACATTACATGAACTTGCACAGCGGGTACAAATATCTACATGAAGTAAAAAATGAAACAAACCAATCCTTAAACTTGTATTCTAGGTACTCTCTGTTAAATCCGCCTATGTAGCATGGTGCCCGCTATCATTTTACGTACATGTGGGTTCCACTGTCTGCTGGGTGGAGAAAGAAGTGTAAAAATATATATAAAAAACTAAAATGTCTGACAGGATTCGAACTCAGGACAATGAGTTGCGAGCATTGAGCTCTAACCAGTCCACCAGATGTTCTCTCTAGAACAAGAAAGAGATATCTATCCTTTTCTATAGTAACTGTGATAATTGGTTTGAACGTGTTTTTTTACATCTGCCCTAAAGGATTTTTTTGTTGCGAGAAACTTCCAATCTATTCATCTTCAATCATGGCAATACAACAACACCAAAAATAATAAAAATTACTTCCAGATTCGTAGACCACCTAGCGACGACTAAAAGCACTGAAGCGAGCCAAAGGCGCGCCGCCGTCATCGCCCCTCCCTCGCTTGAGCAGGGCACAACTTGTTGTAGTAGACAGTCGGGAAGTCATCGTGCTAAGGCCCCATAGGACCAATGCACCAGAATAGCAACCACCGCCGATGAAGAGAAGCTTTGATCAGAAGGATCCAACCCGAAGACTGGATTTGGGCAGATCCACAAAAGACAACCACCGACCGACACACCTCCACATGCCCTCCAATGATGCTAGATGCACCACCCGGATGGGGGCTAGGCGGGGAGAACTTATTCCATCTTCAAGAAGCCACCGTCGTCTCATCTTCTTGAGCAGGACACAAACCCTAACAAAACTTGAAGAAGCACAAAAAAATGGAGCCCTCCCAATGGCAAGGCTAGGGATCCACCGCGCAACCTTTGCCCTAAGGGCACATGAGACGTGGTAGATCGGTGATGCCGCCGACGGGAGGCAGAAACCCTAGCCGCCTTTACTTGGAAGAGAGATGAAGGGTGCCCCAAAGGATATTGAATTCATTGTAACAAAGAATAGACTTGCCCAGTTAATTAACAAAAAATATATTTGAAATTAACACATCAATGCATTTGTGTTTTAAATAAATAACCAATGGCACAAAATTATATATTTACACGACAAATACATAGGTTGAGCGTTTGCTCCCTTTTTTTATGAACGCGACTCAGTTACACATGTACGATTGGGCGTGCCCGTGTGATCGTAACAAGTTATCGGTGCATCATCCGAGTAATTTTTTTTCTATGGTCGACTTGATACGAGATATTGCTGATGTGTGCTCCATATACATAGTCGCGCACCACCGGCTTCCCGCTAGCACTGTCCAAAAATAGTTGAAATTGGAGACGAACGATCCCGCGGGCAGCAAATCTCCCGCCTCCTAAATTTTTGCGACCTAGTCTGGAGCATGTGAAATTCCCCTTTTGTCCTTGGTACACGGAGAACAACATGGCCCTCATTTAGATAATGGGTCCGGGTTTGTTTGGTAACTTTTGGTTCCCCCCACCACACGGCACCCCCATTTCCTCTCCTCTCCCACAAAAACCACTACTCCATAGGACCAGAGCACCTTACATCACGCCGTCCGTACCTCACCGGCGATTCTACCCCTTCCCCCTCTTGAAACCCTAGAATGGTCATCCACCGGCGTACCAGAGCCTATTCACTGTCGGCGTCGTCCACCTCACCGGATCTGCTTCTGCGGCCGCATCTACCCCTCCTACCTCCCCTAGAAATTGTAGACTGCTCATCCACCACTCTGCCACAGCCCATTCAGTGTCGGCCTTGTCCACCACGCCGGATCTGCTTCGCCGGTGCTCTCGTCAACTGCAGCGCATCTGCAGTGGCTCGTTCCTACACCGCACCAGAGCCGCTTGATTGACACCATTGTCCACACACCCGGAGCCGCCTCACCAACCCCTTCGTCGATGGCCTCAGATCCACTTCGTCGACACCATCATTCTCCCTACAGGAGCAGCTTCTCGACACTGAAGTCCACGGCCTTAGATCCACTTCGTCGACACCCTGGTCCATCCTACCAGAGATGCTTCCTGATGCCCTCGTCCATAGCCGCAGATCCACATCGTTAGCACCATCCTCAACCATACCGAAGCAGGTTCACTGACACACTCTTCCACAACCTATGATACGCTTCGTTCACAGTGTCGTCCACACTACCGGAGCCGCTTCACAAACACTCTTATCCATGGTCCTAGATCTCCTTCCCGGACTCCGACAGGCACCGCATCGGCATCACCTTTGATGTTTCTAACTTGATTCCCACTGTCTGCCACAATGCCAAGCAGCCATCATGACCTAGGTACTTCTCACCTTTAAACCCATCCAGCATCACCTACTGTCCTTCAAATATACTAATAGGTCGATGTTACATGTTATGGAGCCGGCAAGAGCTACAAAGATGATGTTTCTTCTGGATCTAACACCTTGGCCAACCAAAATGTTGGACTGAAGCATTGGTATGATCTTGTAAGTGATTCTCTCTTGTATTGTTGTGACTGCCAGCCCGCTTTGCTAGTTTTTTCGACTAGTAACCCCTCTATGTAGCCAATGATTACCACTACTGGCTGCTAAATTAGAGATATAGACGTCATACACTAAATAAAGTCGTATGTTGCATGAAGGAGTGCCAGTGCACTAAATTAGGCTCCCTAAGTGTGCCTGCAAGTCCAGTACACAGATTCTTGGTTAGTTTATGCGAGACACACAATCATTAATTGGTGGTTTTATTACGTGCAAGTGATATGCAATTTATTATCATGTATTAATATCTTAAACTAGCTGTGTCACCTTGTAGATGGGGTGCAGCAATGAAAAAGTTGAAGATTTCTTAGTACAAGATGAATGCGGCATATTCATGGAACATCACATAATAAGGAGGGGCAGTGGTGTGCCTACGCGGCATGCTATGGTAAGTCACTCCATTTCAATCATCGTGACATGTTATTTGTTTGGCATTGTTGTTGGCCAGGGTTCTTAGGGCCAGTTCTTTTGAGTTATCCTATGAAAATAAGCTCCTGTGAATCTAAGCTCCCGATAATAAGCCAACCAGTTCTTTTCTTTGCCTGTTTTCTTAGCCTATCTCTGGTTTAGTTAGTGAAAACTCTATAGTGCATAATATACTATCATTTTGCTGCCCATATGAAAATAAATTTGACTTACAAACAATACAATTTGAACCCATCACAGTAATTAATATGATAGGAAAATAGACCATCATTATTTGGTCAAAATGCAAAATACAAAGATACCATCTACTTGGCACAATCTGCTTTGGTCAATGTCTTCCAAACAGAGGATAATTGCCTAAATTTAAATGAAGAACCATTTTTTTATAAAAAAACCTTGGTGAAAGTGACTGGTTTTCATCATATAGCAGCAACACCTGAAACCATCATATAGCAGCAGCTCATAGCAATTCATCATATAGCGGTAGTAGCAGAAGCAGCAGCTCATAGCAATTCATCATATAGCAGTAGTAGCAGCTCGTAGCAATTCATCATATAGCAGATAGGAATGAAAATTTGGCAAAAAAATCAGAGGAGATCCTCACCTTGTTGGATGAGATCAACCCGCAACAACACCTCATGGCCACGAACTGGGAGGAGGGGAGGGGGACGAAGGGCCTTCTACCGTAGTGTGGCATTGGCCGGAGTTGGGCGGTGACCAGTGGAGTGGACCATTGGCCGGACCATAGTGGAGCAGCTGCTAGAGACCAGGTGAGGGCGGGGCGGCGCCAGAGGAGCAGCAGCCTAAGAGATGGGGCTCTACCGCCGTCCATGTAGCCTCGCTCGAGAGAGCATCATCGAGGAGCAGGGCAGATTGGACTGGCGGTGGTGAATCGCTGGACGTACCCTAGCGCTGCAAGCAGAGGGAAAGGGGAGAGGAAATGTGAGCAGGTTTGTGTGTTTGTTTTTGCATGTGGGTCGGGTGTGGCACGGGACTGAGCAATGGCATTTTCAATGTAATATGGGCAAACAACAGTCATTTCGCAGCCCCCCCACCCAAAGCTTTTTCTCATTATGGGAATAGGTGGTGGAAATAAAGTTAAGCCCAAGCGCATAACTCAAAAACTAGTTCTCTAGAGTTTTATGGCTTATTTTGACAATAAGCTCTCAAAAGATGTAAACGAACTGACCATTAACCTGTAATTCACTTGTGAGTGCAATGATGAATCACTCCTTCCTGCTATATTGTAGGTTTAGGTGACATATATTTCATAACCTAATGCACGTGCATTTCATTATTGAAACTGAAATATGCAATGTTTATGCTTGTTCATATGTTGCACATATGTTTACATGCTTCCTAATTCTGTTCAGTCAAGTGATGGTCTTTAGGCCTCATTATATGCTTTTTTCTTCTTGTTATGTAATTCGATGTTGTGCAAGATTTTCTCACACACGTATCAATTGCTTGTTTGTATCAGTTAGCCATACTACAACAGTTTGCTTTAATTACTTGATGTTCATGACCTAACCGAGCTTGTCAATGATTTAAACCCTAATGGCTACTGTAGTGGGGCACTGGTATAGCGAGGTGCTATACAAACGGTTTTTAACCCCTTTCCGCGACGGCATTTTGAACCGTCGCAAAGTGAGTGTGTGAGATAAGGGGGTCCTTCCCACACAACCCAGAAACCATCGGGGATAGGGAGCCTTGATGCATACAGTTGTCCCTATAAAATTGTTTCTGATATCTCGAATATCCCAAATGCTCCATCCTTTCTACTCGTGTGTGCTGGCATTACCATTGCAGTCGGAGTTCTGTGGTTTTACCTAAAACCAGGCATAGTCTAGGCACATTCCAGGCATGTACCAAACTAGCTCTACGTTTACGATGCCCGGCACATCACAAACAGTTCATGATTGTAAACCGTGTACGATAGGTCGACAATCACACACATTTAGTTTTCCCGCACTGTTTGTGATATTGTCTGACATCACACATGCTTTGCAAACGGCAACTGTGTGCATGGTTACACATGTTTCCTCTCTGTGAACCATGTCGGATTATGATGTATATCACACACGCTGTGCTTTATAGACCGTGTGCGCCGTAATGACCTGCAGAGCGTAATTTCACCCTAATTTAATTGCTGCTATTTAAAATTGTACCTAATTTGAATTTGAAAGCAGGCTATAGGCTTATAGCTTTATTCATATCCATCAGGTTCAAACAACCAATTCGATTCACAGGTACATATGTTCAAGAATTACATAAGCACCAAATAAAGAATGATAAACTAGGGTTGTATACTTGTACTATTACAGATGATAGAGAAAGAGGCGATAGACATTCTGGTTGCTGAACAAGGTGAAGCGGAATGGCCCTATTGTGCTCTCCTCGATGCAGAAGGCACGCACGACTCTAGTCCAACCCCTTGTGATGGCCGGCTGCCAATCATGTATTTTGAGAGGTAATCTTGAGTAAATTGCTCCAGGATAAACTGCAAAGCAAAAAGATTCAGACACTGTCATCTAACACAACTCATTGCGGGCAGTAAAAAGAAGGCTATAGAGTTCTTACTTAACATCCTGCAGTTCACTGTTGTCTTGCATAAAGTGTTAACAAATAGTTCGATTGACATCTTTTGACCCATTTTAATAACAATCCTTATCTGTTTCCTCACTTGATGCTGGTTCATGAATATCTCATTGCCCCATACACAGAAAGGGTCGAAGTGTGGATCTTTGGGAATGACATATGTACCTAAAAGCACCAAGTTAATATTAGAAGCTAAACAACAATTGCAAAATGATGTAGTACAACACTCCTCCATCCCATTATATAATATCTTATTACATGTATATCTTGACATCATCAGAACATTAAGGTAACACTCTTCCTTGTCGCTATGTAGCATGGGATTGCATATTTAGTCATTCAGTACAATGCATGTTGCTATGTAGCCTCAGATATATTAAATATGGCCCTAGTTAACCTACCGATAAATGGGTTACAAATATATTCAGTGAAATGTTCGATTCGATGATTAATCCCTTATCAGCCCCAGGTTATTTGGTACCAGCTACCGATATCCTGAACAGTGAGTATATATAAGCAATGCGATGAAACTAACCTCGATGGAAAACAGCAGATGTTCTCAATATTGTCCTGTATGAGTACATATAAAGGCATGTTAAGCACAACAGGCTAAACATCAACCAAATATATCCATGGTAGACAACATAATCTACAAATGATAGCTTCAGTGTGCAGGTTTAAGCACACTAGTTAAGCAAAACAAGAAGTAGAAAGGTGTGTTAACTGCAATAGGCATAACATTTAAAAACAAGCAAATATAGTCATTCAAACTGGTATTGTGCAGGTCTAAAGTACACTAGTTATTGTTAAAAAAATGAAAAGGCATGTTAACTGCAACATCCTTAACAGCAACCAAATATCATAATTCATAGTGGTATTGTCAAAACTGTTATTGATGAAATTGAACAGCATGGCAAATAGTTGCACATATAGAGCATCACATTGTGAAGAACTGAAATAAACAAGGCACAAGGCCATCTCTAGCCGATCCCCTAAAAGTTAACGGATTAAAACCCTTAGTGGAGTATATATATACTCCAGCAATTTTTGGACGTTTCTAGTCGATCCCCTAAACTTAATGTTGTAAACTTCAAATTGATCAAGTTCAAAGCAGGTTCAACCAAAAGTAGCATGCATTCAAACATAAATATAGATAGTTTTTCATAACCGAACATAAAACATAAATTTAAACTAAACTAAACTACTTTCGGTCAAAGTGAAGGTCGAGCCAATCCTTCCTCGTCAGGTACGGTGTGCTGCGAGCCGGGTCCGGGCCGGTGCTATCATCGGGGTCGTTGGGGAAGACACTCCTCCACTCGTCGATGTCGATCCCCTCGTCCTCGCCGCCCACATCGACGCCCTCTGCACCGCCGTCCTCGCTGTCTTCGACCTCATCATCGGAGGAGAGCACGATAACCTCACCGCCCTTCGCACTGGCAAAGATCATCCGCTCCACCTCCACGAGCTCTGGGTGCTGCCGGCGGAGCTCTTGCATGTAGGCCTCATCGGCGGCCTCGGCCTCGAGGCGCTCCCACGCCTCGTGGTCCTCCCACGCCATAGCCGAGCTAACCACCCCTGGCTCCGGTGGGACGAGGTCGACCGGACATGTGCCGAAGGGGAAATTGAGCCTAGCCGCCGCGCCATGGTAGCGGACCTGCCAGCGGTCATACTCCATGGCCGCGAGCTCGGCCGTGTGGAAGCTACCAAGCCACCGACGGGTTGTGGTCTCCCGATCCGTAATCTTGGCGACCCACATCCCCCACGGCCACTGCCGCACCTCGAGGTAGGACCTCATCGGCGGCCAGGGCCGAGGGAGGATGGGGAAGTCCTCGAACTGGCGTAGGGGCGCGGCGACGGGCAACGGCGGATCGATAAAGAGCCCGCGGAGGACGATGGGGACACCTCGGCGGCCACCTCGCCGGCGTCGGGCGAAGAGGCCGTGATAAACCTCTTTTGGGCCATTGGCTCCTCGAGCTCCCAGGCACACAGGCAGAGGTTGAGGATGGAGGTGGCGGCGGTAATGGTGGCGACCTACCAATGGTTTTGAGCGAGGGAGGGGTGGTGTGTGTCTGTGTGAGCGGAGGTTTTGGGGTGTGTGTGATGTGTGTGTGGGGGGGGGGCAAGGTGGTGTTTGAGGAAATACCACGGCAACTGAAAATTTTACTAGGCGGGAGTAAAATGCCGGGCTACTGAAAATTTGGATGAAGGGCGAGCAGATATTTTTGACATTGCGAGGGATGTAGAGGCGGGAGTAACAAGGCGGGGCTACTGAAAATTTGAATCAAGGGCGAGCAAATATTGTTTAGATTGCGATGGATGCAGAGGCGAGAGTAAAATGTCGGGGCTAGTGAAAATTTGAATCAAGGGATTGAAGCAGAGCGGGAGTAACAGACATCGCACACGGTATGCACATACTAATCGTGTGCTATCAAACATAAAAACCTTCCACGCGGTAGATATTTTTGAGATTACGAGGCAGTAGATATTTTTGAGAGAGGGAGGCAAGCCTCGTGGAGCCCAATCTTCTGTGCTGATGTGAGTGACTGCAGAGGCACGAGCATGGCACACGGGTAGCCTGACCGAACCGTGTCTGTTGCGTCCCCAATCGCAGACAGTTTCTGCATCCAACTCGTGTGCTGTTTATAAATTTGGCAAAAAGAATAACACGGGAAAGGGTTGATACGTCTCCAACGTATCTATAATTTTTTATTGTTCCATGCTGTTATATTATCATTCTTGGATGTTTTACAATCATTTTATAGTAACTTTATATCTTTTTTTGGGACTAACCTATTGACATAGTGCCCAGTGCCAATTGTTGTTTTATGCTTGTTTTTTACTTCGCAGAAAATCAATACCAAACGGAGTCCAAACACAGCAAAACTTTTTGGAGATTTTTTCTGGACCAGAAGACACCTGTTGGGCCAAAGAAGTACCAGAGGGGGACTCCGAGGGGAGCACAACCCACCAGGACACGCCTTGGGGCCCAGGCGCGCCCAGGTGGGTTGTGCCCACCTCGGCTGCCTCCCGCACCACCTATTTCCTCTATAAATACCCCAATATTCCAAAAACCCTAGGGGATTCGACAAAAAACAATTCCAGCCGCCGCAATTCCAGAAACCACATATCCAATCTAGACACCATCACAGAGGGGTTCATCATCCTCATTGGTGCCTCCCCGATGATGCGTGAGTAGTTCATTGTAGACCTATGGGTCCATAGTTAGTAGCTAGATGGCTTCCTCTCTCTCTCTCTCTCTCTCTCTCTCTCTCTCTTTTAATTCTCAATACAATGGTCTCTTGGAGATCTATTTGATGTAACTCTTTTTTGCGGTGTGTTTGTTGGGATCTGATGAACTTTGAGTTTATGATCAGATCTATGTTGATTATTTTGATCTCTTATATGCATGATTACTTATAGCCTCGTATTTCTTCTTCGAATCTTTGGTTTATTTAGGCCGACTAGATCGATTTTTCTTGCCATGGGAAGAGGTGCTTTGTGATGGGTTCGATCTTACGGTGCTTGATCCCAGTGATAGGAGCGGAAACGACACGTATGTATCATTGCTATTAAGGATAACAAGATGGGGTCTATTCCTACATGAATAGATCTTTTCTACATCATGTCATCATTCTTATTGCATTACTCCGTTTCTCCATGAACTTAATACACTAGATGCATGCTGGATAGCAGTCGATGTGTGGAGTAATAGTAGTAGATGCATGCAAGAGTCGGTCTACTAATCTTGGACGTGATGCCTATATAATGATCATTGCCTGGATATCGTCATGATTATTTGAAGTTCTATCAATTGCCCAACAGTAATCTGTTTACCCACCGTATGCTATTTTTCTCGAGAGAAGCCACTAGTGAAATCTACGACCCCTGGGTCTCTTCCTTATCATAGTTGCCTTCGAGATCTATTTTTGTTTGCTTTTATTTTCAGATCTATTAATCCAGAAACCCAAAAATACCTTGCTGCAATTTATTGTTATTTATTTTACCTCGCGTTCTCGCAAGATCTATTTATTCAATCTACTACAATTTTTACCTATATTTTACCCGGGAGGGATTAACAACCCCTCTTTTACGTCGGGTTGCAAGTATTTGTTCTTTCTGTGCAGGTGCCATTCACGTAGTGTTGCGTGGTTCTCCTACTGGTTCGATAACCTTGGTCTCATCACTGAGAGAAATAGCTACCGTAGCTATGCTGCATCATCCCTTCCTCTTTGGGGAAATACCGACGTAGTTCAAGCCGCATCAAAAGGAATTTCTGGCGCCGTTGCCGAGGAGACATCATCAACATCTACTAGATTCCTAATCACAAATCTCATCTCCTTGCAATTTACATTATTTGCCATTTGCCTCTCATTTTCATCTCCCCCACTTCACAAAAAATTGCCGTTTTATTCGCCCTCTTTTTCGTTCGCCGTTTTCTTGCCAGATCTGTTTTTGAGTTCAATCTTGTTGCGTAGTCACGATGACTCAAGAGAACACCAAGTTGTGTGATTTCTCCAATACCAACAACAATGATTTTATTAGCACTTCGATTGCTCCTCCCGCCACTAGTGTGGAGTCTTGTGATATTAATGCCGCTTTGTTGAATCTCGTTATGAAAGATCAATTTTTAGGTACTCCTAGTGAGGATGTCACGTCCCATCTTAACACATTCATGGAATTATGCGATATGCAAAAGAAAAAAGATGTGGACAATGATATTGTGAAGTTGAAATTATTCCCATTTTCTTTGCGAGATCGTGCAAAAATTTGGTTTTCTTCTTTGCCTCACAATAGTATCGATTCTTGGGATAAGTGCAAAGATGCCTTTATTACTACTCCCTCCGTCCCATAATATAAGAGCATTTTTTACACTAGTGTAGTATAAAAAATGCTCTTATATTATGGGATGGAGGGAGTAAATATTTTCCACCGGCGAAAATTATTTCCCTTAGGACACAAATCATGAATTTTAAGCAACTTGAGCATGAACATGGTGCGCAATCTTGGGAAAGAATGAAATTTATGCTAAGAAATTGCCTACTCATGGTTTAAATCTTTGGATGATCATACAAAATTTTTATGTGGGATTGAATTTTGTTTCTAGAAATCTTTTAGATTCAGCCGCGGGTGGTACTTTTATGGAAATCACTTTGGGTGAAGCTACTAAATTGCTTCATAATATTATGGCAAATTATTCACAATGGCATACCGAAAGAGCTCCTACTAGTAAAAAGGTTAATTCGGTAGAAGAAATAAATTCTTTGAGTGAAAAAGTCGATGCTCTTATGAAGTTGGTTGCTAATAAAAATGCTCCTATTGATCTTAATGATGTGCCTTTGTCTACTTTGATTGAGCAAAATAGTGAGGCCATAGATGTGAATTTTGTTTCGTGAAACAATTTTAATAACAATGCTTATAGAGGTAATTTTAATCCTAGACCTTTTCCGGGAAATTCCTCTAATAATTATGGTAATTTCTATGGTAATCCTTCTTATAATAATAATAGGAACACCTCTGATCTTGAGAATAATATTAAAGAATTTATCAATGCTCAAAAGAATTTTAATACTACGATAGAAGAAAAGTTGAGTAAGATTGATGATATGTCTAGAAGTATTGATAGAATTTCTCATGATGTATAAAATCTCAAGATGAAAATTTGTGTGCCTAAGGTTGAGGAATCAATTAAAGCTTTATATGTTTCTATGGATGAAAGTAAGAAAAGAACCGCTATGCTTAGAGCTAAAAGAGAATTTTTAGAAAAAGCATTTTCTAGTGATTGCTTTCATAAAAGTGATGAAGATCTTAAAGTGATTGGTGTTTCCTCTATTGATTCCTTGTTTAGTAAAATTAAAATTGATGAAAAAGGGACTGAAGAAGAGTCAACTTTAGTTTGAAGGCGTCCCGATAATTCGGAGGGTGAAAATCTTGTTGAGATATTTGATAAAAGTGGGTTTGGAGAGGTCAAAACTTTAACTAGTGATGTGCCCACTATTTTGGATTAGAAAGACTTTAATTATGATAGTTGCTCTTTGATTGATTGTATTTCTTTGTTGCAATCCAAGATAAATTCACCCCATGCTTATGAACAAAATAAAGCTTTTACTAAACATATTGTTGAAGCTATGATGAAAGCTTTGGAAGAAAGGTTGGAATTAGAGATTTCAATTCCTAGAAAATTACATGATGAATGGGAACCTACTATCAAAGTCAAGATTAAAAATTATGAGTGTTTTGCTTTATGTGACTTGGGTGCTAGTGTTTCTACAATTCCGAAATCTTTATGTGATGTGCTTGGTCATACCGATATCGAAGAATGTTCTTTAAATTCGCACATGGCGGATTCTACTATTAAAAAGCCTATGGGAAGAATTAATGATGTTCTTATTCTTGAAAATAGGAATTATGTGCCCACAGATTTTATTGTTCTTGATATTTATTGCAATCTATCTTGTCCTATTATACTTGGTAGACCATTTTTACGTACTATTGGTGCCGTGATTGATATGAAAGAAAGCAATATTAATTTTCAATTTCCACTAAGGAAGGGTATGGAACACTTCCCCAGAACAAGAATTAGGCCACCATATGAATCAATCGTGAGGGCATCTTATAGATCTAGAAATAAAGATGACAACACTTAGACCTTTGCATTATGCCTAGCTAGGGGCGTAAAATGATAGCGCTTGTTGGGAGGCAACCCAATGAATAAAATTTATTCTTGTCTTTTTCTTTCTGTTCTTGAGTGTTTATAGAATTATTCTACTGTTATGATTGTGTTTCTTATGTTTTAATTAGTGTTTGTGCCAAGAAAAGCCTTTGGGATCATGTTGGGTGATAGTTAATTTGATCTTGTTGAAAAATAGAAACTTTTGCATCAAGTAAAATAATTTTCATAAATCACAGAATTGACAAAAGCTTCTGAATCTTTTACACAAGATTGATACAAAAATTGCCTACATCTTCCTAGTTTTTCAGAATTTTTGGAGTTACATAAGTATTCAAAGTTTTTAGATTGCTACAGACTGTTCTGTTTTTGATAGATTCTATTTTCTTTGCATTGTGTGCTTATTTTGATGAATCTATGGTTTGTATTGGAGGGTATAAGCTATAGTAAAGTTGGAATACAGTAGATATAATGCAAAAATAAAATATGAATGGGTTTACAACAGTACTTATAGTAGTGATTTGCTTTGTTATATTAACGGATCTCACGAAGGTTTTGTTGAGTTTTGTGTGATTGAAGTTTTCAAGTTTTGGGTGAGATCACGATGGATGAAGGAATAAGGAGTAGAAGAGCCTAAGCTTGGGGATGCCCATGGCATCCCAAGCTATTATCTAAAAGAGAAGCAAGCAACTAAGCTTGGGGATGCCCGAGTGGCATCCCCTCTTTCTTCTAACGACCATCACTATTTTACTTGGAGCTATATTTTTATTCGTTACATATCATGAGTTTTGCTTGGAGCGTCTTGTATGATATGAGTCTTTGTTTGTTTTGCTTTTTATTTTTTGTCATTTATCCTTGCTGGACACACCTATTTGAGAAAGCCAAAATTATGCTATGACTTGTTAGAATTGCTCTCTATGCTTCACTTAAATCTTTATGAGCTATGGAATTGCTCTAGTGCTTCACTTATATCTTTTTGAGCACGGTGAGGTTTAGTATTTTTGAAGAAATTCTCTCATGCTTCACTTAGATTTATTTGAGAGTTATTAAATTTTTTAAGAAATTCTCTGATGCTTCACTTAAATTATTTTGAGAAAAGAAAATTTTTATGCTCATGTTCTTCACTTAGATTTGTTTGAGCTATCAAAAGCAACATATGAAATTAGTCCCAAAGTGATAGATATTCAAGAGGGATATAATAAAAACTTTCATGAAGATTGTTGGACAAAATAAACTTGATTCCTTGTAATAGTTTTGCAATATGATGATATAATATGTGAGTCATGTTGATGAGTAATTATGCTTTAGTAAGAATATTGGTGTGATTCCCTATGCAAGCACGAAAGTCAATAGTTATGCAATGAAATTATATCCTACTTGTGGTGCATTATTCGGTGTTAGTTATGCTTAATGCTCGCTTATGAGATTTTTCGTTTCTTGGTTGGATGCTTCTCAATCTTTTGCTAGCCTTCATTTGCACTAAGTATGATCACTACTTGTGCATCCAAAATCCTTAAACCAGTTTTGCCACATGAGTCCACTATACCTACCTATTTGCGGTATTCTTTTGCCATTCTAAGCAAATTTGTATGTGCCATCTCTAATTTTCAAAATAAATTTCTCTTTTGTGTGCTCGTACCGCTCATGAAACGGTAGGGGGTGGCTGATATTTTTCCATGCTAGATGTGTTATTCTCAAGATGAGT
Organism: Thinopyrum elongatum; assembly: GCA_011799875.1. Lineage (NCBI taxonomy): Eukaryota > Viridiplantae > Streptophyta > Magnoliopsida > Poales > Poaceae > Thinopyrum > Thinopyrum elongatum. The sequence continues at coordinate 46,217,801 of CM022300.1, forward strand.
GTTTATTCACTTGTCAATACACGAGAGTACGACAAAGGTATTAGGGATGCCCAGTCCCAAAATGGAAAATTAATTTACTTTATGTTATCAAATAATAAATTCCTTGGAAAGTGTTGGTATGGATGGCACCCGTGGATTCGGTTAGCCGTGGAATATGAAAGTATGGTGGAAAAGGAATAAACTTTATTTTCTGTTTGGGAACCGCCTATGATATATCTAGCATGGAAAGTATTGGGAACTACTCGATCGTTTTCGTTGACAGGAAAAGCATGCCACCCAAAATGTTTTTATCTCTATCTTTTACGCTTTGAGCTCTGGCACCTCTACAAATCCCTACTTCCCTCTGCGAAGGGCCTTTCTTTTACTTTATGCAATTTTTATTTTTATTTGAGTCTCCATCTTCTCTTATAAAGCACCAACTAAGGGGCACTATGATCGTACTTGAGCATTGGGTGTAGCAAATATGCGAGTGTGTTTCATGAATGGATCAATGATTGAGCATAATGGGGTAGGGATAACTTGCTTTAGTGTTGATATTTTGAAAGACATGGTTGCTTGTTGATATGCTTGAGTATTGAAATCTTCATGTCAAAACTAGACTATTGCTTTGAATCATATAGAAGTCCAAATGTCCATGCTACAAAGAAAAGATTATATGATGAACATGTTAGGCAGCATTCCACATCAAAAATTCAGTTTTTATCATTTACCTACTCGAGGACGAGCAGGAATTAAGCTTGGGAATGCTGATAAGTCTCCAACGTATCTATAACTTTTTATTGTTCCATGCTATTATATTATCATTCTTGGATGTTTTACAATCATTTTATAGCAACTTTATATCATTTTTTGGGACTAACCTATTGACATAGTGCTCAGTGCCAGTTGCTGTTTTTTGCTTGTTTTTTACATCACAGAAAATCAATACCAAACAGAGTCCAAACACAGCCAAAGTTTTTGGAGATTTTTTTTGGACCAGAAGACACCTGTTGGTCCAAAGAAGTACTAGAGGGGGGCTCCGAGGGGAGCACAACCCACCAGGGTGCGCCTGGGGGCCCAGGCACGCCCAGGTGGGTTGTGCCCACCTCGGCCGCCTCCCGCACCGCCTGTTTGCTCTATAAATACCCCAATATTCCAGAAACCCTAGGGGAGTCGACAAAAAACAATTCCAGCCGCCGCAAGTTCCAGAAACTGCAGATCCAATCTAGACACCATCACGGAGGGGTTCATCATCCTCATTGTTGCCTCTGCGATGATGCGTGAGTAGTTCATTGTAGACCTACGGGTCCATAGTTAGTAGCTAGATGGCTTCCTCTCTCTCTTTTGATTCTCAATACAATGGTCTCTTGGAGATCTATTTGATGTAACTCTTTTTGCGGTGTGTTTGTTGGGATCCGATGAACTTTGAGTTTATGATCAGATTTATGTTTTTATCCATGAAAGTTATTTGAGTCTTTTGTTCTCTTATATGCATGATTACTTATAGCCGCATATTTCTTCTTTGAATCTTTGGTTTAGTTAGGCCAATTAGATCGATTTTTCTTGCCATGGGAAGAGGTGCTTTGTGATGGGTTCGATCTTACGGTGCTTGATCCCAGTGACAGAAGGGGAAACGACATGTATGTATCATTGCTATTAAGGATAACAAGATGGGGTCTATTCCTACATGAATAGATCTTGTCTACATCATGTCATCGTTCTTATTGCATTACTCTGTTTCTCCATGAACTTAATACACTAGATGCATGCTGGATAGCGGTCGATGTGTGGAGTAATAGTAGTAGATGCAGGCAGGAGTCGGTGTACTAATCTTGGACGTGATGCCTATATAATGATTATTGCCTGGATATCGTCATGATTATTTGAAGTTCTATCAATTGCCCAATAGTAATTTTTTTACCCACCGTATGCTATTTTTCTCGAGAGAAGCCAATAGTGAAATCTACGGCCCCCGGGTCTCTTCCTTATCATATTTGCCTTCGAGATCTATTTTTATTTGCTTTTATTTTCAGATCTATTAATCCAAAAACCCAAAAATACCTTGCTGCATTTTATTGTTATTTATTTTATCTCGCATTCCCGCAAGATCTGTTTATCCAATATACTACTATTTTTTCCTATCTTTTACCCCGGAGGGATTTACAACCCCTCTTTTACGTCGGGTTGCAAGTATTTGTTCTTTGTGTGCAGGTGTCGTTCACATAGTGTTGCATGGTTCTCCTACTGGTTCGATAACCTTGGTCTCATCACTGAGGGAAATACCTACCGTAGTTGTGCTGCATCATCCCTTCCTCTTTGGGGAAATACCGACGTAGTTCAAGCCGCATCAAGGGTCAGAACACGAACACACTTGCATGTGGACCAAATATAAGTATGAAAAGGGTGGTTTGATGTTCGAATACCCAATGCACAACTTTCATGTGGCACCTGTCGCACAAAGCGCATAGTATTGCTCGTCAGCCACCCCCTACAAACCCCACTTCGTGTTGGCGGTAAGGGAGTCCTAGCTACGAATGCATGCCCCCAAATAGCTAGGTCTGAAATCTCACCCTACCATACACACAAAACCTATAGGAGTCCATCATAAATATGGTCAAACTTCCCCTTTCGCTTGCCGACAATGGTGGACCATGTGCCAACCCACAAATGTGTGCTTGTGGCGCGAGATGGGTGAAACCACATGCGAACCACCTGCGGGTGGCCCTACTATATGTATGAAAAGGGTGTGGTGTGATATTTCACTACCATTCACAACTTTGATGTGGCACGTGTGACTCGCAAATTAACCAGACTTCCCCGACCCCACAGAGGTTGCAGGTAGTGCGAAGTAGCCCCCACCCCCACCCCCCCACACACACACGTCGGGGGAAGTGCATCTCACCAGGATGTACTGTAACACGGACCAAGCATAATCCAACTTGGTCGTATAACCTCTCTTGCTCGTTGTTGGTCAAAGTGATGGACGTCCACACGGCCCCGCAAAATAGGCTAGCTTGTCGGCGTTAACCTCGCGAGGGAGTACTGTCTGAAGACAAACCCACTCTGTGCATGTGGCCCAAGTATGCATATGGAAGTGGTTTGTGTGTGGTGTTTGAATACCCAATGCGCAAATTTGATGTGGCAGCATGCTTTGGAACCGTAAAATCCACACACTGAGCGAGGGTTCACGATGCGTAGCATGCACTCAAACTTAATTAGGCTTGAAATGATCGACCTACTATTACGGTAACTCGAACCAAAGAAGAAGAATCCACCCTGGTAACCTTTCTCGTCGTTGGTCAAAATGATGGATGTGCATGCGGGCCCACAAATATATATAGGCTTGCCGCCAATAACCAAGCTAGTGAGAGTGCAACCATTGCATGCGTGTGTCCCGAACATATTTATGGAGGTGTGTGATGCATGCATATGTGTTGAATACCCAACGCACAACATTGATGTGGTGCATGCGTTGAAAATCGAAGAGGTCCCCACACAGAGTAAGAGGTTCATGACGTGTCGTGTGCTCGCCCCCCCTTGATCCAGCGGGATGGATTCATGTGTACACATGCGCTCTTATATATGTAATCTCACATCATGACCTATATCATGAGACAAACAAAAAGTTAATCCCCTCCTAAGTCAAATTAATTAAGCTCTTGCTGTCGATGAAAGTGATAGACCAAGCGGGCCGATAGATGGAAGCATCGCCGATAACCGCGTGAGTGAGTGCCATAGGACAACAACCATCGCTTGCATGTGTGCCAAAACATATATATGGAGAGGTGTGTGGTTGTGATGTTTTGAATACCTAATGCACAACTTTGATGTGGCATTTGCCTAAAAAACTACAGAGTGAGGTTCATGTGACACCTGGTATATGTTGGTCCCACCCCCCCTTCGACACGTACTATACTCCTACCATAATACAACCCTAAAAGAATTAATCATCCTTGTTCGTCAAACGTACTGCTCTCTCTGTTGCACCCCAGCTCAGAGAACCGGTTTACCAGTGTTTCCAACCCAGAGATCTTGTCTTCTGGAAACACTCAACAACTTGGAACAGAACAGAACTGAACTTTATTGACAATCTCGAGGTACAAGCTCATATTTTACATGGATTGCGAGGCCAAAGGCACACTCGGTGCTATGACAGTATCTACATTATTTATGAAACATAGCAGGGCCTCGGTACTACTGGATACTTTCTATGGCGTAGCGGAACATAGCGGAACTCCAACCACGGGGACACTGCCGTGGACACAGCCTAGTTAGCGTAGCATGAGCCATCGGGACTTTCGTCCTTGGCTTCTCCTGCATCTGGCATGATATGCTAGGTGAGTACTTTGAATGTACTCGCAAGCTCACAACAACCAAATAATGCAGCAAACAATAGCATGGCAAGTAACATGTTGAATTCTTAAGTGATTCACTTACTGTCTCCAGTTATCAACTTACTCTCTTCTGGGTTGTCCCACAACCTCAGAATACTCACCGAGCACTTTCAGTCATGAGATGAGTTCTTCCATCATTACTATCACTGTTACGGTTGACCACCTAGTGAGGTCTGGACGGGCTGTCCATTACCGTGGACGTGGCTATTCGAACAGATTTGACACTTTGCAGAGGTCACGCACTTTACCCACACCATGGAGCACCTGGCCTCGTGATCCCATTCGGGTGGACCAGCGTTGCTCCAACGAAACCTGCCTGACCCATGACCCTCCCATCGTACCACCGACAATCATTCTCCCCCGAAGTCAAGCCCTGGGTGGCCCCTGTGTCACCCCATGACACCTGCCACCGTCATGGCCCAACTAAACTGTCCCAAACGGGGACGCCGACACAATTCTCAACTGGGCTCACAGGGTTATTGCCGTCTACCTGATCAGGGCAGCACGCACGCATAACCCTCCCTAGATGGTGGTACCGGTGAAAGAGCACTGAGCCAGGCCAAGTCAAGACCGTCCCATACCGGCAAGTGTGGTTGGACAAAAAAGCCCGGACAGGTGACTCAAGATCAACCATCTACATTCCCTTAGCAAATATAGTCACAATAACTTGAGTTGGCATCACTAAGTATTTTGAATTATTTCTCCAAGATTTGTTATATAGCAAGTAAATGGAAACAATTAATTTAAATATGCAATGCTATTGAAATGCTCATGAAATGGATGTCATGGCTTGCCTCGCTCTGTTGGGTTGGCCAAGAACTCCTGGTCTTCAAATTCACCAAAGTTTCCCTCTGAAAACATTTTAAATAGCATTTGAAAATGTCACATAACACTATTTTAATTACCAAAAATTCTGTGAGTGTAAGAAAAATACCAAATTTTACCAACAATTAAAGGGGTTCAAGACAAACCAAATGCAAAAAGAATCAAGTGATTTGGACTTGTAGATAAAAAGTTATAGCTGGTCAAAGTGCTGGTCAGAATTGAATTAAACAGAAAATAAAAATAAAAACAGAAAACTACCAGCGGGCCACGTCGAAGGTGTAAAGGCCGAATACGCCTCCACTTGTGTACCGCTTCGGGCATGACTGGGTCACTGACAGGTGGGGTCAGCTCGACTTAAAACAAAGGAGAGAGAGAGGAAAACAGAGGGGGGCGGCTCACCGGCGACGCTCGCCGGCGTTAGAGACAGCGGCGGAGCTGGGAGTTGACGGGGATGGGTCGGGCATGAGGAGACAAGCCTCCCTGTACCCACAGCTTAGCCGGAGACGGTCGGACGGCATCGCCCCCTTCCTCTCCGGCGACGGCAGCTTTCGGGACACGTTGGCGGTGGCGATTTCGGCGATGATTCGCTCAGGCAGGAGGTCGAGGAGCACCAGTGGAGTGCACTGAGCTCGCGGGCGCAGTCGGACGAGGCTGGGGTGGGGTGGAGAGGGCTGGTGGTGGAGCTCTACTGGCGGAACTCCGGCGAGGTTCGAGGCCAGAGGGCCTCACGGCCGTGGCTCGCTGCTCGGGAGGAGGATTAGGAGATGGTGCAGTGGGTTGAGGAGCTCGGGAGGTCCGGCGGTGCCCTTTTATAGGCGGGAGGCAAAGCTCGGTGAGCTCTCTAGATCGGCAGTGTTGTGGCTATGCCACTGGAGCAAGGACGATGAGCTGGACATCGTGGCGCGGGGCGAAGAGACGGGAGAAGCAAGGGGCATTTAATGCGCGAAGAGACGGCTCGCGAGGAAGATGACGGCGGGGTTGCCACTGTGCCCGCACGGGTGCCACAGTGTGGCGCTGCTGTGGCGGCCGGCGAGGGCTTCTCTGGCGAGGGGGAAAGGTCTGGAGGGTCTAGGTGGCATGCAGGGGCGATGTCGGCACTCCAGGACACTGCCTGGCAGCGCGAGGGCTCGGGAACGATCTTGACAGATGCCGGCGGGATGTAGCGCACGCAAACTGGCATGCCAGTGCCGCGCTCACCATGGTGCTCGGCGCGTGGAGGCTGACCCAGGCCAGCGCAGCATGTCTGGGGGCTTCTCACGTGGTCATTTAGTCCACCTGTATGCTTAGTTTGGCTAGGTTCAGACTGGCTCGAAGGGTAGCATCATCTGAAGTTTCTGACAGGAACTTAGAGACAGATCTAGAGGAGTGCTGAGCTGGGAATGAAGCCAGTGGAGATGTCTAGGATGATCTACTTTGGAAGGACTACAAGCTGACCAATTTTGAGAGAGTTTGGACCATTTTTGAATATAGTTCCTGTGTAAACCACATTCTGGTCCAGAAACTTGACCAGCTTGGTTCACTCACATGGTTGATCTTGTGAAGCTAAATTTTGGTGTAGGAGAGTCATTTGGTGAGTAGGAGATGCCATAAAAATTTCAGCTCAAGGGGAAACCTCTAGATGGTACTTCCTTCACAGAGGTTCAAAATGAGCAGAAACTTGGCAGAATTTTGCTGCTAAAAATTTTATTGGCCAAGTTGATATTTTTAGATATTGTGGCTAGATAGGGTCCCTAGTACCTCAGGGAATTTATTTGGGGAGTTTATGAGTTAGGAAAATAAGGGTTGCTTCACAAATGGACAATTCTGGCTAGAGAGAAAATAATTATTCTGGCCATTATTTAATATTGGGCAATGGAATATTTTTGACGATTATAAGGTTGTATGGTGATGAGAAGATGTGGCAAAAATTTGGGATCCTTCTGATCATCAAAACTATAGGTTGCTTCACAACCCATAGTGATGTCATAACCTCCCAAGGAATAAAATGAATTATTTGGAAAAGATCAAATATTAAAATTTGATCCAAGAGGGATGTGACAGGGTTTTGGCAAGTTGGTGATGGTTTTGGGTCAAGTGGTTCAATGATTCATAAGTCCAAAGTCACTTGAAGAACTTCAAAACCATCCAAAATTCAAATAAAACCAAAAAGATTTTGAAAAGAAAAAGTTGTCAAAACCAGGGTGTCACAAACCTACCCCCTTAGGATGAATCTCATCCTCGAGATTCGATTGCTCAGGGAACAAGTACGGGTATGCGTATCTTAGAAAGTCTACTCTTTTCTAGGTAGCCTCTTCCTCAGTGTGGTGTTCCCACAGTACCTTGTAAAACCTGATCACCTTACTCCGGGTAGTTCTTTCCATCTCATCCAAGATTCTGACAGGTTTCTCCTCATAGGTCAGATCTTTATCCAGTTCTATCTCACTCATATCCGCTTGCTTGATTGGTGGTGCAATGCACTTTCTTAGCTGTGATATGTGGAATACATCATGAACGTCAGCCAACTCCGGTGGTAGCTCCAACTGATATACTACCCTGCCCTTCCTTGCAACAACTGGAAAAGGACCGATGTATCTTGGTGCAAGTTTTCCCTGGGTATGAAACCTCTTTATTCCCTTCATGGGGGTTACTCAGAGGTAAGCATACTCTCCGGGCTCAAAGGTTACTTCTCGGTGTTTTGGGTCATAGTAACTCTTTTGGCGGGACTTGGCTGCCCGAAGATGCTCCTGAATATCCTTCACTTGTCTCTTAGCCTCGAGCATCAAGTCCGTACCAAAGATACAGCTATCTCCTGTCTGAGACCAGTTTAATGGGGTGCAGCACTTCCGTCCATACAGTGCTTCAAACGGTGACATCTTGAGACTTGACTGATAACGGTTGTTGTAGGAGAATTCTGCATAGGGTAGGCTATCCTCCCATTTGGGCCCATGAGTGAGAGCACATGACCGAAGCATATCCTCTAGTATCTGATTCACTCGTTCGGTCTGTCCATCTGTCTGAGGGTGATACGCTGTGCTATGCTTCAGCATGGTTCCCAAGGCTTGGTGCAATCGCAGCCAAAATGCTGAAGTGAATAGGGAGCCTTTATCTGAGGTGATAGACCTGGGTACTCCATGAAGGCTGACTATCCGGGACATGTAGAGTTGTGCAAGCTGGTTTCCATTAAAAGTGGTCTTTACCGGAATAAAGTGAGCCACTTTCGTGAGTATATCCACGATGATCCAGATAGCATCATGACCTCTTGTTGATTTGGGTAGTCCAACAACGAAGTCCATGCATATGTCATCCCACTTCCACTGGGGTACTGGTAAAGGTTGCAGCAGCCCTGTGGGTTTCTGGTGTTCTGCCTTGACCTTATTTTAGACATCACAACAGGCGACATAGTATGCTACATCCCTTCGCATTCCTGGCCACCAAAAGGTTTCTCTTAGGTCTTGATACATCTTTGTGCCTCCTGGGTGAATGGAGTAAGCGGATTCATGAGCTTCCCTGAGTATTTGCTGTCTCAGGTTGTCTTGATCGGGCACACATATCCGCCTCTCAAACCATAAGGTGCCTTGGTCATCCATACGGAAAGACTTAGCCTTCCCTTGCTGTATCAACTTCTTGGTTTCTTGTATCCCTGCATCTGGTTCTTGAGCTTTCTTAATCTCTTCCATAAGAGTTGGGGTAATTTCCAAGGTATCCGGGTTAACTGGGCCGCATAGCACCATATTGAGTTTGGCAAACTCTTTTTGCAACTTGGGGTGGATACTTGCGGTCAGAGTGTTCACGGTGCCGGGTTTTCTACTAAGAGCATCGGCAACCACATTGGCCTTTCCCGGATGATAATTTATTCCAAGGTCATAATCCTTGACCAGTTCTAGCCATCATCGCTATCTGAGGTTTAGGTCAGGCTGAGTGAAAATATACTTGAGACTCTTATGGTCCGTGTATATTTCACAGCGCTGCCCAATGAGATAATGCCTCCAGGTCTTTAAGGCATGAACCACTGCTGCTAGTTCCAGATCATGCATGGGATAGTTCTCTTCATGAGGTCATAGCTGTCGGGATGCATATGCTACAACCTTTCCTTCTTGCATTAACACGCAGCCGATTCCACGCCTGGAAGCATCGTAGTATATGTCAAAGCTCTTGTGGATGTCTGGGAGAACTAAGACAGGAGCCGTGGTTAGCCTTGTCTTTAGCTCCAAGAAACTGCTCTCGCATTCTGTTGTCCAGACAAACCATTGATTTTTCTTCAGCAATTCTGTTAGTGGCTTGGCTATCTTAGAGAAGCCTTCTATGAAGCGACGGTAATAGCCTGCAAAACCCAGGAAACTGCGGACTTCGATAACTGAGGCTGGTGTCTTCCAGTTCAAAACCGTAGTTACTTTGCTGGGGTCGACGGCTACTCCTTGTTCTGACAGAACGTGTCCCAGAAATCCCACCTCTTTGAGCCAGAATTCACATTTGCTGAATTTGGCATACAGACAATGGGTCCTTAATCTTTCCAAGACGGCACAGAGGTGTTGTTTGTGCTCTTCTTCATCCTTGGAATATATCAGGATGTCATCAATGAACACCACTACAAATTTGTCCAGGAAGTCCATGAAGACCTGGTTCATCATGCTCATGAAATAGGCTGGAGAATTCGTCAGTCCAAACGCCATGACCGTGAATTCATATAGGCCATACCGGGTAGTGAAAGCTGTCTTGGGGATATCCTCTTTTCTGATTTTTAGCTGATGATATCCCGTTCGGAGGTCAATCTTGGAGAATACCCGTGCTCCATTTAGTTGGTCAAACAAATCGTCAATACGAGGGAGTGGGTACTTATTCTTGATAGTGACCTCATTCAACTGGCGATAGTCTACGCACATTCGTAGACTTCCATCCTTCTTCTTGACAAAAAGTATGGGTGATCCCCATGGCGAGACGCTTGGACGAATGTACCCTTTCTGTTGTAATTCATCCAACTACCTCTTTAATTCTACCAGCTCTGGGCTTGGCATACGATAGTATTTCTTGTAAATCGGAGCAGTTCTGGGAATCACCTCAATTGCAAATTCTAACTCCCTGTCGGGTGGCATTCCCGGTAGTTCCTCAGGAAATACATCCGGGAATTCACAAACTATCGGAATCAAGTTCATATCCGTACCGGTAGCTTGATATGCCATTCCCTTTCTTGACATCAATTTGCTGGCAAGAAATGTAACTATCTGCCCTGCCGGGTTAACCAGTGTCACTGTCCTGGTAGCGTAGTTGATGCACACCTGATGTGGTGTCAACCAGTCCATCCCCAGTATTATATCCAATCCAGGGGATTCAATGGCAACGAGTGTAGCTGGAAATTTTACTCCATGTATCGAGATTTCCAGACCTTTATAGATCAGATTTGTTTTGAGCAGGGAGCCAGGGGATTGTACCACCATGATTTTATCCAAGAGCGAAGGGGAAAATTTGTGCAAGGTGGCAAAACTCCGCGAAATAAATGAATGGGAAGCTCCAGAATCAAATAAAATTACTGCGGGTATGTCGTTAATAGAAAACATACCGAGGACTACGTCTGGTGCTTCGCATGCTTCTTCGGCGGAGATATGGTGGACGCATCCATAGTTGAAGTTATGGTTTGGGCGGCATCCAATAGTGTTGACTTGTGGCTTGAAGTCGGACGGGGGCTTCCCGTTTCTGGTGGGGCACTGCTTGGAGTAGTGTTCGCCTTGGCCACAATTGAAACAAGTGTTGTTGCGGCGGCAGTCCTCCAGCACGGGCTGTTTGCCAAAGGTCTTGTCCTGGCTGACCATCTTATTGTTGTTGTTGCCATTGTTCCATGCGGGCTTGTATTCAGATTGGCCCGTCTGCCAAGTATGTGGCTTCTGCGCAAATTGCTCCCGGTTGTCCTTCTTGGGTTCAAACTTCCGCTTGCGATCATCATACCCGGACTTGTGTTCATGCTCTGCTATGAAAGCCTTGTTCACCAAAGTTTGGAAGTCCGGAAAATCCAACATACAAAGCTGACAACGGAGGGCATGATTCAGTCCTCCAAGGAATCGGTCTATCTTCCTTTCTTTGGTGGATACGTCATGGGCAGAGTACCGTGCCAGATTATTGAACTTGTTTAGATACTCTCCCACGGACATATTTCCTTGCGTGAGAGCAAGAAATTCCCTTTGCTTCACCTTCATTATGCCAGTAGGGATATGATACTTGAGGAATTCCTCCTTAAACTTCTCCCAGGAAATATCTTCTCCAGAAGGCCATGTCATCTTTGTATTGTCCCACCATATAGCTGCTGGCCCTTCAAGGTAATGAGTGACAAAAGGAACCTTATCTGCCTCTTCACAGCGAGCTATATCCAACTTCTTTTCCATGGTCCTTAGCCAATCATCAGCCTCCATCGGGTCCACAGCTTGACCAAAACTGGGTGGCTTAGTGCATTGAAAGTCATACAACTTGGAGTGTGTCCCATTGTTATTATTCTGGCCCACCATAGTCTGCATACTCTTTAATAATTCCATGAGATCCTAGTTTCTTTTCTCCTCAAACATCCTCATGATCTGTTCAGTAGTCGGTGCCTGAGGTGGTGGTGGTAGATCTTCTGGTGGTTGTCCTGCTTGTCTGGCGAATAGACGAACGGGGGTTCCATCGCCGCCTTGGCTACTACTTCTCTTCATCCTAAATTTGTTCCCATTGAAAAATACCAATTCGATGAGCAACATCCATAGAAGAAAACACAGTAATATGACACCGAAAGAGAGGTTAAGAAAAAGAGTCGAACAAAGCAAACAACATAATTATACAAGATAACCCAACATCATACATGGCAAGCTAGTAGGGGGTAATATCATGGCTAGACTGCTCATACGGCAGTTGACATATGCAAAGATGCATGCATTAAACTCAAGCCTCCACTCTAGTGGCGCGGGTGGCATGAACACTGCCAAACTGAAGACTCCTTGTCATCTGATTCTGAGTCAGAATCAGAACTGATGATGTGGATCGCATCCTCTGGATTAAAGGAAACACGACGACGCTGCTAAGATGGTTCTCCTTCTGGGGAGGTAGGAGCACGACGTCTCAGCATCGGAGCAGCTGGGGTAGCTAGGAGCGAGGCCCACTCTACTGGGGTCTCATGTCGGCTACCAGATGAAAAGCCTGGTGGGATGGTGGAGCTAGAGGGAGCATCAAACGTACGGGGAGGTGGAACTGGCGGTGGATGCACAGGTGGAAATATAGGATGAGGCAGAGATGATGTGATAGACACTGCTGCGAGTGCCCCTTGGACACGAGACAACTCCTCAGCCAAGGAAACGGTCATGCGGTAACTCGTGTTCAGATAACCAGATAGAACACCAGTGGCACGATCACTCGCCGGGTCAACAGGTGCAAAAAGTACTCGTCCTGTCGTAGACGACAAGGTAGGGTAGTGAAAGAAACCTGGATGAGTCTGCATCTCGACCTCGTGGAAGCGCAAGTCAGTGAGAGCCTCCATCGCGGCAAACTGGATCGCCAGCTCCGGAGTTGAAGCCATTCCGCCCTTAGAAGAGCGAGAATAGCTACCAATGTCCGAGCTCGCGGTCATAAAAGCCTCTGTGTGATACTCATACACTGACTCGACAAGCTTCTCTCGGAACACCTGGTACACTAGATCTTCGCCGTTGGGATACAGCCGAAGCCAGACGCTACGAAGCAGTACAGGAAAAGTGAACGGTGCTGGCTCATGATGGTAGTGGTACGGAACTGGTGCCATCTACACTCACAATGCCAACGGTTAGTAAAACAATGAATCATGATGCATGCCATGCAACAATCAAATGCAGCAAGCAAGGTGCATACTCAAGTCCTTCACTAATCGCGGTTTCTAGCGCAGGCTAACTAGGGTGTCCTAGAGTCAGCATGCTCTGATACCAAGCATTGTGGCACCCCGGCTCAGAGAACCAATTTACCAGTGTTTCCAACCCAGAGATCTTGTCTTCTGGAAACACTCAACAACTTGGAACAGAACATAACTGAACTTTATTGATAATCTCGGGGTACAAGCTCATATTTTACATGGATTGTGAGGCCAAAGGCACACTCGGTGCGACAGTATCTACATTATTTATGAAACATAGCAGGGCCTCGGTACTACTGGATACTTTCTATGGCGTAGCGGAACATAGCGGAACTCCAACCACGGGGACACTGCCGTGGACACAGCCTAGTTAGCGTAGCATGAGCCATCGGGACTTCCGTCCTTGGCTTCTCCTGCATCTGCCATGATATGCTAGGTGAGTACTTTGAATGTACTCGCAAGCTCACAACAACCAAATAATGCAGCAAACAATAGCATGGCAAGTAACATGTTGAATTCTTAAGTGATTCACTTACTGTCTCCAGTTATCAACTTACTCTCTTCTGGGTTGTCCCACAACCTCAGAATACTGACCGAGCACTTTCAGTCATGAGATGAGTTCTTCCATCATTACTATCACTGTTACGGTTGACCACCTAGTGAGGTCTAGACGGGCTGTCCATTACCGTGGACGTGGCTATTCGAATAGATTTGACACTCTGCAGAGGTCGCGCACTTTACCCACACCATGGAGCACCTGGCCTCGTGATCCCATTCGGGTGGACCAGCGTTGCTCCAACGAAACCTGCCTGACCCGTGACCCTCCCATCATACCACCGACAATCATTCTCCCCCGGAGTCAAGCCCTGGGTGGCCCCTGTGTCACCCCGTGACACCTGCCATCATCGTGGCCCAACTAAACTGTCCCAAACAGGGACGCCGGCACAATTCTCAACTGGGCTCACAGGGTTATTGCCATCTACCTGATCAGGGAAGCACGCACGCATAACCCTCCCTAGATGGCAGTACCGGTGAAAGAGCACGGAGCCAGACCAAGTCAAGACCTTCCCATACCGGCAAGTGTGGTTGCACAAAAAGCCCGGACAGGTGACTCAAGATCAACCGTCTACATTCACTTAGCAAATATAGTCACAATAACTTGAGTTGGCATCACTAAGTATTTTGAATTATTTCTCCAAGATTTGTTATATAGCAAGTAAATGGAAACAATTAATTTAAATATGCAATGCTATTGAAATGCTCATGAAATGGATGTCATGGCTTGCCTTGCTTTGTTGGGTTGCCCAAGAACTCCTGGTCTTCAAATTCACCAAAGTTTCCCTCTGAAAATATTTTTAAATAGCATTTGAAAATGTCACATAACACTGTTTTAATTACCAGAAATTCTGTGAGTGTAAGAAAAATACCAAATTTTACCAGCAATTAAAGGGGTTCAAGACAAACCAAATGCAATAAGAATCAAGTGATTTGGACTTGTAGATAAAAAGTTATAGCTGGTCAAAGTGCTGGTCAGAATTGAATTAAACAAAAAATAAAAATAAAAACAGAAAACTACCAGTGGGCCATGTCGAAGGCGTAAAGGCCGAATACGCCTCCACTTGCGTACCGCTTCGAGCATGACTGGGTCACTGACAGGTGGGGTCGGCCTGACTTAAAACAGAGGAGAGAGTGGGAAACAGAGGGAGGCGGCTCACCGGCGACGCTCGCCGGTGTAAGAGACGGCGGCGGAGCTGGGAGTTGACGGGGATGGGTTAGGCGTGAGGAGATGAGCCTCCCTGTACCCGCAGCTTAGCCGGAGACGATCGGACAGCATTGCCCCCTTCCTCTCCGGAGGCAGCAGCTTTCGGGACACGTCGGCGGTGGCGATTCCGTTGATGATTCGCTCGGGCAGGAGGTCGAGGAGCACCAGTGGAGTGCACTGAGCTCGCGGGTGCAGTCGGACAAGGCTGGGGTGGGGTGGAGAGGGCTGGTGGTGGAGCTCTACTGGCGGAACTCCGACGAGGTTCGAGGCTAGAGGGCCTCTCGGCTGTGGCTCGCTGCTCGGGAGGAGGATTAGGCGATGGTGGAGTGGGTTGAGGAGCTCGGGAGGTCCGGCGGTGCCCTTTTATAGGTGGGAGGCAAAGCTCGGCGAGCTCTCTGGATCGGCGGCGACGTGGCTATCCCACTAGAGCAAGGACGGCGAGCTGGCTGTCGCGGCGCGGGGCAAAGAGACGGGAGAAGGCAGGGGCATTTAATGCGCGAAGAGATGGCTCGTGAGGAAGACGACGACGGGGTTGCCACTGTGCCCGCATGGGTGCCATAGTGCGGCGCTGTGGTGGCGGCCGGCGAGGGGGAAAGGTCTGGAGGGTCTAGGTGGCATGCAGGGGCGATGTCGGCACTCTAGGACACTGCCTGGCAGCGCGAGGGCTCGGGAACGATCTTGACAAATGCCGGTGGGATGCAGCGAACGCGAACTGGCATGCCAGTGCCGCGCTCACCATGGTGCCCGGCGCATGGAGGCCGACCCAGGCCAGCGCAGCATGTCTGGGGGCTTCTCCCTTGGTCATTTAGTCCACCTGCATGCTTAGTTTGGCTAGGTTCAGACTGGCTCGAAGGGTAGCATCATCTAAAGTTTCTGATAGGAACTTAGAGAGAGATCTAGAGGAGAGCTGAGCTGGGAATGAAGCCAGTGGAGATGTCTAGGATGATCTACTTTGGAAGGACTACATGCTGACCAATTTTGAGAGTGTTTGGACCATTTTTTAATATAGTTCCTGTGTAAACCACATTCTAGTCCAGAAACTTAACCAGCTTGGTTCACTCACATGGTTGATCTTGTGAAGCTAAATTTTGGTGTAGGAGAGTCATTTGGTGAGTAGGAGATGCCATAAAAATTTCAGCTCAAGGGGAAACCTCTAGATGGTACTTCCTTCACAGAGGTTCAAAATGAGCAGAAACTTGGCAGAATTTTGCTGCTAAGAATTTGTATTGGCCAAATTGATATTTTTAGATATTGTGGCTAGATAGGGTCCCTAGTACCTCAGGGAATTTATTTGGGGAGTTTATGAGTTAGGAAAATAAGGGTTGCTTCACAAATGGACAATTCTGGCCAGAGAGAAAATAATTATTCTGGCCATTATTTAATATTGGGCAATGGAATATTTTTGAAGATTATAAGGTTGTATGGTGATGATAAGATGTGGCAAAAATTTGGGATCCTTCTGATCATCAAAACTATAGGTTGCTTCACAACCCATAGTGATGTCATAGCCTCCCAAGGAATAAAATGAATTATTTGGAAAAGATCAAAGAGTGAGGTTCATGTGACACCTGGTATATGTTGGTCCCACCCCCCCTTCGACACGTACTATACTCCTACCATAATACAGCCCTAAAAGAATTAATCATCCTTGTTCGTCAAACGTACTGCTCTCTCTGTTGCACCCCGGCTCAGAGAACCGTTTTACCAGTGTTTCCAACCCAGAGATCTTGTCTTCTGGAAACACTCAACAACTTGGAACAGAACAGAACTGAACTTTATTGACAATCTCGGGGTACAAGCTCATATTTTACATGGATTGCGAGGCCAAAGGCACACTCGGTGCTATGACAGTATCTACATTATTTATGAAACATAACAGGGCCTCGGTACTACTGGATACTTTCTATGGTGTAGCGGAACATAGCGGAACTCCAACCACGGGGACACTGCCGTGGACACAGCCTAGTTAGCGTAGCATGAGCCATCGGGACTTCCGTCCTCGGCTTCTCCTGCATCTGGCATGATATGCTAGGTGAGTACTTTGAATGTACTCGCAAGCTCACAACAACCAAATAATGCAGCAAACAATAGCATGGCAAGTAACATGTTGAATTCTTAAGTGATTCACTTACTGTCTCCAGTTATCAACTTACTCTCTTCTGGGTTGTCCCACAACCTCAGAATACTCACCGAGCACTTTCAGTCATGAGATGAGTTCTTCCATCATTACTATCACTGTTACGGTTGACCACCTAGTGAGGTCTGGACGGGCTGTCCATTACCGTGGACGTGGCTATTCGAATAGATTTGACACTCTACAGAGGTCGCGCACTTTACCCACACCATGGAGCACCTGGCCTCGTGATCCCATTCGGGTGGACCAGCGTTGCTCCAACGAAACCTGCCTGACCCATGACCCTCCCATCGTACCACCGGCAATCATTCTCCCCCGAAGTCAAGCCCTGGGTGGCCCCTGTGTCACCCCGTGACACCTGCCACTGTCATGGCCCAACTAAACTGTCCCAAACGGGGCCGCCGGCACAATTCTCAACTGGGCTCACAGGGTTATTGCCGTCTACCTGATCAGGGCAGCACGCACGCATAACCCTCCCTAGATGGCGGTACCGGTGAAAGAGCATGGAGCTAGGCCAAGTCAAGACCGTCCCATACCGGCAAGTGTGGTTGGACAAAAAAGCCCGGACAGGTGACTCAAGATCAACTGTCTACATTCCCTTAGCAAATATAGTCACAATAACTTGAGTTGGCATCACTAAGTATTTTGAATTATTTCTCCAAGATTTGTTATATAGCAAGTAAATGGAAACAATTAATATAAATATGCAATGCTATTGAAATGCTCATGAAATGGATGTCATGGCTTGCCTCGCTCTGTTGGGTTGCCCAAGAACTCCTGGTCTTCAAATTCACCAAAGTTTCCCTCTGAAAATATTTTAAATAGCATTTGAAAATGTCACATAACACTATTTTAATTACCAAAAATTCTGTGAGTGTAAGAAAAATACCAAATTTTACCAACAATTAAAGGGGTTCAAGACAAACCAAATGCAAAAAGAGTCAAGTGATTTGGACTTGTAGATAAAAATTTATAGCTGGTCAAAGTGCTGGTCAGAATTGAATTAAACAGAAAATAAAAATAAAAACAGAAAACTACCAGCGGGCCACGTCGAAGGTGTAAAGGCCGAATACGCCTCCACTTGTGTACCGCTTCGGGCATGACTGGGTCGCTGACAGGTGGGGTCAGCTCGACTTAAAACAAAGGAGAGAGAGGAAAACAGAGGGAGGCAGCTCACCGGCGACGCTCGCCGGTGTTAGAGACAGCGGCGGAGCTGGGAGTTGACGGGGATGGGTCGGGCATGAGGAGACAAGCCTCCCTATACCAACAGCTTAGCCGGAGAAGTTCGGACGGCATCGCCCCCTTCCTCTCCGGCGACGGCAGCTTTCGGGACACGTTGGCGGTGGCGATTTCGGCGATGATTCGCTCGGGCAGGAGGTCGAGGAGCACCAATGGAGTGCACTGAGCTCGCGGGCGCAGTCGGACGAGGCTGGGGTGGGGTGGAGAGGGGTGGTGGTGGAGCTCTACTGGCGGAACTCCGGCGAGGTTCGAGGCCAGAGGGCCTCTCGGCCGTGGCTCGCTGCTCGGGAGGAGAATTAGGCGATGGTGGAGTGGGTTGAGGAGCTCGGGAGGTCCGGCGGTGCCCTTTTATAGGCGGGAGGCAAAGCTCGGTGAGCTCTCTGGATCGGCAGTGATGTGGCTATGCCACTGGAGCAAGGACGGTGAGCTGGCCATCGCGGCGCGGGGCGAAGAGACGGGAGAAGGCAGGGGCATTTAATGCACGAAGAGACGGCTCGCGAGGAAGACGACGGCGGGGTTGCCACTGTGCCTGCACGGGTGCCACAGTGCCACGCTGCAGTGGCGGCCGGTGAGGGGGAAAGGTCTGGAGGGTCTAGGTGGCATGCAGGGGCGATGTCGGCACTCCAGGACACTGCCTGGCAGCGCGAGGGCTCGGGAACGATCTTGACAGATGCCGGCGGGATGCAGCGCACGCAAACTGGCATGCCAGTGTCGCGCTCACCACGGTGCTCGGCGCGTGGAGGCTGACCCAGGCCAGCGCAGCATGTCTGGGGGCTTCTCCCTTGGTCATTTAGTCCACCTGTATGCTTAGTTTGGCTAGGTTCAGACTGGCTCGAAGGGTAGCATCATCTGAAGTTTCTGACAGGAACTTAGAGAGAGATCTAGAGGAGTGCTGAGCTGGGAATGAAGCCAGTGGAGATGTCTAGGATGATCTACTTTGGAAGGACTACAAGCTGACCAATTTTGAGAGAGTTTGGACCATTTTTGAATATAGTTCTTGTGTAAACCACATTCTGGTCCAGAAACTTGACCAGCTTGGTTCACTCACATGGTTGATCTTGTGAAGCTAAATTTTGGTGTAGGAGAGTCATTTGGTGAGTAGGAGATGCCATAAAAATTTCAGCTCAAGGGGAAACCTCTAGATGGTACTTCCTTCACAGAGGTTCAAAATGAGCAGAAACTTGGCAGAATTTTGCTGCTAAAAATTTTATTGGCCAAGTTGATATTTTTAGATATTGTGGCTAGATAGGGTCCCTAGTACCTCAGGGAATTTATTTGGGGAGTTTATGAGTTAGGAAAATAAGGGTTGCTTCACAAATGGACAATTCTGGCCAGAGAGAAAATAATTATTTTGGCCATTATTTAATATTGGGCAATGGAATATTTTTGAAGATTATAAGGTTGTATGGTGATGAGAAGATGTGGCAAAAATTTGGGATCCTTCTGATCATCAAAACTATAGGTTGCTTCACAACCCATAGTGATGTCATAGCCTCCCAAGGAATAAAATGAATTATTTGGAAAAGATCAAATATTGAAATTTGATCCAAGAGGGATGTGACAGGGTTTTGGCAAGTTGGTGATGGTTTTGGGTCAAGAGGTTCAAGGATTCATAAGTCCAAAGTCACTTGAAGAGCTTCAAAACCATCCAAAATTCAAATAAAACCAAAAAGATTTTGAAAAGAAAAAGTTGTCAAAACCAGGGTGTCACACTCTCTTTGGGTCAAAGTGATGGACGATGAACTCGTGGGCCCACAGAAGCGAAGCATACGTCGCACGCGAGTCAGCATCCTATATAGGACTACATACTACCATCTGCATGTGGCCCAAAGAGGTGTTTGTGTGATGTTTGAATACGCAATGCACAACTTTGATGTGGCACCAAAATATATATATATATATACATACATACATACATACATAAATACTATTCTGATCACGGGATCAGAATAATATTCTGATAACTACCTGACCTATCCCAACGGTAGTAGTTGAACTTCCCTCGGTGCTAGGTTGAACTTCCACAAACATTACCCAAATGGGGCTTGCGATATACAGTTGGAAAGCTATGGACACGAGTATCATGACCCAAGTTAAATTTTTGGCAAAACCTAAGCGGTTTAAGAGCAGTTTTGAAAACCGTTTTTTCTTCATACAAAAAACGTGAATCATATTTTCGATCCCATTTCTAAACCGTTTATCGGAATGAGGCAAATAATATGGCATTGGAAAGCTGCTGCAAATGCGCTCCTTCGAGATGTAGAAAGTTTTCTCTAATTCCCTATGGTTAAAGAGTAATTTGGAAAATTGTAGAATTTCGCAAACCGAGCAGCCGAGTTCGTATTTTCGATGCCATTTCTAAAGGGCTAATCCAATGGAGGCAAATGATATGGCGTTGGCAAGCTTATGATAATGCGCTTCTTTTTCATGTACAACATTTTTTTTCTTCTAATTTTGAACGTTTTAAGAGTAATTGAGAAAACCGTCCAAGTTCCACCGAGTTCGTATTTTCAAGTTAATTTTTTAACCATAGGTCGGAATGCAACAAATGATATGGCGTTGGAAAGCTTGGAGAAATGTGAAAATTTTTGGTATATAATTTTTCTTCCAATTCCTTACGGTTTTAAGTCAATTTTGAAAATGGTTAAAAATGTTTTTGGATGTAATTTTTGCAAACTTTGTCGGAATGAGGCAAATAATATACCGTTAGATAGCTATCAAAAATGCGAAACTTTTTCGCATGTAAAGTTTTCTCTAATTCCTGTCATTTTCAAGTAATTTAGAAAATGGCGAGATCATGATTTCTGCCTTCATCGCGAAAGGAAATGCACTGCGTGAAGTACTTGAACTTCTATTGCAGTTCTGTTTGAACTTCACTCTCTTTTTGATGTGCTGTTTTTTGCCCATAACTCCCAAACCACTTACCAGAATTGAGCATATGATATAACGATGGAAAGATGTTGAAAACATGCAACTTTCCCGTGTTGATCAGTTTTTCATGCTCGCGACGGTTCAAAAGAGTTTTTTGAATACATAAAAACGTGTTTTATAGGGTATACATGAAAATTATAAACCGTTCATCGAAATGTAGCACATAATATACCGCTGGAAAGCTTATGAATAGCAGTAAGTTTTTCATGTAGATAGGTGTTACAAATTCATTGCCGTTTGAGAGCAGTTTTTAAAATGGCAAAACAACATTGTTTTTTTGCCTTTTTTTCAACATGTAAATGAATGACGAACGTCTCGCACATGAATTTTGAACTATGCTAGGAGGAGCACGTGAACTTCTTGCAACAATCCTTTTAAGCTTTTTGTTTTCTATTCTTATATTCTTATGTGAGACGCATTCCGTGTAGTAGTTGAACTTCCCGCTGTTTTCACCTTGAACTTCTGTCACGTATTTTCGTTCAACCTCCCTCACAAGAATTTTTGAACTTTCTCGGGTCAAGCACTTGAACTTCTAGCAACAAAACTTTTAGCCTTTGCTTTTTCATTCTTTTTTTAATACAAAATGCACACCGTGTAGTACGTGAACTTCTAGCAGTTATCAATCTGAACTTCTCTCGGTTACGTGAAAATACCTGAGTTTTTTATAGACGTTGAAGTGCTCTACCTTTTTTATCTTGAACTTCATTGTGTATTCTTTAGAAATGTGAAAATTGGAGGTTTTTAGAAACATCGACCTTCTTCGTTATTTGAAATTGAACTTATTGGTTTTATTCTTTAGTAACTAGAAAAATCCAATTTTTCAAATAAATATCAAACTGCTCCGCTTTTTCCAATTGAACTTCTTCGTTTTATTCTCTAGTAACGTGAAAACCTGAGTTTTTTATATACATTGAACTACTCCATTTTTCGAAACCGAACTTCTTGGTTTTAATCTTTAGCATTGGGGAAAAGCTGAGTTTTTATAAACATTAAACAACTTCATATTTTTTTAATTTTGGACTTCTTGGTATTATTCATTAGTAACGGGAAAAGTCCTAGTTATGTAATAAATATTGAACTGCTCAATTATTTAAAGTGGAACTTCTAGGTCTTATTTTTAAAAGAAGGAAAATCAGCTTTTATAAACTTTTTGAACTGCTCACTTTTTTCAATTTGACCTTCTTGATATTGTAATAGATATTGAACTTCTTCATTATTTGAATTTGAACCTCTAGTTTTTTTCTTGAAATGGGGAAAATACCAATTTTTTGTATAACTTTTGAACCGATCTGCTTTTTTTATTTGAACTTCATGGTTTATTTTTATTAAATGTGAAAATCCCAGTTTTATAATTAACAAAGAACTTCTCCACTATTTTAATTTGAACTTCTATTTTTTTAAACAAGTGTTCAATTTTTGCCTTTTCTCATATATTTTTTACTATTCACTTTTGTTACATGATGTTTTGCAATGGAACATTTTTGCAAAACCCTGGATTCACAAGGTTCACTTGTCAACTGATATTTTTCTTGTGTTCAACTCTCTTTTCGAACTCTCAATGGAAAATCCATGGGAAAAAATTATACACCATAACATTTTTTTTCGAACTCTTCAATTTATTAATTTTGAACTTCTAAAGTTAATATTTTCTAGGTGACGCTTGTTTTCTTCTTGGTATATAAATAGTGAACTACACTGTTATTTAATTTGAACTTCTTACTTTTTAACATTAGAAAAAATACAATTTTTTGTATAAGCATAATTTTCTATTTTGTATATCGAATGATAGTTTTAAATAGGTTCATATGTTCGATGTGTTAAACATGGAGAAAGTTGTTTGAACTTGATTTTGCTTTAAATTGCATTAAACATTTTTTGAAAAGTCGACTTTTTTTTTGAGAACTCAGTTACTGCGTTAAAGGGGGGAAAGTGTGTGTGAACTATCTAGGTTGTTTTTCAAATAGGAGCCCTATGTGCATATACATTTTTTGGGGGAATTTGATGCTCTCAAGAAGATATCCCTAAAATAACAGAGAAAAATGTTATGTTATCGTAGGCATTACAATGAACACCTAAAGAGCATCCAAATCTAAAGCGCACACAAGCAGCAGCCCGTGATAGTGAGGAGTAGTCCATTGGTAGTACTAGTAGCAGCAACTCGTGCTTTGACGCCTGCAACTTGTGCTCCTTTTTGTTTTGCAATTTTTTTTGAAACATCTCTGAAACTGTAACCAACATATCAAAACCCCACTTTTTGCCCACACTGACACTATTGAACTTCAGAAAAGCAGTGTAGAACTAGAAATAGACAACACAATTTAACTAACTGAATAATGGGGGAGATAGCAATGTGAAGGATGTATGTTATTTCCCATGCTAGTGAAACCTTGGTCATTTAGTCAATGCTAAAGTAGATCTGGAAGAACGCACACACAAAAAGACATACAGTCATACACATATATGTGGAGAGAGAAATTATATGTGCACACACTTAATAATACATGAACCTTCCTCGAAGTACTACATGAACTTCTCTGTACATATTTTTTTTCTCATGTTCACATGCACATCGATTTTCCAAAACAAAAGCTTAGGAGAATACAATTGGGGAAAAACTCTACAGAATGTGTATTGAAACATCATGCTAGGAAGTAGATTCTTTTAGTGAACTTTTTGCAACAAATTATAACTCTATGTGCAGGTCAAAAGATCATCACCAGTTCTTTTCCGTCCCAGCAGTGCATCGGCCTAGTCAGCATCCCCACCAATAGGGATTTCACTGTAGAGTTCCAAATTGCAGAATGACAAAATCAATCAACCTAGAAGTTCCTCTGTATTGTTGTTGCATCTCCTACAGAACAAATCAAAAGATACAGTTAGAATGTACGATTTTGGCCAAGTGCTGACTGCTCTACTCTCAACCTAATGGAGCCCCATCATCATTTGTTGCCCAAAATACAGATAAAAAACAAAGCCAGTTAGCATCACAGTAGCGAGCAATACGGCAGAGTTGAATGGCCTAATGTGGCAGCGCTGACTGGCTTCGACACAGCAATGTCAGAGCGGTAGTTGGAGAAGGCGGATGGGGAACTACACAAGCTCCATCCAGGAGGCTCTACGACGACATCGGTAGCGTTCCACCAGGACGTCAGCTTGGAGGTCAAACACGGCCCCTGTGGCTGATCGGGAGCAACCTTTCTCGTGTGATGCGATGGACGGTGGAGACATGGCGGCCGGATGCCGACGCGAGGTGGCAGCATGGTACAGATTTAGTGGCAGCAGCAGGTGTGGGTAGAGGTTGTTGGGGAGGATTTGACTAGCCTCGTTGGCGGTTCTACTGTCTCATGCACTGCAGTTCAATCACCCCGGCGATGACAGCAACCAGCGATTGCTGCAGAGGAGAGCTGCAGGACCCGGGTTGTTTCGCCGAAGAAATCGAGGCAGCGGCCTCTGCTAACGGCAAGGGCGGGGCGATTGGGCGGCCGAGGGAGGGAGCACTGCATGCCATGACTCGAGCGCGGATTTGGAGAAGCGCTCGCGCGAGATGCAGAAGGGGGTGATGCCGAGTAGTGGCCACTGGACACGGGGCGCAGGTGGTGGCGCAGGGAGCCTGGGAGGCCGGGCTGGGAGGCAGGTGGTCGCAGCACCGCATGGAGGCAGCCGGATCCCGGGCCTTCGGCGTCCGAAATGCGAGAGCCTGGCGACGGTGCACCTGGTGGCGGGGAGGTGGTTGGTGTGGAGGGCGATGGCCGTTGGGGAGGAGGAACACCGGCCGTGGGGGAGGAGGCACGCCGGCCGTGGGGGAGGAGGCGACGGCGAGATCCAGGGAGGGTGGAGGTGGTGACACGATCCAAAGAGGGTGGTGGCGGTGGTTCGAGGGAGGGGATCGGGGGAGGTCAGGTGTGTGGATCGGGTTGGAGGTGGTGGACGAGTGGGCGTGGTTTTTTTTTTCTCCGCGGATTCGAGAGTTCGGGATGACATCTGCGCGTCTATATAGGAGCTTTGGAACAAAATAACTATTCTAATACCATGATCATAATAGTGCTGTCCTATATATATATATATATATATATATATATACATAAACACTATTCTGATCACGGGATCAGAATATTATTCTGATCACAACCTGAACTTCCTGAGTTACACAACCTGAACTTCTCTTCGTAGGAACCCGACCTTCGGGCTATCTTCGCAACCGTGTCTCCCCGCGCGAATTATTCTGGTCAATCATGTTCTATGTTATGTAAGTGTTATCTGCAAACGGTTTTTAGTAACTAATTGCCTGTTTTAAATAGGAATCTCGCTCATTGGCGGATTTTGCTCTCGGGTCGTGATGAACATGCGTCTATTGCAATTTTACTGCCTGAGTTGTTCGACCTGAACTTCCCCCATTGCTAGGTTGAACTTCCGCAAACATTGCCCAAATGGGGCTTGTGATATATCGTTGGAAAGCTATGGACAAGAGTACCATGACCCAAGTTAAATTTTTGGCAAAATGTAAGCGGTTTAAGAGCAGTTTTGAAAACCGTTCTTTCTTCATACAAAAAACATGAATCGTATTTTCGATCTCATTTCTAAACTGTTTATCGGAATGAGGCATATAATATGGCGGTGGAAAGCTGCTGCAAAACCGCTCCTTCCACATGTTGAAAGTTTTCTCTAATTCCCTATGGTTAAAGAGTAATTTGGAAAATCGTAAAATTTCGCAAACCAAACAGCCGAGTTCGTATTTTCGATGCCATTTCTAAACGGCTAATCCAATTGAGGCAAATGATTTGGCGTTGGAAAGCTTATGAAAATGCGCTACTTTTTCATGTTGAAAGTTTTTTCTAAATTTAAACGGTTTAAAATTAATTTAGAAAATGGTACAAGTTCCACCAAGTTTGAATTTTCAAGCTAATTTTTTAACCGTACGTCCGAATGCAGCAAATGATATGGCGTTGGAAAGCTTGAGGAAATGCCAAACTTTTTGGTATATATTGTTTCTCCCAATTCCTTACGGTTTTAAGTCAATTTTGAAAATGGCTAAAAATGTTTTTGGGCCGTAATTTCTACAAACTTTACCGAAATGGGGCAAATAATATACCGTTGAAAAGCTACGAAAAATGTGAAACTTTTTCATGTAGATGGATTTCTATGATTTCTAGCCGTTTTCAAGTAATTTTGAAAATTGTGAGATCATGCGTTCTGCCTTTATCGGGAAACAGATTCTTCGAAAATGCACCGCGTGAAGACTTGAACTTCTCAGCATGTCTACTTGAACTTCACTCTGTTTTTCATGTCCTTTTTTTGCACGTAGCTCTCCATCCACTCATCGGAATTGAGCAAGTGATATGCCGATGGAAAGCTGTTGTAAACACGCAACTTTCCCGTGTTGATCATTTTTTCATACTCGCGACGGTTTTAAAAGTTTTTCATCTGAAATTCATTCAGTGTAGTAGTTGAACTTCCTGCTGTTTTCATGTTGAACTTCTGTGACGTATTTTCGTTTGTAATTTTCTCATCCATTCGTCAGTGTTACACAAATGATATTCCTTTTGAACAAACCTCTCTCACAATAATTTTTTTAACTTTCTCCGACCGAGGACTTGAACTTATAACAACAAAACTTTTAGCCTTTACTTTTTTTTAATACAAAATGCACATCGTGTAGTACGTGAACTTCTGGCAGTTATCAATCTGAACTTCTTAGATCATGCGTTCTGCCTTCATCGCAAAAACAGAGTCTCCGAAAATGCACTGCGTGAAGAGGTTGAACTTCTGGAGCAGTTCTATTTGAACTTCACTCTGTTTTTCATGTGCTGTTTTTTGCCCGTAACTCCCCAACCACTTACCGAAATTGAGCAAATGATATACCGATGGAAAGTTGTTGAAAACACGCAACTTTCCCGTGTTGATCATTTTTTCATACTCGTGACGGTTCAAAAGAATTTTTTCAATACATAAAAACATGTTTAAATTGGTATACATGAAACTTTTAAACCGTACATCGGAATATAGCATATAATATACCGTTGGAAAGCTTATGAATGGGAGCAACTTTTTCATGTAGACAGGTGTTACAAATTCATTGCCGTTTGAGAGCAGTTTTAAAAATGGCAAAAATGTTGTTGTTTTTTCCTCTCTTTTTTAACATGTAATTGAAGGTCGGACGTCTCGTCATATAATTTTTGAACCATGCAGGGTGGAGCACGTGAACTTCTTGCAACAAATATTTTAGGCTTTTAGTTTTGTATTATTTTATTATCATCCGAAACGCATTCCATATAGTAGTTGAAATGCTCGCTGTTTTCACGTTGAACTTCGACCACATATTTTTTGTTTGTAATTCCTCACCCGTTCCTCTGAGTTTCACAAATGGTAAACTATTAGAAACTTGTTGAAAAGATGCAACTTTTTAGTAACGAGAAAATTCTAATAGGAACGACTTCTAACGGGAGAAAGTTTTTTATTTACTTCAGACTTCTCTGTTATTTTAATTTGAACTTCTTAGACTTTTTTTAGAAAAAAATATGTTTCTAAATAAGCATCAAACATTTAAAAAATGAACTTCATATTTCTATTTTTCCTATAGTAGGAAATAATTTGAGTTATCCGTATACATCGAAGTACTTCGTTATTTTATTTGAACTTCTTCGTTTTTTCAATTCGGACTTCTTGGGGTTACTCATTTGTAACGAAAAAATGCCAGTTTTGTAATAAACATCGTACAACTTCTTGGTTATTTTGAACTGAACTTCTTGGTTTTTCGTTAGTAATGGGAAAAATTCAAATTTCTGTAAAGCTCCATTTTTTGAAATTGAACTTCTTAGTTTATTATTTAGTAACGAGGAAAATCTGGGTTTTCATACACATTGAACTATTCCATTTCTTAAAATTGAACTTCTTGGTTTTTTCAATTTGGACTTCTTGTTGTTATTCATTTGTAATGGAAAATGATGAAAATAGTTTTTTTATGAATTTTCAACTACTCTATTTTTAAAATTTTAACTTCTTGTTTTTTACCTTCCTTTTTTCATTCTTTAATAATTTGGAAAATCTGAATTTTGTATAGACATCGATTTGCTTTTTTTAATTTGGACTTCTTGGTTTTACTTAATTTTTGTATGTGCTTTTTCTCCACAAACTAGACGTGCTTGAACTTCAGGACGTGTGGTTTCTTCTTTTACTTATTTTTTTGTCAATCAAACTTCTAAATTTTTCCAACTTTCGTGAATCTGACAATATGAAATTCTAAATTAGATTTTTCTAATAGTACAATATGCATATGAAAATTCTAGCAACAAAAATTTTAGCCTTTGCTTTTTCATACTTTTTTTTCATACAAATGCACACCGTGTAGTACCTGAACCTCTGGCAGTTGTCAATCTGAACTTCTCTCGGTTACGTGAATAATATCTGAGTTTGTTATAGACATTGAGCCGCTCTACCTTTTTTTATTTGAACTTCATTGTGTATTTTTAGAAATATGAAAATTGGAGTTTTTTTAGAAACATCGAACTTCTTCGTTATTTTGAATTGAACTTATTGGTTTTATTCTTTAGTAACTGGAAAAATCCGATATTTTTAAGTAAATATCAAACTGCTCCGCTTTTTCCAATTGAACTTATTGTTTTTATTCTCTAGTAACGAGAAAACCTAAGTTTTTTTATATACATTGAACTCCTCTATTTTTTAGAATTGAACTTCTTGGTTTTAATCTTTAGTATCGGGGAAAATCTGAATTTCTATAAACACCAAACTTCTTCATTTTTCTAATTAGGACTTATTGGTGGTATTCGTTAGTAATGGGAAAAGTCCTAGTGATGTAATAAGTATCGAATTGCTCAATTATTTAAATTTGAACTTCTTGGTCTTTTTTTTAAAGAGGGAAATCTATTTTTTATAAACATTGAACTTCTCTGTTATTTAAATTTGAACCTGTTTGTTTTTTGTAGGAACAAGGAAAATCCATTTTCTCTATAAATTTTGAGATGCTCTATTTTTTTTAATTTGGCCTTCTTGGGTTATTCTTTAGTAACGAGGAAAATCCTAATTTAGTAATAAATATTGAACCGCTTCGTTATTTAAATTTGAACTTTTAGTTTTTAAACTTCTAGGGGTATTGCTAGAATGGAGAAATCTGTTTTTATATTAATAAATTGAACTACTATATTATTTCAATTTGACCTTCTTGGTTTTATTTTAAAAACAAAAAAATCATTTTATAAAACATCGAACCATTTTGTTACTTTCACTTGAACCTCTTGGTTCTTTTAGTTTGAGCTTCTAGTTTTTTAAAAACGGGGAAAATCTATTTAAGCTTTTTTTAGTTGCTCCTTTATTTTAATTTGAACTTCTTCGTTTTATTCTTTACTAACGAGGAAAAAATTTAACTTTTTAAAAACTTCAAACTTCTCTGTATTTTTAGTTTCTTCTTAGTTTTATTCATAGAAAAGTTAGAAAAATAAACATCAAAGACATTTTTTAATATTGCATTTCATACTTCTATTTTTCCTAGAAACGAGGAGAATTTGAGGTTTTTGTATACAATGAACTACTGCGTTTTTTTATTTTGATCTTCTTCGAACTCTCTAATTAATTATATTTGAACTTTGAGAGTTATTTTTGTCTTGGTGGGGCTTTTGTTTTCTTCTTTTGTTTTTCATGACGTAATTATGTTTGTGCTCTGTTTTCTCCTTTTTTGGATTTATCTATGTCGTGGTTTTTGAACTTGCTCGGGGCTTACCTGTATTTTGTAGTTTTTTTAAGCGAAACCAACATACTGAAAACACATTTTTTTGCATCAACCCATACTATTAAACTTCAGGAAAAAGTACAAAGCAAGAAAGTAGACAACATGATGTACAAATGGGGGCCAAATAAACTAACGATCTGATTCCCTTCTTATGTTCACTGAATTTCACATGTACAAATGGACTTCACTTCACTGTTTGACCTTCATCATACACCTCGTACATCCAGCCCAAAATCAAAATGAAAACCATGCCTCTCCAAACACAACATGTGCATAGACAGAGCTATAGATGTTCCTTTACAACTATTTCTGAACTTCTACAGCCAATGCATTTTTTCTGTAGTAGATGCACAACAACTATAGAAGAGAGATTATTTTGCTGGATGGACAGAGAAGTTCAACGACGAGGCAGAGGAGAGAGGAGGACATTGGCTGGAAGCGGCCTCACAAGAAGCAACACTGCATCCCAGCAACACCGATTCTCACGAAGGACGACCATCTTCCTGAACTCAGACCATCTTCCGAATGGCGACACCCCTGTCCTCTACACCTCATGTGTGACCTTCTCCCCTGCCATGTGTTGAACTTGTTCCTCCCGCTGTTCATGTGGGTAGCGAGCAGCAGAGCGGCACGGAGGATCCTGGAGACACAAACTTTTGAGCATAAATGAGAGAAAAAAAGCACCAAATAGTAGGGGACTATTGCTACTAAACCAAATACGGAAGGCTCCAGCCACAACATGTTTGAAATACCATAAACATACATGATTTTCAAAATAATGTATACATGTTGTTCTATGATTTAGTTCATGTGTGCACAAACATTATTTCAAAAGAAGACAATGTGCCATTGTACTAATCTAGAATCAAAATTATGTGTGAAAATAATAACTGAAACATAACAAGAAGGTGCTTGATCTATCCACAACAACACAAAGTCTCCAAGATATTTACAAAACTGAAACATAACAAGAAGGTGCTCGATTACCCGCCGTAGGGCTCTTGCTTGATCCAAGCGAGGGTGGAAGAACACATGGTACAAGGGAATAAATGTCCACGGCTACGATGTGCTTCAGCTCACCGATGGTGATGTACATGCTATCGGTGTTTGAGTGTGTGTGATGACGGCTGGACACACACATCGGGCCTATCCATCTGCTATTTTTTTTTTCCAGAAATGATGGTAGACCTAATAATCAACTGATTATGTAGTGGCGCCATATCAATCAGAAAGTAAGATGTTTTCAGAATGTGTGCACACGCACAACAACTCGCCATGATAGTGGAAGATGAGTTGCACTAGCATTAATCAAGTAGGCAAACTTTTTTCCTTTCACAAACTGTGTTTTTTTGTTTTCCTTTTTTGAACTTCCAAAATTTTTATCATTGAACTTCATGTGCTTTGCACGCACGCCTCTCATACATAGAGCACACACACATAGAACACACGCACGCCACGCACACACACAGAGAACCAATGAACGCTATACACAGAAGAAATTGTTCAGAACAAACAGCCATAGCCTGCATTAGCCTCAACAACCGCAGATGGAAGTTCAGAGAAAAATCCACTGCCGTTCTCCTTCCCTATCGGCAGCAGCAGAATTGCGCATAATTTTTTGTTTTCTCCTCTTAGCCTTTAGACGAACACCTGCACGGCAGAAGCAATGGACCAGTCAATGGAGGAGCAAGCAATTTGGAGAAGAGAGACAGGGTACGAAGCATAGGCCGAAAAAATAATAATCCTTTTTTGACCTCGACGACCGGCGTGACTCAAAGCCCCTGATGCTGCAGTTCGAACACAATTGCGGAGGAGGGATTGAGCGTGGGTCCTCTGTGGCGGTGCTCTACGGGGGAGATGCTGGGTCGCGACGGGCGGTGGATGGCGGTGGTCGCCAGGATCTAGGAAAGGTCCACTGCCACTGGCCGCATCTGGAGGGTGGGCGGGGCGCCGCGACGGAAGGCGAGACGGTTGTTGCCGGCGGCGCGCATGGAGTTGACGTCCCGTGGAGTAGCCAGGCGACGGTGGTTGGCGTCGGTGGTTGCCGGCGGCGCGCTTGGAGGGAGGGCTGCCGCCGTGGTTGAAGCAGGGGGGAGGTGACTTTCCATGGTTGAAGCAGGGGGAGGGGGCCGCGGCGGTTGGATCCTGGTGGAGGCGACGGTGGCGCGAGATCCTGGTCGGGGGCGGCGCGCGTCACCGGCGCCGGCGGGGGTGGGTTGCACTACAAGAAATCTGTTAATCCATGATGGATTTCTGGTGACGTTCTTGAAAACCATCACAGATATAGTGCCGGTCCCTCCGGGTCGTCACAGAAATCGTCACAGATGAACAAGATGCGAATGGCCACTGAAATGATGCCCCATTATGACGGACAATGAAGGACTGTCATGGAAACTGTCATGGACAGACCATGTGGACCTAAGCCGGACCGTCACCGATGGCTCATGCTGATGTGGCATGTATCCGGTGTGATGCGTATGCTGAATCCTGATTGGTCAATCCGCCCTTCTCGCGGATCGTGCATCACAACCGTCCACTCCCTCAGATCGCACGGTAGGCACATGGCCCAACGGTGGTTGACCGCCTCCACCATCGCTGCTCCCCATCTTCTTCTCCATCCTCCACCCCCCAATTCAATCCTATCCATCTCCCTCTCCCTCGTCCGCTGCCACCACCGGCAACCTCGGTGCCCCTCTCCCTAACCACCACCGCCCCCACCCTCTCCCCCATCCCCCGCTCTCACCTTCTCTCCTTAAACTAGGCGGCCCCTAGAACGAGCAGGCCAAGGCGCTTCCCGATTTGCGGCGCTGCTTCCGGATCCGCCGAGCAGCGCCAGAGGTCGGCTCCTTCTCCGCGTCGTTCTGCGCCAAGGTTGGCCTCCTCTTCCTTCTCCGCGTGGTCCATGGCGCTAACCCCGGATGGTACCACCTCTCTGGTTCCCAATCCCACCCCTAAATCGATGAATGGATCTCCATGGCTGATGTGTTTTCCTACTGCTCTGGTTGGTCGCAGGTGAGGCACTCAATACCATGGCCGGACGGAGGTTGGGCGATTTCCTTCCCTGACCTCGCCGCCTAGCCACTCCACCGCGAGCTTCTCGTCCCCAGGTTGTTCTTCCCCTGCTCGCTCCCTCCCTCTTCCTCTCTATAGATTGGTTGCTGCTGCATGCTTGCTGCTCAAGTACCAATCATCTCTTGCGTTGGTGCTGCTGCTGTGTGGATTTGTTTCTATTGTTGATATTGCTTAGCTAGTGTGGATGACTGGATGTGGGTGCGCGACCGTGCTCAACATAATAGAATATTTTCAAATAAAAATAACAATTAGTGGTCAAGTAATAATTTATGGGTTGAGTTCTACGCATAGTTAAATGTAGCAGCAGCATACAGTTTTCATAGTGCACACTGTCGAGCATGCATTTTTGTATGTAGAAATCTCAAATCTTTGTAACACAACACTTGCTGGCATTGGGTAAATGACTTGCCTTCCATTAACTACAGTCTTGCATTTTTATAAAAAGAAAAAAGATGATCTCTTGCGTGCAAATGTACTCTGTGAGATAATAATACATCCACGTGTATGTGTAGTTCATTGGGCCTGTAGCTCACTAGTTTGTGTTTCCCCTGTAATGTTTACCTCTGCTATCATGATGGATTTGGCTTTGCAGTCCGGTCCTTGACATATACTTCTCGTTCGAAGAATTAGTATTTTAAAATTTTAGTGTCTATGTAACATCAGTACCTTGGAATATACTGACTGTTGGAGGATTAACATTTTATATCCTGAACATTTGTTATTGCAGCTGCTCTTTAGCTACATAGCTACATAATATCAAATCTGACTTGACTTTATATGTTTATATTATATGGCAAGTTGATTGTGTAGCCTATGTACAGAAGCTCAGTGTGTAGATAAGTTCAGAGTGATGAAGTAGTGTGGAATCACTCTGAACATTTTATACATTTGTGTGTCGAATCTGTTATTAATCTGTACAACATCAGCACTAATACATTAATAGTATCGATTCAGTATCTTAACTACTGGGCCACCCGTCAGCCATGAATCTTTGTCTGTACAACGTCAACAGTGAAACTTTTATATTATTGATTCAGTATCTCTACAACATCAGTACTGCCGAGCATGTATATTTTTCTGTAGAAACGACTTCTTCCATTAACTACAGTCTTGCATTTTTCTAGAAAAATAATCTGATCTCTTGCGTGCAAATATTCTGTGTGATACTAATACATCCATGTGTATGGGTGGTACATTGGGGTCTGTAGCTCACTAGTTTGTGGTTCCCTGTAATGTTTACCTCTGCTATCATGCTGGTTTTGGCTTTGTAGTAAGGTCCTCAACATATACTTCTCGTTCAAAGATTAGTACTTTAAAATTTTAGTTTGCCTACATAACATCAGTACCTTGGGATATAAAAAGTATACTTCCTGTTGGAAGGACAAACATTTTGTATCCTGGACATTTTCTATTGCAGCTGCACTTTAGCTATATAACATCAAATCTGGACTTGAACTTTAAATGTTTAGATTATATGACAAGTTAATTGTGCTGCTTTTTATTCGGCGGTGTTAGTTACTATGAAGTAGCTGACTGGAGCCAACGATGGATACTTAGCCTCTAGTTATAAGGATTACCTGCTGCTGCTTTTGCTACCTCTTCTGTTCCCTGAATGAATGGTCCTGCCGCTTTCTCGCATGTGGTTTCTGTTTCTCTTTTTCTTGGACAGTGTTTTTCTCTCTTAGAATCATATTCTGGACAGGCTGCTTGTGCTGTCTAATTTGAACTATTTATTAGGGTTGATTTCTATGCCACTAATGCCTACTGCCTTCTCCACCCATCTAGCGGCGTACAAGACGTCCTCATCCTCGATGCAGCCGTTCCCAACGAGCTCTCTTTGCCTGATGAGGTACAGCAGCAAGTCCAGCACCCCCTTGGCCCCTGCATCCTATCCTACATTGCCTGGATGACCTCATGCACTGATGGCTGCGTCCTCCTTACCTCCTAGCGTGGTCAGCCTTTCCCCACTTTACCCCAAATCTAGATGATACTTGCAATCTGAATACAAATCATGTTTTGGTTTAGTTTAGAGGCGGATTCAGTTGCTGAGATGAATATGTGAGCTTGATTAGTTGCTGACGGTTTTGTGGATCTGATTCTCTTGCACTGTTACACATAATTTAATCAGGGCAAGCTAATGCTGATCCACACAATATGATATAGCTATTTTTTTCAAATATGCACCGTTCTGCATGTTGCTTTCATATTGATCTTTTGGGAGTTAATTTGGAAGTTCCAGCTTATTAGATATAAATTCAGCTGTGACTGTGTATCTTGCTAGAATGGACTTGTTTTACAGATACGTGTATTGTTGATATGCTATTATTGTTACTTGGATTTTTATCTCCTTTAGCATATTGTTTGTTGAGATGAATATCTCCTGTAGCATATTGTTTGTTGTTGTTTGCCTTTGTTACCAGAATAATAGCTTCTTGTAGCATAATAATCTTAATATCTCCTGTAGAATATTGTTTATTGAGATGAATATCTCCTGTAGCATATTGTTTGTTGTTGTTTCCCTTTGTTGCCAGAAAATATTATTATTCTCCTGTAGCATAATAATCTTATTAAGATGAAAAAGGTTTTGTTCCCTTTT
Source organism: Thinopyrum elongatum (assembly GCA_011799875.1). Lineage (NCBI taxonomy): Eukaryota > Viridiplantae > Streptophyta > Magnoliopsida > Poales > Poaceae > Thinopyrum > Thinopyrum elongatum. Next base: position 46,253,286 of record CM022300.1, read on the forward strand.
TGTTTTGATGTTTGCCTTTGTTACCAGAATAAAAGTATTGCTTATGTTATTTATTTCCGGCAGTGGTTACGAAAGTGCCTCCCCTTGACTTACTTTTTATACTTTTCTTAGTTTCACATGCTTCATCTTTCACGGCACATGAGAGACTGCATTGTAGGAAATTCAGAAGGTTTTCATAGCATGATTCGAGTTTAGTGTAGTGATAGCATGGGACTTCAAGTCAAATAAGCACAGCAGAGTTTACTACCAACTATTGATCTTTGTATGCTCATAATTCCTTTTTGTTGCCACCAGTTGTTTCTTTTCACACGAATGCTTTTGTTTCACTACTTTGCATCATGGCAGAGAAAAAATATAGAACTTGATAACGTGTAGTAAGCTACTTCCGGTTTCTACTTCTATTTTAACCTACTAACTATAATATTGTATAGTGTGACATATTTTTCATCATGTGGCAGATATTGGTTTATGGGAGCATTTTCAACAACAAATACATGACGAGCGGATCCACGACCAGGAACGTAGGATGACCCCTGGTTGACTTCCGACGAGCATTGTGCGTTGCTTGATGGGTGTGGTGCTGGCTGTAGGGTAGCATAGTGTTCTCTGAGACATGCTTGTAGAATTATTCTTTTTGGGGTCCTTTTTTTGGTCTTGTATAGGTGTATTTTTGGGTGTGTTTATGTAATTTTTTGTTTCAAGGACCTGAGCACATATTTTCTGTTTAATTATTATTGGCTTAAAATTTCCATGGACCAAGAGAAATGCGTGATGGGCTAATGTCCTGGACTGAAATTAGTGGGCCTTTCTTGAAACTAATGGACCTAAATTCAAATTGGGTTTATTACTATATGGGCCACCACTCCTGGAGTGAGTTGAAATTTAGTGGGCCAAAATTTTAGATGGGCTGATTACAACATGGGCTGCCACATCAGATCCATGTCAGATGATGACGTGGTAGACAAGCTAACGCCGTTATGAGCATGCCAGTTAACAACCATCGATGACGGTTAAAAACCGTCATGGTCTGTGACGGTTTTCGATGATCCGTCATGGAGCGTGCTGTGGTTAAATTATGACGCGATATACATGACGGAATTCAAATCCGTCATGTATGGCCCTCGATGACAGTTTTGCGCAGGTCCATGACAGACTGAAACCGTCACGTATTAACAGATTTCTTGTAGTGTTGGGGGCGCCAACGCGCTGGGTAGCTGCGGGAGGGAGGCAGTGCGTGGGGTGGGCCGGTGGGTAACGTGGGGGTGGATCGGGTGGGAGGTTGAGGACGTGGGTTGAGTTTTTTTTTGGGCTGCAGCTTCGGTAGTTTCGGGAGTTCGGGAACGGGCCTATATAGGGCCAACCATACTCATAATAACTATTCTGATCCTGGGATCAGAATAGTGCTACTATATATATATACCTCGAAAACCAAAAAGTCCCCACAAAGAGCGAGGTTCATGATGCGTGGTATGTGCTATACGCCCCCATTCGACGCGTAGTATATATATACTTCTACTGATGTATAGCACAAACCAAAAAAGAATCATTCCTTGATGGTCAAATTAACCTCTCTCTCGTTGGGTGAAAGTGATGGAGGACAACCTCATGGGCCCACTGATGGAAGCGCCACACGCGAGTGAGCTTCTATAGGGCAACCACCGCCTGCATGGTATTGTGAGATGTTTGAATACCAATGCACAACTTTGATGTGGCACCTGCCTCGGGAACCAGAAAGTCCCCACATGGAGCGAGGTTATGACGTACGCATATATATAGAGTATTCATGTTGCCCCTCTTTGACATGTACAACATACTCCTACCGTGCATATACGTAACACAAACCAAAAAAGAACCATCCTTGTTGGTCAAATTAACCTCTCTCTCGCTGTACATTCAACTTATGGACGATGACCTCGCGGGACCATGATACGTCCCCAACGTATCTATAATTTTTGATTGTTCCATTCTATTATATTATCATTTTTGGATGTTTTACAATCATTTTATAGTAACTTTATATCATTTTTTGGGACAAACCTATTGACATAGTGCCCAGTGCCAGTTGTTGTTTTTTGCTTGTTTTTTACTTCACAGAAAATCAATACCAAACGGAGTCCAAATGCAGCGAAACTTTTTGGAGATTTTTTCTGGACTAGAAGACACCTGTTGGGCCAAAGAAGTACCAGAGGGGGGCTCCGAGGGGAGCACAACCCACCAGGGCGCGCCTGGGGGCCCAGGCGCGCCCAGGTGGGTTGTGCCCACCTCGGTGGCCTCCTGCATCGCCTCTTTGCTCTATAAATACTCCAATATTCCAGAAACCCTAGGGGAGTTGACAAAAATCAATTCCAGCCACCGCAAGTTCCAGAACCACCAGATCCAATATAGACACCATCACGGAGGGGTTCATCATCCTCATTGGTGCCTCTCCGATGATGCGTGAGTAGTTCATTGTAGACCTACGGGTCCGTAGTTAGTAGCTAGATGGCTTCCTCTCTCTCTTTGGATTCTCAATACAATGGTCTCTTGGAGATCTATTTGATGTAACTCTTTTTGCGGTGTGTTTGTTGGGATCCGATGAACTTTGAGTTTATGATCAGATCTATGTTTTTATCCATGAAAGTTATTTGAGTCTTTTGATCTCTTATATGCATGATTACTTATAGCCTCGTATTTCTTCTTCGAATCTTTGGTTTAGTTAGGCCAACTAGATCGATTTTTCTTGCCATGGGAAGAGGTGCTTTGTGACGGGTTCGATCTTACGGTGCTTGATCCCAGTGACAGAAGGGGAACCGACACGTATGTATCATTGCTATTGAGGATAACAAGATGCGGTTTATTTCTACATAAATAGATCTTGTCTACATCATGTCATCATTCTTATTGCATTACTCCATTTCTCCATGAACTTAATACACTGGATGCATGCTGGATAGCGGTCGATGTGTGGAGTAATAGTAGTAGATGCAGGCAGGAGTCGGTCTACTAATCTTGGATGTGATGCCTATATAATGATCGTTGCCTGGATATCATCATAATTATTTGAAGTTCTATCAATTGCCCAATAGTAATTTGTTTACCCGCCGTATGCTATTTTTCTCGAGAGAAGCCACTAGTGAAATCTACGGCCCCTGGGTCTCTTCTTTATTATATTTGCTTTCACAATCTATTTTATTTGCTTTTATTTTCAGATCTATTAATCCAAAAATCCAAAAATACCTTGCTGCAATTTATTGTTATTTATTTTATCTCGCGTTCCCGCGAGATCTATTTATCCAACCTACTACAATTTTACCTATCTTTTTACCCGTGAGGGATTGACAACCCCTCTCTCACGTCGGGTTGCAAGTATTTGTTCTTTGTGTGCAGGAGCCGTTTACGTGGTGTTGCGTTGTTCTCCTACTGGTTCGATAACCTTGGTCTCATTATTGAGGGAAATACCTACCGTAGCTGTGCTGCATCATCCCTTCCTCTTTGGGGAAATATCGACTTAGTTCAAGCCGCATCAAAAGGAATTTCTGGCGCCGTTGTCGGGGAGACATCATCAACATCTATCAGGTTCCTAATCACAAATCTCATCTCCTTGCAATTTACATTATTTGCCATTTGCCTCATGTTTTCCTCTCCCCCACTTCACAAAAATTTGCCTTCTTATTCTTTTTTTTCATTCGTCACTACAAGAAATCTGTTAATATGTGACGGTTTCAGTCTGTCATGGACCTGCGCAAAACTGTCATCGAGGGCCATACGTGACGGATTTGAATTCCGTCATGTATATCGCATCATAATTTAACCACAGCATGCTCCATGACGGATCATCGAAAACCGTCACAGACCATGATGGTTTTTAACCGTCATCGATGGCTGTTAACTGGCATGCTCATAACGGCGTTAGCTTGTCTACCACATCATCATCTGACATGGATCTGATGTGGCAGCCCATGTTGTAATCAGCCCATCTAAAATTTTGGCCCACTAAATTTCAACTCACTCCAGGAGTGGTGGCCCATATAGTAATAATCCCAATTTGAATTTAGGTCCATTAGTTTCAAGAAAGGCCCACTAATTTCAGTCCAGGACATTAGCCCATCACGCATTTCTCTTGGTCCATGGAAATTTTAAGCCAATAATAATTAAACAGAAAATATGTGCTCAGCTCCTTGAAACAAAAAATTACATAAACACACCCAAAAATACACCTATACAGGACCAAAAAAAGGACCCCAAAAAGAATAATTCTACAAGCATGTCTCAGAGAACACTATGCTACCCTACAGCCAGCACCACACCCATCAAGCTACGCACAATGCTCATCGGAAGTCAACCAAGGGTCATCCTGCGTTCCTGGCCGTGGATCCGCTCGTCAGGTCTTTGTTGTTGAAAATGCTCCCATAAACCAATATCTGCCACATGATGAAAAATATGTCACACTATAAAATATTATAGTTAGTAGGTTAAAATAGAAGTAGAAACCGGAAGTAGCTTACTACACGTTATCAAGTTCTATATTTTTTCTCTGCCATGATGCAAAGTAGTGAAACAAAAGCATTCGTGTGAAAAGAAACAACTGGTGGCAACAAAAAGGAATTATGAGCATACAAAGATCAATACTTGGTAGTAAACTCCGCTGTGCTTATTTGACTTGAAGTCCCATGCTATCACTACACTAAACTCGAATCATGCTATGAAAACCTTCTGAATTTCCTACAATGCAGTCTCTCATGTGCCATGAAAGATGAAGCATGTGAAACTAAGAAAAGTATAAAAAGTAAGTCAAGGGGAGGCACTTTCGTAACCACTGCCGGAAATAAATAACATAAGCAATACTTTTATTCTGGTAACAAAGGCAAACATCAAAACAAAAAGGGAACAAAACCTTTTTCATCTTAATAAGATTATTATGCTACAGGAGAATAATAATATTTTCTGGTAACAAAGGGAAACAACAACAAACAATATGCTACAGGAGATATTCATCTCAACAAACAATATTCTACAGGAGATATTAAGATTATTATGCTACAAGAAGCTATTATTCTGGTAACAAAGGCAAACAACAACAAACAATATGCTACAGGAGATATTCATCTCAACAAACAATATGCTATAGGAGATAAAAATCCAAGAAACAATAATAGCATATCAACAATACACGTATCTATAAAACAAGTCCATTCTAGCAAGATACACAGTCGCAGCTGAATTTATTTCTAATAAGCTGGAACTTCCAAATTAACTCCCAAAAGATCAATATGAAAGCAACATGAAGAACGGTGCATATTTGAAAAAAATAGCTATATCATATTGTGTGGATCAACATTAGCTTGCCCTGATTAAAATATGTGTAACAGTGCAAGAGAATCAGATCCACAAAACCGTCAGCAACTAATCAAGCTCACATATTCATCTCAGCAACTGAATCCGCCTCTAAACTGAACCAAAACATGATTTGTATTCAGATTGCAAGTATCATCTAGATTTGGGGTAAAGTGGGGAAAGGCTGACCATGCTAGGAGGTAAGGAGGACGCAGCCATCAGTGCATGAGCTCATCCAGGCAATGTAGGATAGGATGCAGGGGCCAAGGGGGTGCTGGAGTTGCTGCTGCACCTCATCAGGCAAAGAGAGCTCATTGGGAACGGCTGCATCGAGGATGAGGACGTCTTGTACGCCGCTGGATGGGTGGAGAAGGTAGTAGGCAATAGTGGCATAGAAATCAACCCTAATAAATAGTTCAAATTAGACAGCACAAGCAGCCTGTCCATAATATGATTCTAAGAGAGAAAAACACTATCCAAGAAAAAGAGAAACAGAAACCGCATGCGAGAAAGCGGCAGGACCATTCATTCAGGGAACAGAAGAGGTAGCAAAAGCAGCAGCAGGTAATCCTTATAACTAGAGGCTAAGTATCCATCGTTGGCTCCAGTCAGCTACTTCATAGTAACTAACACTGCCGAATAAAAAGCAGCACAATTAACTTGTCATATAATCTAAACATTTAAAGTTCAAGTCCAGATTTGATGTTATATAGCTAAAGTGCAGCTACAATAGAAAATGTCCAGGATACAAAATGTTTGTCCTTCCAATAGGAAGTATACTTTTTATATCCCAAGGTACTGATGTTATGTAGGCAAACTAAAATTTTAAAGTACTAATCTTTGAACGAGAAGTATATGTCGAGGACCTTACTACAAAGCCAAAACCAGCATGATAGCAAAGGTAAACATTACAGGGTACCACAAACTAGTGAGCTACAGGCCCCAATGTACCACCCATACACATGGATGTATTAGTATCACACAGAACATTTGCACGCAAGAGATCAGATTATTTTTTCTAGAAAAATGCAAGACTGTAGTTAATGGAAGAAGTCGTTTCTACAGAAAAATATACATGCTCGGCAGTACTGATGTTGTAGAGATACTGAATCAATAATATAAAAGTTTCACTGTTGACGTTGTACAGACAAAGATTCATGGCTGACGGGTGGCCCAGTAGTTAAGATACTGAATCGATACTATTAATGTATTAGTGCTGATGTTGTACAGATTAATAACAGATTCGGCACACAAATGTATAAAATGTTCAGAGCGATTCCACACTACTTCATCACTCTGAACTTATCTACACACTGAGCTTCTGTACATAGGCTACACAATCAACTTGCCATATAATATAAACATATAAAGTCAAGTCAGATTTGATATTATGTAGCTATGTAGCTAAAGAGCAGCTACAATAACAAATGTTCAGGATATAAAATGTTAATCCTCCAACAGGCAGTATATTCCAAGGTACTGATGTTACGTAGACACTAAAATTTTAAAATACTAATTCTTCGAACGAGAAGTATATGTCAAGGACCGTACTGCAAAGCCAAATCCATCATGATAGCAGAGGTAAACATTACAGGGGAAACACAAACTAGTGAGCTACAGGCCCAATGAACTACACATATAGGTGGATGTATTATTATCTCACAGAGTACATTTGCACGCAAGAGATCATCTTTTTTCTTTTTTTAAAAATGCAAGACTGTAGTTAATGGAAGGCAAGTCATTTACCCAATGCCAACAAGTGTTGTGTTACAAAGATTTGAGATTTCTACATACAAAAATGCATGCTCGGCAGTGTGCACTGTGAAAACTGTATGCTGCTGCTACATTTAACTATGCGCAGAACTCAACCCATAAATTATTACTTGACCACTAATTGTTATTTTTATTTGAAAATATTCTATTATGTTGAGCACGGTCACGCACCCACATCCAGTCATCCACACTAGCTAAGCAATATCAACAATAGAAACAAATCCACACAGCAGCAGCACCAACGCAAGAGATGATTGGTACTTGAGCAGCAAGCATGCAGCAGCAACCAATCTATAGAGAGGAAGAGGGAGGGAGCGAGCAGGGGAAGAACAACCTGGGGACAAGAAGCTCGCGGTGGAGTGGCTAGGCGGCGAGGTCAGGGAAGGAAATCGCCCAACCTCCGTCCGGCCATGGTATTGAGTGCCTCACCTGCGACCAACCAGAGCAGTAGGAAAACACATCAGCCATGGAGATCCATTCATCGATTTAGGGGTGGGATTGGGAACCAGAGAGGTGGTACCGTCCGGGGTTAGCGCCATGGACCACACGGAGAAGGAAGAGGAGGCCAACCTTGGCGCAGAACGACGCGGAGAAGCAGCTGACCTCTGGCGCTGCTCGGCGGATCCGGAAGCAGCGCCGCAAATCGGGAAGCGCCTTGGCCTACTTGTTCCGGGGGCCGCCTAGTTTAAGGAAAGAAGATGAGAGCGGGGGATGGGGGAGAGGGTGGGGGCGGTGGCGGTTAGGGAGAGGGGCACCAAGGTTGCCGGTGGTGGCGGCGGACGAGGGAGAGGGAGATGGATAGGATTGAATTGGGGGATGGAGGATGGAGAAGAAGATGGGGAGCAGCGGTGGTGGAGGTGGTCAACCACCATTGGGCCATGTGCCTACCGTGCGATCTGAGGGAGTGGACGGTTGTGATGCACGATCCGCGAGAAGGGCGGATTGACCAATCAGGATTCAGCATACGCATCACACCGGATACATGCCACATCAGCATGAGCCATCGGTGACGGTCCGGCTTAGGTCCACATGGTCTGTCCATGACAGTTTCCATGATAGTCCTTCATTGTCCGTCATAATGGGGCATCATTTCAGTGGCCATTCGCATCTTGTTGATCTGTGACGATTTCTGTGACGACCCAGAGGGACCGGCACTGTATCTGTGATGGTTTTCAAGAACGTTACCAGAAATCCGTCATGGATTAACAGATTTCTTGTAGTGCGTTGTTTTTCTCGTCAGATCTGTTTTTGCGTGCAATCTTGTTTGTGTAGTCATGTTGCCTCAAAGAAAATATTATGATGTTCCTTACCCCAATATTTTGCTTGAAATTGAGAAAAGTACTAAGGAATATATGACTACACAATTTGAGCACAATAAATGTTTTACCGAAGAACTTAAGGAGCACTCCGTTGTGCTAGATGCTATACCGAAACAACTTGATGATATTAGTAGAGAAGTTTGCAATCTCCAATCTAAGTATGCTTTTGCTGAAAGTTTGCTAGGCAAAATATCCGATGCACAAGCTACCCTAGTAAATCAAATGGCTGCTAAACCAATTTCATTAGAAGATAAAAATGATGAAGATCTTAAAATGATTGGTGTTTCTTCTATTGATTCTTTGTTTAGTAAAATTATGATTGATGAAAAAGGGACTGAAGAAGAGTCAACTTTAGTTAGAAGGCGTCCCGATAATTTGGAGGGTGAAAATCTTGTTGAGAAAATTGATAAAAGTGGGTTTGAAGAGGTCAAAACTTTAACTAGCGATGTGCCCACTCTTTTGGATTACAAAGACTTTAATTATGATAATTGCTTTTTTATTGATTGTATTTCTTTGTTGCAATCCATGATAAATTCACCCCATGCTTATGAACAAAATAAAGCTTTTACTAAACATATTGTTGATGCTATGATGAAAGCTTTGGAAGAAAAGTTGGAATTAGAGATTTCAATTCCTAGAAAATTACATGATGAATGGGAACCTACTATCAAAGTCAAGATTAAAAATTATGAGTGTTTTGCTTTATGTGACTTGGGTGCTAGTGTTTCCACAATTCCGAAATCTTTATGTGATGTGCTTGGTCTTACCGATATTGAAGAATGTTCTTTAAATTTGCACTTGGCAGATTCTACTATTAAAAAGCCTATGGGAAGAATTAATGATGTTCTTATTCTTGCAAATAGGAATTATTTGCCCATAGATTTTATTGTTCTTGATATTGATTGCAATCCGTCTTGTCCAATTATTCTTGGTAGACCATTTTTATGCACTATTGGTGCCGTGATTGATATGAAAGAAGGCAATATTAAATTTCAATTTTCCTAAGGAAGGGTATGGAACACTTCCCTAGAACAAGAATTAGGCCACCATATGAATCAATCATGAGGGCATCTTATGGATCTAGAAATAAAGATGACAATACTTGAATCTATGCGTTATGCCTAGCTAGGGGCGTAAAACGATAGCGTTTGTTGGGAGGCAACCCAATGAATAAAATTTATTTTTATCTTTTTTCTTTCTGTTCTTGAGTGTTTGCACAATTATTCTTCTGTTATGATTGTGTTTTTTATGTTTTAATTAGTGTTTGTGCCAAGCAAAGCCTTTGGGATCATGTTGGGTGATAGTTGCTTTGATCTTGTTGGAAAACAGAAACTTTTGTGTCCAGTAAAATAATTTTGGAAAATCACAGAATCAACGAAAAATTCTGAATTTTTTTTTCAAAAGATTTACAAGAAAATTTCCTCTGTTGTCCATAATTTTCAGAATTTTTGGAGTTATAGAAGTATGAGAACAATTCACATCTTTTAAGACTGTTCTGTTTTTGACAGATTCTGTTTTCTTTGCATTGTGTGCTTATTTTGATGAATCTATGGTTTGTATTGGAGGTTATAAGCCATGGTAAAGTTAGAATACAGTAGATATAATGCAATAACAAAATTTGAATGGGTTTTATACAGTACTTAAAGTAAAGATTGGTTTTCTTATACTAACGGATCTCATGAAGGTTTTGTTGAGTTTTATGTGATTGAAGTTTTCAAGTTTTGGGTGAGATCACGATGGATGAAGGAATAAGGAGTGAGAAGAGCCTAAGATTGGGCATTCCCATGGCATCCCAAGCTATTATCTAAAGAGAAGCAAGCAACTAAGCTTGGGGATGCCCGAGTGGCATCCCCTCTTTCTTCTAACAACCATCGGTATTTTACTTGGAGCTATATTTTTATTCGTCACATATCATGAGTTTTGCTTGGAGCGTCTTGTATGATATGAGTCTTTGCTTTTTTTGCTTTTTATTTTGAGTCTTGAATCCTTGCTGGACACACCTATTTGAGAGAGCCAAAATTATGCTATGACTTGTTAGAATTGCTCTCTATGCTTCACTTAAATCTTTATGAGCTATGGAATTGCTTTAGTGCATCACTTATATCTTTTTGAGCACGGTGTGCTTTAGTATTTTTGAAGAAATGCTCTCTTGCTTCACTTAGATTTATTTGAGAGTTAGTAAATTTTTTAAGAAATTCTCTCTTGCTTCACTTAAATTATTTTGAGAGAAGAAAAATTTTATGCTCATGTTCTTCACTTAGATTTGTTTGAGCTATCAAAAGAAACATATGAAATTAGTCCCAAAGTGATAGATATTCAAGAGGCATATAATAAAAACTTTCATGAAGATCATTGGATAAAATAAACTTGATTCCTTGTAATAGTTTTGCGATATGATGATATAATATGTGAGTCATGTTGATGAGTAATTATGCTTTAGTAAGAATATTGGTGTTAAGGTTTGTGATTCCCTATGCAATCACGAAAGTCAATAGTTATGCAATGAAATTACATCCTACTTGTGGTGCATTATTCGGTGTTAGTTATGCTTAATGCTCGCTTATGAGATTTTTTGTTTCTTGGTTGGATGCTTCTCAATCTTTTGCTAGCCTTCATTTGCACTAAGTATGATCACTACTTGTGCATCCAAAATCCTTTAAACCAATTTTGCCATATGAGTCCACTATACCTACCTATATGCGGTATTCTTTTGCCGTTCTAAGCAAATTTGTATGTGCCATCTCTAATTTTCAAAATAAATTTCTCTTTTGTGTGCTCGTACCACTCATGAAACGGTAGGGGGTGGCTGATATATTTCCATGCTAGATGTGTTATTCTCAAGATGCGTGTTTATTCACTTGTCATTGCATGAGAGTACGGCAAAGGTATTAGGGATGCCCAGTCCCGAAATGAAAAATGAATTTACTTTATGTTGTCAAATAATAAATTCCTTGGAAAGTGTTTATATGGAAGGCACCCGTGGATACGGTTAGCCATGGAAAGTGAAAGTATGGTGGAAAAAGGAATAAACTTTATTTTCTGTTTGGGAACCGCCTATGATATATCTAGCATGGAAAGTATTGGGAACTACTCGATCATTTTCGTTGACAGAAAAAGCATGCTACCCAAAATGTTTATATCTCTTTCTTTTTTGCTTTGAGTTCTGGCACCTCTACAAATCCCTGCTTCCCTCCGACAAAGGGCCTTTCTATTTACTTTATGCAATTTTTATTTTTATTTTGAGTCTCCATCTTCTCTTATAAAGCACCAACTAAGGGGCACTATGATCATACTTGAGCATTGGGTGTAGCTAATATGCGAGTGTGTTTCATGAATGGATCAATGATTGAGCATAATGGGCTAGGGATAACTTGCTTTAGTGTTGATATTTTGAAAGACATGGTTGCTTGTTGATATGCTTGAGTATTCAAATCTTCATGTCAAAACTAGACTATTCTTTGAATCATATAAAATTCCAAATGTCCATGCTACAAAGAAAAGAATATGTGATGAACATGTTAGGCAGCATTCCACATCAAAAATTCTGTTTTTATCATTTACCTACTCGAGGACGAGCAGGAATTAAGCTTGGGGATGCTGATACGTCTCCAACGTATCTAATTTTTTTGATTGTTCCATGCTATTATATTATCATTCTTGGATGTTTTACAATCATTTTATAGCAACTTTATATCATTTTTTGGGACTAACCTATTGACATAATGCCCAGTGCCAGTTGCTATTTTTTGCTTGTTTTTTACTTCACAGAAAATCAGTAACAAACAGAGTCCAAACGCAGCGAAACTTTTTGGAGATTTTTTCTGGACCAGAAGACACCTGTTCGGCCAAAGAAGTACCAGAGGGGGGCTCCGAGGGGTGCACAATACACCAGGGCACGCCTGGGGGCCCAGGCGCGCCCAGGTGGGTTGTGCCCACCTCGGTGGCCTCCCGCACTGCCTCTTTGCTCTATAAATACCGCAATATTCCAGAAACCCTAGGGGAGTCTCCGATGATGCATGAGTAGTTCATTGTAGACCTACGGGTCCGTAGTTAGTAGCTAGATGGCTTCCTCTCTCTCTTTGGATTCTCAATACAATGGTCTCTTGGAGATCTATTTGATGTAACTCGCTTTGCGGTGTGTTTGTTGGGATCCGATGAACTTTGAGTTTATGATCAGATCTATGTTTTTATCCATGAAAGTTATTTGAGTCTTTTGATCTCTTATATGCATGATTACTTATAGCCTCATATTTCTTCTTCGAATCTTTGGTTTAGTTAGGCCAACTAGATCGATTTTTCTTGCCATGGGAAGAGGTGCTTTGTGATGGGTTTGATCTTACAGTGCTTGATCCCAGTGACAGAAGGGGAACCGACATGTATGTATCATTGCTATTAAGGATAACAAGATGGGGTCTATTTCTACATAAATAGATCTTGTCTACATCATGTCATCGTTCTTATTGCATTACTCCGTTTCTCCATGAACTTAATACACTAGATGCATGCTGGATAGCGGTCGATGTGTGGAGTAATAGTAGTAGATGCAGGCAGGAGTCGGTCTACTAATCTTGGACGTGATGCCTATATAATGATCATTGCCTGGATATCATCATGATTATTTGAAGTTCTATCAATTGCCCAATAGTAATTTGTTTACCCGTCGTATGCTATTTTTCTCGAGAGAAGCCACTAGTGAAATCTACAGCCCCCGGGTCTCTTCTTTATTATATTTGCCTTCGCGATCTATTTTTATTTGCTTTTTTTTCAGATCTATTAATCCAAAAATACAAAAATACCTTGCTGCAACTTGTTGTTATTTATTTTATCTCGCATTCCCGCACGATCTATTTATCCAACCTACTACAATTTTACCTATCTTTTTACCCGTGAGGGATTGACAACCCCTCTCTTACGTCGGGTTGCAAGTATTTGTTCTTTGTGTGCAGGAGCCATTTACATGGTGTTGCGTGGTTCTCCTACTGGTTCGATAACCTTGGTCTCATCACTGAGGGAAATACCTACCGTAGATGTGCTGCATCATCCCTTCCTCTTTGGGGAAATACCGACGTAGTTCAAGCCGCATCAGCCCACAGAGAGAGTCACACGCGAGTGTGTGTCATGGGAAAACCACGGCGTGCCTGTGCCCGTGTGTTATATGATGTTTGAATACCCAATTTACAACTTTAACGTGGCACATGCTTCGCAAAACGGAAACACACTACACCACGATGCGTATCCCCCTCACTTCGAGCCGGTGGGAGGGACTCATGTGTACGCACGTGCCCAAACTTTGATATGGAATCTCACCATGATCCACACCATAACACACATGCCAAGATGAATCAACCTTTGGTCAAATGCCTCTCGTTGTTGGTGGAAACTAAAACCCTTTGCCGGGCTAACGAATGGGCACATCGCTGATAACCGCACGAGGGAGTGTCCGAGAGGACCACCAATGCATGCATGTGGCCCGAACAATGTATGTATGAAAGGGTTGTGTAATGATTTAAATAACCAATGCACGACTTTGATGTGGCATATATGACTCACAAAATGATCAATAATCCCACACACACACACACACACACACACACACACACACACACACACACACACACACACACACACACACATCCCGCACCACCACAGCCACTCCGAGGCATGTCAAACTTTTTCTGCAGTAAACATGTGACCAAAGGAGTGTCGTATTAAAATTTGAGCTACATGTGCACCAACATGTATTGCAAAATCATATGTGTGTCCCTGGGTGCATGTTTCCCTATGCAAGAGATTTCAAAACATTGAGAATATTGATTTTTAAAATTCAGTAAATCCAAAACTTAGTTGAAATTCATGAAAGTTATCGTGGTGTCATATATGGACACCAGTAGACTGTGATATTGTATTTTTTTGTCAAATTTGAGACAAGTTTTGATATAATCTTCTTACAAATGAGATATTGTTAATAACTGGCAACCAATATCTCATACATATTATTTATTTGGACCGTGTGCATTAGACCGTGCCATGCTTCGGTTAAGCAGTAAAGGGGCAGAATGATTCATCAAAAAAATATATACGTGCTGCCACGCGCCCCGTGTGTCGTGCGAGCAGGCGTGAGTTGACGGGACACATGCAAGCAGTCCGCCACGCAGGCAGATCAGGAGGCGTGCGTGCAGGTGTGTGAATTGACGGGAGGCATTTTCACTGTGCAGTGCCACTGAGAGGCGTGCGAGTAGCTGTGTGAAATGATGACAGGAATGCCAGAAGTCCGCCGCGCAGGCTCACCGGGAGGCGAGACAGCCTTTGACCGCCACCCGCCTCGCTCCCACTGGTCCATATTAATGGCGCGCCTAAGCCGCCGACCATAATAGGTGGCCGCACCCCTAGTCCACAGGGGTCACCAACGTCTAGGTTCTGGAGTGTATGAGGATGCCGTCGAAGCGCACCATCGGAGGGAGTGGCGACGCCGGGGCTGGTGAAGCACCCGCATAACGTGTGAAGCTGGGCACAAAGGTTGCCGTCACCGCCGACGAGGTCTCGCTCGGGCAGCAGCATGACCTTGACTTCGTCGGCGCCGTCGTGCCCCCTAGCCGGAGCCGGAGGTCAACAGCAACTCCGGCAACGACTGCGACTCCGACGGAAAGCCGGTTAGTCATCTATATACCCATTTGTCAGCAAACATATCATGTGTTTTCTCTTGTTACTCCCCCCTCTCTAATTTTTTGGAATACAAATCAGAGTAATTAATATCCGTTAGATGCACGTAGTGTATTGATTGTTTGAATGGTATCCGTATAGGGTTAGTGATTAATTGTTTGTTTTGTACAAATGATTTTTGCTAATAATCCGACTAGGGTTAGCGTGCGTGCTAATAATTTGTGGCCAGATCTTGAGAATTGATTTTGAATGTCCTACATATATGTTTGTGTCTTTTTTCTTCCAGATCTTGAGAATTGATTTTGAATGTCATACATGTATGTTTCTGCCATTTTTTTCTTTCAGATTGGTATGTACACAGATGAGGCTCCGGCCAGCGCCGCCGCCGGATGTAGATCTTGGACCCGGCAGCATGGCCAGAAGCGGCCACGCCCCCCTGGACCTGAGTAACCAAGAGAATCTCTGGCGGACCGCATCAGCGATCTCCCGGATGACATCCTTGGGGAGATCATCTCCCTTCTCCCCACCAAGAATGGCTGTTGCACACAAGTCCTCACATCTTGGTGGCGCACTTAATGGTGCGTCGCGCCTCTTAATCTCGACTGTCGTCAGCTATCTATCGATGATGATTCTGAACTCCCCAGAGCCATCACCTCCTCCCACCAGGGCTCCGTTCAATGCATCTGCATCCCGGCATGCTACCTCTGGACATACCCTACACGATGACCGCATGGATGACATCCTCACTACAAAAAAAACCCACTTCCATGATGATACGTGTTTGTCACAGTAGGTCATGTTTTTTGTCATGCATGTACATCCAAGACGATTTTATGACAGAATCAAGATAGTCATACATGTGTTGTCGTAGAAGTGTTCCATGACAATACCAAAATTATCATCACGGAAGTGTCCACTTCCATGACGATAAATGCCGCGTCATGGAAGTGCTTTCATCAAGGGTAACCGACACGTGGCATCCACCGTAACGGATCACCGTTAAGCTATCGGGTCTGGTTTTGGATCCGATAACCCGCTAACAGCCACGACCAATGGCGATTTTCCACGTGTAAAATTCTCATTGGCCGACGGAACCACGTGTCAGCTCCGCATTGGCACAGAGCTGTTTGGTTGTAAGTGTTTCATTCTCAAGTACTTCCGGGTGTTTGGTTGTAAGTGTTTCATTCTCAAGAAAGGTGTTCGTTTGTCTAAATTCGAACCTAGAGCTCAAGAGGGCATATTTGTTGGTTATGCTACAAACTCTCATGCTTACCGTGTTCTCAACAAGTCCACCGGACTCATTGAGGAGATGTGTAACATGGAGTTTGATGAGAATAACGGCTCCCAAGTGGAGCAAAGTGGTCTTTGTGATGTAGGTGATGAAATTCCTCCTCAAGCCATAAGAAGAATGGGGATTGGTCAAATTCTCCCCATTGAGGAACCCCTTGTGGCCGAAGGAGAAGGACAATGCTCTACTCAAGTGGAGCCATCACCTACACTAGACCCACATGCTTTCGAAGAACAAAATGAAGGCCCTCAACCCAATGAACAAGATTAAGGGCAATATCATCTCCATGGAGGTGGTGATGCACCAAATGATGCCCAAGATCAAGTTCATGCCTCCGAGCGTGCTCAAGATCAAGAGCAAACTCAAGGTCAAGAGGAAGCTCAAGACGGTGCTCAAGATCAAGAGCAAACTGAAGGTCAAGAGCAAGCTCAAGACGTTGCTCAAGATCAAGAGCAAGCTCAAGATCAAGAGCAAACTCAAGACAGTGCTCAAGATGTGCAAGATGATCCTCAAATGCCCATTGAGGAAATTTTGGAGCGCCGTGCCGCTAAGGTGGCTTCCAAGCTAAAGCATCAACAACATGTCATGGAGAATGTGCTTGGAAGCTTGAGAAAAGGGGTAACTACTCGCAAACAATTGTCAAACTTTTATGAGCATCACATGTTTGTTTTGTGTGTTGAACCCCAAAAGGTACATGAGGCACTTGATGATGAGGATTAGCTTGAAGAAATGCATGATGAACTCAACAACTTCGAGCGTAATCAAGTTTGGGATTTAGTGCTAAGGCCAATGGAGGAACATAATGTCATTGGAACCAAATGGATCTTCAAGAACAAGCAAGATGCAAATGGTGTGGTTGTTCGAAATAAGGCAAGATTGGTGGCACAAGGCTACTCCCAAGTCAAGGGTATCGACTACGGTGAAACCTTTGCCCCCGTTGCTCGCCTTGAATCCATTCGCATGTTGCTTGCTTATGCTTCTCATCATGACTTTAAATTGCAACAAATGGATGTGAAAAGTGCATTTCTTAATGGTACTTTGAATGAGTTGGTGTATGTCAAACAACCTTCGGGATTCAAGGATCCCAAGTTCCCCACTCATGTATACAAACTCAAAAAGGCACTCTATGGCCTTAAACAAGCCCCACGTGCGTGGTATGAGCACCTTACCGAGTTGTTACAAGATCATGTGTTTGAAATTGGGAAAATCGATCCCACTCTTTTTACTAAGAGGGTCAAAGGGGACTTGTTCATATGCCAACTATATGTTGATGATATTATTTTTGGTTCTCCTAACAAATCTTTCAATGATGAGTTCGCCGCACTAATGACCGAGAAGTTTAAGATGTCTATGATGGGAGAGTTGAAGTTCTTTCTCGGGTTTGAAGTCAAGCAAAGAAGAGAAGGAACATTCATCAATCAAGCCAAGTACACCCAAGACATGCTCAAGAGATTCAAGCTAGATGATGTCAAACCGGCCAAGTTTCCAATGCCCACCAAATGCAAGCTTGACAGTGATCCCAATGGTAAAGCAGTGGATCAAAAGGTATATCGTTCCATGATTGGATCCTTGCTTTACCTTTGTGCATCTAGACCGGATATTATGTTGAGTGTGGGAATTTGTGCACGGTTTCAAGTCGCACCTAAGGAAATCCACTATGTGGCAGTCAAGTGAATCTTTAGATATTTGGCTCATACCCCAAACTTTGGCTACCCCAAAGGAGCAAGTTTTGATCTCATTGGTTACTCGGATTCGGATTGGGCGGGAGATTGTGTGGATAGGAAGTCAACTTCCGGAGGGTGCCAATTCCTTGGTCGCTCTTTGGTGAGTTGGTCTTCAAAGAAGCAAAATTGTATTTCTCTCTCATCCACCGAGGCCGAGTATGTAGCCGCCGCAAGTTGTTGTGCTCAATTGCTATGGATGAGGCAAACTTTAAAGGATTACGATGTCACTTGTGACAAAGTGCCTCTTCTATGTGACAATGAAAGTGCTATCAAGATCTCTCACAACCCGGTGCAACATAGCAAGACGAAGCATATTGTGATTCGTCATCATTTCATTAGGGATCACATCAAGCAGGGAGATATTGATATCGTCTACATCAACACTCAAGAGCAACTAGCGGATATTTTCACCAAGCCTCTAGATGAAGCAAGATTTCACGAGTTAAGGCATGAGCTAAATATCATTGGTTTGAGCAATGTGGCTTGAACCTAGGCACATCCCACCGCACTCATCATCATATGTTGTTCTCAATGTAGGCATGGACATAGGGGGAGTGTTGTTCACTCAATGAACTCTCCCTCCCCCCATTATGCATAAATCGATCAAGTCTTTCACATTAGCCATTTTTATGGTACTTGTGCTTCAAAGATGAGTTTTGGTCATGGGTCCAAGGTTAAAATCTTCGCGGTGCCATACCTTTGCACTCAAACATAGGTGGCCTCGGCCACCGCCCCTTTTTCCTTAAAAAGGTTTGGTTTCTTTGGATCTTATTCACTCTTGCTAGATTTTTGTTAGGTCCTAGGTGTTGTGATCTCGAAGTAGTGGTTTTCTTTGGTTGCTTCTTGCACTCGTGGAGGTCACCACACCCTATTCCAGTGACTTTTTCCATCCCAAGCCTTTATCTACCTAATAACCATCTATTCCAATTGCACACAACTTGATCATGGTGTGGGTGATGTTGACTGGGCGGTACAACCGGTGTCCCTGGCGGTTCAACCGCTAGAACACTCGTTTGTGCCGTCCCAGGGGTACTACCAGGGTTGTCTGGGCGGTTCCACCGCTGGCCCCCAGGTTGTGCTCCTGTCCGATACTACCGCTCGGTTTCTGGCGGTACTACCGCTGCCTTCCAGGCGACGAAAGTACCGCCCGCAACCGCTAGTATGTACCAGGGAGCGGTACAACCGCTTCACGGTCTACGGGTATATATACGGGTCGGGGCCGAAGGGGTATCTTCTTCCCCCCTCGCCCCCGTTCCCCTCGCCTGCCCTAGCCACCAGTCGCCATTGCCCCTGCCCCGGAGTGCTCTTCGGTGCTCCGGATCCATGGGCCCTCCTTGGATCCGCTCCGTGGAGGCCCCCTCCCTCCCGATCTCTTCCCATGGATGCCGGTAATGCCCCACTCCTTCTTTCTAGGGTTTCATCCCTTGTTTCCTTCTTCTTAGGGCATTGCTTGATATCCCACTTTTATTGTTCAAACTATTGGGCGGAAGAGATCTATATATGCTCCTGCTAGTGTTTGTGTTTTCTTAGAACTTAGAATATTGCTAGGTTGATTCAAATCCCATAGGTAGTTGTTCTCAACTTGGTGGTACTGCTCGCTTCCAACGGTTCTACCGCCCCTATGGGTGGAACAACCGCTTGAGCGGTTCTACCGGTTGTAGAACCGGTACAACCGGGATTTCTGAACCATGTAGCACTGTTTTACCTTGTCTGATTCACAAGCATTATATTCTCTTGCTCTTGTGTGCATTCCTCTCATCTTTGCTGGGTCTCTTGTGTTCTTCCCGTGTGTGTTTGCAGGTGGCTCTAGTTCTTGTTCTGCTCCTCGTACCAAGACCAAGAAACGAGCTCGAAGATGCAAGCGCCCTGCTGAGTCAGATGGGGAGGAGGAGGTTGTGATTCCAATCAGGCCAACCCATCGTGAGAAGTCTGCCGCTGCCAAGCAATGTGTGGTCATGCCTTTGCACAAATGGAAAGCCAAGGAGTGGGATGCCTTTCGGAAAAGGAATCTATACACTATTCCTATTGCTCCTCGATGGACAAATGTTCACTTCTGGAATGAGATGCAAGAGAGGATTGTTCATGAGCTGTTCGAGCATAATAAGAATCGGTACACCATGCAATGGACCATTAACCTTGACCATTGGAGGAGCAACATGGAGTACTTTTGGGAGGCCTTGGCCCTTTGTGAGGAGTTTGATTTGGTCAAACTTATGTCTGTCAACTGTGACTTTGATGTTTAGCTTATCCATCAGTTTTATGCAACCGTTCACTTTGGTAAAGATGATGCTTACACTCTCTCCTTCATGTGCCGTGATGAGTTCTTCCATGTACCCTGGAGGGCCTTCGGCAATGCTCTTGGCTATGAGGATACCAGTCTTGACGGGAATGGTGGTATTCGTCCTCACGACCGTCCCCATTCCATGCCTAAGGAGACTCCAGACTGTTTTAACTTGACACATCTGAACTCAAGACTGCAAGCGGGTCAGCCTTCGGCTTCAACCTCCTATCCCGAAGGCGGAGTGCTTCTCAAGCCAGTTTAGCGAACTAAACTCGAGCGGCTTTAGAGAGAAGCCAGGCTATCCGGCTATTAACCACACACTCAAGTCGAGAAAGGAGTAGTAGAAAAAGACTTTGCAACGACTGAGAAGAAAACACATTTATTATAAAACGGCTCATATAAATTTTAAGAGCCCCCAGTTAACATGGGTAGAGTTTCAAACAACGTATGTGAGCACGGTCGAGCCGAACACAAATTAAAAATTTAAAAAACTTTGAGCATAAAAGTGACTTAGCTGGTTAATGTGTTCGGCATTGATGACGCGGGCCGAGCTTGCAGCGGGTCGAGGTCCCAGCCCCCAAGCCGATTTCGAGGTGCCCGAGCAAAGAGCTCGGCTTGATGAAGTGGCGACGCCGTACGGTCGATGCGGTGAGGCGAAGCCCCCAAGTCCAGCCGAGGTGAGAAAAACCCTCATGACCGAGGTGACGAAGAGCTCGGCAGAAAAAAAGAAGTGTCTAACAATCAACGTTTGAACAAACAACTTTTTTGTTTAACACAAATATAATGTTTGGTTGAACCGAACAAGAAATAAAATAAAATAAAAAAATTTAAAGAAAAAAACTGAGCATGGAGGCGACTTAGCTGGTTAATGTGTTCGGCATTGATGACGCGGGCCGAGCTCGTGGTTGGACAAAGACGTAGTCCGCAGCCTAGCCAAGGTCACAGCCCCCAAGCCCGAGGTAATCGAGCGAGGAATTCGGCTTGATGAGGTGGCGATGCCACACGGTCAATGTGGCAAGGCGAAGCCCCCGGTCCAGCTAACGTGACGAAGCTGGTCGGCTGGTTGATGAAGAGATGGCGAAGCCCCCGGTCTAGCCGAGATGACGGGATAGGTCGGTAGTATGACGTTTGCAGCCCCATGCCGGCCGAGGTGTCGAAGCAGGTCGGCATGGTGGACATCAGCTTGGTCAGCCGGATTAGTATTTGGGATTTCTTCGGAAATCGTCCTCCGGTACTATGGTGCGAGGGGCGAGTCTGGCCAGGGTTGACTCCTGATGTTCGGACGCCGAAGTCGCGTCCAGGACTGAAGCTGGATACGGGATAAGAGAGGCGAGTCCGGCCGAAATTGACTCCTGATCTTCGGACGCAAAGGTCACATCCAGGCTACGAAGAAGCAATAGTGCGGCGATGCCGTCGCGGGCCGGATCTTGTGACACGGTCGATGCCCGCTTGATGAAGTGACCATGCAGCGATGCCGGTGTGCCCGCTCTATATAATTCGTGGGGCGATAATGTTGGTGATGATTTACCCTTCACGATGCCAAACTCTTGTTCGGCTTGCCGAGATAATGATCCGAAGAGGTTGAGTTCGGCTCGATGAAGCGACGACCCGTCTGGCGCAGGTCGGCAGCCATGCAGCAACGTTGTCAGGCTGGTTTGACACCGGCGCAACGGTGAAGGTTACCTCCGAAAGGGAGAAAAAATTGTGAGCATGTGTTCGGAAACAAAACACAATACCCTAGAAAGAGATTCCTCCAAAAAGGTTGTCCAATATCCCGTTCATGAAGAAATATGAACTCGGGCCGGATTCGTATTCGCGCTGAAAATAGATCAGAAAATCGATGCGCTCATCAGAGGTTTCCTGGAGTTTGAACGGTCGGATCGAGCTGAAATTTTGAGGGTTGGTAGATACTGGAATTCCGCAGCCGATCAACGGTTGGATCTTCCAAAGGACGTCCTAGCTAGATGCTGGACTCTACGCCCTAAACTCGTCCAGATTCCCGTCCAGATTAGACAGGGGTCCGGTATATCGTAGATCGCTGGAGATTCCTCCTTCGGAATATGACGAAATTTTACAGGGTTGTTATATACACAATTCCACACTATGCCACCAAAGAAATATTCAAAGCGACACTCGAGGAAGCGGTGACAGCGAATACGAATCCGCTGTATAGAAAAACAGCGCGGTCGCCCGAGGACAATGTTGAAGTTGAGCCCCCGAGCTATATGGATGATTCTTCCACGATCTTGATAGAGATCGGAGTTGATGTTGATGAAGGCCCTCGTCCGATCATGACGATCTGAGGCGGAGCACAGTTCTCGGTCGAACCAAGGTGACCAGTCGAGCCGGCGACGAATTTGCCGACGTCGCAGTTGATCTGCAAGCGAGCCATTGATCCGTTGCCGATCACACAGCGGAACTCTCAATGAAAGCACCATTGTCAGTGTCAAAACCGGCAGACCTCGGGGTAGGGGGTCCCGAGCTGTGGATCTAGGATCGATGGTAACAGAGACGATGAACACGGTGTTTTACCCAGGTTCGGGCCCTCTCTATGGAGGTAAAACCCTACGTCATGCTCTTGTTTATATTGATGAAGTATCAAGGTACAGAGTTGATCTACCTCGAGATCATATGTTGTGGTCTAAACCCAAGGGGTATGATGAGTAATGTCATAATCTATCTATCAACGAGCCTGGCCTCGGCTTATATAATGTACCGGAGGCCTAGGATAACAAGAGTCCTAGTCGGCTACGTTGGTGGAGAGGAGTCCTTATCTTGATCACCAAGTCTTGTGGAATCTTCCTCGTATATGTCATCGCTTGTCCGAACTGGCCCATTAGTGAACCGCCACGGGGGTCCTTGGCCCAACCCACTAGCCGGGAGACGACATGGTGAGTACCCCCTAGTCCAGGACACCGTCACTTACCACAACCATATCGTCCCCCTCATCATCCTTGCATACCTCCCGACCCGTCTCTCACACACATGTGCATAGACAGGCAGACATCCCCTCTCTTTTTGATATTGCATTCGTACCCTCTATTTGTCTAGCAGGCCTCTCCCACCATCTGTGAGAAGCAACTCCACCACCAACCCTCGACACTCTACCTTTGTCTTTCTCCCAACCTTATTCCTCTGCTACACATATGCTTGGATGCCGATCGATCTCCCTCAATACATAGCTAGGTCTCTCTCCTTCTCCACACATATACTAGTCGATCTACCTCTCTATAGTTAGGTCTCTGCCCCCTCCCCCCCCCCACACACACCGATAGTCAAACGTTGTAGGTAGGTATCCATGCCACAGAGAAAAACTGCACCTCTGCCCTCTCACATTCCAGTAGGCCAGCCGCCCCGTATCTTTGACGTGGGCAAACACAAATTCGATGGCACTCTTTATCGATCGCGCACCCACACATTTCATCCCTATTTTCGATTCTATCGATATCTCATGCCGATGATCCCTCCACTCTCTTCTCGTGGATCGCTTCCTCTATATATGATATATCCATGACTCTGTTTCACACACATTGCATATGTTATGTTTTTTTGTTTGAGATATCATCGACACATTGCCTCTGTTTCGCACAAACCATCTCTCTCACACCCACCCACGTATGTACCTGCACCTAAAGAAGAGGTGCACGCACGACGCACGTACTCACGTCTCGTTCCCGGCCACACCCGCGCGGGTACATGGTGGAGTTCATTTCTGTACGAAAAGGCAGCCCACATGATAATTTGACGTGTGTAGCGGTTGTTTACTCGAAGGAGGGTCGTGTACCACGCGTAGACGGAACAAAGTTTGACTTGACGCGTTAGTATTACATAAAGTTATATTCCTCAATGGCACGTACAGAATATAAAACTATTGTCATCGGGAAAAAAGAAAAATCCGCTCCACTATATACAATGGAGCCTGCCTGCCGGGGTTTGTCTCTCGTCACACTATCTCACACAAGGTGGCGGTGGCCTCTCTCTCTCACCGTTGGTCACTGATCCGGCCGCATCTCGTCCGCCGGCGGAAAGGGAGAATGTGCATCGTTTCTCCGTTCGACAGCGTTGAGGCAGCACGTCCTGATCTGCGGTACCCGCCGTTCTCTCTGACCAAGCTCCGGCGCGGTAGGGCCTTCGCCACTTGCTCGCTGCCGCAGTATGGGTAGATCCCAGCCACCGGCGCCCTCCTAGTTACATCCTGATGACCCTCAGGTACATCTTCCTCCGGCCTTGTGTCGGGGCCGGATTTACCAGGACATGAAATCCTAGCAAATGACCCGCGTGTCATCACCAGCCCCAGGATTACTGTTGCTAGTAGACACCTTCTTGATATAGAATTCCAGGAAATTACAAGGAATTGAGTACAAGACCATAAAGGTCCAATGAATATAACAAGGATCTCTACTGCTTGATGACGGAAGCGACTCATGGATCTCCAACGCTGATGGGACTCTATTCCCACAGGAACAGCTGACTTGGATAACTCCTATCTTGCGTGGCTGCTATCTCCAATTCCTAGGTTGCGGGGGCTTCGTGGTGCTCCTCTCTGAAACATGATCTGGCCAAGACAATAGCCAGGGTCAAGCCTGTGAGTACGTTTGAATGTACTCACAAACATAATGAACAAAAGATATAACGGATGCATATACACATGTTGGATCCTACAAAATGCTCATGCTGACTAAAATCATAGACATGACATGATAATAACAAAACTCAAGCGACGCCATGTAAGGTCTTGAAAAGAAATGCCAGT
The DNA here is from genome assembly GCA_011799875.1 of Thinopyrum elongatum. Classification (NCBI taxonomy): domain Eukaryota; kingdom Viridiplantae; phylum Streptophyta; class Magnoliopsida; order Poales; family Poaceae; genus Thinopyrum; species Thinopyrum elongatum. The sequence goes on from CM022300.1 coordinate 46,278,397, forward strand.
CGGGTGTCAAAGTGACGCCACAGTCGGACTTGAAGAGAAATGCCAATCGGGTGTCCACAAGAGTAGTGGCGGAATAAACCGCCTGTTAACTCGAGAGACGCCACGAGAGGTCTTGAAAATAAAATTGAGTGCCCGGGGTAGTCTAGCCAGCCCCTGAGACACTCAGGAAAAAAAAAGAGAAACGGGTTAGTCCTTAATATTATGCATAACCATATTAATATTTAACATACATAAAATATTCATGGTAACCTCAGGGTGTCAATAATTATCCTGCAAAATATTTCAGGCATATTAAAATTATTTCCTCCGGAGACCGACACCGGGACCGACACTTGACCCACCCAGCTAATGCCCTTGACCGTGGACAACGACTATTCGAATAGGTTTAAACACTGCTGAGGGTGTACTCTTTACCCACAAGTAAAGGATTTCTTTAGTCAGTACCGTGACACTGGCTAATTCCCATTACGGTCTTTGGGTTGAAAACACACCTGACCAACACACACCAGATTAACTTTCCGGATGCCAGGAATCACCCAAAGCATCGTTCAAGAAAAACTCTAAGATGGAGAGACCAACGTCCTGCATGGGATCACTATTAATACGCGCGGATTCCAAGGGGTGCCCCCCTCTCAGTCACAACCGGAACACCCATGCCCCCTGACCCGATGACAGGATTTAGTCCAAGGCCCTGGAAACCCTCATAGTGGCCCTCTGTACGGTGTGTACCTGGACAGGGGTTAACAACTTACTCAGCCGTACCTTCCTTGCGAAGGGACTCGTGACAGCACGGTTTCCAGCTAGGTGTAACGGAACAAGACTCGATCTAGGCCGACTCAGGAGGTGTTAATTATCATCACCGGTATGTTCCACATAGTCACGTGACACCACCGTGTCGAAATAATGACCCGTGCCTACCAGCACGTCCAAGGCAGGATACACTCTCCTGAATATCTCACAGCTATACCAAGTCAGTAAGTTACCTTGTTTGAGTGAAGTGCAAGACAAGCATAAGAAGTGATATGACCATACATGCATGCACTTGTGATATATGTGGAGCAACACCAACCGATGCAAGCATGCAAATGTAAATGCAATCACCATATCCCAAGTTCAATAATGCTTGCCTTGTTCAAAGTAGTCAGGGGAAGACCCCGTCGAAATTCCCGGCAAAGTTCCCCTCTTCTTTTTCTGAAAAGTTCAAATTCAAACTCAAATAAAAATTTCATCACAGTACAAAAACTTGTCTTAAAATAATTTTAAATAAATACTAAAAACAACTAGAGAGAAAAAATAAGAATTTCAAAAAAAGAATCAAGTCGTTTGGACTTGTGGTTAAAAAGTTATAAAGGTTTTAAAACCAGGGACCATTTTGTAGTTAAAATAACTACTATCGGGTCCTTGCTGCAATAACAGAAAATGCCTGGGCAAAAGTACGCCTTCCAGTACAGAAAGCGTAAAGCGACAAATACGCTTTCGTTTTGAACGCAGAAAAAAAGAAAACGCTGACGGGTGGGGTCCACCCGTCAGGTTCAAATACAAACGCGCTCGCGCGTGTACAGAGAAGGTGCGGTGATCGCCAGCGTTCCAAGGGGTGGCGACGATCAGAATGTGCTCGGGGTGGGATCCCGCGTCGGTGGGTGGTGGAGTTGGTCGCCGGCGAGTACCGGAGCGACGGCGAGGTTGGTGGCGGCGGACGGAGGTTTGGTGGAGTTGGGAGCTCACCGGAGAAGGCTCGGGAGGTGAAATTGGAGTGCGGGTTCGACGGGTGGATACAAGAGAGTGCTTCTGGTGGAGTTTTAACGGTGGTGGTGGAGTAACGGCGTCGAGCCGATCGGGGAATGTGGCGGCGGGACGGTGGCCGGAGAGGTAGAAGAAGAGCCTCTCGGGGTCGGGTGAGTGTGCGGGGGAGCGATTGGAGGTAAGGGTGAGCGGTGAGGTGAATGCACGGAGCTCGGGGCCCTTTATATAGGCGATCCCGAGGTGGTCAGAGGCTTGCGGGTGTCGCCGGAGTAAATTCAGGCCGCCGTGGTAGGTTTGGGCAGTGGCGAGGTGCGGTGCATGCTTAGGGGTGAAGGTGGAGCTCTGCAGAATCCTTATCGTGGACGGAGTCGGGTTCGAGTGCCTCATCCACGGTGAGGTGGCCCGTACGGGTGCGGCGGCGGCGCCAGCTCCGACGACTGCCAGGCGGGGTCCAGATGGCGTGGTCGGCGTGGAGAAGGTGCGGAGGGGGTGCCGTGTGGAGCAGGTAGGTGAGAAGAGCAGTGGCAGCAGTGAAGGAGGTGGGTGCGATGCTGATCCCCTCGGCTCGCCGCTGCCGAGGACGGCAGCTGTTGCACCGGCCACCTCCTGTGCAGTCGGTGGTGGCCAGCTGACGAGAGGGCCCAAGGGCGGCGCATTGATGGTTTGGAGTGAAGCAGCAACGAAGTGGAGGAGTGGAAGGCACGGCACTGCGGTCCTGATTCCCTCCCTTGAACTTTCTGAAATTTTCGACAGTGACCAACAGTGCACATGAGGTGTTTGAGGAAATGCCAGAGAGCTCTAGGCATTTTAGGAATTTGTGTGGATTTTTGTGGTATGGTATTGATGCTCAAAAATGGGTTTGGCAAAGTTTCAGAATTTTTGGAGCATTTAAAAATAGGTTTTGGGCAAGGAATTTGTTTCTGGTCCAAATTTGAATTGATTGAATTTTGAACTATGGAACCCAAAGTTTTTGGTGAAATGGGTTGTGTGTACCATCTAGTTGCTAGGAAATTTTTTGGTGGAGGTAGAAAAGTTGTAGAAAATATAGTTCCTTTGTAACTCAAAGAAACCATGAGTATTGTAAATTCCAACTTTGGAATTATTAAAATATGAAAAATATTTTTGTGGGGTGGGAGAGACTTGGATACTGTCCTAGAATGTGAGTATGACTTGTGGGATTACTTAGGAGTGGCAGAAAAATTGTTGGAATGATTTTGGATGTGCTAGGAGGAAAGAAAAGGCCATATTCTTGAAATAATTTTAATTATTCAAAACTTTTCTAAAAGAAAAATATTTTTGATCTCTCAAAAATAATTACCCAATAAACAATTCACCCAAAACAGAACCATTCAAAAAATTTGAAACCCAGTTGAAAATTAAAATAATTTTCAGAACAGAAGAACTAGAAAGAGAATAAAGTCAAAAAATAATTCAAAGTATTTTATTTTAAGGAAAAGATTTTGAAAATCCAAAAGAAATATTTTTGGGGTGTTACAACACCTACCCCCCTTAAGAAAAATCTCGTCCTCGAGATTTATTAAGGGCGGAGGAACTAAATGCATATCACAACAAACAATCATATGCATAATGCAAACATAGCAATGTACTTAAGTCATACGCCCTAAAATACAATACAAAGGTTGCATCACGCAAACTAGCGCCAGATACTATAACAAACATACTCGCGGTCGTCTACGACACGAGGGTGGGATCTAAAGGGCAACAGGATTACAGGGGACTCGATGACCACTCTAGTGGACTCAGTCCACTTCATTGACATCTAGCCGGGCGCGTCTTGCAGATGTGTGGGCTCCAACGTCGGAGTTGTCTGGAGTGGAATGAGGAGCTGTAGGGTTGGGGTAGCGATGATGACCCACGCGGGGTGTAGTGGCTACATTCCCGTTGGAGAAAATCCCCAAGAGACGATGGAGTTCATCCGGGGAAATGAATGCATTGCCTGGGTGGACGACAGGGGCAGACCTTGGGGGCTCAATTGGCCTCCCAAGCAGCACTATCGGGGTATTGGTGTCGGGTGCAGCTTCACTTCTTGCCGGGGTCAGGAGAGCGAGCGTCCTGTAGGTCTCAATCCGGTCAAAATTGACCTGATCGAATAGTGCCTCTTGCGCTCTTAGGTAGCGCACCAGATGCACCAGAGCAGGATCCGACTCTTGGTCTCCATTGGCGACTTGGGTCGGTCTACCATAGCCTTCACGGCTAGGGTAGTAGTAAAAAGGGCGGCAGTTAACCCTCGATGACAGATGCCGAAGATGAACTACAGCCTCTCGGGCTGCAAGTTGGATGGCTTGGGGCTCGTCGGAGGTCGTCCTCCCGGTGAACCGGTAGGGATGCTCCGATGTGATGCTCCTCCCGTAGATGTGCACCGTGGCCCAGAAGTGATGGATGGAATCACTCATGTGCTCCTGGTACACGACATACTCTGGTGGCTCTTCCATGCCAAAAGCTCGCCGAGTGAGATTGGCGAGGATGGCTACAAAGCCTTCAAGCTCGACTGCGGTGGTCTCGTGGTGCACGATGGTGCCGGGCATCTTGGGGTGTCGGATATCAGGCTGCGAGTGAAGGCTGTGATGTGCTGAGTCGAGGCAAGGCTTCTCTTATAAGCCAGCGGAGTCTTCCATCACACGCTTGCAGATGGGACAACTTAGGTATCGGCCATAGGCATACAGCCTATGGGCTAGGTTGATAGGTTGGGCACCGACTGTCAAAAAGATGTCGGCTGGCCACTGTGCGGTTATCAGATAGGATGGGCTTGAATGTGAATAGGAAAGGATGTGAATGGTGTGGAAACCTAGAGATAGCGACCAGGCTAAGATAGGATTAGCCAATGGTCAGCTTGGCTCTGATACCAAGTCTGTCGGGGCCGTATTTACCAGGACATGAAATCCCAGCAAATGACCCGCGTGTCATCACCAGCCCCAGGATTACTGTTGCTGGTGGACACCTTCTTGATACAGAATTCCAGGCAATTACAAGAAATTGAGTACAAGACCATAAAGGTCCAATGAATATAACAAGGATCTCTATTGCTGAATGACAGAAGCGACTCAGGGATCTCCAACGCTGATGGGACTCCATTCCCACATGAACAGCTGACTTGGATAACTCCTATCTTGCGTGGCTGCTATCTCCAATTCCTAGGTTGCAGGGGCTTCGTGGTGCTCCTCTCTGAAACATGATCTAGCCAAGACAATAGCCAGGGACAAGCCTGTGAGTACGTTTGAATGTACTCGCAAACATAATGAACAAAAGATATAACGGATGCATATGCACATGTTGGATCCTACTAAATGCTCATGCTGACTAAAATCATAGACATGACATGATAATAACAAAATGATATGGAAGTAAATATAGCATGTCAGTCATAATCAAGCTTAATAAAAATAGAAGCTAACGAATGTCACGGGTAGTCTAGCCAGCCCAGGTGACATTCAGAAAATAAGAGAAATGCCAACCGGGTGTCAAAAAGAGAGTCAAGCGAGACAGGACCGCCGGAAAACTCAAGCGACGCCACGAAAGGTCTTGAAAAGAAATGCAAGTCGGGTGTCAAAGTGACGCCACGATCGGACTTGAAGAGAAATGCCAATCTGGTGTCCACAAGAGTAGTGGCGGAATAAACCGCCTGTTAACTCGAGAGACGCCATGAGAGGTCTTGAAAATAAAATTGAGTGCCCGGGGTAGTCTAGCCAGCCCCTGAGACACTCAGGAAATATAAAAAAAAAAGAGAAATGGGTTAGTCCTTAATATTATGCATAACCATATTAATATTTAACATACATAAAATATTCATGGTAACCTCAGGGTGTCAATAATTATCCTGCAAAATATTTCAGGCATATTAAAATTATTTCCTCCGGAGACCGACATCGGGACCGACACATGACCCACCCAGCTAACGCCCTTGACCGTGGACAATGGCTATTCGAATAGGTTTAAACTCAGCAGAGGGTGTACTCTTTACCCACAAGTAAAGGATTTCTTTAGTCAGTACCGTGACACTGACTAATTCCCATTATGGTCTTTGGGTTGAAAACACACCTGACCAGCACACACCAGATTAACTTTCCGGATGCCAGGAATCACCCAAAGCATCATTCAAGAAAAACTCTAAGACGGAGAGACCAATGTCCTGCATGGGATCACTATTAATACGCGCGGATTCCAAGGGGTGCCCCCTCTCAGTCACAACCGGAACACCCATGCCCCCTGACCCGATGACAGGATTTAGTCCAAGGCCCTGGAAACCCTCATCGTGGCCCTCTGTATGGTGTGTACCTAGACAGGGGTTAACAACTTACTCAGCCGTACCTTCCTTGCGAAGGGACTCGTGGTAGCACGGTTTCCAGCTAGGTGTAACGGAACAAGACTCGATCTAGGCCAACTCAGGAGGTGTTAATTATCATCTCCGGTATGTTCCACATAGTCACGTGACACCACCGTGTCGAAATAATGACCCGTGCCTACCAGCACATCCAAGGCAGGAGACACTCTCCTGAATATCTCACAGCTTTACCAAGTCAGTAAGTTACCTTGTTTGAGTGAAGTGCAAGACAAGCATAAGAAGTGATATGACCATACATGCATGCACTTGTGATATATGTGGTGCAACACCAACCGATGCAAACATGCAAATGTAAATGCAATCACCATATCCCAAGTGCAATAATGCTTGCCTTGTTCAAAGTAGTCAGGGCAAAACCCCTTCGAAATTCCCGGCAAAGTTCCCCTCTTCTTTTTCTGAAAAGTTCAAATTCAAACTCAAATAAAAATTTCATCATAGTACAAAAACTTGTCTTAAAATAATTTTAAATAAATACTAAAAACAACTAAAGAGAAAAATAAGAATTTTAAAAAAAGAATCAAGTCGTTTGGACTTGTGGTTAAAAGTTATAAAGGTTTTAAAACTAGGGACCTTTCTGTAGTTAAAATAACTACTATCGGGTCCTTGCTGCAATAACAGAAAACGCCTCGGCAAAAGTACGCCTTCCAGTACAGAAAGCATAAAGCGCCAAATATGCTTTCGTTTTGAACGCAGAAAAAAAAACGCTGATGGGTGGGGTCCACCCGTCAGGTTCAAATACAAACGCACTCGCGCGTGTACTGAGAAGGTGCGGCGATCGCCGGCGACGATCGCCGGCGTTCCAAGGGGCGGCGATGATCGAAATGTGCTCGGGGTGGGATCCCGCGTCGGTGGGTGGTGGAGTTGGTCGCCGGCGAGCACCGGAGCGACGGTGAGGTTGGTGGCGGCGGACGGCGGTTTGGTGGAGTTGGGAGCTCACCGGAGAAGGCTCGGGAGGTGAAATTGGAGTGCGGGTTCGACGAGTGGATGTAAGAGAGTGCTTCTGGCGAAGTTTTAATGGTGGTGGTGGAGTAACGGCATCGAGGCGATCGGGGAATGTGGCGGCCGGACGGTGACCGGAGAGGTAGAAGAAGGGCCTCTCGGGGTCAGGTGAGTGTGCGGGGGAGCGATTGAAGGTAAGTGTGAGCGGTGAGGTGAATGCATGGAGCTCGGGGCCCTTTATATAGGCGATCCCGAGGTGGTCAGAGGCTTGCGGGTGACGCCGGAGTAAATTCCGGCCGCCGTGGTAGGTTTGGGCAGTGGCGAGGTGTGGTGCATGCTTAGGGGTGAAGTTGGAGCTCTGCAGAATCCTTATCATTGACGGAGTCGGGTTCGAGTGCCTCATCCACGGTGAGGTGGCCCGTACGGGTGCGGCGGCGGCGCCAGCTCCGGCGACTGCCAGGCGGGGTCCAGATGGCGTGGTCGGCGTGGAGAAGATGCGGAGGGGGTGCCGCGTGGAGCAGGTAGGTGAGAAGTGCAGCGGCAGCAGTGAAGGAGGTGGGTGCGATGCTGCTCCCCTCGGCTCGCCGCTGCCGAGGACGGCAGCCGTTGCACCGGCCACCCCCTGTGCTGTCGGAGGTGGCCAGCTGACGAGAGGGCCCAAGGGCGGCGCATTGATGGTTTGGAGTGAAGCAGCGATGAAGAGGAGGAGTGGAAGGCACGGCACTGCGGTCCTGATTCCCTCCCCTGAACTTTCTGAATTTTCTGAAATTTTCGACAGTGACCAACAGTGCACATGAGGTGTTTCAGGAAATGCCAGAGAGCTCTAGGCATTTTAGGAATTTGTGTGGATTTTTGTGGTAAGGTATTGATGCTCAAAAATGGGTTTGGCAAAGTTTCAGAATTTTTGGAGCATTTAAAAATAGGTTTTGGGCAAGGAATCTGTTTCTGGTCCAAATTTGAATTGATTGAATTTTGAAAATTTTGAACTATGGAACCCAAAGTTTTTGGTGAAATGGGTTGTGGGTACCATCTGCTTGCTAGGAAATTTTTTGGTGGAGGTAGAAAAGTTGTAGAAAATATAGTTCCTTTGTAACTCAAAGAAACCATGAGTGTTGTAAATTCCAACTTTGGAATTATTAAAATATGAAAAATATTTTTGTGGGGTGGGAGAGACTTGGATACTGTCCTAGAATGTGAGTATGACTTTTGGGATTACTTAGGAGTGGCAGAAAAATTGTTGGAAGGATTTTGGATGTGCTAGGAGGAAAGAAAAGGCCATATTCTTGAAATAATTTTAATTATGCAAAACTTTTCTAAAAGAAAAATATTTTTGATCTCTCAAAAATAATTACCCAATAAACAATTCACCCAAAACAGAACCATTCAAAAAATTTGAAACCCAGTTGAAAATTAAAATAATTTTAAGAACAGAGGAACTAGAAAGAGAATAAAGTCAAAAAATAATTCAAAGTATTTTATTTTAAGGAAAATATTTTGAAAATCCAAAAGAAATATTTTTGGGGTGTTACACCTTGCTCCACTGCCCATCTTCCCACGTTGCTGGATGTGGAAAATCCTGCATGTGGATCTTCTTTAGTTGTTTGCTTAAAACGTATCTCGGTCGGCGTACTTTCCATCTTGCAATCTCGTCCTCAAACCATTTTTGATAAACCACCATGATGCTATCGTTCCCTTATTACATGGAATATGCTTCTTTTTTGTCGGCGTATGTGTCTTCAACTCCTGTTATTGGGCAGTAATTGTTTCCTTTCTACCTCCTTTTGCAAACAGGGCTATCCATTTCACCTCATTGCTATTGCGACCTTTTGGTGAACTGCACAAATCACTTTTTTCTTAAGAGTGTTTTGTGCAGTTCCGCCAAAATGTCACACGGGCAACATTTTTACATTTCTGTGGGACTGTAGAAAGGGAGATTGGTTTTGCTATCCTCCTCATCCAACTTCGTGCCTAATCTTCTCCAACAAGTAGTTAGTCCTAACACTACAAGAAAGTTGTTAATCCATGATAGATTTAAACCGTCACATATGGGTGCAAAACCATCGTGGATGGCCATCCGCAATGGATTTGAAATCCGTCATGTATATCACGTCATAATTTGACCAGAGCACCTACCATGACGGATTTGTCAAACAGTCAAGGATGGTCAAAAAACTGTGACGGTCATTGACCGTCACAGATCTGACCGTAGGCCCGTTCGGCCCGTCCCTAGCCCGGGCCTCTCTGACGGACTAATCCGTCACGGATTGACATGATGTGGCAGCAACATGATCCTGACATGGCATCTGTGTGGCGCCAGCATGGGTCTGACGTGGCATCTCCGAGGCACCAACATGGATCTGACATGGCATCTACGTGGCACCATCATGGCCTTCAGCCCAATAATGTTTTGGCCCACTTATTTCTGTCTAGCCCGACCAGTAGCCTGTTTCTGCTGGCCCAATACAGCCCAACAGGAAAATCTGGGCTTATGATTTTCACCCAATTCAAAAATAGTCCATTCCATCCATCAGCCTAGCTAGCATAACAAACTTACACAACTCAATTATTTTGATGTACCAGGCCCATAATTTGGCCCAGTTCATAAATTTCCAAGTTATTTCATCCATTACCCATTCTAAAAAAAACTTTATTTCATCCATTACAACAAGCATCCTAGATGACATCACTAAAGCCACATTAAGAACATTTACAAACATATAGAGATACAAGTTCATCCAGGAGTACGACAAGTATGTGTTGGCTTTTTGTGAAGAGCGAGGTGGCCCTCTCCACAAGTTCTTCTCCCACATCTGCAAGAATCATTCTTCCTGCAAAAAACAATTAACAAAAACAATCAATTAATTTGTTGAGGAAGGGAAAAAAGATCAAGTGCACAGAATTCTTGTCTGTTTGGGTGGTGCCAAACCGCCAATAGAAACAATGTCAAAATTGCATAGTTGTATGTTATTTAGGGTCCCTATTTCATATGACCTGGAATAAGTCTCTAAATATGTTGCCATCACATGGTAATGCATATTCAGCTTAATCAATCAATATACCGTTCGATTCCCTTCTCATGACCTGGTATATAAATAATCAAACTTGGGTTCAAGGCATTAGTTTCTGTTATGTTTGTTTTTTCCAACTATGAGGTAGACAGGTAGTAAGTATTAGCATAGCAGTACCAAAGGACCAATCTGGCAGATAAAACATTGATTGAGAGAAATTAGTAGTCATATGCTTCTTATGGACATAATCTGCTAGTGGATAAGAATTAGACACCGATATCATTGCTTATGGATAGGAATAAAACCCTTACACATTAGGCCTTGCTTGGCTGCTCTGCCGTCACGACACAGCAACCTCGCCGCCAAACCAAGGTGCAAGTATCTACCAAAGAGAAACATCTAAAATATGACGAATCAGTAAATGACTCACCACACATTTCATCATGTTGTTTGATAGATAACAATGGCTCTGAACCGAACATGAACAGAAGAAGTGAATATATAGACCATTAATTTTTCTCCTGATGATATTGTGATATACTATAAATCCATGATAAAATATACTCATGTTGAGTAGCATAAGAAATTACCTGTGGCTAGAGGAAAAATCTCATAGGCGCTGGTGGCTATTTATCTGTATGCGGCGAGGCAAGCAGCCACTGACAACAGCAGTACTGTGATCACATAATGCCTTGCCAAATCACACATGTGAGCACCATCGCGTGTGCCGCTGCCGGACACTAACGTGCTGATCTCCGTACCTAAAGCCCCTTAGTTCCACCTCACAACTCATTCTTTCAGTTTTCTGGGAAAAGTTGCTCTCCAGCAAATTCAGTGTAATTCGATACCTACAAACACAATTAAGCACATCAGAAAATAAGAATATCTAGCACATTTGTGTAGCATTCAGAATTCAGAATATATATGGTACATATGTGAATCGCATGAAGCATCAAGGGAAATGGATTAGAAAGGAAAACGTCAGAGAGGAACACAGACTTTATAAATCAGGGGAAACTATCACAACAAATAGTAGTATGGCTCTGGGCTCGGTAGGTACTGTCCTGGAAAACCATTTTACTTAGAAGCCCTTACAAAACTATCTTCAACGACTCAAATCAAGACATCTTAATTAGATGATCAGATGCAAACTTCACATCATGTCCTGAAATTAGGAAAGAGCTCTCATGCTACTGCACTCTTGCATCATGTCCTAGATATGCATATAGTTTACTGTCGTGGAAACAATCAGTACGGATAAATGTCCTGAAAGTTTCTTAGCATTAATAGATTAGATGTTAGTAACATAATAGCCCTGCCTAAGAAAGTTCCAGTTCCACAAAACAGAATACACAGATAATACCAACTCTAATAATTTAGGGCATCAATGAAAACAATTTAACTAAAATAATAACTCACTGAGTACGTAGAAACCGGAGGAAACACGTACCAAAGAGGGTAACTCAACAATCAATTTTGGATCTCCCTTCTTTCTTTAAATTTTTTTTGACATACCAAATGCATATTATGAGGGTAACTCAACAGTCAAGAAATCTGAACCATTTAAATACTTTGCTAGCTACGTCCTGGTCATTTTGTATTCAAGGTTGATTCAGTTATAGTTAAGTTAAACTAATTATGAGGTGTTCCTCTTTTTTCTTTTGGCAAAAGAAAGTGTTCATCCATTTTGAGCAAGTCCGAATTCTGACTAATTGCCTTTTATTCTGCTGCAGGAACCAACAGCTTCTGAACTCTGGAACAATTCTGTACTACCCTGCTACTATAAAAATATTAACAGCCTGTAGATTTGCTTCAGTTGATGTTATGTGTTTTAGCTCATGCTCTTCATGGCCCTCAAAGAAGAAAAATCCTATAAGTTGATCCTATGAATACACTACCATCTAAAATCCTATATGTTAAGTTGGAATACACTACCCAGTAGAAGTTGGTGTGACCTAAGGTTAGTTGGGCTATGTAAGTTTTAGCCACAACAGACAACATTGCCACCATAGAGAGATGACAGTGATGTGGAAATAGAAAGCAACAACCCATAAGCTAGATGTGTTTTCATCAATTGTTATAGCGAAATTATAAATAAAGCAATAACTTCTTTCTTACTTGTCCTACTTTATTTATATTCTACAACAATCTTCAAACTTCAGTTAAGAAGATATTTCAGAGAGATATTGGTTCACTACTTTGGATGGGACATCCACTTCAAAGAGCTATTCAGAAGATGCATCTTTGATTAAAATGAAAAAGGTAATGCTAAGCATGGTTGCATATGCGATATTCATGCTGATACAGCACCACAAGTTTGACAATATTCGCTTTCGAAAGATATGTGATATTTTTCCTGCTGCAAACAAAGTGGCACGAGATACCTTCGGGTAGAGGGGCGTCGCAAAAGCACTTTAGGCGCATATTTCTTTTGTTTCTTCAGTTTGTATTTTTCTTCCAGCCAAAACAAATGAACTAAATCAGTCCTCAGCGTCCTCCAAAACATCAAGGAATCAACTAGATAATTAAGTTATACTAACTTGTGAGAACACTGCTTATTTCCAAATGTGGAGCTGTTCGCTATCAAAGCCTCCACGATCGCGTCGCCGCTCGCACACTCCCTATTAAAATCGCGTGGCGTCAAAATCTCATTAAAACAGAGAACAAACAAATAAAAATCTTACTCAACCATGACAAGTGGAAAATGGTAGGATCCTCACCGCTTCATCACCTCTATGTCCTTGCTCGACAGCGTCCTGCACTTGGCTCTCAGTAGCACCACCGTCTCGCGGCTTATCATCTGTATCAGTGCCAGCCATTATTTTTACTAAAAACAAAATAGCAGAGCATGTTCGAATGAGTACATACATGAATTTGAAGGAAGAACAATCAATCCTTGCCTTGGCACGGTGCATCGGCGGCAGCGGTGCAGGGGACAAGGCCGTCAGTCAGAGACGGCCAAGGGCGCATGACGCAGAAATGGTGGCGGCGACTCCTCCATGACAGATCTAGGGCGGTGCTCCCGGATCCGCGACCGGTAGGTTCGTGGCAGAGAGGGTGCTCCCCGTTCTGCGCTCGGAAAGTGCAGGACGCCGCAGCCGCTCGAGAAGTGGAGGCCGCCGTCGCTCGAGAAGAGGAGATCGTTGGAGCGCTTGGCGCTAGGTGGTGGCGTCCACCACTGCGCGACTCCCCCCGCGGCGGCCCCACCTATGGTGGCCCAATGCGGTACCCTTGGTAGCGTTGCTTGGCTCGGTGCAGCCTCCGAATGCCTCAAGCTATAGAGGAATCAGGGGGAAGGGGAGAAGGAAGACAGAGATTAGGGAAGGGAGTTCGTGGAATAGGAACCGGCGGCCATGGCGGGTGGGGGGAGAAAGAAGAGAGGGGGGGCTACCGTTGGATCTGGGAAGGATCGACAGTGTTTGATAGTCGATCCGTGGGAGGCTTGGATAGACCAATCAGAACGCAGAGTTTGCACTACGCTGGATACATGTCTCGTGACACGTGAGCACGAGCCATCCGTGACGGTCTGAATGATGTATATAAAGGAAAACAGGCTAGGCCAAGCTGGTTGATTCATGACGGTATCCATGACGGTCCCTCTATGTCCGTCATAAGGGTGCCATCATTTTGGGGCTCATTCTCGTCTCACTGATCCGTGACGGTTTCGGTGACGAACCAGAGAAACTGTCATCGATCATGATGGTTATTGAGAACGTCACCAGAAATCCATCATGGATTAACAGGTTTCTTGTAGTGTAAAGAGAGATCGCAGAGGTGATCGGCTTCTATTTGTGTGTGTTATGTTTCATCATCTAGTTCCACTATTATTGTAATCACACTGACTGAATATCTTTGCAAACAGGGATGATCAGCTCGAGTTTAGTGGAGCTGCACAAAATGATCAGATTGTGATGTCCTCCATACACCTCTTTTTTGGCTACAGAGCTGGGTGAAACTAGCTGCCAACCAATGAACACTGTGCCCAGGAAATGGAGCCATGCCTATGAACATCATCGATCAATTATATATTTTTCTTTATTTGTACACCTTCTCACAACTTTGTCTTTAGTTGTGATGTGAATATTGGCGCTGATCTGCGAACAATTGAGATGCATTAGCAGCCATGGTAGTTTCATTTGTATTTGATGGAATGTTGTAACGAGACAATCTTGAGGCAAGAGGACACATGAATCCTAAGTTGAAACTTTTTTTCTGCAGGAACCAAAGTTGAAACCTTCATAGCATCACAGTACAATTTCATTATGCTGGAAACTTATGCGTACATATAAACAAATCCTGAAGGATTGATAGCAATGCCAGGAACAATTCAACTTCGTTTCGCCGACATGTGGGACATCCTTCATCCGGCTCCACCTGCCATGCGGCAAAATTGAGTGCACAATTGCAGGGAAAGATTCACCCCGGTTATTGCGCCGCAGTAATAATGACTAGTGAGCAGTCAAATCACAGAGCCCCACCTTCGCCACAGTAAGTTGCTCAGATGAAGCAACCATCATTTCTCTCTTCGCTGAATCCGCTGGTACTCCAATATTCCCAGAGTAATAAGTTGCTCGGGCAAAGCAACCATCACTTCACCTTTCCCACAGTAAGTATTACCTCCTTTTTTATTGTAGAAACAACCACACGCGAATATTGGACGGTAGCAGCACAGCAACTGAATCAAAAATCAGAACCAACCAATGAACTACTACTAATGGTGAGCGTTTGCTAGTATCATGTACTCCGTCTGTCCATTTATATAGGGCTTAATGCGTTTTCCGAGACTAACTTTGGCCCTGTTTGGATCCATGGGTTAGAGTTAGTTTTAGCTAGTTGGGGCTCAAATAGCCCTAAAGTATCCAAACATGAGGGTTAAATTGGAGCAAGTTGCACCAAACCCACCAAAAAAAATATCCCGCCCAAGAGGTGCTAATTGGAGATAGTTCTCATTGGGCCCACTGAAAAATCACTTTTCTCTCTCTATCCCGCCAGCCAAGTGGTGCTAATTGGAACTAGTTCTCATGTGGCCCACTAAAAAGTCACTTTTCTCTCTCCATCAAGTGCATTTATTGTCAATCTAACCCTATCATCCAAACACCTCTTTGGCTAGAGTTAGTTCAGGGTTAGTCATGATTCAGTCTAACCTCCAGCTAAGTTAGAGTATCCAAACAAGAGCAGTATAGGACATGCAAGTTGCTCAAAGCATACCGTCAAATTCGTACATGAAAGGATCTTTTTTTTAAATGGAACATGAAAGGATCTTCGAATGATATAATTTTCAAATTATATAAAATCTTATCAATAGTCAAAGGCAACCTCGAAGAGTACATTAGGCCCTATATAAAATCTTATCAATAGTCAAAACCAAGTGTTACTACTACACCAAACAAGTTCAAAACAAGAAACTGGACCCACTCATGGCACGACACACCTGTCTTGTTTGGTCTGTCGGTCAAAGTGCTTCCTCTTCTTGGCATAACAATAGAGTACAGTAAATTTTTTAGAATGCTCTTGGCATGTCGCTAACATGTGATGAGTTAACCGACCTCAATAGACGGCAAAATCGCCAGCCCGCCGCACTTTGAGAGAGACGAGGAGCGAGAAGCAATACGGGCTGGTGGATTACTAGAGCTAGGTGTCGCACGGAGGCCAAGAAATATGGTGATAGCGTGGGTTGGCCATGTATGATGTAACTGCATTGGGCTGCCGTGTTTCCGACTCTTCCGGTCTACTGTGGAGAAGATTGGGTAGATTTTATATCGCCAAATAAAAATATTAAAGAGTCCAGACACTCCCCCGTGAGGTTTCTTGCTCCCTCTCGGTCGTCGGAAAGCGTTCTTCTAAGTTTTGCCAACACGTGGGACATCCAGCATCCAGGTCCACGTGTCATGCAAGAAAATGGAGTTAAGTATAGTAGGAGAGACTCACCAACGGTCACAAACGTAGGTGGAGTACGTGCACGAATCACCCGAAAAAAAGGAATACGAGCACGAAGAGAAGAGGTGCAGGCACCGACGCAGGTACTCTTTGCCTCTTTCCCTAATACTCACGCGCGGGTACATGGTGAGCTCATTTCTGTACGAAGAGGCAGCTCACCAGATAATTTGGTGAGTGTAGTAGTTGTTCATGGGAACCATGCGTGGACGAATCAAAGTTCGATCATGACACGATGGCGTGTTTTTTATAAATTAAGTTATTCTATTCGATGGCATGTACGCAACATTATTTTCTCAATGAAACGTGAATCGTGCATGCACTGAATGACGGAGCACGGGATGGTAGCCATGGACATGGTCAGCCCTTTTTGGAGACTAATACACTACTTTTGATGTGTCCCGTCAACTCGCAAACGAGGAGAAGCTTTGCTTACTACGACTAGCCACAGTGGAGAGTAACATACACTAGTAACATACACATATTCCTAGACTATGTTACTACCTTCATAGTGGGTAGTAACATAAGCAAAGCTGCATTTATTAGGTTATAGACTCATATTGCATTGGGACATGTGATGTTACAGTAACTAGCTAAGTTACTCAAACTACCTCTCTCCATATTAACTTACTGCCACATAAGCAAATTTGCTGAGTTGGACTCGATGTTAATGCTGAAGTTACTCCCACTATGGCTAGTCTACTAGTACGACCTCTCCCTCGCTCACGCGCGCACGCGGTGGCTCGCGGGACGAGGAGAAGCTTTTGCTTTACGATAGTGCGCTTAATACAGGCGGTGGACGTGCAGTAGTTCATTCAGTGTCAGATTGCCAGAAGTATCTATACTGTAGTACCATCATCATTGCTAGACTTCCGGAAGAGGCGAAGAGCCAAGCGCACGGTCACCTACTCACAGTATAATCGGCCGTGTTTGCATGAATTTTTTAATGTAGTACAATCTGAGTGGATTGCTCCAGTGGTCATCACACATGAGCCAATCGATTCGCACCCTTTTGCGCTCCATTTTGTCTTGCGTTCCTTCCTCCGTCCAGCACACTGACAAGTGGGCCCCATGCTCATGCATGCCAATGTGGTAGTCAATTATTTTGCCAGAGTCAGCTATCACACCCTTTCGATGCCACGTCAATGTACCCACTAAAAACAAGTTAGACTTGTTCGGTTCAACCGCTTCCCTAGGTGTTTGGAGAGGAATTGGCCATCGCGAGGCGGTTCTATAGGTGGGCAGGCGGCAAAAAACAGGGGAAAACGTGCAAACCAGCTAGACGAGAGATTTGGTTGATTTTATATCACTGAATAATATAAAATATTATGAGTGCAGATGCTCCACCGCGAGGTTCCTTGCTCCTTCTCGGTCGTTGGGAATCTATGTTCTTCCACTCTTTTTTTACGTGAGCTTTGTTCATCCTTTTGCCAACACGTGGGACATCTAGCATCAAGGTGCACGTGTCATGCAAGAAAATGGAGATAAGCAGTGCATAAGTGAGTCATGCACTTCGATGCATCTAGTATTGCGCAATATTTTTTCTCCTTGATGGCACATGAATAGTGCATGTACTCAATGACGGAGCACGGGATGGTATCCATGGACATGGTCAGCCCTTTTTGGAGAGAGTACTAAATAACTTTGATGTGTCCCGTCAACTCGCAGAACGACGAGAAGCTTGCTTACTACGCCTTCTCCCTCACCAACGCGTTCGTGGTGGCTCGCAGCACGAGGAAAAACTTTAGCTTACAAGCGGTGGACGTGCAGTAGTTCATTTGGTGTCAGATTGCCAGAAGTAGTACTACTGTAGTACCATCATTATTGTTTGACTTCCAGAAGAGGCGAAGAGCCAAGTGCAAGGTCACCTACTAACCTAGTACAGTATACCATAGCCAAAGCTGGTCCACCTTTTTAGAGCATGGTTAATTAATATAGGCGGCTCTTGCAGCGGCACATCATTTAGGGCAAGTACTCTCTTCGTAGGAACTTAAAACATAGGAATAGGAAAATTATGAGGGGGGTATCTCCAACAGTGTTCCTCGGCTCGCACCTAGCATCACGGTGGTCGAGCTTGGAGTCATTCATCTGGTACATGTGGCATCTCAGATCTGGACACAAGGTGACGTACACCGTCAAGGACCACGGACAAGGGGGTCAGGGCGGACGCGACCTCTCACTGCGTCCGCCATTTGAAGCGGCGCGCCGGCTCAGGGCGCCGCCCACTGCACTCCCAGCTGTACCCGCCTCCTCGCCGCATTCAAAAACCTACATTTAAGCCCGCGTGGAATGCAAGAAACCCACTCCGGCCACACACGTTCGTTTAGGAGCAGGACACCGGCCAAGATCCTCCTTCCACCATTTTGTCCACTCTTTCGTCGGCATCCGACGAGCAGGAAGAGTAGTTCTCCGGCATAAAAAGCCGTCTGGGTGGCCCGCCGAGCCCGGCAGTTACGAGCGAGGCAGCTCGCTGCTCCACCTACCTCGCCTAGCCCGTTGGAGGCAGTTACCACACTAAGCCAGCGCGTGGTTTCGCAGCTGGCCGCTCCAATACAGCTCGAGGAAGAGTGCCGACTTGCTCCACGCCGGCTTGTCGGGGAGCACGGCAACACGTGCATCATCGCTGCCCTCTATGCTGCCGCGTCATACAGCGCCTCCAGTGTCTGCGACTGCGCCATCCACCGTCGACGCGCGCGTAGCTGCACCTTGCAGGTAGAGAAAGAAGCCGCCACGGATGTCGACGAGGTGACACAGCTACGCGGCTATGCGGATGTCGATGAGGTGACGGCCAGCACATCCCCGCCCGCCGCCATCATCGAGGAGAAGTAGAACACGGGAGGCCGCCGCCGATTTTATCCCATGAAGGCCACCGCCGAGGCGACGCCGGCGAATACAGCCAGTGTCTTGCATGATTCTTCTTCAGCCGGATGCTGGAGGACGACAAAGAGATCGGGCGGCGACCATTTAGATTAGGTATATTAATTCTACCAGGCTGGTTGTAATGGGAGTATCATAAGTAGTATCATGCATGCCAACTAGTAGGCAAATTTGATGAGGTGGCGTAGAATTAAATGAAGAAAGAGAGGGTTGAGTATTATATTATGATACCGTATGGAATTAAGTTACTCCCACTATGGTTAGTCTTAGGCCTTGTTCGGTTCAACCTCCTCCCAAGGGGTTTGGAGAGGAATGGAGGGGAATTTGGCTTGTACATGATTTAATCCCCCACAATCCCTGTTAATCTATGTATATTGTGGGCATATTATTTGACCCCTCATTTTGCCGCGCGACGACCAGTGTGAGTGTCTGCATGCAGTACACCATCCTCTAATTTGGTGGATGCCAAGCCAGCCCGAAAAGGAGCTATAACTTTTTTTCAAGTTGAAAAATGTTATCGATGAGGAGCCATAATTAAGTAGGAGGTGTCTCTTATTTTCTTTCGAATGGGCAATAAGCTGGAGAGCTGGAGAGTGTCTCTAATGGGCTGCCTCTAGTGTTAAGGCCCTCCAGCACGAAACACAGGCAGCCGACTGGGCGGATACAAAAGCCTATCCATCTAAAGCCCATTTGTTTTTTGTTTTTTGCGAGGAGAAGCCCATATTTCTTGAAGAGGGGGCGATCCCAGAAAAACCCTCCTTCCTCCTTGCTTCCACTTATACTGCAGCTCGCTGGACTCTCCCGCTTCTGTCGCCCCCCAAATTCCCCCCGCTCCCCATCTTCCTCACTCATACAGAAAACCCCCGTTCACCTTCTTCCTCACTCGTACAGAAAACGCCTACTCCTCTTCTTCCACTCCTACAGAAAACCCCAGCCCTCCTTCTTCCCCACTCGCACTGCCACTAGGCTCGTCTCTAGCTACTCTGCTCAAACCCGTGAGCTCGACACGATGCCTGCACGAAAAATGGAGTCGGCTGGCCCCAACGCCAAGAAGATGAGGCTCCTGCCAGTGGCGACGCCGGTTGTAGATCCCGCACCCGACAGCGCGGGGAGAAGCGGCGAGCCCCCCCCCCCACCCAGATCTGAGGAACCCATAGAATCTCCGGTGGACCACATCAGGGATCTCCCGGATGACATCCTTGGGGAGATCATCTCGCTTCTCCCCACCAAGGATTGCTGCCGCACACAAGTCCTCTCAACTCGATGGCGCCGTCTATGGCGACCGTGCCCCTCAATCTCGACTGTCGTCAGATATCTGTCCTTCTTGAATTTGATCTCCTCGGAGCCATTGTCTCCTCTCACCAGCAGGGCCCAGTTCAATGCCTTTGCATCCCGATACGCTACCTGTTGTCCATACCCTGCGCGGTGGATGCTTGGCTGACATCCCCTGAATTCAAAAAACTCCAGCAGTTTGAGTTCTACCATTACCACGAAAGTTTGATACCACGAACCGAACACCAAGAATTTGTGCCCACACCACCGTTATCCATCTCGTGGTTTTCCTCCTCTCTCCAAACCGCCACCTTCGCCCGGTGCCATCTACCAGACGATCTGGTACAAATGCTTCGACGCCCACTTCTAAAAAAACTTTTGCTTGTGGTGGTTTATCTGTCAGAGGCATCACTGCACAACATCATCCACTCCAGTTGCCCTGCCCTGGAGTGCTTGCTGATTGTTCTGGGAATAGAAATCCCTATCAGTTGTCTCCAAATAAAGTCGCCTCACCTTAAAAGCATTGGAATTTGTTTTGAAGGACAGCAGCTCATCATCGAAGATGCCCCTTCACTTCAGAGGTTGCTCCTTCATTATTGTTATAAACCTTCGCAAATAACTGTCATCTCTGCGCCCAAACTGGAGACCTTGGGTGTAATTCATGATCCATTTAATGATCACAACAAGTTGGTGTTTGGCTCCTCACTTTTTTAGGTACCGTATATTATCATCTACACATTTGTAATCATAAGCTGCATTTTTCATTTGCACGCATAATTTTTATATCATCTTGTAGTACACTTTGGGTACTAATATTATCTTATATGCTCAATGAAGAGTTTGTCCATGGATAGCCTATCAATGCTGCTGGATTTTGTCAAGATCTTATATATCAGAATGTATAGTTATGATCTGAACATAATTATTGGCTTGTTGCGATGCTTTCGATGTCTGGAGAATTTAAATATAAAGGTGATGATTTCATGCACATTGAAAGCCCGTATATATTGTACTAGAATTAGCCGTTTAGCTGTTGCTCTTTCGACATACTCTTTTTTCAGACCTTAACTATTTTCAATCTTCATGTCTACTTAGGCACTAACACATGGAGAAAAACATATAACCAATCGGTGGCGTAATAAGCACCAAGATTTTCTCAGTTCTCATGACATTCGTTTGAGGACAATAACGATGGAAGGATATGCATCCAACCAGGCAAACAGAAGCTTTGTCACATTCTTCCTGTTGAATGCGAGTGTCGCGGGAAACAACGTCCACCTATGGGACCTGGGGGTCCCTTGCTGGTTCGGCAGGGGGGCGACGCGTTGCACAAAGAGCAGACCAGCGTGGGGCAGCGCGGCGGAGATCACACAAGCAATTTTACACAGGTTCGGGCCGCCGTGAGGCATAAAACCCTACTCCTACTTTGGTAGATTGATGGTGGAAAAGGTGGTGGCGAGCGTAGTACACTTTCCCGGCAGGGGTTGCCTTGGGGCCGCAGTGATAACGCGCATATGGGGGTGTGAGTTATCCAACCTTCTAACCCATTCTATGGTTGCCATGGGCCTCCTTTTATAGATCAAGGGGTTACCACAGTGGCAAAGTAGTCATTATGCACTGATAAGATAGCAAACAGCGCTATCATACCTAACTCTGCGGGCTGGTAGGGCGCATTAAATGCACCGCTTAGTGTCACATCGCTGGTTGCCCGGCAAGGCTTGCCAGCTTCGCGCCAGCTCGCTTGACACGTCGTAGGACGGGTGTCATCTGTGTGTTTCTCTTGCAGGAAATGGCTGCCATGTGGCGAATGGCTGCCACTTAATCATCTTGCGGCTCGACACTGCACTGATCGACAACGTGGGTCATGGTAGAGTGGTTGGTGAGGTGGTTTTGCCTCCGTGAGCCCCGGCAGGCCCTGCCGGGGCGCTCTGGTTGTCTGTTTCTGGGGGCAGCCTCGCCCCTTGCCGGGCTCGCCTGCCCGGCAAGGGAGGCTTCTCTCTTGACGATATCCTGCTTCTCTGGCTTGGTCTTGGTCCTTCTGATCTGCATGTTGGTCCTTCGAATCCCTGGGTTTCTTGTATAACTTGGCTCGGTCTTGGCTTGTCCGTGCACGAGTCAGGGGAAAACATATACCCCTGTCTATTTTCCCCGACATAAGTCCCCCGGCCTGAGCCACACGTGTCACGGGGCACGTTGGTTTCGGCCAAAAAGTGCGCGGACAAGTGGCAGGAGATAGCTGTGCACGCCGGTTCGCCATGGCGACTTGTCAATCCAACATCCACTTCGTGCAATTACTGCGCGTCGTGGGGTCATGGGACTATTGCAATTAAGGTAAAATGGTAACTTCCCGAAGCGTCGCGCCCTCATTCTGCTTTCCCCCCCTTAAGAGTAGGGAAAAACAGAACGACACGATTTACTTGTCTCCTGCTCCGCTCCCCCACCTTCTTCCTCCTCAAGCCAAGCGATAGTTCCTCCCCTCGCTCCTCCTTCTGCCGCTTCCCTCCCCATTGAATCCCTCTCCCCTCCGCGTTGTCGCAGGAATGGGGAAGAAACCCGCGGAGAAGAAAAAGCCAACGGTCACAGTGAAGGAGGCCACCGCCGATGGAAGCAAACGGTCGGCGGAGCTGAACAAGAAATGGAGCGAAGATGTCATCTTTGTCCTATCTACTTTGAGCGGCCCCGTTCTTCAGGCGAAGTATGAGTATCTGTGGGGGAGGCCCGTCGAGAAAGGCATGGTGCGCCCATAGTTTATGTGGCGGGGGAGGAAGATCTGCCGGATTCTTATCGATTCTTCAGCGCTTACTTCATCTGTGGCCTCTGTCCCCCCTTCTCTGAGTTCTTCGAGGAAATCATGAACATCTATGGATTCCACCTCCTCGACTTCCCGCCAAATGCATTGGCGACTATGGCCATCTTTGTGCATCTGTGCGAGAATTTCGTCGGAGTGAAGCCCAATGTGGATCTGTTCCGGCATTACTTCATCCCGCGGGTGGAGAGCAAAGTTAACCGTTCCGTAATCATCAGCTGGATGCCACGCGTGGCAAGGAGGATCTGGGATTACCTCCCTGGGAACCAGCGTGAAAGGTGGGATGAATGGAGAGGGGATTGGTGCTGGATCCAGGACAAGGAAGGCCCCGAGTTCTGCGAAGCACGGAAGGAGTGCGTCAAACGCGGCAAGGATTGGAGCGCCAAAGGCCTTACTGAGGATAGGTTGCGCTCGGCAATCAACAGGATTACCCGTTTGAGGACTGCCGGGCTAACCATTGAGCATGTGGGGGCGGATTTTCTTCTCAGCTGCATCTCGCAGCTGCAGGAAAGGGACAGGCCTGTGTGGCTGTATGGTGATGCTGCGGATAGGATGAGGTTGCTCACGGGGTTGGCCAATAACTTGTCAGTTTATGGCCATGGCTGGTTGTGCGACCAACTGTTCGGTCGCTTCGAGTTGTTCAAGCTCCCGGCAAGCGTCGTTCCTCTGAACATCAATTCTGCCCAGGACCAGATACTGAAATGGATGCCGGACTGCAATGCTGAAGGGGTATCGGGCACTTGGCCGCTCCCCACTCTGGATGAAGAGCTCTAGTGGTCGAGCACCCTGGTGGAGAGGGCCATCAGGACTGAAGATGGGATGTATAAACGCACCTCCGCTGCGGAGGTGGCGTATATTCTGAAGAGGGTCGAGGAGGAAAAGGCTGCCCGCCTCGTGGAGATGGAGAAGGCCGCAAAGGCTGGGAAGGGCAAAGGGAAAGCTGGGGACGGGAGCTCTTCCCAGGGCGGCAGCGAGATGCAAGCCTCGGAAGGAGCTGCCGGGGAAGAGCTTGCCGGGGATAACTTTGTCGGGCTAGATGCCTTAGCCACGGCGGTGACAGAGCTCCAAGAAGAGGAGGAGAGGGAGGAGGACGCGGCAGCGGCCCCTGAAGATGAGTGGCTTGTGGCTGGACCGCAAGCCCCCGAGCCGGACCTAGATCAGCGCACCCGCAGGCGTGCCGTAGCCCGAGGGGCGGCAATCTCCAATCCAACGCCAGCCGCCAAGAGGGTGAAGAAGACCTCCACCAAGTCTACCAAGGTCGAGGTGGCGTGCCGCCAATCTCCTCACCTTGCTCAGACCAAGGCCTCCTCCGCCAAGCGGCCGGCGGTCGTGGAGGCGTTGTCTAGCCCCCGCTCTGGCTCAAGCTCCTCGCAGAGCTCGTCTTCCCCGGAGCTCCCAGCGCCACGGCAAGCACTAAAGCTACCGGGGGGTTCCGCCCTTCCATCTTTGAAGAGAGGACGGGAGTCTCCACCGCCCACGGAGTTCAACTTGAACTCCATGCTCATCGCGGAAGAGTAAGGAAGATCTTTCCTTCCGCGGACAGCTTGCGCATATCTAACCGTTTTTGCTGATTAACCTCTTGTTCTTGTAATCGCCGGCAGGGAAGTGGAGGAGGACACGGAGACCCTCATCCACCATTCCCGGAAGAGGCTCCGGCGCCTCTGGTCGTTGGAGGGCATGGAGAGCTCGGCTTTGGCGGGGAAGGATACAGAAGATCCCATGTCGAGCCCCCAGTCCAGCCCTCGGCCCGGGAGCGGAAACTTGGTCCCATCCGCCAGAGGTGATGGGGACGGTCTCCCCGACCCCCCTGGCGGAGGAGGAGGAGGAGAGGTGACGCAGGGCAGGCCCCTCCTCGAGGGGCGCACTTCCCCCGCTGCTTAGGCTGAAGATCTTGCCGCGGAACCCTCCGTGGATGAGGCTGTGTGGAAGGCCGCTGAGACAACCATGGCAAGGGACGAAGCTCACAGCCCGGCAACGGTCGTTGCCGAGGAGACAGAGGCTCCTGCCCGACAGACTTCTCCAGGCACCCCATCCATTCCTTCTTTTCTTTCTTGCTCTGGTTGCTTCTCCTATTATATATTTTTATCTACTCAAGACTTCCGTTTCTCCGTTATTCACTGGCCCTTTCTCGCGCAGCCCCTCAAGCCGATGAACCAGAACTGCTGGAGGTGGTAGCTGACATAGGAAGGGCTACCGCAAACGAGGCTGTGGAGATAGCTGCTGCCGAGGAGCAGGATCTTGCCGCCGAGAATGTGCAGAGCTCTTTGGCGGTGGTGGAGCGCTCCCTGGAGGACGCCCCGGTAGAGGAAGTGGTTGTCGAGGCGAAAGTTCCCCTTCAAACCATGGACCCACTTCCCCCCTCCGGGATCGTCATTGAGGCCCCACCGTCTTCCTCAAACACGCTAGCCATGGTGCTGTCATTACCTGGCATTGGATCCCCGGCCCGTCCTCGACGACGGACGCGGAGCTTGATGAAGAGCTCCAGTGCCTCTTGGCACCACTGTACCTGGGGGCCGGGGAGGCCGATGACTCGGCCATCATCACAATGGATTTGTCCTTCATGGAGTCCATGGCGGTGGGCGTGAAGGAGATGCAGGCTCGGCACCGTCAGAAGTGGCAGGAGCTCAAGGAGCAGCGCGAGTCCGTCGGCAAGGTGGACCAGAAGCCGAAGGACAAGTGCCTGGAGCTGCGCGAATGGCACGGCAAGCAATTCAAGGTGCTCCAGAGGCAGCAAGAGACGCTCCTGATGACGAGGGAGGATGTCATGGCACGGGAGGAGCGATTGGCGGACCACAAGGCATCCCTGGATGACAGAGAGCGAGAGATCTCCCTTCGGGAGGAGAAACTCGGAGCCACCCTCCGCGCCATGGACGAAGGCTTAGAGGCTCTGGTGCAGCAATGCACCAAGGAATTGGAGGACAAGCATGGAGCTGCTCTGGACACCCTTGCCACTGACCACGTTGCCCAGCTGAAGAAGCTTATTGAAGATCTGGATGTTGCATCCGCCGCCAAGACTGATCTCGACCGGCAGGTGGCTAAGCTGAATGAGGAGCTCACTGAGAGCGCCAAAGAGGTGGAGGCACTCAAAGAGGGAGCTCGGCAGGTAGAGATCCACTTGGATGATATGCAGTTGCAGCTCTCCTCCAAGACCCAGAGCCTTGAGATTGCCAATGGCAACATCGTGGATATGAAGGCGAGGATCGGCTTGCTGGAGCGGTCGGTGGAGTCCCTCGAGTCCTGACAGCAGTTGCTATCCATGGATTTGGAAACCGCCAAGCGTCTCTAGCAAGATGTAGAGGACAGGTTGAAGAACCAGGTTGATATGAACAACCTCTGGATCAAGAGCCTGATTGACATCGCCGAACGCCTTGGCACCCAAGCTGCGATGATGGGCATGGATGACCTAGTCTTCTCAGCCAGCGAGCAGGAGGTCCCGAGCGTCAAGCTGGGGCTCTTCTTCAATGAGCTGATCGACAAGCTGAAGGTGCATGAAGAGGGGAGGGCCGAGTGCTTCACGACCGAGTCCCGAAAGCTTGCCCGCAATGCCCTCTTCATGGTTTTGAGCAATATCGCCTGCCGCCATCCAGAGCTCGACCTTGATGATGGATTCAAGAAGCCACCAGCGGGTGCCGACATCGCAGCCGCCGAGAAGAAAGCCACTCCCCGTGCCGACAGGGTTCTCCGTGTTTGAGCTGTTCTATCTGGCCATCGGACCAAGTATCGGGCCGCTCTCATTTGCGTGGGGCCCTGTAATGAAACATGATATATATTCGTGTTCAGTCATTCTATCTCTATTGTTTGTGCGAAACTGATATTTTTAGCTGGATCTTAAATGCATGTTTATCCCTTTGGACCCTATATGCTCGCGTTCGTATGATCAATTCCTGTGTATGCTCTAGATGCCTGCCGGTATCATATTGCCGTGATTGTCGTAAGGGTCCGGCCCTTAACAGTCATCTTGGCGTGGATGCGTCTCGGCAGGTTTTTCCAAGGTAGCTCTCGATGCAGCCTCTCAACCTGCGGGCATGGCTCTGGACAGGACGATGGTGCGATCAAAGAAACTAACCAAGGTTCCATCGCATGAGGGCTTTCACGATACGAACGCTCACTAGGGTTAAGGGATAAACGACTACGAGGACTTGAAAGGTATCAATAAGAGGTGATAACGCAAACTTAGCTTTTGTTTCGAGCCCCCTTTTTCCTCTGCCAGGCAGCGTGCCCGCGGCACTTGGAGGAGCAGAAGCCAATCAGGTGATTTCTTCGTTCCCGGCAGGAACCGATATGCATTTCTTGTGGCTGGCGGGCATCGAGGCGCAGCATCGGGCTCCTCTGGTCCCTCTCCCTTTTGTTCCCTTCCCCTCGAGTCAGTCTGGCGGCTGCCATTGTAGAGGTCATGCCAATGCAGGCAGCCTCGCCGAAGCATGCTTGCCGAGGCATCAATCGACGGACTCATACCAGCGTTCCGCTCAGGATTACCCAAAGTAGGGGGAATACTGGACCGAGCGTCGCGCAGTAATCGTCGACGCCGACGACACCGAGGCTAAAGTAGTTCGACTGCTGACGAGGGGAAGAGACAGGAAGGAGGGAGCTTGCGCCCGCACGTCTTGTGCCCCTTCTCCGGATGGCGCCCGAACGGTGGGTACGCCGTACGGGTCGCCGCGATGGGCGCATCGCCACCAGCAACGATCCTTGCCGTAACCGCGGCTACGGCGAGGCGTGGAGAACAATAAAAATGGTGCGGGGATGGCCCCGCTTCGCTTCTGTGTCTTCGTGGGCGCCATGATCGGTGACGTCGTCGAAGATGAAGATGGTGATGAAGTCGACGGGCTGCGCACGCCTTCAAGTTCGCGCTAGCGCGCCCCCTACCTGGCGCGCCAAAGATGTCGCGGGAAACCATGGCAACCTATGGGACCTGGGGGTCCCTTGCTGGTTCGGCAGGGGGGCGACGCGTTGCACAAAGAGCAGACCAGCGTGGGGCAGCGCGGCGGAGATCACACAAGCAATTTTACCCAGGTTCGGGCTGCCGTGAGGCGTAAAACCCTACTCTTGCTTTGGTGGATTGATGGTGGAAAAGGTGGTGGCTAGCATAGTACACTTGCCCAGCAAGGGTTGCCTTGGGGCCGCAGCGACTATGCGTTTATGGGGGTGTGAGTTATCCAACCTTCTAACCCTTTCTACGGTAGCCATGGGCCTCCTTTTATAGATCAAGGGGTTACCACAGTGGCAAAGTAGTCATTATGCACTGATAAGATAGCAAACAACGCTATCATACCTAACTCTGCGGGCTGGCAGGGCGCATTAAATGCACCGCTTAGTGTCACATCGTTGGTTGCCCGGCAAGGCTTGCCGGGCTATCTTGCCAGCTCCGCGCCTGCTCGCTTGACACGTCACAAGACGGGTGTCATCTGTGGGTTTCTCTTGCGGGAAATGGCTGCCATGTGGCGAATGGCTGCCACTTAATCATCTTGCGGCTCGACACTGCACTGATCGACGACGTGGGTCGTGGTACAGTGGTTGGTGAGGTGGTTTTGTCTCCGTGAGCCCCGGCAGGCCCTGCCGGGGCGCTCTGGTTGTCTGTTTCTGGGGGCGGCCTCGCCCCTTGCCGGGCTCGCCTGCCCGGCAAGCGAGGCTTCTCTCTTGACGATATCCTGCTTCTCTGGCTTGGTCTTGGTCCTTCTGATCTGCATGTTGGTCCTTCGAATCCCTGGGTTTCTTGTATAACTTGGCTCGGTCTTGGTTTGTCCGTGCATGAGTCAGGGGAAAACATATACCCCTGTCTATTTTCCTCGACAGCGAGGTTACTATTGTCCATGAGGCTTAAGTTTTTCAACAAGAGATTTCTCACGGACGAACATGTTGAATAGCAAAAAAGAAGTTTTAGGTGGACAAATGGGCTTCTGAATGTGCTCGTCTTCTATTTATAACAACTTGTAGTCATCCTCCAATAATTTTTTTTGCACAGGATGTTGATTTTATGGATCAGACTGATCCATATGTTTGTGACTGTGAAAAAGAGTGGTTGGGTTAGATGTTATTGCCATGTTCAATCTGGGTTTTGTCTAAATTTGATGAACAATTAATCCTTGGGCTTTTTGTACCGTTTGTAAGCTTGAGTTACATGTTGTTGCCCTCGTACTCCCCTCCGCCTGCCACTACACTACCGCATCTTCCATGACTCCTGTTCGTTCCCATCCGAGGCCTCGCCATCGTTCTCCGCCTTGGTTCGCTCGCTGTGCCCGCCACCATCTGCCGTTGTCAACATGGTCAACAACCGAGAGGAATCAAGAGATGACTGTACGTGGAGAGGCTGACAGTAGGGACCCACCAGGGTCATTGCATTACGCAAGCAGGTTCCTCGTTATTACAAGCCAAAAAAATACTTCCTCCTAATTGTTTGACAACTAGGTCCCACGCCATTGTCAATGAAGTCAATAAACGAGAAAATTACACAACGAGCGGATAACACCAGGGACCCAGCAGCTCACCCAATTGTTTTTTAGTTTTAGAGACGGAGCTCAACTGCGCGCTGTGTGGGGGCTGTGGCCCGTCTAGCCCACGCTTACGCTTTTATTTAAGCACATGACAAGCCCAGATGATATCTTTTTTCTTTCTGAAAATGGCTAGCCCAGTTCTTTTTTTTGGAGAATACCCAACCGAGGCCTACTCGCTTTTCTCAGCCCTGCTAGGCTGCAGATCTTTCAAGACGAGGAGGGATGTAAGTAGTAAGAAATGGGCTTCCCCAGAAAATGGGCTATAAGTTGTAAGAAATGGGCTGTAAATTTTTAAACCAAAGCCAATCGGCAATTACATTCAAATATCATTTTTTCTGGATTTCTCTACTCTTATAAAAAGCAGAGTTGGTGATGATGGTGTGCCTGCCATCCTACAATATAGGCCGTCCGATCTATATCTAACGGATAGGAAGGAAACTATGACAATTTACCCGCACTCCTCTCCACATTTGCAGATACGGCCTTCCCTCGTTCATCCTTTTCTCCCACAAGATAAACTACTCATACAAATGCATCTAGATGTTCCGTGCAACGCACGGGCATCTTGCTAGTCAAGATTTTAAATTTCATTCATTTTTTTGCGGATAATTTTTTTGAATTTTATTTTGATATAATTTTTAAAAAAATTATTTTTAACGTGACTCAAAATTTCGTGATTAAAAGAGTTTGGACCCCACCGAAATATGCAAAATTTTGTTGAATTTTTTAGCAGTGCCCAGAATATGGTCTGTAATGCTAATAAAAAGAATATGGGCTTCAAAATATCCTTAATAATTAGCAAATGGGCTGTAAATTATTGAAAATAATGGCTAATGGGCTGTATGCTGTTTTCCACATATTTGGAGGCTGACTTCTGGGCCTACTAGGTTGACGATTACGCTGTCTTAAAAAAAAATTGACGCGTATGCAAGGCTTTGTCAACTTAGTCAACACAGAGTAGTGACTGTTGGATGTCCATCCAACGGCCGTCGTGCTTCTTCAATCTCTGATCTTCCTGCTCCAGCCGCCCAAACTAGCGCCGGCGGGACTGCCTGCTCCCTCCTCCCGTGGCCGGTTGTGCTGCCGCCAGGCCATCCCTCTACCCACCCGCACATCCTGTAATTTTCCAGCGACGTCAGCCTCACCCCGCAGCCGACTAGTCAACGCTCGTACTCCCCTCAGCGTGGGCATCACTACTGGAAACAGAGAATTTGCCATCAGTCAGATCTTTACCGTCTGCTAGAGGACAGCAAAGAAGGTCTTTGCTCTCCGCTTCCAAAAAACGGACGGCAAAGAACGGACTGACGGCAAAGACCCTATTTGCCATCATCCAATTCTTTGCTGTCCGCTGGCGGACGACAAAGATTTAACTATGTAACGGCCGTTCCCCCGCCTCCTCTCTCTCTGTCTTCTCTCTCCCCTACACCCCCCCCCCCCCAAACCCCCCTCTCCCACACCCCCCCCCCCCCCCCCCCAGTCAAATCGCCCCCACCCCCGACCCCGCACACCGCCGCCCCGCACCCCGCCGCCGCCCACAACCGCCCCTGTCCCCGACCACACGCCCCTCGGCCCCCGCCCACTGTCACCGCCGCTCCGCCCCCCCGCCGCCGCCCCGCCCACCGCTCCGCCCCCGGCGATCCCCTTCGCGCCGGAACACCGCTCCGGCCCGACGCCCCGCCACTCCGGGCCGCCCGACGCCCCCTTGCCCGCCCCCCCCCCCCCCGCCCCGCCCCCCGGCTTCCCCGACCCCCACCGACCGCCGCCCCGCCTCCCTGACGTCCGCCGCCCCGACCCCCCGTCTCCTCCTCGCACCTCCCCCACTCCGGTGAGCCCCCTCCCCCTCTTTTTTTTTGTTTAGTTTAGTTTATACTTTAGGTTTAGTTTAGGTTTTTTTCTTCTATTTTTTTAGGTTTAGGTTTAGATTTAGTTTAGTTTAGGTTTAGTTTAGTTTAGGCTTTGCTTGTCATGACTATCCAAATTGACCCTCGCCTACTTACAACAATGTAATTTAAATCATTGATGTGTTCAATCAGCAGAAAACAGGAAAATAACCATGAATAATAGCACTTACACGTAAGTGGGACAGGAAGATGTGAAAATGGTGTTTGTCTTCACTGTAATCTTCGCATGATGGGAATATATGCACGTAGTCCCTAACAACATTGAAAGCATTGTCTTTTAAACTAGGAATAACTGGAATGGGGTTCCAATCTGCAGGAATTGGCCGTCTCTGCAGTTGGGATAGGTCTTCGGCCGGTGGACTTGCTGTACTTTTTGCTGGAGTGGGATTTTTCTGTGGTACGGCTGGTGCTATGGCAACTGAACTCGGCATACCTTTTGCTGGAGTGCAGGTCCTGTGTGGTGGTGCTAGTGGTGTGGCCAGTGAAGTATGGGTACAGTCTGCTGGAGTCGGTCCTACGTTTTGTGTCACTGGTTGTAGAGCCAATATAAGTGGGGTGCTATCTGATTTCTCCGGCACCACCACATTTTTCAAGGAATTTGCTGGTGCTCCTTCAGGTTCGGCAATCACCCTCTTCCTTTTTCATGTCTGATGTACAAGAACATCATTTAAGTGGAAAAACATGGTATGATGATAGATGGAATATGTATTGATAATGGATGGGCATGGCATCTTGCCATATATGATGATTAAACTAAGCAGATGGTGGTGCAACAAAGTAGAAGAAATGCAAGACACCTTATGCAAGATACGTGCAATCAATAAAACCTTGCCAAATTAGAACAAGCACCCTGATGGGTGAACAGGACAGGCCATCTGCCTTCGACTCCTCGACGTCAGAATAGTCATTAGGATCATATTCTGAACAAAAATCTGCAGGTGGGGAGCGTATGAGTTTCATTGCATCCAGAATGGAACTCAATGCCTTGGTGCCAATTTTGTTAGTCATTGCAGTGTTCCAGATTATTCTTCTGATGTGCACATTCTGATATTCATTGTGATTATGTACAATATCTGAGAAGCATGAAAACATAAATAGTAGTGAGATTATCTTTGTAATGCAGAGGATATTCTAATATAGGGGCTCCCTGTAAACCCTTGTGTGTTATCACTGGATTCTGATGAGAGAGCCCATGTGTGCTGTAATATGGCGCGTGCATTAATATAATCTGGCACAAGTACACAAAAAAATAGGCTCCAGAAGTAAGTATAGTTGGCAGATGATAGGTTCATAATATACTGTATAGAGAGTTTATTGCCAAACCATGATAACAAGAGCACACAGCAACTAGGCAGATCGTAGTGTACATAAAAGGGGTACACCATAACCAGCATATATAAATCGGGAAAGTGGAACTGGCTGGAAAATACGGTGTTGTATTGCCGCTACTAATTGAAAGCCTATCGATCACGTACATGCCAGCTCTATCAGCTGTTGACTGCAGATGTCCCTGCTCCCCTTCCTGACAAGGAACATATTTTACGTACTAAATACAGAATAACAAAAGAGGAACATGTTAAAGAATAGAAGAGGAAGCATATTCTTGAGGTTCCGCTTCTTTCCATACAATGTTGGTTGCCCACTCATGATGAATCACAGCGCCCAAAGAAATGCAATTACATGCTGTCTCTCTATATGTGGCCACATGCATTTGGAAAATCAAGTGGGAGCATTAGCTGACCAATTAAATGTGTGTCTGTTAACTAATATCAGTATCATATCATAATTCGTATTTGAAGAAGTAAGCTTTGGACTTATGATTGGTGTGTTGTTTAGCTTCAAGAGTGGACTGCTGATAGTGCAACACAAAGCAGCTACATAGATCATAGTGTAGATATAACGGGAAAACCGTAAGCATCACAAGTAAAATCAGGAAAGTGGAACTTGCTGGAAAATATGGGCTACTATTGACGGTACGGATAGAAATGCTTCGGATACCAGCTCTCTTCAACTGAAGGTGCGGTACTGTTATCAGTGTAACTCTCAAAGGCAACACATCTCCCCGCATTTCCTTGCTAATCTTATAGGATTCAAGTGGGCAGGCCACTACAATTCATATTCCTATGTTTACAAAATCCTACGAATCAAAGAGGCCCGAAGAGTTGAAAGTGTCCATCACAACCGACCGAATAGACCTCTACACTTCAAATGTCCCTGCTCCTCTTCACTACAAGGAACATACTTTACTACTATCATACTCCCTCCGTTCCAAAATATAAGTCTTTGTAAGATTTCCACTATGGATAACATATAGATGTATACAGATACATTTTAGAGTGTAGATTCACTCATTTTGCTCCATATGTAGTCCATGTTGGAATCTGTACAAATACTTGTATTTAGGAACGGAGAGAGTACTTATTAAACAAGAACAGAAGAGGAACATGCTAAAGAAGAGCAAGCAGATTTTGGATAATAAAATATTCATTGCGCAGTGCCCACACATGATGAACCAGAGCGCATTAAGAATGCAACTCCATGTTGTCTCTCTATATGTGGTGCACGTGCTTTTCAAAAGTAAAGTAGGAACATTAGCTGACCAAGTAAATGCTATCTGTTTTAGTAATATCAGCATCATATTAGATTCGTATTTGAGCAACAAGTTTGGAATTATGAGTGGCACATTGTTTAGCTTGATGGATTGAGGAGCAGTGCTAACAGCTACGATGATGGTACTGAATATAAAGGAATGTCTGCATGCAAGTCGCGTGACTTTCGTCATTTGGGTCAGTCGACCATTTCAGGCGGTTGGATGAAGATCCTACGTCTCTTAACCCTTCTTCTTCCTCGTCTCTGATTCTTCCCCTACAGAACACCACACGGGCCACCGGCCGAACCACCGGCCCCGACCCCCCCCCCCCCGCCCTCCTCTGAACCGCCCCCACCGCCTGTGTTCCTCCGCCACCCCCACCCCCACCCCCGCCCCCACCCATGTCGGGTTTTTTTTTCGTTCGGCGAGGCCCCACCACCGCCCCCCACAACCACCGTCCCCATCCGAGCCCCTTCCTTCCCTCTGGCGAACTCCGGCGAGCTCTCAAAAATTGACTGACCCAATTTTGAAATTTAGTCTACTGTCATTTAACTAGTGTGGAATATAAAAGGGGAAAACCATAAGCATTGCGAGTATAGTGTTGAGCGTGCCATGGTGGATCTGAAGGTGCAAACCGGACAAAGGCAACTTCGCAACCAGTGTTTGCTTTCAACTAACAAGTAAGATCCTAAGTGATGGACAAGAAATCACAGTAAAGCAGTGGCGATCTATTATCTTAATGCGATAAATAAGTTGAGCAGATACGAAAGAGTACCGCCTCTGGTGCGGTGCCGTGTATGCATTTGCCAAGAATTTGATGGTGCTGTGGTAGCGATGGCTGTCAGCGGTGTCGAAGCAGATCTAGGAGGGTAGACGGTGGTGGCGGGGGAAATATCCTGGCACGGTGGACGAGACGGTCATAGGAGCAGTGCCGGCAAGGTGGACGACGGCGGGGATGAAGCGAGAGGACGGGATGCAAGGATCCTGGTCCGAAGCCGTGGATGAGAGAGGTCGATCTCTTGTAATGGACGACGGCGTCGGGGTATCATCTCCGGCATGGTGGAGGAGGACGACGGTGGATGGGGTGGCGGACGGAGGAGGCTGGGGTGGAGAGGGTGTTTTGGCACCCACGAAGTACGAATGGGGAAATGGAGGGAGAGAGGTAGGGGGGAACCATGTCTTTGGGACGCGCTTGTCTCAAATGCGGGGAAGGTTACCAACTTATCCCCCGTTCAAAATTTCAGACATCATAGGAATATTGGGCTGCTGGGGATAGGACAGTAATCTCGCATACACCGAATATTTCCCGACGGAGATTTCGGGCGAGGAGAGTTTGTTTTGGCGCCCACCATGTATGAATCAGGGTGAGAGGCGATTTTGGCCGAGGAGACACTGTGTTTTGGCGCCCACCGTGTATGAATCCGGGTGAGAGGCGTTTATGTCACATTTGAGTGAAATTACAAACCTGCCCCTATCAAGACCTATTGAAATCGAGCCGACATGTGTTGCATGTCAGGGACAAGCAGTAATTTCCATCTCCCATATTTTGGTTTTGGGCGGTTGCTGCGAGTTTGGCCGCTTCGTTCAAATTTTTGAGAAAAAGCTTGCATGTTTACCATGCCAACTCAATTCCAATCGATTTTGTATTCTTTTTTTCAGGCAGGATCCATTTTCGATTCGAATAAAATTCTATATACATCATTTTTTTATATATATACTTTCAAAAGCACAACAAAGAATTCTGCTCCTTTATATATAATATGATTTACAAATACAATGATCTCAAAATAATAAGGTTGAATTCAAATTTTTTAAACCAAATTATGTTCTACTCAAATGTATGGATCAGTAATATCTAAATATTAAATAACATAGATGCGCGTGAATTCATATGAGTATGCATGTTTGATAGATCAATTTTGGTTCGAGTATGAATTACATGTATCATCATCTCGAATTCAAATATTTGAATCCCTTTTATGTTGACATTTTCTATACACGCAACTAAATATTTGAATCTCCTTTCACGCCCATCTCTCTCGCATGCTCCTTCATGTAGTGAAAGTGCAACTAATCCCTGGGTGGTTTTGGTAATTCTTAACAACATGTAGCTCATTGAACTAATACTCTTTCAAGATGATCATTTCAGAAAGTTCAATGATTGGCATGGCATGGACTAGGAATGTGGACCCCTCAAAATGCTAAGGACACATATTGGCTCATGCTCAAGACTCTACTCTTTTCATTTTAGTGCTCCAAGATCACATTGAGTCCATAGGAAAGCCAATACTATTAAAAGGGGATGAGGTGTTGCTTAATGGCTTGCTTGCTCAAAATGCTTAGTGATATGGTCCAAAAGCCCTCAACCACTTTCTCATATCCACATATGTCCCAAACCAAAAGTCAATCTCGGCCCCACCGACTTGATCTATCCGGCGCCACCGAGTTCATTTGACATAGCCACTGCCAGAAACCCTAATCAGTTCGGTCTTACCGATAGGGATCTCGGTCTCACCGAGATGGGATTGCTAACTCTCTGTTTCCCTTCGTACCATTTCGGTCTAACTGAGATGAGCGATCGGTCCCACCGAGTTCGCAATGCAAACTCTCTGTTTCCTCTTCGTAACATTTCGGTCTCACCGAAATGAGCGATCGGTCCCACCGAGTTTGCCTGACCAACTCTCTGTTTGCCTATTATAGAAATCGGTCTCACCGAGTTCATGTGATCGGTCACACCGAGATTACGTTATGCCCTAACCCTAACGAAATCGGTCTCACCGAGTTGACATGTCGGTCCCACCGAAAATCCTAACGTTCACATTTTGAACTAAATCGGTCTGACCGAGTTTCACTATTCGGTCCCACCAAGTTTGGTAAATTGTGTGTAACAGTTAGATTTTGTGTGGATGCTATATATACCCCTCCACCCTTCCTCCATTCGAGGAGAGAGCCATCAGAACATGCCTACACTTCCAGCATTCATTTTCTTAGAGAGAACCACCTACTCATGTGTTGAGACCAAGATATTCCAATCCAACCATAAGAATCTTGATCTCTAGCCTTCCCCAAGTTGCTTTCCACTCATATCATCTTTCCACCATATCCAAATCTATGAGAGAGAGTTGAGTGTTGGGGAGACTATCATTTGAAGCACAAGAGCAAGGAGTTCATCATCAACACACCGTCTATTACCTTTTGGAGAGTGGTGTCTCCTAGATTGGTTAGGTGTAACTTGGGAGCCTCTGTCAAGATTGTGGAGTTGAACCAAGGAGTTTGTAAGGGCAAGGAGATCGCCTACTTCGTGAAGATCAACCCTAGTGAGGCAAGTCCTTCGTGGGCGATGGCCATGGTGGGATAGACAAGGTTGCTTCTTCATGGACCCTTCGTGGGTGGAGCCCTCCATGGACTCGCGCAACCGTTACCCTTCGTGGGTTGAAGTCTCCATCAACGTGGACGTACGATAGCACCACCTATCGGAACCACGCCAAAAATCTTCGTGTCTACATTGCGTTTGCTCCCTCCAAACTCCTCCCCTTTACCTTCATATGCAATGATTTACATTCTGCTGCTATACTCTTAGAATTGCATGTGTAGGTTGATTGCTTGACTTGTGCTAAGTTGCTAAAATCTGCCAAGACTTAAAATTGGGAAAAGGCTAGATTTTTATTTGGTCAAGTAGTCTAATCACCCCCCCTCTAGACATACTTTCGATCCTACAAGTGGTATCAGAGCTTTGGTCTCCATTTGCCTTGATTTCCATAGCTTTGGTGATCATAGCCTTGGTTTCACAACCTAGGAGAGTATGGCGTCTAGCAAGGGAAATTACCACCGTAGAGGTCCTTACTTTGATGGTACTAATTTTGCTAGTTGGAAGCATAAGATGAAAATGCATATTCTTGGACATAACCCCGCCGTTTGGGCTATTGTGTGTATTGGCTTGCAAGGTGAATTCTTCGATGGGAGAGAACTGAATCGTGAAGCTACCGCGGAAGAATTGAAGATGTTGCAATACAATGCTCAAGCCTGCGATATCCTCTTCAACGGATTGTGCCCCGACGAATTCAACAAAATCAGCCATCTTGAGAATGCAAAGGAAATTTGGGATACTTTGATTGATATGCACGAAGGTACCGACTCCGTCAAGGAATCCAAATTGGATGTGCTTCAAAGTCAACTTGACAAGTTCAAAATGAAGGATGGTGAAGGTGTCACTGAAATGTACTCTAGGCTTGCTCTCATCACAAATGAGATTGCCGGCTTAGGAAGTGAAGAGATGACCGACAGATTCATCATCAAGAAGATCCTAAGAGCCTTGGATGGAAAATATGACACCGTGTGCACATTGATCCAAATGATGCCAAATTACAAAGATCTCAAGCCAACTGAAGTCATTGGAAGAATTGTTGCTCATGAGATGTCACTCAAGGATAAAGAAGAGCTTCACAACAAGTCTAGTGGTGCTTACAAAGCCTCATGTGATGCTCCTACATCAACAAGTGAGAAACAAGCCTTCAATGAGGAATTGAGCCTAATGGTGAAGAACTTCAACAAGTTCTACAAGAGTAGAAGCAAGGAAAGAAGTTCCAAGTCAAGGTCCTACAATGACAAAAGATCTTCTAGTCGTGAGCGTAATTGCTCAATTGTGGAAGACCCGGACACTACTCCAATGAGTGTATGGCTCCCTACAAAAGAAGAGAAGACTCACCTAAAAGAAGAAGCAAAAGAGAAGAATCACCTCCAAGGGAGAGAAGGAGTAGAGATGATCATTATGAACGAAGACCCTCTCGCAGAAGCAATGATTCGGGAAGGAAGGACAAGTCATCAAAGAGCTACACAAGACGAAGACATCAAGCTCCGACTCCGACCACCACTTCGAGAGAAGTTATCACTCCGACTCCGAATATACTCAAGATGAAGGTGTTGCCGGTCTAGCACTTGTGTCAACCAACTCCTATGACATATTTGACTCACCAAATGAAGGAATAGGAAGATGCTTCATGGCTAAAGGCCCAAAGGTTTCACACCCCGAGTATGTTGATTTCAATAGTGATGAAGATGATTTGCTAGGTGATGATGATTTACTTGTTGACAACTCTAGTAATGAAAACTATGATGAACTTGCTATTAATCGTGCTAAACAAGATAAAATGAATGACGATGATAAGAAGGAGATTGAGCGTCTAACTAAAGAACTAAACACTCTTAAGTTAGCTCATGAAACTACCTTAGAAGATCATCAAGAGCTTTTAAAGACTCATGAGAAACTACGCTTTGAAAAGCTCAACCTAGAGCAAGAGCATGGGTTCTTAAAAGCAATCAATGATGATCTTCGTAAGAAAAGTTCTTCTTACATTGCCAAGCATTTACTCTTGTCTACTTACATGCCACAAGTAAAATCTAGCAACAAGAGTAAGAAAGATTCTTCTTCTAGTAGTAACAATAATCATGCTAAATCCAATATTGTTGCTTCTAGTAGTTCCCTTGATTCCACTAATGATTCTCTTAGCCAAGTTACACTTGAGCAAGAAAATAGCTTATTGAAGGGAATTATAGAGAAAGGTGTTTACAAGAGCCTTGCCGGAAGTAAGCAATTTGAGGAAATTGTACGCAAGCAAGGAAGGCACCGGAAGAATCAAGGTGTTGGTCTTGAATGAAAGTTCAATGCCAATGGAGTTGAGTGGGAAGAAGATCAATACCCCAAGACGAAGTTTGTTCCTCAACAAGAGAAGTATGATCCTACTTCCTTCGAGGGGACACAAGCTCAAGATGATCTTCCACCACAAGACCTCAAGCAAAAAGGCAAGGACAAGCTTCAAGAGGAGATTGATGCATTTGAAGAAGCTCCTAAGGCCTTGGTCAAGTGGGTTCCCAAGACTACATCAAGTTCTACTTCATCAAGTACGACTACAACTCCAAGGATTCCCATCAAGATGATGTGGATCCTGAAGAAGAAGAACTAGAGAATTCTTGAGGGTGACTCCGCCAACATATTTCACTCATATCATTTTGGCAAGAACAAGTGCAATCATCTTCCACATCTTGCACTAGTTCAAGGAGTCACAAACCGTCTTGTTGGTAAGATAAGGGACAAGGTAACCTAATGCTTTCATGGACATCATCTTGTGTGTACTTCACTCTATGTCTATGGATATCCTTGTTTGTTCCTTGTGGGACTAACCCATGTAGGTATTGAAAGTGCAACTCACTCCAATGGATTGCTCCAAATGATCTACATCAACATTGAGCATCCACATCTTCAACATCTACATGAAGTCATCATCGACAAAACCCAAGGTTAGTTCATCCCTCTTAGGGGGGATATCACATCTAGGGGGAGCTTTACTCTAAGAATTGAGCTAAAGCAACTCTAATGGTGTGAACACAACAATGCTTTATGTAAAAGTGGTAACCCCACTTGTGCTTAAACGATGAGTATGACCTATGATCAAATGTTCTCATTTGACTCCTAAGTCAATATACTCATATATAGATGACCTAGTCATCGCCAATTGCTTGATAGATGCTAGAGTGTTTGTGCATGCTTTGTCACATATTTCATTTGCTATTTTATTGTGTGAGCATGTTGGTTGCATATCTTTTTCTCATTCGAGGACATCCATTTGTTGCTTTGATTGTTTGGTCTGTTTCTTTTGCCAAATGGATGGACAAGAATGCCTAAGAACTTCCTTTAGCTATCTATGCTTTTCTCGTCTCAAACTCTATTCATGCTACATCACAAAGTTTGATCAAGTCAGATTCAAACCCTCTGCGTGAGGAGCACTCGGAGTCACTGATTCATCATAGACTTAAACTTCCAAAACCTCTCTGTGCATTTTGGCCTGACCGATTCGTCCTTTTCGGTCATACCGAGTTCACTGAGCTGATCTAGGTTTTCAATCTCGATGCAACCGATTAGAACCATTCAGTCACACCGAGTTGCAGTAACCGCTTGCGATTCTGCATCCTGGTGCCACTGAGTTGTTCCACTCGGTCACACCGACAGGGTCAGGATATATATACCAACGGGTCAAATTTTGGAAATTTCTCCGAAACCTTTTCGCCCGCGCGTGTCCTGCTCTGCCGACTCGGGTCTCCGGATCATCCTCTCGTCGCCAGCGACCCCCTGTCGCTGGTCTCCGTCGCCGTCAACGGAAATCTTCACCGCCGTTGCCGCCGTTGCGAGCTCATCGCCAAGTTAGGGTATGAGTTCGACCCTTTGTGCAATCTTTACCTCCAATTCTTAGCACAAAGACAATGCCATGATTCTTACCACGTATGAGATCAATCTATCCAACAAAAACTTCCTTTAGATTAGTTTAGATTCGAAAATTTTAGGGTTAGGTTTCCGCCGAACTCATCTCGGACCGACCGAGTTGTAGAAATCGGTCTCACCGATTTGGCTTAGGCCATTGCACTTGTAACTTTCGGTCTGACCAAACAGTTGCAAATCGGTGTGACCGAGTTCAACTCTCTGTGAAACCCTAGCAATCTCGGAGTCACCAAACTGTGTCTCGGTCTGATCGATTTCACTAGTTTAGACTCCAAAGTTGCTTTGGTGTCACCGAGTTTAACAAATCGGTAGCTCCGAAATGCTTTCTGTGGAAAACTAAAACTAAACTTTTGACTCAATTGTTTTGCAAAATCTCTACACTTTGTGATGCTCATCCACTCTATCTCATCTATAACTATTCACAGGGTCAGCTTTCAGTTTGCAGTGCCAGAATGTCTGATCAGAGTGATAGCCAGAACAAGTCTGAGGAGCAAGTGAATCTAAGTGAGGGCACTAGTCCCTCTGACAGCTATGAGGATGGCAGCAGAAGTACTCCTAGCAACCTGCCTAAGGCTGCTACTAGGCAGAGGAGAAAGAGAAATTCTGATTCTGAAGATGAAGACTATGTTGCTGCTGAGGAGGAAGTCAGCTCCAAGAAGAAGGTGCTGAAAAAGGAATATGCTGCTGCTGCTGCAACCAAGCCTGTGTTGCACAAGAAAGCTCCTGTCAAGAGAGTGCCCATGTCCAAAGCCAGAGCCTCAACTCAGGAAACCATTGAGTTCTCTCTTGAACCAAAGGAGGCTGGTGAGGGCAAGAAGAGAAAGGAAAGGGTCAAGAAGACCATAGCCAGAGTAATTGGCAGATCCTCAATGATGAGAGACCCAGCTGAGGATGAAGAAGAGGAAGATGCTGCACCAGCACCAAAGACTCAGAAATTGATGGGGGATGCCATCAAGTCTGGGGCTGCTCCAGCAAAGCCCAAGACTGCCCCCAAGTCTACTTCTCAAGCTTCAAGGTCTGCACCAAAGAGAAGCACAAGGAACATACCAGCTGCTGAAAAGAACAAGGCCCCAGTGCCTGAAGTGGAAGAAGATGAGGAAACCCAAGTGCTCAGGAAGCTAAAGCCAAAGATCCCTGACCATGATGACAATCATCCAGTGGCTGAGAATATGAAAGTCAGAAAGGATGTAGGTCTC
Source organism: Thinopyrum elongatum (assembly GCA_011799875.1). Lineage (NCBI taxonomy): Eukaryota > Viridiplantae > Streptophyta > Magnoliopsida > Poales > Poaceae > Thinopyrum > Thinopyrum elongatum. The sequence goes on from CM022300.1 coordinate 46,320,784, forward strand.
AGATTGTGGAGACAATCAGATCCATATGTTGTGAGGAGAAGGACTGCTGTGGACTATAGATTTCACACCAAGGAGTAGCAGGACTTCTATGAGACAATTCTTTTGGATAAGAAGCCCATAGCGTGTGACATGAAGTGGGTAGACTGGGAATACATCGACAACAATGAAGACCACTTCCCAGGAGTGCATGAAAGTTTCAGACTCAATGAAGTCGACACCTTTGTGGGTCAGAAGCTTACCAAGTGGAATGATGAGCTTATCATGCAATTCTATTCTACATCTCATTTCTATCCAGATGGAAGGATTGTATGGATGTCTGAAGGTACTAGATACCGATCAACATTTGCTGAGTGGGCCAAGCTTATCAATGCCCCTGAAGAGCAAGAGGATGACACTGATGTCTATGCAAAGCGCAAGAAAGATCACAACTCCATGGCCAACATGTACAAGGAGATACCTGACAAGGCCTTGGAAACTCACAAGCTAGGCTCAGTGTACTATCTGTTGTCTGGACTGGCCACTATTAACACCATCTTGAGGCACACCTTGTTGCCCAAATCAGGAGATCACAGGATGATCAGAGGCCACTCCATCAATTTGCTTCTGATGTTTGATGTCCCCCAGAAGTTTAAGGTGATGAGTTTGATTGTTGAGATAATCAAGAGGACAGCTGCAGACCAGAAGAGATCATGTGGGTATGCTCCGCACATCCAGATGCTCATCAACTCCAAGATGGGCACAAGCACATACTTGTTGGATAAAGAACACCTTCCCTTGAGACCTGAATTTGAGGACAACATAGTTGTCATGGATGCTGAAGATCCTACATCAGTAGAGGCTCAAGAGAAGAGGGAGAAAGCAAAGGCAGAGAAGGCAACCAAGATGCCAAGTGTTGAAGAGGCATCTCAAGTTTTTCTCAAGTCAAAACAAGATCAACTTAGCTATCTCATTCAAGCTACTTTGAGGATTGAGAAAGGATTGGCCACCCTGACTCAGAATCAAGAGAGCCTGGAGAGGATCATTGAAACAAAGTTTTATGATCTGGACTTGAAGGTGATAGAGACGCAGACAGCTATTGAGCAGCTCCAGGAAGAAGCTGAGGAGAGGAAAGGGAAAGCTACCACAGATGCTTTTCAGAGAGTTCCTACGGCACAGAGAACTGCAGCAATGCCTGTAACAGATACAAGAGCTACAGCGTCAGCACCTACAGCTATAGCCTCAGTTGCCCCTCCGGTTGCAACTCCACACTACAAGAAATATGTCAACTTGCGACCATCACTATTGGTCGCTGAAAGGTCATTGTTTTTCATATGCGACCTTTTTTTGACCAAAAACAGATGGTCAAAAGCTGACGGTCGTAAATTGAAATTAACGACCTTCTCTGTGAGAAGGTCGTGGAAGGCAACGACCAAAACAAAAGGTCATTGAACCCATGACCTTTTGTTTTGGTCACTGGCTGTTTGCCCAGGCCACGTCGGATCCGACGTGGCAATCTGACGTGGCAAAATTGCGACCAATTGAAAAGGTCGTTGATAAGATTCAGCCCGGTCCAATTCGACGCTTTACATGGGTCGAGCCCAACAATTCAGCCTTTTTATATATTTTTTTCTGTCAATTTTTGATCGGCTTCATGGGCCAGGCCCAACATTTTAGCATTTTTATTTTTGGGTTGTGGCCTTTTTGTCTCAACAGTTTCATTTTTCTTTTTTGTAAAATGGGTCCCCGTTTTCAGGTTCTGATAACTGGGTCCTAGCTGTCAGGGTCATATTCTTCATTTTTTTCAATTTAACATAAATAAATACCCAGTATGGCAGAGTCGCCGGACAAAACAATTCTACAAGTAACACTTCAAATATTATCAGCCAGATTCAATACAAAGCTCCTGCTGTACAAATAACACGTAATAAGCTCTAACATACACTTTGCAAGCTCTACAAGTGTAATAACAGTATGCCAATCACAGCTACAAGCTCCACAAGTTCAATAATAAGATACAGTATTTTACAAGCTCTACAAGTGTTATGTTCTTCAGCATGGAGCTCCTTCGACAGCTTTACTGGACGACCTGTTACATGAATCAACAGAAAAGAATCAAAAAAACTGGAGCCAATATACTATGAGCAGACCTTTCACAAAAGGACAATTATTAAGAATGCCAACACAAATTCAGCTAGTACCATGCTTTTTGTTCTCTAGCTAGTTAAAATGAGATACTCATTCATACAAGAAAACAGAGACACAATATGAAAATTCATTGCACAAGTGCAGGTCATGCAAAATATTTCACTGCAACACATTGCACCTAAACTTCACAGAAGATATAATTATAAAATTCAGTTTGCTGCTACTGACATTGAAAAACTGCTGTGGGTTTATTTGATCACAGAAGATATAACTGATAACATTAGTTTGCTGCAACTCTGTCGTGGATTTGTTTTAATCACGGAAGATAGAATTGTTAAAATTCAGTTTGCTCTACTGTCATTCAATAACTGCATCTGCAGCGGAGAAAAGTTCTCTTACCCAGAGAGCCGACGTGCATGGACTGCGCATCAGATGACAGAGTCGCCGGACTATCATCAATATCAACCAGAGAAGTAACAGCCAACTGAAAAGGTATATGAAGACTAGGAGTGAGCATAAACAGCGATTTTATTTACTTTTACTTGTTAGTTGAGGGGTGGTGCACAAGGAGTCGCAACTATCTGAAAAACTGACACACGTGAGCTAGGAAGCAAGCATTGGATCAAAATTGGAAAGCATACGTGACTACATACAACATCTGATTATATAAGCAAATGTACAACACAGCTATGTGCTAATTGCAGGCCCCATTTGGATGCAAAGTATTTTCAAAATATTACTAGAATACCATAGTTTTTGAAAAACTGTAGTTTTGAATACTTTGAGGCGTTTGGCTATACCAAAAACTGCAGTTTCATAAACAGTGGTATTGTTGTTACTGTGGTTTTCTTGGAGTATTAAAAAAAGTGGTCTGGATCTCTTTTTCTCAAACTGAGGAAAAGTCGCTCGTGTCATCTGCTGGTTGACTACCGTGCAGCTTGGTTCACAAGCATAACTAACCACATGTCAGTATCCTTTCAATGGCATGCACCACACTAATTAAAATAGGATACTGATTTCTATTCTTTGTAATTAGCTACTGTCGATCACGTCTACAACTTCCTAGCTCAGCGGTCAGAAGACCATACAGCGTTGCATGCAGCCGGCCGGCACACACTGATTCGTAGCAAATCAGATTGAACTTTCATAGAATGATTAGTACAACTAGACCACTTTAGTTTAGGATGACATAAAAGACTAATCTTAACCCACTGGTAGCAGTCTAACACTAGCAACTAGTGAGCACTGAAGAAACAGCAAGAAACAACACAATGAAATAGCTCACCCTGATGGTGTGAGCGTAGTTCCATCCGACCTCTGGTGATTAACAAGTACAATTGCCACAAGTGATTAACAACATACTGAATCTCGTAAAGTAACCAGAAACACAGTTCCTAATTCCTGATAGTACATGGGATGAATAAGGGGTTTATACACAACACGCATTGAATCTCGGGAGTAAAAACAGGGGAACACAATTCACGAAACAAATCAATATCATAGTTTCTGGAAGTTAAAACTTGGCCCAGTGCTGCAAATGTTGTGAACCAATGAACAAATAACTATGTGTAGCCAGTAGTGTGCAAATTTACCTGTGCCCACAAGGCGTGGTACTTGGCTGATAGCAGATATCCAAGCAAATCTGTGCAAAATCAAACACTAATCATACTCTACTCAGGGATAATCACATATGCAATGAAAAGAATGAAACCAAGGATATCGATCTGCGAGACGCCCTTACAGTGCAAGACAGCTCCTCCCTTAGCCGATCCATACACGGCAGCTCGCCACTCGCCACTGCTTCTCCTTCCTTGGCAGATCCAGACTTCTCCTTCCCATCCACCACAGAAACCTTCTCCTCCTCCGCCTGCCTTACCTCCTTCTTGCCACTTGCAAAGATTTCAAATTAACACCAGATCGACAATTCCCCAAACAGACACAACCCGAAACGCTCAACAGATTGGGGCAAGGAAGAACGCGAGGGGGCATAGCCTCAAAACGGACGGGAGCAGCAAGTAGAGCAGATCGGGCAGGTAGGGTGGGGTGGGGTGGGATGGGGTGGCTGACCGACCTCACTGTCCGACGGTGAGGGTGTTGTTGTTGTTCCAGACGGGCGCATCGGAGTTGGTGGTCCAGTAGCCAGAGTTGGCCTCGCTCGTCAGCCGGTGCCGCAAACAACACAAGCAATCAAGAAAACCGAGCATCAGATCACCGGATCATGGGGCGATAGAGACAGACGCTGGCGGAGCCAGATCAGGGGGGAAGAAGGGGGGTACGTACCTTGTAGGGATCCATGGCCGGGGCTGGCGATCGGGCGCTGGCGCTGGATCGAGCGGGGAGGCGCTGGCGATCTGGCCTTGTTCCGGTGGGATCCTGTGCTGCACCCGTCTCCTCACACATGGGCGGGCCGGCCGTCGTGGTTCTGGCGACCTCCGACGGAGAGGAGGGCGTCGGCGTCCACGGAGCGGAAGCAGCGGAGGCCGGTGGTGGGGTCGGAGATGAGGACGAACTCGTTGCTAGGGTTGGACAGGTGGTGCTGGAGGAAGGAGGAGGCGGCAAGAGGGTGGTGGCGGCGCTCGGTGCATGAGGATGAGAGGGTGGTGGCGTCGATCTGGATCGGGGAGACGGCGGCGGCGCGAGGAGGCGCGGATCCAGCTCGTCAACGGCGCGGATCCGGAAGGCCCGCTTGAGGACAGGGAGGCGTGGGGATTCGGGCTCCTCGCCGTCGACGGCCATGGTGCGGGGGCGGGGGGTGGCGGCTAGGGTTTGGCGAGCGGGTGCGGGTGCGGGAGAGAAGGGTTGGAACGGTGGGGCGTGGGGGCTGCGTGGGTGAGGGGGTGAGAGGGCTACGTGGGTGAGACGGTGAGGGGATGAGGTCCGCCGTTGGATCCGGGAGCATCCGACGGTGTCTGATGCATGATCCACGTGATATGCCTATGGACCAATCAGAACGCAACAAACAATTTGAAGACCTTATGACCTTCTAAACAGGTAATGAAAAAATCATTTTCCATTTTTTAGTGCTCAAAATGAGTTATTTTTTGTAAAACACCTACCAAATATTTGTTCAAATGATATCATACTCTGCAAAAGTTTACATCTTGGATTGGTAAAAATTATCGACAAAGGGATTTTTTATTTTCTTTGCACAAAAAATCAATTTTCCATTTTTTGAGTGCCCAAAATAAGTTTTTTTGTGAAGGACCTACCATATATTTCTTGCAAAATTGGATCAAATCAATTTTCTAAAATACTAGGCCATATTTAATGCACAATTGACCAAATGGTTGGGTGTCAAAAGTTTTGATCCACCTCTGGTGAAAAAGACATTTTTCTGCCGATTCAGTAGTAAGCGGGTCAAATTTGAACTGCAGCTGCCTCATAGTTTGCTCTTTATTTTTTCCAGAAATCATTTCTAGGTACAAAAGTATCTATTTAATCAGAGAAACACCAAAAAAATTCCAAGATTCAACCACTAGCTAGGAACGGTCATTCCCGCCGTTTTGACCGCATTTTGAAACGGGCATAAAAAATTCAAAAAAATTCAAAAAATTGGAAAACCTTCGCATTGTGTCATTATATGTGACCAAGTTATCAGGAATAATAATAAACTTGTAATACGGCAATTCTTTTTAAAAAGTGTACTCATAAATGAGCTATCATGTGTGAAGATTCATGGCTTTCAACCCAAATGATCAATCTTATGGCCACATTCATGGCATAGTTTGTTCAAATGATCTCATATTGTGCACAAGGGTGCATATTGGAATGGCAAACAATGTTTCCTAAGGAAGTTTTCATTTTCTTTGGACGAAAAAATCATTTTCCATTTTTCGAGTGCCTAAAATGAGGTTTTTTTGTGAAGAACCTACCAAATAATTGTTGAAAAATTGGACCAAATCAATTTTCTAAAATACTAGGCCATATTTAATGCACAATTGACCAAATGGTTGGGTGTCAAAAGTTTTGATCCACCTCTCGTGAAAAAGACAAATTTTCGCCGATTCAGTAGGAAGCGGGTAAAATTTGAACTGCAGCTGCCTCATAGTTTGCTTTTTATTTTTTCCAAAAATCATTTCTAGGTACATAAGTATCTATTTAATCAGAGAAACACAAATTTTTTTCCAAGATTCAACCACTAGCTAGGAACGGTCATGCCCGCCATTTTGACCGCATTTTGAAACGGGCATAAAAAAATCAAAAAATTGGAAAACCTTCGCATTGTGTAATTATATGTGACCAAGTTACCAGCAAAAATAATAAACTTGTAATACGGTAATTATTTTTAAAAAGTGTTCTCAGAAACGAGTTATCATGCATGAAGATGCATGGCTTTGAAGCCAAATGATCAATCTTATGGCCACATTCATGTCATAGTTTGTTCAAATGATCTCATATTGTGCACAAGGGTGCATCTTGGGATGGCAAACAATGTTGCCTAAGGAAGTTTTCATTTTCTTTGGACGAAAAATTCATTTTCTATTTTTCGAGTGCCCAAAATGAGTTTTTTTTTGTGAAGGACCTACCATATATTTGTTGCAATATTGGACCAAATCATTTTTATAAAATACTAGGCCATATATAATGCACAATTAACCAAATGGTTGGGTGTCAAAATTTTCGATCCACCTCTCGTGAAAAAGACAAATTTCCGTCAATTTAGTAGGAAGCGGGTAAAATTTGAACTGCAGCTGCCTCATAGTTTGCTCTTTATTTTTTCCAAAAATCATTTCTAGGTACATAAGTATCTATTTAATCAGAGAAACACAAAAAGTTTTCCAAGATTCAACCACTAGCTAGGAACGGTCATGCCCGCCGTTTTGACCGCATTTTGAAACGGGCATAAAAAATTCAAAAAAATTCAAAAAATTGGAAAACCTTCACATTGTGTAATTATACATGACCAAGTTACCAGGAAAAATAATAAACTTGTAATATGGTAATTATTTTTAAAAAGTGTTCTCAGAAACGAGCTATCATGCGTGAAGATGCATGGCTTTCAAGCCAAATGATCAATCTTATGGCCACATTCATGGCATAGTTTGTTCAAATGATCTCATATTGTGCACAAGGGTGCATCTTGGGATGGCAAACAATGTTGACTCAGGAAGTTTTCATTTTCTTTGGACGAAAAATTCATTTTCTATTTTTTGAGTGCCCAAAATGAGTGTTTTTTAAGGACCTACCATATATTTGTTGCAATATTGGACCAAATCATTTTTATAAAATAATAGGCCATATTTAATGCACAATTTACAAAATGGTTGGGTGTCAAAAGATTTGATCCACCTCTCGTGAAAAAGACAAATTTCCGTCAATTCAGTAGGAAGCGGGTAAAATTTGAACTGCAGCTGCCTCATACTTTGCTCTTTATTTTTTCCAAAAATCATTTCTAGGTACATAAGTATCTATTTAATCAGAAATACATGGTTTGGTGGCGATACGTTGAGGTTTGGATGGTGGCCGAGGGCCGCAACTCCAGAGCGCGTAAACTCGCATGCCCGCCGCATGGTCACCGCATGACCATGGTGTTGCCACGCGTTCCGGGCGGCCTAGGCATGTCTAGTGGGTTGGGCACTCCCCCGATAGTTTTCAGGAAGAAGAAGGCAATAGAAGAATCTCACGAGGAGATTGAACTGAGCTCAAAGATGAATTAGCACCCAAGTGTTTGATTAGTGGTGGGGAAAATGCACATGGCCAATGGGCCTGAGTTTTGGCTGAGGATGATCATCTACTAAGGACACTATCTTGGAAAATTTGCAGCTCAAATGGAGGAGCCTAGGTGTCACTTGCTTTGCAATGTACCACACTGGACAGAAATATGAATGTTGAAGTTAGACTCAAATGAATGAATGGACTGATCTGAAATTTGGAGGAGGATGATAATTTGGGCATATGAAGGCACTTTAAAATTTTCATACCATTTGGATAAATAAAAATGGTACTTCCTTCACAGTGCTCTCCACTGAACAGAAAATTGGGAAAAATGCTGAGGGAAATTGGCTAGAATAAATGAGCTAAAATTTAGGGGAGGGAGGTTCTATGGGCACAGTCATGTCGTGGTAAATTTTCAACAATTATAAATTAACATAAAATATAGTTGCTTCACAAACTGAAAATATCACTAGAAACAAAGATTGGATGCTGAGCTCACATGTATTGTTAGATGGGGCTCAATTTGGTGGAGAGCTATGATTTGGGAATATAGAAGATGTGGCAAAAATTCAGCTCATTAGGATATGCCTAGCTAGTACTTCCTTCACAACAGTTCGAGCTGAACAAAAACTTTGGAAATTTGCCGAGGAAGATTTACCATGCAAATGGAGTTGAATATTTTCATGAGGCAATGATTTGGATAGTAAAGAATGCCCATTTTTTTGGGAATTTTGGGAATGACAGAAATATAGGTTACTTCACAACTTAGGGTAAAAATTGACACATGGACATGACACATAGGCAAAACTGATGAGGTGGCGCCTAGTCATAGCAATCCACCACAATTTACAAGGTTATGACCATCTATATTGGTCGTGATTAGCTAGAAATAAGGCAGCGGACCAGTGCTGTCTGCTTCATGACCATTTTGTGTAAGGAAATTACGACCTTTCTGACCAAAATGGTCATTATAGTTTAGGGTTTGGAGCCCCCCGAATAGCTTTTGACCAATTGGTCTCAAATGGTCGTAGATTTATGACCAATTCTTTCAGGGTCACTGACAGAAGGTCACAAGTTGACATATTTCTTGTAGTGCCACCAGCTCCAACAACCCCAACAGATGCATTTGTTCTTGGAGTCCTCTCTACACCGCCTCCCGAATATCAAGCCTAGAGAGACGCATAGCATTATGCATTTTTCAAGCTTTTTGGTAACTTGTTGCCAAAGGGGGAGAAAGTGTATAGATCATAGGCTTCGAGAGAGAGTGCTTGCTTCTTTTTGCCATTCTCTTTGCTACTTGTTTGCTACTGTTTGTGTGCTTGCTTGGTTGATACTCTATACGTATGGTCATGTGTTTGATCATATCCTACATTAATGTTTGTGCTTGGATGATGACATTATTTATCTCTCTTATATGATCATTCACTTTGCCTTGGTGATGAGTGCATATTTTCATATTCCATCATTTTGAGCGCTCTACCAAGATGTATGTGACATGAAAGAGTAACCCATGATCCTAATCGATTGTGCATTTGCATTCAAAAGCAAATTTTAAATAATGCACAAATTTAGGGGGAGCTCTTGCTTATCACATACTTCTCAAAGCGACGATATACTTCATTCTTATTATCATTTGTCGAAGCTTTGATCTATATGTTGTCATCAATTACCAAAAAGGGGGAGATTGAAAGTGCAACTAATCCCTGGGTGGTTTTGGTAATTCTTAACAACATATAGCTCATTGAACTAATACTCTTTCAAGATGATCATTTCAGAAAGTTCAATGATTGGCATGGCATGGACTAGGAATGTGGACCCCTCAAAATGCTAAGGACACATATTGGCTCATGCTCAAGACTCTACTCTTTTCATTTTAGTGCTCCAAGATCACATTGAGTCCATAGGAAAGCCAATACTATTAAAAGGGGATGAGGTGTTGCTTAATGGCTTGCTTGCTCAAAATGCTTAGTGATATGGTCCAAAAGCCCTCAACCACTTTCTCATATCCACATATGTCCCAAACCAAAAGTCAATCTCGGCCCCACCGACTTGATCTATCCGGCGCCACCGAGTTCATTTGACATAGCCACTGCCAGAAACCCTAATCAGTTCGGTCTTACCGATAGGGATCTCGGTCTCACCGAGATGGGATTGCTAACTCTCTGTTTCCCTTCGTACCATTTCGGTCTAACTGAGATGAGCGATCGGTCCCACCGAGTTCGCAATGCAAACTATCTGTTTCCTCTTCGTAACGTTTCGGTCTCACCGAAATGAGCGATCGGTCCCACCGAGTTTGCCTGACCAACTCTCTGTTTGCCTATTACAGAAATCGGTCTCACCGAGTTCATGTGATCGGTCACACCGAGATTACGTTATGCCCTAACCCTAACGAAATCGGTCTCACCGAGTTGACATGTCGGTCCCATCGAAAATCCTAACGTTCACATTTTGAACTAAATCGGTCTGACCGAGTTTCACTATTTGGTCCCACCAAGTTTGGTAAATTGTGTGTAACAGTTAGATTTTGTGTGGATGCTATATATACCCCTCCACCCTTCCTCCATTCGAGGAGAGAGCCATCAGAACGTGCCTACACTTCCAGCATTCATTTTCTGAGAGAGAACCACCTACTCATGTGTTGAGACCAAGATATTCCAATCCAACCATAAGAATCTTGATCTCTAGCCTTCCCCAAGTTGCTTTCCACTCATATCATCTTTCCACCATATCCAAATCTGTGAGAGAGAGTTGAGTGTTGGGGAGACTATCATTTGAAGCACAAGAGCAAGGAGTTCATCATCAACACACCGTCTATTACCTTTTGGAGAGTGGTGTCTCCTAGATTGGTTAGGTGTAACTTGGGAGCCTCTGTCAAGATTGTGGAGTTGAACCAAGGAGTTTGTAAGGGCAAGGAGATCGCCTACTTCGTGAAGATCAACCCTAGTGAGGCAAGTCCTTCGTGGGCGATGGCCATGGTGGGATAGACAAGGTTGCTTCTTCATGGACCCTTCGTGGGTCGAGCCCTCCATGGACTCGCGCAACCGTTACCCTTCGTGGGTTGAAGTCTCCATCAACGTGGACGTACGATAGCACCACCTATCGGAACCACGCCAAAAATCTTCGTGTCTACATTGCGTTTGCTCCCTCCAAACTCCTCCCCTTTACCTTCATATGCAATGATTTACATTCCGCTGCTATACTCTTAGAATTGCATGTGTAGGTTGATTGCTTGACTTGTGCTAAGTTGCTAAAATCTGCCAAGACTTAAAATTGGGAAAAGGCTAGATTTTTGTTTGGTCAAGTAGTCTAATCACCCCCCCCCTCTAGACATACTTTCGATCCTACATGTAGATATCACTCTCTTTTCTCTAGCTCACCCGCACGCTCACTTCATGTTTCTCCTATTTTTGCAAACATGGTCTGTCGACATCTCCCTTGAGAAATGTCACACTCTCCCTATCATTATACATCACACGGTTTTCATTATCTCTCACATCTCTATCGTTCTCTGGTATCACTAGGTACCTAAGCTTTCTTTTTCACCGCCACACACACACACTCTCACTCGTCTTTCACTTTGTCCTTCTCTCTAGGGTTCTCTCACGCACCCTATATATTTCTAGATATGACTCCTACTACTAAAATTACTCTCTCCCGCACACACAACATTTGTTGCGGTCTCCTTTCCGTCTTCATCTCAGTTATAAAAATAACATTATTCATTTGTTTACCAATTAGACAAACTCTCGCCCCTTTCTCTCTCTCACACACACACAACTCCTGCTTCCACTCCCCCTCCCGACTACCGTCTCTCTCTCACACACACACAAAACTCTCGCTTTCGCACCCCCGACTCATATTTCTCTCACAAACATTGATCGACTAGCCTCCAGATAGGTTTATACATCCGCACACTCTTGCTTCCACTATCTCGTACATGTCTCTATCGCGCTCCTTGTATCTATGTAGATTTTTCGTCCCTTCTTGAGTCTCGATCATGCACACACACACTATCACCTCATTTTATGGTGATACCTCTCGCACACACACTCTTTTGTCTTTGTCACACACACACTCCGTCCTCCTCCTCTCTCTCACACACACCACACACACACACATGGGCTTTTTGCAACAATATACCACTTCTCAAATCTTGAAACCAACCACATTCCTCCCTTATGTCATCAAAACTGCCAAAGGAATATATTTTTAGTGATATACGTATTTCAAAACTAGACTCTTTTCTATCAAATCGGTGAATATGTATTAATCTACTTTGAACATGTGGCAACGCATTGGCACATTCACTACAGGAATCAGCTTCTTTGCCGTCTGCCATGGCAGACGGCAAAGGCATGAATGGCGGTCGGCAAAGCTCTTTGCCGACTGCTAGCTGTCGGCAAACAGTCCGGCTCAATTCCTGCCGGTAAAGGCCTTCTTTGCCGTCTGCTTCAGAGAAGCGGACGACAAAGGTTTATGCCGTCAGCCGTTTGCGGCCAGCAGACGGCAAAGAGCGTAGACGGCAGTGAGGTGAGGTGGGAGCCGTTAGGGGTTAACGGCGTGCTTTGCCGTCAGCCGGCAGACGGCAAAGAGGCTAAGGTCTTTGCCGTCTGCTGGCGGACGGCAAAGAGCCCAAATAGGAGTCACTGGGAAGCTGCCACGTGGCCTTATTTGCCGTCAGCCGGCAGACGGCAAAGAGGCTAAGGTCTTTGCCGTCTGCTGGCGGACGGCAAAGAGCCCAAATAGGAGTCACTGGGAAGCTGCCACGTGGCCTTATTTGCCGTCTGCTAGCTGTCGGCAAAGGGATTTGAATCTTTGCCGTCTGCCAGCAGTCGGCAAAGACCTTAGCCTCTTTGCCGTCTGCCAGCTGACGGCAAAATGCCCAAATAGGCAACCCAGTGTTCCCAGGTTGCACAGGTAGCTGCCACGTGGCCTTCTTTGCCGACTGCTAGCCGACTCGAGGATGCCTTGGATCTGCCGTTTTTTCCTTATGTAATGCATCGAAGCGCTTCCACGCTTCACCATCCGATGTGTGCACCATCATCACATTCCCATCTGCATCACGTTCGGTTCTTTTGCCCGTTTTGTGCCATGTCATATGTCTGGCCGTCTCTTTGACCATGAAAAGACGTTGAAGTCTTGGTACGATTGGCAAATACCGAAGAACATTAACGGGTATTTTGGTCTGCGTCTTCTCACCCATACCATTGTCTACCACAACATACCTAGATGACTCGCAAATGGGACAATAGTTCAAGTCCTCATACTGGTGCCTAAATAAGACACATCCTTTCTCACAGGCATGTATCTTCTCATAGGGCATCTTAAGAGCACGGAGGATTTTGTCTGACTGGTACAGGTTTGTAGGTAGCACATGGCCTTTGGGTAGAAATCGTCCGAATACTGTCATCATCGCGTCGTAGCATTCTCTACCCAAGTTGAACTGAGCCTTCAAAGCCATGATTTGTGAGATGGCATCCAGCTGACAAAGCTCAGTGTGCTCGTGGAGAGGACGTTTTGAGGACTCCAACATTTCAGTGAAGGCCTTTGCAGATTCCTCCATCTCCTGTCAGAGTTCGAGCATCGTCAAAGTCTTGCACCATGTCTTCCATCCCGGTACCATGCTCGTCGGTGCGACGACGAACCCCCTCAGGTCTGGCACGTTGGGCAGACTCACCATGAAATGTCCAGACCGTGTAACCAGGCGTAAAACCAAACTTCTGCAGGTGTTTACTCATTTCAAGCTCGTCCCTCTTATAAAGTTGTCGCACCGGACACAGGGCACCAGCTTAATCTGGCCATTAGCAAATGCGGCTCTAACAAACTCTTTGGTTTTTGTTAACCATTCACCGGTCCAAACTTTCTGACTAGTGTAACCGGTGTACATCCACGCACGATCACTCAATTGACTTCCTACTAGACAGACAATAAATATATACATCATTAAGCAAACCATATCCATTAGTTAATGGAGTTTGTCAGTTCTCTTACGTCCGCAACCTACGCTAATAGGAAAGATAGGTCCTAAATCCCACCCGAGTATGGGTAGATTGAGTTCGTTTTCCCATGCTCTGCTCCGGATCCGACGCAAAATTTCGGCAGACCTCCCCGCTGTTCTCCTGATACACGTCTCGGCAATAAGCAGAGAGGAGTGTACCCGGAGAACAACAGGGAGGCACTGACGAAATTCTGCATCGGATCCGGAGCAGAGCATATAGGAAAACGAACCCAATCTACACATACTCGGGCTGTCCATGGATAACGTTGGACATTGAAAGAATCACGATTATAATATGCAAATGCCATGCATATTTATAGATGTAACCCTTTCGAACGGGAGACGCATAGTGGTTACGCATACTGATGAAGGACACCTATAGCTAGCTAGTTTCATTGGCACGAAGACCGGAATAGAGCAAATGTAGGGGGGAGGAGGAGATGTCATTTGTGCTCACCAAGGAAAGCAGGGGCGGAGCTCGTCGAACGCACGGGAGGTCGTCAAACACCACACCCTTGCAGCGACGAACAACTGCACATTTTAAATCCACCTGATTAACACAAATATATATGATGTTTTGCATAAAAAAATCGAAAAATATAAGACCAACTCATAATTCACAAATATATGACCCCGTCGGGTCGGGGGTCGGGGCAGGGTCGGGGTGTGGTGTCAGGGTGTAGGTGTCGATCGGGATGTACAGATGTCGTATGTCGGGGTCGATCAGGGTGTCGATCAGGGTCGGGGTCAGGGGTCAGGGTGAAATTTCATGAGAGAAGACATAAACATCAAGGGAAACAATTAACATTGTACAAAGTTGAAAACTTGCTACTACGACGAGGTAAAGTTCCTTTGCGAAATCTATAGTTGAAAGCGATATATAATAGCATCATCATCAACCTTTGCAAATATTTCTCGCTCAGTAATTATGGTCGTAGCAACAAAGATAAGCAGTACTGCAGTAGCAAATACTAACATTAGCAAGCAGATCAAAAAATGTTCAATCTACAAAAATTTAACAACAACAGCAAGGCAGTAGCAGTCAGTGTAGCACAATGCACATGCACATATTATCCTGTCTGTGAGTGAGTGAGTCTGTCCATACCAATCCGGCTCTTAGTGCGGCTGCGGCTGCGGCAGACGGCGTGGCGGACAGGCAGAGTCGCGGAGACCAGGGCAAGGGAGGCCGGAGCCCGGAGCAGAGCCGGCGTGCAGAGCAGTAGAGCCGCAGCCCGCAGAGGAGAGCCGGAGAGAGAGGGAGAGCGGCGGAGCGGGCGGCGTCAGTGGCGGAGGCGCGGAGCCGGCGAGCACCGGAGGGGCAGCGGCAGTGGAGGAGGGGAGGGGGCGCCGGTGGTGGAGAGGGGAGGGGCCACGATGGTGAGGGGGGAGGGGGGCGGCGATGGAGGAGGGAGGGAGGGGGGCGGCGGTGGAGGGAGGAAGGGAGGGGGGGGGGGTGCGGTGGAGGAGGGGGGGAGGGAGGCGGCGGTGGAGGGGAGGGGGGACGGCGGCGGGGGTGGAGGAGGGGGGCGGAGCGGCGGCGGTGGAGGGAGGGGGCGGCGGCAGGCGGCGCGCGCGGGGGGGGGGGCGGCGGCGGCGGGCTTGCGGGAGTGGGGCGGCGAGCGGCGGGCTGCGCGGGAGGGGGCGCGGCGGCGGCGGCCTGCGCGCGTGCGGGAGGCAGAGGGTGGGGAGGCGGGAGAAAGAGATGGAGGAGGGCGCGCGCGCGGGGGGCCAAATTAACCCCCCGCATTGCCGTCTGTTTTTTTTTCTCTTTGCCGTCTGCCAGCGGACGACAAAGAATTCTTTGCCGTCTGCCAGCAGACGGCAAAGAATTCTTTGCCGTCCACCAGCAGACGGCAAAGAGGATGACCGTTAGACGGCCACCGCCGTGAAACTGTGGGCCCCTCTTACCTCTTTGCCGTCTGCTGGCAGACGGCAAAGAAATCTTTGCCGTCTGCCAGCAGACGGCAAAGAAGTGGCCCGTGTGACCTACCCAGTGCAGTACCCCCGTGGGGTCCACTTTGGACTTTGCCGTCTGCTGGCGGATGGCAAAGAACTCTTTGCCGTCTGCTGGCGGACGGCAAAGAGCTCGCAGATGGCGAAGACCCTGTTTGCCATCAGCTGGTTCTTTGCCGTCTGCTTTGAGAAGACAGACGGCAAAGAGCCTCTTTGCCATCAGCTGGCAGACGGCAAAGAGCTGGCAGATGGCAAAGACCCAGATTCCAGTAGTGATTGCTACTTATTACTATTGTATAATTTTTTGGACACCAGACAAATGGTGGAGTACATATACAAAGAGAAGAGGTGCACGCACGCAGTCAGTCTCTCGCTGTCTCGCACCGTAAAGAAGTAAACCCTAAAACCCTAGGTGCACGATTGTTGCATGCGCGGGTACCGGGTACGTGGTGGAGCGCACCTTTGTAGCAATAGTCAGCTCGCGTGATAATTTGATCCGTAGGAGTTGATGGTCGGGACCACAGGTGAATGACCTGGAGGCGGTGGCTCGCCAGTTGCCACTGATCGAGTAGCCATGTTTAAAATATCATTTTTTTAGCAGGGTAAGAGTTCCGATTTTCAATGGCGCGTTATACTAGTTTTTAGAATGATTGGTATGGAGCAAAAATGGAATTCATAACTACTACCTCCGTCCTGGTTTACTAGTCCCCATCGTATTTTGGGTCAAAGTTTGTCCATGAATTTTACTTGTAAAATGTGAATGGAAAATGTGATTTTGTTATACACAAACAAAAAAGGACTGGAGGGAGTGATTGCTCTGACATGGACGCGACCTCTCATAGCGCAAGCATTGAACCGGCACGCCGGCCAAGAGGGCCCCACTCGCTGCAGGCCAGGCTGAACACGCCTCCTCACCGCATGCAACCGGCTTCAGACTGCCCCGCCTGCCTCCATTGAATCCGCGCGTGTGCCGGCAACACGTCCTTCCGGTTGGCTCCTCTCGTCCGCCCGCTATTTAAACGAGGCCAGACGCCTGGCAAGAACCGCACCACACCGCCACTCTCCATATCCTCCTTGCACCATTTCCTCCACACTCTCCATAGCATCCGGTGAGCAGGAAGACGAGTTCTCCAGCATAAAAGCCGGTTGGGTGCCCTGACGAGCCAGGTAACTTGCTGCCCCACCTCCCTCCCCACCCCAGGCCATCAGTACCATGGGTGAGGCTGCAGGCGGGCAAGCGGAGGAGCAAGCCGCCACTCCAAGCTGGCCCCTCATGCATCAACTCGACGCTCCAAGCCTGATCGCAGAGGAGTGGCCAGTTGCTGCACGCCGGCACACGGGGGACCATGGCGTACAGTGCTGCATGGTTGGCCGCGCCATCCGACGCAAGCATTGGCGGAACCGCAACATTCTGGCGGAGGTGCCCAACACGTCAGCGGCCACCACCGACATCGAGTAATAGTAGACCACGGGAGCCGCCGCCGCTCCGAACCCACGAATGCTATGACCACCGCGTCGTTGGCAGACACCCGGTGTGTTGCCCGGTTTGGCTCAAAACATCATGGACCCCAGCCATGGCCGGCATTAGAAATTATACTGCCTCCAGAAGTTATTCGTGTTTAGTGAAAAAATGTCCCAAATATAATTAATTATGTATGGTCTTGACTTGTTGTGCTCGCACTAGTAGTAGGAACTAGAGATTTTTCTTTATTTATAACTCTCCTCACATTTTTTGTCTTTGAAGTGAATCATGGTTGTGGACATTATCTATGAATGTGCAGATATCTATGAACATGAGTTTGATGTGGAAGTTGAACTTGGAATGTTGGGCTTGCGTGTGAACTATACCATGTTCAATGATTCATCTGTTATTGTTTGGAAAGTAATTGCTGTTATTACGTGACCCAAAAAAATTTATTTTGTGCCACATCAGTAGATGCACGGACATCACAACAGGCATGCTGACTTGATAAACATTTGAACCTAGCTATTATGAAGGAAAATTTGTATTGACAATAGTTTTAGATAGCAGGAGACGCCTAGCCTGCTCTGCCTCTGCTAGCTTCTTTCTGGCTTCTTCCATCTCTTCTTTGGCTTGGGTGAAGAGAGCATCTTATTGCTCTTTTTGCTTCTTCAGGAACTCAGCTACATTCTCAAGGGCTACTGCACACTTTCTTTTAGCCTTTACTAGAGCCACGAGGACACGAACAGTTGACGACTCCACCTGGCTCGTGTGTAATCCAGCATCATCTGGGAATTTGCACCTTGTGTCTAATCCAGCATCATTAGGGAACGGGCACCTTGTGTGTAATCCAGCCTAATTTTGGAAACATGATCTCTAGGTTGACCATACTTCCCTTCTCGCAGGAACTGCATCCTGACATGATGTTACTTCCTTTTTAGATCAATTGTCAGAGCAACCCAAATCCATTTAGTAGAAGCCAGATAAACATGACTCGGAGAAGTGAATTCAAAAGGAGAAATATAAAAACAGACTCCAAGGTGAGAATACCCACTTCCTACATCAAGCTAAAAACGAAAGCATTAGGACGATTAAGACTCTTCTTATTACACATCGAAGAACACGAGGCTAAGAGAAATAGAAACTACAACATATACACATCGAAGAACACGAGGCTAAACTAAAGTAATTGAAAGGGTGTTACTTACCAAAGCTCGTTTTACAGTTTCGGTGCAGCTCCTCTTTAGCTTGCCACGTTCCTTGAAGATGTCCCCAATATCCTGTGTTTGGTCTTCATTGCTCCTCTGCATGTTCGTACTTGTAGTTTTAAAATCTCAACATGGCAAGAAAAATATAGTAATACTCACGCATCTTGTGGGAAACATTAAAGCACTCACCTGCCATGTTAGATTAGCTACAATGGAGAGTAACATACACTAGTAAAAAATTGCGCGCGCGCCGCTCCAGTAGACGCGCTATATTTTTTTCTCCTTTCTACTCTGACTCGATACACATTCGACTCCGAGTCGATACTGGCATAGATATATACATAGATAGTTCTCAGCATAGATATAGCATAGATAGATAAAAAAATAGATGGTTCAACTACTCCTCGTCGTCCGACTCCGCCTCGGTGATGTCCTCCTCCGACGTCTCAATGTACGCGTCAAGATACCGATCGTCATCAGAGTCCCAGGGTGATGCTGCTCCTAGCTTGAATTGAATTGAGCAGCCGCCTTTTGCGTATGCCTGTCCTTGCGATAGGCGGCTCGCTCCGCCCTCCTCTTCTCCCTCTCCACCCTCCTTTGCGTGTAGAACTCGCGCTCGATGATGATGTCCTACGGGAAGCGTTGGTGCCACAGCGCCATGGCTTCCTCGTCCATCTCGGCGATGCCGAGATGGTGCTCCTGCCTCCGGTTGTCACGACGATCCTCGTCGGTGATAAGCCGCGGCGGAGGCGCGAGCTCCTACGCCCGCTCCCGCGTCGGCACGTTGGGGAAGTTCATGTCCCTACGAGGCCACCGAAGGTGCCACGCCGCCACGTCGTACACGCGGGTGGCCTTGTGGGCATTGTCAAAAGTGCCGAGGCCGAGGCGCATCTCGCGGAACCAGATCTCGACGAAGAAGCCGCCGGAGGGGTGCGCGCGGATGCCGCGGTAGCCCCAAGTTTCCCGGTGGCGCGGTGGTGGCGTGGCGAGAAAGAGCGGGGAGAGAGCGGTGACGAGGGACAGAGCGGTGGGAGGGCGTTGGATTTTATAAAGCGCGCCGGACGTCGCACACCAAAACTAGCGCGCGCTCGGCCGCTTTTTCCCGCGCGCGCGTGATCCTTTCCCGACGTCCCTGCTATCTCTACTCTCTTCTCTACTCTAATATTATATATATATATTTATTATACTAGCAAATATGCCCGTGCGTTGCAATGGGGAAAACAAATCCTCACATGTGTATAGCAGCCCATCCATGTTGTCACTTCTCCTCTTCATCACGATCGCCGATGGTTGTCAATCATCCACCAATTAACAACGACCATGATCAATCCCAAGGTGAGCTTGGTCATCACATTTTAACACACCTTTTTTGCGAGCCCCTCCCTTTGTCACATTGTCCACTAATTCAAGACGAATATGGTTAATTCTATGGTGATGAGTTTGGTCATCGCACTGTAGCATGTTGTTCCCGTGGGCACCTCGCTATACTAACTTATAGTTCTACGGACAATGATGGTGTTTGCTGCGGTGACGAGAGTAATAGAGGACAGGTGGAGGCTGCACCATGCGTGCATCGGCACAAGCACAAGGACCACATATCCAAACCAATGCTAGATGCAAATTGCGCTTATATAATTCACTTAACATACAATATAAATAAAACATGTATGCAAATAGGTAGGTCGCCAGTTGGTTGCCGAGGATTGATGTTGTGATTGCCGGGTCGACTCCAACCCACACATCAATTGTTTAGGAGATTTTGTTTGACCCAAATTGTTTAGCAGATGGACATTGGTGGAGCAAACTGGGCTGCTGAAGAACATGCTCATGTTTGGCCCAATGGAGCGATGGACCATACGGCGAGAAAAAAGAAGAAGAAACATATTTAGCGGTCTGAGGCCCTATGGAAAACAAAAAAAAGGCGATGAATGATGGAACATTCAAAAAATCA
Source organism: Thinopyrum elongatum (assembly GCA_011799875.1). Lineage (NCBI taxonomy): Eukaryota > Viridiplantae > Streptophyta > Magnoliopsida > Poales > Poaceae > Thinopyrum > Thinopyrum elongatum. The sequence continues at coordinate 46,341,135 of CM022300.1, forward strand.
TACGGAAGAAACATTCCTCCCTTTCATTCCTGTGTGGTGCAATTTTAAGTTCAGCCAGTTGTGCAACTTCTCTAATACTCCCTCGATTCCTTTATATAAGGTATTTTTTTATGAAATTCCACAATGTAAGGTGCATTTGTTCTAAATCCTTGTAATTCCGATCTTGGCCCGCCAGAAAAAGGAAAGTATCTCTCCACTGATTGATTGTATCTCTCCTTGTAGAGAAAGAAAAGGAAACTATCTCCCTCCTGATTGCGTGTATCTTTTCCTTTCCTAGCCTAAATGATTTACTTGCCGCTAATCTATGAATTAGACAAGGGTACTTTTGTCCTAACTAGTCCATAATTATGTGTCTTGGTCACCGTTGTGAAAATAATACACCTTAGATAAATGGATGGAGGGAGTATTTCTTAAACATGCCCTTGCATCATGCGTGGGCAGTCATAACGGGCCGATCGATGATGCTCCTTTAATCACCCTACAAGCCCTCTTCACATGATTCACCTATACAACCTTCCTTCCTATGATATGTGCTTGCATTGCAGCCGCCCACAATTCTGGGAATTTATTTTCCTTCACCCTACAATACCTCCTCCACGTGATGTGTGCATGCATGGCCCTGGGATTTATTTTCCTTCATGGCAGCCTCATAATCCAATCCTTCTTGCTCGTATATTATATACCCTACAATGCATAGCATTTGTTCCCTCTGCCTATTGATCTTTTAGGTTGCTTGCAGATTTAAAGTCATAACCGTATTTAAATTGGTGGGTCTAGATGTGAAATAGCGAGGTGGTACTATGTTTGAACAAACCATCTTTCATAAACACATACTGGGAGCTAGCCCAGTTGTGCGCTCCCTTTGGTAGTTGACCTCATGTCGGGAGTTTGATCCCTCATGCAAGCACATTATTTTTGCGTCCCTAACCAGACTGCATCGGTTGTTTGGGCCGTTATTTCAGCTGGACCGTCTGCCACAGCCAGGTCGATCGATGATCTGAGGCCCAGGCGTGTCACGAAAGTTCGTTTAAGGAATTTTAGTGAAACTTTTAGTGCGCACGTACAATTAGAATCATATTACAATGTAGAAAAAATGGTGAGGATGGTGAGCAAGCGGGCAGAAGCGATAATTGCTTTATTATTAGGGAAAGATATTTATTTTGATTTATATCTGACGGATAGGAAGGAAACTTTGGCAATTTTGCAAAAATATACCCACAGCTCTCTCCACGTTTGTAGATAAGACCTTCCCTCATTCATCCTTTTCTCCCAGAAGATAAACTACTCATACAAATGCATCTTGATGTTTCGTGCAATGCATGGGCATCTTGCTAGTTCTAAAAAACTTTCCATCATTTGCCACACTACTGGTTGCAGATGAAGAACCTACCCAAGCACAGCGCAATACAGGAGCGATGCACAATTACAAGGTGATATTCTGTTGCACAATGCAAGCTATAACCAATGACTTTTACGGGAACAATAGCAACCAGGAAATTTGAAGGGTAGGTATGAACAAAATTGGAACTGCACATGTACTGCTAAGAGATTCAATATACACATTACCAATCAAGGAGGAGTACGATGGTCGCGGCGGCCTCTGTGCATCATGGTCGGCAACAGGAGTCAGTTCATTGTCCACGACGGTGGTGCTTCTGCGCTTGGCGTCGGTTCCGGGAAGCAGATCCGAGACCGTGGAAGACATAGCCGGGGAAGAGGCTCCGTGTACGACGACAATGGTGGACCGGCTCCAGTGCGGCGTACGACATCGTCGATGAGGCAAATGCGCTGCGGTGGACGAGTGCGCCAATGTAGAAGGGGAGGAGCATGAAGGCTGCGGTGCCGTGGAGAAGTCTATTTTGCGGTGGGGATAGAAAATGGGGAGTATTCAGGTGTACTACTTTGGGTGCCGGGGTGGGGTTGGCTGGGTAGGGCGAACCTGAAGTTACCAAAATAGCCCCCTACCCACCAGCATCCGTAGGCCTGTTTTGAAGGGTATGATGGTAACTTCGCACTGCTCGAATCAGGGTCGCGGGAGATTTTCCCGGCGACCTCAAAATTTTGTAACACTGAACTCCCCGTTTGGCGTGTTAGGTGATTGGGCTAAGCAACTAGCAAGTAGTACTAGTAACTACTAGTACTCCCTCCGTTTTTATTAACTCTGCATATTAGGTTTGACCAAAGTTTATTTGTTATTGTATATGTTAATATTTTTTGTTATAAACTTTGTGAGAGTTTACAAAACTTGACTTGACTTTGACCAATGCTAATACGCAGACTTAAATAAAAATGGAGGGAGTACACATTTGTTTTGTTAGTTTGTAGTGAAATTAATAATTTGTTGTAATCGTGAAATAAATATATTAGGCTACTGACTTCGAATGTAATGGTTTATACAATTCAATAGTTAGAATCATTGTTGAATTCCAAGATGTATACGAGGTCTATAGTACTTCACAATATGCTCAAACTCACATAATCCCAGTCAAATGAAAATCTAAATGCATTTCATAGTTATTACTTTGTAGGATGCAACAAAACCAACCATAACTCTACATCATCCATTATAAAGCAACCTTTTGAACACATCCCAATGTGTGAATGAAACATGTAGAGAGAGCTTGCGAAGATGGAGCAAATAGGGCGGGAAAGATTGTATGTATGTGGGCGAGAGAGTAGGAGACAAACCTAACGAGAGAGAGAGAGAGAGAGAGAGAGAGGAAGAAGTTAGGTCTGTGAGAAAGATGGAGACATGTAATATACGTGAGATGCGTGTGCATCCGGATTTTGTACATGTGGAAGGAGAAGAGACAACGAGATTGATGAGAGAGCTGGAAAAACATGGACAAGAGGGGAAGGATCTCGTGGGTTGAGGGATTGATAATTTTGTGTGGTAGAGAGGGTGGAGGAGTCAGTCAGCCGTCGTCACATCATCCTGCTTCCAAATGGCCCCACATTCTCTAGTGCAGTGTGGTCGCCGTCTTCGATCTCCTCGATGCCCTCTTTGAAGATTGAGGTGGTGTGCATGCTGGGGTGCAGAGAAGCACAAGAGAGAGTGGTCGCCATATAACCTTGGATGGGGATGAATTGTGTGCTCGGGGGAGGGGGGGGGAGTGTGTGTGTGCAGTGTGTGTGTGTGTCTGTGTGTCAGATATTGAGAGAAATGAAACCTATGGAGAGAATGTATGTGTATGTGATAGAAAGCTACATGCTAAATAGGGTTTTCACGAAGAGATTGTGCGTGCGAGATAGAGAGCGATGTGCGGGCCTTGAGGTGGGCAGGGGCCGGGTGATGGTGTCAAAATGTGTGCGTTGATGCATGTGTTACATGTGATCGTGCGAGGGACGGACAAATCGAGAGAGAGGGTTGTTGTGTTACGCATGCTCCTCTCTCTCTTTCTCTCTCTCTCTCTCTCTCTCTCTCTCTCGCACACACACAAGTACAAATAGAAGACCGTTCTCTCATGTATACACAACATATCGGCATCTCTCTATGTCTCACTCATGCATGATCATTTGCACATTCACACCTCTCTATGTCTCTATCACACGCACACCGCCTCCACATTGCCCTTCCGCCACAATACACATCTGGACACATACACGCATTCTCTCTCAGTCACACACACAGAATCAGTATTAAAAAAATGTCTAGGGCGCACCTAAAACGTCCAAATCCAAATAAGCACGAACTGAAGCTAAATTCAAATATATGGAAATATTGTAGAGTGAAGAACTTTTCTAGGAAAAAAAATTAGAGTAATATTCAGGGATTGTATTCACACACACAAAAAGGTTCGGTGGATGTCCTTCGAGCGCGACACGGTGATGCACCGTTTGATCGACCACGCGGCCGCGGTGCACGCGCTTGCACAGGATTCCGTATCGATGCTGTGCTAACTAATGTAGTAGTATAAGCGCTGCCTTAGTCTAATGTTTACGTGTACTAGTACGGTGTTCTTTTAAGTTTGACCAACCCTATATAAAACTAAACTAAGCTCCCATACGCGCACTCATCAATATGCCACCGCCGCCGTTGCGCATGCCGGCGTCCGCCTGCTCCGGCCGACCATTTCTCGCCCATCACCGCCGTGTCCCCGCCATCCCTGTGCCATGAAGCCGAAGGCTCGCCCACTCACATCATCTGCAGTCCCTCCTCGCGATGCCGCCGCGCTGCCAAGCACGCGAGCAGGTGGAGCCGCGTCTATGCCCGCAGCATACGAAGAGGAGGACGAGCGCATGCTCCAGCACGCCGGCGAGGAGGAGCTAGCGTGCCATTATCTTCTCCGCCCGCGCGAAGGAGGCGCACATGGTGGCTGTCGCGGCGGAAGCCGGTCACGCCCATGCCGATCCCGCAAACCGGGTGCGGACATGGAATCTACCTTTGAGACCTTGAATGCCACGTGGATCCTGCAATCTGAAGGAACAATTTGGGTCTGTTGACTCTTGTGAGCCGTTGGATGCAACATGGACGGCTAGAAGGGCTTCTTCAACCTCTGAAATTGATGCACTGTTCATCTTCTCTCTCAGGCATCGAGCCGCCAGTCTGCCACAGGCCTAACCACCTGCCGCCGCCGCCCCACCCTCACCTGAACTGCCTGCCACCGCCATGCTCCCCCACCCCCTCCATTCGTTTAATCGCAGTCACGATCCATTTTTCCGGCGAACTGCATTCCACACCCAACACTCATAAGATAGATCATGGGCACCCTGCCACCCTAATATAGATACTAGGTTAGCTTCTCTGCCGTCTTCTTCCTTCGCTCTGTCGAACTTCTTTCACAAATCGGCTGACCCAAATTATACTACTAGTATGTATTAAGTACAGTAGGAACACGAAGATACGAGTAGTAGTACCAACTACAAGAAGAACAGAAGTAAGACATACTAGTACTACTGTACGTACTAAAGAGTTGAAATAATGAGAAAGAACATAAACATAGTTCTGTTGGGGGCTCAGCACAACACACCCCTGAAATAAAACTAAGCAACTAGTCCGCTTGACATTGCAGTAGAACCAGCATGAACAATGGCACTGCCACCTTACTCGGAGTCTGAGTCCATGTCCTCGACTTTGTCCTCGTCCCTCTTCCTCTTCCTCTTCCTCTTCGCCGACACTTCTTTGCTTGAACCAGACACTGGGCTCTGCTTCTTCATCCAACCCTTGTAGATATTTAAACAAAGGTAGGCATCCGTTGCTGCGTACATGACGTGATCTTCATCTATTGTCTTCGACTCCCATGCATGATGAAACTCTGGGTGAGGTTTCTTCAGTTGAGTGTATGAAGGATCAATCATGGCTGCTGCCAGGGTCAGCATTGAAGACTGAGAGAAGGACACTAGGCTTTCCTTCTGGAGATCGAAGGGCTGGCCTACAACGAGGCCTATCCGACCCAGGACTCTCCTGTCATTCGTAAAGTCTATAATAATGAATTTCACTCTTTTGTCCTTGAGGAAGAACTCAAAATCCTGGCACCTAACGTCAGCATGGCATATGTGGTAGACCAAGCACACGTTATGTACGCAAACCTGGATCATGGCGGGCTTCTTCTTCTTTGCCTCCTTTAGAAGCTTCTCCCTTTCCAGGACTGTGGTGTACTCAACATCTAGCCCGGCGACCCACTCATCCTTTGAACTTTTGAACATGTGTAGGAAGCGACCAAGGCATGCTTCCACCGACGCGGATCTACGGGTGTAGATGACGATGAATTCATCGCCGGTGATGGTTCTAACCTTGTACTCACTGCCAATCATGGAGATTTGGGAGGCCATGGATTTTGGAGGCGGGTTAGGAGCAGTGGAACTGGTGTAATGTGAAAGGATGGGACGACTGGGAGCGAACTGTTGTAAGGTAGAAGACAAGGATGAGTAGGGCGTGCGAACGGCGTGGGCTGGTGGCTTTCCCGGTGGATAAACGGCTGCATGCCCCCAAAGAGTTCTCGAGTACTATGCGGGACCGACTAGATGTCATGTCTACTAAACCCATATCGTAGGCCTAACGGTATAGCTTCTGCGTGTTCGCACACCATGCCGGCGCGTGCATGTAACTTCACTTAATTTCGTCAACCGTCGCGCCTCCCACACGCGGTCGCGCCCTTTGAGACTTCAGACGGCTATAAATGAGCATTTTTGCCTACTTCGCATGCATGATACTCCCTCTGGTCCTTTTTACTCCGCGTAAGATTTGTGTCAAGTCAAAGTTTGCAAAGTTTGACCAAATTTATACTAAAAATATAAATATCTACAATACCAAATATATATTTTATGAAACTACATTTCATGATGAGTATAAAAATATTGATTTGACATTGTGAATGTTGATACATTTTTCTATAAGTTTGGTCAAAGTAGAGGTACATTGACTTCAGACAAAACTTATATGCACAATGCAGACTAGTTCCTTCGTCCAGGTGCGTGCCATGTCCTATCTAGTCATCACAACAAGGTTAGCTATTAGAGTACTACTACCTCCCTTCTACCAAGATAGAGGCGGTGGAATAGTTTTTGTAGTCTGCAAAAGTACTCAATTAATGTTCTCATTCTTCACAAAAAAATGTGTTTACCAATGCATTATCGCATTGCATGCATGCATGAACACTAGTAAATGACAAAGATTTTTTACATGCATTAGTCAATATTCTCTTTAGGCTACTCATAGTGGAAAGTATCATATACTAGTATCATGTGCATGATACTAGTGTATGATACGTGACTACCTTTATAGTGCCATGCATGACACAAAGTAGCATAGTATTTAACATAATACGGTATCTACCTATGTTACTCTAACCCCCTCTCTTCTTTAATTCTTTGCCACATCAGCATGTTTGCTATTCCCGTGTGCATGATATCAGCTAAGACACCACCACTATGGCCAGCCTTAATCATCGCATGCAATAATTTAGTGCACCTTGAAATCTGAACATGTGTGGGGCGTGTATGTTTTTAATGACTTGAGATTATACCTAGCCCGGCATGCAATGGTTAGTTCATTGCATGTAAGATGACTTATTAGGCACCGTTCCCCATACCTGCAGGAAGCCCGTTCGTCTGCAAATCTTTTCCTCTCCATGTGTGAAAACAATCTGCCTGCTTGACTCTCCTTCTCCCTCCGGCAGTCCCACCACTCCACCCCGTGTGGAAAAAATCTACATGCATGACTCTCCTCACCCCGCGCTCATCCAATCCATTGTGACCAGCAATATTTCCACCCCTTCCCTCCCCCGTAATTTACTCCAAAAAATATGCCCACGTAGCTGTTACGTTAATCACGCAACATATCTTACATAGGTGTGCCATTGCTCGCTATAAATACTGCGCCTCCCACGGCATTCGGAAGAACGCTCATGTTCATCGCTATCTCCTCCCCCTCCCTCTCACGTCGACCACCATGGCATCGCCCCTCCCAAGCCCTAGGCGCCCCTCGCTGCACTGCGCGGAGGGTCACGCGTCACCGTTCCGTTCCTCGCCACCACTAGTCAAGGACGACGCATCGGCGTTCCGCTCCTCGCCGTGACGCGTCGAGGTGGATGCGTTGGTGTTCCACTCCTCGCCGTAATGCGTTGAGGTGGACGCGTCGGCATTCCGCTCCTCGCCGCGACGCGTCGAGGTGGACTCGTCGGCGTTCCCAGTCTCGCCAGCACGCGCGTCGGAGGATGCGTCGGCTCCCCGCTATGAGGAGAACGTTGCGCCGCCTGCCAAGCCCCCCAGCCTTGAGGAGCTTTGGAAAGAAATGGAGCTCGCCTTGTGGGAGGCTTTGCCTCCGGCAGAGCACGCCAAAGTAGAGGCGGAGAAGAAGGCCGAGGAAGAGAAGCACGCCGCGAGGCACGCTGCCTGGCAGGCCTATGTCGTGTCCGAGAGAGTCAGGCAATTGGCTCTTTGGTAGAAGGCTCATGCGAGGGCCGTGAGGGTGGCGGAGGACGCTCGTGCCAAAGCCCTGACTGCAGTCGGGCCCAAGCGCCTCATCTACGCTTGGTGGTACGTGGACCGGGTGCATGCTTCTAGCAAGGAGTACCTGTTGGCGCCGGATCACCACACCGGTGAGATCGCGCTCGCCCACCGGCAAGCTGCCAATCAGCACCTCGCGAGTTGTGAGGCTGAGGAAGAGGCACTGTGCCGGCGCGCTGGGAAACGGCCGCGCACTAGGGCACTCGTGGCGCGCCACAAGCGCTCCTGCGAGCACCGTGGCTTTTATTAGGAATAATTTAGTTTCGTAAGGCAATCTCATTAGTTTTGGGATGCAAATGATAAATCCCGAACATTCGGGGATTATTAGCGTCCTTAATTAAGTATGTAAAAGGAAAAGTTTGGAAACCTTGTGTATCCGTACGCATTTTGTAAGTACGTGCATATAGCACAAACTTAACTATATATCACACTACATGTCTATATCTATATATGCTTGCAGACTATGCTACTACTATTACTTATGTACGTGCAAATGCATGTTTTAACATTACGATGCGGTTTTTGTAAAAGTAGAAAAACAACACTAGTCAAGCTTGTGAGACGATTCAATGCAAAAGAAATGCAAAAATGCTCGTTTGATTGTTTACTTTTAGCTTCCTTCTCTGTGGTTATTTCTCTATCGTACTTTGTACGGAGTATCTCACTGGTCGGGAAGGCATGCAAATTCCCAAACCGCTTCGTACACCCTGTATCGAATTTTTTGCCTAACAAATTGTACCGTGCAATTGGAATTCCAACTTGAGTACTACTACTAGGAGTTCCAGGGGCCAGTTCTTTTAGGCTTCTAGATTAGTAATCCCATAACTACTACCTCCGTCCTGGTTTATTGGTCCCCATTGTAATTTGTGTCAAATTTTGACCATAAATTTAACTAATGAAATGTTTATGCATGTCACCAAAAATTATATAACTTTTGTTGACATGCACTAACATTTTATCAGTTAAATCTTTGGTCAAAATTTAGCACAAATTACAATGGTGACTAATAAACCAGGATGGAGGTAGTAGTTTAGAAGCCCAAATGAATGAGTGAGGTGCCTATGTTACTCTCCATTGTGACTAGTCTTATGGGAAAAGCTGGGGAAGAGACGGCTTTTTGAAGCCACCAAAAGAACTGGCCCTAGGAGTAGTAGCTAGGGATACTAGGAGTAGTAGCTAGGGATACTAGGAGTAGTAGCTAGGGATCGAGTGTGCGAGATGAACTGGACAAAGTAAATGCAGAGAGATGAAATGCAAGAAAGACAGAGGGATGTGATGGTTGCTTGTCCGTTTATTTTACCAGGCCACTTATTACTGGGAGTGGTGGGGTTTTGTGATATGACGGCTTTACTACCGTGCCACGAGCGGGGTGAGACTCCCGTGTAGCGCCGCCCTCTGCACTAGTACTACCTCCGTCGTGGTTTATTAGTCCCCCATGTAATTTGACTGAAGATTTAACTGACAAAATGTTAGTGCATGTCAACAAAAACTATATCGTTGGATTCGTATTTGAACATAGTTTTCAATGATATAATTTTTGGTGGCATGCATGAGCATTTATCATACTATATATAATGTTAGTTAAATTTATGGTCATACTATATATAGTAAGGTGCCCGTGCTTTGCACGGAACAGTGAATGCATTGATCGGGGAGTTGTTTATTTTATCAAAGTATGTGGGGGTCATCTCATGTGTAATGAGTATCGATAGGTTTCTTCGGATATTATTTCTTCTGTAGAGCTCACAAACATCCGGGTGAAATAGATAAAAAAGTATCTTTTGCAAACAAAAGCATTCAACTGTTCAACCTGCATCCAAAACTTGTGAAGAAATAACACTTATTGTACTTTGCAAGAAATGATCTTTAAGAATTAGTTTTTGAGTATCGATTTTCTTTATTTTTTCTAGACCACCATGAATGTACTCCCTCCGTCTAGGTGAATAAGTCATCTTAGGTTGTGCACCGTGACCAAGAACGAAGGAGGGGAAATTGAGAGAACTTAATGTTTATTTGCTGATTAATAGCATTGCATGCAATGAACTAACCACTGCATGTCGTGTTTGGTAGTCTTGAGTCATTGAAAACATGCATGCCCCACATCTCTTATTGGTTGATATGCTAAGAAACAAGAAACGAGGTGGGAGTTAATGCACCGTGCCTAAGTGTTTTGGGATTATTTGGTTTTCGTAAGGTGACTTAGAGCGAGTACAATAAGGTACAGTCAGCAGGCTGTAAGAAGTAAAGTAATATTTCTAATGCTTAGTTGGAGGATAGAGGATAGGAGAGAGAATGTAAGCGTGCTCTCATGCAAGAGCCAGCTGCAGCACGTGCTCCTAGGCACTATGTGAGAGTGGAAAGTGGGTCGTGTATTAATAAAGTAGCACATACTTATAGCTAATTGTTATACATGTTGGCTATAAGTTAGCTATAGATGACATGGCACTTTCTCATAGTCAACAGTTGGCTATACTATTACATGCTCTTATACACCTAGACGGAGGGAGTAAATCAGGATGACTTGGAAGGGGGCAGAGGAGATGTAAGAATTGTTCATCATAAGTAAAATTCTCAATTAATCTCATAAATGGCAAGCGAGAACTCTAATGGAGCAAAAGCATACATGGAAGATTCTAGACTAAACCATAAATGGATACACTTTTATTCAAGCGCGATACTCTAATAGAGCAAGATCATGCATGGAAGGTTCTATACTATATAAATAAGAAGTCTCCACATGCTTAGACAGCGGATTACATTGAGCGAAGACTAATGATGAACAGTTGACTTGGTAATGCATATGACCAGGTGAACCTCCTTGGAGTCCCTATGCATCATCTTGGGGTGAAAATCATACCAGGCGTCTTCCATGTCCACATTGCCGGGAACGGAGCAGCTCGGCACAGTCCCAGTCAGCGTGATGGAGGCGGCGTGGGCACCCTCGTACTTCAGAGGGGCAGTAACAGTGAGCACGCACCCGTACACCGGCCTCGTGTCAGCGTCAGCGGCGTTGCCCCTGACGCACACTACAGAGACGAGGCGGCGGCCTGCGTGGGCTTTGCCGGTGCCCACAGCCAAGAGGAAGATGCTGCCATCCTCCTCCGTGACTAGCAGGCGGCAGTGATCCTCCAGCGACTCCGGCACGGCGAACGGGTAGCACGCCTCGTACTTGATGTTCACCGCCGCGGGCCAGTAGTGGTTGACGGACGGTGCCGTGAGGTGATGCACGAGGCTCGCCGGCAAGCCCTCAAATGACAGCGTGCACTCATAGTAGTAGCAGGGCGCGTGCGCGCATCTTGAACTATGCTCCACCAGCGAGTGCTGGTCGACGTACCTCTCGCAGCCGAAACTCTTGTAGATGGAGGGCACCTTGTAGGCATCGACTAGGTCATCCATGAAACGGGAGTGGCTGTAGGGGATGTTACGCCCGCCGAATGGAGCGCAGGAGGGAGTGGGGACGTTGCGCCCGCCGAATGGAGCGCAGGAGTAGCACACTAAGCAGTAGATTGTGTCCTTACTAGTACTCCCTAGATAAAAAACAGAGTTGGTGATGATGGTGTGCCTGCCATCCTGCAATATAGGCCGTCCGATCTATATCTGACAGATAGGAAGGAAACTATGGCAATTTTGCAAAAAGATACCCACACCCCTCTCCACATTTGCAAATAAGGCCTTGCCTCATTCATCCATTGCTGAGCAATTAAAAAAGGAAGTCTCTGGAACAATCTGGCATGGTGGCCGCTGCCGGCGCCGTCCATCCCCATGCCTCCGCCCAGTCCGACCACCAGTCACCACCATGCCCCACTCCTCCTCACCTTATCTCTCATCTTTCTTGAGATATCATTTTTTCAATGAAATTCTCGAGATACCATTTTTTCGATGAAATTCTCAACATATCATTAGTTTTTACACATGGGATTACTCCTGCATGGGTCAATCACAACAGGTGTTTTGTAAAAAAATGCATCTTGATGTTCTGTGCAATGCACGGGCATCTTGCTAGTTTGCATATAATTCCAAACACCACGTAGGCACGTTCTTTGACCATTTTACAACTATGTTAGTACTGTAACTGCGTCGCGGGCGTTAGTAGTCAGCCGGCGCAAGTTATAGCCCCGGGTGTTTTAACCTTTTTTTAGTAAAGATATATGGCGATTGTTCACCACGAGCCCAATCCTGGCAAATCCCACATAACCGTCAGATTTCCATCCGACGGTGGCCTGTTTTTAAGCCATAGTATTTGACAAAACCGCCACCCTTACACACGTACTGTAACTGCGTCGCGGGCGTTTGCAACTGCCATGTCTCCCAGCGAACGTTTGCTGGGGATTGGAGTTAGCACCGATGGCGGTTCGTAGTCATTCCACGCTCGGGCATTGAAGTTTGTAACTATTTTACAATATACTACTCTCCGGTGCTAGTAGTAGAGCAGAGTCCTACTCCACTATATGGAAAAAAAACTAGGGCCTAGTAGTAGGTACTGTAGTTTATTGTACTAGCACTATGATTACTCAAGCAAGTTGTCTGGCATCGATATGACCCTACGCTACTGGGATGCGTCTCGTAAGTCAAGCGGCGTGCTGCTGCTACATTATCATCATCACCTGTCCACTTCCCGCAGCACATATTCGCTTCTCCATCCTCGTCCGCACATAATAGTCCAATCTTCCATCCCCGCTAGGCGCCTCCACCCTCTTCCGAAACCCAAGCACTAACAATGGTAGAACCGAGCAGCGTCCGCCAAAAGAGTGGCTGGAATTCGTTCCCGTAGAGGTAATCAAGCTCATTGTTTCGCGTGTGGACAATCTCAGTACCATGCCGCTCGCCGTGTGCTCGTTGGGGCTGTACCATTTACTAAGGCCTTAGGCCAGAGCTTTTTAAGCCAGCTCCCTGCTTCCTGATGCCGCCTGATCTTCAAAAATGGCGTGTCACGTAGCATAACGATCATAGGGTGGCGAGCATCAACCCCCTCGACTGCGATCCGATCCCCGTCACCCTCAACTACATTAACGGTATGTATTGGGTCGGCATGAACACGTCTTGGATGGTGCTCGTCGATGGTCGCGGCAGCTGGATGCTCCTGGAGGTCTACACCCAGCGATTGATCCCCCTTCCTTCGATTAACACTGCACTGCTTTGGCACCGCGGCCCAGAATACTCGGAATCTTATAGTAGCCAACATGATACCAAGTTTGATTTGCTCAAGGTTGTAATCTGCCAAGTGCCCACAAGATCTGTGAATTATAAAGACTTTAGGCTAATTGCATTCTTCAACCGCGGTCTCGCCTATCTGACAGGTCACTGCGGTAAGTGGATAAATTTGCACGTCCATCGCAGGATCATACATCCTCCATGGTTCTCTGATGCCATTGAACACAAGGGCTTCATTTACGCTGTGGACTCCTTCTATGGCTGGACGTATTGCTGGCCTACTCCAGTCATCACTACAAATGGCTGTTACAGCAGTATGTTACTTTCCTATGATATCATGATGGCTTGCTTATATTACTGTCAACATTTACTGAAAAAATATTCATGCTCATAACATGTTGTTCTTAAGATTGACTATAGTACGAGCCCTTTTTTATTTGACTCCAACTTGATATGATGTTGTAGGCCGCCTGGTGTCCCTACCCTTCCTAATCCCAGAACCTTTCAAAGAAAAGCGGCATGGCAGTTGCAGGTGGTTCCTGGCTTGATCAGACGACGGCAAACGATTGATGATCGTTCGCATGTACCGAACATGTTGTTTCGCGGAATACAATCATAGTCACTGCAAGGTCTTTCAGCAGGATCCCAGCTTCTTTGGGCCTTCAGGAATTTTTGACTGGAGGCTGGTAAGTAGCCTTGGTACATGCTCTTTGTTTCTCGGACTGAATTATCCGATTGACCAGGAGATAACCGACAGCAAGGATCATGATGGCAGTGCGGTTTCGTTCATCAGGAAAAACTGTGTGTACACAGCGTACCATGCGTCTCTCCATGCACCATACCCTGATATGTGCCGCCACGCTCTGTAGCCCAAAGTAGGAGAGAGGGTCGCAAGTATCAGACTTCGACCTGCTGGCTGGAGTTTCCCCCGTCAGGCACCCATCTGGTTCAAGCCGTCAGCCAATCTTCACAGCTTAATAAATAGTAACCTCTAACTGAGCCAGTTAGTTAGATGCGTACACTTGGTGTAGTAGGATCTTTATTTAGTTTGATGCATATACTCGTTCTTTTTTGGTAGCCCTTTTGTAATGATGGCTGATGTTTGGTTTGGAAGAGAGAGTTGCGTCTTTACTCTTCTGGCCTGCTTACTCCTTTTGTTGCACCCCCAGCCCTGGTTGATGCTGCTGCTGTTTTCAATGTACAATCAGTAGTATATTTCGTCTGTTGGTTGAATAAATGTGTTGTTAGAACAACAAACACAATGTTTTGGAAGTCGTTGCATGGTCCAATCCTTTAGTGCCCCGTACGTAGCGCATACTATTTTTTGGTATGAAACACATTTTCCACTTGTCGATAACATGCAACCCAGTGATGAAGGCCCAATAGAGGAGCCCATAATTAACTGGAAGGGAGGCTCTCACATGAATCCGGCCCAGGTACATGCTCATGGTCCCCTAAACATAAATAAGTAAATAAATAAATAAATAAAGCTAACTGCTCATGCACCAGTTCTTTAAATTTATGATTTGAAAAGTCAAATTTTAACAGGAGGATATTATTTCCAATGAGAGTGTCATTATATTCAGTCGATATTATTCTTAGGCAAAGATAGCGACCAGTCTTTTTTCTCCCACCATTTTCTTCCTGCAACCAGCGGACACATGCAAATCGTAGTCAACATCGTAAATAGTTCTGGTCCATTATTATTTTTAGATAAGAATGCCCAACCCAGCCCAACACATTGGTGACACCACTTTATGCCAGGGCTTCTGAATGTGCTCGGCTTCACACCTCAAGAGGAAAATTGTCTAAGAAAAACCTCAAGAAGAAAAAGCTGCTCTGCAGCATTTTACAATAAGTTTTAGCCATATAAAATTAATTCTTATAATCCAGCATAATGAGTTTTTGGGTCTGACCGGTCCAGCCGCCAAAACCAAACCTACTCCAGCGGGAGCGCCTGTTCCCACCTTCTACGGCTGGTTGCGCTGCCGTGCATGCATCGCCACCCTGTCATACCCTGAAATGCTGGCCAGGCCATCCCTTTACTCCCCCCCGACATCCTATTCTTCTCCGGCGATGGCTGCCTACCCCGCACCAGAACAAGTGAACCCTCGTACTCCCCTCCGCCTACGGCCATACCACCGCATGTTCCCTGGCTCCTGTTCATTCTCGTCCAAGGCCTCGCCGTCGTCCTCCGCCTTGGTGCGCTCGCCACGGCGCCGCCGTCCGGCCCTGTCAACATAGTGAATCAGGAGAGGACTGTAGTTGTGAGTATGACAGTATGGACCCACCAGGTCCACTCCCGCACACAAGCAAGCGCCTCTTTTACTACTCAGATGCACCCCTCGTTTTTTTACTCTAATCCACCCTGCTGATATCTGGGACCCACATCATTGTTAACGTATAGTCAATTAACGACAGAATTGCACAACTTTTTTTTGAGGATTTGTTTAGAGGAGTAGGCTATAAACTGGGTTGTGCGGTCTCTGTGGCCCGTCTAACAACATGACCAGCCTAGTAGTTATTTCTTTGGGAAAATTGGTAGCCCACTATTTCTTTTTGAAGAATACCCAAGCTAGGCCTATTTGTTTTCTCTGACTTACTGGGCTGCAAATCTTTCAAGACGAGGAGGGATGCATTCTGGCCTGGCCAAAGAGTATGGGCAGTATATCTTAAAAGTAATATGAAAGGGTTTGCAAATTCCAAAAAATATATAGCAAATGGGCAATTAGTTTCATTTTTTGTTTTTGTTCTTCACTGATATTTTATATTTCATTGGATTTTAACATGACATAGTACTACTTTATTTTTAATTTTGTTTTAGTATGGCTACTAATTTTTGGATTAAGAATATTTTGTTCCCCAGCAAAAATATGCGAATTTTAAAATTTTGCATATTTTTTAGTTCAAATTTTTAACCCTGGCACTGACCAGAAAATGGGCAGCAATTCTAAAAATGGAAAATGGGCTGCAATAAATTCCATATGAATTAGCAAATGGGCTGTAAATTATAAAAACAATAGCAAATGGGTTGTACACGCCACAGATTTCGAGGTTGACTTGTTTATGCAAGGCTTTGTCAGTCAACACACAATTCTAGCAGCAGTGATTGTTGGATGTCCATCCAACGGACGACGTGCTTCTTCAATCTCTGATCTTCCTGGTCCAGCCGCCTAACCAGCGCCGGCGGGACTGCCTGCTCCCTCCTCTTGTGGCCGGCTGTGATGCGGCTTAGGCTTCACCGGCCGACCCTACTCCCTCAGTTGGCCTGGCCATCCCTCTACCCACCCGCACTTCCTGTTATTCTCCGGTGACGGCAGCCTCACGCCGCAGCCGAACCAGTCAACCGTCATACTCTCCTCAGCGTGGGCATCCACTGTTGTGTCTTCGCCGGCACCGGGTCGTTCTATTCCTAGGCGTCACCGTCGTCCACCACATTGGTGCTCTAGGCGCGGCGTGCTCAACATTTAACAAACGACAGACATCGGAATAGGGATGTACGTGGAGAGGCTGACAGTAGGGACCCCCATGGTCCATGGCTGCACGCAAGCAACTGCCTCCTTATTACGCAAAAAAAAAAGTTTCCTCCCACTGACATCTGGGGCGCACCGGTTCGGAGGCTGACCTGTGGGCCTACTAAGTTGACACGTATGCAGGGCGTTCTCAACTTAGTCAACAAACGATTCTAGCAGCAGTGATTGTTGGATTTTAATCATACGGTCCTGCTGCTTCTTCAATCACTGCTCTTCTTGCACCAGCCGCCCAAACCAGCACCGGCGAGACTGCCTGCTCCTGCCTCCAGTGGCCGGCTGTGCTATCGCGCAGGCCTCACCGCCCCACCCTACTCCCACTGCTGGCCAGGCCATCCCTCTACTCACCCACAACCCATGATATTCTACGGCGACGGCAACCTCACACCGCAGCCGAACCAGTCAACCCTCGTACTCCTCTCCGCGTGGGCATCCACTACCGCGTCTTCCCCGGCTCCGCGTCGTCCCCTTCCAGGCCTCGCTGTCGTCCACCGCCTTGGTGCTCTCAGCGCAGCGTGGTCAATGTGGTCACGGAACGACTTCCATCGGAAGAGGACTTTACGTGGAGAGGCTGACAGCTGGGTCCACGGCCGCAGCAAGGAAGTGCCTCCTTATTACGCATAAAATAATTATTCCTCCACCTGACAGCGGGGACCCACCGGAAGGGACTCTGTATTTTGCGAATAAAATGTTTCCCTCCTGACAGCTGGGACCTATCAGCTACATCTTCGCACGCAAGGAAGTGCGTCCATATTACGGGCAAAAAAAAATGATTCTCCTCCCTGACCGCTAGGACCCACCATCAATAACTTCGCACGCAAGGAAGTGCCTCCTTATCCTCCCTGACAGTCGGCACCCACCTGGTCGAAGCGTACGTAGTGTTGTCATTCTGGTCACGAACATGTACGTATATACTGGTCGATCGGTCTCTCTGCAATGATGAACCGTGGCCGAGCAAGCAGCGACACGTGTAGTAGTAGAGCTCCGACGTAGCAGTTCAGGCAGTTCAGTCAAAACCGTGTACATGTACGTACAACCAGATGCCAAAAAATACGGCCATGTACGTACATACGGCCGGGGTCTCGAACCCCTACTCGCGCATTTGTACGACCAGGACTCGTGTACATGGAGAGGCAATGGAGACGTTGTCCTATTCATCCGCATCTAACCAGCTAGGTCAGAATGGAGGAAACAGCGTCGTGTTCATTGGGAGTGAAGCCACTGGGTCGGAACACGTCCTGTTCATTGGGAGCCAACCGTCTTGGACGGAACAGCCAGAACGGGGTCTGGCGTACCACAGAATGGAGGAAAACAGCCTTCTGTTCGATCGCGTACGGTCAAAACAGGGTCCTGTTCATCGAGAAGGGTCTGGCGTACCCCAGAACAGAGGAAACAGCCTTCTGTTCGAGTGCCTACGGTCAAAACGGGGTGTTGTTGATCGGGAGGGGTGTGGCGCACCGCAAAACAGAGGAAACGGACTTGTGTTGGAGCGCCTACGATCGAAACGGGGTCCTGTTCATCGGGAGGGGTGTGGCGTACCGCAAAACAGGACTCCACGGGCTACTGTTTGATAACCCACAAGTATAGGGATCTATCGTAGTCCTTTCGATAGGTAAGAGTGTCGAATCCAACGAGGAGCAGAAGGAGATGACAAGCGGTTTTCAGTAAGGTATTATCTGCAAGCACTGAAATTATCGGTAATAGATAGTTGTGTGATAAGATAATTTGTAACGGGTAACAAGTAACAAAAGTAAACAAGGTGCAGCAAGGTGGCCCAATCCTTTTTGTAGCAAAGGACAAGCCTGGACGAACTCTTATATATAGCAAAGCGCTAACGAGGACATATGGGAATTGTTGTCAAGTTAGTTTTCATCATGCTCATATGATTCGCATTCGTTACTTTGATAATTTGATATGTGGGTGAACCGGTGCTTCGGTGCTGCCCTTCCTTGGACAAGCCTCCCACTTATGATTAACCCCTCTCGCAAGCATCCGCAACTACGAAAGAAGAATTAAGATAAATCTAACCATAGCATGAAACATATGGATCCAAATTAGCCCCTTACAAAGCAACGCATAAACTAGGGTTTAAGCTTCTGTCACTCTAGCAACCCATCATCTACTTATTACTTCCCAATGCCTTCCCCTAGGCCCAAATCATGGTGAAGTGTCATGTAGTCTACGTTCACATAACACCACTAGAGGAAAGACAACATACATCTCATCAAAATATCGAACGGATACCAAATTCACATGATTACTTATAACAAGACTTCTCCCATGTCGTCAGGAACAAACATAACTACTCACAGAGCATATTCATGTTCATAATCAGAGGAGTATTAATTATCATTAAGGATCTGAACATACGATCTTCCACCGAATTAACCAGCTAGCATCAACTACAAGGAGTAATCAACACTACTAGCAACCCACAGGTACCAATCTGAGGTTTTGATACAAAGATCGGCTACAAGAGATGAACTAGGGTTTGAGAGGAGATGGTGCTGGTGAAGATGTTGATGGAGATTGACCCCCTCTCTATGAGAGGATCATTGGTGATGACGATGGCTTCGATTTCCCCCTCCCGGAGGGAAGTTTCCCCGGCAAAACAGCTCCGCCGGAGCCCTAGATTGGTTCTGCCCAAGTTCCACCTCGAGAAGGCGGCGCTTCGCCCCGAAAGCTTCCTCTTGATTTTTTCCAGGTCAAAACACACCATATAGCAGAAGATGGGCATCGGGGACCTCCCAGGTGGCCCACAAGGCAGGGGGACGCGCCCAGGGGGGTAGGGCGCGCCCCCACCCTTGTGGATGGCTGGTGGCCCCCCTCCGGTGCTTTCTTCGCCCAATATTTTCTATATATTCCAAAATAATTCCCCGTGAAGTTTCAGGACTTTTGGAGTTGTGCAGAATAGGTCTCTAATATTTGCTCCTTTTCCAGTCCAGAATTCTAGCTGTCGGCATTCTCCCTCTTCATGTAAACCTTATAAAATAAGAGAGAAAAGGCATAAGTATTGTGATATAATGTGTAATAACAGCCCATAATGCAATAAATATCAATATAAAAGCATGATGCAAAATGGACGTATCAACTCCCCCAAGCTTAGACCTCACTTGTCCTCAAGCGAAAGCCAAAATCAAAAAATATGTCCACATGTTTAGAGATAGAGGTGTCGATAAAATAAAACACAGACATGAGGGAATCATGATCATCTTTAGGACAGCAACATATATTGTCATATAATTTCTTATGCTAAAGTAACAATTCATTCACAAGGTAATGTATGAATCAAAAAATTCATTGAAAACTAACAAACTATGATCTCAGTCATTGAAGCAATTGCAATTTATCATAACATCGGAAAGAGTCAATATAAGAGCTTTTCAGCAAGTCCACATACTCAACTATCATTTAGTCTTTCACAATTGCTAACACTCATGCGATACTTATGGGTTCAAAGCCTCAGTCGGACACAGAGAAAGATAGGGGCTTATAATTTCGCCTCCCAACCTTTTACCTCAAGGGTAATGTCAACAATCATACTTTATGATAACCTACATCCGAGTGGATATATATATCTGGATCTCTCCAACACATAGTGCTTGCCAAAAGAAAAAGTGTAAAAAGGAAAGGTGATGATCACCAAGACACTTGTATAAGGATAGAAG
The DNA here is from genome assembly GCA_011799875.1 of Thinopyrum elongatum. Classification (NCBI taxonomy): domain Eukaryota; kingdom Viridiplantae; phylum Streptophyta; class Magnoliopsida; order Poales; family Poaceae; genus Thinopyrum; species Thinopyrum elongatum. The sequence goes on from CM022300.1 coordinate 46,361,431, forward strand.
ATAAAAGTAAAAGATAGGCCCTTCGCAGAGGGAAGCAGAGGTTGTCATGCGCTTTTATGGTTGGATGCATAAAATCTTAATGCAAAAGAACATCACTTTATATTGCCGCTTGTGATAAAGAACTTTATTATGCAGTCCGTCGCTTTTATTTCTTCCATATCACAAGTTCGTATAAAAGCTTATTTTCTTCACACTAATAGATCATACATATTTAGAGAGCAATTTTTATTGCTTGCACTGATGACAACTTACTTGAAGGATCTTCCTCAATCCGTAGGTAGGTATGGTGGACTCTCATGGCAAAACTGGTTTAAGGGATGTTTTGAAGCACAAGTAGTATCTCTAGCTACTTGGTGCAAAGAATTTGGCTAGCATGAGAGGGAAAGGCAAGCTCAACATGTTGGAGGATCCATGACAATATAACTTCTATTCAGATATAAGCAAACATAACTTATTATGTTGTCTTCCTTGTCCAACATCAACTTTTTAGCATGTCATATTTTAATGAGTGCTCACAATTACAAAAGATGTCCAAGATAGTATATTTATATGTGAAGCCTCTCTTTCTTTATTACTTCCTATTAATTGCAACAATGACCAAAACTATGTTTGTCAACTCTCAACAAATTTTATTCATCATACCCTTTATATGTGAAGTAATTACTCTCCATAAGATCAGTATATGATCTTTTTATTTATTTCTTTCTTTTATTTTATTCCCTCAAGATCATAGCAAGAAAGCAAAGCCCTCAAGTCAAAACTACTCTTTATTATATAACTCACATACTCGATTACATAGATAGATCTCGAAACAAAACTCAAAGATAGATCATACTAAAACTTTATTCTACTATTTCAAGACATAACCAAAAGGATCAAACTAAGAAAAATGATAAAGGTAAAGGTGTGATGGTGATACGATACCAAGGCACCTCCCCCAAGCTTGGTAGTTGCCAAGGGGAGTGCCCATACCCGTGTATTTATGTCTCTTTCTTCGGAGGTGGTGATGATGGAGTTGTTGATGTAGTAGGCTTGTCATCCATCTTCCAGGCATAGGCTCACCATCATAGAAAGATGAACGAGTCTCCGGGATCCTCAAATCTGCAGCCAAACTCATCCTCTTAAATCTTTATTCATACTCACAGTTTTGGTTTTGCAGGTCATAGGTCTGGGCTTGGAGATGCTCGATTTTCTCATGAAGCTTGAAGATGGCCTCCCCGATGTTCTTGGCATCCAGCTTGTGATTGTTGGTGAACTCCACGATCATCAAGTGATTGGTGTTGAGTCCATGTTCCACCATCCCTTGGCACTTGAAAACTTGCTGCTCCATTGCTTCAAGTCTTGCCTCCACGCTTCCGGTCTTCTTTGGCCCTCAACATCGCGGATGTGTAGCACCCCCTCACACATCTCAATGGCTTGAGGGTGTCGCAGCACCTTCGCAAGGTAGGGGTTGATGACCTTCTCGAAAAACTTGTCCTTGGGGGCGCTTGGAGACATCATGGTGATCTAGATCTGTCAGAAAAACAACTCGAAACAAGAACAGAGGATTTTGTCATGGTACGATGGTCAAAATCTTTGGGAGATTATATAATGATTTTTTACCGACCAAAGGAAGTATTGTGCAAGAAAACGGAGTCCGGAGGGCACACAAGGTGTCCACAAGGCAGGGGGCGCGCCCAGGGGGTAGGGCGTGCCCTCCACCCTTGTGGATGCCTCGTGCGCTCTTCGGACTACTTTTAATTTTCTTAATTTTTTAAATATTCCAAAATGGAGAAAAAATGCCATTAGAACTGTTTTGGAGTCGGTTTACTTACCGTACCACATACCTACTCCTTTTCGGAGTCTGAAACATTCTGGAAAGTATCCCTTATGTACTCCTCCGGTGTTATGGTATTAATAATATTGGTGTCAACATTTATGGGAGTACCTGAGATATAATGTTTGATTCTTTGATCGTTTACCACCTTCGGATTTGTGCCTTCGGTGTTGTTGATCTTGATGGCACTGGAATGATATACCTCCTCGATAATGTAAGGACCTTCCCATTTAGAGAGAAGCTTTCCTGCAAAAAATCTTAAACGAGAGTTGTATAGCAAAACATGATCACCTACATTAAACTCATGCTTTTGTATCCTCCTGTCATGCCATCCTTTAACCTTTTGTTTAAACAACTTGGCATTCTCATAGGCTTGGGTTCTCCATTCATCAAGTGAGCTAATATCAAATAACCTCTTCTCACCGGCAAGTTTGAAATCATAGTTGAGCTCTTTGATTGCCCAATAAGCTTTATGTTCTAGTTCAAGTGGTAAATGACATGCTTTTCCGTAAACCATTTTATACAGAGACATACTCATAGGGTTCTTATAAGCAGTTCTATAAGACCATAATGCATCATCAAGTTTCTTAACCAATTCTTTCTAGATCTATTAACAGTCTTTTGCAAAATCAATTTAATCTCTCTATTGCTCAATTCTACTTGACCACTAGACTGAGGATGATATGGAGATACAATTCAATGGTTAACATCATATTTAGCAAGCATTTTACGGAAAGCACCATGAATAAAATGTGAACCACCATAAGTCATTAAATATCTAGGGACTCCAAACCTCGGAAAAATAACTTCTTTAAGCATCTTAATAGAAGTGTTATGATCAGCACTACTAGTTGGGATAGCTTCTACTCACTTAGTAACATAATCAACAGCAACTAAAATATGTGTGTACCCATTAGAGGAAGGAAAAGCTCCCATATAATCAAAGCCCCAAACATCAAATGGTTCAATAACAAGTGAATAATTCATAGGCATTTCCTGGCGTCTACTAATATTGCCAATTCTCTAGCATTCATCACAAGATAAGACAAACTTACAAGCATCCTTGAAAAGAGTAGGCCAATAAACACCGGATTGCAATACCTTGTGCGCGGTTCTATCTCCAGCATGGTGTCCTCCGTAAGACTCGGAGTGGCACTTGTGTAGGATCTATTCCTGTTCATGCTTAGGTACACAACGTCTAATAACACCATCTACTCCTTCTTTATAAAGGTGTGGGTCATCCCAAAAGTAATGTCTCAAATCATAGAAAAACTTTTTCTTTTGCTGGTATGTGAAACTAGGTGGTATAAATTTAGCAACCATGTAATTAGCATAGTCAGCATACCATGGAGTATTACGAGAAGCTTTTATGACAGCTAACTGCTCACCAGGAAAGCTATCATCAATAGGCAGTGGGTCATCAAGAACATTTTCTAACCTAGACAAGTTGTTTGCAACGGGGTTCTCAGCTCCCTTTCTATCAATAATATGCAAATCAAATTCTTGTAACAAGAGAACCCATCTAATAAGTCTAGGCTTAGCATCTTTCTTTTCCATAAGATATTTAATAGCAGCCTGATCAGTGTGAACAGTTACTTTGGAATCAACAATATAAGATCTGAACTTATCACAAGCAAATACAACTGCTAAAAATTCTTTTTCAGTAGTAGCATAATTTCTCTGGGCACTGTCTACAGTTTTACTAGCATAATGAATAACATTCAATTTCTTATCAACTCTTTTCCTAGAGCAGCACCAACAGCATAATCACTAGCAACACACATAATTTCAAAGGGTAAATTCCAATCAGGTGGCTGAACAATAGGTGCAGAAATCAAGGCTTTCTTAAGTATTTCAAATGCTTCTACACAATCATCATCAAAAATAAAAGGAACATCTTTTTGCAAGAGATTAGTGAGAGGCCTAGAAATTTTAGAGAAGTCTTTAATAAACCTCCTATAGAAACCAGCATGACCAAGGAAACTTCTTATACCTTTGATATCTTTCGGACACGACATCTTTTCAATAGCATCTACTTTAGCTTTATCAACTTCCATACCTCTTTCAGAAATTTTATGCCCCAAGACAATACATTCATTAACCATAAAGTGGCACTTCTCCCAATTCAAGACAAGATTAGTTTCTTCACATCTCTGCAAAACTCGATCAAGGTTGCTTAAGCAATCATCAAAAGAAGTTCCGTAAATGGAGAAATCATCCATGAAAACCTCAACAATCTTTTCACAAAAATCAGAGAATATAGCAGTCATACATGTTTGAAAGGTAGCAGGTGCATTGCATAAACCAAAAGTCATACTTCTATAAGCAAAAGTACCGAAAGGGCAAGTAAAAGTGATCTTTTCTTGGTCCTCTTTTGACATAGGTATTTGAGAGAAACCAGAATAACCATCTAGAAAGCAGAAATGTGTATGTTTAGATAGTGTTTCTAGCATTTGATCAATAAAAGGTAGAGGGTAATGATCTTTTCTAGTAGCTTTGTTTAATTTGCGAAAATCAATTACCATTCTATAACCAGTAACAATTCTTTGTGGGATCAATTCATTCTTATCATTAGGAACAACAGTAATACCTCCCTTCTTAGGGACACAATGAACGGGACTTACCCATCTACTATCAGCAATAGGATAAATTATACCTGCCTCCAGAAGCTTTAGTATTTCATTTCTTACCACTTCCTTCATCTTAGGATTCAACCTTCGTTGGTGATCAACAACTGGTTTAGCATCAGGCTCCATATTAATTTTATGCTGACATAGAGTGGGACTAATGCCCTTAAGATCATCAAGAGTATATCCAATAGCAGCACGGTGCTTCTTCAGAGTTTTCAATAATTTCTTTTCTTCATGCTCTGAAAGGTTAGCACTAATAATAACAGGATATATCTTCTTTTCATCAAGATAAGCATATTTCAGAGTATCAGGTAATTGTTTAAGCTCAAACACGGGATCACCCTTGGGTGGAGGAGGATCCCCAAGGATTTCAATAGGCAAATTGTGTTTCAAAATAGGCCCTTGATTAAAGAATATTTCATCTATTTACCTTCTTTCATTCATAAACATATCATTTTCATGGTCTAGCAAATATTGTTCTAAAGGATCAGTAGGAGGCACGGCAATAGAAGCAAGACCAATAATTTCATCCTTACTAGCCAATTCTTTATCATGGGGTTGTCTACGAAATTTAGAGAAATTAAAATCATGAGACACATCCCCAAAACTTACAGTAACAATTTCCTTCTCACAGTCTATCTTAGCATTAACAGTGTTCAAGAAAGGTCTACCAAATATAATGGGACAAAAATCATCTTGTGGGGAACCAAGAACAAGAAAATCAGTAGGGTATTTTATTTCCCCACACAAGACTTCAACATCTCTAACAATCCCAATTGGTGATATAGTATCTCTATTGGCAAGCTTAATAGTAACATATATATCTTCTATCTCAGCAGGTGCAATATCATTCATAATTTCTTGGTATAAGGTATAAGGAATTGCACTCACACTAGCACCCACATCACATAATCCATGATAACAATAATCTCCTATTTTAACAGAAACAACAGGCATGCCAGCAACAGGTCTATGTTTATCTTTAATATCAGGTTTAGCAATCCTAGCAGCTTCATCACAGAAATAAATAACATGCCCATCAATATTATCAACCAAGAGATCTTTAACCAAAGCAATACTAGGTTCAACTTTAATTTGTTCAGGGGGTGTAGGTGTTCTAGTATAACTCTTCCGAACCACAATTGAAGCTTTAGCATGATCCTTTATTCTAGCAGGAAAAGGTGGTTTCTCAATATAAGCAGTAGGAACAATAGGATCAACATTATAAGTAATAGTTTCTTATTCAACTTTAATAGGTTCTACTACTTTAACTTCAATGGGAGGATGATGTTTAAACAACTTCTCCTTGGGGAGATCAACATGAGTAGCAAAAGATTCACATAAAGAAGCTACTATCTCAAAGTCAAGTCCATATTTAGTGCTAAAATCACGAAAAGCATTGGTGTCCATGAAAGATTTAACACAATCAAACTTAAGGTTTATACCTGACTCCTTACCTTTGTCGAGTTCCCAATCTTCAGAGTTGCATTTAATTCTTTCCAATAAATCCCATTTGAATTCAATATCTTTCTTCATAAAAGAACCAGTACAAGAAGTATCGAGCATGGATTGATCATTACGAGAAAGCCGAGCATAAAAATTCTGAATAATAATTTCTCTTGAGAGCTCATGATTGGAGCATGAATATAACATTGACTTAAGCCTCCCCCAATCTTGAGAGATACTTTCTCCTTCACGAGGGCAAAAATTATATATATAATTCCGATCATGATGAACCAGATGCATAGGATAAAACTTTTGATGAAATTCCAGTTTCAATCGGTTGTAGTTCCATGATCCAATATCATCACATAGCCTATACCATGTCAATGCCTTTTCCTTCAAAGATAAAGGGAATACCTTCTTCTTGACAACATCCTTGGGCAAACCTGCAAGCTTAAATAATCCACAAACTTCATCCACATAGATTAGATGCATATCAGGATGTAACGTTCCATCTCCTGCATAAGGATTAGCTAGCAATTTATACTCGAAGGAATTTCATAATAAATATTTTCAGTAGGTGCAGTAGGTTGAGGAGCAACTCTTTGCTCTTCTGGTCGGAGTGAAGATACCCCGAACAAACCCCTCAAAGGATTATTTTCCATAGTAACAAGTGACAGTAAATTTCAGCACACTATATAAATGTTTCCTTACCAAATTCCGCTTACCAAAGGCGCTTCAGTCCCCGGCAATGGCGCCAGAAAAGAGTCTTGATGACCCACAAGTATAGGGGATCTATCGTAGTCCTTTCAATAAGTAAGAGTGTCGAACCCAACGAAGAGCAGAAGGAAATGACAAGCGGTTTTCAGCAAGGTATTCTCTGCAAGCACTGAAATTATCGGTAACAGATAGTTGTGTGATAAGATAATTCGTAACGGCTAACAAGAAATGAAAGTAAACAAGGTGCAGCAAGGTTGCCCAATCCTTTTTGTAGCAAAGGACAAGCCTGGACGAACTCTTATATAATGCAAAGCGCTCCTGAGGACACATGGGAATTGTTGTCAAGTTAGTTTTCATCATGCTCATATGATTCGCGTTCGTTACTTTGATAATTTGATATGTGGGTGGACTGGTGCTTGGGTGCTTCCCTTCCTTGGACAAGCCCCCCACTTATGATTAACCCCTCTCGCACGCATCTGCAACTATGAAAGAAGAATTAAGATAAATCTAACCATAGCATTAAACATATGGATCCAAATTAGCCCCTTACGAAGCAACGCATAAACTAGGGTTTAAGCTTCTGTCACTCTAGCAACCCATCATCTACTTATTACTTCCCAATGCCTTCCCCTAGGCCCAAATCATGGTGAAGTTTCATGTAGTCGACGTTCACATAACACCACTAGAGGAAAGACAACAAACATCTCATCGAAATATCAAACGAATACCAAATTCACATGATTACTTATAACAAGACTTCTCCCATGTCCTCAGGAACAAACATAACTAATCACAGAGCATATTCATGTTCATAATCAGAGGAGTATTAGTTATCATTAAGGATCTAAACATATGATCTTCCACCGAATAAACCAACTAGCATCAACTACAAGGAGTAATCAACACTACTAGCAACCCACAGGTACCAATCTGAGGTTTTGAGACAAAGATCGGATACAAGAGATGAGCTAGGGTTTGAGAGGAGATGGTGCTGGTGAAGATTTTGATGGAGATTGACCCCCTCTTGATGAGAGGATCGTTGGTGATGACAATGGCTTTGATTTCCCCCTCACGGAGGGAAGTTTCCCCGGCAGAACAGCTCCGCCGGAGCCCTAGATTGGTTCTGCCCAAGTTCCGCCTCGAGACGGCGGCGCTTCGTCCCGAAAGCTTCCTCTTGATTTTTTCCAAGTCAAAACACACCATATAGCAGAAGATGGGCATCGAGGGCCTACCAGCTGGCCCACAAGGCAGGGGGACGCGCCCAGGGGGGTAGGGCGCGCCCCCACCCTTGTGCATGGCTAGTGGCCCCCTCCAGTGCTTTCTTCGCCCAATATTTTTTATATATTCCAAAATAATTCCCCGTGAAGTTTCAGGACTTTTGGAGTTGTGCAGAATAGGTCTCTAATATTTGCTCCTTTTCCAGTCCAGAATTCCAGCTGCCGGCATTCTCCCTCTTCATGTAAACCTTATAAAATAAGAGAGAAAAGGCATAAGTATTGTGATATAATGTGTAATAACAGCCCATAATGCAATAAATATCAATATAAAAGCATGATGCAAAATGGACGTATCACTGTTCATCAACCGTCTACTGCCTCGCTCCAGCCTCCACCTGCTACTGTTTATCCACCGTCGACTTCCTCCAGCCTCCACCTGCTACTGTTCATCCACCATCAACTTCCTCCAGCCTCCACCAGCTACTGTTCATCCATAGGCTCCTGTTCATCCAGCCTCCACCGGCAACTATTCAACCAGCCCTCCACGGGGTCCTATTCATCCACCCCCAACCAGCTCGATCGGGGTCCTGTTCATCCAGCGGCAACGGCCTCTACTACCATGGGGTCCTATTCATCCAACCCCCATCGGGAACTATTCATCCAACCCCCGACAATGCTCACTGTTCTTCAAGAGGCAGCAGGTTCGATCGGCTTCAGTTAGCAGCAGTAGCGAAGGAATCGCTCGATCGGGTTCAGTTAACAGCCAGGGATCGATCGATCGCTCGGTTTCAGTAATGCGTAGCCAATGCAATCGCTCGGGTTCAGTAAGCGAACGCCTCGCTCGGGTTCAGGTAGAGCCCAACGCCTCACACCCACGCGCGTACGTGTACGAGAGAAACGGGTGCATCGCTCGGCCCCGACCACCCACCGTAACTGGGAACTCCTCGATATTTACCTCGCCCTCGCTTCTACCATGATTTTTTCGTCATGGACGGCCCAAAGAATGTCATGCAGCTGCGTCTCCGGCCCGCCCAGGACAAAAAGCCCATTTTCTGTCATGATTTTGGTCATAGAAGTAGGAGCCCACCACATCTATGATGATACCGGGTTTTGTCACAATTATCGTCATAGAAGTGTCATAAGCATGATAGAAATGTCACGGATGTGTCTTTTTTTTTTAAGTCCTGTCAATTCGATAACCTCCAGAAGCTTGAGTTCTACCATTACTACAGTGATAGGTTACCACCAAGAGCTACATCTGTGCCCTCACCATTGATGCCCATCTCATGGTTTTCCTCCTCTCTCCACACCGCCACCTTGACCCGGTGCCATCTAGCAGACAATCTGGTACAAATGCTTTGACTCCCACTGCTGAAAAAACTTGCGCTTGTGTTGGTTGATCTGTCGATGGCCTCACTGCACAACATCATCCACTCCAGCTGCCCTGCACTTGAGCATTTGGTGCTTGTTTTTGGAAAAGGATTCCATATCCCTTGTCTCAAAATAAAGTAGCCTCACCTTTTAAGCATTGGAATTTGTTTCGAAGGACATGAGCTCATCATCGAAGATGCCCCTTCACTTCAAAGGTTGCTCCATGATTCTTGTTATAAACCTTCACAAATAACTGTGGTTTCCACGCCTAAACTGGTGACCTTGGGTGAAATTTATGAACCGTTTAAAGGTTACAAGATGGTGGTTGGCTCCACACTTATTCAGGTATAGTATATTATCCATGTACACTTTTGTAATCTGCATTTTTCATTTGTGCGCATAAGTTAAATATCATCTTGGAGTACACTTTCGGTGCTAATATTATGTTATATGTTGAATGAAGAACTTGTCCATGGATGGCCTATGAGGGGTGCTGGATTCTGTCAAGACCTTACGTATTCATATATGGTGTCTTGATCTGAACACCACTATTGGCTTGTTGTGATGCTTTCCATGTCTGGAAAATTTGTATATAGAGGTGATGATTTGACACACATTTAAAGCCCATATATAATGTACTAGAATTAACCGTTTAGCTGTCGCTCCTTCGACATACTCTATTTTAGACATTAACTGTTTTCAATCTTCATGTCTATTTAGGTACTAGATTTTTGAGAAAAAGGTCTAACCAATCGATGGCAGATGAAGCACAAGGATTTTCTCAGATCTCATGACATTCGTTTGAAGACAATAACGGTGGAAGGATATGCATCCAACCGTGCAAACACTAGAGTTGTCACATTCTTCATGTAGAATGCGGGGGCACTATTGTCCGTGAGGATTAAGTTTTTTGACAAGAAATTTCTCACGGATGGACATGTTGAACAACATAAAAAGAAGTTTTAGGTGGACCAAAGGGCTTCTGATCGTGCTCGGCTTCTATTTACAATAACTTGTCATCATCATGGACTAGTAGATCTTTTGTACCGGGATCTTGATTTTATGGATCGGACCAATCCATTTGATTGTGACTGCTAAAAACTTTGGTTGAGTTAGACGTTATTGCCCTGTTCATTCTGGGTTATGTGTAAACGTGATGAACAATTAATCCTCGTGCTTTTGTACCTTTTGTAAGCTAGAGTTAGATATTGTTGCCCTTTTCAACTCGGCTTTGACCCATATTTTCTTTCATACTGGTCCAATGGCTTGCCATTTCTTTAATTAAGACATAAATATTAGAAGCATTCACAACATAGGGTAATAACATCATTCTTGCGTGATCCTTGAGATCAGTGTTCATTATAGAACCCGCAAGTTCTTAGCGCCCGCCAGCACCCACAAACTTATTTTCAGCTAGCAAACCAAATGGGCTGTAATTCTTAATAAGAAAAGCTGCATGGTACTGACAGATTTAGATTCTGACATTTGGGACCCATGAGGAAAAAGCCTATCCAAGGCAGTGTCAACTCGACAGTAAACATTGAGAAACCTGGTTTTAAAATTGCTGTAAATCCAAAACTCGCCTAAAAATCATGAAACTTGGCATGGTATTATGACATGGCACCAACATGCTGTGGTAAAAAGTTAGTCCAATTTGGGACAAGTTTTTGTATAAACTTCTTACAAACCAGAGCTTCTCTCAAAAAGGCTCATGGTTCTGAGAGGGAACTTGTCACCTATGTGTGCGAAACAACATACGTTGTCTTTTCCTGCCTTGATTTATTTTACAGAGGCAACATGCAACTATAGGAGCGTCGTCCTAAAAATATGAAATTATAGAGGGTTCGTTTTGCCTTTTTATACATTATTTGAGTTTTCTAGGCATTTTGGAACATACTTTGGTGTGTGCAAAGGTCATGTGCGTACTAGCCAACTATGTAATTGGATGTTCAATCCGTTCATTTATAGAATCAAGTCCTTATAAGTTATACGTACATATGGTGTTGTTCTGTGTGCAATGACATCGCACACGGACCATACTAGGGAACCCGTCGGTGATGATTTCATCAATCGCTGACAATTGTATACCAGCAAGCATTTGCCCACAACACACACGGCTTATTGCCAGCAATCGTATGTGTTATTTTCGGTCTTCGCACACATTTCTGATTACGGACCTGTTTGCTGCGTATCACACACATCTTGTTAAGTTGAACCATTTCTGTTCTCTTGGTTGAACGCAAACAGTTCATCAGAATGAACAGTACGCCCTCTATCGCACACACCTTGATCTGGCTAACCGTTTCTGTTGTGTTCCCTAATCGAAAATAGTTCATCCAAGTGAACTATATGCCGTATAGCGCACACACCTTGATCTGGCTGATTGTTTCTATATATTGTCTTTGCTCACCACAAACAATTCATCGGGGTGAACTGTATGCGGTATATCGCACACACCTTCATCTAGCTGTCCGTTTCTGTTGTTAAGCTCATCGCAAACAATTCATAGGAGTGAACTGAATGCCCTGCATCGCACACGCAACTAAAATATGAACCGTGTTTGATGTATCCGCCATCGCAAACATTTTGCATCTTTTTTGATGGGTTTTTTACATCATCGTTTGCGATTAATGCATCGCACACAGTTTTGTCGAAGGGTCTCTGATTGTAGTGTCGCGTTAGCAGCATCCTGCAGTAGTGGGGGCTTGTATAACTCATAGGTGAGATAAAGGTTTGGCTGTCCACTAAACTAGCCTCCCCAAGAGTACCCGGAGGTCAAGTTCATGAAGGTATGCCTAGTTTATACATAGTGCACACTTGGTAAATGCTCATTTGAGTGTGTGCAAGACACATGACATATTTCATTATGTGGTCTCGTTTTGTTATAAACCGATGCTTTGGTGTTGCCCAGAGACTGGAAAGTATGCATATTTATCTTACATTTAAGGAGACCTGTAACTAGTTTGTGTCACCTTGTATAGGGGGAGCAACAAAACAAAGGTTCAAGATTTCCAAGTACATGATGTTATGAAGGAGCCTTGCAAGAGAAGAAGAAGCAGCGTTAAGCCTGTGCAACCAGTTATGGTAAGTCACTATATTACAATTACCAAGACATCCTATTTGTCTGACATTATGCTTGCATTAGGTTCTTCACCTGTAACCTAGTCATTGGGTCATTGATTAATACTAACTAGGATCTTGAGTATATACTAGTCCAGATACTTCAGAGGAGGCAAACAATGTTAGATTGCTCGTTCCATTATATAGAAGATACATTAGTTAACTCAAATGTAGGCAGGCCAAGGATGTTATTGATGCGGGCATGTACATACGCATGCTGCCAACACAACAATTCAATTGCTTGTTTGCATCAGCCATATTTAAATTGCTCATTTCAATTGCTTTATTTGTCCTGCAGTTAATGAGATGCCCAAACAATGCCACCTGATGTAGGGTACTTGTATAACTATTAGTTTACGTAAGTAAATGCCTTACCATTTCATTAATCTTGGCAAAGTGTGCCTAAAGCTTTGAAGTCCATCAACCAACTATTCCTACATGAGGCTCACAATCTAGTTTATCTGAGGCTAATGATTGCATAGTTTTGCTTGTTGTGGTAGGTTTGTATGAATCCCTGTGTTGTTCATTGTGCTCCCTAAGACTTTTGAAACATGGCACACAATGTTCCAGCTATTATTACGAGCTACGCAATGTCTAACTACTTGCTTACTTATACGCAAGATATATCCAATGTTGAGTAGCTGCGCGTGGTCTAAATTTGTAACCTGTCAATGTTTTGGATTTGGCCCCAACATCATGCTCCTTTGATGAGTGAAGAGAGATTTCTGTATGCGTGCTGCATAGAATACCATCTTTATAATTTTTAAAATATCACCTGCTTATGCTTCATGACGTGTACATTATTAACACTCCTGTTTGCCATGTACAAGTTAGTATGTCTTGCTCGCTTCACTGTTGTAGCTATATTTTTTCCCTAGTCGTGTGTACTTACAGAAACATTTCAGGATAAAGTCACATCAACAGAAATCTCTCAGAGCAGTGTGGCATGGCCTTTACCAAATGATTACGGATTAGAATTGGAATGTGCTGATGTTCTAGAGCATCAACTAGAGGTGGCAAGACAATGTGCATATGAGACTCAAGCTAAAATCAACAGGTTGTTAAGGCAGGTGCAGAAATCAGATGCATCAGTTAACGAAATGAAACAATGGACAGAGGAAACTGCAAAGAAAGTGGAGATTTTGCAGACTAAAGTTTGTGCTATCTAAATCCGGCCAATCCTATTTTCTGAAGAGATCATAGTTCAAATGATAAGGTGTCTTGATGCGCGTCCAGGATATATGAGGTGTATATGCCTAGTGTATGTAATTTGATGTTTGTTTACGTTTTATTATCACTTGTGGTAAACTTTGATGCCCGGTGGATGTTTTCTTTCATAATTTCTTTGTTGTATAGTGTAGGATTATTATTCTTTTCCATGCATCTTAAAATTCATTATTGTATAGTGCAGGCTTTTCTTGAGGGGATTGTATAGACTAGGATAATTATTTTTTATCATGTAGTTACCGGGACGCCATTCGAACAGAAAAATGGTAGTTATAGTCAGCCATTATTGGGCTGGCCCAAAGTAACTAATGGACCATCATGTACCTGGGCCTTTGATTGCATGGCCGGTGCAATCAACGATGCCCGAAGCAATCGTGCCCCATGACGTGACACAAATGGATTGTGGGCTTCAACGTGGGCCCATCTTTAAATGGACTCTTACCAATGTGGGCTACAATGATGGAAACGAGCCAACGGGCCACCGGCAGACCGAAAGGTTCTATGATAATGCATGGCCCATTTCCATGTCAGGCCATTAACAGGCCGTTATCCTATCGGGCCATAGTGGTTCGATTTTGACGTGGGCTTTAATAGGCCCAAAGTCTTGTCGGGCTGGAATTTTGTCATGGAGAATATAGGCCGCTAATGGACCCAATGTTAGGTCTGATCATGAATGGCCCAACTATGGTGCTGCGTTAACAGGCCGAAAGTCAACCCAGGCTAGAAATTGGCCCAACTACAGAATGGACCTTTAACGGGCCTAATGGCGTACCACTTAGAAATTGGCCCAACGCCAGAATGGGCCGCTAACAGGCCGAAAGACGTACCGCCTGGATATTGGCCCCTCCCCTGGATGGGCCTCTAATAGGCCAAAAGAAGATTGGACCGCAAATGAGCCCGAAGACAAAGTGGGTTGTTAACATGCTGGAACTGACGATGGGCCGCAGTGGTGTCAAATCAATAATGAGCCTTTGACAGGCCGAAATGAGACCTTGTACGGGCCGTAGTTGTAAATGGGTCGGTCGCAAGTAGGCCAGTAATGGGCCGGCCCGCTTATTTTGACTGGGCCGGCCTTTTAACCTAAATGGGCCACTGTTGGACCGTGCCACATGTCAACATATCATAGGCGCACCATGTCCATTGGATGGATGACATATGTCCCAATGCGGAGCCGACACGTGTTCCCTTCGGCCAATGAGTATTTTACACATGGAAAATCACCATTGGTCGTGCCAGCTAACGGGTTATCGAATCCAAAACCAGACTCGATAGCTTAACGGCGACCCGTTATGGTGGATGCCACGTGTCGGTTACCTTTGATGAAAGCACTTCCATGACACGCCATTTATCGTCATGGAAGTGGACACTTCCGTGATGATAATTTGAGTATTTTCATGGAACACTTCTACGACAACACATGTATGACTATCTTGATTCTATCATAAAATTGTCATGGATGTACATGCATGACAGAAAACGTAACCTACTATGACAAACACGTATCATCACGGAAGTATTTTTTGTAGTGGTAGGAGAAGTACAGTGGTAGAGCACAAACAAGTACGAGTCTCATCTGACACCAATTTTCTTGGAGTCCGTGCTACAACAAGCTCTTCTCCCTCCTCGTTGCTTTAGAACTCAGTCGACGCGAGGCGGATGGGCGAGGGTCGATACGTCCATTTTGCAACATGTTTTTATATTGTTATTTATGATGTTGTTGACCAATATAATACTTTGTGGAGCTATTCTAATGCCTTGTATCTCTTAATTTGCAAGATTTACATGAAGAGGGAGATTGCCGGGAGCTGGAATTCTTGACCTGAAAAGCTAAGTCAGAGATACCTACTCTCCACATCTCCAAATGAGCTAAAATTTCACGGAGAATTGTTTTGGAATAAAAAAATATTGATGAAAAGAAGTACCAGAGGGGGGCATGTAACACCCCAAAATTTTGACCATGTTTTATTAATAAAAATTTCGCCAGGAAATTAATTTTTTTTTCTGGATTATCTTCTGATTTCAGAACCACTCTTTTCTTCTAGATTGTTGAGTTTTCCCTCCAAATAAAAAACCTTTCAAAAATATCGTTGGACTTGAATACCTTCTCGAGAGCAACTCTTTTATTTATAGATGATCAGTGGTAAATACTTCTAGAATTATTCTCCTAATTTGTTTCTTTTAAAATGGCTTGTCATTTCTTTTAAGAGCCTCAGTTGCACTGCAACCATTTGATAACTTCATTTAAAGATTCCACAAAAAATTGGGGATGACATGTGATGTCCCTGGATCACTTTTATGCAAAAACCCAGGCATGTGTTTCGAAAAATTTGAGCAAAACATCCTCATCTTCATTCTGGTTCAGTTTGGTGTTTTGTACTGCAACCATATTTTATTTTGCTCTAGTAATCTTGGGATTTTTCCTGCTTGTAGTCCACCCTACCAAACCCTTAAGTCTAGGAGATCAGACCCATTAGAGGATTTTAAACACATGCAATAATGGCATATGTTTTCTGTCCAGATTTGGTTTTCTCAAAAACTTGCACTAGGAAGTTTTTGCTTTTGAAAAACCAACCATGGAATCTTCTTATTCACCTAAAGAGACCCCAATCTGGACATTTTGGCCACCAGAAGAGATGCCTAGATACCCATGGCATTCTGTCGAGCACCTTGTGTTCATGAACAGAATTGGCATGAAACCTAGTTTGCATTATGAACCTGCCTGCTTTGCCTAACCAGCATGTCTCATGGCTCTACCTTGGTCAATAGCCCCACCCTGCTAAACCTCATGTGGATTAGAGCCTCCTGGCATGCCTTGGCAATTCGTCGAGCACATGGCGTGCGTGCTCTGGGCGCAGCCAGAGCGCGCGTTTTGCACGTGCGGCCTCCCGAGTCGCCGCGACCAATTGCCACCCCCCCCGCTCGTCTTAATCCTCTCCCCTGTCCCCTAGTGCGGCCCGACTCGCCCTGCTCCTCTCAGAGTGGCAGCGATGGCGATTTGGCGGCACACCGGCGCCCGTGACCAGCTCTGCCATGGACGGCGCCGCCCGAGCCACTCTCGCTCGCCAGCTCGCCCCTGGAGCAGTGCCCGCCCGTCAGCTAGCTTCTGCCGCCGTCCCCAGCCTCGACACATCGCGCTGCAAGCTACAGCCAGGCGGTTCGCCGATTTTGTCCTCGGCCGCCACCGTTCTTATCCGCAGCCGCGGAACCGACCTAGCCGTGCTATAAATAGGAGTCCCCAAGCCCCCAGCCGAGGCACGAGCCCTCCCCTAACCCTCGAGATCCCTCTGGGATAGCCAATTGACCGGAAGTTGCCATCTCCGTCGCCTCCGGCCGAGGCGCTCGCCGCCTCCCTTCGGTCAATTCCGATGCAAACCAGAGCGTCCCCTCCCTCTCCTCTTCACCATTAGCTCCACCTCGACCCTGCAAGCCCTTTCCCGTATCCTTTTCTACCTGAGCAAGCCTGTGGGCAGAAGCCCCCTCCATGGCCGAAGCCTCCTCCGCCATGGGAGGAGCTCTTCTCAACCCGGAGCTCCCCCGGTCGCTTTTATCTCACCCATCCAATGCGGGCCACTCTTCTGAGCTCATGGGTAGGCCAGACATCGAGAACGATGCCCCCTAGCGCCGGTAATCGCCATCGCCGACTCGCCCCTGCTCCTGCCCAGGCGAGCGGGAGGAAAGGGACAAACCCGACAAGTGGATCCCACCTGTCGGCGAGACAGCCTTTCCCTCGGCCACGTAGCCACCTTGGCGCGCTTTCCCCGCACGAAAGGGCACTGCTGGGTTTGCGCCTTCGCTGTAGGTAAGCGTACTCCGGCCGATTCGTTTTCTTTTTCTATTTTATTTAAAAACAGAGTTTTGACTAGACTTTGACTAGCTATAACTTTTAAAATACAACTCCGTTTGACTTGATTCTTTTTCTGTTGATTCTCAAATTTTGTCTAGTTTATTTTCATATTTATTTGAAAATTTTCTGAACAACTTTTTTGTACTGTTTTTGAATGGCGTGTTGATTTGAATCTTTTCAAAAATAGGAAATGGAGAGAGATGAAAACTTTCAAAAGTGCACCCTGCCTCTCCACACACTAAAGGCAAGCATTCTGAACCCTGGCATAATATTTGTTGTGTGTTGTTTGATGCGAATACAACACCACCTTGACACGAAGTATTCGTTATTTTATGTGATGAAATGATCATACTCATGAGTGCATGATGAAGATTCCTTGCTGTTGGAAATTGATATGCTCGTGATAGTATCCACCCTCGTATGCCTTTCATGCCTACCGGAAGGAATCCGGGAAAGTCTCTGTCTTGGGTGGACACGAGCTTGTTACTGATATTTCGCTGAGACGGGTATATTCGGTAAGGCATGGTAAGGTATGATGAGTGGTGATTCTGTCTGTTGGGGTGAAATATTTTTGTTATGCTAATCATGCAGGAAATACCTAAACCTCCTGAGACGACAATAGATCGAGTCTTGTGCCAGTAACCCCCATACTTGCTTCGTGCTACCACTTGTCCCTGCCTTAGGTAGGGTACGGTTCAGTAAGTTGTCAACCCCTTTCTTAGCACACACCGTACAGAGAGGCCATGGTGGAAGATACCGGCTGCATCCAGTAGGCATGCCACCTGGTCCGGGGGCATGGGTGTTTCTGGTTGGAGCCGAAGGGGTAGCTCCCCTAGTTTGCGTGCGTTATAAATTTTGTGATCCCATGCTAGTCGAGGTTGTAGCCTCCCCACTTAGAGTTTTGCTTGACGGGTGTCGTGGGTGATTCCAGACACCGGTAAGTTAAGCTGGTGTGTGCGGGTCAGGTGTGTTTTCAAGTAAAAGACCGTAAACGGAATTAGTCCCGATGGACTAAAGGAATCCGTTACTCGTGGGTAAAAGAGTACACCCTCTGCAGAGATTATATCTATTCGAATAGCCGTGTCCATGGTTAAGGACTACAGTATGGGATGAGTCAAGTGTCGGTCTTAGTGTCGGTCTTCGGAGAAAAAAAAAACTGCTATACCAGAACATTGATCAAGACATGTGACATATGATGATTATGATTATTATTATTATGGACTAACCATTTGTATTATTTGAATTATTGAGTATCCCTGGGACGGTTCTACCTCCTGGATATTCACTGTGATTATTCTTTATAAGCCCTTTATGAGGTGTCGCTCAGACGCCCGACTGTGGCACGTTTGTTATTTACTTTCTTTATAAGCCCTTTATGTGGTGTCGCTGAGATGCCCGACTGTGGCATGCCTGCTATTTATTTCTTTATAAGCCCTTTATGTGGTGTCGCTGAGACGCCCAACTGTGGCATGCTTGCTATTTATTTCTTTATAAGCCCTTTATGTGGTGTCGCTGAGACGCCCGACTGTGGCATGCTGATTATTTAATTTTCTTTATAAGCCCTTTATGTGGTGTCGCTCAGACGCCCGACTGTGGCATGTCTTATATTATTATCCTTTCGAGGCGTCGCTTCAGACACCCGATCGGTTTATTTTATTCTTATTATCTAATTGCTTTTTCATATTTAATTCTGAATGGCCTGCTTGCATGCGGCATGAATTTTATTGCACGACTGGCTAAGTGATCATGAAAATATTTCAGAGCATGATTATCATCTGTTATATTATACCTGTGTTCATAATGTTTGCGAGTACATTCAAAGTACTCACTGGCTTGTCCCTGGCTATTGTCTTGGCCAGATTTTTTCGCTTGGAGAGAAGCGCAGCGACGCCAGCCCGGAACCTAGGCAGTGATGATAGCAGCCTCGCGAGGATAGGAGTTATCCAGGTCAGCTGTTCCTGTGGGAAGTGGAGTCCCATAGACGCTGATGAACCGCAAACTGCTTCTGCCATCAACCACTAGAAACCATTTGTTGTACTCATAGGCCAGAATGGTCTTGTACTTCATATTTTGTATTTTTGCTTGGAATTTCTGTATCAAGTTTGTGTCTCATCAGCTAACAGTAATCCTGGGGCTGGTGAGCACAAGGGCCATTTACTGGGAAATTAATATCCTGGAAAACCGGTCCTGACAACCTTGGTATCAGAGCTAGGCTGACCACTGGCTAATCCTATCTTAGCCAGGTCGATAAACCTAGGTTAACCAACCCACCAGACCTTAACCTAAACCCCCCCAAGCTTCTCGTGTAAGATAGCCACACAGTGACCCCGACACCTTTTTGCAGTCGGTGCCTAACCTATCAGCCTAGCCTGTCGATCACGCGCCAATGACCGACACCTAAATGGTCACACTCGCAAGCATGCGAAGGAAGACTCCGTCCTCTTTTTCTATAAAAAGGGAACGCTAGCCCCAACCCAGCACAGCACAGTCTCTACCCCAAACCGAGCCAAGATGCCTGGCCCCATTGTTCACAATGAGACCACAGCAACCAACCTTGGAGGTTTTGTGACCGTGCTAGCAAACCTCACCCGTCGTGCCTTTGCATTAGAAGAGCCCTCAGAGTATGTTGTGTACCAAGGGCTCATGAGCGGTGAGAGCCGCCAATTTCGGGCCACGGTGCATGTCTACAGTAGGGGTATATCGCCAGAACGCCCCTACAGGTTCACCGGAAGGACAACTTCCTTTGAGCCACAAGCCATCCAACTAGCTGCTCGAGAGGCTATAGTTCAACTCCGGCACTTGTCGCCAAGAGTTAACTGCCGCTCGTTCTACTACTACCCCAGCCGTGATGGGTATAGTAGGCCACCCCAGGTTGCCAACGGAGACCACGAGACGGACCCTGCATTGCTGCATCTGGTGCGCTATGTAAGTGCACTAGAGGCACTATTCGATCAGATCACCCTTGATCTGATCGCAGCTCGTGGAGAACTTGTTCGCCGAGCCTCGACAAGAGGAGCCCGACGCTGACAACCCAGTTGTGCTGTTCGGGCAACCGATCAAGTCCTTGAGGTCTACCTCGGCCATCGACCGTATGCTTTTGTATCCCCAGAAGAGCTTCGTCGCCTCTTGGGAACCCGCTCCAACGGGATTGTGACCAACAACCCCCGTGATGGTCATCATCGCTACCCCGACCCTGCAGCTCCTCAACCCCATCCAGCTAACCCCGACGGTGAAGTCCATGGAGAAGCCTCGACGTCCGCAAGGCACGCCCACCTAGATATTAATGAGGTAGACTAAGCCACTCGAGTAGTACCGAGTCTTAGTATTTCTACACCTTGTAATAGTGTGACCTTGTACTCGCCTTGAATGAATGCAGACTGCTTGTGTGCCTCTGTTTTGAATAGTAGCCATGCATAAGTATGTTGGCGTGCGGTTGCATTTTTTTTAATTCTGGGCGTAGCTACCAAAAACCACCCTGACGACACCCACAGTAATACGTCACTTTTGTGAGATATGTGTATCTGTGGCTTTGACCCCGACCCCATAGAGCAGAACCGGCAAACTAGTTGCCCCCACACCGCTATCGGTAACCCAGCCCTGATGCTATATAAGAGGCCACCCCGTGACCTTACCAAGCATCCCTCCCTTTTTGCACAACTCTCACAACCATTTCTTTGCCATGCCGAGCCCTAGTATTTATCTGAGAACTCCAGATGCAACCCCAGGTAGTTTTGTAAAAATATTGTGGGACTTTACCTGCAGTACCATGAGTTCTACCCATCCACCCTAGTACGAGCTGCTCAAATCGAGGATCACCCCATCCACCTCGAAATATTGGGCCGTAGTGCACATCCCTCCCGCTAACCCAAACCAAGACCCAACGGAAGTCTCCTTCGTGGGGAAATCTATGCCGACTCCCCAAATGGCCATAGAAGCTGCTGCGTACGAAGCGATTACTCGCCTTCGCTTCGCAGTACCCTATGCCAGCGAAAGGGGGTATTATTACTTCCGAAGTCGTGCAGCACCCGGAGAAGTAGCATCTTTTCTCGGTGGGCGAATTGAGAGGGACCCAGTACTGGCCAACCTTGCCCAGTATGTCATCGCTCAAGAGCGTTTGACCCAGCGAGTAATGGGTTATCTCCAGAGCCTCACCGATTTGAATCCTCAGATTGCTATTGGCAAACCACTGAGGCCAGACCAAGAGAGACACGTTCTTCGACTAGTCAATCCGTTTTCCCCGATAGAAGAAGATTGTGCCCCAGTGCTGGAAACATTTTCTCAGGACCCAGCATATTTTACGTTTGCGTCATAGACGCCACTTCTGTGTTTATTAGCCTAGCATGTGTTGCAGCTTATGCGTTGTATCCTAAGTTTGTGCGATGAGTTAAGTGTTTGGTTTCAATTAATGTATTTTACTGTTGTTATTTTTGATTAACTGTTTTCGCTCCCAGAAAATTCCGAGGTGGGATTTTCCCTTGAGTTATTGCAACCATTAATTCTCCATGACCTAAATTTTAATTCACGCAGCAACGCGACAGCAGGCTCACAACCACTACCACTCGACCACAGGCACTAATTGCTAAACCACGTACACATTTTGCACCTACCTGATCACCTCACTAACACACCACAAGTTTCTGAAGGAGAAATTTGTGGGTACTTATTCTAGTGCAGATTGCCTCCAGCACACTGACAGCAGTTAGCACCCGACACCAGCACCTAATCCTCATGATCACCGCCACCGCGAAGAGCTAACACTCGAGCAGCAGCATCACGACGATCATCAAGGATCATCGCGCACAAGAGCCCGGAGAACCCCAGCAAAGCCGCCAACCCTCCGCACATCAGGATCATGTACCAATCCGGCATCACCTCTGCCATTAGAGCCTCGTCGCAAGCTCCTGTAAACAGAAATGGAGGAGAAGGAAGGAGAAGAAGAAGCGAGGCCAGGTGTGAGGAAGGAGAGTGGAGCACCGCGGTCATTTTATAGCTTGGGATCGGTGTACGGTGGGCGAAGTCCACCAGCGCCGCTCGTCGCTCGATCGCCGGTGTTTGGAGGCGAATCCGCGAGCAGTGCCGATAGCGCACTAGCCCGCGAGGTGAGTGCACGCTGCGCCGACAGCTAGCGCGCCGCGCACTACCGCAGTACGGCCTAGGTGCCCTACTCGCTAGGTGTCGCAGGTGGAGAAAGCGCGGACGCGCGCGAGAGAGAGAAGGAAGAAGAGAGACGGAAGAGGAAGAAGAGACTGACAGTGGGCCCCGGGTCCACTTGTCAGCCAGAGAGAGCACTATGCATTCGGGTACGACCAGTGTAATTTAGAAATTTAGAAATTTATTCTAAATTTACCCTAGCCAATAGTAGAAATTTCTCGGTTTCCCCAACCGTAGAATTTTTCCACGCGGCGCCAGTACCCCACTGTAGTTGTACCAAATTATCTGCCCTCTCGCTGTAGCCTCGTCATATCGCGTGAGCAGGTTATTTAATTTTTGAATTATTATTGCATGATAGTAGGAGTAATATTTCTGAAACCGCCCTTAGCAAATCTCGAGGATGAGATTTTTTCTTAAGGGGGGTAGTGTTGTAACACCCCAAAATTTTGACCATGTTTTATTAATAAAAATTTTGCCAGGAAATTAATTTTTTTCTGGATTATCTTTTGATTTCAGAACCACTCTTTTCTTCTAGATTGTGGAGTTTTCCCTCCAAATAAAAAACCTTTCAAAAATATCGTAGGACTTGAATACCTTCTCGAGAGCAACTCTTTTATTTATAGATGATCAGTGGTAAATACTTCTAGAATTATTCTCCTAATTTGTTTCTTTTAAAATGGCTTGTCATTTCTTTTAAGAGCCTCAGTTGCACTGCAACCATTTGATAACTTCATTTAAAGATTCCACAAAAAATTGGGGATGACATGTGATGTCCCTGGATCACTTTTATGCAAAAACCCAGGCATGTGTTTTGAAAAATTTGAGCAAAACATCCTCATCTTCATTCTGGTTCAGTTTGGTGTTTTGTACTGCAACCATATTTTATTTTGCTCTAGTATTCTTGGGATTTTTCCTGCTTGTAGTCCACCCTACCAAACCCTTAAGTCTAGGAGATCAGACCCATTAGAGGATTTTAAACACATGCAATAATGGCATATGTTTTCTGTCCAGATTTGATTTTCTCAAACACTTGCACTAGGAAGTTTTTGCTTTTGAAAAACCAACCATGGCATCTTCTTATTCACCTAAAGAGACCCCAATCTGGAAATTTTGGCCACCAGAAGAGATGCCTAGATGCCCATGGCATTCTGTCGAGCACCTTGTGTTCATGAACAGAATTGGCATGAAACCTAGTTTGCATTATGAACCTGCTTGCTTTGCCTAACCAGCATGTCTCATGGCTCTACCTTGGTCAATAGCCCCACCCTGCTAAAACTCATGTGGATTAGAGCCTCCTGGCATGCCTTGGCAATTCGGCGAGCACATGGCGTGCGTGCTCTGGGCGCAGCCAGAGCGCGCGTTTTGCACGTGCGGCCTCCCGAGTCGCCGCGACCAGTTGCCACCCCCCCCCCGCTCGTCCTAATCCTCTCCCCTGTCCCCTAGTGTGGCCCGACTCACCCTGCTCCTCTCAGAGTGGCAGCGATGGTGATTTGGAGGCAAACCGGCGCCCGTGACCGGCTCTGCCATGGACGGCGCCGCCCGAGCCACTCTCGCTCGCCAGCTCGCCCCTGGAGCAGTGCCCGCCCATCAGCTAGCTTCTGCCGCCGTCCCCAGCCTCGACACATCGCGCTGCAAGCTACAGCTAGGCGGTTCGCCGATTTTGTCCTCGGCCGCCACCGTTCTTATCCGCAGCCGCGGAACCGACCTAGCCGTGCTATAAATAGGAGTCCCCAAGCCCCCAGCCGAGGCACGAGCCCTCCCCTAACCCTCGAGATCCCTCTGGGATAGCCAATTGATCGGAAGTTGCCATCTCCGTCGCCTCCGGCCGAGGCGCTCGCGGCCTCCCTTCGGTCAATTCCGACGCAAACCAGAGCGTCCCCTCCCTCTCCTCTTCACCATTAGCTCCACCTCGACCCCGCAAGCCATTTCCCATATCCTTTTCTACCTGAGCAAGCCTGTGGGCGGAAGCCCCCTCCATGGCCGAAGCCTCCTCCGCCATGGGAGGAGCTCTTCTCAACCCGGAGCTCCCCCGGTCGCTTTTATCTCACCCATCCAATGCGGGCCACTCTTCTGAGCTCATGGGTAGGCCGGACGTCGAGAACGGCGCCCCCTAGCGCCGGTAATTGCCATCGCCGACTCGCCCCTGCTCCTGCCCAGGCGAGCGGGAGGAAAGGGACAAACCCGACAGGTGGATCCCACCTGTCGGCGAGACAACCTTTCCCTCGGCCGCGTAGCCACCTTGGCGCGCTTTCCCCGCTCGAAAGCGCACTGCTGGGTTTGCGCCTTCACTGTAGGTAAGCGTACTCCGGCCGATTCGTTTTCTTTTTCTATTTTATTTAAAAATAGAGTTTTGACTAGACTTTGACTGGCTATAACTTTTAAAATACAACTCCGTTTGACTTGATTCTTTTTCTGTTGATTCTCAAATTTTGTCTAGTTTATTTTCATATTTATTTGAAAATTTTCTGAACAACTTTTTTGTACTGTTTTTGAATGGCGTGTTGATTTGAATCTTTTCAAAAATAGGAAATGGAGAGAGATGAAAACTTTCAAAAGTGCACCCTGCCTCTCCACACACTAAAGGCAAGCATTCTGAACCCTGGCATAATATTTGTTGTGTGTTGTTTGATGCGAATACAACACCACCTTGACATGAAGTATTCGTTATTTTATGTGATGAAATGATCATACTCATGAGTGCATGATGAAGATTCCTTGCTGTTGGAAATTGATATGCTTGTGACAGTATCCACCCTCGTATGCCTTTCATGCCTACCGGAAGGAATCCGGGAAAGTCTCTGTCTTGGGTGGACACGAGCTTGTTACTGATATTTCGCTGAGACGGGTATATTCAGTAAGGCATGGTAAGGTATGATGAGTGGTGATTCTGTCTGTTGGGGTGAAATATTTTTGTTATGCTAATCATGCAGGAAATACCTAAACCTCCTGAGACGACCATAGATCGAGTCTTGTGCCAGTAACCCCCATACTTGCTTCGTGCTATCACTTGTCCCTGCCTTAGGTAGGGTACGGTTCAGTAAGTTGTCAACCCCTTTCTTAGCACACACCGTACAGAGAGGCCATGGTGGAAGATACCGGCTGCATCCGGTAGGCATGCCACCTGGTCCGGGGGCATGGGTGTTTCTGGTTGGAGCCGAAGGGGTAGCTCCCCTAGTTTGCGCGCGTTATAAATTTTGTGATCCCATGCTAGTCGAGGTTGTAGCCTCCCCACTTAGAGTTTTGCTTGACGGGTGTCGTGGGTGATTCCAGACACCGGTAAGTTTAGCTGGTGTGTGCGGGTCAGGTGTGTTTTCAAGTAAAAGACCGTAAACGGAATTAGTCCCGATGGACTAAAGGAATCCGTTACTCGTGCGTAAAAGAGTACACCCTCTGCAGAGATTATATCTATTCGAATAGCCGTGTCCATGGTTAAGGACTACAGTATGGGATGAGTCAAGTGTCGGTCTTCGGAGAAAAAAAAACTGCTATACCAGAACATTGATCAAGACATGTGACAAATGATGATTATGATTATTATTATTATGGACTAACCATTTGTATTATTTGAATTATTGAGTATCCCTGGGATGGTTCTACCTCCTGGATATTCACTGTGATTATTCTTTATAAGCCCTTTATGAGGTGTCGCTCAGACGCCCGACTGTGGCACGTTTGTTATTTACTTTCTTTATAAGCCCTTTATGTGGTGTCGCTGAGACGCCCGACTGTGGCATGCCTGCTATTTATTTCTTTATAAGCCCTTTATGTGGTGTCGCTGAGACGCCCAACTGTGGCATGCCTGCTATTTATTTCTTTATAAGCCCTTTATGTGGTGTCGCTGAGACGCCCGACTATGGCATGCTGATTATTTAATTTTCTTTATAAGTCGCTCAGACGCCCGACTGTGGCATGTCTTATATTATTATCCTTTCGAGGCGTCGCTTCAGACACCCGATCGGTTTATTTTATTCTTATTATCTAATTGCTTTTTCATATTTAATTCTGAATGGCCTGCTTGCATGCGGCATGAATTTTATTTCACGACTGGCTAAGTGATCATGAAAATATTTCAGAGCATGATTATCATCTGTTATATTATACCTGTGTTCATAATGTTTGCAAGTACATTCAAAGTACTCACTGGCTTGTCCCTGGCTATTGTCTTGGCCAGATTTTTTCGCTTGGAGAGAAGCGCAGCGACGCCAGCCCGGAACCTATGCAGTGATGATAGCAGCCTCGCGAGGATAGGAGTTATCCAGGTCAGCTGTTCCTGTGGGAAGTGGAGTCCCATAGACGCTGATGAACCGCAAACCGCTTCCGCCATCAACCACTAGAAACCATTTGTTGTACTCATAGGCCAGAATGGTCTTGTACTTCATATTTTGTATTTTTGCTTGGAATTTCTGTATCAAGTTTGTGTCTCATCAGCTAACAGTAATCCTGGGGCTGGTGAGCACAAGGGCCATTTACTGGGAAATTAATATCCTGGAAAACTGGTCCTGACAGGGCACCCAGGTGCCCACGAGGCACCAAGGCGCGCCCACCCTCCCCCCCCCGGGCGCACCCTGTTGGCTTGTGGGGTCCTTGGACCTCCTCTGGCATCCATCTTCTAGTATATAAGCCCATTTTCCCTAAAAAATAAGGAGAGAACTTTCGGGACGAAGCGCCCCCCGTCTCGAGGCGGAACCTGGGCAGGAGCACTTTTGCTCTCTAGCGGAGTGATTTTGTCGGGGACACTTCCCTCTGGGAGGGGGAAATCGAAGCTATCATAATCACCAACAACCCTCTCATCGTGGGAGGACCAATATTCGTCAACATCTTCACCAGCACTAAGGCCTCGTTTGGTTTCAAGGGCCGATTATCCCAGGGCTCTAATCCCCATCGGGGGAATTTCGATGGCCTCTCCCACACCACGGGGAGATTACCATGCCAGTTTGGTCAACAGGACGGAGGGGTGGAGATCACGTCCAGAAAAAGTGTAAACAAAATTATAATATTCAGGAATCATGAAAATGACTCGGTTTCTTTACAGAAACATCATACTAATTTAGAAGTAATCAAAATTTACGTATATTTCCTTGAAAAAAAAAGAAAAATTAGGAATGACACAAAGCACTAGTGAATAATTCGGGAATTTTAACAAAAAAACATGAAACACACAGATAATCTGCAAAATAACACTTCAACCCACTGACAGACGCTAACCAGAAGTTACATATCGATTCGCACAAATAACATAGCACTACCGAGGTGTGCTAATCATGGTTTTAACATCAAAAATACAAACTACGGCTAGAAATCCAGCAATAATAAGCATTTTGTTCCATAAAAAAATGCCCATGTGTGACTGATCCATAGCAAAATGTTTGTTGTTGAAATAGTTACTCTACTGAAACTTCCACCATCAACTTCTTTGAACATTTTTATCGGATAGCTTTAGTAAAGCTGCAAAACAAGAAAGAACAGTGTTGTTACTGCACAATATCACGTTTAAAACTATATATAAGCACATATTTTTATTTACATGCATGTTTCACAAAGAAATAGATGCACACATAATAAAATGTTGTCCTCTCTGACAATAATCTATAGGAAAACTCAAAACCTTAACAATACATTGGTTCATGTTTTCATTGCTTTGTCACTAATACCCGTTTTTCAAATCAAGCTTGAAGCTAAGACAACAATAGATCAATTCAATGGTGTATGAATAAAGTCAAAATGGACAGAGATGATGAACTGAAAAAAACACTTGGGTTCATAGAGTTTAAACCCAAAGCAATTATCTAGATTACATATGCTCAACCCACAGTTCTTTAGCTTGGTACAAAACGGAAGAACTTGAATGATTAATGTTCAACATTGTCAATGGTTAGAGTTAAACTGAATAGTTAGCTTGATACTAATGCTACCTTTATCAATGGAATTAAATTCCAACAAGTATTATAGGAAAGATAAGCATACTTTAGGTTATCTTGAAGATTCTAAGTTAAAATTAGGACAAGGCTAATACAGGCTGACTAGTCCCTCCCATATGTGATTTTTAGATTAAGTTTACTGACAGAAGCAAATTATATCAAGGCCATAATTTCAGAGAACTAACCAATCAACACATGGACCAACTAGCAATTCTACAACAGAGCATCTACTCTTGGCATGGTGAAGAAAATAAAATGGAATTGTAAGATAATGCACAAGAAGTAAGATCATAGGAAGCTCGATTTGTATGAAGAAAAAACTGTAGCGCTCGATGATTAACTAGGCACCGACGTTAAAGATTTCGCCAGGATTGGAGGGGAATCACTGGAAACGGCTAGGATTGGGATCTTGGAGCCCGTCCTTGGTGCCAGCATTGTAGGTGCCCTTAAATTACCATCATAGTCATTAATCTAGATAAAGTAAAACACTTGCTATTGTCAGAGCACCTGCATTTGACGCACAATAATATAAATTTTAGTTGATGGCACAAAACTTTGCCAGATATAGTGCACATCTCCACCTGATATTTCTAAACCAAAACCAAGAAAAAATAACTCGGTCTAGAGAGCATGGAGAGCTGTAGGTTACTATGTTCACAGGATGAGTCATAAAACTATATCGATCTACATGTATCTAAATCTAATTGATAATCAATGTTGTGTACCTCCTATAATATACGAAGTATGATGTTAATTGTTAACTATGAAAATACTATTGACAAATATATAAGAGAGAATGTTCTGTTTAGGATGGACAAATACATAACTATGAAATACTTTGGACAAATACATAAGAGGTACACATACTATATATGGACAAATACATAGCTATGAAAATGAACCAACTGAACCACAGGTTTGCTCTATACAAGTGCACAGATTTATCAAATAGATAAGCAAATATTACCCCACAAAAAAAAGATAAGCAATTGTTAATGAACATTAAGATGTAGTGATCAGGAGCAAGCAAGTTTCTATGTGCATCAAGCTTCAGAATAAATTTTACAATCCGTATGGCCAGAACGGTATGCTACATTGGAACAACTCATAGGCAGCTAGAAAGAAAATAAAAATTTGTTTGGATCTGGGCTCAAGTTCATCAGGGACGGAGGCATGAACTGGAAAAAATATATGAGGTTGAAGAGGGCGGAGGAGGGAGCTAACCTTGATCGAAGAAGGTAGAAGTCGCGGTCGCCGGAGGGGGGAAAAACTTTGATGCAAATGGAAGATCTAGGGAAGGAGGAGGGTGACGGCTGCGGTCCGTCGCCAACACTGGAGGGGAGCTTCGATCCTGAGCACCGGAGGGAGGAGGTCAGGGGCGTCGCTTCGCTTCGGTCGCCGGCGTAGGAGCTCGGAGGCGGAGGAGATGGGGTGCCGAATCTTGGTCAACGGCGCCTGTTGTTCACTCATATCGCTCGAGACGGGGGTTTCCTTTCTGATCTCTGGGGTCATGGCATTTCTTCCCACGGAAACAACGTGGGTCGGGCAGGGCTACCTCCCATACAGATGCATCCAAATGTCGCGGCAGGTCTCCCGGGCCAATTCATCCCGAGGTTCTCTGGCCCGGGGAAATAGCGGGGATCCCGGGGGGATCACTTGCAACCAAACGAGGCCTGAAAGTGCAACTAATCCCTGCGTGGTTTTGGTAATTCATAACAACATATAGCTCATTGAACTAATGATCATTCAAATTGAATATTTCATAGAGTTCAATGATTGGCATGGCATGGACTAGAGATGTGTACCCCTCAAAATGCTAAGAACAAAGATTGGCCAAAGCTCAAGACTCTTCTTTTTGTATTTTAGTGATCCAAGATCACATTGAGTCCATAGGAAAGCCAATACTATTAAAAGGGGATGAGGTGTTGCTTAATGGTCTACTTGCTCAAGTGCTTAGTGATATTGCTCCAAAACCCTCAACAACTTTCCCACTCCAAATATGTCCAAACCTCCAAGTCAAACTCGGCCCCACCGATTTGATCTATCCGGCACCACCGAGTTCATTAGACATAGCCACTGCCAGAAACCCTAGACAGTTCGGTCACATCGATACGGATCTCGGTCTCACCGAGATGGCCTTGCATTCCCACTATGACATGTTGCACCCTTTCGGTCTCACCGAGTCAGTAGAATCGGTCACACCGAGATTGCTTGTCATTCGCTCTGTTGCTTATTACTTCACTTCGATCTCACCGAGTTGAGGAAATCGGTCACACCGAGTTGATGTTTGCCCTAGCCCTAGCACATCGGTCACGCCGAGTTGTTCTAGTCGGTCCCACCGAGATTCCTAACGTTCACATTTTGAACTGAATCGGTCTCACCGAGTTCTTCTATTCGGTCAAATCGAGTTGGGTCAAATGTGTGTAACGGTTGGATTTTGTGTGGAGGCTATATATACCCCTCCACCCCCTTCTCCATTTGAGAGAGAGCCATCAGAATGTGCCTACACTTCCACTACTCATTTTCTGAGAGAGAACCACCTACTCATGTGTTGAGACCAAGACATTCCAATCCTACCACAAGAATCTTGATCTCTAGCCTTCCCCAAGTTGCTTTCCACTCAAATTATCTTTCCACCATATGCAAATCTGTGAGAGAGAGTTGAGTGTTGGGGAGACTATCATTTGAAGCACAAGAGCAAGGAGTTCATCATCAACACACCGTCTATTACCTTTTGGAGAGTGGTGTCTCCTAGATTGGTTAGGTGTCACTTGGGAGCCTCCGACAAGATGTGGAGTTGAACCAAGAAGTTTGTAAGGGCAAGGAGATCGCCTACTTCGTGAAGATCTACCCGAGTGAGGCAAGTCCTTCATGGGCGATGGCCATGGTGGGATAGACAAGGTTGCTTCTTCATGGACCCTTCGTGGGTCGAGCCCTCCATGGACTCGCGCAACCGTTACCCTTCGTGGGTTGAAGTCTCCATCAACGTGGACGTACGATAGCACCACCTATCGGAACCACGCCAAAAATCTTCGTGTCTACATTGCGTTTGCTCCCTCCAAACTCCTCCCCTTTACCTTCATATGCAATGATTTACATTCTGCTGCTATACTCTTAGAATTGCATGTGTAGGTTGATTGCTTGACTTGTGCTAAGTTGCTAAAATCTGCCAAGACTTAAAATTGGGAAAAGGCTAGATTTTTATTTGGTCAAGTAGTCTAATCACCCCCCCTCTAGACCTACTTTTGATCCTACAAGTGGTATCAGAGCTTTGGTCTCCATTTGCCTTGATTTCCATAGCTGTGGTGATCATACCCTTGGTTTCACAACCTAGGAGAGTATGGCATCTAGCAAGGGAAATTACCACCGTAGAGGTCCTTACTTTGATGGTACTAATTTTGCTAGTTGGAAGCATAAGATGAAAATGCATATTCTTGGTCATAACCCCGCCGTTTGGGCTATTGTGTGTATTGGTTTGCAAGGTGACTTCTTCGAGGATGGAAGAGAACCGGATCATGAAGCGTCCGCGGAAGAAATGAAGATGTTGCAATACAATGCTCAAGCTTGCGATATCCTCTTCAACGGATTGTGCCCCGAAGAATTCAACAAAATTAGCCGCCTTGAGAATGCAAAGGAAATTTGGGATACTTTGGTTGATATGCACGAAGGTACTGAGTCTGTCAAGGAATCCAAATTGGATGTGCTCCAAAGTCAACTTGACAAGTTCAAAATGAAGGATGGTGAAGGAGTCGCGGAAATGTACTCTAGGCTTGCTCTCATCACAAATGAGATTGCTGGCTTGGGAAGCGAAGAGATAACTGACAAATTCATCATCAAGAAGATCCTAAGAGCCTTGGATGGAAAGTATGATACCATGTGCACATTGATCCAAAAGATGCCCAATTATAAAGATCTCAAGCCAACGGAAGTCATTGGTAGAATTGTTGCTCATGAGATGTCACTCAAGGATAAGGAAGAGCTCCACAACAAGACAAGTGGTGCTTACAAAGCTTCATGTGATGCTCCTACAACATCTAGTGAGAAACAAGTCTTCAATGAAGAATAGAGCTTAATGGTGAAGAACTTCAACAAATTCTACAAGAATAGAAGCAAAGACAGAAGTTCCAAGTCAAGGTCCTACAATGACAAAAGATCTTCTAGTCGTGATCGTAATTGCTACAATTGTGGAAGACCCGGACACTACTCCAATGAGTGTATGACTCCCTACAAGAAAAGAGAAGATTCACCTAAGAGGAGAAGTAAAAGAGATGAATCACAACCGAGAGAGAGGAGTAGAGATGATCGTTATGAATGAAGACCCTCTCGTAGAAGCAAGGATTCAGAAAGGAAGGACAAGTCATCAAAGAGCTACACAAGATGAAGACATCAAGCTCATGTTGGTGAATGGGTTTCTGGTTTTGACTCCGACAACTACTCCGAGAGAAGCTATCACTCTGACTCCGACTATACTCAAGATGAAGGTGTTGCCGGTCTTGCACTTGTGTCATCCAACTCCTACGACATATTTGACTCACCAAATGAAGGAATTTGAAGATGCTTCATGGCTAAACGCCCTAAGGTATCACACCCCGAGTACTTTGACTTCAATAGTGATGAAAACTATGATGAAATTGCTATTAATCATGCTAATCAAGATGAAACAAATGACAATGATAAGAAGGAGATTGAGCATCTAACTAAAGAACTAAACACTCTTAAGTTAGCTCATGAAACAACTCTAGAGGATCATAGTGAGCTCCTAAGGACTCATGAGAAGCTATGCTTCAAGAAGCTAAATTTGGAGCAAGAGCATGGGTTCCTAAAAGCCATCAATGATGATCTTCGAAAGAAGAGTTCTTCTTACATTGCCAAGTGTTTACACTTGTCTACTTATATGCCACAAGCAAAATCTAGCAATAAGAGCAAGAAAGATTCTTCTTCCTCTAGTAGTAACAATAACAATGTTAAATCCAATATTGTTGCTTCTAGTAGTTCTCTTGATTCCACTAATGATTCTCTTAGCCAAGTTACACTTGAGCAAGAAAATAGCTTATTGAAGGGAATTATAGAGAAAGGTGTTTACAAGAGCCTTGCCGGAAGTAAGCAATTTGAGGAAATTGTACGCAAGCAAGGAAGGCACCGGAAGAATCAAGGTGTTGGTTTTGAACAAAGTTCAATGCCAATGGAGTTGATTGGGAAGAAGATCAATACCCCAAGACGAAGTTTGTTCCTCAACAAGAGAAGTATGACCCCACTTCTTTCAAGGGAACACAAGCTCAAGACGATCTTCCACCACAAGACCACAAGCTAAAACGCAAGGACAAGCTTCAAGAAGAGATTGATTCATTTGAAGAAGCTCCTAAGGCCATGGTCAAGTGGGTTCCCAAGACTACGTCAAGTTCTACTTCATCAAGTACGACTACAACTGCAAGGATTCCCATCAAGTTGATGTGGATCCCGAAGAAGAAGAACTAGAGAGTTCTTGAGGGTGACTCCGCCAACAAACTTCACTCATATTCATTTTGGCAAGGACATATGCAATCAACTTCCATATCTTGCACTAGTTCATGGAGTCACAAACCCTCTTGTTGGTAAGACAAGGGACAAGGTAACCTAATGCTTTCATGGACATCATCATATGTGTGTTTCACTCTATGTCTATGGATACTCTTGCATGTTCCTCGTGGGACTAACCCGTGTAGGTATTAAAAGTGCAACTCACTCCAATGGATTGCTCCAAATGATCTACATCAACATTGAGCATCCACATCTTAAACACCTACATGAAGTCATCATCGACAAAACCAAAGGTTAGCTCATCCTTCTAAGGGGGGATATCACATCTAGGGGGAGCTTTGCTCAAAAACAATTGAGCAAAAGCAACTCAAATGATGTGAACACAACAATGCTTTATGTAAAAGCGGTAACCCCACTTGTGCTTAAACGATGAGTATGACCTATGATCAAATGTTCTCATTTGACTCCTAAGTCAATATACTCATATATAGATGACCTAGTCATCGCCAATTGCTTGATAGATACTAGAGTGTATGTGCATGCTTTGCCACATGTTTTATTTGCTATCTTATTGTGTGAGCATGTTGGTTGCATAATTTTCTCCATTCGAGGACATCCATTTGTTGCTTTGATTGTTTGGTTTTCTTTTTACCAAATGGATGGACTAGGATGCCTAATTACTCCCACTAGCTATCTATGCTTTTCTCGTCTCAAACTCCATTCATGCTACATCACAAAGTTTGAACAAGTCGAATTCGGACCCTCTGGGTGAGAAGCACTCGGAGCCACCGATCCGTCAAGGGCTTAACTTCCAAAACCTCTTAATGCATTTCAGTCAGACCAACTCACCCTACTCGGTCTCACCAAATTCATTAAGTCGATTTAGGTTTTATCTCGGTGCAACTGATTAGAATAATTCGGTCACACCGAGTTGCAGTAACTGCTTGCGGTTTTGCATCTCGGTGCCACCAAGTCATTCCACTCGGTCACACCGACAGTGACTGGGTATATATATGCCCCGGGTTGAATTTTTGGAAATTCCTTCAAACACTCGACCGTGCCCCTAGCTCTGTCGCCCCCTTGGTCTACGGATCATCGCTGTTGTCGCCAGTGAACCCCTACTGCTGGTGTCCACCGCCGTCAACAGGATTCTCACCGCCATTGCCGCCGTAGCAAGTTCGCCGCCAAGTTAGGGTACGGACTTGACCCCTTTGTGCTTTCTATAACTCTGATTCTTGAACAAAGTTCATTTCCTAGATTCTTGCCACGAATGAGATCAATCTATCCACCGAAAAGTTCCTTAGAATAGATTTGATGCAAAAACTTAGAGTTAGGTTTTCGCCGAACTCATCTTGGACCGACCGACCTAAGGATCTCGGTCACACCGATTGGCTCAGGCCATTGCACAAGTACAACTCGGTCTGACCGAAGTGTACTAATCGATGCCACCGAAATCACTTTCTCTGTGAAACCCTAGCATCTCGGAGTCACCGAACTGCATTTCGGTTTTGACCGAAACTATTTGTTTAGACTCTAAAGTTGCTTCGGTGTCAATGAGTTTGTCATATCGGTAGCTCCGAAATGCTTTCTGCAGAAAACTAAAATTAAGTTTTTGACTCAATATTTTTGCAAAATAAGCTGCACTTTGTGATGCTCATCCATTCTATCTATACCCAACTATTCACAGGGTCAGTGTCAGCAATGTCAGAGGCCAGTGATAGCCAGAACAGGTCAGAGTTGTCGGCGTTCTGGGAACGGGGGTACCCAGACTTGCCTGCCTGCGGCCCATGGCATGGCTTCATCAATGGCCTGGTACGGCCCAGCTTCAGCGACAACAACTCAAGACCCTCGCGAGGAACCAAGCCTCGCGAGGCAGACGACACCAAGACCTCCTCGAGGAGCGGCCTCCTCAGGCTGGCTCCTGAGGAGCGGAGAGTTCTATGCAAGCCTCACCTCATGAGGTCCGGATGACGTGAGCCATGACGACCAAGGCCAGGCGGGCGCCAGCGGGCGCAGTGTACCAGTTTCCTCTTCGGTGCTAAAGGGGCAAGCACAGGCGCGGAGTCCCGAGGACTCGGCCAAAGGTTTCCATTCCCGTACAACAAGACCAAGACCGCAAAGGACGGCAGGACAGAGGTAATCACCGAGCCCACCACAGCGTCACAACCAGAGGCTTTCGCAGGCGATGACTACTTTTGTAAGGATAGCATGTACTAGCTGTCCCCCTTTGAATTTGGCCGTTGTGGGATCCCTTCCCGCCTTTCATTTGGGAAGAGGACCGAGGCCACTATAAATATAGGCTAGCCACCACTGTAGGAGGGGATCCGATCCAGAGTTACCCCGTCAGCATACCTACACAAGAGCAGACCTCGTGAGGCTGTTCTTCGCCACTGTACTAGTTCATCCTCAGCCCCTCAAGGCCAATCCACCACAAATCAGGAGTAGGGTTTTACACCGCAAGGTGGCCCGAACCTGGGTAAACTGCTGAGTCTCTTTTCCTTACAGTTCGTCGAGCTAGGCCATGAGAATAGCGAGTGGGCAGACTGGGGAGGACGAGTTCTTCGCACGCACCCCAGAGTTCGAACCTCTCAAGGGTTTGTGGAACCCGAAATCCGACATTTGGCGTGCCAGGTAGGGGTGCGTCGGAGGCTCTCTTCTGCTAGCAGATTCGCCACCACCCAGCCATTCTCATGGCCGACGCTCCGAGGGCTCATGATGAGCACTGGTTTGTTCGGCCTGCCCGAGAAGGACCGTCAGCCCAGGAGGATCTTCACTCCGCGCTCCTCGCAGCCCGCTCGCCGCCTGGTGCCATCGGCCGCGGGTGGCGGGGGCCACCATTATAACACCCCCAGTGGTTAGCCACAGTAATCCCATTTTGATAATGCCAAGTCAGCATGATTATCAGTGCATGATCATCATTAACATCATATTGCATTTCAACTCCTAAGTCAAAATTCAAATTTAAATAAAAGTGGAAAATAAAAGTTGTCCAAACCTGAAAACTAAAATGTGCCTCATGTTGCAAATATTCCCAAAGCATTTATAAAAATGATTGCAACATTTGTTGGAATTGTAAAAGGACTCAAACAACAAGAAACAGCAGCAACATAGCACTATTTAATCCTTTTCAAATTAAATAAAATCCAAACAAAAAGATATGGACGCCAAACCAATTTCTAGCAGTGACTAATTGTGCACTGTTAATATTTGGACCAGTCTCATATTTTACAAAAGTCCAGAAGTAGCCTAGACATTTTTGCAAAACAGAGAAAAGAATAAATAAAAAAGAAAAGATAAAAGAAAATAAAAGGAACCCCCCCCTTCACTGGGCCTCGGCCCAGCTGGCCACTGGGCTAGCCAGGCCGGCCCAGGCGGCACCCTACTCCCCTCCTCCTTATCCCCAGGGGGAAACCCTAATCCCCGTCACCCCCACTCCCCCCTCACTCCCTCGATCCCGTTCTCCCCCCCCCTCTCGTTCTGGATCGGGCGCGGCCCCGCCTCCCCGCGCCCTCCCGACGCCTGGCCGCCCCAGGGCCCCGGCCAGCACCGCGTCCCGCGCCACGCTCCCCTGCTGCTGCTCGCTCCGGCCACCACCGCTACCGTGGCCCGCCTCCACCCCAGGGCCGCGCCGCTGCTCCCGCACGCTCGCCGCCTCTCCCCTCCGGGCGCCGCCCAGCTCGGCATTTTCCCCTGACCGCGCCGGCCCCGCTGCTGCCGCCGTCCCGCGCCATCGCCCGCCGCCGCGCTCGGGACCTGGCCTCGCCTCTGCTACGCACGCGCGCGCGCATTCGGCACGCCGGACATGTCCCGTCCCCAAACGGGCGCGGCCGGACATGTCCGCCCTGTGTCTATGACAGACGGGGCCCAGCCCCTGTTTAAAACGGAATTATAAATAAATAAATATTAATTAATTAAATGAATAATTAACTTAATTAATTCTGTTTAATTAAACTAATTAAATAGTTAGTCTAATTAATCTATTAATTAGTGTTTGTAGACTATGACATGTGGGTCCCCCTTGACCCTATTGACTGGTCAACCTTGACCCAGTCAACGCTGACAGGATCTGCTGACTGGACCATTTGACTTAGTCAACCTATTTAAATAAATTCCAGAAATTAATAAAAACTTTAGAAAATCATATTAAATAATCCGTAACTCCGATGGAAAAACTTTGTACATGAAAGTTGCTCAGAACGATGAGACGAATTCGAATACGCGCTCCGTTCGTCCGTCACGCGTTCCTAACTATCCGAAAATGCAACCGTCCCTCTCCGGTCATCTGTCTGACAAATGTCCGGAACCGGGAAAACATTCCCGGATGGATTCCTCCTTCCTCGGTGACGTGCAACCACACGTTAGAACACACCCGACACTGCACATTGTCATGTCGTGCTTTGTGTTGCTCATGTTTGCTCTATATTTATATTGTTTCCTCCCCCTCTTCTCTCTCGATAGCCCCCGACCTCGACGTCATCCCCGAGACCGATGAAGCTCCGGAGCCCGAAGACACCATTGACAACCTTGCCCTTGCCGCCGAGCAACCAGGCAAGCCCCCCCTTTGATCATCCCGATATCGCCCATTCTAATTTCCCATGCTTGCATTAGAATTGCTGCTGCTACTGCTTTACCTATTCTGATGCATAGCCTGTTTATCGTAACCTGCTATTGATAATTACCTGCATATCCTAAACTGCTTAGTTTAGGCTGGGTAGAGACCTATCAGTAACCCCACTTATCCCGACTGCCGCGCTGGATTGTCAGAAGACCCGATCAACGGGAATTGAAGATCAGGCCCCGACACCGCACATCACCCCCCCTTTAGTTGTAACGACACTGCAGCGTTACTATCGAGTGCCGAGGGTGAAACCTCTTGTAGCACTTCTGATGTTAACTCTGTAGAGTAGCTATTCGGTCGTGGTCATCGAGGGTGATTCCTCCTTCACCACTTTCGGTAATGACGCTGTCGTACAACACCTCAAGTGTGAACCCAGCGAGGGTGATTCCTCCAAGTTCACCTTGACGGATACACCGAGTGGGAAATCAAACGAGGGTGATACCTCAGATTCCCCTGATGTTATGGACACACGGATACTTGGACTGTACTGTTGATTACTTGGAAAGGCGGGTCGACCCTGAGGGGTACCCGCATGCGCCTAAGTGGCGAGTGTTGTGAAGACGGGTGCCAGTGTGGTGCCCGAGTGGTGAATACGAGGCGCGGCCGGGCATTCTTAACCCTTGCAGCAAGTCCTCGAGACGGGGCGACGGGGTCACATCTTTCGTGAGTCTCTACTCGTTACCGCAAGCCCAAGGTACTAACGATTTGGATATTTGATCTGAGCAGGCCTCTGGCCTAATAGCACTAACCATCACGTGGGCATAGTATGGGCGTTCTGCATCGTATGCATCAGCCGAAAGCTCTGACAGACGTCCAGTTCAGCAGTGCGGCACGGTCGGATCGTGTCGGCCACCCGAGGCGATGCTGGTATCCACCCTGTGCGCAACGACCCGGAGGGTGAGGGGCGATGGCCAAGACCCCCCTTGCGCTTAGAATGTAGACCGGCGGGGACCTCTCTGCTGAGCTGTAGGTAGGGTTGCGGTGTGTCGTTTGGCCGAGGCCGGGCAGGACCCAGAAAGTGTGTCCGGCCGGAGTTAAGCGAGCGTGGTGGGTAAGTTGGTGCACCCCTGCAGGGAAGAAAACTTCTATCGATAGCCTGTCCTACGGTAACGGACACTCGGAGTTGTATCCTGATTGATACAATTTAGAACTGGATACTTGGATACTATGGCTCTGGGATTGCTTCTCGCAGGGAGTCGAGAAGGGATCTCCGGACGAGGTTGATGACCGTATGGCTCTGGGATTGCTTTCTCGCAGGGAGTCGAGAAAGGATCTCTGGGTGAGGTTGAGACTTAATGATACTGCTACATTATATTGTACTGTTCTACCCTCTTCTATTTCTGCAAGACCGCTGAAGATGCTAGTCTTCGATAGGACTAGGCCTTCTCTCTATTCTGGCATTTCTGCAGCCCAGTCCACATATACAGCCTCCCCTTGAAAATGTTGCATATGTAGTGTAGATCCTCGCTTGCTGAGTACTTCTGAGTACTCACGGTTGCTTTGTTTTCCTTTTCTCCCCATATCAGTTTGTCGTGTCCAAGATGACGGAGCCCCTGAGACAGCTGCCCTGCCGACGATCGCTACTACTACTACCCAGAGGATGGATATTTCTACGAGTTGACTGACGACCAGGAGTAGGATCGGAGGGTCCCAGGCAGGAGGCCTTCGCCTTTCGATCGTAGTGTTTTATTTTGCCCCGCCTTTCTATTTCTGTTTCATATCTGTACTCAGATATCTGATGCTTCCGTTGACGCTTGTTCGCAAGCTTATGTATTCGAGCCCTCGAGGCCCCTGGCTTGTAATATAAAGCTTGTATGACTTTATTTATGTTTTAGAGTTGTGTTGTGATATCTTCCCGTGAGTCCTTAGGCTTGATCGTGTGCATTTGCGTGTATGATTAGTGCACGATTGGGCCGGGGGCGTCACAACCATCGCCTGCCCTCGCACCACGCCGCAACCGCGCCACCATGTGATCTTCGAGCTACGCCGTGGCGACGGTGCCACACTCTCGCCAGGAGCAGGCGAACATGCGAGCCGCGCTCATCATGGCACGGGAGCTGCTATGGTGCCGGTTGGCGGAAGGCGGCCGCGATGCCCTGCTGGAGCGGGTCGCCGAGCTGCTTGATGCTGCCTGTAGGGGCGAGGCACCTTTCTGCACCCTGCCTACGCCGCAAGCTATGACAGGGATGCGCGGGGGCCCCCGCCACGCCTGCACGCCCCTCCCAGGAGCACCCGAGGGACCTAGCAGTGCCAACCCGATCCGCAGCGTTGATCGACCTTTCCCGACCACGCTACCCCAGGGTGATGCGAGCTCGGGCGGTTCCTCCTGGGGCCGCGCTGGGTCGCCACCCTGCGGCCGTTAGAGCCTGGTGGCCAGCAGTGCGGGGCACCCAGACGACGACCCTAACGCGGCAGTCCCAGACGCCTACATACCCCCCATGATGGATCTACAGTACGTGTCAAGTGAATGCCCCGGCGGATCCTCTTCATCAGGCTGGGCGTCGGGGGCACATGAAGCCGAGGCTCTCCGCGAGCCACCCCGGAACTTCACCAACACCTTCAATGACAACAGCCACTGGGTACAGCCGATATCTTAGGAGCACGATTACGCTAACCATGGACCGCAGGTGAACCAAGCCACAGCAGCGGCCAGGGACCCCAGGGCGATGGCCCCGCTGCCGGTGGGCGAAGTGCACTGGGGGCTGCGCGGGGGGAGCCCGGGGCCAGGGCCTCCCCTGCACAGCATGGAGCAAGGCGCCACGCGGAGGTAGGTCCTCTGCCGGGGAAGGCGCCGACGAGCCCTTCCCCCCGGTGGAGGGCCTTTGGTCACCGAGGGCACCGCTAGCGTCCCCCTTGCCCCTTGGTCTCGTCTTGGTTTCCGGATGCCCCAACGGTGGTCGGGCGAGGCACAGGGCGGGGCCCTCGTCAGGCGACATGAAGCAAGGCCCCGCGCCTGTGAAGGTCACCTCTAGCATCCCCATTGCCCCTTGATCTCTTGTTTTCGGACGCCCCAACGGTGGTCGGGGGAGGCGGAGGGCGGGGCCCTCGTCAGGCAACGTGAAGCAAGGCCCCGCGCCTGTGAAGGTCACCGCTAGCGTCCCCCTTGCCCCTTGGTCTCGTCCTGGTTTTTGGACGCCCCAACGGTGGTCGGGGGAGGCGTAGGGCGGGGCCCTCGTCAGGCGACGTGAAGTAAGGCCCCGCGCATGTGAAGGTCTCCGCTCGTGACACTCTCACGTAATAATGAGTGGGGCTGTACACGCCCCAGAGTCTCCTGAGTGCCGCCCTCGGGCCTCACGAGGGCTCCCACCCACGTCCAAGTGGAAGCACCATGCTCCACGCTGGCCTTCGACACTGTCCCCCAATGACTATGCCCACGCCCAGTGGAAGCACTTAGCTCCGCGCTGGTGAGAAGACAAGAAGACTAGCTTGGTGCTGGACGCAGCCATTTGATTCCGCTTTTCTTTCTGTAACTCATCTTGCCACTGTTTGGAATGAGATTTGGAATTTCATGTGTTTGTTAAAAGAAAAACGGGGGGAATTTTCTTGTCTCGTGGTAATTTCTTGCTTTCTGGCTTCGTGTTTTAAGAGTGAGGCTTGCGCCTGCTACCCCTACCCGCGAACGCGCGCGTCAAGGCACGCCCGAACCGGCTCCAAAGATGCCAAGGCCCCCCAGGGGGGCTGAGTGCAGCCACCGTAGGATCATCGCGCGCACACCTTGCCGTGATCCGACAAGCGGCCCCTCGCGAGGCCCTCTTGGGCGGGCCAGCAGGCTCCCCGGTAGATTTAAAACCTTGCGAGCCCCGGCGGGCTTGCCTCAGGAGGAAGGCGCATCTGCGACCTCAGGACTTGCTCAAGACCTATGGAACCAATATAAGTTGCAACAACCACCCCACTCGGGAGCCCGCGGGCTCCCGACGGCATATTCCAAATCCTGATTTAAAAAAAACAAATCATCATTCCATCCATCATAAGGGGCCCCCCTTCAAAAATGCTTTTACGCCCCGCAGGCTGTGCCCAAAGGTTTTTTGCATGCAGATTAAGGTGAAAGGAAAGGCAGGCCTAGCCAGAGGCGCTGCCTTCGGCACCGTCCTCGCCACCTTCATCCATGCCACCCGCGCTGTCACTAGCGCCATCTTCATCATCATCGCCCGCATCACCTTCTTCGGCCGCGATCACGGCCGCGTCGTCCTCAGGAGCAAACTTTGCGACCAGGGCATCCACATGGTCTTCCACCCAGTTCGCCAGGTTGTCGAGGATGACCCTGGGCACGGGGGCTATGGCGGCGTCAAAGTCAAAATGAGGGTCAAGGTTGAGGAGGTGGCTGAAGACGCGTGAGAACGCACGACCGAGAAGGCCCCGGCTTCTCTCCTCGACGAGCTGACGGGCCCTCGTGGCCCGGTCCTCCAGGCAGGTCACGATCTGAGTGAAGAAGTGAAGGTGGCTGGCTTCTTCGTCCTCATGCGGATGAGGGATGCTCTCGTCACAGATGGTTTCCAAGGCCCGGTTGGCCCTGACCCTGAGGTCCTGGAGCATCGAGGAATGCATGTGCTGCATTGTCCGACGGTGGCACGCTTCATTCGCGTTCTTCTCTGCGAGAGATGCGGCGTCCTCAACCTACTGCTGAAGTGAAGACAGGTCGGCACGAGCGGAGGCCAAGTTGGTTTGAGAGGAGGCCTGAGCTTCCTTGGCGGCCCTCTCATGCTGTTCCGCCTCGTCCAGCTTTGTCCTGAGGGCAGCGGTCCTCCCCTCGACCTCAGCCTTCAGGAGCTCCAACTTCAGGTGGTACTCGTTGGCGAGAGCCGTGCGGGCCTTTTCCACCCTCTGGTCAACCTCCTCCTGGATCTGGGCCTCCCGTGCGGTGACGGCGTCCTCAGCCGTGGCTACGTGGCGCTCCCTCACCTCCAACCGCTCGAGCAACAGGCTGCGCTCCAAGACCTCCAGCACCAGCGTCTCCTCGTGTTCCTGGACCTCTTTCTCATCGAAAGGGGCCTCGCTTGGTGATGCTACCAGGGCAGCCCTGCGTGCTTCGTTCTGCTGCTCAAGGGCGGCGTTCGAAGCTTGGAGCTCTGGCTCCCGCTCCTCGGCCACCTCACGACGGCGGTCGGCAGCCCTGGCCTCCTCCAGGGCATGG
Source organism: Thinopyrum elongatum (assembly GCA_011799875.1). Taxonomy (NCBI): domain Eukaryota; kingdom Viridiplantae; phylum Streptophyta; class Magnoliopsida; order Poales; family Poaceae; genus Thinopyrum; species Thinopyrum elongatum. The sequence goes on from CM022300.1 coordinate 46,405,154, forward strand.
GCGCAAGCCTCGCGAGAAGTTGCGAGTGACACCGTGGCGCTCGCGCTGGCGCGCTCGTTCTGAAGATGCCTGTGGTTGATGGCAACCTTCGACTGGTGCCACTCGTGCGCCAAGCGAAGGTCCTCCGCCTCGAGGCGGGCATTGACGTCGGCAAGCTCTTCCCCAAGCCAGCTCAGCACGCCCATCGCCTCCCGGAAAAGCTCATGACGGACAACACCGCGCCCGCGCGCAAGCTCCAACGCGCAGCCAAGCCCATCCTTCACGCCGGGGGCTGTCGGAGGGGCTCGGAGTGGCTCGCCTGCCTCTGGCAGAGGGCCGAAGGCCGGTGCCTTCCCGGCCGCTCTCCTGGCCTCGGCGAAGGTGCTGGGCGGAGCGGCCTCGATGCTCAAAGACGAAGCCGACGCCGGGATCGCCCAGCCACCGGTAATGGCCAATGGAAGAGCCCTTGGCATGCCTCTTGCGCCCCAGGCAAGATCGAGACGGAAGGATGCTGGAAGCACAGGCTCACGGCCCCTCAGCGGCGCATCCACCTCCTGGACTGGCCCCGTACTTTGCGCGGGGGTCTGCTGCGGGGGGCTCGGAGCCGATAGCGGGCCAAGGACTTCTCGAGATCGCTTCCCAAGAGATTTCATCTCCCTAGCCGAAGGGATCCTGAGGAGCCATTGTCAGAAAAGAACGCGATTTGCGGGAAATCATGAAGATAAGGTACTTACTCGTCTAATGCCATGTACTTCCTCTGCTTCAGCGGCTGGTAGGTGTCACCACTGCAGCTTGGAGGCCCTTTCCTCTTGCAGAGCGCTTCAAGGTTCGGGCGAAGGTAGTCGAGATTCGGGGCGCAACTCTCAGCAGTCGAGGAACCCGGCGGGGTTTCTGGGTCGGTGGCCTCAGAGGCACCAGGCCGCGCCTGTCCACCAGCCGCTACCTCAGGACCGCTCGCCCAAGCTGCGGGGGTAGCCGCCTCAGGAGCGTCGGGTCGCGCCAGCTCTCCGGGGACCTCCTCAGGAGCGCTCGCTAGAACCTCGGGAGCCAACACCTCGGGAGTCAACACCTCGGGAGCCAACACCTCAGGAGCCCCTGGTGACACTCGCTCCCCAGCAGTCACCCCAGCGATACCCGATGGCGCTCGCCCCCTGCATCCACATCCGGGGTGCGCGCCGTAGGGTCGATGAGCAAGGGAGCCACCAAGATGGGATTCTCGCGGGGCCCTTCAAGGCCCTTCGGGCGCAGACCCCACTCGTCAAAGGGGGACATCTGCCTCATGAAGTCCACCTTGTTCGAGCACTGGTACAAGAGGCAGCCCTCCTCCAGAAGCGCGGCCGGCGCCGGGTCGCCCATCATAAGCTCAAGCATCGTGCGCAGCGTCTTGGAAGGAAGCGAAGGCACCTGGAGCCTCATGCGGTCCTTGCTGATGGTGAAGGCCCACATTGGGCGAGAATGGCGCTGGAGCGGGGCGATGCGCCACCAAACGAACTCCCTCACCACCATCGACGCCGTCACCCCGACCTTCTTCAACCTGGTCATCCTGGACCAAACATGGGTGAGCCTACCATCGGCGAGCCTCACGTGCCCCCAGCCAGAGCTGGGCACCGCCAGCGCTCGCGGGAGCAGAAGCAAGGAGTTGTGCACGCCGACATCCACGAACACCCACTACTTCCGGAATCCCCTTGCATCCAAGTGGAGTGTGAAGTCGATGCCCGACCCAGCTGTCACCGCCATGGCCTGGAAGGCCACGCATCCCGAGCACTGGCGGTCATCGACCATCTGGAGCGAGAAAAAATGGCAGAACAAGGCGACAGATAGCGCAATGCCTACCATGGCTTCGCACAGGAAAGCGAAGACAGCAAGGAGGATGATGGACCAGGGGTCCAGATGCAGTGCTTGGACCTGGTAATGCGAGAGTGTGGCATTGAAGAAGTCAGAGAAGGGGGGACCAACTCGGCCAAGAGAGCGTGAAGATGGATGGGGATCTCAGTGGCCTCCATGTCAATCAAAGCTCGAGAAGCAGGCCAGACCGTTGTCGCCTTCCACTCATTGAAATCGGAGGCGAGGGCCGGCCGGACCTTATCCAACCCCTCCTGATTGACCACCGTCGACCGATCGAGAGCAGGCTCCAGGCCCGGCCGGGATTCGGCAGGAGAGCAGGTCAAGTCAAGCAGTTATCGAGGTGGCGTGGGGAAGCGGAGACGCCCACGTCCCATCAATCGCCACGCGTCGACCAAGGCCGCAGGCGGTTAGGGCCCGTGGCGCTCCGCACTTGCCCCTTGGCTTCGCCTTGAAGCCAAGTTCGAGCGCGCCTTGGGCCCAGGGGCTACTGTCGGCGTTCTGGGAACAGGGGTACCCAGACTTGCCTGCCTGCGGCCCACGGCGTGGCTTCATCAACGGCCTGGTACGGCCCAGCTTCAGTGACAACAACTCAAGACCCTCACGAGGGGCCAAGCCTTGTGAGGCGGACGACACCAAGACCTCCTCGAGGAGCGGCCTCCTCAGGATGGCTCCTGAGGAGCGGAGAGTTCTATGCAAGCCTCACCTCATGAGGTCCGGATGACGTGAGCCATGACGACCAAGGCCAGGTGGGCGCCAGCGGGCGCAGTGTACCAGTTTCCTCTTCGGTGCTAAAGGGGCAAGCGCAGTTGCGGAGTCCCGAGGAATCGGCCAAAGGTTTCCATTCCCGTGCAAGAAGACCAAGACCACAAAGGACGGCAGGACGGAGGTCATCACTGAGCCCACCACGGCGTCACAACCAGAGGCTTTTGCAGGCGAAGACTACTTTTGTCAGGATAGCATGTACTAGCTGTCCCCCTTTGAATTTGGCCGTTGTGGGATCCCTTCCCGCCATTCATTTGGGAAGAGGACCGAGGCCACTATAAATATAGGCTAGCCACCACCATAGGAGGGGATCCGATCCAGAGTTACCCCGCCAGCGTACCTACACAAGAGCAGACCTCGTGAGGCTGTTCTTCGCCACTGTACTAGTTCATCCTCAGCCCCTCGAGGCCAATCCACCACAAAGCAGGAGTAGGGTTTTACACCGCAAGGTGGCCTGAACCTGGGCAAACTACTGAGTCTCTTTTCCTTACAGTTCGTCGAGCTAGGCCATGAGATTAGCGAGTGGGCAGACTGGGGAGGACGAGTTCTTCGCACGCACCCCAGAGTTCAAACCTCTCAAGGGTTTGCAGAACCCGAAATCCGACAAGAGGAGCAGGTAAATCTTAGTTAGGGCACTAGTCCCTCTAGCATCTATGATGAAGGTAGCAGAAGCACTCCCAACAACTTGCCTAAGGCAACAACTAGGCAAAGGAAGAAGAAAACTTCATACTCAGAGGATGAAGATTTTGTTTCAGAGGAAGTGACCTCCAAGAAGAAAGTGCTCAAGAAAGAGTATGCTGCTGCTGCCACAAAGTCTGCTGCTAAGAAGAAAGCTCCACCTAGGAGAACTCCCATGTCCAAATCCAGGAAAGTTCCAACTGAGGAGACTATGTGTCAGGACCCCGATTCTAAGTCACACCGATCTAGCCTGTAACACCTCATATCACTTTGCGGCCTCACGCACGGTATTCCCACGGGTGTTGCTTTCCCATGGCCCGGGACCATTTGCGCCTTTTGGCTCACGTATATGATAGTGTTGCTAGCATCCATATGACAGAGAACCCGGGCCGACATGGCTAGTCGTGAACCCAAAGCGGCGCTAACTTACGGGGACAGGCATACATGAATCAACACCGAGCATGTCGGTCAGCAGCGTGTGAATCCGGGCTATAGCACTGGGCTAGCAGGACTCCGGGAACCCGGGCTGTAGCAGGCTAGGCAGGACTCTGGATATCACCGCGTGACATTTCCCCGAAGGGACAGACACAGGAACGAAGTGAAACACATGCCGGCCAGTCTAAGTGTTCCGGAGCAGCAGTGCTGGGCTAGCAGGACTCCGGTAAAACCGGGCTGTAGCGGACTACCAAGGCTCAGTGGAGACACCAGACTACATTTCCCCATAAGAGAGGCTGCAAAGGATAAACAACTAGATAGTCGGATCCCACACATACCAAGCATTTCAATCATACACACAATATGCTCGATATGTGTAAATACAACATGGCATCACAACAAAACACTACAACTCAAAGTACTTTATTTAAAAGGCTCTGGGAGCCATACATAACATGTTCATACAGATAGGGCTCACACGACCCGACACTCAAGTCATACAAACATACAAGCACATGCGGAAGCAACTAGTCTAAGTACAGACACTAGAAAGAAAGAAGGCTTGACGAAGCCTGTCTATCTACATAGGCCCTTCACAAGCTCAGGTCACCACCTGGGTGGCAAGTCACTCGTCAACGTCGAGATCTACATAGAACCCTTCGGAGGGGGCGGTGTTCTCATCTGCAATAATTATTAAAGCAACATGAGTACAAAGGTACTCAGCAAGTCTTACAACAGATCCTAATATACATGCGCATTCTCAAGAAGGGTGGTGGAGTTATTGCAGCAAGCCAGCTTTGACTCTTTGCTACGCTATCCTACGAGACATCACTTGTGAAATTAGTTTTCGCACACGAGTCCACTAATCACCATCACAATACTCCACCGTGGATCCTCCCTCGTAATCCTACGAGAGGGCCATCCGCGGTACTCACACTTATCTTGAGTCTTTTAGTAGTAACCATTAACTTGTCTATGAACTGCATAAGTGACCAAGTAGTCCTTTACCGTGGACGCGGCTATTCGAATAGTTTTATACCCTGCAGGGGTGTACTTCTTCACACACGCTTTCACCACTTATCGCCACTACACGACATGTACCCGACAACCTTCAAGCGGAAGCCCAGCGAGGGTGTCGGCCACGACCTGACTAAACACACGAGTCTCTAGTCCAGGTTTATCGCCTATTCGGGTTCCATCCGCAAGGAAATCCGGCCGGGGTGTCCTCAACGGCCCCAAATGATGTGTGCAGGGTTCCCGAGACACCAAACGGGCGACCCGGTACACCGTGCCACGTGCCTACCGCATCACAGCCCACCCCTAAGGTCAGCGCTGCGCACGGCCTCCAGCAACTACAAACACCAGAAACTACTTGCAACTCCTGGACAGAGGACGGGGTGGTTAATAAGTCGAGAGAGTCAATTAAGGATCCCAATGTGTGGTAGTAGCTGAATCTTAAATCACGCATACAGATCTCAGTTCTTAAGGACGGCCTCAATGAAACAACCCACCATGTACTCCTACATGGCCTCTCATCGATACCTTTACCAAAACTTGTTCAACACTTCACCCTCATTACCGACACAACCATTCACTCTAGTTCATCACCCTGATGAGCCAGACCTGACACAACTCTAAGCATAGCAGGCATAGCATGGTAGGAAACACAGACATGGCTCAATCAACTCCTACACATGCTAGTGGGTTTCATCTAGTTACTGTGGCAATGACAGGTCATGCAGAGGATATGGGTTCAACTACCGCAACACACAGCAGTTTGAAACGCGTTGTCTTAATGCAGTAAACGAGAGCAGAAGCGAGAAGATGGGTTTGTATCGAAATGATCAATGGGGTTGCTTGCCTGACAGAGTGGTAGTGGAATACTGCCCTTCAGTTGGATACTCGTGAATATCCTCGGAGGCAGAACCTACCACGAAGAACACATCGAAACACAATCATCACATGCCAATATGCAACAATATGATGCATGCTATGACATGGCAAAATGAGTGTGTTTTGGCTAATGCATCTTAGAACAGGTTGGTTTGAGTTCATTTGAATCAAGGATTCAAATGCAAACCCAAAATAAGAGGTCATATTAGTGCATTAACTTGTTTAATCTAATCAGCAAGGTTAAAGTGTTCTGACATGCATGAAACCAGTACAGATGGAAAGATTGGATTTTTCTGACCCAAATTCATATATAATTTGTTTGATTTGGAGCTACTGTTGAATTACCATGAATTTTTGAAGTTTGTAGTATTTTCTGGAATTTCCTGAATAAAAATAAATCCAGAAAAATACTTATTGCATCAGCATTGCGTCAGGCTGATGTCAGCAGTCAACGGGGTCGGTCCAGGTCAAACCTGGCCAGTGGGTCCCGCGTGTCAGTGTCATTAGTCTAACTAATTTTTAGTTAGTCCTAATCCTAAGTTAATTAGCAGGCGGGTCCCACCTGTCATAGACCCAGGGGGGTCAAACTGGGTCAGCGGGGTCAAACCCGCTGGCGTTTAGCCGCCGGCGAGGCCAGACGCGGCGGGGCAGTGCGGGATTCGTGCTCCGGCGACCAAAACGACGGCGGAGCACACCTACGTGATGCGGGGAGTGAGCCGCGTCGAGTGGTGGCAGTGGGTGGAGCTGGGGTGGCCGGAAACGACGCCGGCGACGAGCTGTGCGGCTGCCAAAGTTCGGGCGAGCTCGGGCTCGTCGCTAGGGGGCACGGTGAGGTGCGTGGAGTGGTTCTGTGGACTCCTGCGAGTGCGGCGAAGACGATGGCATGCTCGGAATCGAGCCAACGTGGCTGTGGCCACGACGGCGACGTGCAGAGGCGGCGGCGGGTGCGGCCGAGCTCGGTGCAGTCGATGCAGGGCTCGAGTGCGAGAACGGAAAAGATGGGGAGGTAGCTGAGCTCACGGCGGTCACGACGGAGCAGTCGGCGAGGTCGGGGACGAGCCGGAGCAAGCGGGGCGGCAGAATGGATCTCCGACGATGGGCGTTGAAGACGAGGGTGGTGCGGTGGCTTCAGGGCAAACGAGCGCTCAGGGCTCGGTCTGCTCGACGGAGAGGACGGTGGCGGAGCTGCTGGACAGGGTGGGGCGACGAGGAGGCGACGGTGGCCGCGGTTACGTCGGTGGTGCGGCTACGGCTGCGTCGGCCATGGTGGGGAGAGAGCGAGAGAGAGGCGCAGGGGGGAGAATGAGGTGTCCAGGGGGTCGAGGCGACGACGTGGAGGACGTCCAGGCGTCCAGCAGCTCGAGTGGCAAGCAGCTGGTGCCATGGCGAGCTCGCGCACGCCGGCGTCACCTCCCTGCCTGCCTGGCGGGGACGAAGCAGCTGGCTGGCACGGGCCAGCACAGTGATGGGCCGCCAGGTGGGCCGGCTGGTGGCTTTGCCAGGTAAGTTTGTTTTCACTTTTATTTTCTGTTTTCTATATTTCTGCAAGTTTGTGGCTTTTCTAAAAATATCTAGGCACTTTCAAAAATCACCAAACTGCTCATGCCCACTGTATAGAGTATATCCAACATGGAACATTTCAGTTTGGGATTATTTGGACATTTTAAATATTTACTAGCATTTAAATGCCCAAATGCAAGTTACATATGATTTAATTCAATGACCTTATGATGACCTAGAAAAATGTGAACCAGTTTTGGCAGAGGTTCTAACCCAAGGCAAAAATGATGGACATTTTAGAAGGGCATTTCAGGTTCATTGAAAAAGATTTTAGTAAACCCTAGTTGTTTCCAGGGGGGGTGCTGGGGGTTCTATCATCCCCATTTCAAGTTTCTGGAAAAGTTTAAACATGATGCAACACTCTAATGCATGAACTAGCTAGGGTGTGACAACTCACCCCCACTCAAAAGAATCTCGTCCCGAGATTTAGGATCCTCCGGGAAGAAGGTGGGGTACTCAAGTCGAAGACGATCCTCCCTTTCCCAAGTAGCTTCTTTCTCGGAATGGTGTGACCATTGAACCTTGAGAAACTTGATATTCTGGCGTCAGGTGGTACGTTCGGCTTGGTCAAGGATACGAACGGGATATTCTCGATATGTGAGATTATCTTGGAGATCAAGCGTTTCGTGGTCCACTTCACGGATAGGATCCGAGAAGCAACGCCTGAGTTGAGAAACGTGGAAGACATCATGAACTCTGGAGAGATGCGGAGGTAGTTCCAATTGGTAGGCAACTTCTCCTTGTTTGGCAAGAATGCGAAAGGGTCCAATGTAACGAGGAGCCAATTTACCCTTGATACCGAATCGATGGGTTCCCTTCAGAGGAGTAACCCGAAGGTAAGCCTTCTCGCCAACTTCATAAGTCATGAGCTTATGTTTGCGGTCATATTGGCTCTTTTGACGAGATTGGGTTGTTTTCAATTTCTCACGAATAATGCGAACCTGCTCTTCTGCTTCGTGAATCATATCCGGGCCAAAGAGTTGTCTTTCCCCGGTTTCTGACCAGTTAAGAGGCGTTCAGCATTTTCGTCCATAGAGAACTTCGAAAGGGGCTTTGCCCAAACTAGCTTGATAACTATTGTTATAAGCGAATTCGGTGAATGGAAGACATTTCTCCCAATCCATACCGAAAGAGATGACAGAAGCTCGGAGCATATCTTCCAGAATTTGATTGACTCGTTCTACTTGACCACTTGATTGAGGGTGGAAGGCGGTGCTAAAGGAGAGATGAGTTCCCATAGCATTTTGGAAACTTTCCCAAAATCGAGAGGTGAAAAGACTTCCACGGTCTGAGTTAATCTCCAATGGAACACCATGAAGAGACACTATTCGGGAGATGTACAAGTCAGCTAGCTGGTTAGCGGTTATACTCTCACAAACAGGTAGGAAGTGGGCTACTTTGGAAAGACGATCGACAACGACGAAGATAGCATTATTCCCTCTCTTGGTCCTGGGAAACCCGGTAATGAAATCCATACCGATTTTATCCCATTTCCATTCAGGAATAACCAAAGGTTGAAGGGTGCCAGCAGGCCGTTGATGCTCTGCTTTAACACGACGACATATGTCGCAATTAGCAATGTATTGAGCGATTTCTCTCTTCATCCTAGTCCACCAAAACCTCTGGCGTAGGTCTTGATACATTTTAGTACTACCGGGATGAATGGTGAGAGGGGATTCATGAGCTTCCTTAAGGATCAATTGCCGTAGCTGTTGGTTCTTGGGAACCACTAGGCGGTTCTCGAAGAAGACAACACCTCGCTCATCCATGGAGAAACACTTAGCAGCTCCGCTAGCAATGTTCTCCTTGATCCGAGATATTCCTCTATCATACTGTTGAGCGGATATGATTTGATCCGTAAGGTTAGGTTTCGCCACTAGGGTGGATAGGAATCCTCGAGGAACAAAGTGAAGGTTAAGCTTACGGAATTCCTCGCGGAGAAGTGGTTGACTTTGTTGTAACATCAAGTTGTTACAATAAGATTTACGACTTAGCGCATCAGCCATGACATTGGCTTTGCCCGGGGTGTAAGTTATTCCTAAGTCATAATCCGTAATCAACTCGACCCAACGTCTTTGCCTGAGATTCAAATCCGGTTGGGTGAAGTTGTATTTCAGACTTTGGTGATCGGTGTAAATTTTGCAACGATTACCGAGAAGGTAATGTCGCCATGTTTTGAGTGCATGGACCACAGCTGCAAGCTCTAAATCATGTGTGGGATAGTTATCCTCATGTGGACGCAACTGTCGAGAAGCGTAGGCAATCACATGACGATCTTGCATGAGTATGCAACCTAGTCCTTGTCGCGAGGCGTCGCAATAGATAACAAAGTCCTTAGAAAAATCTGGTGGCACAAGTACAGGAGCAGATGTCAGGCGTCTTTTCAATTCCTGAAAGCTGAACTCGCACTATGGGGTCCACTCGAACTTTTTATCTTTCTTGAGAAGTTCAGTTAGAGGTTTAGCAACCTTGGAGAAATTCTCGACGAAGCGGCGACAGTAGCTCGCTAAGCCAAGGAAACTCCGAACTTGCTTGACTGTTTCAGGTGGAGTCCAATCAAGGATGGCTTGAACTCGCTCGGGATTGACAGCAATACCCTTACCAGAGATTACGTGGCCTAGATAGGTCACTTCTGGCAACCAAAATTCACACTTGGAGAATTTGGCATAAAGGCGATGCTCTCGTAGTTTCATCAATACTTTCCTTAGATGCTCGGCATGTTCTTCCTCATTCTTGGAGTAGATGAGTATATCATCGAGGTATACCACGATGAATTTATCCAAATACTCCATGAAGATCGAGTTCATTAACCGAGAGAAGGTGGCTAGAGCATTGGTTAAACCGAAGGACATGATGGTGTACTCGTATTGGCCATAACGAGTAACAAAGGCCGTCTTAGGAATGTCCCCGTTCTTGATTTTGATTTGATGGTAGCCCAACCTCAAATCCATTTTGGAAAAGACTGAGGACCCTGCGAGCTGATCATACAGATCGTTGATCCTAGGGAGCGGATACTTGTTCTTGATAGTGACCAAGTTGACAGGTCGGTAATCTACAACCATCCGATCCGTTCCATCCTTCTTGACGAAGAGGACGGGGCAAGCCCATGGAGAAGAACTAGGACGGATGAAACCCTTTTTCAAGGACTCATCGAGTTGTTTCTTAAGCTCGGCTAGTTCTAGGGGTGCCATCTTATAGGGTCTTCTAGAGATTGGGACGGTTCCTGGAACAAGGTCTATCACGAACTCGACATCCCTGTCAGGTGGAGCACCTGGCAGTTCTTCTGGAAAAACATCCGGGAAGTCACGGACTACCGGAATATCTTCAAGGTCTGGAAGAGGGTTGGCATTTAGGGAGTAGAGCTGACGCTTAGACACTCGGGTCAAAACATTGACTGTCTTGCCCGATGGATGGGTGAGTTGAACAGTTCTAGTAGAGCAATCTATCTTAGCATAATGGGCTGGCATCCAATCCATACCCAAGATGATGTTTATGTCCGAGGACTTGAGAGCTATCAGTGATGCAAGGAAGACCAATCTATCAACAAGAAATTCATTTCCATGGCTTACTTGAGAGGTTTGCCATTTAGAACCAGGGGTTTGAATTACCATGGAGGTGGGCATGTCACAAAATGTGGTGTTGTGCAATCGAGCATAGCTCTCAGAGATAAAAGAATGAGATGCTCCAGTATCAAATAGAACAGTTGCCGGATGGCAGTTAACAAGGAGCGTACCAAGGACGACGTTGGGATCCTCATGAGTTTCTTCAGCTGAAACATAGTTGACATGGCCACGTGCAGTGGTGGCTGGCTTAGCGTAATATGTCTTTCCCGCTGGCTTGTCATGACCAACGGACTTTCCGGGCTGATTGGGGTGGTTGTTCTGGGGACACTCGCGTATGTAATGACCCGTCTCTCCACACTTGAAGCATGCCACCACATTGGGGCATGCAGCAGCATTAGCAGCGGGGCCACCATAGGCCTTGGGCGGTGCAAACTGCTGATTGGGGCGAGGCGCTTCAAAGGATGGCCTCGGAGTGAACCTGGGTGGCAGGACTGTGTTTGGAATCCACACCCGGCGCTTCTGATGTCCAGAACCGGATGAAGAACCAAAGTCACGGGAGTGCTTGCGTGAGGCGTCATAGTCAGTCTGACCTGTCTCAGCACTGATGGCCTTATTCACTAACTTCTGAAAAGAGGTGCACTCATGCAGACGAAGATCACGACGAAGCTCGGGGCTAAGTCCCTTGTGGAACCTTGCCTGCTTCTTGGCGTCGGTGGATACCTCTTCAGGAGCATAACGTGCTAGATTTCCAAACTCACGGCTGTATGCATCCACGGTCAGTCTACCTTGGGTGAAATTGCAGAACTCCTCCCTCTTACGATCCATGAGACCTTCCGGGATGTGATGCTCACGGAAAGCCTCACTGAAATCAGCCCAAGTGGTAATCTGGCCAGCCGGGCGCATGGCCTCATAGTTTTCCCACCAAAGGCTAGCAGGGCCTTCGAGGTGATAGGCAGCGTAGATAACCTTATCAGCTTCGGCTACGTTGGCAGAACGTAGCTTATTGGTGATGCTGCAAAGCCAATCATCCGCATCGAGGGGCTCGACGGAATGATGGAATGTCGATGGGGACATGCAGTATTCTCCTCAATGCGGGCTAGCAAGCGGTTGGTCTCACGCTTGATTCTTTCTGCCTCCAGCATAACTTCGGCCAGAGAAGGCGGGTGAGGCAGATTCCCATCCCTAGCTGCACTGGCTTCACCCTGCTCCAGGGCAGCAGGGTTGTTGCGGGTATTAACCATCCTAGGAGAGACAATACAACGGCTTAGACAAGGATGGCAAAATGCTGGCAAGGAGCGCAGAATGTAATGGACGACATGAAATGCTGAGATGTTCATTTGCACGACATGGTAATATAGAAACTGCCATATATATACCATCGGTCATACACACCGTACATAGTTTAGTACAAGCCCAGGCTAAAGTACAACTACGGTGAAAGACGTTACATCTCATCGGAGGCATTCCAAGCTCCTATACATTATTTTTCTACACCTCCGGAACGTGATACACACCAAGTCGTATCCCACAAGTCACGCAGTACTGTGGAGGATACAACTGTTACAATACTAGTGAAGCTACTACCAACTCAGACGTCTCTGTAGTAATCTTCATAGAGATTACCACCATGTCCTGGGAGCTGAACATGATCATCTAGAAACAGTCGGTCCTGTGGAGCTTGCGGTCCAAAAGGACTCGGATGTGGCCTTGGTCCAACAAACGGTGGCAGACGGGGTCCACGGGGAGGAGTGATGCCTCCTACATCACGCCAGTCCATACAATCTGGCAGACCAGACCGCACGGGGTACAAGTCCCTCATGTCCATATACCCAGCCTGCACGGTGGGTGCAAACCGTGTCAGAGTGGCCCAGTGATCAGAATGAGTGTTGAAGAGCTCCATTCGCAAGGCACGATTCTCACGGTCCTTGTCCTCAAGCAACTCGGTGGTGGTGCGGAGTAGTGAATCCTCATGGGTAGAGTCAGTGTAAAGGGCCTGATAGTACCCTTGTGCCCCAGGGAGTGATGCTGGCATATAGCGGAAATCAGTGTTCCGAAGCAAGGCAAGTCTGGCTCTCATGATAGTCATCATCGAGTAAGCAGCGTCTTGCACGGACATCTCGATGGTAACCCCAAGTCCAAAAGAGCAGTGGAGGGGTTCAGTAGCTCCAGGATAGGAAGGGTATATCCTGACTGTGCAAAGGTATTGACTTTGATTAAAGTCTCGAAACTGCTCCTCGACGGTATACTCAGGATACCATCGATAGCCTGTCTCGATCATCACTCGGACCAGCATGGCCGTGTGACCAGGTACATCGAGGCACCGAGTCAGACGAACCACTTGATTCTGGGTGCGAGTGGCCATCTGAAAGCATGAAATAATGCAAAGGCATTAGAATTTTCTAGGAGAAATCGGACAGCATAACGGCTGTAAATGCTCAGAAAAAGATTTGAGACATTCACAACAGTTTGCAAGCCACTCAACAACATCATATCAAGGTTCTGGTTCAACTGACAACATACTAGAAGTAGTAGAAACTGAACTGAGGCTTGTAACCAATAATCCTATAAGTTACTACGGATTAGTAACACGTGAACCTGATAGAGAAAAGAGAGCCTAGTCCTTAACCCACGTAGAAAGAGAAGAGGATGACTCAGATCAGAGGGCATAAGGTAAAGGAGTAAAAAGAGCCTTACGTCCCTCCCACAATCAATTCCCCTACATATAACTAAAGCATTTCTAGACTCGACATCGACCAGTTTGGCTCAACAAACCTACAGACAGTCCGGCTCTGATACCAACGCTGTCAGGACCCCGAGTCTAAGTCACACCGATCTAGCCCGTAACACCTCATATCACTTTGCGGCCTCACGCACGGTATTCCCATGGGTGTCGCCTTACCATGGCCCGGGACCATTTGCGCCTTTTGGCTCACGTATATGATAGTGTTGCTAGCATCCATATGACAGAGAACCCGGGCCGACATGGCTAGTCGTGAACCCAAAGCGGCGCTAACTTACGGGGACAGGCATACATGAATCAACATCGAGCATGTCGGTCAGCAGCGTGTGAATCCGGGCTGTAGCACTGGGCTAGCAGGACTCCGGGAACCCGGGCTGTAGCAGGCTAGGCAGGACTCCGGATATCACCGCGTGACATTTCCCCGAAGGGACAGACACAGGAACGAAGTGAAACACATGCCGGCCAGTCTAAGTGTTCCGGAGCAGCAGTGCTGGGCTAGCAGGACTCTGGTAAACCGGGCTGTAGCGGACTACCAAGGCTCAGTGGAGACACCAGACTACATTTCCCCATAAGAGAGGCTGCCAAGGATAAACAACTAGATAGTCGGATCCCATACATACCAAGCATTTCAATCATACACACAATATGCTCGATATGTGTAAATACAACATGGCATCACAACAAAACTCTACAACTCAAAGTACTTTATTTAAAAGGCTCTGGGGAGCCATACATAACATGTTCATACAGATAGGGGTCACACGACCCGACACTCAAGTCATACAAACATACAAGCACATGCGGAAGCAACTAGTCTGAGTACAGACACTAGAAAGAAAGAAGGCTTGACGAAGCCTGTCTATCTACATAGGCCCTTCACAAGCTCAGGTCACCACCTGGGTGGCAAGTCACTCGTCAACATCGAGATCTACATAGAACCCTTCGGAGGGGGCGGTGTTCTCGTCTGCAATAATTATTAAAGCAACATGAGTACAAAGGTACTCAGCAAGTCTTACAACAGATCCTAATATACATGTGCATTCTCAAGAAGGGTGGTGGAGTTATTGCAGCAAGCCAGCTTTGACTCTTGGCTACGCTATCCTACGAGACATCACTTGTGAAATTAGTTTTCGCACACGAGTCCACTAATCACCATCACAATACTCCATCGTGGATCCTCCCTCGTAATCCTACGAGAGGGCCATCCACGGTACTCACACTTATCTTGAGTCTTTTAGTAGTAACCATTAACTTGTCTATGAACTGCATAAGTGACCAAGTAGTCCTTTACCATGGACGCGGCTATTCGAATAGTTTTATACCCTGCAGGGGTGTACTTCTTCACACACGCTTTCACCACTTATCGCCGCTACACGACATGTACCCGGCAACCTTCAAGCGGAAGCCCCGCGAGGGTGTCGGCCACGACCTGACTAAACACACGAGTCTCTAGTCCAGGTTTATCGCCTATTCGGGTTCCATCCGCAAGGAAATCCGGCCGGGGTGTCCTCAACGGCCCCAAACGATGTGTGCAGGGTTCCCGAGACACCAAACGGGCGACCCGGTACACCGTGCCACGTGCCTACCGCATCACAGCCCACCCCTAAGGTCAGCACTGCGCACGGCCTCCAGCAACTACAAACACCAGAAACTACTTGCAACTCCTGGACAGAGGACGGGGTGGTTAATAAGTCGAGAGAGTCAATTAAGGATCCCAATGTGTGGTAGTAGCTGAATCTTAAATCACGCATAAAGATCTCAGTTCTTAAGGACGGCCTCAATGAAACAACCCACCATGTACTCCTACATGGCCTCTCATCGATACCTTTACCAAAACATGTTCAACACTTCACCCTCATTACCGACACAACCATTCACTCTAGTTCATCACCCTGATGAGCCAGACCTGACACAACTCTAAGCATAGCAGGCATAGCATGGTAGGAAACACAGACATGGCTCAATCAACTCCTACACATGCTAGTGGGTTTCATCTAGTTACTGTGGCAATGCCAGGTCATGCAGAGTTTATGGGTTCAACTACCGCAACACACAGCAGTTTGAAACACGTTATCTTAATGCAGTAAACGAGAGCAGAAGCGAGAAGATGGGTTTGTATCGAAATGATCAATGGGGTTGCTTGCCTGACAGAGTGGTAGTGGAATACTGCCCTTCAGTTGGATACTCGTGAATATCCTCGGAGGCAGAACCTACCACAAAGAACACATCGAAACACAATCATCACATGGCAATATGCAATAATATGATGCATGCTATGACATGGCAAAATGAGTGTGTTTTGGCTAATGCATCTTAGAATAGGTTGGTTTGAGTTCATTTGAATCAAGGATTCAAATGCAAACCCAAAATAAGAGGTCATATTAGTGCATTAACTTGTTTCATCTAATCAGCAAGGTTAAAGTGTTCTGACATGCATGAAAGCAGTACAGATGGAAAGATTGGATTTTTCTGATCCAAATTCATATATAATTTGTTTGATTTGGAGCTACGGTTGAATTACTATGAATTTTTGAAGTTTGTAGTATTTTCTGGAATTTCCTGAATAAAAATAAATCCAGAAAAATACTTATTGCATCAGCATTGCGTCAGGGTGATGTCAGCAGTCAACGGGGTCGGTCCAGGTCAAACCTGGCCAGTGGGTCCCGCGTGTCAGTGTCATTAGTCTAACTAATTTTTAGTTAGTCCTAATCCTAAGTTAATTAGCAGGCGGGTCCCACCTGTCATAGACCCAGTGGGGTCAAACTGGGTCAGCGGGGTCAAACCCGTCGGCGTTTAGCCACCGGCGAGGCCAGACGCGGCGGGGCAGTGCAGGATTCATGCTCCGGCGACCAAAACGATGGCGGATCACATCTACGTGATGCAGGGAGTGAGCCGCGTCGAGTGGTGGCAGTGGGTGGAGCTGGGGTGGCCGGAAACGACGCCGGCGATGAGCTGTGCGGCTGCCGGAGTTCGGGCGAGCTCGGGCTCGTCGCTAGGGGGAGTGCGGCGAGATGCGTGGAGTGGTTCTGTGGACTCCTGCGAGTGCGGCGAAGACGATGGCGTGCTCGGAATCGAGCCAACATGGCTGTGGCCATGACGACGACGTGCAGAGGCGGCAGCGGGTGCGGCCGAGCTCGGTGCAGTCGATGCAGGGCTCGAGAGCAAGAACGGAAAAGATGGGGAGGTAGCTGAGCTCACGGCGGTCACGACGGAGCAGTCGGCGAGGTCGGGGACGAGCCGGAGCAAGCGGGGCGGCAGAATGGATCTCCGACGACGGGCGTTGAAGACGAGGGCGGTGCGGTGGCTTCAGGGCAAATGAGCGCTCGGGGCTCGGTCTGCTCGACGGAGAGGATGGTGGCGGAGCTGCTGGACAGGGTGGGGCGACGAGGAGGCGACGGTGGCCGCGGTTACGTCGGCGGTGCGGCTACGGCTGCGTCGGCCATGGTGGGGAGAGAGCGAGAGAGAGGCGCAGGGGGGAGAATGAGGTGTCCAGGGGGTCGAGGCGACGACGTGGAGGACGTCCAGGCGTCCAGCAGCTCGAGTGGCAAGGAGCTGGCGCCGTGGCGAGCTCGCGCACGCCGGCGTCACCTCCCTGCCTGCCTGGCGGGGACGAAGCAGCTGGCTGGCACGGGCCAGCACAGTGATGGGCCGCCAGGTGGGCCGGCTGGTGGCTTTGCGAGGTAAGTTTGTTTTCACTTTTATTTTCTGTTTTCTATATTTCTGCAAGTTTGTGGCTTTTCTAAAAATATCTAGGCACTTTCAAAAATCACCAAACTGCTCATGCCCACTGTATAGAGTATATCCAACATGGAACATTTCAGTTTGGGATTATTTGGACATTTTAAATATTTACTAGCATTTAAATGCCCAAATGCAAGTTACATATGATTTAATTCAATGACCTTATGATGACCTAGAAAAATGTGAACCAGTTTTGGCAGAGGTTCTAACCCAAGACAAAAATGATGGACATTTTAGAAGGGCATTTCAGGTTCATTGAAAAAGATTTTAGTAAACCCTAGTTGTTTCCAGGGGGGTGCTGGGGGTTCTATCATCCCCATTTCAAGTTTTTGGAAAAGTTTAAACATGATGCAACACTCTAATGCATGAACTAGCTAGGGTGTGACACTATGCAGTTCACCATGGAAGAATCTGATGATTATGTGTGTCGGTGCAACAAACCCTGGGTCCATTGCCCAGACTATGCACATGCCTAAGGACAAGTTTGCAGTGCCCAAGATCAAACCAAGCACGAAGGGATCAGCTCTTTGAAGAATCAGAGAGCTGGTCGAGAAGACCAAGTCAAACCAGAGAGACAAGATGTTACTAAGGGAGAAAAACCTCCCTTGCTGGGCAGGCGAGCCTGGCGAGGTTGGGGTTACCCCGGAAGCAAGCCTCCAGATTGTCCCGGCAGGCCTGCCGGGACTTGCGGAGACAAACTACTCCACCGCACCACCTCACAGCGACGCACGTCGTCGATCAGTGCGGTGTCAAGCTCCTAAGTGACTAAGTGGTTGCTTCCTGCCACATGGCAGCCACTTCCTATAGAAAACAACTCCAAATGACACTCGTCCTGAGACATGTCAAGCAAGCAGGCGCGAAGCTGGCAAAATAGCCCGGCAAGGCTTTCCGGGCATGCTGTGATGTGACACTGAGCAGCGCATTTAATGCGCTCTGTCCGCCTGCAGAGTTAGGTATGATAGCATTGTTTGCTATCTAATCAATATGCAAAGACTGATTTGCCACTGTGGTGACCCCTTCATCTATAAAAGGAGGCCCATGGCAACCGTAGAAAGGATTCAGACCCTCGCATATTCATACGCGCGTAGCTACTCTCGCCCTGAGACAACCCTGATGGGCAAGAGCGCCGCGTTCTCCACCATCAATCCACCAAAGTAGGAGTAGGGTTTTACGCCTCGCGGCGGCCTGAACCTGGGTAAAACTGCACGTGTGATCTCTGCTGTGCTGCGTTACGCTTCTTCGCTCTTTGTGCAACGTGCCCATCCCCCACCAAACCAAAAGGGGCTCATGGCCCCATAGGTGGCCATGGTTTCCCACGACATCTTTGGCGCGCCAGGTAGGGGGGTCACTTGCGCGAACCTGAGAGTGTAAGCAGCGCGTCACCTTCATGGCCATTTTCATCATCAACGGCTCCATCGACTATGGCGCGCAAGAAGAAGCCCGGTGCAACAGCTCACCCGTCCACCTCGAAGGCCCCGCCGCCCACGACCACCGACCTCGTGGGGACTGCGGAGACACATGGAGGTGTGGACGCTGCGGGGGACGTGACCGACGCAGGCAACGTTGTTACCACCTCCCCCGCGGCCGGGGCAGGAGCAGGAGGCATCGGAGAAGGACAGCACCAACAACATCCCGGCGAACATGCTCCGTGAGGTACGGGTAGAGAGATAATTCCTTCTGTCCCTCCCTGCCTAGCTGAGAGGCATAGCCACGGCAGTGACATTCACCCTGAGGCGAATCGCAATCCTCCGGCCGCCCCAGCCGCGGGAGCAGTCGCAGGACATGCACCGCCCCCGAAGCAAACTGGCCCAGCCAATGCTCCGAACGGGGTCATTGGTCCGCACGCGCCACCACCTCGTCACCATGCCATCCAAGCGACTGGCTCCCGACGGCAGGAGCCCGGTGCCGCCACTACCGGCATTGTCAGGAGCCGGGCGACGCTGCGATCTACATGTGAGATTATGTAAGGAGAGCATGCAGAAATCTAGAGTGATGGTAACAACTGGTGGATGGATCCAAAAATAATGATAGCAGGTTGATGATAGATTTAATTTAATAAAAATACAGATGATGATTGCTTTACTATTTGTTTCCCACCGAAGATAAACAACATAGGCATACCCTAGGTGAACCAGATAATAGACAGAGATACTATTCATAGCTGCCTCGATATGTGCCTCACAATTAATTTTAAAACTAAAGTTTGAACATTAATTTGGACCTGACTTGGAGTCTAAGAGGTGAACAGGATGATAAAGTAGCAGGTAATATTAAGCAATGCATAACATAAGTAGAAACAAAAGAGTGCGACCTCTCTTGTGGACCCGTATACTCCTCAGGTTCATCTGCTGAGTCGATGATGGTGATGCAGTTGCGGTGGGTGCCGGCGGCAGGGAAGGAGATCTGAGGCGGCGAAAGACGGTCAGGAGTTGTGATGTCTGGTTTGGTGGATGCTTCTGTCGATGGAGCAGCTCAGGTGAGGTGGACGATGTCGCGGCAGGAGCAGGACAAACCACACAAAGTTTTCTTCGACACCTACCTGTAACCGAAGTAATTTTGTAAGGGCTCCTTTGGCTTGTAGGATTCTAAAAACGTAGGGACAGGAAAAACACCGGAATAGGATAGGAATGCATGTGGGAAACAGAGCATTTGTAAACACAGGATTTCTGTCAACTTGGGTGTTTGGTTCATAGGAATTGGAAGAGCAGAGGAATGGAAAGAAACATGGCCAAATTAAAGTGAAACCATATGAAAGTGTGTATAGTTAGAATGTTATTCTGCCACTAATGCACTTGGTCTTGTTTTCATGCATAGGATTTTGAAAAGTTGGTCTAGGTAGATGTTTTGCTCCATTCCTTTCAACAAAATGCATGAATAATTGAATAGTAGAGTGCCATAGGAAAATTTCCTATTGCTATGTTTTTCCTTAAGTTTTTCCTTTGAACCAAAATAGCCCTAATGGATCGACATGAATGTAGAGTAATAAGTGATGCGACAAGTGTACAACCTCTTTTCTGTAGCCATGTCGACCTCAGCATCATTGGGTTGGTCACTGAAGAAGTTGAGGCAGAGGTGGCTGTCGGAGGTGTGGAGGAAGATCTGAGGAATCTGTAGACGGCGTACAGGGCACTGCTCTGTTGTGATGGATGGTTCCGTTGTTGGAGCAGCTCCGGCGAGCCGTAAGACATCGAGGCTGAAGCAGTACAAGACAGACATCGTTAATCTCAAGTGGGATTCTAATAGCATCTCCAATAGATGATGTAAAATACATTACCAAAAAGTGATAGATGTAAAATTTACATCACCAAAAAACACCTAACTACAACTGATGAGGTAAAAACTGTTGACTCTGAACTTAACTGTCGAAACTGAAATTTATAGTGGAATCTGAATGTTACTGTCGACACTGAACGCACTGGTAGCAGAGAGGCACTTCACATGTAGTTTAGGCCGCTCGAGCACTAGTAGTAGAGAAACAGTGATCTAAATCAGCAGGCGATCGATGGGGAACACAGTAGCAGATAGCAGCCAGAGAAGCAGCGCCTGGAGGAGTAGCAACTAGTGACAGAGCAGCAACTCATGTAGCTATAGCAGCCCGTGTACCAGCATCAACAGCGCGAGCGAGAGCAAGAGCAGAGCAGCAGCACGAGCGAGGGGGAGAGCAGAGCAGCAGCATGAGCATGGGGGAGAGCAGAGAAGCAGCGCATGTGAGTGATAGTTGGAGCAGAAGCAGCAGCGCGAGCGAGCGAGCGAGAGCCGAAGCAGCAGCAGCAGCAGATCTGGCTGGTATGGATGCCGCTGCCGAAGGGGCCTCGCACTGGGTAGAGCCGCCGTGGAGATGTCGCCCGCGGCGCCGGCTTCGAGGTAGCCGCGCCATGGGGGTGCGGGATGGAGCACCGTCGGTGCCGGGAGGTCGAGTTAAGGAGAAGGTGTGATGCGATGAGTGTACAACCTCTTTGGTGGCGCCGAGTAGGCCTCAGCTTCGTTCGAGAAGTCGATGAGGATGCTGCGGTTTCGGTGGAGCAGGTTAAGGCGGCACTGTGGGGATGGAGCAGCCGCGATAGACGAGGCGATCGTCGGAGCAGCTCCTTGGAGGTGGAGGACGGGGCGGCTGAACCAGCGGGACGACGAGATGGACGATGGATCCTCATCCGGGGAGGTGGATGAGGGACGTCAAGCTATTGCAGTGGACGACATCGTCGGGGAAGAGGCTCTGGCTGGGCAGCGGTGAGGTGGCGGACGAAGGAGGGTGGGGTTTCGCGGCTGGAGCAGAGAGGTTATGGTGGCCTGGGATTTCAAATGGCGAAAAGGAGGCGATGGGAGGGGGGGAACCATGAATTAGGGATGCGCTTGTCCAAAATGTAGGGTTTGTTACAAAAGTACCCCCACCAATTTGAACTAGCGGCCCTTTCGGCTCAGGGTTAGAAGGGGGATTTCGCGTGTCGAGAATTGGTAGCTGGAGGGAGTTTTTGCGTGCGTTGTAATTTCGGGATAGCAAGGCGCGGGTTGTGAAGGCGTGAGTTTTGGGAGCACGATATCTGAATTTTTGGGATATAACAAGGTGCGGGTTGAATTTTAGGGACAAGCCTAACGTGTAATATTGTACGTACCTAATCATTTCGCACTTCCCTCAACGAAAAAAATAAAACTATTCACACCACACAAAGAGAGAGTCTTGTCCCGTTTTACTATACAAATGCTATTCAAAGCTATGAATCCATGTTATGTCCAATTAAATTTTTTCTATGGCTGTATAATGCATGTAACCTACTCATACCAACATTTTAGTGCATTCCAAATGTCTATACTACCGCTGCAATTCGAACTAATTTTAATTCGTTTCTCTATTTGAATAAGAATCTACAATCATGATTGTTGCCAACTTAAACCATCATTCGTGTATTACCTTAACAACACACCACATGATTACTATAGAGATAGATATGAACTATGTGTACTATATGAACTTGAATTCAACTTTTTGAATACATTTGATGTTGATTCCAAATAATAGTACATTTGATGTACTAACTAGATATTCATAATCTAAACAATGTTCCATACATACACCGTGTTTATCACACAAAGTATAGTGCCCAACCCCCTACATTATGACAAGTATTTAGCCCTGAGCTGCAAAAACCACACATTATCCCAAATTATAATCAATGTTCTATATATTATATGTAGTATAACATGTTCATAACCACACCATGTGTATCACCATTATATATATATATTAATTCATGCATGCGTCGGTTTAAAACACTATGATATCTTCTTCAAATATCCGAATCCAATTTTTTATAATGAATTATGATCTCTGTTCGTCTTTTACACCTTCACAGTCCTCTTCTCTTTGTAGCTAGCTAGCGCTAACTTTCTATCATGCATGCACACGCCCGCCCCCTCTCACCCTCCCTCAACGTCCCCTCCATCGCGCACATTCGTTATTTCTCTTTAGGTCATTCACCCACGGTGTGTGTAGGCCCCCCGGCTCCTTCTTTCCGGCACACACCGGTTGATATACCTCTCTAGCCAAGTGTGCCTACCACAAACACACACACTTCCCCTCTTCTCTTCTCACCATCCATGCACCGCTATGTCCAATACGGTTCCATGCAGGTGCACACTCCCGCCCCTCTTTTCATCGATCTCATACTCGCACACTCCTCCCCCCTCGACATAGTAGGCCTCTCGCACCACCTCCTAGCCGCACCCCTCTCCCCCTATCTATCTCTCCAGACCTTATTTGCTTCTAACACATGCATGCATGTAAATGTACCGATCTCCCTACATATAGCTAGGTCGACTATAATTCTTTTTCCCCACGCACCGATTGACTTACCTCACTAGTTATTTCTCTCCCTTTCTCGGACACACGACGATTGATCTTCCTATGTAGTTACGTCTGCTTACCACAACCATATCGTCCCCCCTCATCATCCTTGCATACCTCCCGACCCGTCTGTCACACACACATGCATAGACAAGCAGACATCCCCACTCTTATTGATATTGCACTCGTACCCTCCGTTTGTCTAGCAGGCCTCTCCCACCATTTGTGAGAAGCAACTCCACCACCAACCCTCCGACACTCTACCTTTGTCTTTCTCCCAACCTTATTCCTCTGCTACACATATGCATGGATGCCGATCGATCTCCCTCAATACATAGCTAGGTCTCTCTCCTTCTCCACACATATACTAGTCGATCTACCTCTCTATAGTTAGGTCTCTGCCACCTCCCCCCACCCCCCCCCCCCCCACACACACACCGATAGTCGAACATTGTAGGTAGGTATCCATGCCACAGAGAAAAACTGCACCTCTGCCCTCTCACATTCCAGTAGGCCAGCCGCCCTGTATCTTTGACGTGGGCAAACACAAATTTGACGGCACTCTTTATCGATCGCGCACCCACACACTTCATCCCTATTTTTGATTCTATCGATATCTCACGCCGATGATCCCTCCACTCTCTTCTCGTGGATCGCTCCCTCTATATATGATATATCCATGACTCTGTTTGACATACATTGCATATGTTATGTTTTTTTGTTTGAGATATCATCGACACATTGCCTCTGTTTTGCACAAACCATCTCTCTCACACCCACCCACGTGCGTACCTACACCTAAAGAAGAGGTGCACGCATGACGCACGTACTCACGTCTCGTTCCCGGCCACACCCGCACGAGTACACGGTGGAGTTCATTTCTGTACGAAAAGGCAGCCCACGTGATAATTTGACGCGTGTAGCGGTTGTTTACTTGAAGGAGGGTCGTGTACCACGCGTAGAAGAAACAAAGTTTGACTTGACGCGTTAGTATTAAATAAAGTTATATTCCTCAATGGCATGTACAGAATATAAAACGATTGTCATCGGGAAAAAAGAAAAATCCGCTCCACTATATACAATGGAGCCTGCCTGCCGGGGTTTGTCTCTCGTCACACTATCTCACACAAGGCGGTGGTGGCCTCTCTCTCTCACCGTTGGTCATTGATCCAGCCGCATCCCGTCCGCCGGCGGAAAGGGAGGATGTCCATCGCTTCTCCGTTCGACGGCGTTGAGGCAGCACGTCCCGATCTGCGGTACCCGCCGTTCTCTCTGACCAAGCTCCGGCGCGGTAGGGCCTTCGCCACTTGCTCGCTGCCGCAGTATGGGCAGATCCCAGCCGCCGGCGCCCTCCTAGTTACATCCCAACGACCCTCAGGTACATCTTCCTCCGGCCTTGCTCCACTGCCCATCTTCCCACGTTGCTGCATGTTGAAAATCCTGCATGTGGATCTTCTTTAGTTGTTTGCTTAAAATGTATCTCGGCCGGCGTACTTTCCATCTTGCAATCTCGTCCTCAAACCATTTTTGATAAACCACCATGCTGCTATCTTTCCCTTATTACATGGAATATGCTTCTTTTTTGTCGGCGTATGTGTCTTCAACTCGTGTTATTGGGCCATAATTGTTTCCTTTCTACCTCCTTTTGCAAACAGGGCTATCCATTTCACCTCGTTGCTATTGCGACCTTTTGGTGAACTGCACAAATCACTTTTTTCTTAAGAGTGTTTTGTGCAGTTTCGCCAAAATGTCACACGGGCAATGTTTTTTACATTTCTGTGGGATTGCAGAAAGGGAGATTGGTTTTGCTATCCTCCTCATCCAACTCCATGCCTAATCTTCTCCAACAAGTAGTTAGTCCTAAAGAGAGATCGCAGAGGTGATCGGCTTCTATTTGTGTGTGTTATGTTTCATCATCTAGTTCCACTATTGTTGTAATCACACTGACTGGATATCTTTGCAAACAGGGATGATCAGCTCGATTTTAGTGGAGCTGCACAAAATGATCGGATTATGATGTCCTCCATACACCTCTTTTTTGGCTACAGAGCTGGGTGAAACTAGCTACCAACCAATGAACACTGTGCCCAGGAAATGGAGCCATGCCTACGAACAGCATCGATCAATTATTTTTTTTTCTTTATTTGTACACCTTCTCACAACTTTGTCTTCAGTTGTGATGTGAATATTGGCGCTGATCTGTGAACCATTGAGATGCATTAGCAGCCATGGTAGTTTCATTTGTATTTGATGGAATGTTGTAACAAGACAATCTTGAGGCAAGAGGACACATGAATCCTAAGTTGAAATCTTCATAGCATCACAGTACAATTTCATTATGCTGGAAAATTATGCGTACATATAAACAAATCTTGAAGGATTGATAGCAATGCCAGAAATAATTCAACTTTGTTTCACCGACATGTGGGACATCCTTCATCCGGCTCCACCTGCCATGCAGCAATATTGAGTGCACAACTGCAGGGAAGATTCACCCCAGTCGTTGCGCCGCAGTAATAATGACTAGTGAGCAATCAAATCACAGATCCCCACCTTCGCCACAGTAAGTTGCTCGGACGAAGCAACCATCATTTCTCTCTTTGTTGAATCCGCTGGTACTCCAATATTCCCAGAGTAATAAGTTGCTCGGGCAAAGCAGCCATCACTTCACCTTTCCCACAGTAAGTAGTACCTCCTTTCTTTTATTCTAGAAACAACCACACGCGAATATTGGACGGTAGTAGCACAGCAACTGAATCAAAAATCAAAACCAACCAATGAACTACTACTAATGGTGAGCGTTTGCTAGTATCATGTACTCCGTCTGTCCATGTATATAGGGCTTAATGCATTTTCCGAGACTAACTTTGGCCCTGTTTGGATCCATGGGTTAGAGTTAGTTTGAGCTAGTTGGGGCTCAAATAGCCATAAAGTATCCAAACATGAGGGTTAAATTGGAGCAAGTTGCACCAAACCCACCAAAAAAAACTATCCCACCCAAGAGGTGCTAATTGGAGATAGTTCTCATTGGGCCCACTGAAAAATCACTTTTCTCTCTCTATCCCGCCAGCCAAGTGGTGCTAATTGGAGCTAATTCTCGTGGGGCCCACTAAAAAATCACTTTTCTCTGTCCATCATGTGCATTTCTTGTCAATCTAACCCTGTCATCCAAACACCTCTTTGGCTAGAGTTAGTTTAGGGTTAGTCATGAGTTAGTCTAACCTCTAGCTAAGTTAGAGTATCGAAACAGGAGCAGTATAGGACATGCAAGTTGCTCAAAGCATACTGTCAAATTCATACATGAAAGGATATTTTTTTAAAATGGAACATGAAAGGATCTTTGAATGATATAATTTTCAAATTATATAAAATCTTATCAATAGTCGAAGGCAATGTCGAAGAATACATTAGGCCCTATATAAAATCTTATCAATAGTCAAAACCAAGTGTTACTACTACACCAAACAAGTTCAAAACGAGAAACTGGACCCACTCACGGCACGGCATGCCTGTCTCATTTGGTCCGTCGGTCAAAGCGCTTCCTCTTCATGGCATAACAATAGAGTACAGTAAAAAATTTAGAATGCTCTTGGCATGTCGCTAACATGTGATGAGTTAACCGACCTCAATAGACGGCAAAATCGCCAGCCCGCCGCACTTTGAGAGAGACGAGGAGTGAGAAGCGATACGGGCTGGTGGATTACTAGAGCTAGGTGTCACACAGAGGCCAAGAAATATGGTGATAGCATGGGTTGGCCATGTATAATGTAACTACACTGGGCTGCCGTGTTTCGGACTCTTCCGGTCTACTTTGGAGAAGATTGGGTAGATTTTATATCGCCGAATAAAAATATTAAAGAGTCCAGATGCTCCACCGCGAGGTTTCTTGCTCCTTCTCGGCCGTCGAAAAGCGTTCTTCTAAGTTTTGCTGACACGTGGGACATCCAGCATCCAGGTCCACGTGTCATGCAAGAAAATGGAGTTAAGTATAGTAGGAGAGACTCACCAACAGTCACGAACGTAGGTGGAGTACGTGCACGAATCACCCGAAAAAAAGGAATATGAGCACGAAGAGAAGTGGTGCAGGCACCAACGCAGGTACTCTTTGCATCATTCCCTAATACTCACGCCTCCCTAGGTGTTTGGAGAGGAATTGGCCGTCGCGAGGCGGTTCTATAGGTGGGCAGGCGGCAAAAAAAAGGGGAAAACGCGTGAACCAGCTAGACAAGAGATTTGGTTGATTTTATATCACTAAATAATATAAAATATTATGAGTGCAGACGCTCCACCGCAAGGTTCCTTGCTCCTTCTCGGTCGTCGGGAATCTATGTTCTTCCACTCTCTTTTTTTACGTGAGCCTTGTTCATCCTTTTGCCAACACATGAGACATCTAGCATCAAGGTGCATGTGTCATGCAAGAAAATGGAGATAAGCAGTGCGTAAGTGAGTCGTGCACTTCGATGGAACCTAGTACTACGCAATATTTTCTCCTCGATGGCATGTGAATAGTGCATGTACTCAATGACGGAGCACGGGATGGTAGCCTTGGACATGGTTGACCCTTTTTGGAGAGAGTACTAAATAACGTTGATGTGTCTCATCAACTCACAGAATGATGAGAAGCTTGCTTACTACACCTTCTCCCTCGCCAACGCGTGCGCGGTGGCTCGCAGCACGAGGAGAAACTTTTGCTTACAAGCGGTGGACGTGCAACAGTTCATTTGGTGTCAGATTCCCAGAAGTACTACTGTAGTACCATCATTATTGTTCGACTTCTGGAAGAGGAGAAGAGCCAAGCGCAAGGTCACCTACTAACCAGTAGTATACTATAGACAAAGCTGGTCCACCTTTTTAGAGCATGGTTAATTCATATAGGCGGCTCTTGCAGCGGCACATCATTTAGAGCAAGTACTCTCTTTGTAGGGACTTAAAACGTAGGAATCAGAAAAATAAAGGATTGGAGTGGCATGTCCACTTGAATCCCATAGCATTAACACAGTGTTCCCCTAAAAAAACAGAGTGTTTGACACAGGAAAAACAAAGGAAGTGAAAAAAAAGTTGGAGTGGATGCTAGATTGCCAATTAACACATGATTACATAGGAAAAAATCCTATAGCATTCTATCCTATGAATCAAACGACCAATGTAGGAAAATTATGAGGGGGGTCTCTTCAACAGTGTTCCTCGGCTCGCACCTAGCATCACGGTGGTCGAACTTGGTGTCATTCATCTGGTACATGTGGCATCTCAGATCTGGACACAAGGTGACGTACACCATCAAGGATAATGTTGTCCTCAAAGCCGGACGTACACGGTCAAGGTCCACGGTCAAGGGGGTAAGGGCGGACGCGACCTCTCACTACGTCCGCCATTTGAAGCGGTGCGCTGGCCGAGGGTGCCACCCACTACACTCCTGGCTATACCCGCCTCCTCGCCGCATTTAAAAACCTACATTTACTAGGAAGATGCCCATGCATTGCACGGAACATCAAGATTCATTTGTATGAGTAGTTTATCTTGTGGGAGAAAAGGATGAATGAGCGAAGGCCTTATTTGCAAATGTGGAGAGGGGTGTGGGTATCTTTTTGCAAAATTGCCATAGTTTCCTTCCTATCCGTCAGATATAAATGGGACGGCCTATATTGTAGGATGGCAGGCACACCATCATCACCAACTTTGTTTTTTATAAGAGTAGAGATAGAGAAACCCACATGGAATGTGAGAAACCCACTCCGGCCACACACGTCCGTTCAGGAGTAGGACGCCGGCCAAGCTCCTCCTTCCACCATTTTCTCCACTCTTTTAGCGCATCGGACGAGCAGGAAGAGCAGTTCTCCGACATAAAAGTCATCTGGGTGGCCCGCCGAGCCCGGCAGTTACGAGCGAGGCAGCTCGCTGCTCCACCTACCTCGCCTAGCCTGTCGGAGGCAATTGCCGCACTAAACCAGCGCGTGATTCTACAGCTGGCCACTCCAATACAGCTCGAGGAAGAGTGCCGACTTGCTCCATGCTGGCTTGTCGGTGAGCACGGCGGCACGGGCATCATCGCTGCCCTCGACGCCGCCGCGTCGTACAGCGCCTCCAGTGCCTGCGACTGCGCCATCTGCCGTCGACGCACGCGTAACCGCGCCATTCAGGCAGAGAAACAAGTCGCCGTAGATGTCGACGAGGTGATGCGGCTACGCGGATGTCGACGAGGTAACAGCCAGCACATCCCCACCCACCGCCATCATCGAGGAGAAGTAGAACACGGGAGGCCGCCGCCGATTGTATCCCATGAAGGCCACCGCCGAGGCAACACCGGCAAAAACAGTCGGTGTCTTGCACGATTCTTCTTCAGCCGGATGCTGGAGGAGGACAAAGAGATCAGGCGGTGACCATTTAGATTAGGTATATTAATTCTACCAGGCTGGTTGTAATGGGAGTATCATAAGTAGTATCATGCATGCCAACTAGGCAAATTTGATGAGGTGGCGTAGAATTAAATGAAGAAAGAGAGGGTTGAGTATCATATTTTGATACCGTATGGAATTAAGTTACTCCCACTGTGGTTAGTCTTAGGCTTTGTTCGGTTCAACCTCCTCCCAAGGGGTTTGGAGTGGAATGGAGGGGAATTTGGCTTGTACATGATTTAATCCCCCACAATCCCTGTTAATCTATGTATATTGTAGGCATGTTATTTGACCTCTCATTTTGCCGCGCTATGAACAGTGTGAGTGTCTGCATGCAGTACACCATCCTCTAATTTGGTGGATGCCAAACCTGCCCGAAAAGGAGCTATAACTTTTTTTCAAGTTGAAAAATGTTACCGATGAGGAGCCATAATTAAGCTGGAGGCGTCTCTTATTTTCTTTCGAATGGGCAATAAGCTCGAGAGCTGGAGAGTGTCTCTAATGGGCTGCCTCTAGTGTTAAGGCCCTCCAGTACAAAACACAGGCAGCCGACTGGGCCGATACAAAAGCCTATCCATCTTAAAGCCCATTTGTTTTTGTTTTTTGCGAGGAGAAGCCCATATTTCTTGAAGTGGGGGCGATCCCAGAAAAACCCTCCTTCCTCCTCGCTTCCACTTATACTGCAGCTCGCTGGACTCTCCCGCTTCTGTCGCCCCCCAATCCCCCCCGCTCCCCATCTTCCTCACCCGTACAGAAAACCCCCGCTCACCTTCTTCCTCACTCGTACAGAAAACGCATGCTCCTCTTCTTCGACTCCTACAGAAAACCCCAGCCCTTCTTCTTCCCCACTCGCACTGCCACTAGGCTCGTCTCTGGCTATGCTGCTCAAACCCGTGAGCTCGGCGCGACGCCCGCAAGGAAAATGGAGTCGGCTGGCCCCAGCACCAAGAAGATGAGGCTCCCGCCAGCGGCGACGCCGATTGTAGATCCCGCACCCGACAACGCTGGGAGAAGCGGTGAGCCCCCCCACCCAGATCTGAGGAACCTGTAGAATCTTTGGTGGACCGCATCAGCGATCTCCCGGACGACATCCTTGGGAAGATCATCTCGCTTCTCCCCACCAAGGATTGCTGCCGCACACAAGTCCTCTCAACTCGGTGGCGCCCTCTATGGCGCACCGCGCCCCTCAATCTGGACTGTCGTCAGATATCTGTCTTTCCTGAATTTGATCTCCTCAGAGCCATCATCTCCTCTCACCAGCAAGGCCCCGTTCAATGCCTCTGCATCCCAACACACTACCTGTTGTCCATACCCTGCATGGTGGACGCTTGGCTGACATCCACTGAATTCGAAAAACTCCAGCGGTTTGAGTTCTACCATTACCACGAAAGTTTCATACCATGAACCGAACACCAAGAATTTGTCCCCACACCACCGTTGTCCATCACGTGGTTTTCCTCCTCTCTCCACACCACCACCTTCGCCCGGTGCCATCTACCAGACGATCTGGTACAAATGCTTCGACTCCCACTGCTAAAAAAACTTTCACTTGTGGTGGTTTATCTGTCGGAGGCCTCACTGCACAGCATCATCCACTCTAGTTGCCCTGCCCTGGAGCGCTTGCTGGTTGTTTTGGGAATAGAAATCCCTATCAGTTGTCTCCAAATAAAGTTGCCTCACCTTAAAAGCATTGGAATTTGTTTTGAAGGACAACAGCTCATCATCGAAGATGCCCCTTCACTTCAAAGGTTGCTCCTTCATTATTGTTATAAACCTTCGCAAATAACTGTCATCTCTGCGCCCAAACTGGAGACCTTGGGTGTAATTAGTGATCCATTTAATGATCACAACAAGTTGGTGTTTGGCTCCTCACTTTTTCAGGTACTGTATATTATCATCTACACATTTGTAATCATAAGCTGCATTTTTCATTTGTGTGCATAAGTTTTATATCATCTTGGAGTACACTTTGGGTACTAATATTATGTTGTATGCTCAATGAAGAGTTCATCCATGGATAGCCTATCAATGCTGCTGGATTCTGTCAAGATCTTATATACCAAAATGTTTAGTTTTGATCTGAACATAATTATTGGCTTGCTGCGATGCTTTCGATCTCTGGAGAATTTATATACAAAGGTGATGATTTCATGCACATTGAAAGCCCGTATATATTGTACTAGAATTAACCATTCAGCTGTCGCTCTTTTGACATACTCTTTTTTCAGACCTTAACTATTTTCAATCTTCATGTCTACTTAGGCACTAACACATGGAGACAAACATATAACCAATCAGTGGCGTAATAATCACTAGGATTTTCTCAGTTCTCATGACATTCGTTTGAGGACAATAACGATGGAAGGATATGCATCCAACCAGGCAAACAGAAGCTTTGTCACATTCTTCCTGTTGAATGCGAGGTTACTATTGTCCATGAGGCTTAAGTTTTTGAACAAGAGATTTCTCACGGACGGACATGTTGAACAGCAAAAAAAAGAAGTTTTAGGTGGACAAATGGGCTTCTAAACATGCTCGGCTTCTATTTACAACAACTTGTAGTCATCCTCCAATAATTTTTTTTGCACAGGATGTTGATTTTATGGATCAGACCGATCCATTTGTTTGTGATTGTGAAAAAGAGTGGTTGGGTTAGATGTTATTGCCATGTTCAATCTGGGTTTTGTCTAAATTTGATGAACAATTAATCCTTGGGCTTTTTGTACCATTTGTAAGCTTGAGTTACATGTTGTTGCCCTCATACTTCCCTCCGCCTGCCACTACACTGCCGCATCTTCCACGGCTCCTGTTTGTTCCCGTCCGAGGCCTCGCTATCGTTCTCCGCCTTGGTTCACTTGCTGTGCCCGCCGCCGTCTGGCGTTGTCAACATGGTCAACAACTGAGAGGAATCAGGAGATGACTGTATGTGGAGAGGCTGACAGTAGGGACCCACCAGGGTCATTGCATTACGCAAGCATGTGCCTCGTTATTACAAGCCAAAAAAATACTTCCTCCTAATTGTTTGACAACTAGGTCCCACGCCATTGTCAATGTAGTCAATAAACGAGAAAATTACACAACGAGCGGATAACACCAGGGACGCAGCAGCTCACCCAATTATTTTTTAGTTTTAGAGACGGAGCTCAACTGCGCGCTGTGCAGGGGCTATGGCCCGTCTAGCCCATGCTTACGCTTTTATTTAGGCACATGATGAGCCCAGTTGATATCTTTTTTCTTTCTGAAAATGGCTAGCACAGTTCTTTTTTTTGGAGAATACCCAACCGAGGCCTACTTGCTTTTCTCAGCCCTGCTGGGCTGCAAATCTTTCAAAACGAGGAGGGATGTAAGTAGTAAGAAATGGGCTTCCCCAGAAAATGGGCTATAAGTTGTAAGAAATGGGCTGTAAATTTTTAAACCAAAGCCAACCGGCAATTACATTCAAATATTGTTTTTTTTCTAGATTTCTCTACTCTTATAAAAAGTAGAGTTGGTGATGCTGGTGTGCCTGCCATCCTGTAATATAGGCCGTCTGATCTATATCTAATGGGTAGGAAGGAAACTATGACAATTTACCCGCACTCCTCTCCACATTTGCAGATACGGCCTTCCCTCGTTCATACTTTTCTCCCACAAGATAAACTACTCATACAAATGCATCTTGATGTTCCGTGCAACGCACGGGCATCTTGCTACTCAAGATTTTAAATTTCATTCATTTTTTTGTGGAGAATTTTTTTTGTATTTTATTTTGATATAATTTTTTAAAAAATATTTTTAACGTGACTCAAAATTTCGTGATTAAAAGAGTTCGGACCCCACCGAAATATGCAAAATTTCTTTGAATTTTTTAGCAGTGCCCAGAATATGGTCTGTAATGCTAATAAAAAGAATATGGGCTTCAAAATATCCTTAAGAATTAACAAATGGGCTGTAAATTATTGAACATAATGGCTAATGGGCTGTATGCTATTTTCCACAGATTTGGAGGCTGACTTCTGGGCCTACTAGGTTGACGATGACGCTGTCCCAAAAAAAAATTGATGCGTACGCAAGGCTTTGTCAACTTAGTCAACACAGAGCAGTGACTGTTGGATGTCCATCCAACGGCCGTCGTGCTTCTTCAATCTCTGATCTTCCTGCTCCAGCAGCCCAAACCAGCGCCGGCGGGACTGCCTGCTCCCTCCTCCCGTGGCCGGTTGTGCTGCCGCCAGGCCATCCCTCTACCCACCTGCACATCCTGTTATTTTCTGGCGACGTCAGCCTCACCCCGCAGCCGACCAGTCAGCGCTCGTACTCCCCTCAGCATGGGCATCCACTGTTGTGGCTTCGCCGGCACTGGGTTGTTCCCTTCCTGGGCCACGCCCTCGTCCACCGCGTTTGTGCTCTCGGCGTGGCGTGGTTAACATGGTCAACAAACAACAGCCATCGGAAGAGCGATGTAAGTGGAGAGGCTGATAGTAGGGACCCACACAAGCAAGTGCCTCCTTACTACGCGCAAAATAATGATTCCTCCACCTGACAGCTGGGACCCACCGGAAGGGCCTCTGTATTTCGCGAAACAAACGTTCCTCCCGTTGACAGCTCAGACCCACCAGCTATATCTTCGCATGCAAGGAAGTGCCTCCTTATTACGCACAAAAAATGAATACTCCCCCTGCTAGCTGGGACCCACCATAGTGGGAGGCTGACTTGTGGGCCTACTAAGTTGACGCGAACGGAGGGCTTTGTCAACTTAGTCAATATGAATGATTCTAGCTCCAGTGACCGTACGATGTCCATCCAACGGCCGTAGTGCTTCTTCAACCTCTGGTCTTCTTACTCCAGCTGCCCAAACCAGCGCCGGTCGTGCCGCCTGCTCCTGCCTCTCGTGGCCGGCTCTGCTGCCGCACAGGCCTCACCGCCCCACCCTACTCCAACCTCTGGCCAGGCCATCCCTCTACTCACCCACAACCCCTGTTATTCAGCGATGACGGCAGCCTCACACCGCAACCGAACTAGTCAACCCTTGTACTCCTCTCCGCATGGGCATCCACTGCCACGTCTTCCCCCGCTCCATGTCGTCCCCTTCCTAGGCCTCACTGTCGTCCACCACCTTGGTGCTCTCGGCGCGCCGTGGTCAATGTGGTCAAGGAATGACTTCCATCGAAAGAGGACTGTACATGGAGAGGCTGACAGCTGGGTCCACGGCCGCAGCAAGGAAGTGCCTCCTTATTACGCGCAAAATAATGATTCCTCCACCTGACAGCAGGGACCCACTGGACGGGCCACCGTATTTCACAAAAAAACATTTCCCCCTGACTGCTGGGACCCACCAGCTACATCTTCGCACGCAAGGAAGTACGTCCATATTACGGGCAAAAAATATGATTCTTCCCCTGACAGCTGCGACCCACCAGCTATATCTACGCATGCAAGGAAGTGCCTCCTTACCTCCTTGACAGCTGGGACCCACCCGGTCGAACCGTACATAGGGTTGTCTATCTGGTCGCGAACGTGTATGTACATACTGGTCGATCTATCTGTCTGCAGGCTGCAGCGAAAAACCGTGGCCGAGTAAGGAAGGGCACGTGTCGTAGTAGAGGCGCGGGCGTAGCATGTCACGTAGTCCCGTCTATATCATGTACATGTACGTACAACCAGGGAGCAAGAAAGTAAATACGGCCACGTACATACATACGGGCGGGGTCTCGAACGCCCACTCACGCATACGTATGGCCAGGGTTCGTGTACATGGAGAGGCAGCGGAGAGCAGCGACGGCGTCCTGTTCATCGGCAGCCAACTGGCTGGGTCGGAATGGAGAAACTGCGTCGTGTTCATCGGGAGGCAACGGAATGCGTCCTGTTCATTGGAAGCCAGCCGGCTTGGACGGAACAGCCGAAACGACGCCTGGCATACCGCAGAATGGAGGAAACGGCCTTGTGTTCGACCGCCTATGGTCGAAACGGGATCCTGTTCACCAGGAGGGGTCTGGCGTACCGCAAAACAGAGGAAACAGACTTCTCTTCGACCTCCTACGGTCGAAACGGGGTCCTGTTGATCGGGAGGGGTGTGGCGTATCGCAAAACGGAGGAAACGGACTTCTCTTTGACCTCCTACAGTCGAAACGGGGGTCCTGTTCATCGGGAGGGGTGTGGCATACCGCAAAACAGGACTCCACGGGCTACTGTTCATCCACCGTCTACTGCCTCGCTCCAGCCTCCAGGGGCTACTGTTCATCCACCGTTGACCTCCTCCAGCCTCCACCTGCGACTGTTCATCCACGGCGTCTCCCTCCTGCCCCCACCAGCTAATGTTCATCCACAGGCTCCTGTTCATCCAGCCTCCATCGGCTACTGTTCAACCAGCCCTCTCCACGGGGTCCTGTTCAACCAGCCCTCCATGGGCTACTGTTCATCCAGCCCTCCACCGGCTACTGTTCAACTAGCCCTCCATCGGCTGCTGTTCATCCAGCCCTCCACGGGGTCCTATTCATCCACCCCCAACCGGCTCGATCGGGGTCTTGTTCATCCAGTGGCAACGGGCTCTACTACCACTAGGTCCTGTTCATCCAACCCCCAACAATGCTCACTGTTCATCAAGAGGCAGCAGGTTTGATCGACTTCAGTTAGCAGCAGTAGCGAAGGAATCGCTCGATCGGGTTCAGTTAACAGCCAGATCAATCGATCGCTCGGGTTCAGTAATGTGTAGCCTGCAGTGCAATCGCTCAGGTTCAGTAGGCGAACGCCTCGCTCGGGTTCAGTTAGAGCCCAACGCCTCGCACCCACGTGCGTACATGTACGAGAGAAACGCACAATCCCTCCATGCATCGCTCGGCCCCGACCACCCACCGTAACCGGGAACTCCCCGATATATTCCTCGCCCTCGCTTCTACCACGGTTTTTTCCATCATGGACGGCCCAAAGAATGTCATGCAGCTGCGTCTCCGGCCCGCCCAGGACAAAAAGCCCATTTTCTGTGATGATTTTTTGTCGTAGAAGTAGGAGCCCACCACATCTATGATGATACCGGGTTTTGTCACAATTATCGTCATAGAAGTGTCATGAGCATGACAGAAAAAATTCATTCGGCCCAAAATGTCATGGATGTGCCTTTTTTTTGTAGTGCTTCAAGCGAATGGAAGGACAAGAAGATGAAGATCCAACCCTGGGTGTAGCCTGCATGGGAGGCAGCGGCGGCAGCACAGGCATGGCATCGAGCTTGCGCAAATGAACAGTCGCAGCTTGCAAGAGCAGCATGCGCAACGAGCAGGTACATCACATCCCTGATTATATCTAATTCAACTATTCAGTTTTTGGCCAATAGTTAAACCTGACGGTGTTGTAAAACTGCTTGTATGTAGGGAATCTATAAGAAAATGAAACCAATTTCTACTTATTTTATAACTCCCCCAATCAATACTGAACTGACTAAACCTAATGTGTCTAATCAAGTTTCCGGTGCAAACATACAAGCTCATGTTGTTCTTGAGCCTGAAGTGTCTAATGAACAGACTGCTAATGAAGGATTTGATGCAAACATTTTACATGCTCCTGGTGATGAAGATATAGTGTCTAATGAGAGATCTAATGCAAGCATTTTGCAAGCTCCCATTGAAGGATTTAGTGTCTAATGATGATCTGCTATGTTGAGAGAGAGATAGAGATTTGCAGGTATTGATGACAAGCAAATTATGGTACATTTTCATGGCTTGAGGAAACACCGAGGCCATCTACCAGAAATTCCCCCGTATCATGACAACGTAGCATAAATACTTTTCTAATCTGTTGTTTAAAACTATTGGTATAGGTGCAATTACACTTGGAAATTTTCAGCCAGAGAACGAATAATTCAAGCAGGTATAGTCCATGTTAGTAGTCCTTGTACACCATGTCGCATTTTGTGTTTTTTGGTGCTTACATCATTTAGTGTTTTATAATCTGGAGCTACTTTGGATCATTAGCAGGTTTTCAAAGAGCGTGTTGCTTCACATTTCTCAAGTTATGTTGATTTCTGGAGTGCAAGTGCCTTCGTATTTTTTAAGTTAAATTTTCACCCCTGGTAATTTGAATTCATGGATCCGCCACTGCACACAAATCATACACGCAGGCCAGTACGAATTAAATGAAATGCAGGGAGTTAAGCTAGCTCGTTGTACAGGCTCACTGCAGCTCTGCTTGCGCTTGGGATGTTCCATGTACAAGTCCATGTTACCACTTGCTTGGATGTGCAGGCCTTGTGCTCCTTGCATCCCCCTCTGCATTTTTGACACGGCGAATGGTTGATCAAATGAGGGGAATCGACCTTGCTGTTGTACCGGAGGACAGGTACTTACAAGGTTATACCGGTGTGCAGGATGTGTACCAGATCCCGTAGCGCCGTCATGCTTCGCTAAAAAATGGTTTTGCTTGTTTCAGATGATATCTCCAGAAGAAATAAGAGTTAAAGTCATAGTTGCATAGGTGTGTAAGCTAAGAGAGCAGTAAAAGGATATCCAAACATCATCGGAATAGTGCACAAGGGAGTGATATGTGGATACCAAGTTCGGTCCGGCGTTTGGGCATGCTCGCTTAGCTAGAGTGCGGGTCACTTCAGAGCCGTTGAGGGTGATGCGTTGGCATTGGCTGTCCACGCACGGATGCAGATCTTGAGCTGCAGCGGAGCGCTACGATGCGATAGACGAGGCCGTTGGTGAAGCCCCAATGGCCTCGGGGGGTGGAGGTGCAACGATATGCTCGGTGAAGTAGCCCCGGTGAGGTGGGAGACGGCGTCGGTGAAGCACACCTGATGCGGTGGAAGTTGGTGTCTGTGAGGCATGTCAGTTGCGGCGGCTGACATTGTCGGTGGACCACCCGGTGCGGTGGACGAGGGCGTAGATGAGGTAGCTCTGGCGCGGTGGTGAAGCGCGACCGTCGTCTTCCTCGTCGTCGTCCAGCACAGAGGTGGGGAAAGAGACGAGACGAGGGGCGATTCGAACTTTGCTTGGGTTAGCAGCGACTTAGGGATTTGAGCACTATGGGCGCGGAAGGGGACGGTGGAGAAGGGAGATTTTGCAGGGCTGGAATTGGGGCCGCCGGATATTTCAATCCGAAACATGGAAGCGCGGACTTTTTTGTCATCGTTCTTTTTTTGTGGGGCGGGGGGAGGGAGGGGGTTGGTGGCTGGGTGCTAGCGTCCGTACGACACACGCGACCACCACGACACGACCCTGGTCTGCCTGGTGCGCCTACATTTGAGAATGCAAATGAATCTTCTTTCATTTGCAAATGAATCTGTATGTATTACCATGCCCGTGTTTTCCTTGCAAATAATTAGTCATTCAAAGCGAGATACTATAAATTAATTAATGAGGAGTTATTTGAATTAGAGTGTGTGTCATATAGCGATCTCCAATTCTAACGTGGATTTCGCATTTCACGATATCCACACTACTTTTTAATACAAATTCATATGTATAAGATGAACACCATGGTATTGAGAAAACTTTGGATGGATTCATACATATAACCTACAAAATACCACAACAATCGAGTCAATGCCAACTTTTCCAAACCTAGTATCGCACGAATTCGAAATAATTACGAAACCCATATGCATGGTCCCAATTCAAATCTTACAATGTACAGTAAATTGAAACGTCGATATTAAGTCTAGTACTATCTACATTCAAATGTTGTTTTTAGCCCCACCCCCCTCAGCACACATGCCACATACTTCCTGTATCGATCAATCTTCCTCTCCTAACCACCTTACAAAGCTATTGGTTTCCGACACACGTTCACTCTTTCTCTCCATGTTTTGATCTCTAACTCTCTCAACTACACAACCCCCTTTTTCCGCTCTGTTACCAAATGTATCTCTCTCACACACCCGCCATTGCACTCCATGCCGAGCTCTCTCTCTCTCTCTCCCTCCCACCCTCTCTCGCTGGATACATGCATTGCCTATCTAAACCCCCCTCTCGTGCGCACACACGCACATTGTCTATCTAGGTCACTATCTCGAGACTGTCTCACTCTTTCTTCCGCATGGCGGCCCACACTCACTCAATCACTCTCTCTTTATCTAAGTCTCGATTAACCTCGCTTTCTCTCACACAGATATGAAATATCTCCCTGTTCGGGCCTCGATCGACACACTCTATACTCTCTCACACAGATTGTCTATCTAGGTCAGTCCATCCAAGCCGCCCCCACTCTTTTGATCTCATGGTGGCCCACGCTCGCTCAATCTCTCTCTCTCTCTCTCTTTCTGTATGTCTCGATTGACCTCGCTCTTTCTCAGACATAAACGATATATCTCCATGTTTGAGCCCAATTCGACATATTCATATTGTATACTCTCTCACGCACATTGTCTATCTAGGTCACTCTCTCCAACCCGTCTCACTCTTTTGATCACATGATGACCCACACTCGCTCAATATCTCTCCCTTCCTTTACCACGGGGTACTCTTCTCCAATATTTTGTCCGCATTCTAAAAGAGAAACAAGCAGACACATCACAGGTTTACCATGATGTATATGAAACTCATTTTGGTAAACCAGTTCAGTAGTAAGGTGGACAGGATAACAGCATGAAACAAACATATATCTATGTAGTATGGTCATTGTATGGTCTATATCATTCTAGTTTATGTTGCCAAATCAAGATAGAGACAGTTCAAATCACATCTGCTTAAGACAAAGCAGTGTAGACAGAATATAAGTGTGGGAAACTACACAGCACTAACAACACTTCTAATGTGCATGGCATGAGAACAAAACTGTTTATTCAATTGAAACTTAAATCAACATAGAGCAAGTTACAACAGCAAACACGTTAAAGAAACAGGTTTAAAACATACCTCTTGCGCCATTGGAGTTTCAATTGCATCCTTCAAATTTGAATTAGTTGGTATGAGTAAATACAGTGATGCAAGATCAAAGGAGTATGAACCATAACTATGGAACCTGATCTGAGAACAATTCTTCTTCTGCTTTAAGCATTGACTTGGGGTTCGGAGTGGTGGTCCTCATGCTTTGGGCACTGCAGTTGCCTTACTAACTGCTCGTGTTTGGGTGCTCTGTGGTGGAGACGGTGTTGTGCCAACTAGAACTGGGTTACTATCTGCTGGGGTTGGGGTTAGAAGGGGTGTAGCTGGTTCTCTGTCCAACTGGGTAGGGGTACAATCTACGTGAGTCCGGGTTATGTGTGGTGGGGCTGGTTCTTGGGCAAGTACAACCGTGGTTCTATCTGCATCGACGGGTAGCATGATCTTTTCTGAAGACCGTGTTTTTACTCCCATAGATACTGCCATCACCCCCTCCAATTCAAATGGCTGATAAACAAGAAAAGTAATTGAATGTACAGACATTGTATGATAGACAGGTGCAATGGATAGTAGGGAAGAAAACAGGGCATGAAATAATTCACATTTATGTTGTCTAACCAAACAGGATAGCATGACATAATTTCACATAT
This sequence comes from Thinopyrum elongatum, assembly GCA_011799875.1. Taxonomy (NCBI): domain Eukaryota; kingdom Viridiplantae; phylum Streptophyta; class Magnoliopsida; order Poales; family Poaceae; genus Thinopyrum; species Thinopyrum elongatum. Next base: position 46,446,021 of record CM022300.1, read on the forward strand.
ATGATGGCTAATTAAACAGGATAGCATGACACAATTTCACATATATGATGGCTAACTAAACAGGATAGAATGACATACTTCAAAATATGATGACTATGTAAACAGGATGACATGATATAACTATATGATGTGTCTATTAAAGTGGTTGGCATGCCATAATTCACAAACATGACGTCTATGGAAACATGATGGCATGATATAATTCATGGATAGAATGACATAATTCAAAATATGATGACTATGTAAACAAGATGAGATGATATAACTATATTATGTCTTTAGAAAATGGGTTGGCATGCCATAATTCAGATACATGCTGTCTATGTAAACATCATGGCATGATATAATTCAAATATATGATTTATATACTAAGCAAGTGAGCAGAGGGCAATCACATATATTATGTGTCAACTAAGCAGATGGCATTCAATATTGTGTATATGATGTAAAAACTAAGCATTGCAAGACAACATATGCATGATATGAGTAACATAACCCTGCCAAGTTTGAGCATACACCTCAGGGGGAAAATAGGACTGGTCATCTGTCTCTGAATCCTCCTCTGAGGAGCTATCTGTAACCAACAAGATATCTGCTTCAGCAGGTAGCATTGTCTGCTCTGAAGACCTTGTTTTCACTCCAGATTTTTCCATCACCCAATTCAAATGGCTGATGCACAGGAAGAGCAGTTGAATATACAAACATTGTTGACAAATGGAATACGTAATACAAAAAAGGATGTGAAAGTGCATTATATCGACTAGAGGGGGGTGAATAGGCAATTTTTACAAATTCATCACTTGAGGAAATAGAACTTGAGGAATTTGCAAGTGACGAACTACAAGCAGCGGAATAAGTACTCAGGTGCATGCATATCAAGATAGTAGCATAGTCATCATGATGAAATGATACATACACAGAGTACACATAGTGTGTAAATAGGATAAGCAGGCAGGAGACGAAATGACTGAAGAATTTGGGTTGAGGAAATTGAGAAGGTCTTCAGTCAAAGTCTTCAAACAGTAACGATCAAGTACACAGCAAGTATGCGAGGAAATGAAAGAGTTGAGGAAATAGAACCAGTAGCTCGGTGAAGACAGTGATTTGGTAGACCAGTTCCAACTGCTGTGACAGTTGTACATCTGGTTGGAGCAGCTTGGTATTTAAACCAAAGGACACATAGTCCAAGGACACACAGTCCTTACTGTATTCTCCTTGAGCTAAGGTCACACAAACCTCACCCAATCACTCGTGGTAAGTCTTCAGGTGACTTCCAAACCTTCACATACTAGGTCACCCGGCGATCCACAATTCCTCTTGGATGCTCTAGACCTTGACACCTAACCGTCTATAAGATGCACAGTCTTCAAAGGTAACAAACATTGGTTCCACACAGGAACAATCTCTTCAGTAATGCTCAATCACTTTGGGTTTTAGGTGTTGGGGTTTTGGGTTTTTTCTCACTTGATGATTTTCTCTCAAAGTCCTCGGAGGATGGGATGCTCTAAATGACAATTGTCAATCTATCTCTCGGAGCAGCTAACCAGCTAGTGGTTGAAGGGGGCGGCTATTTATAGCCGGGGAGCAGCCCGACATGATAAGAAATAAATGCCCTTCAATGATATGACCGTTAGGTGGATAAGATATTTGGGACAGCTGGCGCGTAGCACAACAACGGTCAGAAATTTGAGCTCTCAAATTCCTCAGGGCTATCATGTTCCTCACTTGTAGGCAATCCGCACTGGCAAATTCCTAACTCCTCAGTCAGAACAAATTCCTCAGAGAACAGAAGATCTTCGTCTCTGTCACTGAAGAAATTGACTGAACTGTATGAGATTTCCAATGGCTTCACTCGAAAGGATTGGGTATATGTAGGCTTTGAGATGAGCATCACTTGGAAAAAAATTCCTTAGTTTTACCTCGACCCCCTTTAACAGTACGGTGTTTCCTATGACTCAAGAAAGGAAAACGATACTACGAAAACAAGAGTCTTCATGCTTCATAATCCTCGCATCAATATCAATGTCTTTAAGGTTAGACCAATTTCCTCATTTTTGAAGTCTTCAAGAAAACCAAAGTCTTCAACTGAAGACATTCATTTTTAGGGGTCGACTTTCTTCGGAAATATCAAACTTCTCAGAGACTTATAGAACTTGTGTACACTCACAAACACATTAGTCCCTTAACCTATAAGTCTTCAATACACCAAAATCACTAAGGGGCACCAGATGCACTTACAATCTCCCCCTTTTTGGTGATTGATGACAAATAGGTTAAGTTTTCAATGGGGATAAACATATGAAGCGTAAATACTGATATTGAGGAATTTGATTGCAAGATATAGAAGAACTCCCCCTGAAGATGTGCATATTTGAGGAATTTGCTTTGGATTGCAAATGCACATTGTAGAATAAAATCATGGAGATCTCCCCCTATATCTTGTAATCCATTCACGCATTTAACATATAGTATGAAGAATTTGAAATGCATGATGGAAAATGGTGTCTGACGTAATTCAGCATGCGTGCATTAAGGTACTTGAGGAATTAAGCATGCAGATAGCAGTTCAAAAGAGTCAGACCACCATCGGACTTAAGTTTACAACTCATCAAACAAACACTTTAGAAGAACGAGAGTTGCAACTTAACGAAAAACAGCCCATATATAGAGACCCGCTTGAAGACTAACTCAAATTTCTCCCCCTTTATCATCAAATGACCAAAAGGGATGAAAACTGAGGACTAACGCCCCTGAAGAATATGATCATGAGGTCGATGGAGGAGCGCCAACATTGTCGGGGTCGTTTGTTGAAGGAGGGCCTGCCGCAGTGTCGTTGAGATCTTCAGCTTCATCCGTCTCACGCAATGAAGAATATGAACTTGTAACCAACTGAGGAACTTTGACCTTCTTGAATTTCTTCGAAGGAGTATGAGACCAGTCAAAGTCATGTTGAAATCCCATCTGCTTGAGGTCTTCATCACCGTAAAGATGAGACAATATGGCCCAAGTGCGATTGAAGATTTCATGCACATAGTAGTGACTCTTCTTCACAGTGTTTTGCGTGACAGTCGTGTTCTGAAGAATTGAGCCAAATTGACGCTTGACCCACTTGTGATTGCGATCGACTTTCTGGTGAAGACTTAGAAGAAGCTCACAATCAGTCATCACTCATGAAGCAGTGGCTTGAGGATTTTGCTTTGAGGCTTTTGCGGCAGAATCTTGAGTTACAGAGTCATCATTTGTGGAGTAAGATGCAGCCTTACGAAATTGACCATCCAATGGATGAGTGCCTTCGTCAATAACAGCAGCTTTGCCTTTTTCATCAACTGAAGAAATAGTCCTTTTGAGGACTTCAATTGGAGGCAGAAAGCTGAGGTGATTCTGAAAATCCGCCTTGTAGTGAATTAAAGACCTGGTTCTGATGAATTTCATTATCCAGGGAGCATAGGGCTTCAATTCAAATGGTGATAGTGCAACGTTTGCCAAAGTCCTCATGAAGAAATCATGATAGTTAATGGGAATCCCATGAATGATATTGAATAGCAGATTCTTCATGATGCCAACAATGTCGTCTTCTTCAGAATTGTGGCCTTTGATTGGACTGAGGATCTTGGTCAAAATGCGGTAGATGGTCCTTGGAACATATAACAAATCCTTCACTAGGAAGGTGGTTCTTGGAGGTTGACCAGGCCGCAAAGGCTTCATCAGCACTTGCATGAGATGATTTGGAAGTTCAGGTTCTTCATACATCAGCCTTGCACCTTCAGCAGGAGGACTGACTGGAATGGCATGAAGCAATTCAGAGGCCGGAGCTTTGTAGTGAGTGTTTTCAGTCATCCAGTCAAGCACCCATGAGTTCATATCAGCCACATCACCAGTGAGGTGCAGTGTTACATAGAACTGAAGAATTAGCTCTTCATTCCAGTCACAGATATCAGCACAAAAACTGAGGAGTCCAGCTTCATGAAGAACACTGAGAATTGGTTGGAAGCACGGAATGGGCTCCATATCCACATGAGGAATTTGACGGTGCTGAAATACCTTGTCCTTATCAAACAGAAGCGATGCATAGAAATTCATCTGGCTTGCTGTCCAGAACCTCTTGCGCCTAAGTCTTGCTGAGTCATATGGATTTTCATCTGTGAAGAAATGATGCTCAGCAAAGAAATCGTCAACCTTGAATTTTGGCCTCTTTGCATGAGGATTTTGTGGCTTGGGCTGAAGATTTGCAGTTGACAGTCTCACAACCTCTTGAGTCACAACTTCAGGAACCTCAAACTGAGGAATTTTAGTGGCAGTTTCATTAGTAGCAGTCTGGTTCTCCATTTCTTTAGGTATGGACTGAAGTGAAGCTTGATGTCCTTCAGATCCTGTTAGAAGTTCTTCAGTCTGCACAGGGGACTGAGGAATTGGATGCAGAGGTGTGGTAATTGGAGAATTGGGGTGAAGATTTTCCCAATAGTCATCATTCAACACAGGAGTTATTGAGCTAATATCCACATCTTCTTCAATTTCCTCAATGCCCGCCTCTTCAGCAGTGAAGTGAGCCACAAGCGATGATACCAATGGTGTGGAAACAACATCTTTCACATTAATTTCTTCATCCAACTGCTCTAAGGAAGCAGCAGAAGGATTTTCTTCATCAGTGTCATCTGGAATGACATATTCTTCACCAAATGGAATGAGCTCCTTTGATGGTACTATAGATATTGGAACAGCATCAATTGGTTCAGTGAATGAGCTCATCAAAGTCCTCACTTTCTTGGGAGCTGAGGACTCTGCAGAGGTCAATGCTTTCCTCTTCCTTGCGGCTTCCTTCTTCGCAACCTTCATTTTCTTCACTTCTGATGCAGAAGGAAGAGTGATTTTCTTCACCTTTGAAGATTTTGCTGGAGGAGCAGATGAAGTTGGTGCAGTTTCTTCAGGCACGACTGATGCAGTCGCCCTGGCATTTTCAGTTTCTTCAGGCGCAGCAGGTTCTTCAGGTGGCCTGGGTTGTTCTTCAGGCGCAACACTGGTGGTTGCCCTAGCATTATCTTCAAGAGCTGGAATTTCTTCAGCAGCCCTGGTAGCTTGTTCAGCAGCCTGATTTTCATCAGCTGCGCTTGAAGTTTCTTCAGCATGCTGAGCAAATGCTACAGCCTGAGGAATTTCTTATTGCAATGAAGCTACAACATTTAGCTTGAGCTTCTTGGAGAGTTTGACAAATCTAACCTTGGCATCGAGCCAATCTGCATGATATGTGTCAAATTCATCATTGAGGCCTTTGATTTCCTTTTGCATGTTTACAAGTTCTTCAGGAGACATATTCAGAACGTTGTTCTTCAGAAATTGCTCCTTCTTGTACTGGGCCTTCTTGACTTGTCTGGCCTTCTCAAATTTCCATTTTTCTTTGCCTATGAAGGCAGTCAGCATGTGACTTTGACCAGGAGTCAGGTTCAGGTCAGGTAGTGGAGTGTTGGGATCTTTGTGCCATAGATCAATGAAGTCGAGGATCTTCTTCAGATCCAGCATGAGAGGCACAGAGCTGCCTTTGGCTCTAGCGGCCCTTTCTTGTCTGTCCCTGATGATTTCAGCAAGTTCTTCATCATCAGCTTTATCATCATCAGACGGAACATGAAATGCAACTTGCTTCTTATGAGGACTTGGCCTCGTTCCACGTCCAATAGTGGCATTAACTTTCAGCAAAGTAGGACCACTTGAAGATTGTGGTGGAGCTAAGGAACTAGCAGATGCTTCAGAGGCAATAGAGAAGCCTGTAGTCCATTGACACATTGCAAGGTGTACAGGTGTTGAGGACTTGGTGGCAGCCACTGAGGATTTTGCAGCAGCCGAGGGAGTTGGCACTGCCTTTGAGGAAGTTGCCCGAGGAATTTGCCCAGAGGGCTTTGCCGATGAAGAACTTGGCCGTGAGGGAGTTGACCTTGAAGATTTCTTCACAGCAGACTTCTTCAGCATGGCCTTCTTTGGCGCTGTTGTACTAGCAGAGGCCTCAGCGCCAGCAGCTTGAGAATCCACATTGAATTTCCTCACTGCTTCTGCAGCTGTTTTCTGAAGTTTGGCTTGGCGCTTGGCCCATTCTTTAGGAAATTCCTCACCACGCCTGATGCTGGTGGGATCAGCTCATTGGCCAGCAGCCAAAGGTGGTCCTGGACATGGAGGGTTTACTGCGAATTTCTTCATGTACTTGGGAGTAACATAACGATATTCCCTCCATTCCTTTGCCCATCTCCTCTCAATCCTCTGTATGTGCACTTTGCGCTGATTCTTGTTTTCCTTCCCATGAGTTGCTTCATCAAGTGTGCAGTATTCATCATAAATATCCTCAGGAATTTCAAACACAGTGTTTGTCTCTGGCCTCTTGCCTCCCTTCTGAGGTTTCTTCCCATCTGGCATTTTCCTCACTTGAGGACTTTGAACTTTGGATGTTTCTGAGGAAGTATGCAAATTTTCTTCGAGGAACGCTGGAAATGAGTTAAGTTGATGAGAACCTAGTGATTCAGCAGCAGACATTTTGTACCTGTGAATAGAGTATAGGTACGAAGAATTTGGAGAGGTCATATGCGTTCTCAGAAATTTTTCAAAAAGTATCAAGTTGAGGATTATGACCATTGGTGTCTTGAGGAATTTCACTAAGCGTTCTTGACTTAGGTTCCAGAGTTGTATAGATTTGAAAAATCCACACAATTGAGGAAACTTGAAGAAAAACATAGCTTAGAGAAATAAATCAAGGAACAGAATCATCCAGGTGTTTAAGGAGTGGGAAGTTGAAGAATAAACACCTTTTGAGGATTATGTGGAAATCATAAGAATCAAAGTAGGGCAGTAAATTTAGACTTTAATTACCCTGACGAAGAACACGACAAACTGGGAGTGGAGATGGATAAGTTCGTCAGTTCAGATCTCCCACGCCCTAACTCGGCGGCGGGAGACAGCTACGATGGCGGCGGAGTGAAGATTTCCGCGACCGGCACGAGTACGACGACGACGAGGTCGAGGTAGTGAAGCTCTTCCTCACCAGCGACGATGGAAGTTAGCGGCGGCTCTAGGTCTGAGATCTCGAGCGAGGGGAGAGCAGTCGAGCGGAGTAAATGAGGTCGGAGGGGGGAAAGGGGTATTTATAGCCGCAGTGAAAAACTGCTCGCCTGAAGATTTTGGATGAACATGTCCCTGAACCTTACTCCTATCGACATGTGTCACCCACGTACTGAGAGGTGGAGATCATGGGTGAGTATTTTAATCCGACGTGGGAAGCGGAACGGTTTGAGCGGCAACATCCAAAATTTGATATGAAATTTTTAATTATTCGTTCGCAAATTCTTCAGCTGTCAAGGACACAGTGAAGACTATGAACAGGTTTCAAATAGAATGCACACGAAGAATTTGTGAACAGACTGGGTTGAGTTTAGCATAGAGGGGGAACGGGTCCGATCACATTCACTTAGAAGAAAAACAACTTGAAGAATTAGCAATAAGTGAATGTTGTTGAGGACATTGAAAACTCAAATATATATATAGTCAATGAAGAACACCAGTCAAAAAGTTGAGGAAATTGTAAACTTGAGGAATTTGAAAATTGAAGAATTTGCAAAATGAAGAAAAACTCAAATTTGAAGATTTTCAACTTTGGTTGGTGGCGTGACCCACCTTATAAGAATGATGATTTCAGACACCGCGTACAACTGTTGTAGGGCTCTGAGAATCAATTTCTTCATTAATTTCTTCACACTTAGAGGGTTAGTCTTCATTGATAGAAGAAAAATGTTACTTCATGTGTTGCACATCAAAGTCATCAATTTTGCATAAGTGTTAGGATATGTGTCCTTTCAAAGAACATTCTAAGATTCTAAGATATTTAGCTCACACCGCAACTTGCAAAATCTCTTCTCATCCAAGGGCTTAGTGAAGATATCTGCTAGCTGTTCTTCAGTCTTCACGTGGTCGATGGAGATGTCGCCCTTCAACACATGATCACGAAGAAAATGATGACGAATCTGGACGTGCTTTGTCTTCGAGTGCTGAACTGGGTTATGAGCAATCTTGATGGCACTTTCGTTGTCGCAGTAGAGAGGCACGTTCTTCTTGTTGATGCCATAGTCCTTGAGGGTTTGCTTCATCCATAGCAATTGAGCACGACAAGAACTAGCAGCAATGTACTCAGCTTTAGCAGTAGAGAGTGATACGTAGTTCTGCTTCTTCGAGGACCAACATACTAAGGATCGTCCGAGGAAATGGCATGTGCCTGATGTTAACTTGTGATCCACTCGATCACCAGCATAGTCAGAGTCAGAATATCCAATGAGATCAAAATCCGAGCCCTTGGGATACCATAATCCAAGTGTTGGAGTGTGAGCTAGATATCGAAGAATACGTCTCATAGCCTTGTGGTGTGATTCCTTCGGTGTAGCTTGAAATCGGGCACACATGCAAACAATAAGCATAATATCTAGCCTAGATGCACATAGGTACAATAAAGAGCCAATCATGGAGTGGTATACCTTTTGATCGAAGTCTTTATCATTTCCATCGGTGCATAGATGGCCATTTGTGGGCATAGGAATTTTGACGCCTTTGCAATCTTGCATGTCGAATTTCCTCCATACATCTTTGAGGTATTTCTCTTGGGAAATGAAGATGCCATTGCACTGTTGACGAATTTGAAGACCTCAGAAGAATTTCAATTCTCCCATCATGGACATTTGATATTCTTCACTCATCATATAGGCAAATTCGCCACTGTAACGTTTGTCAGTACAGCCAAAGATAATATCATTGACATAAGTTTGGCACACAAATAATTCATCATCATAAGTTTTCATGAAAAGAGTTGGGTCAAGTGAACCGGGTTTGAAGCCTTTCTTCATGAGTAATTCATTCAGTGTATCATACCACGCCTGAGGGGCCTGCTTGAGGCCATAGAGGGCCTTACTGAGTCTGAAGACTTTGTCAGGATGCTTAGGATCTTGAAAACCTAGTCGTTGAGCAACATATACCTCTTCCTCAATCTTACCATTGAGGAATGCACTTTTCACATCCATTTGATATAAGATGATATTATGATGGTTAGCATAAGCAAGCAATATACAAATCGCCTCAAATCTAGCAACAGGTGCAAAAGTTTCATCAAAGTCAATTCCTTCAACCTGTGTGTAGCCCTGAGCTACAAGATGAGCCTTATTCCTCACTACTTGGCCATTTTCGTCTTGCTTGTTGCGGTAGATCCATTTGGTAACGATGATATTGTGCTTGCGAGGATCTGGTCGATGTACAAGCTCCCACACATTGTTGAGCTCGAATTGATGCAATTCCTCTTGCATAGATTGAATCCACTCAGGCACCAGAAATGCCTCATCAACTTTGATGGGCTCTGTGATAGAGACAAAAGCAAAGTGCCCACAAAAGTTAGACAAATGTGAAGCTTTTGAGCGTGTGAGAGGACTTGGTGCATTAATGTCGTTGAGGATTTTGTCAATCTGCACTTCGTTTGCCACGCGAGGATGAGCAGGTTGACGACTTTGATTGGGTTGAGCATTTTCTTCAGCACCATTTTCTTCAGGTGCACCAGCATGATTTTCTTCATGGTCTGGAATAACTTCTTCAACAAGTTCTTTAGTGGGTATGACATCCTCAGTAGCCTTGGGCATAATGGATTCTTCAGGAGGAGCTTCATCTAGCACAGGAGGTAGGTGCTCTCTTTGCGAGCCGTTAGTCTCATCGAACCGCACATCTACAGTTTCAACAACTTGTGATGAAAGGTGTTGAAGGCCCTGTAGGTTTGCGAGTCCTTTCCGTAACCAAGCATAAAACCCTCATGTGCTTTCGGTGCAAATTTAAAATTGTGGTGAGGATCTCTAATCCAACATTTAGCACCGAAGACTTTGAAATAACTCACATTGGGTTTCTTGTCAGTGAGGAGCTCATATGAAGTTTTCTTGAAGAATTTGTGAAGATATACCCTGTTGATGATGTGTCACGCAGTATCAATAGCCTTAGGCCAGAAGTGACGAGGCTTCTTGTATTCATCGAGCATAGTGTGAGCCATCTCAACAAGAGTCCTGTACTTGCACTCCACGACGCCATACTGGTGAGGAGTGTATGGGGCAGATAACTCATGAGTAATACCAAGTTCATCAAGATAGTCATCAAGACCAGTGTTCTTGAACTCGGTCCCATTGTCACTCCGGATATGCTTAATCTTCACACCGAAATTCGTCGAGGCCCTCAAGGAAAATTGTTTGAAGACTTCCTGCACTTCAGTTTTGTAAGTGATGATGTGCACCCAGGTGTAAGGAGAATAATCATCAACAATAACAAAGCCATATAAAGATGCTGCATTTGTTAGTGTGGCATAATGAGTAGGGTGTCATGGGAACGATTCCGACAATGAGAGAGGGGTAGGGTAAAGGAGCGTGATCTATCGAGATGCAAATGGGTGACACGGTGATTTTAGCGAGTTCGGGCCTCTCACGGTGGAGATAACAACCCTACTTCTCGTGCTCCGGAGAGGCTTTCCTTATCTGTCATGAACGCGGAGTTACATGATGTATTTGAGAGAGAGGGGGGAGAACGGATCTCCAGGCCTTAGCCCAATGGTGAAAGAGAGAGATGGAAGAAAAAAGCCCCCCAGTCTAGTGGTGGGGGTGGCTTATATAGAGTGTGCCACCCCCTCACCTCCTATGTTACAAAGAAGGGCATAAATGCCATAAAGTCAGCCCACTACGAAACCTCCACTATGAGAATGATGCTCCGACTGCCTCGTCGACTGTTTGATCTTCGCATATCCGAGTGAGATCAGGTACTCCAAGTGGAATGAGTTCGTCGAGTGGAGTGCTATGCTCCGAGTGGTTGTTGCCTTCCGAGTGAATGTCACTCTGCAGAACATCTGACTGCTGATCTGGCCCTGGGGCCTAGTACAAGGTGTGTTTGTGTCCTAGGGTAGGGCCTTTAGGTCAGGCCTGTTACCCTACCCCCAATACATGTCCTCGTCATTAGCCCCCGAATCGGTCGAGGTTGAGCGGGTCGAGTCGAGTTGAATTCCCAGATGAGTTGAGTGCTACGGAGGCGCTCATGAACTCCCTCTGGTCACCCGGCGGTCTCATCTCCATGTGTTGCCTTGACGGATTCCGGACTACATGGTGTCCCAGTGAAATGAGCTCAAACGGGTCCGCGGAGGAGCGTTAAACTCACCTTATAGCAATTTTTTTTGGAGTGATTTGGATCTGGTCCTGCATCGAGTAACTGATTACTCAGAATTTCTTCACGCCTGGAACATGTCTTTTTTTGTTGTTTGGCCGTCACTCGGACCGGGCGGACCGTTCCGAGTGGATACCATTCCAGTGGGGGCACGCTGAGTGCACCCACTGGGTGTAGTCCCCGAGACTGCCGTCGACTGCGGGCAGTCGGCGGGAGTCTTAGAGCCTGTCTTTTTTGTTGTTGTTTGGCCGTCACTCGGACCGGGCGGACCGTTCCGAGTGGATACCATTCCAGTGGGGGCACGCTGAGTGCACCCACTGGGTGTAGTCCCCAAGACCGCCGTCGACTGCGGGCAGTCGGCGGGAGTCTTAGAGCCTGTCTTTTTTTTTTGTTTGGCCGTCATTCAGACCGGGCAGACCATTCCGAGTGGATACCGTTCTAGTGGGGGCACGCTGAGTGCACCATTGGGTGTAGTCCCCGAGACAGCCGTCGACTGCGGGCAGTCGGCGGGAGTCTTAGAGCCTGTCTTCTGGTCTGGAACTGAATTAAACAGGTGAACCCTCATGCACTCGGCATGGTAAATGACTTCAACCTAGAACTATGGCGGGTCTTCATGCATTCGGAATGGATCTTCACGCGCTTGGCACGGTGAATAAGCTCAGTCGGGAGCTGAATCAGTCGGATTGATCTTCGTGCACTCGGCACGGTAAATAAGTTAAGCCTGGAACTGGGTCAAGCAGGCGAATCTTCGTGCTCTCGGCACGATGAATGAATTCGCCCTCGAAACTGCCGACTGTAGAAAAGAGCTGTACACTCCAGGGAGTAATCGTTCCAGTAGTACTTCTTACATTGACCGATAGCTTCTTGTTTTCACCCTTTTGCATGAAAGAGGTATTTGTCCGAGTGGACGCGCTTCCCGACTTATGGGGGTAAGTTGACTGCAAGGAAAAACTTGGTGGCACTCGTATGTCTCCCAGAGGAGATAGACTAGTGGTCCGATGTGGACGTGCCATGAAACCCGAGTGGCGTGGCTAGCGTGTGGGCTGACTCTCCGGAGAGAGGCCACTCATTATCCCGGGGGAACACCAGCACATGCCATCTCTGAGTCCAAGTTTGTGAAACTGACGCCTTGGAGCCTAGAATAAGGGTCAAGTGTATCCGTAGAGGAGCGTCGTTTTCACCCTTTTGCAGTCCTGAAGATGACTCCAGGTAATGGTTTGGGTGAATGTCCGAGTGGATGGTGCAACCCTTATAGATCTTCGGTGGACCGAGCATGTATGGTCAGAAAAATATTCCTGATGTGATCAATAGGTTGATCAGATGAGTGTAACCCCTAAGGGCGGCATGGCCCACGGCTGTGCGCAGCCCCCGAGTGATTCTCGAAAGAGGTAAGCTTAGTACAGAGTGCGATATGAAGTTCGATCATATGAGTAACTTAGTCGTACCCGTGTTGGGGGTGTAGTGGTGAAGACATGTCCAACTGAAGGCGACGCGTGGGGCGGCCGAGGGGCGAGGATGTGTACAACTGAGTGGCGACGCGTGGGGCGGCCGAGTGGTGAAGACGTGCACAACCGAGTGGCGACGCGTGGGGCGGTCGAGCGGTGAAGATGTGCACAACCGAGTGGCGACGCGCGGGGCGGTCGAGCGGTGAAGACGTGCACAATCGAGTGGCGACGCGCGGGGCGGCCGAGCGGTGATGACGTGCACAACCGAGTGGCGACGTGGGGGGCGGCCGAGTGAAGATGTGCGAGGTGGCCAAGTGAAGGACTACGTGTCCAGCCGAGTGGCGACACGCAGGGCGGCCGAGTGCAGATGTGCGAGGTGGCCGAGTGAAGGACTACGTGCACAACCGAGTGGCGACACGCAAGGCGGCCGAGTGAAGATGTGCGAGGTGGCCGAGTGAAGGACTACGTGTCCAGCCGAGTGGCGACGCGCAGGGCGGCCGAGTGCAGATGTGTGAGGTGGCCGAGTGAAGGACTACGTGCACAACCGAGTGGCGACGCGCAGGGCGGCCGAGTGAAGATGTGCGAGGTGGCCGAGAGAAGGACTACGTGTCCAGCCGAGTGGCGACGCGCAGGGCGGCCGAGTGCAGATGTGCGAGGTGGCCGAGTGAAGGACTACGTGTCCAGCCGAGTGGTGATGCACGGGGTCGGTGTAGTGTACGTGCGGCGCAACAAGACCGGTGCAGCAACTAAGTCTGGGTAGGAATGAAGATGGCGCGCAAAGTGTTTGAGTGATTATGTAACTTGTCAAAGTGGCGGATCGAATGCACTTTGTTGAAGTGAAGGATCTGACTGGTGATGAAGTACTCGACCACTCAAGAGAGTGTCATTCCGAATGAGCTGAATCCCCCGAGTGCGGCGTAGTCCCCGAGCGTACAACAGGCTTGGACAACGGACATGTCGAAATACAAGAAATGTAGTTTTGAATGGATAATTTGTGATTCATCGAGTCGGACTCGGGTAAAGATGAGGAGAAGCTTCCGAGTGATGCTCGAAAGAGGCAAACTCACAAAGGAGTGAAGTGTGCAGTTTGATTACAAAAGTGACTTGTCTGTCTCATGCCTGACGAGGTCTATATCGTTGATACGATGAAGAGGATCCCACAGAGGGGTCGGCCGGATGTGTTTGAAGTCAACAGAGCGACAAGGTCAGTGTTGTGGTGCACTAAGACTGGTATGGTGACCGAGTGTGAGTAGCGATGAAGTTGGCGCATAGGGCCGTCGAGTGGTCGCATAACTTCTGTATGAAAAATAGCACAAGCCAACGTAATAATATCTCGAGGAAATTTGATGTGTGCTGAAATAATTTGTGTGAATAACACCCATAGACACCCGCTGGGAGTGTAAGGGGCTTGCTGGTTAACCAGCAAGAGTCTGGAAGAGCAAAGGATCCATTCGAACTTGTCGAAGTGAAGGATCCGACTGAACTCGTTGGAGTACTGGCTCAAATAAAACGGAAGTGTAGTGTTTCGACTAAGTTGCAGCCCCGGAGGACCGATGCAAACTCGAAATGAAGAACACATGGTGTTTGTGAAAGATGTATGCGAAAAAAAATGGAAGTTGGACTCGGGAGTCACATAACCAGTAATAAGCAAGTATGTGAAAATTAGCAGCCGAGCGTAGAGGTATAATCGGTGGCGTGGCCTCCGAGTGAACATGATGTGTGAATTACAGGATACTTGGGAAAGCGGAAATAACAGAATGTAGCGCATGTAAAATGACTTAGCTGTCTGAAGGCGCGCGAGTGGCCGAGTGGTGAAGATGTGTTCAACCGCTGGCAATGCGCGGGGCGACTGATTGATGTAGATGTGTCTCACCGAGTGGCGAGGAGCGGGGCGGCCGAGTGACGAGAATGTGACCAACCGAGTGACGATGCGCGGGGCGGTCGAGTGGTGATGTGGTGACCAACCGAGAGGCGACGCGCGGGGCGGCCGAGTGGTGATGAGGTGACCAACCAAGTGGCGACGCGCGGGGCGGCCCAGTGGTGATGAGGTGGCCAACCAAGAGGCGACGCGCGGGGCGGCCGAGTGGTGATGAGGTGACCAACCAAGAGGCAACGCGCGGGGCGGCCGAGTGGCGAGGATGTGACCAACCGAGTGACGACCGCTGGGCGGCCGAGTGTGAGTGTGGTGACCACCGAGAGGCGACGCGGCGGGGCGGCCGAGTGGGTATGAGTGACCAACCAAGTGCGACGCGCGGGCGGCCAATTGGTGATGAGGTGACCAACCAAGAGGCGACGCGCGGGCGGCCGAGTGGTGATGAGGTGACAACCAGAGGCGACGCACGGGCGGCCGAGTGGTGATGAGTGCCAACCAAAGGCGACGCGGGGCGGCCGAGTGGTGATGAGGTGACCAACCGAGTGGCGACGCGCGGGCGGCCGAGTGGTGAAGAGGTAACCACCGAGTGGCGACGCGCGGGGCGCCGAGTGGTGATGAGGTGACCAACCGAATGTGAACGCGCGGGGCAGCCGAGTGGTGATAGGGTGACAACCGAATGCGACGCGCGGGCGGCCCAAGTGGTGTTTGAGGTGACCAACCAAGAGGCGACCCCGGGGCGGCAGAGTGGTGTGAGAGGACCAACCAAAGAGCGACGCGCGGGGGCGGCGGAGTGGTGATGAGGTACCAACCAGAGGCGACGCCGGGGCGGCTGAGTGGTGATGAGGTGACCAACCAGAGGCAACCGCGGGGGGCGGCCAAGTGGTGATGAGGTGACCAACCAAGACGCGACACGCGGAGCGGGCCGAGTGATATGAGGTGACCAACCGAGTGGGCGACGCGCGGGGGCGCCGAGTGGTGATGAGGTGACCAACCGAAGTGTGGCTATGGCGCGGGCGGCGATGGGTGATGAGGTGACCAACCGATGGCGACCGCGGGGCGGCCGAGTGGGGGCGACGCCGGGACGGCCGAGTGGTGGATGAGTGACAACCGAATGGCGATGCCGGGGAGGCCAAGTGGTGGTGATAGGTGCCACCCCAAGAGGCGACGTGCGGGGCGGCCGAGTGTGTGATGAGGTGACCAACCAAGAGGCCGACGCCGGGGCGGCTGAGTGGTGATGAGGTGCCCAACCAAGAGGCGCCGCACGGGGCGACCGAGTGGTGATGAGGTGACCAACCGAGTGGCGACGTGCGGGGCGGCCGAGTGGTGATGAGGTGACCAACCGAGTGGCACACGCGGGGGCGGCCGAGTGGGGATGGGGGACCAACCGATTGGCGACGCGCGGGGCGGCCGGTGCTGATGAGGCACCAACCGAATGGAAACGCGTGGGGCGGCCGAGTGATGATGAGGCGCCAACGAAATGGCAAGCGGGGCGGCCGGATGGTGTGATGTGACCAACCGAAGGGCGACGCGCGGGCGGCCGAGTGGTGATGAGGTGCCCAACCGAGTGCGACGCGCGGGGTTCCGAGTCTGGCAAGTTGATGAAGACGTGCCCAACTAAACGGCGACGTGCGGGCGGCCGAGCGGCACAAGTCATGAAGACTGCCCAACTGACGACGACGCGCGGGGCGGCCAGTAGGCAAGTTGATGAAGACGCGCCCAACTGAGTGGCGACGCCCGGGGCGGCCGAGCGGGCAAGTCAATGAAGACGGGCCCAACTGAGCGGCGACGCGCGGGGCGGCCGAGCGGGCAAGTTGATGAAGACGCGCCCAACTGAGTGGCGACGCACGGGGCAGCCGAGCGGGCAAGTTGATGAAGACGCGCCCAACTGAGCGGCGACGCGCGGGCAGCCGATGTGAGAAAATGCCCAGCCGAGTGGCTATGCACGGGGTGGCCGAGTCGGACAGGTCGATGAAGATGTTCCCAGCCGAGCGGCGACGTGCGGGGCGGCCGAGTGGTGATGAGGTGACCAACCGAATGACGACGCGCGGGGCGGCCGAGTTTGGCAAGTTGATGAAGACGTGCCCAACTGAGCGGCGACGCGCGGGGCGGCCGATCGGGCAAGTCGATGAAGACGTGCCCAACTGAGCGGCGACACACGGGGCTGCCGAGCGAGCAAGTTGGTGAAGACATGCCCAACTGAGCGGTGACGCGCGGGGTGGCCGAGCGGGCAAGTTGATGAAGACGCGCCCAACTGAGTGGCGACGCCCGGGGCGGCCGAGCGGGCAAGTCGATGAAGACGTGCCCAACTGAGCGGCGACGCGCGGGGCGGCCGAGCGGGCAAGTTGATGAAAACGCGCCCAACTGAGCGGCGACGCGCGGGGCAGCCGAGTGATGAGGACATGCCCAGCCGAGTGGCTATGCACGGGACGGCCGAGCGTTGTAGACGCGTCCGACTGTGTGACATCCGAGTGATGACAACACGCAGGCGGCCGAGTGCTGGCGGACTGTCCGAGTGGATGTTGACTGGAGCGCATGTTGTTCGAGTAAATCCCCCGACCAATTGAACGGCCGAGTGAATCCGTCCGAGTGATCAGCAGAGTGCCCTATCTTGGTGACCGTGCGCGGGGCGGCGAGTGCAGAAGTCATGTCCAGCTGAGTGGCGACACGCGGGGCAGCCGAGTGTCCAACCGTCGCGGCAGTTTGTTGACCATTCGAGTAAATTGTTCGTCACGGTGAACCTGAACATGGCAAAATGTCGGCGCCGGAGAGGAAACTCGCACGCACTGGCCTGAGGGAGGAGTCTGTGCTGCGTCGGGCAGTTGATGTCGGAGGATGACATGGCCGAGCGAACAAGTGAATCGGCTCAGTGATGGGCTTGACCGAGTGAGTGCCTGCGCGTTAGTCATCAACCAGGGGCAGAGAAAACTGGCGCATTTACTCCTCTGCATGCCCAGCGGACCATTAAATGATTGGGTAACGGCCCAAGGACTTGAGGTCGTGGGCGAGAAGTTTTTGCATGGGCTAGCTTAACTATCGCAATAAGTAATCTGGTAATTAACTGCTATAATTGACTTGCGTACCAGGTAGGCGATGGACATACGGGAACGGGGCCGTCGGAGGTGCCGGAGAGAAGTTCGGGATATGTACCTCGCGGGCATGGAGCAGCATGTCAACCGACCCGGCAGCACTGGCGGTGACGGCGAATCTGACCGTGGCATTTTAGGTCACGCTACGGCCGCCGGAGCGGTCGGCAGTGACGCGCTGCAGCGAGCGCGGGTCACCGGACAGCAAGACGACGGCGTAGCCGCCTGAGCGGTTGGCGGTGACGCGCTGCGGCGAGCGAGGGTGACCGGACAGCGAGACGACGGCGTCGACCTCCATGGCTTGTGAGGTCGGGCGAGGAACCCGTTCGTGTGATGAAATTTCGTCCGAGTGAAACTCGCCGGAGGCGGGCGTGGTGCAGCGGAGACCTGCTTGCCATCGCCTTCGGAGCCGAGGAAGATCTTGAGGAGGGCGACGATGGCGTGCTGCAGCGCGGCACCGACGGGGAGTCACTGGGGCTGAGCGTCTGCGAGGACATCCATTGTCATGGCTCTCTCCTTTCCTGATCATTTCGTATGATGAGGAGTTGTCCTCCCGTAGATGGTGTGATGGCTGGGACTCCAATGTCAATTTGTAGCTATGATTGTTTGATCTCGGGAGATCATCCCAAGAAAGCTTGGGTCACCTGCAAAAATTAGTCTCTTGCTGGCAATTGAAGAAAAAACCATCTGCATCATGGCTCGATAGACGCCATGCCCCACGGTGGGCGCGAACTGTCGTGGGAACGATTCCGACAATGAGAGAGGGGTAGGGTAAAGGAGCGTGATCTATCGAGATGCAAATGGGTGACACGGTGATTTTAGCGAGTTCGGGCCTCTCACGGTGGAGATAACAACCCTACGTCTCGTGCTCCGGAGAGGCTTTCCTTATCTATCATGAACGCGGAGTTACATGATGTATTTGAGAGAGAGAGGGGAGAACGGATCTCCAGGCCTTAGCCCAATGGTGAAAGAGAGAGATGGAAGAAAAAAGCCCCCCAGTCTAGTGGTGGGGGGTGGCTTATATAGAGTGTGCCACCCCCTCACCTCCTATGTTACAAAGAAGGGCATAAATGCCATAATGTCAGCCCACTATGAAACCTCCACTATGAGAATGATGCTCCGACTACCTCGTCGACTGTTTGGTCTTCGCATATCCGAGTGAGATCAGGTGCTCCGAGTGGAATGAGTTCGTCGAGTGGAGTGCTATGCTCCGAGTGGTTGTTGCCTTCCGAGTGAATGTCACTCTGCAGAACATCTGACTGCTGATCTAGCCCTGGGGCCTAGTACAAGGTGTGTGGTGTCCTAGGGTAGGGCCTTTAGGTCAGGCCTGTTACCCTACCCCCAATACATGTCCTCGTCATAGGGCCAAAGAGATCCATGTGAAGCAATTCAAAAGGACGAGAGGTGGTCATGATAGTCTTCGAGGAATGCTTGGATCTGGTCATCTTTCCAGCCTCACAAGCCCCACAAAGATGGTCCTTAAGGAAATTGACACCCTCGATGCCGATGACGTGCTTCTTCTTCACGAGTGTGTGCAAGTTCCTCATGCCAGCATGACCTAGTCGTCGATGCCATAGCTAGCCTTCTGAAGCGTTTGCAAGTAGACATGTGGCAGGTTGTGGTCCTGCAGAGAAATCAACAATATACAAGTCTCCTCTCCTAAAGCTTTCGAAGACTTTGGAATTGTCAGTTTCCATGAGTACTAAGCAGTGATATTTGCCAAAGACGATAACCATATCAAGATCACAATGCATTGAGACAGACATGAGATTGTATCCAAGAGACTCGACAAGCATGACTTTGTCCATGTGTCGATTCTTTGATATTGCAACCCTACCTAGTCCCAATACCTTGCTTTTTCCTTTGTCAGCGTAGGTAATATGCTTCAAATGTGATGGAGATAGTACAGAGTCCATCAATAAGTTCTTGTCACCAGTCATGTGATTTGTACATCCACTATCGAGGACCCACTCAGTTGCTTTGGGTTGTCCATCCTGCAGATGAATTAGTGTATCTTACGAACTCATATACTTCATAGTGAAGAATATGACATCAAATTCATCAGATAGAACTTCATCAAGTAGTATAACAGATACAACAATATAAGGACGTGAGAAATGAGTAATTCATTTCTTCATGTTTAGCTTGCGTCCTTTCAAGCATACTCAGGTCTCCAGCAAATTCTCCAGACGTTCAAGTTCGTCTGAAGACCTGACCATGCATAAGAGATTAGTTCTTTTTCTTCACCACCCACATCACTACAAAAAAATACTCATCCGTGACATTTTGGGCCGAACGAAAAAAAAATATGTCATGCTTATGACACTTCTATGACGATAATTATGACAAAACCCGGTATCATCATAGATGTGGTGGGCTCCTACTTCTATGACAAAAAATCATAACAGAAAATGGGCTTTTCGTCCTGGGTGGGCTGGAGACGCACCTGCATGACATTCTTTGGGCCGTCCATGACGGATAAAACCATGGTAGAAGCAAGGGCGAGGAAAATATCGGCGAGTTCCCAGTTACGGTGGGTGGTCGGGGCCGAGCAATATGCGTTTCTCTCGTACACGTACACGCGTGGGTGCGAGGCATTGGGCTCTAACTGAACCCAAGCGAGGCGTTCGCCTACTAAACCCGAGCGATTGCACTGCAGGCTACGCGTTACTGAACCCAAGCGATCAATTGATCTGGCTATTAAATGAACCCGATCGAGCGATTCCTTCGCTACTGCTGCTAACTGAAGCCGATCGAACCTGCTGCCTCTTGATGAACAGTGAGCGTTGTTGGGGGTTGGATGAACAGTTCCCGGTGGGGGTTGGATGAATAGGACCCCGTGGTAGTAGAGGCCGTTGACGCTGGATGAAGAGGACCCCGATCGAGCCGGTTGGGGGTCCATGAACAGGACCCCATGGAGGGCTGGATGAACAGCAGCCGGTGGAGGGCTGGTTGAACAGTAGCCGGTGGAGGGCTGGTTGAACAGTAGCCGGTGGAGGGCTAGATGAACAGTAGCCCGTGGAGGGCTGGTTGAACAGGACCCCATGGAGAGGGTGGTTGAACAGTAGCCGATGGAGGCTGGATGAACAGGAGCACATGGATGAATAGTAGCTGGTGGAGGCAGGAGGGAGGCGCCGTGGATGAATAGTCGCAGGTGGAGGCTAGAGGAGGTCGACGGTGGATGAATAGTAGCCCATGGAGGCTGGAGCGAGGCAGTAGACGGTGGATGAATAGTAGCCCATGGAGTCCCGTTTTGCGGTACGCCACACCCCTCCCGATGAACAGGACCCCCGTTTCGACCGTAGGAGGTCGAAGAGAAGTTTGTTTCCTCCGTTTTGCGGTACGCCACACCCCTCCCGATCAACAGGACCCCATTTCGACCATAGGAGGTCGAAGAGAAGTCCGTTTCCTCCGTTTTGCGGTACACCAGACCCCTCCCAGTGAACAGGATCCCATTTCGACCGTAGGCGGTCGAACACAAGGCCGTTTCCTCCATTCTGCGGTACGCCAGGCCTCATTTCGGATGTTCCGTCCAAGCCAGTTGGCTCCCGATGAACAGGATGCATTCCGTTGCCTCCTGATGAACACGATGACGCAGTTTCTCTGTTTTGACCCAGCCGGTTGGCTGCCAATGAACAGGACACCGTCGCTGCTCTCCGCTGCCCTCTCCATGTACACGAGCCCTGGCCGTACGTATGCGCGAGTAGACGTTCGAGACCCCGCCCGTATGTATGTACATGGCCGTATTTACTTTCTTGCACCCTGGCTGTACGTACGTGTACACGATATTGACGGGACTGCGTGACATGCTACGTCCGCGCCTCTACTACGACACGTGCCCTTCCTTACTCGGCCACGGTTCATCGCTGCAGCCTGCAGACAGACCGATCGACCAGTATGTACGTACACGTTCGCGACCAGAATGACAATGCTACGTATGCTTCGACCAGGTGGGTCCTGACTGTCAGGGAGGATAAGGAGGCACTTCCTTGCGTCCGAAGATATAGCTGGTGGGTCCCAGCTGTCAGGGGGAGAATCATATTTTTTTCCCGTAATATGGACGCACTTCCTTGCATGCGAAGATGTAGCTGGTGGGTCCCAGTAGTCAGGGGGAAACATTTTTTCGCGAAATACGGTGGCCCATCCGGTGGGTCCCTGCTGTCAGGTGGAGGAATCATTATTTTGCGCATAATATGGAGGCACTTCCTTGCTGCGTCCGTGGACCCAGCTGTCAACCACTCCACGTACAGTACTCTTCCGATGGAAGTCGTTTCTTGACCACATTGACAACGCCGCGCCGAGAGCACCAAGGTGGTGGACGACGGCGAGGCCTAGGAAGGGGACGACACGGAGCCGGGGAAGACGCGGCAGTGGATGCCCACGTGAAGAGGGGTACAAGGGTTGACTGGTTCGACTGTGGTGTGAGGCTGCCATCGCTGCAGAATAACAGGGGGTGTGGGTGAGTAGAGGGATGGCCTGGCCAGCGGTGGGAGTAGTAGGGGGCGGTGAGGCCTCCACGGCAGCATAGCCGGCCATGGGAGGCAAGAGCAGGCGACACGACCGGCGCTGGTTTGGGCGGCTGGAGCAAGAAGACCAGAGGTTGAAGATGCACTACGACCATTGGATGGACATCGTACGGTCACTGGAGCTAGAATCGTTCATATTGACTAAGTTGACAAAGCCCTCCGTCCGCGTCAACTTAGTAGGCCCACAAGTCAGCCTCCCACTGTGGTGGGTCCCAGCTAGCAGGGGGAGTATTCATTTTTTTTGTTGACCACGCCGCGCCGAGCGCATCCAAGGTGGTGGATGACGGCGAGGCCCCGGACAGCAACGAGCTGGAGATGGGAAGACGCGGGAGTGGAGTCACAGACGGAGAGGTGTACGAGGGTTAACTAGTTCTGGTGCGGCGTGGTTCGGCAGTCGGTGGAGAAGAACAGGATGTGTGGAGGGGTGGAGGGATGGCCTGGCCGGCGGTGGGGTAGTGCTTCACAGCGAAGCATGCTAAGCAGAGCTGCTAGCAGTAGGAGGCGGGAGCAGGTGGTCCCGGCGGCACTGGAGGAAGAAGACGAGAGATGGAAGATGGATGTTGGTCGTTGGATGTAAATCCAATGGCTATCGATGTTAGAATCATTTGTTGACTAAGTTGACAACGACTTGCGTTGGCTTCGACCTATTGGCCCACATTTCAGCCTCCAAAAATGTGGCACATATTCAACCCATTTTTTCAGAATTTGTAGTCCATTTGATCTTTTTTTAGAATTACAGTCCATTTGCTGGGCTGGTGAACAAATAATGTAGCGTCCATGCGGCCCATTTTTTTAAAACTACAGCCCATTTTCACTTTCTCGAAATACACGAATTTACTGGGCTGGCTGAACAAATAATGTAGCATCCATGCGGCCCATTTAATTTTTCCTAAAAAATTATAGCCCATTTGCACTTTCTCGAAGTACACAATTTTGTTGGGCTGGCTCTAATTATAATGTTGGATTGGGCGCAGCAATGTTATCAAAAAATAAACAAGGGCTGAGCATTTTGTTATAAATATCTTTAAATAATAAGTGATTTATTATTACATTGGTTTAATGTACACAATCACGAGGATTTTCGTTGCCTTAATGTAAAAAAATCCAGGATTTTATTGTTAAAATATTTTTTTTATAAGTTAATAAGACGTGGGATATTGTTTTCTTATATATGTAAGTATCTGTTAAATATATGATGACAATAACAATAATATATAATAACATATAAAAAAATATAAATATATATAATATAGCTAGAAGGGAAACATAAGTTGGACCTGGCGTTTCTATTCTTATATAGAAAAATAGAACAGACCTCTGCGTTTTCTTCAAAAAAATACATAAGTTGGGTTGCGCATGTTTCAGGAAAAATAAAACCTAGGATGGGAGGTCCATAGGCCGGTCGATACATGACGGCCCTCAAGAAAATACAAACCGGCATGTCGTGGGATGCGCATGTTAAAAAAGAAAGCCTAGACGGGGCAGCCCACAACCCAGCTGATACTTGCTAGCCCACTAATAATAAATGATACCTGCCAGCTCCCTGGCTTTGTTGTTAATTTATCTCCTTTAGTAACTACGTTGAAGCACCTCAAAAAAATGTAACTATGTTGACAAACCCGTGGGCCCCAACTTCAGTATAGCATTAGGAGGAAGTATTTTTTCAATGAGGTACTTGCTTGCGTACGGCCATAGACCTGGTGGGTCCCGACTGTCTGCCTCTCCACATACAGTCTTCTCCAGATTCCTCTCGTTTGTTCAGCATGTTCACAACGGCAGACAGCGGCGCCGCAGCGAGCGCACAAAGGCGGAGGACGAGAATGAACCATCGGAGCCGAGGAAGGCATGCTAGATGATGTGCCTTATTTCTATCGAAACTACTGAACTAGCCCAGTGGCCAAGTGACACTACACGACCGCTGTTCTGCCCGGGTTCGATTCCACCTGATGCAGTGAAAATATCTCCAAATTTTTTGCCTCTGCCACTATTGACATGTGGGTCCCCATTGTCATCTACGCACACCATGTCCAACACTTGCCAAAACTTCGTCCCTCGTTTTCTCTGTTTTTCGCACACTCGACATTGTGTGGGCATTTTGAAAATAGCATATCTTTTTGACTGTGCATCATATGAAGATGTGCTATGCATGAATGTTGATCAGCATGATGTTAACTGGCTGGTAGTTCGATTTTTGACCATGAATAAAACTTCCAACATGATGTTATCCCTGTTTGAAAAGGGCGTGTTAATATAAATGCTCTGCCTCTGAAACTTGCAGTTTCTTATCTGAAACTGAAACTTGCAGTTTCTTCTCCGAGAATCACATTGTCTGCACTTTTATATGAAACTACATTTTTCTAAGTGCTAAAAATAGATCTCTAGAATTCATAAAATACTTCATATGCTCAATACTGCAAATCTGAAATTCAAAAGACATTCATATCTGAAAGTACTCTCAAAATACACAACACAAAACACAATTCACAACCTGCAAATACTGACAACCCTAAGCTCCTCCTGACAATTCACAACCTGCCCGACTATTGGGTTTGGGGGGCAGTCCCCTCCTATTCCTCGGTGGCAGATAGCTGCCTCGTGAGATTATGTGAATGGCGAGGAAGAGGATTGCAGGGAAGCATCGTCGGGTCAACTGCTTTTCTCCTCTTGCAGTTGGGTTCGGTCGACGAAGACTCCACCGGCTCGCTCTGGTACGGCACCCTCACAAACGGCATCCTGTAGATGCTTGATCCTTCAATCTCTGGTGGATGCTCCATCTTGGATCGATACTCCCACCACCGCTGCCTCACGAATGGATTCGGTGAATCTGTTTGCCCCATGGCCCAGAGGAGCAGCTCTATGTACTCCCGCGCGACTCCCTTTGGGAGTATCGCCACCTTTTCGCTCTATTGCAGATATTTGGCCATGGATGTCGCCGTCGCTGCTAGTTGGTCCTTGTTGTCAAACCAAGACTGTATCTCCAACATCCTAGCTAGCTTCACAGGGTCACCGTCTGTGATCCTCACATATCGGCTGTACTCCTCCATTGATCTACTTCTCCACAGCACCTTCACTCGCCGGCGGTGGTTTTTGAATGGAAGAGGAGAGGAGCGGCGCTGGTTTTGGATTAGAACGGGAGAGGAGCGGCGCTGGTTTTGGATTGGAACAGGAGAAGAGGGGTGGTGGTTTTGAAATGGAAGAGGAGAGGAGTGGCGCTGGATTTAGATTGGAGCAGGAGAGGAGCAGTGGTGGTTTAAGAGGAGAGGAGCGGCGCTGGTCTTGGAAGTATTTTTTGTTTTGCGTATTTTGGGTCAAAGTTTGACCACGTACTGTATTTTGACAAGCAAAATGTGAATGCATGTCACCAAAAATTGTATCGTTTGGTTCGTATCTGAATGTACTTTCAAATTATATTATTTTTGCAACGTATAACATATATTTTATTTGTGAAAATCATGGTCAATTATGACCCAGAATAAAAGGGAGACTAGTTAATGTGGGATCGCTTTCTTAATTGAAGGGTAAATTGATTTTGATTTTGTTCCAGTCACAGCGCGCCGACCCTCTCGTCCAATCCTAAATTACTGCCGCACGCTCCTCTCCCTCTTCTCCATTGCAAAACCACCTCCTCTCCTCTCCATCATCTCCATTCCAAAACCACCGTCTCGCATCTCCCTCTTCTCCATTCAAAACCACCCCCTCTCCTCTCCATCTTCTCCATTGCAAAACCACCATCTCGCCTCTCCCTCTTCTCCATTGCAAGACCACCATCTCGCCTCTCCCTCTTCTCCATTGCAAAACCACCCCCTCGAGGCAACAGTCAGGTGGAGGTAGTGGACGTACAGGTCGAAGGTCGAGCATCCAGAGGATAACGAATCGATCAAGTACGGTGTGCCGTTCGTGAGGGTGCAGAGCCAACCAAAGCCACAGGAGTATTCGTTCTCCCACTGCAAGAGGAGGCCGGATGGTGCGACGTTGCTTCCCCGCCGTTCTCCACGGTTCCCTCGATGCTCGCCTCATTTTAACGGCGGCGGTAGGGTTTAAGGTAAGCTTCGCACTAACCTAATCTTCCATCTGCTCATGCTTATAATCAGTGTGACGGCTAATGAAAATCATGCTTACAATCAGTCTCCGAGTACTACGCCAATCACCCTAAAATAGCTCTGGACCAAAAACAAAGTTGTGACACTGTGTACAAATAAAGAAAAATAGATTGGTGCTTCTTTCAGAAAAGAGTACTCCCTAGAAAAGTGCCAATATAAGCTACTAGTATTTGGTTAGAGGATTTGCTGCCGAGAAAGATCCGTCCACAGAGAGCGCCACACATCCCACTGGTGGTGGTGGATGCCAATGCTTGCATGGAGCATGGTTGGTGTCAGTAATTTTTACTTGGCACACCTCGCACTCTGCATATATGCCGGTTCCATCCGTACATTTGTGCAGTTCCACCAAAATGCAGCTGAATAACCCTATTTGCACAGATAATGAAAAAGCATGATTACATTATAGTGGCACTAGTTGATGAAACATACACTAATAAATAGAAGAAAATATTGCGATAGTATCATAGTATGCCATGCTGCGAGGGCGAGATGGGCCCTGCGACGCCTCATACGGTAGGCCTCATACTGGAAATCGACCCAATTCTCCCCGATACACCTTCTGCCAGTGATGAACATCAGTGTACAGCGGTAGTACAAGGAGGGGCCTTGAGACATTCCAATCTCTATTTTTGTGCAGATCAACTAAAATTAAGCACCCCAGTTTGCAGAAACACTTAAACATTAACAATGGGACTAGTTGATGAAACATATACTAACAAAGAGAAGCACTTTCTTTATCTACATTGGAAATGAAAGGATAGAGAGGATACTCGCTCTATTTTAGCTGTATTATTACTTCATTTTATCAATGGCACTAGGGTCGAGCAGGTGGCAAGCGAGGTGTACCGTGCGTCGCAAGGATGGAGGCCGGGGGTGCTTAGACTGGGATGCTGAAGGTGGCTCTTTCAGTCCCTATCTTCCCCCCTGATGTTTCTGTGGTAGCATTTGGGTTGTAATCCAAACTTGGTCGAGCTGGTTCTCCGTCCCCCTACCTGCCTAGCTTATGTGGCGAACTTGTCTCCTGCTAGTACTTAGTCTGTTCTAGTAGTAGTTGCATAACTGCCCGTTTACACTGAGATGTTGTCATATAATGGTTCTCTATGGTTGGGTTTCTTTAATGAAATCGGAGGAAACCCCCTCTTTCGATATATAAAAAAAATCAGTGGCACTAGTGGTGCCAAAACATTGCCTCAAATTAATAGTGCCACTAGATTAAGGTGCAAAATAATAACATTACTTCTTTATCATGGCAGTGCCAAAATAGTAGCACAAGAGCAGACTCAACATGCAGGATCTTTGGCAAATGGTCGGACGAAAAAGGAACATACCTCATGATGGGAACCATATCTGCAGTCAACGCCATCGTAGAAGGGATGACACCAGTCACCAACATGGATGATTCAATTCATGGGACCTTTTTGTGCAGTTCACCTAAAATGAAGCAATGTCCCATGAGCTAGCAGCTTCTTCTTCATTAGTTGCAATAAAATTGAGCAACATCAAGGTTGGTTGTGAAGCTCATGGAATGTTCAACTATAATTTGGATATCATTTGTGCAGTTCAACTAAGATCAAGCATGAAATGTATATCTCTGTTTGCACAAAAAGGTGGAAAGGAGGGTGACTAACAAGTGATGAAACATACATCAAATGAAAAGAAGCATGTTCCTTATCTGAATGGCGATCCTACAAGGACAGTAGCAATTTATAAAGCAGCAGCATTGCTAGATATTAGTGTGGGCATTAGGATTAACTATGACAACCGTTAAATACGACATTACTTTAATGGTGCCATTGCTTCATTTTACCAGCAACATTACATTAACAGCTGCTACAGAGCTGGTATTTGGGCACGGGAGAGTAGGCAGACCAGGACAGTTGCATTTCTAACGAAAAGAAGCAACTTATCTTAATGGGAAATTTAGCAGGAAATGAAAAACAGTGCCATTGATTCATATTACTGGAGGCATTACATTGAAAACAACATTGGTTTAACGTGTCCTTACTTTTAACAGTGCGTCTGCTACATTTTACCAGTGGCATTACATAAGAGGGGCTCGGGGCAACAAACATCAGAACAGGATACCTGGGTTGGTCCCATTTTTGTTCGGTATAGCCACCTTATACTGTGTGAGGCTAGCAAATCTAGTGCTGGACATACTCTGTTGACTTGTCCCCCAGTCCCCACTTTCTTTCCTTTTTCAACCAATAGATCGGCTTATATTGAGTTTGTACTGTGTTTCCCTTTATTTCCCTATTAGACCAAGAGACCAGTTGGATAGCTAGTCTCTGCTACTTTTCGCCCCCATTATTTCCTCTTTCGACACAGTCCTAGATTCAGGTAACAAATCTTCCCCCACCCCCACCCCCTTTCTTCCCTGTTTGAACCAAGTAGTACTAGATTCAACTGCATGAACTAGTTTTACCTCTTAATAGTAAAAATTTAGGTGGCTTTTGAACAGCCAATCAATCCTATCTACGAGGGGGCCTGAGAAATAGTAAAAGATACAAATGCAGCGACGTCAGGAGCTGGGGAAGTAGAGCAAGGCCGGTTTCAAAGGAAGTTATACCTGAGGGTCGCCGAGATGTCGCTAGGTGGGCGGCGGGAGGCTGGATCTGCCCACACTACGGCAATAAGGAAGAAGGGGTCGGAGGCCCTCCCTAGCCGGCGCTGCGTGGGAGGGAACGGCAAGGCACGCTGATCGGGACGCGCCGACAGTGGGTAAGAGCCGTCGCCAAGGACGACCGCGTGAACATTGCACCTTCTCACCTTCCCCGGTGGAGAGGATCCGGCTGGATCTGTGACCAGCGGTGAGCAGAGAGAGAGTGTGGCCACCGCGGTCGTGTTTAGATCTGGAGAGGACGAGACAGTGTGAAGAGAGCAACACTAGCAAGCAAGCGCGGAGGCTCCTGCCTATATAGTGGAGTAGTTTTCTTTTATCTACCGGAGCCGGCTTGACCTCATCAATGACTGTCGAGAAGTCTTCATACACGTGCGCCGGAGGCGCAGTTGTCGTCATTTTGATCTGAAGCATCGGATTAACATATAACACGAAAAAATGCCACATGACAAGAAACCATAACCTCACTGCCCCAAGGAGACAACATGAATCCCGACGGACAAACTAGACAAGGATCAAAGCTCAAATTAAAGATAAACTCATAGAAAAGGGGTCCATCGATAGATGTCCTAATTAACATAGCTGGCTTGACCTAGATGGCAGCCGAGTAGTCTTCGTGCATGTGCCCCCAATGACCAGCGCCTTGGAGGAACTCAGTTGTCGCTGTTTAACTCTCGTAGTGATCCAAAGCACATGACACCTAATATTGCGAGATGACAAGAAACCTTTTTTTTAGATTTCTCATCAGAACTACAGCCCTGTACAACACAGCCTGCACAATATGTAGACGATAGCCAATCCAGCCGTCTACTGGAGTTTGGTCACATGCATGGACGAACTGATCTTCCGTGTCATGCAAGGATCGTCCAAGCACCGACGTCTGTACAACACTGCTCCAGTACTATCGCTCGTCTCTCTCTTCTATTAACTCAGCCGACTTGCGGGGCCGGGGAGTGTGCCTATGGTCGGTTCTCAATTGCGGTCCCACATGTGTGTGCAAACGCAATATGATGCGTGTTCCATTTGGAGAGCGGCGTGCCAGACCGACCGACCATCTGGGGTGCGACGCGAACGCGACGGGCGTGCTGTATACATGTGTACCGCCGTTTTCTTGAGGCTTTGCTCCATGGCGCAATCCATGGATACAAAATTATATTTAAAAGTCAAGGGCGGGGCTTTTCCCGTGCAGTAGGCGGGGCAGTTCCACCTAGTCGGTTCGATAGAGAGGCGAGAAGATGAGGGAGTAGGCTGCTGCAAACGTAGGGCTGTGTGATTTGATAGCGAGTTACTGCTGGATATGTGGGGCCCTGTGATTTGACTTGCCATTATCATTTTAACTGCGGCGCTATGACTGGCGTGAGTCTCCCAATTCCTGACCACCTCCATGGTATACAGGTGCCTCTCCCATTGCTCCACCATGTAGAGCATGGTTAATAGTATAGCGAGCTGCTGGCTATATAAACATGCCATGTCATCAAAAGTTAGTATTATTTATTAGTCATACAATATGGTTGGCTATAAGGTTACAAATTTTTCTCACTTCCTCTCTATCTCTCTCCTTGTATTAAATGCTTTTGTCTAGGAGCACGTGTAGAGGCTGGCTCTTGCATGAGAGCCCACTCCTCCACTTTTTCCTTGACTCTCTCCTCCACATATGCAAAAATGCCATGTAAGCGGGCTTATAGCCCACTATTGTACTTGCTCATACAGGTGCTAAGCCTACCACATAGGCATAAATTCTGATGTGGCAAGTTAATTAAGAAGAGAGAGACTAGTTTGGTGACCCCAGGAAGAAACGGTGCTAAGCGCGTGTACCTAGGTGAAAATACAATTTTGAGTCTATAGCTAATTAAATGAAGCAAGATTAGCAACAAAAAACTAAGCACCTATGCATTGGGGACTTGAGTTGCTAAGCCATTTCATTGGAAGAGGTCACTCCTTGGCAAATGCAATAAATACTACGAAGAAAGAGATAGAGAGAAGTAAAAAAAATACTCTTATAGCCAACCTTATAGCTAACCTTGTTGTATGAGTGACTAAGTGATGACTATGTATGACATGCCAACATCAGATAGCCTAACGCACATGGACGGAGGAAGTAGTTTCATGCATGCGAAGTAGGCAAAAAAAATGCTCATTTATAGCCGTCTGAAATCTCCAAGGGCGCGACCGTGCGAGCGAGGCGACGGTCGTGGTAGGCGCGACCATGATACGGGCTGCTGACAGCCCTTGGATCTGAGATCGAACGGTCGCATGCTAAGTTGCTGAAACTTTGCAGAATAACCCTCCAGGATAGGATATTCACCCATAGGTCTAGAATCACGCCATGCAACCGTTCGATCTCAGATCCAAGGGCTCTCGGAAGCCTGTATCATGGGAGCATGGAAAGCTTCGTATCACCTGTAATTTTCAAGACGCTTGACGTGCGAACATGCAGATGCATGAAGACATTTAATTGGGCTTCTAGTAGACATGACATCTAATTGGGCCCCCATAGTACTGTGCATGAATGCATTTATCCACCGGGCAAGCCACTACCCTGCTGTTCGCATGCCCCACTCAGCATTTTTACAATCAAAAAACAGCTAGCAGTTCGCTCCTACTCGTCCCCGGCCGTCCTTTAACATTACGGCAGTTCGCTCCTAGTCATCCTGTCCTTTCACATTACAGCAGTTCCACTAATCCTAACCCTCCTCCCAAATCCATGGCGTCCCAAATCTCCATGATCGGCGGTGAGTACAAGGTCAGAACCATCACCGGCAATGAGTTCGACATCATCTACACCCGTTCTTCCAGGACGGTGAAAGGATGCCTTGCTCGCTTCAGACGCATGTTCGAAAAGTCAAAGGGTGATGAGTGGGTCGCTGGGCTAGATGTTGAGTACACCACAGTCCTGGGAAAAGAGAAGAATATATCTAAAGGAGGAAGAGAAGAAGAAGCCCGCCGTGATCCAGGTTTGTGTGCATAACTTGTGCTTGGTCTACCACATATGCCATACCGATGTTGAGTGTGAGGATTTTAAGAACTTCCTCGGGGGCGGCAAAGTCAAATTCATTTCTGTAGACTTAACGAATGATAAAGAAGTCCTGGGTCAGATAGGCCTCATTGTAGGAGAGCCCTTCAACCTCTAGAGGAATGTGCTGGTGTCCTCCCGTCAGCCTTCAATGCTGACCTTGGCAGCAGCCATGGTTGATCCTTTGTACGGTAAACTGACAAAACCTCCGCCCAAGTTTCATCGTGCATGGTAGTGGAATGTACTAGATAGAGACCACATCAATTACACTGCAATGGATGCCTACCTTTGTTTCAATATCTACAAGGGTTGGATGAAGAGCGAGAGCCAAGTGTGCGGTTCAAGCAAAGAAGTATCGGCCAAGAGGAAGAGGGACAAGGACGAAGTCGAGCACATGGACGAGGAGTCCGAGTAAGGTGGCAGTGTCGTTGCTCATGGTGGTTGTAATGCAGTGTCTACTGGATTAGTTGCTTAGTTTAATTTCAGGGTGCTTAGTTTTATTTGAGGGGTGTGTTGTGCCGAGCCCCCAGCAGAACTATGTTATGTTCCTTCTCGTTATTTTAACTCTTCAGTACGTACATACTAGTATTTCTTATAGTTCATCTTGTAGTTGGTAGTACTACCACTCGTTTCTTCACATTATATACGTATAATATATATGGCCAACATCATATAGCCAGCAGTTTAGTTGTCAAAGAATTTCAGGGTGCTTAGTTTTATTTGAGGGGTGTGTTGTGCTGGACACCATTATTGTGACTAAAATCTCTTTTGCCATGTTATAATGACATAAATACCTATGGACCAACATGCCAGCTCTCCCTCTATCTCACTACAGTACAATAAAGTGTGGGGCCTACTTGACCCCAACAGCGTTCTTATTTTCCTGTAAAATTATTCGCTTGGTTACTCCTGACAAGCGGGGCCACACTTATCATTGTGAGATAGAGAGAATCGACATGTGGGTCTAGGCTTATTTTTGTCATATAACATGGTCAACGGGTTTGACGTGAAAATAACAATGTCTAATGGCATTTTTGAGCAAACATCTAACGGAACGATGGCATTTTTGAGATATCTAATTGCATTTTTGAGCAAGCATCTCACAGATCGATGGCATTTTTTAGTAGTTCTAACTTCTAATGGCAAAACTGAGTAGTGAGACACAACTAGTGGCATAAATAATAAAAACCCAAGAATTAAATAGGTATGCTAATTTCTTTAATAGAATTTAGCACGCCATCTAAGCATGTACTAGCTTTTTTAATAGTACTATATGCATAATTTGGCGACGAGCGCTCTCTATATGTACCACCTTTTTTCTTTAATTTCATCTTGTTAGTTTTGCTCCATGGCACAATCCATCGATACTACTACTGTACAAAAGTATACATTTAAAAGGCTAGAGGGCGGGGCAGTCTCGCTTGGTCGGTTTCACGAGAGGCGAGGGACTTTGTGATTTGACGGCTCATTACTGCTGGAAGGCGGGGCCTTGTGATTTGACTGCTTGTATAAATGTTGCCGATGACCTGAGGAGGAGCAAAGAACCGTGCGGTACACTCAAGTTTTCCACTGGAGTACTAGTACGACGGAGGAGCACGAAACACGGCAGCCCAGTGCGATATGGCGATAAAAAATGATCTAATTTGCTAGTCATCGATCCCATGGAGCCACTCATTGTTAGCATTGTTCTATTCATGCCTCGCAGAGAACGTGACACATGCGGCAAAACACCTGAAGCAAAAGAAGAAACACAGGAGCAAAAGAAGAAGGAAGATTATCCCCCCCCCCCAAAGAAGGAAGACGCACACACAAGTCTGGGGCGCTGCCCTCTACTACATGAAGGGTTGCTGGCCGTGGAGTCGTAACTGCTTCTTCATCGCCTCCACGACCTCCATCTCCTCGCGCATCTCCTCCGCCATCTTCTTCATTCTGTCCATGACGCGGGATTTCTCGACGCGAGCCTTCATCATTTGTTCCACGGCCGCATTACGTACCTTGATAGCAGCCGGGAGCTCGATGCGGAGCTTTGCCAACTCCTCCTTCTGTTCCATGATGAGGGCCTGCAGCATCTTCATCGAGGTACTACTCTTCTCATGCAGCTTCTTCCAGCCGGCGTTCTTCTCCTTCAGCAGGTCGAGCTCGTGGCGGAGCTTCGCCTTGTCCTCCTGAAGTTGCAGGATTTCGCCAGTCGTCTTCTTATCCGAGGCAATGCTCTTCTTTAGCAGCATCACCAAGCCGGCGGTCAACTCCCCCTGCTCATTTAGCTCAGCGGGCATATCGTCGAGGCTTTCCTTCAACAGCTCCACCAAGCCGTCGATGAACTCCTCCTGCTTATTGAGCTGATCGGGCATGTCGTCGAGGGATAATGACTCTAGCGCCGCCAGCTCAGCATGTTCGCCTCCACGGCTAGGGTGCTCCTGGGAGCCCTCGCCTCCGCAGCTAGTGTGCTCCTGGGAGCACTCGCCTCCATGGCTAGGGCGCTCCTGGGAGCCCTCGCCTGCCCATGAGAGATCTTTCGAGGTCTCTGCCAGGCGGCGAGCCCTTTCTTTATTTTACACGGCCTTGGTTGCCGCTCCCTCGTTACGAGTAGTTCTCGACCTAGAGCTCTGCACACCGGCCATGGCAAGGACGGACGAACAAGAAAGACTTATGAGGAGGAAGAGGTAGAGTGATTTTCGGCTAGGTACTAGTTCCCCTTTTTATAACCTAGTACTAGCACTAGTACTAAAACCTGCATAGTGGGAACACATTCAGGTTTGATACGTACTAGGTGTGAGCAGGTTTGCACTTAATTATACTATACACTTTGGAATGTGATGGGAACAAGCTAAAGATTAATTGATGGTTTTGGTTTTGAGGCCCGAAATGGCTCCTGATGAGTTTCCTGGAACACAAATTTCAAGTACTACTGCTCAAATGCAGTCGCACAAGTCAGTGATGTAACTGGTCGTACATGTCAGACCAAGCCGATGCATGTCGCGGGTCCGACCGACCGTCTATTGGTGCGACCGACCGTAAGTATTACGCGATGGAGACTTCTGGTTATGGCTTCGGGTGATTGTCACGACCAAGCATTCAAAAACTAGTGATAAATCAATTACCATCTTTTTCCAAACGACCAAGTATTTTCACAGGAATACAATACATATAGATGGAGTGATTGTCACGGTTGCAAACCGCCATGGCACCGCAAGTTCACTGCAGCAGCAACCGAGTAGGTCACTACATCGCTGGCGGGGAAGGAGGGCAGCTCACCTCGCCTACGATGCATGCCCAGCAGCACCGCCGCAGCTGGCCCCACGATTTGGCTTCTCCTACCGCCCATTTGAACAGTTGCACCGGCTGCTCATGCCATTCCGCAGGCATGCGCGTTCTTTCCTCCGCAGTTGACTCCATGAATATGATCTCTGCCATTAGCCCTAGCTCGAAATCAATGCGACGCTGCCAGATGCTGACATCCCTCAGCATCTCTCCCCTGAGATGGACTTGCGCCTCCGCCTTGTGTTGCGCCAGGCATAGCTCATTCAAACTTCTCTCCAATCGATGCGATGCTTCCTCGATCCGATTTGCCCTTGTTGCCCACCACCTGAAACGCAGCCCTAGCATGTCGTCAAACACATGTGGGTTTCGCTCAAAGGCGGCAGTGCTGCGGGCCGCAGCAAGAGGGCGGGCAGCCCGCGGGATCCTGGGATCTAAGGGATTATCCATGGCAGGATCCTCCATGGCGGGATCCGATGGGCGAGGCGGGGAGGCGAGCCTAGGCGCTGGGAGAGCCCTACGAGGCTAAGATAAAGATAGTACTACTCCACTCCGTCCATATTTAAATACAAAGGCCACCAACAGTAGCCCAAGCAAAAATTGATCATGCTACCCGTGTCCTGGTTTATTGGCCCATTTTTTTGTGCCACTTTTTATGACATGCATAAATATTATGTTACTTAAAAATATGGTCAAAAATTGGCACAAAATACGAAGGAGACCAATGGAAGTAGCAACCCATGATTTAACTACTCGCATGCATGCAGTGGAGTAGTAATGTCTTTCTCAACTACTTCCTCCCTCACATACACTCAATTTGCATGCGCTGTATTAATTGACCATTAATGAAGTGAAGGACTTTACACGCGTCAAATTATCACATGGGGTGGATCTTCGTACAAAAATGCGTCCCACCGTGTACCCGCGTGTGCGTGCGAGGGAATGAGTGCGTGCGTGCACATCTTTGCTTCGTGCATGTACTACCAGTGTGCGTGAGAGAGGATGAGTACATTCTTCTGGAACCAGCAGCACGTCACTGTGATCAATCCACACAAGGAGGTCCCGACAACGCCTCCACATGTGCCACGTGGCTTCATGAACTAAAAAAGGGAGAGACACTGTGTAGCGTGCCATTGAAATTCTAATTTACGTGTTTTGCACATACTGAAAGTACTAGTAAGGTACACGTGCATTGCATGCATCAGATTTTGGCAACCAAATTATGAATAACTACCACACTATAGCATGTAAGCTTTGAGTCATATATGCATGATGTAGACGTTCATTTAATTCTTATAGTTCATCTCATTCAAAATCAATTAGTTTTTATAAAAAAGTTAATCTATTTTATGATTCATGGAATTGGGCATTGTAAAGCATAAAGTAAAAACAAATAATGGCAATTCAACTAGAAAAAAAAGTTTGGGCAGATATGATACGGAAGATTCTAGAACTAAGGAGAAGCACTTGTGTTTTGAGGTTTGTGCATTATGCTTAAGTTCAACCATGGAGTCTTCTAGATTGTACATGTGGCAAAATCTGGTGGGGGGCTGGAAGATGGTGCGAGGGGCCTAGTGGAGGGAGACTATTAAGGAGTGCACAAGTGTGAGATCGATATTTAAAGAGAGGGGGCGAGAACATGCGCGGTTGCGCGCAGTGGTGGAGCCATGAAAAATAAATGAGCTAGGGGGCCAAGCATTGCTAATCCTTTACGAGGAGGGCCAATTCATCAACTTAAACCATTTTACCAGCAATTGATCTACTGATCACATTCATATTAGCCTCAATATATAGTGATGTTAGGGGGGGGGGGCAGGGCCCTTGCTGCCCCTGTCTTCGCCACTGTGCGCGCGTCTGAGAGATGAAGCGGAAGGCATGGATGATGAGAGGGGGACGTTGGATATATAATTAATGTGGGTGTATTAGCTATGTAATCCTATATAGAGAGGTATAGATTGATCGATGTGTACGTGGAAAAGAGGGTGAGACCTTACTAGATATATAGATCGATCGGTTTGTGTGGAAAACTGGAAAAGACCTAGCTATATACACACACACATAGAGGAACATCGATCGTTGCGCAGGCACGTGAGAGATAAAGAATGCCCGAAATGATGAAGAGGGGGAGGTGTGTGTGTGTGTGCATGCATGGGAGACCGACCTGAAGAAAAAGATTGCATGTGTGCGATGGATAATGCCGAGTGGTAGTGTGTGTGCATGCATGCACGAGAGAAAGTTAGTGGTACAATTATAAAGAGAAGACGACTGTGTGGATGTAAAAGACTAGGTGAGGTCATAATCAATGTAAAGTTGAATTCAAATATTTGAAAAAGAGATCATGATGGTTGAAACCCATGCATGCATGAATATAACTGAGATATGCGCGGTGTGGTTTGGAAACGAGCATGCTATACTGTATACACATTGAACAAGGTCAGACTGATTTGAATTTGAGATACCGATGGCAGACATCGTTTGGCCACATTGCATCCGTGCATGGACACACTATTCTAATTGGAGATGATGGGTGGCTTTCGCATCACATATCTATATCTATACCCCTATATATTATATTTTATATAGTGTGCGAATAACTTTAACTTTGAAAGATGGTCATTGGATGAAGCCAATCCGACGGTGCAGAGATGGAAAATCTGAGCACTACTGGCCGTTGGATATCATCTACATTCCACCAGATTTTGCCACATGTACAATCTAGAAGACTCCATGGTTGAACTTAAGCATAATGCACAAACCTCAAAACACAAGCATTGCTCCTTTGTTCTAGAATCTTCCATATCATAATTGCCCAAAAAATTTTCTACCTGAATTGCCATTATTTGTTTTTACTTTATGCTTTACAACGCACAATTCCATGAATCTTAAAATAGATTAGCTTTTTTATAAAAACTAAATGATTTTGAATGAGATGAACTATAAGAATTAAACGAACATCTACATCATGCATATATGACTCAAAGCTTACATGCTATAATGTGGAATTTATTCATAATTTGGTTGCCAAATCTCATGCGTGCAATGCACGTGTACCTTACTAGTCTAAATGGTGTTTGTTTGTGTGTTGTGCGTGTTAAACACATTATACATAGTATCATACATGGTTTAGATTCTGAACATCTAGCTAGAGCATACATGTACTATGATTTGAATTCAACATAAAATGGATACATATATTTGAATTTGAGATCGTATGTACATGTAGTTCGTATTTATATAGGAATTTACTACTCATATATTCATGTCATGTGTTGTGAAGATAATATTTAGATGGTTGTATAACTAACCCGACTACAATCCCATTCAAACAGGGAAAATGTAATCAAAATTAGTCCATATGCTAGACAACACAAATTGTTTTTTTATTGTTGAGGGAAGTGCAAATTGATTTGGTACTGTACACGTTATGTTTGTTGTCCTGATTTTTTATTTTGTTGTTGTTGTATTTGAATGCATTTCTAGTAATATAGTAAAACAGGACATGGCTCTCTCTAGTGATGAGGTGCGAATTGTCTTTTTTTTTACACGTTAAGCTTGTTCTCCCGAAATTTCAAGCCGCGCCTTGTTATGCCGAAATTTCAAGCTAGCATCTCTGTCTATCATGCTGCGAAACTCCCGCCTGTTCAACCCGCTCCTTGTTACCCCAAAATATTTAAGATATATCTTTGTCTTGTTGTGCTCCGAAAACTCCCTCCATCTCAACCCGCGCCTTGCTATCCCAAAATTACAACGCGCGCGAAAACTCCCACCTCCTGCGAAATCCCGACATGCAAAATGCCCATGATACCCCTGAACCAAAAGAACCGCCTAGCTCAAATCGGTGGGGGTACTTTCGTAACTTACACCACATTTCGGACAAGCGCGTCCCTAAGCCATGGTTCCCCCCTCCCATCCCATCCGCCCACCCATTCGTACACTGAGGCCGCGAAAACCCGCGAAGCCCCACACCCTCCTCCGTCCGCCACCCAGCCGGAGACTCTTCCCTGACGACGTCGTCCACAGCAACACCTCGACGTCCCTCATCCACCGCACCGGATGAGGATCCGTCGTCGATCTCGTCGTCCCGTCGGTTCAGCCACCCCGTCCTCCACCTCCAAGGAGCTGCCCTGACGTTCCCCTCATCTTTCGCGCCACCTCCATTCCCACACCGCCGTCTTCACCTGCACCACCGAAAGAGCAGCATCATTACCGATTCCTCGGATGAAGCTGAGGCCTAATCGGCGCCACCAAAGAGGTTCTACACTAATCGCTGCATTTTCTTCTTGATTCGATCTCACGGTGCTGCCGGCACTCGGTCCCGAGCCAACATGGCGCGGCTCCATCCACGGCGGCGTCGCCGGCCACTTCCTCCACGGCGTCGCTCCCTCGGCGGTGACATCCACATCAGTAGGAGCTGCTGCTGCTTTGGCTCTCGCTCGCACTGCTGCTCTGCTCTTGCTCTCAGTCCCCTGCCTGGTCTGCTCTTGCTCTTGCTCGCGCTGCTGCTCTCGCTCTTGCTCTTGCTTGTGCTACTGCTCTCGCTCTTCCTCTTGCTTGCGCTGCTGCTCTACTCTTGTGCGCGCTGCTACTGCACGAGCAGTAGATCCTGCTCTCCCTCGAGCCCCTGCAGCTGCTACCCGAGATACTGCTACATGACCAGCTGCCCCGGCTCTCGCACGCGATGCTACTCTGGGCGCAGCTTCTGCTGCTACTGCTTTTCTACTACTAGTGCATTCTGTTTCGACTGTAAAATTCAGTTTCGACAGCAAAATTTAGTTTCGACAGTTAAATTCAGTTTTGACAGTTAAATTCAGTTTCAACAGTTAAGTTCAGAGATGAGTGGCTTGTGTATTTTACATCTAGCACTTTGTGGTTATGTATTTTATGTCATCTATTGGAGATGCTATTAGAATTCCACTCAAGTTAACATTGTCTCTCTTGTCCTGCTTCAGACTCGCCGTCGTACAACTCACCGGAGCTGCTCCAACGACAAAACCCTCCATCACAGCGGAGCAGTACCCCGGGCTCCATCTCCAGATGCCTAAGATCTCCTTCCCCTCCTCCAACAGCCAAATCAGCTGGAGCATCCTCACCGACAAAACCAATCACGCTGAGATCGACATGGCTTCGCCAAAGAGGTTGTACACTTGTTGCATCTCTTTTTTACTCTACATGTTATATATATTGTCCACTGAGCACATGTAGTAACATGAAATACAATTAGTTTCTCCTACTATATGACAAGCAGTGAGGTACCAGGCAACTTAGCTATCCGTGATGGACTCTCTTGAACGCCATCATTATTTATCTCTGCGCGTTTGAGTTGTGCATTTGTAGATGGGCCTCGGAGTTGAGCTAGTAAGGCAGTGGCCTGGGTCCAAAATAGTAGAAGTAGCACAAAAACATTTTTTGAGTGTAGGCTTTTCCCTGCTCAAGCTTGCCTACTAGAATCGCCAGTGCTTGAAAGGAAACGTGAAGG
The DNA here is from genome assembly GCA_011799875.1 of Thinopyrum elongatum. Lineage (NCBI taxonomy): Eukaryota > Viridiplantae > Streptophyta > Magnoliopsida > Poales > Poaceae > Thinopyrum > Thinopyrum elongatum. Next base: position 46,486,608 of record CM022300.1, read on the forward strand.
AAAAACTTAGGAACTGGAAAGTTTCCTATGGTACTACTATTCATGCATTTGGTTCAAAGGAATGGAGCAAAGGAAAACTGTAGGATTTGTTCCTTTAGTGTCTCCTTGAAAGAAAAACCGTAGGAATTTTAATATCCACTTGTCCTCCTTTTCAAATTCCTATTCATGAAGCACAAGACTAAGAGATAGTAGCATAATAGCATTGTAACCGTACATTTTCTTGTGGTTTGACTTTATCTTACCATGCTTGTTTGCATCCTATGATCTTCCAATTATTGTGAACCAAACACCCAGATTGGCAGAAATCCTGTGTTTTTAAATTCTCTGTTTTGCATGTGCATTCCTATCCTATTCCTATGTATTTCCTATCCCTGCATTGTTAGAATCCTCAAATTCAAACAAGCCCTTACACAATTACTTATGTTACAGATATGTGTCAAAGAAAACCTTGTGTGGTTTGTCCCGCTCCTGCTGCGCTGTGTTCCACCCCAGCTCAGCTGCTCCAACAATGGAAGGGTTCACCACAGCAGGGATCCGCTCTCCAGACTGTCTTTCGCCACCTCAGATCTTCTTCCCCGCCGCCGGCAGCCATGACAACTGCATTACCATCATCAACTGAGTAGATGACCTTGAGGACTACACGGGTCAGCAAGAGAGGTCGCACTCTTTCATGTCTGCTTATGTTATGCATCGCTTAATATGATGACATGCTACTTTATCATCCTGTTCACCTATTAGACTCCGAGTCAGGTCCAAACTAATGCTCAAACTTGAGTTATTAAATGGTTGTGGGGTACATATTGGGGCAGCAATCAATACTATCTGTCTACTATCTGGTTAATCTCGGGTGTCTACTATCAGTTTCATGTTGGGTGGAAACAAATATTAAAGGAGCCATTATCTGTATTTTTTAACTAAAGCTATTATCTGCCTGCTATCATTGGTTTTGGGTCTATCCACAGTTTGCTACCATCACTCTGGATTTTTGCATGCACTCCTTACATAATCTCACTATGTTTTATTCCTATGCATGTCAGTTATTATACACAATGGAACTGAACATGTAGAGCAAAAGAGACGAGCCTTGCGTGGCAATAAAATTTCATGCAGACATCGCTCCATGGTGGGCGCAAAGGCAGCCCCCCTCCACCCATTTCGGATTGTAATCAAGAGGAAGATAATTATTCTGAGGGGGATTTAGAAGGAGAAGACCACTCCTATTTACCCCCTGAGGTCTTCGCTCTAACTTGGCATGCTGATGTTGGTAATATCATGCATATGGTGCCTTGCATTGCTTACTTTAGGATCATTGGGAAAAGTTTTGGATCAAGGAGAAGGAGTATAAGAGTTGGAGGATTTATTTGATTTATAGAACACATGCAAACAGCAAACAAAAATCCAAATCAAAGCAGAGACCAAATCAACACCAAAGTTTTTGTTGGACCCAATTTTTATGCTTAATTAATCCTAAATGTCATGTCATAAAAATCAGGGTGTGACAGACCTACCCCCTTACAAGAATCTCATCCCCGAGATTCCCAAACTAGGCGCATAAAGGAATACGGATATTTGGATCTGGGGTAGTCCTTACGCTCCTATGTGGCTCCTTCTTCTGGTGTGGTTGCTCCACTGAACCACTAAGTACTTGATGGTGTGGCTTCGTGCATGATGTTCTGCTTGATCCAGGTTGCAAATGGATCTCTTACGGTAGGTCAGATCGGGCTGGAGGTCAATGGCTCAGTGATCGATGTCTCTGTGGAGATCAGGCTTGTCAGGAAGTTTGAAACACTTCCGAAGTTGTGACACGTGGAAAACGTTGTGCACATCAGATAACTCAGGTGGCAATTCCTACTGGTAGCCGTCTTCTCTTCGTCTTGTAGTGATCTCGAAGGGGGTTGACAAATCCTGGTGTGAGCTTCCCTTTGACATGGAAATGCTTGGTTCTTTTGAGGGGAGTGGCTCGCAGATACACATGGTCTTCAACACGGAAGTTTACTTCTTGACGACGGTGGTTGGCATAGTTCTTCCTCCTTGACATGGCTGTCTTCAAATGTTCCCTAACCAGCTAAACGACTCTTCTTCCATCTTCGGGTAGACGAGCAGGTCACCAAGTAATGATGACACCCAACTTGTCCAAGTACTCCATGAAGACTTTGTTCATGAGGTACATAAAGTAGGCTGGGGCATTGATGGTGGTCACGGTTGAGTGTTGGCCAAGGTCTTCCCGATCTAGACTCAAGGCCCAAGGTCATGATCCGACCATGTTGTGGCTTGGTAGGGCTTAAGGGTTTCAAGGATTCTAGGATGCGAGTGAACGTTTATCATCTCATCCTTCAGCACAGTTTCCGAGATGCCAATTACTTTATCTAATTCTCCAAACAAAATTACCTTATACCACTGAAAGCATCATTTCGTATAGGCTAACTCCAATCATCACTCATGCTATTCATATCCTCATGACTCCCAAGAGGAGCCAAAAAAAATCATACATGTCAACTATCCCCAAACTCATATGCATGGTTATCCTTATGTAAAAATCCATGGGTAGAACATACAAGCTGCTAAGCTTGAATTAAACATGACAATCCAAGTGCTCAACCTATTCTTCCAAGGTCCAAGATAGTGCATCTCTATCCTAAGGAAACACGTTGTATTCCAAATCCAAAATCTTGTTTCCTTCCTATGAATCAACTCCAACAGCCCATTAACTTCCATCAATCACTACATAATCCATTAATTCTACAAATCCAATGTCTATGGTTTTCCACATGATCTAGTAATGTCCTATAATCCCCGAATACTTGAATGGGCTATCTTTACTATAGTTAGTCCACCAATTTCCATTATCATGATCTACTAAACTTCAATGTCAAGTTGATACAGACCCCTAAATCAACTTTGATAACAATCCAACTTTCCTAGTTTATTGTCCACTGAGAAACATGGTATCACGATTGTCGGGGCACGACACCTATGGGATCCCGAGAGACCCCTTTACGATTCGGCGGGGGGGGGGAGAGGTACGCGCAAAGAGCAGAACCAATGATCGACGCGGGAAGTTTTTACCCAGGTTCGGGCCGCTGATCAGCGTAAAACCCTACTCCTGCTTTGTGTTCTTATTGATGTTCTTAAGCCCAGCCTTCAGGAGCGCTCGCAATGAACAGTACGTTCAAAGAGCAGCTACGCATGCAGAATGGGCCAGAAAATCTCCTCCACTGTAGCAGTTGCCTTGGGCCTCCTTTTATATGCTCAAAGGGGTCTCCACAGTGGCAAAATGTACATACATTGAGGTGTAAAGTAGCTATAGGGTATCATACCTAACCCCTGACGGATTAGGACAAGCGCATTTAATGCACCGTGAGGTGTCCGTTTAGCTGTCCTCACTTTCTTGGGGATGGAAAAAGGGGCCATCCCATCAGCACCGCTTAAGCTCTCCTCCACTGGCGCGTCGCCACGCATCCAGAGAAGGACCCAGAATGTCAGACACATGACTATGCTGAAGCGGTGGCACAGTGGCAGAATCTCGCCAGGCGCTGAACCCTGCCGGGCGCCGAGCCTTGCCGGACGCCAAGCCTTGCCGGGCCCCAAAGGCCATCCCGGCAAGGATCTTGCCGGGGAGGCTGGCCTTTGGATTTCAGTCCTGCTTATCTGCTGATCCTTAGATCTCTGACTTGATGATTTCCTTGATGGCTTGAATCGACCTCGAGCTAATCCCGGCAAGCCTTGCCGCAAGGATGGCTACAACTGCCCATGCACAAGTACGGGGTACTAGTGGCCCAATACTTAGTACACCGACAGGAGCCCCCGGGCCTAGGCCATACACGAGTGCGAGGCGTTGTTGGGCTAGGCCCAAATAGTGCACGGGCATGCGTGGCAGGGAATTAACTGCTCGTAAATATCTCGTTTTACTGTGCCCCCCACTACGCGCACGGAGCGCGCGACGTGGGAAGCGTGCCAAAAAGGCTGCAAACTGTCTCGCGCCCATAGAGGCGCATTCATATTGGGGGATAAACAAGGCGGCCCCGCTCCTTCCCCATAAAAAGGAGAAGTCGCGGAGGCGCAAACCTATTTACCCCCCTCTTCTTCCCAATCTGGCCATCGCCATCACCTTCCTCTTCTCGAGCTTAGAGCAAAACCTTTTTCCTCTTCCGCCCGCTGCTTCCGCGCTCGCTCCGCCCCCTGCTTCCGTCCTCACAGTCGCCATGCCACCCAAGGCCAGCAAAGGCAAGGGCACGAACAAGGAGGCGAAAGCCGAAGTTCCGGAGAGCGAACTGGTGAAGATGCGGAAGAGGCTCGTCGTCTTCCCTCCGACGCTCGACGCCGAAACTTTGAAGGGGCGATACCAATGCATGTGGGCGAAGGGAACACAAGCTCACCCCGCCACACGCATAATCCCAGGTGCTTGTTCCAAAGGTGGATCGGACAGATACCCCTTCTTCACTGCATACTTCTATTGCGGGCTCTGTCCCCCCTTTTCCGATTTCTTCAATGACATCATGTATACGTACGGCTTCCGCCTTCTTGATTTCACGCCGAATGCCGTATTTTGCATGTCTATCTTTGCCCATCTCTGTGAGAATTTCGCTGGCGTGATCCCCAATTCTGCTCTTTTCCGCCATTATTTCTACCCTCATATCTAAAAAGGAGAGGCTCTCTCTGGATCTATTCCTTGGATTCCAAGGGCTTGGAACAAAGAGATATACCCAGAGGGAGTTTACCGCGAAAAGTGGGACGAGTGGCGGGCCGAATGGTGCTGGATCCAGGAAGCAGATCCTCATCCTTTTTGTCATCCCCGGCGACAGAAGGCGGTCCGCGGCAAGGATTGGGGCGATCTCGCCACAGAAGATGAGAAGCTCACAATCGCCACTACCAGGATCCTTCGCTTGAAGGCTGCCGGGCTGACAATGGAGATGATCGGCTTCGACTTTCTCCGCCGCCGCGTCGCCCCTCTGCAGAATAGGGGAAGGCCAGCCTGGGAGTACAAGAACGCGGCAGATGTCATGAGGCTGCGCCCCGGGCTGAACAACAATCTCACCGCTATGCAGCTTGGCGCTCTCCGCCAAAAGTTATTCCAGCGCGAGGACAAGCACCGGCTGCCGGCAAGGATCGTTCCCTTGTGCAACAACTCTGCCTTGGGGTCAATCATTGCCTTCTTGCTGATGTTCAACGCCCACGGCCTTGACCCGACCTGGGTCGAGCCAAGCGAGGAAGAAGCGCAGAAATTCTTTGACAATTTGACGGAGAAGCCTGTCCGGCAAGAGTCAGATCTTATTCGCACCACCACTGAGCAGGAGGTAGCCTACATCGCTACCAGAGTGGAGGAGGTGAATCTTGCCACGGAGGCCGGCAGCGTTGGCTTCACAGAGTGGGAAGCCAGTGATGCAGAGGTGGTAGTGGAGGTAAAGCCTGCCGAGGAGAACAAGGTTGCCGGGGAAGAAGGCGGCGCAGTCGCTGAGAGCTCATCCGACGAAGTCACGGCCGAAGAGGGGACGCGAGAAGAGCCCTCGCCCCCGAAGAAGACAAAGCGTGTCCTTCGGAAAGCTGCATTAGGCGTTCCGGCAAGCCAGCCTACTTCGGGCGGCGAATCCCCTGGCAAGAAAGTGGCCGGCAAGACTGGACCGCGGCAGGGGGCTCGTCAATAGCCCGCGCGGCGCGCGAGACCCACACCAGCGACCACTGCTGGGGCGGCAGGAGGGTCTCGTACTGCCGCGCCGGAGGCTGCCCCAGCGCCTGCCACAGCCAAGCGGCCTAGGACCCCTCCTCCGCCTCCCCACTCAGACACCGCAACGGAGGTCGACTTCGACATCTCCGGCTTTAGTCCAGAGCGAGAGGAAGAAGAGTGAGTATTAGCCACAGCTTCTACCTTCCAATTTGCATCAATCTTACTGACTTGCTTGTATTGTTTCCGCAGTGACACAGAAACCTTGCTGGAGAGGATGGCGAAGAGGTCAAGGACTTCTACGGGTGACGAGCCCCCGGCGGGCTCCACGAGCTTGCCGGAAACTGTCGTTGTCAGCCCGGAGCCCAGTCCTCAACACAGACCCTTGCACAGCCCCCAGCGTAAGTTCATCGTCCCTTTTTCTGTTGGCTGGTGCCGAGGCTTTCATTCTTGCCGCTGATATCTTTGGGTTCGCAGGAGAAGAACGGCAACAAGGAGAAGATAACCCCACTGTGCCTCCTTCATCGACCGCTCCGTCCACAAGCACATCCCCGGCAAGAGACCCTGCCGACGAGCCCGTCCTGACTGAGAAGGAGCCGACAAGCACGGACTCCGGCAACCCACCCCCGGCAACCGGAGTTGCTGGGAGAGGCGAAGCCACCTCTCGACAGCCCGACGCAGGTACTCGATCGCCTCAGAGTGCTTGTTATTCTTTTCCTCTTATCTCTTTATCTTTAGTCACTTCAAAATCCAAACCTCGATCTTATTCTGTCTTCCTCCTTCACCCTTCAGAGTTCCCTGTGATGGAACATATGGACCTCGACGTCGTCATCGAGGAGACCGCCAGGGATGCCGCCGCCGAAGCAGACAGGATTGCTGCCAGCGTGGCCACCAAGGATGACGTTGCCGGGGCTGGCGATGCTCTTGACGGGGAGGCCGCCAAGACAGCACAAGAGGAAATCGCCAAAGAACCTGCTGAAGAGGGCGACAGGGAGGTGGAGGACCACACTGACAGCATTCCTGCCGCAGGAGCGCCAGGCGCTGCACCGGCCACTGAGGCCCCTGTCACTAGTGAGGCGGCCACTGAAGACCAGCCACCAACATCTGAAGGCCCCTCATCCAGCAAGTATCTCAAGGTTGGCGAGAATCTGTTCGTCAACTTGCCGGGGACGGCAAGCACTGGGGCACCAGCCGAAGGAGAAGTTTTTGAGGAAATTATTGCCGCTGCCGGGCTCGAAGTCGTTGATGATCCCAGCGCTAGCAGCAGCAAGTCTGAAGAGGATCAGCTCCTTCAGGCCATGGGCGAGAACTTCCGCAAACTCCAGGCTCTCCATCGTGCCCGAAAAGAGAAGGCGGACTCCAGAATGGCAGTTGTTGAGGCAGCCGAAGCGGATTTTCAAAGTCGCGTCGCACAAATGCAAATCTGGCACGCCGAGGCCCTCCAAGAGCTGGTCGCCGGCCGAGAACAAGTGAGCCAGCAATGGAATGAGATCCTCCTAAAGCAATCAGATATGCAGAAGGCACATGATGAAGCCGTTCAAAGGATTGCTGCCGAAGATGCTCTCCTGACGAGGCGCCGCGTTGCTCTTGATGCTTACGAAGAAGATCTCACCGCACGTGAGCAGGCGCTCGCCGCCAAGCTTCGTAGCAAGGACGAAGACATCGAAAATCTTGTCGCACGGCGAACCCAGGAGCTGGAGCAGAAACACAAGGAGGCGCTCGAAGCTCTGACTGCAAGTCATGCCGGCAAGCTCAAGGAGGCCGTCGATGCTGCCGAAGCTGCAGAGGCCGCCAAGAACGAGCTGAGTGACAAAGTGGTGAGGCTGGAAACAGATCTCGAAGAGCACGGCAAGGAGCTCTCGACGCTCAAGGGGGACAGGGAAAAAACCCTCCACTCCTTGGCGGAGATGCAAGTTGCCCTGTCCGACAAGACCAAGTAGCTTTCCTCTGTAGCTGATAGTATTGAGGTCCTGGAGCTGAAGTTGACCACGCTTTAGAAGTCTCTCGAGGCCGGCAGGGCCCGTGAGAAGGCTCTACTCAAGGATCTCCAAGGAGAGAGGAACCTGCTCAAGAGCGCCGCCGCCGCCCAAGCTGATTATGAAAAGGGAGTGGAGATCTGGACTGGCCGTCTCATCGCCACCGCGGAGAAGCTTACCGCAGAACTGTCAACCATGGGCTTGTCGAACTTCAGATATTCTTCCGAGGAAAGAATATCTCCAAGCGCCAGGTTGACGATGTTCTTTGAAAGCATCATCAATGCATTGAGGGCGCTCTAGTCTAGCCGGGCGACCCAACTGGCGAACGAGACTCGCCGGCTTTGCCGGGCCGTCCTTCGCAAGGTGCTCATCAAGGTGGTGCACAGCAATTCCGGCATCGACCTCTCCAGCGCACTCGGCCATCTGCCAAAGGATGCAAATGTTGAGGCGCTTGAAAAGTGCATCGTGCCAATCCTTGAGAAGGTGGACTCCATCAAAAGGATCGAAGGCCAGCGCAGGGATTGAGTGCTTCCCTTTTATTCTTGCCGCCATCATCTCATGTAAAAGACAATTAAGTCTCAAGTTAGAACCGCGGCAATTCATGGATGCAATATAATTTGACTATGTTTAGGCTCATGCTTGCTACTTTCCTTGTCTGATTCCTTTATGTATGGAGTTCATCCTACGCTTACTGAAAAACTTGCCGGCGCGCAACCTGCCGCGAGCACTGGGTGCAGGACTTCGGCAGCCTGCCGGAGGCGCAGTGGCCGGCAAGACTCCTTGGTGTTCTCAGTGCAGCCACTTAAATCGTTGAGCGGACTCGAAACAAAATAAGGGCGCGACCGATCACAGCAAGGGTTCCTTCGCGTGCAGATTTTCCATACAAGGATCGGAATCGTCCAAGGAAATAACTTGGTAATTAAAGAAAAACTTGCTCTAAGTTTTTAGGACTTAGCTTTCTGGCTTTGTTCTTCCTCCGGCAAGCATCGATTCCGAACGTCACCAACTGGTATTCATATCTCCCTTTCCCCCCGGCAAATGTGCACGCGAGGAATCCTTCTGTCTTTGAGAAAAAGAAAGAAGAGAAAATAAAGGGATGAAACCTTGGCGGTTCGTTAGAACTTACCGGGATCAGGTGTCATACAACATCTTAGACAAACATGCATATATGAATATGAACATGGGAATCAATAAGGGAATGTACAACACTTAAATTTATTCATCTGTGCTCAGGGTCCGCGCCTGGCTTTGTACAAAGGATCACATGCCTTGACGGCAAGACTTGTACAAAAAGGGTGGTTGCCGGGAGCCCCCGGCAACCGCGCCCTATGGATAGAACTTGCGAAGATGTTCGATATTCCAGGAATTGCTCACTGGGATGCCATCCTCGGTCTCCAGGCGGACAGCGCCGGGCCTGGTGACTCGCACTACCCGATAAGGGCCTTCCCACTTTGGCGTCAACTTGTTTGAATTCTTGGCGGACTGAATCCGCCGAAGAACAAGGTCGCCTTCCTCAAGGCTTCGGGCATGAACTTTGCGGCTATGATAGCGGCGCAAATCTTGCTGGTAGCGTGCAGCTCGCACAGCAGCCTAAAGACGATTCTCCTCAAGGAGCACAGCGTCATCTTGCCGCAGTTGCTCTTGCTCGAGCTCATCATAAGTGAGCACTCGAGGAGATCCGTATATGAGTTCCGTGGGGAGAACTGCTTCCGCTCCGTAGACCAGAGCGAAGGGCGCCTGGCCGGTGGCTCGATTTGGTGTCGTTCTGATTGACCAAAGAACCACCGGCAACTCATCAATCCAGCGTCTTCCGCACTTTTTCAGCCTGTCAAAAGTTCTGGTCCTGAGACCGCGCAGCACTTCAGCATTGGCCCTCACTGCTTGGCCGTTGCTTCTCGGGTGAGCAACAGAGGCAAAACAAATCTTGCCACCAAGGTCTTGGATGTACTGCATGAAGGTGCGACTTGTGAACTACGTGCCGTTGTCGGTGATGATCCTGTTAGGCACACCGAAACGGCAAACAATTCCTCTGAAGAACTTGACAGCCGACTGCGCTGTCACCTTCCTCACTGCTTCCACCTCCGGTCACTTTGTGAACTTGTCGATAGCAACGTACAAGTACTCAAAGCCCCCGGTAGCACGGGGGAAGGGGCCCAGTATGTCGAGCCCCTAGACCAAAAATGGCCACGAGAGAGGGATTGTTTGAAGAGCTTGAGCTGGCTGATGTAATTTCTTCGAATGAAACTGGCACGCTTCACACTTGGTTACTAGTGCAGTCACATCCTGGAGGGCGGTAGGCCAAAAGAAACCTTGCCGGAATGCTTTTCCGGCAAGCGCTCTTGACCCTATGTGAGAGCCACACATGCCCCCATGTATCTCCGCCAACAGCTCTAGTCCATCCTCCCGAGGAATGCACTTCAATTTCACACCGTTTGGTCTCTTTCTGTACAGGACGTCATCGACGAACTTGTACATAACAGACCGACGGGCTACTCTCTCCGCTTCTTCTTGTTCCTCAGGGAGTTCACCTGTCTGGAGGAAATGGACAATGTGATGTGCCCATGCTGGAGCCTGAGGCTCGACAACTAGGACTAAAGGCATCTCCTCTGCCGGGGGAACATTTGTCTCAACAGCAAGAGCCTGAGGCCGTGCCGGAGCCTGTTGTTCCCCGGCAGGCGTGTCGATCCCGGCAACTTTCTTACCGGCGGCTCCGGGGAGCTCTGCCGGGAAGTACTGGCCAGAGTTCAACTTTCTTCTCTTTTCTTGCCGCATTGATGGCGCCACGGATGGTTGAGTCAATTGGAGCACAAAAGTTCCTGGTTCCACAGGCAACTTGAGGGCAGCACGCTTTGACAGGTCGTCAGCAATATTGTTCTCGGCACGAGGAACGTGCTCCATTTGGAGACCGTCAAAGCGCTCTTCCAATTTCCTCACTTCATCTACGTAGGCTTGCATCAATGGACTTTGATAGCTCTTGTTAACCTGCCTGATGACAAGCTGTGAATCGCCTTTGATGACGAGCTTTTTGATACCAAGGTCTGCCGCGATCCTAAGACCGACAAGCAAGCCTTCGTATTCTGCAGTGTTGTTGGTTGAAATCTCCCGGGGAAAGTGCATTTGGACTACGTACTTGAGGTGCTCCCCGGTGGGTGCGACAAGCAGCACGCCAGCACCGGCGCCTTGCAGCGAAAAAGCCCCGTCAAAGTACATAACCCATTGCTGATCAATTTCCTTGCCGGGGAGAGTTGTTTCTTGAACTTCTTCGTCTGGCGTCGGGGTCCATTCTGCAATGAATTCCGCCAAGGCCCTACTCTGAATTGTCGAAGTGCTTTCAAATCTGAGGCCAAAGCTGGACAATTCCAACGCCCACTCCACAATCCTGCCGGTTGCCTCCGGATTTTGCAAAATCCGTTGCAATGGAAAGTGAGTGACAACGGTAATCTCATGTGCTTGAAAATAGTGGCGCAGCTTCCTTGAGGCCATAAGGAGACCAAAAAGCAGCTTCTGCACCCCAGAATATCTTGATCTAGCCCCTTGTAAAAGAGAGCTAACAAAATAAACTGGGCGCTGCACCACCTTCTTTTTCTGCACGGGTTCTTCTGTTTGCGCAGATCCTGTCTTGCCGGGATCAACCCTTGCCGAGGAAGATCTTGCCGCGTCATCCGGTGGTCCCGCCGCTGGTGTTGCTTCCTCATCAGCTTCTCTCTGCGCCACCAGCGCAGCACTAACCACTTTATTTGTTGCCGCCAGATACAGCAGCAACGGCTCTTGTGGTTTAGGCGCGACTAGCGTCGGCGGAGAAGAAAGGTATTAATTCAAATATTGCAGCGCTGCCTCCGCTTTCGGAGTCCATTTCATTGGACCTGCCTTCTTCAAAATTTTGAAGAAGGGCAGGGCACACTCAGCAGATTTGGAAATAAACCTGCTTAGAGCAGCAACACAGCCGGCAAGACGACGCACATCCTTGACGCGTCTCGGTGCTTCAATTTGCTCAATGGCTTTGATCTTGTCGGGGTTCGCTTTGATTCCCCGGCAAGATACAAAGAATTCGAGGAGCTTGCCGGAAGGAACACCGAACACGCACTTCTCAGGATTGAGCTTCAAGTTGATCTTGCGCAAGTTTGCAAAAGTTTCTTCTAAGTCTTGAATAAGCGTTGCTTTATCCTTGGTTTTGACCACTATATCATCCATATACGCCTCCATATTTCTATGGAGTTGTGGCTCAAAACCAATCTGGATTGCTCTGGCGAATGTTGAACCAGCACTTTTCAACCCGAAAGGCATTCGTATAAAACAATACGTACCACATGGGGTGATAAAGGCAGTCTTCTCTTCATCTTCCTTTGCCATAAAAATCTGATGATACCCTGAATAGGCATCAAGGAAGGACAGGAGATCACAACCAGCGGTGGCATCCACAATCTGGTCGATGCGCGGCAAGGGAAAAGGATCTTTTGGACAAGCTTTATTGATATCTGTATAATCGATACAAAGCCTCCATTTCCCATTTGCTTTCCGCACTACAACCGGGTTGGCCAACCAGGTTGGATGAAGCACTCCTTTGACCAGTCCTGCCGCCTCCAGCTTCTTAATCTCTTCGGCAATGAATTCTTGCCGCTCCAAGGCCTGCTTCCTGACCCTCTGCTTGACGGGCCGCGCATGAGGACAGACAGCAAGGTGGTGCTCAATTACCTTCCTGGGAACACTGGGGATGTCGGACGGTTGCCATGCAAACACGTCGACATTCGCCCGCAGGAAAGCAACGAGCACACTTTCCTATTTGTCATCTAGGGTGGAACTTATGTCAAAGTTCCCCCCATTCCGTCCTCCCTAGCAGGCACCTTCTTGGTTTTCGGTGGAGCAGCCTTGGATTTCTTGTTCTTGCCGGTGGAACTCTCTGGTACGTCCTCGACGGAAGCGCAGCACTCCGAGGAGGTGCGCTTGCCGGAGTTCGCGCCAAAGTTCTTGCCAGTCTTCTTCTTCCCCCCGGGAGTTCCAGTGGCAGGAGCAAGTGCCTTGACGGCAGGTGCTGCAACTGCTTCCCGGTAAAGTTGACCGGCACAGATGAGCGCGTCCTTCTTATCGGAATGGATAGTAATGACGCTCAACGGCCCGGGCATCTTCAACACATTGTACGCGTAGTGTGATGCTGCCATAAACTTAGCCAGCGCCGGCCGACCAAGGATCCCATTGTATGACATGGGGATCTTGGCGACATCAAACACCACCTTTTCGGTCCTGAAGTTAAACTCGCTGCCGAATGTTACCGGCAGCGTGATCTTGCCCTTAGGCTGGGTTCTTTCGGGATTGACCCCTTGAAACGTACCCGTTTCCTCGAGGTCTTCGTCGGGAATCTGAAGCTTTGTGAGCATGTCTGGTGAGATTAAGTTTAGGCCGGCCCCGCCGTCAACTAACATCTTCGTCACCTTGAGGTTGCGAATTGTTGGGGAAACCAACAATGGCAAACACCCAACCGCAGTTGTGCGATCAGGGTGATCCTCGGCGTCAAAGATGATAGGCGTGCTAGACCACTTCAGAGGCCTACACGCATCGGGGGATGGCTCTGCCGCATTAACCTCCCGCATCCATTGTTTAAGTTGGCGGTGGGAAGAATGCAGCGAGGCACCCCCATCAATGCACATAGCCTCCGTAGCCTTCTGGAATTCCTGCTCACTGGATTCATCATCTTCCTCATCATCATCTCCTTCTTTATCTCGGCCCCGAGCGGGCCGATCCTTCTGCTGCTTGGCCTTGCCGCGGTGACCCCCTCGGCCACCGTGTTTCTTGCCGGACCCCTCAGCACCATCTTGGGCCTTCTCCTTGTCTCGCCTCTCGTATTCGGCCCTCTGCTTCTTGGCAAGCTGCTCAACCTGCCGGCAGTTCTGGAGATCGTGGCCCTTAGTGCGATGGATCTTGCAATACTGCTTGCCAGAGTTCTTCGACTTGTCGGCAGCCGCCAAGGCCTGACAGGAAGGGCACCCGGCAAGATCCTTGCCGGGGTCACCAACCTTGGCCTTCTTGGCGGCGTCGGGGTTGTCGGATTCCTCGACAGCAAGCACGGCCTTGCCTCCGCGTTTCCTGTTCCGCCGCCGGCCTTTCCTTGACGGGGCCGCAGCGTCTTCATCTTCGGAGTCGCCTGCCACGCCAACAGCCTCACCGGGGAGTTTCCTCCCTTCTTCAGCTCGAGCGCACTTGTCGGCCAGAGCATAAAGCTCGGCAATACTCCTGACTTTGTTCATCGCCAGCTCTTCCCGCATTCTGTGGTTACGCACGTTCTGGTGGAACGCGCTAATGACAGCGGCAGGATGAACGTCGGGAATGTTGTACTGCAGTCGGCTGAACCTCTGCATAAACTTGCGCAGGGAGTCGCCCTCCTTCTGAGGGATGATGTGCAAATCGCTCTCTTGGCCAGGAGCTTGGTGGCCTCCAACGAAGGCGCCAACAAACTGATGGCACAGATCTGACCAGGAAGAAATGGAATTCTCTGGCAGATGCATCAACCACGACCTGACGTTGGGCTTGAGCACCAACGGGAAGTAGTTGGCAAGTATCTTGTCATCTCGGCCCCCGGCAGCCTGCACTGCAATGGTGTAGATGCTCAGGAACTCCGAGGGATGGGTCTTTCCGTCATACTTCTCCGGAACCTCTGGCTTAAAGGTTCGGGAATTGGGCCACCGGACTTGCCGCAGCTCACGGGTAAACACCAGAGTCCCTACCTCATAAGGCAAGTCTCCTACGTTCCCTGGCGCAGGCTCGTCGACAGTCGGCCCCGCGCGCTTATCAGAGTGATAGCGCGCTTCCCGTCGCCGCTCGATGGTTGTTCGAGCGTCCTCTTTGCCTCGTTCCTGGAGAACCAGACGCTGATCACGGCGCATCCGTGGATCGGACGACGCCGTGGAAACTTCTTCATGGCGGTTGACTTGCTGAGTTGTCGGCCGCCACTGATGCCACGGAGGGGAGTGCACTATAGTTGCACCACCTCCGGTTTTCTCCGCACCGGCTCACGCTGGATCGATGGGCCTCCGCTGCGAGGGCCCTGCCTCTTGCGGTCCATCCTTGTTGGCGAAGCCGATAAGGCTCTGGATAGTAGCTCGCCACTCCTCCATCTTCTCCGGGGCGGGAGGAAAATCGAGGAGCAACTGTGCACGTGCCAAGGCTTCCGCTGGCTTAGGTGGCGGCGACAAGTGTGAGGTACGTGAGGTGCTCTGACTCCTAACCAAGTTAGAAGGAGCACCGCCACGGTCACGCGACCGCGCACCACCTCCGCCGGCAGCTTGGCGTGCATGCTGGTCCCGCGCATCTTGGGATCTATGCGCAGAAACCTTTTCGTGGGGACGCCCCGAACCACCAGCGCCATGACGTCGCTCATCTCGCACGACCTGAGTAGGTTGCGAGGCTTGCGCCGGCGAGGGAGCTCCAGCAGGCACCCTTCGATCCCTAGAGTTAGTTGTGCCACCCGTAGGCAACACAGCACCATCTCTAGATCCAGCGGCGCGCAAGTTCCCACTGCCACTGCGAACGATACCGCTCGCTTGGCTTGGGTCACCAGAACGCCGCGGGGGTTCTAGTCCTCTTCCTTCTGCACCCGCACCGTCGCCTGTTTGCGAAGGCGCAGGCAAAACAGACCCGGACGGTTGCGCTGTCGCAGCGCTCTTCTTCTTGGGCGGCATGATGATGAAGATGATGAAGAAACTAGGGCGCCGATCACTAGATCAGGTTCACGCAACCTTCAATCCCCCTACCTGGCACGCCAAAGATGTCGGGGCACGACACCTATGGGATCCCGAGAGACCCCTTTACGATTCGGCGGGGGGGAGAGGTACGCGCAAAGAGCAGAACCAATGATCGACGCGGGAAGTTTTTTACCCAGGTTCAGGCCACTGATCAGCGTAAAACCCTACTCCTGCTTTGTGTTCTTATTGATGTTCTTGAGCCCAGCCTTCAGGAGCGCTCGCAATGAACAGTACATTCAAAGAGCAGCTACGCATGCAGAATGGGCCAGAAAATCTCCTCCACTGTAGTAGTTGCCTTGGGCCTCCTTTTATATGCTCAAAGGGGTCTCCACAGTGGCAAAATGTACATACATTGAGGTGTAAAGTAGCTACAGCGTATCATACCTAACCCCTGACGGATTAGGACAAGCGCATTTAATGCACCGTGAGGTGTCCGTTTAGGTGTCCTCACTTTCTTGGGGATGGAAAAAGGGGCCATCCCATCAGCACCGCTTAAGCTCTCCTCCACTGGCACGTCGCCACGCATCCAGAGAAGGACCCAGAATGTCAGACACGTTACTGTGCTGAAGTAGTGGCACAGTGGCAGAATCTCGCCAGGCGCTGAACCCTGCCGGGCGCCGAGCCTTGCCGGACGCCAAGCCTTGCCGGGCCCCAAAGGCCATCCCGGCAAGGATCTTGCCGGGGAGGCTGGCCTTCGGATTTCAGTCCTGCTTATCTGCTGATCCTTAGATCTCTTACTTGATGATTTCCTTGATGGCTTGAATCGACCTCGAGCTGATCCAGGCAAGCCTTGCTGCAAGGATGGCTACAACTGCCCGTGCACAAGTACGGGGTACTAGTGGCCCAATACTTAGTACACCGAAAACGATCGAGATCATCAGACTAAATCCAATCTACTCCAAACCATGTAGTCCCATTTATCATCAATTCCCTAGTAGGATCACCTATTTGATCCAAATCTCATGTCCAACGAGAATTCCTACATGTTTCCCCCAAGTTATTATCGTAATGTCAACTATCTCCTATCAATATCCCCTAGTTAAGTCAAATCCTTATACTTCCAAGAATTTCAGCTTGCAATCATAATTATCCTACTAAATCCAATTTACTTAGTGGCAATGAAAGTTAAGCTACTCTATTAACATGATCCCACCAAGTTCATCTAACAACATGAAAGCCTCATAATTCACCAAAGAGTCTCAGATATTTCCTCAAGGCCACGGATATAACCTCATCAAGTCATTAGTCCCTTATTCATATATCCTCAAATTGGTCTTCCCTATGGCATGTCAGTTCTGGTGTTATCTTAGGATGATAATAGGCTAATTCTATATGTCCACTAGTTCCATAATGAACCCAGTGCTGAGCAAGGTTACAGAGGCTTATTTGGTTCTCTTGCAATTCCGTAGGTTAAGCTCATGGTTAAGGATCCGTGCTGGGGTATCCCATGAAGTCTCGAAGGGTCTAGGGATGGATTTTTTAGTCTTGAGGGGTAAACATAACTCTACGGGGTTGCACTTGGTCGAGGAGGCTATAACAAAAGTCTTCAGTGCTAGTTGGTCGCCGAGGTGGAATCCTGGGTGCATCATGTCTTGCTGGTCTTCAATTGATGAGATAGATGAGAGGGAAAGGTAGCATAGTGCCTAAAGGGGGTTCTATTGTGCACGTGCAAACAAACAAGTGCCGAAAGAGCCAAACACAAGCATTAAGATAAGGAAGGTGATATAGTCGCGTACTTGTTGCCTAGGGCAAAAGTGCGACTTATGTCAAGGCACAAAAAAACAAATAAAACAAGCAACACACAATCATGGTTCTACTTGAACCATCACACGGACTCGACTTCGCATAGGGGGTACATGACTCATCCTACCCTAGGGGTTCTCGGACTCAGTAGTCGTGCTTGCTTCGTGTCTAGGAAAGGAGGGTGTGCAGTCTTCTGGGTCTTCCTCAGGTGAAATGATCCGGGTTGGGCCTAAAGAATCTTCAACAACTTCTCGCCTAATGAGGTGACGGGGTGAAGGTGGCTCCTCATAGTTGGCATTGACTCGGTCTTCTATTGTCTTCTTAATCATGACGATCCCTTCTGCCTTCGAAGACGTCGATGGTACCAGGTAGGCAATCCTTTATGCAATGACATTAACAAGGCATAGTAGAGGTCCAACCTATCGGTTACGTTGATGAAAACATCAACACCAAGAGCGAAGGATGAAGAGAACCATTTTCCTGCTCACTATAGTGAGGCGGACCAATTGGCGAGGTTCTCATCCATCGGTGGTTGCCGACACAACAACGGCAAGGACAGGGTTGCTCCATTAGCGATATATATCATGATCTTGCATATCCGATGCCCTGATCACTGTAGGCCAAGGTTGCATCATCTTGGCAGCGTCGGGGGTGTCACCATCTTCTGGGTCTTGACGTCCTCATTCCTCGAGAAGGTATCTTCCATTGGTATTGTCTTGTCGTGGTGAGGCCAAACTTGTTTTCAGAAGATGTGGGCAAATGTCTGGCAAGGTGTCTTCCTTCTAGGTTATCCACGAGGATTGTAAGGAATCCAGAGGTCAGGGGTATAAGGGTACTAGCGACCATTTACAAAAAAAAGAAAATTGAAGGGGAAGAGATCAATAAGGAAAATATACCTTAGTTTTTGGAAAAAAAACTCAGAAGGGAAGAGAAGTATAGATAGTTTTTGAAAGCAGTTTTACCCTAACTAAGGACCATGCTAACTAAGGCTTCCTATAGTCAGGATGGCTCTGATACCAACTCTGTGGGGACCCCGACTCATAAGTCATGATCACCGAATGCACGTACACAGTGATCCCAGAGATCAATGCTCAGTGAACACACAGAAGCTGAATAACAAGAGACTTACATCCATACACACCGTCTTATACAAATTTTGACCATTATGGTCAAGTCTTCATAAACTCGCAGCGGAAGTCTTTAACGATAGCGTGAACCCATGCCATCTGCCTTAACCCTACAGGCATTCTGACTGGGAAAGCGTCCTAGCTCGCATGTTCGTCACCAAGGTACTCTTCATCATATCATGCTCATTCATGCCTGGCCAATAAAATAACCAGTGGCAAGCCAATGAGTACTTTGAATGTACTCACAAGCAACCCAAGAGTGATAACAGAAAAATTATGCAAGGCTCTACTGCTAAATTGGCATTTTTGCGGAAAGCTAGTTTTTTCTCATGCAAGTATGATCAACATTTATCAAGGACATGAATGCGTCTGCAACAAGTATCAGGAGGTTACATACATCAACATCGAGAAAGAGTTATAAACAACTCATGATCAAGCCCATCATGACTTCCTCATGAATCACATCAACAATATAATCAACCCGTGTTGTTTTTCAGAAACGTATGGACATAGTCTAAGCAGCACCACCCAACTGTCGTTGACCATGGACACGGCTATTCGAATAGTTTGACACTCTGTAGAGGTTGCACACTTTACCCACAAGATCCGGGGAACTTCCGTGTTATCCACGACCCGCGGTTCCTCAAGTACCCGAGGTAAGCACCCGATCACTACCTTTCCCTAGCCGTGACTAACATAGAGTCCACTCGTTGGTACACAGCCCTCGTGTATAATCATAAAGATCTTGGGACTCTGCCCTTTTCATTTCACAAGTACATGAAGGGACCAACGGTGTCTCTGGTGCCCTGTGAAAATAGTCATGGCCGCCTCTCCAAGCACGACCCCGTCCCGAGAGTGACCACGCCACTCCCGTCACTAGTAATGCAAGCATCCATGCTAGCACGAACTAGGTAGTCAATACTGCCCTTTCCTATATAAGGGTAGAGTGGTTGCGCATGTTTGGTTGGGATGGTCAACAAGTCTTAAATCTAATCCGTCTCTGTAAACAACACATAGTCACTTGCTTCGGTGCACCACTTCTTCATCAAGTGGTGACCTAGTTCAACATTACCCACGGGCATTAGGGGCACCCGATGGGGTTTTCAAAGGTTTGTAACTAAGGAATGATCATGGCATAGATGCAACATCATGCGTCAATATCGAGTATTTTTCATCGCACCTCTAGCACAAGGTAGAGCTATGAACATGCAAGTACCAACGGGCATGCATCAATGCAATGATTATATCAAGCTCATAATCAACAATGTCATCATGCATACAGAAATTTTATCGATGAACAAGAGAGGTGTATCATGGTCAAAGGGCCGCTTGCCTGGCTCCGCAAGGTCTTCAATCCTTCTGGTCCATCTCCGATTATTCCGTCTACTTCGTCAACTAACGTCGGAAACAATCACAATAAGCAACACAACAAGGCAAAAATAAAAGTGCTCTAAAACTGTGAGTTGGACTTTTCTAGGATACCCTTGGTCATATGAAAAATGACAAAAGTGATTTCATTGGGATAAGATCAGTAGATATTTTTGAACATTTCAATATGATGGAATCAAGGGATTTATGGATTTGCAAGAAGTATTGGGAAAAATGTTCAAAAACTAAGTTTTGTACTAATAAGTATCTAGGATATTGAATCATGGCATTTAGATCAAAGATGAGCTCTCTGTGATTTTCTAAAGTCCATCACAGAAATAGGGAAATAGGGTTTTGTGAAATATGTGTGTATAAAAGTTCTCTGGAAAAATGTACAAGGTACTCCATGAGGTAGAGCATGATTGATGGAGTCACTAGAAATTTGAATCATCAAATTTGGAGTTAGGATGATTTATCTATGGATTTTACAAGTTATCTGGAAAAAGAAAAGAGAATAAGGCATTACCCTTATCCTGAGCACTAGGCGAGAGATAGTCAGTGGGCCGGCCCAGCTACACGGCTGCATGGGCGACAGCCGTGATGTCGAAGGCGCCTTCCAGGGAGTAAGCCTTTGCTGTGGGTTCGCGGGAAATGGTGGACCCGTCTCCACTTGCCAGCGTGGCCTGGTGGCTGGGCCACTGACGAGCGGGGCCCGCCCGCAGGTTCATCTCCAACCTCCCGCGTGGGTGCGATGGGAGACAGAGGGGGCGAGGCCGAACGGCGCCGGTGCTCTCCCCAGCGGTCAGTTCACCCCAGGCGCAACTTCGGCCACCAAAATGACCAGCGCGGTGGGGCGCATCCGCAGGGGGTAGCTCGCTCACCGGTGAGCTCTGGATCAAGCAGAGCCACGATCAGGGTGGACGGCTACTGCGGTCGAAGTTGGGCACGGCGCCACAAGTCACCGAAGAGGGAGGGAAACTACGGGGAGGCTCTAGGGGGATCAGGAGGGCCTCTGGTGGTGGTTAGAGTGAGAGGGAGAGGCTGGGGCACCTGAATTTGAGCAGGAGCCTGAGGCGGCAATGGCGGCAGAGGAGGAGGAAGAAGGAACGGGAGGAGGAGTGGGTCAGTCCGGGAGGTTGCGGGGGAAGAGAGAGAGTGAATGCCGCAAGAGAGAAAGCTCGGGGATGCTTAAATGAGAGGGTGGGCGAGGTGCACCGTGAGCTCATGCGCCGGTGAGGTCGTAGCCATCGTTTGAGGCCACGGGAGGGCTCGGCTTCGAGTTAGGGGTCCTCCTGGGGGTGGTCTACGTCCAGGGGAAGAGAGAGGGAGAGGAGAGCGAGTGCGAGGCGGGCCAGGGATGTGGGCACCGCCTGGCGGATGCGGGCGGCGCTCGGGCACGAGTGACCGAGGTCACCGGAGAGAGAAGGAGGAGGGGGCCGACTATTTTACATGTTGCGGACATCGAGGTGGTCCTGCTGGTGTGCGGGAGGAGCTCGAGGTGGTCGGGAGCCTCGGGCAGGACGCGGCTATAGTGCAAGGGCGCACTGTAGCGTGCTCCAGAGCACACATATGGCTGGCATTGGCATATTTTTGGCGTCCAGGGCATGGCCTCTAGTGTCTAGGGGGTCAGGGGAGGAGTAAACAAAGGGGTGGCAGCATTGGATGCTCATGGATGCCCCTGGAGGAGTGGTGAGGTAGAGAGGGAGAAGAAACAGTGTTGTCCAGGGGTGAAAATTAGGATTTTCACTCCTCATTCATTGAGCTGTGGATGAGTGGGGCCTACTGGAGATAGGTGAGGGTTAGGAGAAGCCCTGGTAAAAAGTTGAGCTCAAGGAGAATAGTGTAAGTGGTCAAAATAGTGATCTTGGTAAAATAGCAGAAGGTGATTGATGGTGATTTGGGCAAGTAAATGGGTTTTCCTTGACATGAGATTTAACAGGATCAATTAGTAGATAGAAATAAGGTTCACTACCAAGTTTGAGATCATTTGAAGAAAGTTGACAATGCAACTTTGGCAAACCCTAGAAATCAACAGAAATGGGTTTTCCAAGATTTAGTCATGCAAATCTATTCTCCTTGATGCACCACTTGGTGTAGTGTCATCATTTGAGGATTTGAGCATGTCCAAAGAAATTGAGATTAAAAGGAGAAAGTTGGCAATGTAGAGTTGCTCAAATTTGGATCTGGACAGGGATGGTTTTGGGGCACTTTTGTGAACCAAAGCTATTTTGATTGGAATACAACTTTGCAAGATCACCACATTAGGCATATGTGACTTTCTAGAATTTTCTTGGACTTATTTGACAATATTTCTTACAGAAATATTTCAAATGCTTGAAATATGCAGAAATGGTTTTCGAGGGTTTTGTCCAATATTTTGAACATGACCATGTGTTGAAACTCATATATATAGAAAATATATGTCTAATGAGTTTCCCTAAATTTTCTTAAATACTTTTGAAACTTTAAAATAATTTTAACCTATTAAAGACCATTTCTGTCCTGATGAAAAAGCCTTTAAATAAAATAGAAATTTAACTTTTAAAATAATATTTTTGTGGTTTTAGGGAGTCCTATATCTAATAGGATTCAAATAAATTTTTTGAAAGATTTTTCACATCCCAAATTAAGTACTTGTAGTTCAAGCCTTAACTCAGGGGTTTTTGGAAAACCTAATTTAGAAAATACTTTTTGGCTAAATTAATTTTGAAAGAAAATACTATTATGTCCTATACACATGGCTTGATCAATGGGAAAAGTTTTGGATCAAGGAGAAGGAGTATAAGAGTTGGAGGATTTATTTGATTTATAGAGCACATGCAAACAGCAAACAAAAATCCAAATCAAAGCAGAGACCAAATCAACACCAAAGTTTTTGTTGGACCCAATTTTTATTCTTAATTAATCCTAAATGTGGTGTCATGAAAATCTGGGTGTGACAGTGGAGGACGGGGTGGCTGAACCGGCGGGACGACGAGATCGACGACGGATCCTCATCCGGTGCGGTGGATGAGGGACGTCGAGGTGTTCTGTGGACGACGTCGTCGGGGAAGAGGCTACGGCTGGGTGGCGGATGGAGGAGGGTGTGGGGCTTCGCAAGTTTTCACGGCCTCGGTGTACGAATGGGGGTGGAGGGGATGGGAGGGGGAACCATGGCTTAGGGACGCGCTTGTCCGAAATGTGGGGTAAGTTACGAAAGGACCCCCACCGATTTCGCGTGTCGGGATTTCAAAGGAGGTGGGAGTTTTCGCGCGCATTGTAATTTTGGGATAGAAAGGCATGGGTTGACATGGAGGGAGTTTTTGGAGCACAACAAGACAAAGAGATATCTTAAAATTTTGGGGTAACAAGGCGCGGGTTGAAGAGGCGAGAGTTTTGCAGCATGATAGACAGAGATGCTAGCTTGAAATTTCGGCATAACAAGGCGCGGCTTGAAATTTCGGGAGAACAAGCTTAACGTGTACAAAAAAAGACAATTCGCACCCCACCCAAAAGAGCCATGTCCCGTTTTACTATATTACTAGAAATGCATTCAAATACAACAACAAAAAACTAAAAAAAAATCAGGACAACAAGCTTAACGTGTACAGTATCAAATCAATTTGCACTTCCCTCAACAATAAAAAAACAATTCATGTTGTCTAGCATATGGACTAAATTTGAGTACATTTTCCTTGTTTGAATGGGATTGTACACTGGTTAGTTATACAACCATCTAAATATTATCTTCACAACACATGACATGAATATAGGAGTAGTAAATACCCATATAAATATGAACTACATGTACATACGATCTCGAATTCAAATATATGTATCCATTCTATGTTGAATTCAAATCATAGTACATGTATGCTCTAGCTAGATGTTCGGAATCTAAACCATGTATGATACAATGTACACTGTGTTTAACACACACACACACACACCATTTAGACTAGTAAGGTACACGTGCATTGCACGCATGAGATTTGGCAACCAAATTATGAATAAATACCACATTATAGCATGTAAGCTTTGAGTCATATATGCATGATGTAGATGTTCGTTTATTTCTTATAGTTCATCTCATTCAAAATCAATTATTTTTTATAAAAAAGCTAATATATTTTAAGATTCATGGAATTGTGCGTTGTAAAGCATAAAGTAAAAACAAATAATGGCAATTCATCTAGAAAAAAAATTTGGGCAATTATGATACGAAGATTCTAGAACATAGGAGAAGGGCTTGTGTTCTGAGGTTTGTGCATTATGCTTAAGTTCAACCATGGAGTCTTCTAGATTGTACATGTGGCAAAATCTGGTGGAATGTAGATGATATCCAACGGCCAGTAGTGCTCGGATTTGCCATCTTTGCACCATCGGATTGGCTTCATCTAACAACCATCTTTCAAAGTTATCCGCACACTATATAGGGGGTATAGATATGTGATGCGAAAGCCACCCATCATCTCCAATTTGAATAGTGTGTCCATGCCTGGATGCAATGCGGCCAAGCGATGCCTGCCATCAGTATCTCAAATTCAAATCAGTCTGACCTTGTTCAATGTGTATACAGTATAGCATGCTCGTTTCCAAACCACACCACGCATATCTCAGTTATATTCATGCATGCATGGGTTTCAAACATCGTGATCTCTTACTCAAATATTTGAATTCAACTTTACATTGATTAACCTCACCTAGTCTTTTACGCCCACACAGTCGTCTTCTCTTTATAATTGTACCACTAACTTTCTCCATGCATGCATGCACACACACTGCCACTCGGCATTATCCATCGCACACATGCAATCTTTTTCTTCAGGTCGGTCTCCCATGCATGCACACACACACACACCTCCCCCTCTTCATCACTTTGGGCATTCTTTATCTCTCACATGCGTGCACAACGATCGATGTTCCTCTATGTGTGTGTATATATAGCTTTGTCTTTCCCAGTTTTCCACAAAAACATATCGATCTATATATCTAGTCAGGTCTCACCCTCTTTCTCACGTACACATCGATCAATCTACCTGTCTATATAGGACTACATAGCTAATGCACCCACATTATCTATCCATCGTCTCCCTCTCTTCATCCATGCCTTCCGCTTCATCTCTCAGACGCGCGCACAGTGGCGAAGACAGGGGCAGCAAGGGCCCTGCCCCCCTAACATCACTATATATTGAGACTAATATGAATGTAATCAGTAGATCAATTGCTGGTAAAATGGTTTAAGTTAATGAATTGGCCCTCCCCATAAAGGATTAGCAATGCTTGGCCCCCTAGCTCATTTAATTTTCATGGCTCCGCCACTGCGCACAACCACGCACGTTCTCGACCCCTCTCTTTAAATATCGATCTCGCACTTGTGCACTCCTTCATAGTCTCCCTCCACTTGGCCCCTCGCACCATCTTCCAGCCCCCCATATCCCAGTGCTTGTATGCTCGTAGAGCTCTTCCCTCTATCTGTCTCTATAGATATCTCACGCGGTCGACCCCTCCCCTCCCTTCTCGTATATTACCCCGGCCCCATGCACATACATGTATGTATATAGGGCTCTCCTTCACACAAATTGCATTGACCCATATTCCCTCACCATATCTTAGTATGTCTCACACACACGGACTATGTGTGCGAAAGAGAAGAGGTGCACACACGCACTCGTTCCCACATACAAACGCGCGGGTGCACGGTGGAGCACATTTGTACAAAAAATGAGCTTGTAGAAAGGCTTTAGATGATGTGACACTAGTCTATATCTATACCTCTATATCTATATCTATACCCCTATATAGTGCGTGAATAACTTTGAAAGATGGTCGTTGGATGAAGACAATCCGACGGTGCAGAGATGGCAAATCCGAGCACTACTAGCCGTTAGATATCATCTACATTCCACCAGATTCTGCCACATGTACAATCTAGAAGACTCCATGGTTGAACTTAAGCATAATGCACAAACCTCAAAACACAAGTACTTCTCCTTTTTTCTAGAATCTTCCGTATCATAATTGCCCAAACTTTTTTTCTAGTTGAATTGCCATTATTTGTTTTTACTTTATGCTTTACAACGCACAATTTCATTAATCATAAAATAGATTACTTTTTTATAAAAACTAATTGATTTTGAATGAGATGAACTATAAGAATTAAACAAATGTCTACATCATGCATATATGACTCAAAGCTTACATGTTATAATGTGGTATTTATTCATAATTTGGTTGCCAAATCTCATGCGTGTAATGCACGTGTACCTTACTAGTACTTCCAATATGTGCAAAACACATAAATTAGAATTCCAATGGCATGCTACACAGTGTCTCTCCCTTTTTCAGTTAATATATTATGATTAAAATGATGTGGGGGGCATCCATGAAGCCACATGGCACATGTGGAGGCGTTGTCGCGACCTCCTTGTGTGGATTGATCACAGTGACGTGCTGGCGGTTCCAGAAAAACGTACTCGTCCTCTCTTACGCACACTGGCAGTACGTGCACGAAGCGAAGATGTGCACGCACACACTCATTCCCTCGCACGCACACGCGGGTACACGTTGGGACACATTTTTGTACGAAGATCCACCCCATGTGATAATTTGACACGTGTAAAGTCGTTCACTTCATTGATGGTCAATTAATATAGCGCATGCAAATTGAGTGGACGTGAGGGAGGAAGTACTAGTTGAGAATGACATTACTACTCCACTGCGTTCGTGTGAGTAGTTAAATCATGGGTTGCTACTTCCATTGGTCTCCTTCGTATTTTGTGCCAATTTTTGACCATAATTTTAAGTAACACAATATTTATGCAAGTCATAAAAAGTAATGTCATCAAAAACTATGTTCAAATGTGATTCCAATGACATAATTTTTGATGACATGCATTAACATTTTCTTAGTTAAATTTTTGGTCAAAAAATTGGCACAAAATAAAAAAGCGGGCCAATAAACCAGGACGCAGGCAGCATGATCAATTTTTGCCTGGGTTATTGTTGGTGGCCTTTGTATTTAAATATGGACGGAGTGGAGTAGTACTATCTTTA
Organism: Thinopyrum elongatum; assembly: GCA_011799875.1. Classification (NCBI taxonomy): domain Eukaryota; kingdom Viridiplantae; phylum Streptophyta; class Magnoliopsida; order Poales; family Poaceae; genus Thinopyrum; species Thinopyrum elongatum. The sequence goes on from CM022300.1 coordinate 46,513,249, forward strand.
TCTTAGCCTCGTAGGGCTCTCCCAGCGCCTACACTCGCCTCCCCACCTCGCCCACCGGATCCCGCCATGGATAATCCCGTATATCCCAGGATCCCGCGGACTGCCCTCTCGCTGCGGCCCGCAGCACTACCACCTTTGAGCGAAACCCACATGTGTTTCAGAGGGGATCCATTGCTCTGGATTCACAGATCGGTGGCGCCGGAGGACATGCCAGGGCTGCGTTTCAGGTGGTGGGCAGCAAGGGCAAATCGGATCGAGGAAGCGTCGCATCGATTGGAGACAAGCTCGAAGGAGCTGCGCCTGGTGAAGCACAAGGCGGAGGCGCAAGTCGATCTCAGGGGAGAGATGCTGAGGGATGTTAGCATCTGGGAGCATCGCGTTGATTTCGAGCTGGGGCTAATGGCAGAGATCATATTCACGGAGTCGACTACGAAGGAAATAACGCGCATGCCTACGGAATGGCATGAGCAGCCGGTGCAACTATTCAAATGGGCGGTAGGAGAAGCCAAATCATGGGACCAGCTGCGGCGGCGCCACTGGGCATGCATCGTAGGCGAGGTGAGCTACCCTCCTTCCCCACCAGCGGTGCAGTGACCTACTCGATTGCTGCTGCAAAACTTGCGGTGCCATGGCGGTTTGCAACCGTGACAATCACTCCATCTATATGTATTGTATTCCTGTGAAAATAATTGGTTGTCGGATTCAGGGCTCTGCAGACCCAAGAAAGGTTCGAACTCTGGGGCGCGTGTGAAGAACTCAACCTCCCTAGCCTACCAACTCGCCGCTCTCACAGCCTAGCTCAGTGAACGGGAAAGGAAAGAGACACAACAGTTTACCCAGGTTTGGGCCACTTTGCGGTGTAAGACCCTACTCCTGCTTTGGTGTGGATTAGCCTTGCGAGGGGCTAAGGATGAACTAGTACAGAGGAAGAACAAGCTCCTGAGGCTTGGTTGTGTGGTGGTGAGGCTCCGGATCGGATCGCCCCTTCTATGGTGATGGCTAACCTATATATATAGAGACCTCGGTCCTCTTCCCCCAAAATGTAGGCGGGAAGGGATTCCACAACGGCCAGTTTGAAAGGGGACAAGAAGTACATCCTATCCTGACGAAAGGTTGTCTTCGCCTGCAAAGCTTCTGCTCGCGACGCCACGGTGGGCTCGGTGATGACGTCCGTCCTGCCGCCCTGGCAGTCTTGGTCTTGTAGCATGGAAATGGAAACCTTTGGGTGATTCCTCGGGACTCCGCGCCTGCGCTTGCTTCCTTAGCACCAAAGAGGAAACCTGCTGCTCTGCGCCCGCTGGCGCCCACCTGGCCTTGGTCGTCATGGCTTGCGTCATCCAGACCTCATGAGATGGGTGCTTGCATAGGAATCTCCACTCCTCTGGAGCCAGCCTGACAAGGCCGCTCCCTCTAGAGGTCTTGGCGTCGTCCGCCTCACGAGGCTTGGCCCCTCGCGAGGGTCAAGTCTTGAAGTTGATGAAGATGTGCCGTACCGGGCCACCGATGGGGCCACGCCCCGGGCCACAGGCAGGCAAGTCTGGGTACCCTGGTTCCCAGAACGCCGACAGTAGCCCTCGGGCCCAAGGCGCGCTCGGACTTGGCTTCGAGGCGAAGCCAAAGGGCAAGGATAAAGCGTCGCGAGCCCCAATCGCCTGCGGGCCGCGCCGACGCGTGGCGCTGGATGGGACATGGGCGTCTCCACTTCCCAATGCAGCCTCGGCAACCATTTGACTTGACAATAGCCTGCTGCATGCAAAAAATCATCATTACTGGGGATCGTGGAAGGTCGGCGGTTGGCCTTCCTCTGGCTATAAATGGGAGGGGGCAAAGCCCCCTGCTCATCTCCGTCTTCTTGATGCTTGCTCCTCCTTCTTCCTTCTTGTCCCGCCGTCTTGTCGAAACTCCCATGGCATCGGTGAGGAGGTTTTCTGCGACATAGAAGGGGAAGGCACCCAAGGAGGGGCCAGGCTCGCCACCGCCCAAGAGAGGCCGTGGGCGGCCCCGAAAACACACGGCGACTCCGACGGCGGCCCCTCGGGGGTGCGGGCGCGCCCCTTGAATGGCCGGTGTTGCCTCCGGCAGCTGCGGTGGTGCTTCTTCCTGCGGTAGGAGCTGCCGAGGACGGGGCGACCTCAGCGATGGGGGGAGGCGCGCGGCGATCGCCCGGCCACCACAGCCGCACTCCCACTCAGCCGACGCATCTCCCGAATTTATCGTGTGGTCGGGGAGGCCAGCGGGCATCTGGTTCCGGCTTCCGCATTTCTTCGCGAGCGCGGTGCCGGCCGGAGGGCCTGGTGGCCTCTGGCTGTAGGCCGACGGCTGCTACAGCAAGGCCTCATGGGATGATGTTGAAGTCACCGCCGCTGGCAACATGTTCCTGAACCGTGGGTGGCAGTTGTTCGCCCGTGCGCGGGGCTTGCACGGGAGATGCACCCTCCAGTTTAGGTACGATGGTGTCGCGACCCTCTATGTCAGGGTGTTTGGGGAAGGCGGCCAGCGCTTGGGGTGCTGCCCGGAAAGCGGCAGCGATGGTGACGATGGTGAGCCTGCCCTTGACGACGATCGCATCGCCTCCAGCGACGGCAGCTCCTCCTCCGGGGTGAGCACCAGTGACGGCGACTACGACGGGCCTCCACGTCGCTGGGCTCGAAATGAGGAGGGTGATGAGCCGCGCTGCCGTCGTGCTCCGGTAAAGCGGGAGGAGGACTCCGACTGAGCTCGAATGTTGCTGGAGCTGGGCCTCATGAGCCGCTGTGGTCGCGTAGCCATTTCCGTTTTCTTTTTCTGCATCAAGAAAAGAGTAGAAGGCCCCGTCGGGGCGTGTAATGAACCATGGTGCTTGTGCTATTATGCTATGCTTGTTATTTTTATATTATGTCGTGATATCCGCGCTGCTACTGGGTGTGGTTAGGGTGACTTAGCTCGATGTGCTCGCGGTAGACTCCCATGCTGCGAGGGCATGCCCTTTCAGGGTTTGGATTTCCTGTATGCCCCTTGTTTCAGGGGCATCTTCCAAGGGCTTCCTTCTTGAAAACTCGAGAATCGTTGAGCCTCCGGAGGCGTCATGTGGCTACAGGGTTAGAAGACCTCATGAGGCGCCATACCTCGTGCAAGCCCCCGAGTGTGGGTTGGTCGCGGCTAGTACGCCACGTCGCGATGCCCGTAGGCATGGACTCGAGAGGGCACGCATGCCCGTGAACTCGTTTGAGAGCGTCCCGTGAGGATTAAGGTGCCAAAGCTGGGGCAGCAAGGTTTTGGCGGGGTGTGGTCGCGGGCGAGCCCAGGCGCACACACCGTACCCAGCCCCCGCGCGCGGGACGGGCAAGGAAGAGCGACGGGCAACTGCCACTCTTCCTAAGACAAGGTTTTAAAGGGCGAACACTGTGGGGAAAGAAAAGAAAGAAATTTCCCAACCCTTGCGAATGAAAGACACGAAAGCTCCAAATTTCATTCAAGAAGTCGAAAACCAGCTACAGAAAGCAAGCAAAAGAACAGCCGCGTCCAGCACCTAGACTAGTCGTCTTGTCTTCCCACCAGCGTGGAGCATAGGGCCTCCACTAGGACGTGGGTGGGAGCCCCCGTGAGGCCTAGGCACGGCACTCAGGAGACTCCGGGGCGTGTACAGCCCCAACTCATTATTATGTGAGAGTGTCACGAGCGGAGATCTTCACAGGCACGGGGCCTTGGTCATGGGTAGAATTTCCGGAGGTGCTGGATGTTCCAGGCGTTCTGGATGGGGACCCCGTCCTATGTCTCCAGGCATGCGGCGCCAGGCCTGGAGACACGGGCGATCCTGAACGGGCCCTCCCACATGGGTGAGAGCTTATGAAGCCCTTCCCTGGAGAGCACCCGCCTTAGGACGAGATCACCCACCTCGAGAGTCCTGGAGCGGACGCTACAGCACTGATACCACCGCAGCACCTACTGGTACCTCGCGGGATGGAGCGAGGCTTGGCTGCGGCGCTCCTCCCCCAGCACGAGGTCCATCCCCCACGAGGCATCCTGGCACGCCTCATCGAACGCCAAGACCCGCATGGAGCGACGCCTAACCTTGTGAGGGAGGACCACCTCGGCTCCGTAGACGAGGAAGAACGGAGTCTCGCCCGTGGGCTTGGTTGCGGTGGTGCGGATGGACCACAGCACGGACTGGAGCTCATCGAGCCAGCCCCTACCGCAGGCCTCGAGCTTCTTCTTGAAGGTCCTCGCCTTGAGGCCCCTCAGGACCTCCGCGTTGGCATGCTCAGCCTGGCCATTGCTCCGTGGGTGTGCCACCGAAGCATAGCACATCTGCATTCCAAGGTTAGCACAATACGTTTTGAAAAGGTTGCTCGTGAACTATGAGCCATTGTCGTTGATGATGCGGTTAGGAACCTCGAAACGGCTCATGAGGCCCTTGATGAACTTGACGACCGAGCCGGCTGGGATGGTGCGGACAGCCTCCACTTCCGCCCACTTGGTGAACTTGTCAATGGCGACGTAGAGGTAGTGGTAGCCCCCGGGCGCTCGAGGGAACGGGCCAAGGATATCCAACCCCTAGACCACGCAGGGCTAGTGGATCTACTTGGCATGGAATTGACAAGCCTCACAAGACCTTCCCAATTCAGTGGCGTCACTGAGCGCCGTGGGCCAGTAGAATCTGCTGCGGAATGCTTTGCCCACGAGGGTGTGCGATGAGGAGTGGTGCCCGCAGTCCCCGCCATGTATGTCGGCCAGCAGCTCGCACCCCTGCTCCCTGGAGATGCATCATTGAGAAACGTCGTTCGGGCGCTTTCGGTAGAGCTCACCGCCCTGGATGCAGTACGCGGTGGCCTGGCAGTCCACATGCTCCGCGTCTCCCTCCTTCTCCGGCAAGGCGCCCCGGAGCAGGTACGCATTGAACTCCTTGGACCAGCACCCCTCCTGAGGCTCGAGCGCGAGGAGCAGGCGGGCTCCCGAGGTTGGGCCACAAGCTAGGGCACCCGAGGAGGGCGCCGGGGAAAGCTCCTCCTGAGGCGATGCTGGTCCCTCAGTGGGGGGAGCCGCCGATGGCTTGAAGAGCCGCTCCTCAAAGACGCCAGGCTCCTAAGGTTCTCGTCGGGACGCCCTCTTAGCAATGTCATCCGCCTCCTTATTCGTGTCGCGCGGTACGTGCTGCAATTCCAAGCCCAAGAATCATTTCTCAATTTTGCGTACCTCCTCGAGATATGCCTCCATGTGCTCGTCCTTTGGCTTGTATGCTTTGTTGGAGAAGTTGACGAGGAGCTGGGAGTCGCCCTGGATGGTGAGACACCTCACCCCCAGAGCCGCCGCAGCCCTGAGGCCGGTTATTAGGCCCTCGTATTCCGTGATGTTGTTAGAGACCTTCTCACCATGCTGGAAGCAGAGCTGCATGGCGTAGTAGAGCTTGTCCTGGGTGGGCGAGATGAGCACGGCTCCAGCCCCCGCGCCCTGACACGCAAATGCACTGTCAAAGTACATGACCCAACCATCTGGTGCTTCGTCTTCGGGCGCGAGAGAACGGTCCTCGCCCACTTCTCGGTCAGGGGTGTCAGTCCACTCCACCACAAAATCAGTGAGGGCCGCACCGTTGATGATCCTGGTGGTGCTGAACTCCAACTGGAATGCCTGCAGCTCAATGTTCCATTCGGCAACCCTTCCCGCGGCGTTAGGGCTTTGGAGTACCCTCTCCAAGGGGTAGGCTGAGACAACCTTGATGGGGTGGCCTTGGAAGTAGTGACGCAGTTTCCGGGAGGCAATAAGGAGTGCGAGCAAAAGCATTTGTGGCATGGGGTAGCACGCCCGCGCATCACACAGCACCGTGCTAATGAAGTACACTGGATGCTCGACGAGGGAGGAGGCGTTGGCGGGGTCCTGTGCCTCCTGAGGCTGGGGAATCTCAGGAGCTTTCTCACTCGTTGGGGCAGCCGTGGCCTCAGGAGCGCCGTTCTCAGGAGCCCCACCGACTGGAGGGGTGGCCAAGGCCTCAGGAGCACCGTCCTAAGGCCGCGGCGTCTTGGCCGGGTGCGGGGCGCTACGCCGCGCGCCCTTAACCGGACGCTCCTCCCGGACCGCCACGAGCGCTGCACTGGCAGAGTGAGGCGTGGCGGCCAGGTAAAGCACCAGGGGTTCGAGGGGGCGAGGCGCTACCATCACCGGCGGGCTGGTGAGGTACCTCTTCAGGTCTTGGAAGGCCGCTTCAGCCTCCGGAGTCCACTCGAACGGGCCCTTCATTTTCATCAGCTTGAAGAAAGGGAGGGCGCGCTCACCTAGCTTGGAGATGAAGCGCCCCAGCGAGGTTATGCAGCCCGCCTGCTTCTGCATCTCCTTGAGGGTTTGCGGTGGGCTCATTCTTTCTATGGCCTTGATTCTCTCCGGGTTGGACCCGATCCCTCTGTGCGACACCAAGAAGCCCAGCAGCTTGCCAGACGGGACGCCAAACACACACTTTTTCAGGTTGAGCCATAGGTTCACCTTGCATAGGCTGGCAAATGTCTCCTCCAAATCTTAGACAAGGGTTCTCACCTCCCGAGATTTCACCACTATGTCATCGACGTATGCCTCGGCATTCCTCCCGAGCTGCTGACCTAGAGCGATGTGCATCAGCCGCTGGAAGGTCGCTCCGGCATTGCGTAGCCCGAACGGCATGCAGGTGTAGCAGTACACCCCGCACGGGGTCAGGAAAGCCTTCTTCTCGACATCCTGCACCACCATCTTGATTTGGTGATAGCCTGAGAAGGCGTCCAGGAAGCACAGTAAATCACACTCGGCGGTGGAGTCGACGATCTGGTCGATGCGCCAGAGAGGGAAAGGGTCTTACGGACAAGCCTTGTTGAGGTTGGTAAAATCAACGCAAATGTGCTCCTTCCCGCCCTTCTTGGGGACGATAACCGGGTTTGCCAGCCAATCTGGACACCACACTTCCTGAATGACACCGGCTTCTTGCAGCTTGTGGGTCTCCTAGACAATGAACGACTGCTTCTCCGAGGCTTGCCGCCGCGCCTTCTGTTTTACTGGGCGTGCGTTCGGGCACACCATTAGGTGGTGCTCGATTACCCCACGCAGAACCCCGACTAGGTCAACTGCTTCCCACGCGAACACATCCTTGTTCGCACGGAGGAAGCTGACCAGCGCCTTTTCCTGGTTTGGAGGGAGGCTGGCACCTATGGTGAAGGTAAGGCCCGATCCCCCGTCTTCATCGACCGGCACCTGCTTCGTCTCGGCCCGATCTTGAGAAAACAACTACTTCTTCTTTGCTGGCGCGGCCCCGTGGCCCTCCAAAGCGCCCCCCGCGCTTGGCCATGCGGCCGCTGCGCTCCTGAAGGCAAGCTTGAGGGCCGTGAGCGCGTCCTTGGTATGCCACAGTGAGTACACCGCTACTTCCCAGCATCTTCATGAGGTTGTAGCCAGGATGAGTTGCCGCCATGAACTTGGCCAAGGCTGGATATCCGAGAATGGCGTTGTACGGGAGGCCGATGCGGGCGATGTCGAAGTCGATGAGCTCGGTGCGATAGTTGTTGCGTGTGCCAAAAGTGACGGGGAGGCGGATCTGCCTTAGAGGGCAGGTGGAGCCATCAACGACCCCAGAGAAAGGCTTGGTGGGGAGGAGCCGACCGTAAGGCACATGAAGCAGGCCGAACGCCTCCACGGAGAGGACGTTGAGGCCAGCGCCGCCGTTGATGAGGGTCCTGGTAACTGCTACGTTGTAGATGGTGGGGGTGCAGAGCATAGGGAGCGCGCCGGCGCCGACCGTGGTCTCGGGGTGGTCCCTTGAGTCGAAGGTGAGGTCGGCCTTGGGCGCCACCCAGCCCAGAGGGGCTCCCCGCTGCGCGTGGGCGCTGCCCACCCGGCAAAAGAACTGCTTGACGTGGCGGTCCGTGGCCGGCACTTGCGACCCACCAAGGATGGCCGCGACGGCATGGGGCACCGGTGCCACGAAGCGCGCGATGAAGAGGCCGCGCAGCTCTTCCCAGGAGGCCACTGAAGACTCCGGCAAGCCAAGGAGCCAGGCGTGTGGCACACCCATAAGGGCCATGGGGAGCCAATTCGCCATGACCTTGTCATCGCCGCCGGCTGCCCAGACAGCCTCCGCATACGCCTAGAGGAACCCCGCCGGATCTGCCATGCCATCGTATCGTGGCGGCAACTCTGGCCTGAACTTTGGCGGCATTTACACCTGCCGCAAGGCGGGGGAGAAAGCCCAGAGGCCTGCAGTGCTTCCGAACACGCCAGGCGGCCCGGCCAGTGGAGCGATGCCCGCCATGGGAACTAAACAGCGAGGGCGAGGTACAACAGATAAGGAGGTGAATCTTCGACGCACCCCTACCTGGCACGCCAAATGTCAGATTCAGGGCTCCGCAGACCCAAGAAAGGTTTGAACTCTGGGGCGCGTGCGAAGAACTCAACCTCCCCAGCCTACCAACTCGCCGCTCTCATAGCCTAGCTCAATGAATAGGAAAGGAAAGAGACACAATAGTTTACCCAGGTTCGGGCCACCTTGCGGTGTAAGACCCTACTCCTGCTTTGGTGTGGATTAGCCTCACGAGGGGCTGAGGATGAACTAGTACAGAGGAAGAACAAGCTCCTGAGGCTTGGGTGTGTGGTGGTGAGGCTCCGGATCGGATCGCCCCTTCTATGGTGGTGGCTAACCTATATATAGAGAGGCCTCATTCCTCTTCCCCCAAAATGTAGGCGGGAAGGGATTCCACAACGGCCAGTTTGAAAGGGGACAAGAAGTACATCCTATCCTGACGAAAGGTGGTCTTCGCCTGCAAAGCTTCTACTCGTGACGCCACGGTGGGCTCGGTGATGACGTCCGTCCTGCCGCCCTGGCAGTCTTGGTCTTGTAGCACGGAAATGGAAACCTTTGGGTGATTCCTCGAGACTCCACTCCTGCGCTTGCTTCCTTAGCACCAAAAAGGAAACCTGCTGCTCAGCGTCTGCTGGCGCCCGCCTGGCCTTGGTTGTCACGGCTTGCGTCATCCGAACCTCATGAGATGGGCGCTTGCATAGGAATCTCCGCTCCTCAGGAGCCAGCCTGACGAGGCCGCTCCCTCTAGAGGTCTTGGCGTCGTCTGCCTCGCTAGGCTTGGCCCCTCGCGAGGGTCAAGTCTTGAAGTTGATAAAGATGGGCTGTACCGGGCCGCCGATGGGGCCACGCCGCGGGCCGAAGGCAGGCAAGTCTGGGTACCCTGGTTCCCAGAATGCCGACATTTGTTGTTTGGAAAAGGATGGTAATTGATTCATCATTAGTTTTTGAATGCTTGGTCGTGACAATCACCCGAGGCCACAACCAGAAGTCTCCATCACGTAATACTTACGGTCGGTCGCACCAACAGACGGTCGGTCGGACCCGCGACATGCATCGGCTTGTTCTGACATGTACGACCAGTTACATCACTGACTTGTGCGACCCCATTTGAGCAGTAGTACTTGAAATTTGTGTTCCAAGAAACTCATCGGGAGCCGTTTCGGGCCTCGAAACCAAAACCATCAATTAATCTTTAGCTTGTTCCCATCACATTCCAAAGTAGCACTACCATCTATAATTAAGTGCAAGCTTGCTCACACCTAGTACGAATCAAACCTGAACGTGTTCCCACTATGCAGGTTTTAGTACTAGTGCTAGTACTAAGTTATAAAAAGGGGAACTACCTAGCCGAAAATCACTCTACCTTCCTCCTCATAAGTCTTTCTTGTTCGTCCATCCTTGCCATGTGTCGGGGTACACAAATAGGGGTGTATGTTTTCCCCTGACTTGTGCACGGACGACAAGCCACCGACCCGGCAAGATTACTACATCAAGGACCAGACCAAGCACAAGGGATCAACTCTTTGAAGAATCAGAGTGCAGATCAAGAAGACCAAGTTAAGCTAAAAGTGCAAGACACCACTAAGGGAAGACCTCCCTTGCCGGGCAGGCGAGCCTGGCAAGGTCAAGGTTGCCCCGGAAGCAAACGTCAAGACCGTCCCGGCAGGCCTTCCGGGACCTACGAAGGCAAGCTACCCAGCCAAGGCTAGCTACCCAGCCAAGGCTCCACCGCACCACCTCACAGCGACGCAAGTCATCGATCGGTGCGGTGTCAAGCCCCCAAGTGACTAAGTGGCTATCTCTTGCCACATGGCAGCCACTTCCTATGGAAACCACCTCCAAATGACACCCGTCCAGCAACGTGCCATGCAGACAGGAGAAAAGGTGGCCAAGCAGCCAGGCAAGGCTTGCCGGGCAGGCCATGATGTGACACTAAGTGGCGCATTTAATGCGCTCTGCCCTATCTGCACAGTTAGGTATGATAGCACTGTTTGCTATCTAATCAGTACACAATGACTAATTTGCCACTGTGGTGACCCCTTGATCTATAAAAGGAGGCCCATGGCAACCATAGAAAGTATTCGGGCCCTTGTACACTAGTACGCGTGTAGCTGCTCTCGCCCTGAGGCGACCCTGTCGGGCTAGAGCGCTGCGTTTCCACCACAATCCACCATCAATCCACCAAAACAGGAGTAGGGTTTTACGCCTTGCGGCGGCCCGAACCTGGGTAAAACTGCTCGTGTGATCTCTATCGTGCTACGCGATGCTCTCCGCTCTTTGTGCAACGTGCTCATCCCCCCGCCGAACCACAAGGGGCTCATGGCCCCATAGGTGGCCGTGGTTTCCCATGACATCTTTGGCGCGCCAGGTAGGGGGAGGCGCTTGCGTGAACCCGAGAAGTGTACATAGCGCGTCATCTTCATCATCAACAGCTTCATCGTCCGTGACACCCGAGAAAAGGCGGGAGGCGATGGGAACGGAGAAGAGAAGCGATGTCGCTTCCCCCACACCCCGTTCAATCTCCATCGCTTCCCTTCGCCACAGCTGCTGTAGCGGCAAGGATCAATAACGGTGGCGGCAAACCAACCCCTGCAGTTCGGGCAGTGTGGTCACCATGCAAACCCATCCAGGGGAAAGGGGCGAAGCGCATCGGTACAAGGTTTCTCTCTTTCCACCACTCTAACTTATTGACAATCGAGCCACTCTGGGTTTTAGCATCATCAGCGTAGATGAGTACCGCGTGAAACTTGGTTCAGTATTTACCCTACTTAGGGAAATGTAACACCCCAAAAATCGGGTTATCGATTTTTGTGTTGTTATTCCTTCCTAGCTTTTCTCTCCCAGATTTTTGCTCTGGAATCTGGTGAATGACCAGGTCAATCCGGACAATCCTCAACGAGTCAGTGCATTTCCCATGCTCTTATGCCGGACAAGTTCCCGTCAGTAAACCCCGAACCTCATTTAAACCCTAGTTCCAAAATATCGGAACTAGAAATCCCGCCTTTGTGTTTACAAAGGAGCTATCATTTTTCTTGCTCAATTGATCCTCCCAAAATTTCCAGAGATCACCCTTCATCCATAGACCCTCGATGTGGAAAAATATTGCCAAGTCATATGCAATATTTCTCATCTAGAATTAATTCCTTTTTCCGCCTTTCGGAGGAATTAAATCCAGGAAAATATCTATCCATCTCCAAAGTTCATTAACACTTGTGGAGATATTCTTTATGATCATATTGAGCTCTCATAAAAATATTGGCCATAATTAAATAGGGGAAATTGCATTTTCCTATTTAAAGCCAATATATCAATTTGGGGCCTTTCCAAAGGAACTACCATTTTGGTAGTTAGGAAAAATCCCAAATAAATTCTGGAGCTTTCCCTATCCATATATTCACCATTTTCATCAAGATCTCAAGTTCCACCCATTAAATTTTGAGCACAACACCACTTTGCAAATTCTGTCCAGATTTTCAGTTTGCAAAGGAAGTGCTTGATTCCTTGATCTCCTTGGGCTGAAATTTTGCATGGTGATTCATTATGAGATATCACCCATGGAAACCAAAAATCAGCCCATTCCATCTAGCCAATTTTCCTCAGTGAATTATCTAAGTTTCTGTCCAGATTGAAGCACTATGAAGGAAGTACCATTTCTCTTTATGCAAATGGTATGAAATTTTTACAGTGCCTCCATATGCCTAAATTATTGGTCTCCACCAAATTTGGGCCATTTCCATCTAGCCATTTGACTCCAGAATCATTATCTTCAGTTCTGGTCAGACTGGCACTTTGTGAAGGAAGTACCCACTAGCTTTGCCCTTTTGAGCTGAAATTTTGTCACGATGACTACCTTAGTAGATGATTGACCCATGCCAAAGATCACGCCAAGTGGTGCACTGTGATGGCCGTAGCACGTGTCAACAGTTTGCTGCTGTAAACTTGTTGACCAAGTTGTAGTCACACTGGAGCTCTCCAGCGTCATCTAGCCGCACAGGTCAACCGAGCGATGTAAGGAGAACCTCCTAGACAAGTTTTGGCATCACGTAGGACGTGGCAGGGCGATGGCCGCGTGGTGACCACAACAAGTGCAGGTATAGTAGACGCCCTGTGCACTGGAGCTTTCGGGAGGCCATCTCCAGCGGGCTCCAGCTCGTCCGGGAGCGTCGGCGAGCTCTCTACCTTGTGCCTGTGCCCTCTGGAAGCCTCTCCCCTCGTCCTCTTTCCGTGGACGGCCGTGTCGACCACTGGATCACCGCCACGGTGGTGAGCTCTCGGAGCTTCTCCCGGCGTCCAGAGCTCCTCCCCGCGGCTATTTAAGCACCCCCGAGTCCCTCCTCCTCTCCATCAGCAGCACCAGCCCCTCCCAGCTCTCCCTCTTCGAGCTCCTCGAGCTCTCTACCATTTTGTGGTCGTGGCGCCGCCGCCCGCTCCCCTCGACCCCTCTCTGCCCGAGGCCCTCCTTGTCCCTTCCATCTGCGCCAGCGGCCACTCCGCGATCTCACTGAGCCACCGCCGTCTCTACTCCGGTGAGGGAGCCCGGCCAGCACGGTCCCTCCCCTGGAGCTCCTCGGCCACCGTGGTTCTCCTCTGGAGTCGGTGCTGCGGGCCACCCCGAGCCGCCCTGAGCCCACCCACGGGCGCGACGTGGGCTGGCGGAGCCCCCGCGCTCGCCGGACGGCCCCCACGTGCGGCGAGGCGACGGCCATCGCCGGCGACCGCCCGCCCCTGCCACTGCTCCGGTCGGGATGAGGAAGAAAAGAGAGGACAAAGAGAAAGAGATGAGGCGGGCCCACCCGTCAGCCGGAGAAGGACAAGTCAACCCGGGGCCCAGATGGATAAGTGGAAACGTATTTTCAGGAAATACTCTTTCCAGCTTCGAAAGCGTATTCTGCCGCGGCTTAAGGGAGAAATGTGTTTTCTCGGCGGGGAGGCGTATACCCAGAAAGGCGCTTTCTCTTTTTCCAGCCGGCGGCCGAACTGTTTAAATAGTGAACGTTCATCCGTTAAGCACTGAAATGGACAGATTCTGTCTGTTTTATCGCTTAACGAACGAACGTGCATATCCCTGCGACCATAACTCTGATTGAGGTAAAACCAACGCCCACGTCTTCAGATCATCGAGCCCGTTCCGATGCCGTCATTATCATAATGTTTTCACACTGTGAAAATGACCGTTTTGCCCTTGCCCTTCGATCAACCTCCTTCGAGAAGGAAACCTTTCCGGCAAATCTTTCCGGAGAGTCGTTGCACTTCCACCCGGCGTATTCCTCTACCCCAGGCAAGCCAACCTCTTATCATGAGCTTCGGAATTCCGTGATGACTTTGCTTGCACCCTATGTGTTAATCATAGTACATCTGTATCACCTGTTAGACTGCAATTGCACACACCTGTTATATCATCTAATGATTACTTTTCATCTAATATCATGACTTGTTTTCATGCCATATCTTGCCATGCTAGTAACAATATTTTGAATACCGTTATCATGTTAGTGCCATGATTTGATCTCATGCCATGTTTGTCAATGTTGTTATGATTCTGCTATGCTGATGCTGAGTGACTGTTCACACTTATAATTGTTGAGGTAATGGTGGGATGATGGAGATGTTGAATTGAGTACATAACCAAACTTGACTTGGTCTGACTCCGTGCTCTTTCACCGGTACTACCAACTAGGGAAGATTATGCGTGCGCGCTGCCCTGATCAGGTAGGCGGCGATAACCTTGTGAGCCCAGTTGTATGTTTAGCCCAGGAGTCCCCGTTTGGGACAGTTGTGTTGGCCACGACGGTGGCAGGTGTCAAGAGTGACACAGGGGCCACCCAGGACATGACCCTGGGAGGGTATGATTGTCGGTGGTACGATGAAGGAGTCACGGGTCAGGCAGGTTTCGTTGGAGCAATGCTGGTCCACCCGAATGGGATCACGAGGTCAGTGCTCCATAGTGTGGGTAAAGTGCGCAACCTCTGCAGAGTGTAAAATCTATTCGAATAGCCGCGTCCACGGTATTGGACAGCCCGTCCAGACCTCACTAGGTGATCAACCGTAATGATGATAATAATGGTGAAAGAACCTGCCCTGCATAGACATTAGATGTTGCCAGGAAAATGGTGTGTTAGCCATGGGATGGCTATGAAAAAGATGGTCAGATGACCGAAAGACTTGGATTTGGGTCAGTTCCAGATTGGATCATGAGATTAATCGGAATATGGATATATGCTTTACTTTACTGTACTTTACTTCAGTAGATATCTTGCTGGATAACCCTGTTATGTCATGATGATCAATGCTGCTAGAACTTTAATCATGCCAAATAATCTTGCTATGACATGATAAATAATAATGCTAGATAAGTATGCTATGCCATGCTTGATTTATGTTCTCCTGTTAATTCCATGCCATGTTTAGAATAAATTCTTGCATAGCATAGGGCTTCCTTTGTCATCTGCTTGTTTGGATGCTATGTATTTGGTTGTCTTGCGAGTACATTCAAAGTACTCACAAAACCTTGCACGTGGCCAGTTGTAGGAGAAGATCCGTTGTGCTGGAATGTAACCCAGCCAGTCCTGTGAGTTATGGAGCCTAGCCATGGACGATGTTGCCGCTGAACCAAGACCTTCGCCGTCATCTTAGTTAGCCTAGGAGCTATGTAATATTGTTGTAAGCAACAGTATTGTAATACTCCATTATATTTAATAAAGCCATTTTGTGCCTGGAATTGTTGTATCATTTCTTTGACGTGCGCCAGGTCTTATCCTGGGGCTGGCGTGCGTCGGCCCTCTATCGGGGTGCCACAGGAAATCCTGGGTGGAGCACTGGTGCGAATCCATTGATCAACACCCCGGCAAGCGTGCTCCGGCAAGGCCGTCCGCATTAGCGTGACTTCTATGCCAGCCGCCACCAGATTGTTTGAAAAGTATGGAGTGGAGGAAGGAGAAACCGGTTGTACCTTGCACCACGTCCTGCCACCGCGAGATACACTTGATTTTTCTTATCGGCCCCTGCCGGGGGCCTGATAACTACGCACATGACATCCATCCTTCCCGAAGCATGCAAACGTGGCAAGTGCTTGTAGCTGAAGGAGATGGGAGGAAGCAAGGACGAAAGCTAAGTCCGTGCAGCCATTGCTCTCTTATGAGCTTAATATTTCGCATTCGTTTATCCCTAGGGCAATAGGGTGTTCGTATGAGGAAATCCTTCATGTAATGGCACCTTGCTAGTTTCTCTGTCTACACCCTTGTTCTGCTTTGAGCCTGCTCGCAGAATGAGCGGCTATGTCAAGAATTACCAAGGAAAAACCTGCCTGGACGCATCCACACCAAGATGAATGTTAAGGGCATGTCTGTCGTGGTGGGCGCACGGTAGATGCCAAAGGATGGCTAAAGAGAGGAGGAGGCTCGAGGGCACCGGTGGGCTCCAGAGGCGAGGTCAGCATGAGCGAGCGCGGGACGCAAGACATACCCAGGTTCGGGGCTCTCCGAAGAGATAATACCCCTAGTCCTGCCGGGAGTGGTTTATACGTGATAGTACAAAGTCGCTCCTGGAGCTGTTTGGAGGAAGAAGAAGGGCAGGCCAAGGCTTAGGCTGCTCCTTTTCCCAATGTATGTATGTGTGTTCTACTGATTTGTTCGCCCCGTGCATGGAGGCCACCTGGGGGGTTTTATAGGTCAACCCCCCAGGGCTACAACGGTAAAGTTACAAGTGATGACGACATGTACCTAGGGTAGGGTCATAGGCCTGACCTAGATACGCTACCCAAGGACACTGCCCTAGAGTTAAAGACATTCAAAATGCAACAGAAGAAACTGACTGAGTTCACCTTGGAGTGCAATCCACTCGACCAGTTATGTCACTCGGAAACCCCAATTCCACTCGACCAAGATGAAGTCACTTGACCATACAAGAAACCACTCGGAGTACAGAAGACCTAGAGTCACTCAGGATGGCAACGGTTAGGCATTACTCTGTAGTGTTTAAGGTCATTTATAGCTCTTTATAGCTGGCTTTACCAGTAATGCCCTGTCTTAATGAAAATTGAACCCTGTGTAACGTGGCACGGCTGGGGTCCTGGCGCACTCTATATAAGCCACCCCCCTCCACTGGCACAAGGGTTCAGACCCCCTGTAACTCTCGCGCATAATCCAGTCGACCAAGCCTCCGGGCATCGAGACGTAGGGCTGTTACTTCCTCCGAGAAGGGCCTGAACTCGTATATCTTGCGTGCACAACCTCACCGTAGCTAGGATCCTGCCTCCTCCTACGTACCCCCTATTCTTACTATCAGACTTACTCCCACGACAGTTGGCGCCCACCGTGGGGCGGCATCTTAGCAACTTCCGGCGAGGTTGCCTTTTTTCTGATCTCCATCAACATTGTTTCTGGTGGTGGTTTGGCTGAGGGCCGCGAGATCCATCTCGGCGCGCTCATTTTTGTCGCCGACGACTCCGCCTGGCTCCAGGAGGCCCCCCTCGACGTCGAGACGCTCCCCGTCCGCGGGGCGATGCACTTTCGCGCATGTGTTCGCGGCGTCCTTCTGCGGCAGCCGTCGACCCAGTATCGGTCGGCTCCCGCGGCATCCTCACTCCCCGCTGTTCGCCGTCGCAAGCGATCTGGTCGATCGTGGCTTCAGCGGTGGGAGAAGCATGCGGTGGCCCACCAGTCGGCCACCCCCCAAATCGCGGCAATCGAGCCCGACGAATCTCCCTATGGACTATTCGACCTGTCGACTGGTTCCGCCGAGACTCTGTCCGAGTGCGGAAGCAGTGACCCTGCGGCGGAGGTCCTGATGGTCGATTCGCTGCGCGGCCCGCCTGGTTTTCATCGCGGTGGCGGCGGCGATGGCGGCGGCGGCTCATCGCATGGTCACGAAGAATATCGTCCTGAAGCCCTCACTTCGAAGCTGCATCATCGCAATATGGAGGCCCTCCACACCCCCGTCATGGGGGAGATCTCTGAGGCTCGGGCCTTGGAAGCTGCGCGTCTAGCCACCTTGGCTGAGCGCGCGCGACTGGAAAATCTCCAACATTCGCTCGACGAGCGAGCCCGTCGGCAGATCCCCGAATCCAGTCGACGGCAACGACAGTTGTTTCCTCCTGAGCCCCAGGTATACCGCACTCCGATCCAGAATCTTACAGCTGTAGCCCATATAGCAGAGTCGATTCAGCCGTCCCAATCAGAGGCTGGGAGAGGTTTGATGCAGATCCAAGCGCTGCTCCGGGCAGCAGGTGAGCAAAACACAGCCGTTTCTCAGTCGCGCAACAGGATCCACAGCAGGTCCCTGGTGGCGGACACGGTCCAGTCGGCTCCTAGCCCGAGGTCGCCTCTGCGGTGTGAGGGTCATGGGCGCCGCCAGGAGCAGTATCTAGGTCGGAACTACGAGCAGTATGATCATCGACTCGGCCTTAATGACCGCCGTCGAGTGCCTACGCCCCCTCCGAGGGGCGGATCGTATGTGCCCCGGCAGTACGATGACAGGCGCCCGTATGGCGATGAGCGAAGAATCCCAGTCGACCCAAGAGAGCCCGGGTTTGATGCAAGATCAATTCTTGTGCAAGGTCTGGTCGACAGGAACCGGACACACAGAGAAGGATAGGACAGAGATCATCCGATTGGCGGCAGAGTGCATGTTTCTAGGCCTGAATGTTTCAGCAGAGCCATCAGGGCCGCTGAGATTCCACCCAACTTCAGGTTGGCGACAGGAGTAAGCAAGTTCACTGCTGAGTCGAAGCCAGACACTTGGCTAGAGGATTGCCGGGTGGCTGTACAGATTGGTGGCGGCAATGATGATGTAGCCATGAAGCACCTCCCCCTGATGTTGGAGGGCTCAGCCAGAGCTTGGTTGAATCAGTTGGCCCCTGGTAGTATTTTCTGTTGGGAAGATTTGTCCCGAGTGTTCGTCAGGACATTTGAGGGCACTTGTAAATGACCTGCAGGGTTGACTGAACTACAGCATTGTGTCCAAAAACCGAGTGAAACTTTGAGAGATTATATCCAGAGATGGACCACTCTTCATCATACCGTGGAGAATGTGTCAGAGCATCAGGCAGTTTGCGCCTTCAAGGAGGGCGTTCGGTACCGAGAACTTAACCTGAAATTCGGTCGGATAGGAGACATGTCCCTGGCTCGGATGATGGAAATAGCCACTCTGTATGCTAACGGCGAGGAAGAAGACCGACTCCGCAGTGGCAAGAATAAACCAGTCGCCCAGGACGCTGGAGGAGGAAATTCCAGTCGGAAGCAGAAGCGCAAAGCCGAACCCGCAGGTCCTGGTGAAGCCGCAGTTTTGAACCAAGGGAAGTTCAAAGGAAAGCCTAAGGGGCCTTGGACCCCCAAGAATGTGAAAGATCAAGCGGGAAATGATGTGATTGATTTACCGTGTCACATACACACCAAGAAAGATGAAGAGGGGAACCTAATTTATCCCAAGCATACCACTCGACAGTGTCGACTCCTGATTCAGAGCTTCCAAGAGGGTCAGCCCAATGAAAAAGAAAAGGAATCTGATAAGGATGAAGACAAGGAAGGGGATGATGGTTACCCCAAGGTCAACGCCACTTTAGTGATTTTTGCTGACATTGAGAGCAAAAGTCGACTGAAGGTTATCAATCGTGAAGTGAATATGGTTGCTCCGGCAACTACGACATATTTAAAGTGGTCACAGACTCCCATTACATTCGACCAGTCCGATCACCCAGTGCACGTTGCTACCCCTGGGCGGCAAGTGTTGGTGGTCGACCCAGTCGTTGGGGGCACCCGACTGACCAAGGTTCTGATGGATGGTGGCAGTGGCTTGAACATTTTGTACGCTGAGACCCTCCGGGGGATGGGCATTTCGATCTCCAAGCTCAGCGAGAGCAACATGAGATTCCACGGAGTCATCCCAGGAAAGAAAGCCGATTCACTCGGTCAGATCACTCTTGATGTGGTTTTCGGTGATTCAAAGAATTACCGTAAGGAAAAGTTAACGTTCGAGGTGGTGGATTTCCACAGTGCTTATCATGCGATTCTGGGTCGGTCTGCATATGCTCGTTTCATGGCTTGACCGTGTTACGTGTACCTCAAGTTGAAGATGCCTGGCCCTAGGGGTGTGATCACAGTCACTGGAAATTGGCAGAGAGCAGAAGAGTGCCTCCAGAAGGGCTCAAAGATTGCTGATGAGCAAATGGCAGTAGTAGAAATGGAATAATACAAAAAGAACGCAGATCTGAATGATTTGTTGCGAGCAAAGAAGCCCGCTTCAGAGTCCGCATTTCAGTCGGCCGGTGCAACGAAGCGTGTCCATATCCATCCGACCGATCCCGATGCCGCTCCGACTCTCATCTCAACAACACTCGACAGCAAATAGGAAGAAGCGCTCATCCAGTTCCTCCGTGAGAATTGGGACATCTTCGCATGGAAACCATCTGACATGCCGGGTGTACCCAGGGGACTGGCTGAGCACCGTTTGCGAGTCGACCCAAAAGCAAAGCCCGTCAAAGAGCATCTCCGTCGGTCCGCCGTGGAGAAGAGGAAGGCAATTGGCGAGGAGGTGGCTCTGCTTCTGGCAGCTGAGTTCATCCACGAGATATACCACTCCGAGTGGCTCGCCAATGTCGTCATGGTCCCCAAGAAAGACAAATCACTTCGTATGTGTATCGATTTCAAACATGTCAATCAGGCCTGCCTGAAAGATCACTTCCCTCTGCCCCACATCGACCAGATAGTCGACTCGACTGCGGGGTGTGAGCGATTGTCCTTCTTGGATGCATATTCCGGGTACCATCAGATCCGACTGTATGCACCCGACGAAATAAAGACAGATTTCATCACCCCATTCTGGTGTTTTTGCTATATAACCATGCCCTTTGACCTCAAGAATGCTGGTGCCATGTCATGCTTATGATTCAGAAGTGCTTGCTCACTCAAATCAGTCAGAACGTGGAAGCTTACATGGATGACATCGTGGTCAAGTCACGCAAAGGTTCCGACCTACTGACTGACATCGCTGAAACCTTTGCCAACTTAAGAAGATATGATATCAAGCTCAATTCGTCAAAGTGCACATTCGGAGTTCCAGGTGGAAAGTTACTCGGTTTCCTCGTTTCCGAACGAGGGATCGACGTAAACCCAGAAAAGGTTGGCACAATCCTCCGAATGAACCACCCCGTGCGCGTGCACGATGTTCAGAAGCTCACTGGTTGTTTGGCTGCATTAAGTCGATTCATCTCACGTCTCGGTGAAAAGGCATTACCTCTTTACCGACTGATGAAGAAGTCTGACAAGTTCGAGTGGAATCCTGAAGCTGAAGCAGCATTTGAAGAGCTCAAAGCCCTGCTTTCCACCCAGCCGGTGCTTGCTGCTCCAGTCAGCAAAGAGCCTCTGTTGCTATATATTGCAGCCACTGGATAGGTTGTCAGCACAGTGCTCACGGTCGAGCGGGAAGAAGACGGCAAAGCCTACAAAGTTCAACGCCTAGTATACTATATTTCTGAAGTTTTAACTCCATCCAAGCAAAGATACCCGCATTATCAGAAGCTTGTCTATGGGATTTACTTGACCACGAAGAAAGTTGCACATTACTTTGCATACCACTCGGTTTCAGTCGTCAGCGATGCCCCATTATCTGAAATTCTGAACAATCGGGACGCAACTGGTCGAGTGGCCAAGTGGGCGATTGAACTCCTTCCTTTGGATATCAAGTTTGAGGCAAAGAAAGCAATCAAGTCTTAGGCAATAGCAGATTTCCTCGCCGAGTGGATTGAGCAGGAGCAACCGACTCAGGTTCACTCGAAAAATTGGACTATGTTCTTCGATGGGTCCAAAATGTTGAATGGTTCTGGCGCTGGAGTGGTTTTAGTATCCCCAAGGGGTGACAAGCTCAGCTATGTCCTCCAGATTCACTTTGATTCTTCAAACAATGAAGCTGAGTATGAGGCACTTTTGTATGGGTTACGTATGGCCATTTCACTCGGCGTCCGACGCCTAATGGTTTACGGCGACTCAGATTTAGTGGTCAATCAAGTGATGAAGGAGTGGGATATCAGAAGCCCAGCTATGACTGGTTATTGCAATGCAGTAAGAAAGTTGGAGAAGAAGTTTGAGGGGTTAGAGCTCCACCACATACCCCGAATCAAGAATCAAGCTGCTGATGATCTGGCAAAGATAGGTTCCACTCGGAAACCAATTCCCAGTAATGTGTTCTTGGAGCATCTCCACACCCCGTCAGTTCAAGAAGATCCTTTTACAGAGGAGCCCCCACAACCGATAAGCTCAACCGATCTGACTGAGATTGAAGTCCCAGCAGTGGTCGACCTGATCATGGAGGTTTTGGTGATTATCCCCGATTGGACAGTGCCATATATTGCGTACCTGCTTAGACAAGAGCTCCCAGAAGATGAGGAGGAGGCCCGCCAGATCGTTCACCGATCCAAAGCCTTCACAGTTATTGGAGGGCGACTTTTCAGAGAAAGTGTCACAGGAGTTGCTCAGCATTGCATCTCTCCGGAAGAAGGTCGAATGATTCTAAATGAGATCCACTCGGGAACCTGTGGCCACCATGCGTCCTCTCAGACCATTGTGGCCAAAGCATACCGAGCAGGATTCTACTGGCCGAGGGCAAATGAGATGGCAAAAGATATAGTCGACAAGTGCGAAGGCTGCCAGTTTTACTCAAACATGTCTCACAAACCTGCATCTGCTTTGAAGACCATTCCACTCGTCTGGCCGTTTGCAGTCTGGGGGTTGGATATGGTGGGACCTTTCAAGACCGGTAGAAGTGGTTTCACTCATTTGCTTGTGGCAGTCGACAAATTCACCAAATGGATTGAGGCCAAGCCTATCAAGAATCTTGATTTAAGCACTGCCATCAGTTTTATCAGGGAGCTAATATTTAGATATGGAGTCCCTCATAGTATTATCATAGATAACGGCTCCAATTTTGATTCTGACGAGTTCAGAGCATTTTGTGCTTCCCAAGGCACTCGGGTCGATTACGCATCTGTTGCGCACCCGCAGTCGAATGGACAGGTAGAAAGGGCGAATGGCTTGATCTTACAAGGACTGAAACCACGACTGATGCGTGATCTCAAGCATGCCGCTGGAGCTTGGGTGACTGAATTGCCGTCCGTCCTATGGGGACTGAGAACAACTCCCAACCGGTCAACTGACCGAACTCCCTTCTTCATGGTGTATGGTGCTGAAGCTGTGCTTCCGAGTGACTTACTGCACAACGCCCCTCGAGTGGAACTCTTCTCAGAAGCTGAAGCGGAACAAGCACGCCAAGATGCAGTTGATCTCCTAGAGGAGGAACGAGAGATGGCTCCGATCCGGTCGACCATCTATCAACAAGATCTGCGTTGATTCCATGCCCGAAATGTCAGAGGCCGAGCGTTTCAGGAAGGAGACCTTGTACTCCGAGTACACCAGAAGCGGCCTCACAAGCTTGCTCTGGCCTGGGAAGGACCTTTCATCATCACCAAGGTGCTTCACAATGGGGTGTATCACCTCTACAACGTAGCCAAGAAAGAAGACAAACCACGCTCGTGGAATGCAGACCTGCTCCGCCGTTTTTATACTTGAGCACTTGGATCGACAAGTTGTAATAAGAATCCTTCAGTTTGCTTATCAAAGACAAGACTTTTGCAGTATCTTAGTGATTGTGCTCCCTTAAGCATATGTGTTCAAATCCCCGAGTGGGTGGCTTAGCCGCGAACCCGATTCGCCTAAGTTTCAAAAACACTCCGAGTGGAGAGCAATCCTCTCACTCGGGGGCTTAGCTGTGAACCCGATTCGCCTAAGTTCAAAAAACACTCCGAGTGGAGAGCAATCCTCTCACTCGGGGGCTTAGCTGCGAACCCGATTCGCCTAAGTTCAAAAAACACTCCGAGTGGAGAGCAATCCTCCCACTCGGGGACTTAGCTGCGACCCCGTACTCGCCTAAGTTTCAAAAACACTCCGAGTGGAGAGCAATCCTCCCACTCGGGGACTTAGCTGCGACCCCGTACTCGCCTAAGTTTCAAAAACACTCTGAGTGGAGAGTAATCCTCCCACTCGGGGACTTAGGTGCGACCCCGTACTCGCCTAAGTTTCAAAAACACTCTGAGTGGAGAGCCATCCTCTCACTCAGGGGCTTAGCTGTGAACCCAATTCGCCTAAGTTTCAAAAACACTCCGAGTGGAGAGCAATCCTCCACTCGGGGGCTTAGCTGTGACCCCGTACTCGCCTAAGTTAAAACATACTCCGAGTGGAGAGCAATCCTCCCACTCGGGGGCTTAGCTGCGACCCCGTACTTGCCTAAGTTAAAACATACTCCGACTGGAGAGCAATCCTCCCACTCGGGGGCTTAGCTACGACCCCGTACTCGCCTAAGTTAAAACATACTCCAAGTGGAGAGCAATCCTCCCACTCGGGGGCTTAGCTGCGACCCCGTACTCGCCTAAGTTAAAACATACTCCGAGTGGAGAGCAATCCTCCTCACTCGGAAACTTGGTCACACGCTCCGAGCTACGCCACAAATACAGCGCACGGCCCTCTCATCGGAGCTACACCACAAGTACAATGTCTATTCCGAGTGAAGAGTCAAGTTTCACTCGGAGCCAAGAGACTTGAAAGTGGTAAAGACAAAGCAAGCATATTCATAGAAAAGCCAAGTTCGGATAAATCCAGCAAGGTTCAGAATAGCGAACGGAAGTGCTCAGGCCTCAGGCCCGGAAGAGTTTAACGGTTACAAAATCACTCGGCATTCCGAGGCAAATAAAGTCAAGGAACAAAGTTTGTTCACTCTGCAGGAGGAGGGCTAGATGGCTCGACGAACTCGTCCAGGTCGATTCCATCAGCAATACGAGTAGCAGCGTCAATGAAAGTCTCCATGAAGGACTGGAATTGAAGCTTTTTGGTATTGGCGACCTTGAGAGCTGCCAGCTTCTCTTCTTTGACTTCCTTGCAATGAACACGGACAAGAGACAGAGCCACGTCAGCGCCGCACCGAGCAGATGACTTCTTCCACGCCTGTACTCAACTAGGGATTTCATTAAGTCGAGTCATCAGAGACTCGAGGTCATTCTGGAATGTCGCACCTGGCCAGAGCTCCGTGTCAATCTACGACGCCGCCACCTTCAGTCGTGCAAGATAGTCCATAACGCCGGCGAGGCGAGATTCCAGTCGCAGCACGTTCATCGCAGCTTCATCCTTGACAGGGGAGTTAATGGGATCCAGATTCGTCTCAATCCGCCCATTCTCTTCCTCGAAGTTTTGACAGAACTCTGCACACATAGAGAAATGATGAGTCGACAGTTTCATGATGAGTCGACAGTTGCAAATCAGTCGGAAAAGGGAAAGTACCTTCAAGCATAAGGAACATCTTCTTGGCAAGTCCTCCCAGATAGGTCTCCAATTCGTCCCTCCTCCGAGTGAGATCTCCAACTTTGTCGGTCAAGACCACCTTGTCCTTCTTCAGCTGCACGACTTCTTTGTTGGCTTCGTCAATGGCAGTCTTCAGTTTGGTGTTTTCTTCTTCTAACTTGCCGACTGAAGCCAGCTTCTTGTCGGCAAGTTCAGCTTTCTCTCGCGCCGTCTTCTGTGCTGCTGCAAGGTCGAGGTCCTTCTGCTCCAGAGCCTGCTTCATTTTGTCTAAAGAAATAGCATTCTTTAGACGAGCATGGAGTTGTCTGTTTTCACTACGCACATCTGTTCGAGTGGAGTCACTCAGTTCAAAAGGCGAAAAGAAAAGATGGCAAGGCAAACAGTCGGCAAGTTATTACCTCCCATGGCAGCCGCTTCATCCTTAGCCTTTTGCAAGTTCTCCTTGGCCAGCTCCAGGTCGAGATTGAGCTGGTCCTGTTTCTTCTTCAATTCAGCAAACTGGGCCCCAAACTCACAAGATTTCTGCAATCAACAAATAAGACACGTCAGTCGACAGGAACAAAAATTGATTGCTTCCGAGCGATAAGATACAAGTTCAAGTCATCATGGCAGAAAGAGTTCTAAGACCACTGTCGAATCAAACATTCGACAGTAGTCTCGGGGACTACACCCAGTGGGTGCACTTGGCGTGCCCCCACTGGTTCGAATTTCCACTTGACGTGGTCCGTCCAGTCGGAAAAAAAAGAGCGGCAACATTTGTTCTCAGACCATCGCCGACTACCTGCAGTCGACCGCGGTCTCGGGGACTACACCCAGTGGGTGCACTTGGTGTGCCCCCACTGGTCCGGATCCCACTCGGCACAGCCTGTCTGGACCGAGTGGAAGAACTATAAAGAGTCATTTGACAAAGACCCCCGCCGAATCAAACATTCGACGGCGGTCTCGGGGACTACACCCAGCGGGTGCACTCTGCGTGCCCCCACTGATTCAAGGATACACTCGACACGACCTGGTTGACTCAAGTGGAAGAACTATACAGCAAAAGCTAAAACACCCAGTGGGTGAACGAATGCAAGGTGCAGACTCATGATAGATAAATTTTAAAGGTTTCAAAACGCTCATCCACGGACATCTTTCGAATAATAAAGCAGTAGTTTTCAAGTGCCATATCCTAACAGAGCAAAGATCAAGCTGAAAAATCAGTCGGAAATCACCTCACCTGGACATTGATTTGAAGAGCAGAGCTGACATTGTAGGTAGCCTTGCTAGCTTCGTGCACCACCTTCATTTGCTCCATCATAAGGCCTGCTTGGCGTATAGCTTCCTTAGCAGTGCTCACTTGGTCCTCTGGGACATGATGGGTAAAAAAGAGTGGAGTCGGCGGAACAGTCGAAGCAACCAAAGGATCCGAGGCATGGAGTTGCACAGACGGAGCAGGGGCTTGGGCGGTCGACGCCGAAGGACGATCAGTCGACACAGGATCGGCAAAAGAAACAGAAGCCCGAATTGGATCTCTGGACTGCTGGATCACTGGTTCTAGCGCCGATGTCGACTGAGGTGCCTTGCTGGCAGGCACCCTCCTGCTCGAAGTCCTGCCTGTTCTTCCCGTGGTCTTCTGAGGCACATCTTCATGATTGTCGTCGTCTGGAAGTTTAATGACATTTGGTGGTGCTGCAATAGACTCGACCGTAAGAGTTCAGTCGACCGACAGTAGAATTGACAAAACGAGGACAAGATGATAGAGTTGTACCTGCTTTGGAAGTGGCCACGTCTTCGGTCTCCTCGTCATCTTGATCCTTGTAAATGTCAGTGGAGGTCCCAGAAGTAGCAGCGCTGAAAGTTTCAGAATTCACTCGGTCAAGCAAGAGAACGAGTCGACAATAACGTAGAAGTTCCCAAGCAAAGCGAAGAGAGAAAGCAAAACACTTACGCAGAAGTGACGGGAACATCCACCTTGATCTTTGGCAAAGCCTTCTGAGGCTTTGAAGGGATGACCTTGGGCTGCTTGGCGGCCTTTTCAGATGGCTCCGGAGTTGAAGTCCGAGTGCATTTTTGCGTTTGTGTGCTTGGGAGAGCCGCTTTGCCATGACCGATTGTAGGATCTTGGGACTGTTTGGATCAGCGTTCCAAGCAAGGTGGCGAGTCAACTTCCTCACTGTCGTCTGAGTCATCACTATCATCTTCATTGTCATCAGGGGATTGCCAGTCGCCACTCTCGCCTCCGCTCTCCGTTCCCTCCAGGACTTGCTCTCCATTTGGCATCGAGTACATCTCAGTAAAAATCTGCAAGACAAGGAATTAAATGAGCATCAATCAGATCCAAGGGCGGTTACAAATCGGAATAAAAAGGCACTCGGTAAAAAGGGACAGACCTTGTCCGGCTTTTTGTCATTGTCGAATGGTACAACTCTTCTAGACCCCCTGGGGTTGTCTTTGTTTCCTGTGATGCTCCGCAGCCACTGTGCCACCGTCTCCTCGGTGACCTCCTCTGGGTGGACCCAAGCAGTGTCGTCACTGCCCGAGTACATCCACATTGGATGATCGCGGGCTTGGAGAGGCTGGATGCGTCGACTGAGAAACACCTCCAACAAATCCATGCCGGTCACACCATCACAGACTAATTGAACTACCCGGTCGACTAGCATGGACACCTCTACTTTCTCTGCTGGAGTCACGGTCAATGAAGAGGGTTGGCGGACTCACTCCATGGTGAAGGTCGGAAGACCAGTCGACTAATCAGGGGTCGGAATATCTTGGCAATAGAACCAGGTCGACTGTCACCCCCTAACTGACTCGGGAAGAGTCATAGAAGGAAAAGTACTCCTACCCCTCATCTGAATCCCTAAACCCCCGCACATTTGGATCATGTGCGTCTTTTCATCAGTTGGATTCGCCTTCTTCATGGTTTGAGAGCGGCAGGTAAAGATGTGCTTGAACAGACCCCAATGCGGTCGACAGCCCAAGAAGTTTTCACACAGAGAGACATACGCAGCAAGATATGTGATAGTGTTGGGAGAGAAATGATGAAGTTGGGCACCAAAAAAGTTCAGGAAACCTCAGAAAAAAGGATGCGGCGGCAGAGTGAAACCGCGGTCGACATGAGTTGCAAGGAGGACGCACTCACCCTCCTGCGGCTGAGGCTCGGTCTCGTTCCCCGGCAACCTCCAAGATCCATGGGCAATCAAACCCGTGTCGGCCATGCCTTCCAGATCTTCCTTCTGGATCATAGATCGAATCCAGTCTCCCTGAATCCAACCAGGAGGCAGACCAGACCTCGACGACGACCCCCGACTCGACTTCTTGCCCTTTGCCGTCGCCGTCGCCTTCTTCGCGCGCTCCAGGGCCGCCGTCTTGTCCTTTCCCATTGTGGCGAACGGCGTTCGGGCAGGGCGGCAGTGTCGAGAGCAGAGGGAGATGTGGTGGAGAAGCAGAGGAAGCAGAAGGGGAATGAGGCGCACTATGCAAACACATCGGCCTCGACACCTTTTATGGGCCTGCTTCCGAGTGGCTGACTTGTGGGCCCAAATGATCCTGTAAAATCCCGCAATAGTCGCGCGCCCGATACGTGGCGAAAAAGGCGGCGCAAAAATCGAGGCGTCCCTATCTGACCACTCCAATTACTACGGTACGCTCCGTCCCGCACGCTTCCCCAAATTTCAAATCCCGTGAGGTCCGGGGACAGCAGAGCCACCAGTCGCACCGAAGATTTCGTTCCATGTTGACACTCAAAGATTGTCAGTATAGTTCACTCGACGACGGCCTCTGAATGGACCAAGGCGACTGAAACCAGATTGAAGCTTCAACATGATTCGCAGACTCTGATGAAATACCTCCGAAGTATGGAATCGAATCGGAGTCAACTTCAACTCTTTCTTCACTTGGACCTCAATCCATTCGGGGGCTAATGATGACGACATGTACCTAGGGTAGGGTCATAGGCCTGACCTAGATACCCTACCCAAGGACACTGCCCTAGAGTCGAAGACATTCAAAATGCAACAGAAGAAACCGACTGAGTTCACCTTGGAGTGCAATCCACTCGACCAGTTATGTCACTCGGAAACCCCAATTCCACTCGACCAAGATGAAGTCACTCGACCATACAAGAAACCACTTGGAGTACAGAAGACCTAGAGTCACTCAGGATGGCAACGGTCAGGCATTACTCTGTAGTGTTTAAGGTCATTTATAGCTCTTTATAGCTGGCGTTACCAGTAACGCACTGTCTTAATGAACATTGAACCCTGTGTAATGTGGCACGGCTGGGGTCCTGGCGCACTCTATATAAGCCACCCCCTCCACTGGCACAAGGGTTCGGACCCCTTGTAACTCTCGCGCATAATCCAGTCAACCAAGCCTCCGAGCACCGAGACGTAGGGTTGTTACTTCCTCCGAGAAGGGCCTGAACTCGTATATCTTGCGTGCACAACCTCACCATAGCTAGGATCCTGCCTCCTCCTACGTACCCCCTATTCTTACTGTCAGACTTACTCCCACGACAACAAGGCCGTGGGGGCGGGCTGTCACCATCCGGGAAGCCGGTACTGGGACCCGCCGGGTGTCAGGGCTCGCCGGGTTCTCCGGGCATGGGCCCCATGTGCCAGGAGGCACTGTTCACCGTCTTGTCGATCATCACGGAGTGGCCAGGTCGAGTCCGCCACAGTGGCGCACAGCCCGGTCGCCATCTGCTGGCGCCAGCAGTGACAACGGGTGCGCTGTAGCCATGCCGGCCTCGGTCAGCAGGGTAGGTGGGGCACTATTGCCACGCCTTTGCCGGTCAGAGGAGTTGATGGGGTACTATTGCCTCGGTCATCCCCGTATGGAGACTCATTCCATCGTACGGCTGGGATGGGACGGGAGCTGACCCGTGGCCAGGTCAAAGAATGCGCCACAGGTGAGCTGGTTTGCTGGTGAAGTCTTGGAATGCCAGGTTTGGCCGGCCTGCGCCAGCTGGCAGGGCTGGGTTGCCGTCTTGGTTGGGTTGAAGAGTTCGGCCGGGTCAAAGGACTTGGCCGGGTTGAGCAACCCAGCCAAGTGTGAGCCGGATCGAGGGACGATGCTGGTCCCGATGTTTTTGAAAAGGATCCGGGTTCCGTTGCCTACCCGGGGTTCATCCCCCCGACAGTAGTCCCCGAAGTTGTGAATGTCCGCTGGCTTCGAGTAGGAGGGCCTTCGCAGTTTCCCCCCTGAGGAGGCGACTGTTGGTGAAGTTTGCGACCGCCGGGTCCAGCAACACCCACTGCGTGCTGGCTTCCGGAAGCTGGATCGCGGCACCCCGGCAGGGGCGGGAAACCAAGGAGTCCGCCGAATCTTTTAGGAAATCTTTTTGGGCTCTACGCGGGTGCCACGTGGTGCTCGGGAGCCAAAGGGGCCTAACAGGCCACGCGCGCGACGGGATAGGGCGACGGGCGGGGGCCCGCCGCTATGCGCCCTCGGCTCATGCGCGCGGATTTATTGTGGCGTCCGCGAGTCGGTTGCCATTCTCAAGGCAGTTATTGCGTGCGGTACGTGCGCACTTATTGCGGGGAAGTGGGAGGGGCGGGCGCAAACGATCCCACTTCCCCACGTTTGAGCCGTGGCTTATAAATTGGGAGGAGGGGGCGGCGGAAATCACTCTCGCACGCGCTCCCCTTTTTCTTCCTTCTTCTGCTCTTGCGACCACCGCGCGCTGTGACGCTCCGCCGCTCTTCGAGCAGAACTCCACCACCAATCTTCTCTCATCTTCCTGCTCCGCCCCGCATCGCCAATGGCGCTGCTGTCGGGCACGTGGATGGGATCCTCCATCACCGACGAGGATGTTCAGTATCTGCGCGACACCAAGCGTCTGCCGTGGGAGACGGAGGTGGCCGTGCGCCTACCGGAGGGCGAGCAGGAGCCGCGGCCGGAGGGAACCGAGCGCGTGGTCTTCTACACGCACTTCAAGCGCGGGTTCGGCCTTCCCGCGAGCAACTTCTTCTGCGCTTTCCTGGAGTTCTTCGGGCTCCAACCGCACCACCTTGGCGCGAACGCCATTCTAGAGCTCTCTGGCTTTGTCACCCTGTGCGAGGGGTACCTGGGGGTCGAGCCCACGGTCAACCTCTGGGTGCGCTTCTTCTCTTCGAAGCAGCAGGGCCCGAGGGCCAGGGAGATGTCCGCCTGCGGGGCCGCCGTCATCTCGACGCGGACGCGTGGGGGTGCCCCAAGATGCCGCTGGAGGATTCTGCCAAGAAGTGGCAGAACTCCTTCTTCTACGTCCGTAATCTCGGCGCGGACCGAATCAATCTACCGCCCTTCATCGACGCGACGCCACAGGGGAAGCAGAACTGGAACTACTTCCCCAAGCACCCGTCGCAGGAGGTGCTCAATTTGTGCCAGTGGGTGGCGGAGATGAAGGAGCGGGAGGGGCTCACCGGCACCGATCTCGTCGCCGCCTTCATCATGCGTCGGGTGCTACCGTTGCAGCACCGTTCCCACATCATCGGCCTGATGACCGGCCTGCAAGACCCCAACAGGATGTCGCCCCTGTGCCTGGGGGCGGATCAGGTCGCCCACCGGTTTAACGACATCTCCAAGGCCGGGCTGAAGGAGGACTGGAGGTTCGGGAAGCCCCCATACAGCCAGGCGATCCCGGCACCGGTGGTGAGTCCTTGGTCTTCGTATTTTGCTGCCGCCCATCTTCTTGTTCGTCCTGATGCGACGAGGGAGGTGCTACTGAATGCCATCCGGTACCCATATGACCAGGCGCCGACGCAGGTGGTGCGGGCCGGCTCAAAGGAGCCTGCGGCCCAGGGCGAGGACCCGGAGGAGGCCGACGCCGACGCCGGTGTGGTGCATCACGCGGGTAAGCTTATGTATTCTTTATTTCTTGAGATGCCGGTCGTAAGGCGGCGTGGGGATGTTGACGCGAGTTGATGATGCAGTGGCGCCAAATGGAGGAGGCGGCGACGCGGCTGGGGCCGGGTTGTCTCGAGGAGCGGCGGCGGCGAGTCGGACGCATGGGAAGGGCGACGTGGCCCCCCGGGATCCGACCGCGAAGCGCACGGTGGACCCAGTGACCAGCACGAAGCCGCCCGCCAAGAGGAGGTGCCGTGGTCCGCCGGCGGCGCTGGCAAGGCCGACCGTTCCGCTGGTGGCTGGGTAAGTGCTCTTCTGTCGATTTCTGGCGAGTTGCCAAATCGGCTTCTGTTTGTCCTTGCTTCTTATTCTGTCGTGCTTCAGGTCACCGATATCGCTGGCGCTGGCGGCGACGGAGGCCGCGTCCATCGGCGGCGCAGTGTTCCGGAAGACCCGGTCCAGCGTCATCGAAAGAGACAAGGAGGAGGCCGAACCAGACCTGGCTGGGCCCGGGTCGCCGGGGCGCCGGGTCGCCGGGTCGCAGTCAGCCAGGGCTGGGCCCAGCAAGGTCCCCATTGGGCCCCTGACCCAGGAGGAGGCGGCGATGGCCGCTGTGAGCCAGCGCCTTTGCAGCCGCTTGGAGCGGGCCCAGGCCGAGACAGAGCAGACGCGGGAGCTGGAGCGCGCCGTGATGGTAAGCCTTTTCTTCATCTTCCATTTTTCTGCTCGCGTGCTCTTGTAGTGGGGGGGCGCTAGCGCACCCACTAGGTGTAGCCCACGAGATTCGGGACAACTACGTAGTAGTTGGGTCAAATCTTAAAGTAGTCTTGTCTGATTCTCGTTTTTTGCAGCAACTGGATGCCTACGGGGTCGGCGTCTTCAACCGGCTCCTGGAGAAGCACCGGCAGCTCAATGCGCAGCTCGCCGCCAAGGAGGAGGCGCTCCGCATCACGGAAGGTAATTTCTTGCGTGCTCTTTTAGCTGGGGCGCGCTAGCGCACCCACTGGGTGTAGCCCCCGAGATTCGGGCCAACTACGTAGTAGTTGGGTCAAATCTTAAGGTAGTTTGTCTTATGTTTCTGAATCTTCGTCGTGCAGCCGCTGCGGCCAAGGTGCCGGCCCGGCGAACCCGGCTGATCCGAGCCGGCTATCAGTACGACCGGGTCATTGCTGACGTCGGCCGGCTTCGGGCTGACGTGGCGGAGGTGAGGACAGAGGCGGCGGGAGCCCAGCGGGCGCTTGCCGAGGCCGACCGGCTGCGGGAACAGCTGGCCGGTGACAAGAGCCGGCTTCAAGCCGAAGTGGAGCGCCTCCAGGCGGAGGCGGCCAAAGCGGTGGAGGCCCAGCGAGCCCTTGCCGAAACCGGTCAGCAATGCGACAAGCTGGCCTACGACAAGGGCCAACTTCAGGCCGAGGTGGAGTGCCTGAAGGCGCTGGGGACCAAGGTGGGGGAGGCCCACCAGGCGGAGCTCCTTCGTCGCAAGGAGTACGAGAAGGCGGCCGTGGCGAAGGACGCCGAGCTGAAGGTGGCCCTCGCCAAGGTCGCCGACCTGGAGAAGGCGCTTCAGGACCGTGACCGTGCCATCACCAGGGAGCGGCGCGGTACATTGCTTGAAGAGTAGCACCTGGATGAGACCTTCGCCAGTAAGTGCTTTCTTTGGATTCTGCTGGGTTGAGAAGCCGGCTTTCTTTCCCTTGGTGCTGATTTGTCTTGCTCTTCTTTTTGATAGGGCACTTCCCAGAGACGCGCAGGCTGGCGGAGGAGGCCGTCCGCTTCCAGCGGGATCCGCAGGGGATCGTGGGTTCCGGGACTGACCCGCGGGTTGCCTGGACCTTCCCGGAGATTATAACCGCCGCCGAAGCTCGTCTGCGAGTCTTGGGTGAGCAGATGGCGCGGTTCTCCGAGGCCGGTGCGGGGATGACAGTGGCCCTCTGGCCTGGCGCCATTGTGCCAAACAGCTTCTCGCGGCTGGCGCGGTGGTTGGAGGCGGGACCAGAGCGGCTTCATGCGTGGCGTGTCTCCGCCGCTCGTGCCGGCGCTGAGATGGCGCTTCGGTTCGTGATGTCTTGGCATCCGAATCTGGTGCTGGATCGGCTGACGGGCCAGCGAGCTGGCGCGGAGCGCCAGTTGCAGGCGGAGGCCGGATGGATCGCCGCTCGGGCCAGCTACATCGCCGGGTTCGCGATTCATGATGAGTTCCAGCCGGAGTGAACGGATGATGGTGGAGTCATTCCTGTTGACGATTTCGGCCTGCTTCTAGATGATCCGGAGGGCAGCTCCGAGGAGACGGGCGTGTACGGGGATGAGGACACTGAGGTGGGAGATACCGGCGCCTCGGTGAACTCGGAGGCCACCGAGGGGGAGCTGGCAACTGCGCAACCTGGCGCTGGAGACGCCCAAACCTGAGGCCGTCCTGTTTTATCTTTTCGACAATTTCTGTTAGGTAGCAGGTCCACCTACCCACTGGGGGTTTTGGATGTAATGTAATGAACTCCGGCCTTGGGCTTGTTTTAACTTGTGATGTAAATATTTCGTGAGTGTCTGCACTTTTGCTTCTGTTTTTTGAGCCCTTTTCTTGCTTGCTTCCCCTTCGGGCCTCCCCCCCACGAGTCGAACAGCCGGGTTCCGGTCTGTGACAAGGGGTTTGGTCCTCGGGAGGAGCATGCGGTACTTATGCTTTAGAAACGTTGAGCTCGAGCGAAACACCCACTGGGCCGGCTGGCGGCAGCCGGCGAAGCCGGCTGGCGAGCAGCCGGTCGTGCGGCATGTTGATGTGGCGGGGCCGGGTTGGCCAATCCAGCGGACCCAACTTAGTGTTTTCGCAACGTGTTGGTGCTTTGGCCTCTGGTTCTTGCCGGCCGACAACCGAAGCCGGTTCTGTGGCGTAGGGCGAAGTGGGGGGCCGCGGCAACCTGAACACGCTGAGATGTGCTAAGGAGGACGGCGGGTGGTGGCCAAGCCGGCCAGCCCCCGAGCCCCCGGGTTCAGTGGGTTTTTTTTAAGGAAAATTGCAGAAAAGTGTGAACACAATAACTTGGCCTGAAAAGGGCAGCCCCCGAGCGTCGTTCGGGGACCCCATAGCTTTTCATATGGTTACAAAAGGTAGTGATACATACGTGCACACAGCTAACTGTACGGGTGGAGGAGTTCTGCATTCCACGGCTGGGTTCTTTCTTCGCCGGCAGTGTCTCTCTTTGCGCTTGTTCGAATTGCGGGCGTCGATGAGGTAGTACGCGTTGCGGTCATACAGGGCTTTGCTGACGATGAAGGGGCCTTCCCATGGGGAGGACAGCTTGTGCTGGCCGGCTTGCTGCTGGACGAGCCTGAGGACGAGGTCTCCCTCGCGGAATGCGAGGGGCTTGATCTTCTTGCTGTGGTAGTGCCTTAGGCTTTGCTGTTAAATGGCCGACCGGCTGAGTGCCAAGAGGCATGCTTCTTCGAGTAGGTCGACACCGTCTTCGCGGGCTTCCTTGACTTCGGCTTCGGTGTACATCATGACTCGCGGTGAGTCAAACTCGATGTCGGTTGGGATGACTGCTTCTGCTCCATAGATGAGGAAGAACAGGGTGAACCCGGTCGACCGGTTTGGCGTTGTTCGGAAACTCCAGAGGACGGCCGGCAGCTCATCAAGCCAGCTGCCGGGAGAACGGACGAGCGGCTCGACGAGCCGCGGCTTGATGCTGGATAGAATGAGGCCGTTGGCCTGCTCGAACTGGCCGTTGGACTGAGGGTGGGTCACGGAGGCCAAGTCAAGGCGGATGCCGGAGACAGAGCAATACCGCGCGAGCGCGCCCTTGGCGAAGTTGGTGTCGTTGTCCGTGATGATGCTGTTCGGGACGCCGTAGCGCACCGCGATGTCCTTGACGAACCGGACGGCTGTTGGCCCGTCCAGCTTCTTGATTGGCCGTGCTTCGATCCATTTGGTGAACTTGTCCACCGCCACCAGCAAGTGTGTCATGCCGCCTCGGGCGGTCTTGAAGGGTCCTACCATATCGAGTCCCCAGACCGCGAAGGGCCAGGTGATCGGGATGGTTCATAGTGCTGAAGCCAGCTGGTGGCTGCGCTTGCTGAAGAGCTGGCATCCTTCACACTTGAGGACAAGTGATTCGGCGTCTTGGAGGGCCGTGGGCTAGTAGAAACCATGGCGGAAAGCCTTGGCCACCAGGGACCTCGAGGCGGCGTGGTGCCCGCACTCGCCCTGGTGTATGTCGAGGAGGATCTCTATGCCCTTGTCCTGTTCCACGCAGCACTGAAACACGCCCGTCAAACTGCGCTTGACGAGTTCGTTGTTCATGATGTTGTAGGCGGACGCCCGGCGCTGCACTTGTCGGGCTTCGGTCTTGTCCATGGGGAGAACCCCGTTCTCCAGGAACTCCGAGATGGGCAGGGCCCAAGATGGGGTCGTCACCACGGCAAAGACGGCCGCCATGGCGGGCTCCGGAGCGGCAGCCCTCGGGTTGGGGATGACGGCGGCCGGGTCGAGCGTGGCAGCCCCCGGGCCGGGCTCATCAGTCCCCGGGCCAGGCTCAGCAGCCCCCAGGCCGGGTTGAGCAGTCCCCGGGCCGGGAAGAGATGCGGCCGGGTCGTCGGGGACGAAGATGGACTCGGAGTCTGGAGACGGCTTGATGGATGACTTGTGTAGGCGCTTGAGGGAGACGCCGGATGGAATGGATTGCCGGGATGAGCCAATCTTGGCTAGGGCGTCGGCGGCTTCGTTTTCCGTGCACGGGACATGGAGGAACTCGCAGCCGTCGAAGAAGCCGGACAGCTGCTGGACGAGGAAGCGGTAGCTGGCCTTGTTGGCATCACGGGCGTCCCATTCGCCGGAGCTTTGCTTCACCACCAGATCCGAGTCACCGTAGCACAGGACGCGCCGGATGCCGAGTTCCTTGGCAAGCCGGAGGCCATGCACAAGGGCTTCATACTCGGCGATGTTGTTGGACGCGGCGAAGTGGATCTGGAGTGCGTACAGAAGTCGGTCGCCTTTCGGGGAAGACAGCACGATGCCGGCTCCCAAGCCAGAGCGCACCTTCGAGCCGTCAAAGTGCATGCGCCAGTGCGTCGAATCCGGCGGCGGCGGCAGGTACTGGGTCTCGGTCCAGTTGACGAGGAAGTCGGCCAGAGCTTGGGACTTGATCATGGTGCGGGGCTCGTATAGGATGGTGTGGCCGGCTAGCTCGATTGCCCACTTGGCAACCCGGTTAGAGGCATCCCGGCAACCTATGATCTCGTCGATGGGGGCCATGCTCACCACGGTAACAACATGCTCTTGGAAGTACTGCTTCAATTTCTTGGCGGTGAAATACACACCGTAACACATCTTCTGGTAGTGCGGGTAGTTTTTCTTGGAGGCGGAAAGCACCTCGCTCAGGTAGTACACTGGACGCTGGACAGACTGGATCTTTCCCTTCTTTGGTCGCTCGACCACCATCACTGTGCTGACTGACTCTCGCCCAGCCGGCTGAGAAACCGGCTGACCGAGGCCAAGCAGCCGATGAATTTCTGGACATTGTGCAGTCGGGCCGGCTTGCGCATGCGCTCGATGGCCTTGATCTTCTCCGGGTTTGCCTCAATACCGCGCTCCGAGACAAGGAAGCCGAGTAGCTTTCCGGCCGGCATGCCGAAAATGCACTTCTCTGGGTTGAGAATGATCTTGTATTCGCGCAGATTGGCAAAGGTTTCCTTCAGGTCGTCGAGGAGCGTGA
Organism: Thinopyrum elongatum; assembly: GCA_011799875.1. Taxonomy (NCBI): domain Eukaryota; kingdom Viridiplantae; phylum Streptophyta; class Magnoliopsida; order Poales; family Poaceae; genus Thinopyrum; species Thinopyrum elongatum. The sequence continues at coordinate 46,550,391 of CM022300.1, forward strand.
GGTGCTGCTTGGTCTCCACCACGATGTCGTCCACGTAGACGTGGATGTTGCGGCCGAGTTGCGGTAGCAGGCATTTCTGCATGCAGCGTTGGAAGGTGGCGCCGGCATTCTTCAAGCTGAACGACATGGTGATGTAGCAATACGCCCCGAAGGGCGTGATGAAGGACGTCTTCAGGGCGTCCGCCGGGTCCAGCTTTATCTGGTGATAGCCGGAGTAAGCATCTAGGAAGGACAGGAGCTCACAGCCGGCAGTGGAGTCGATGACTTGATCGATCCGCGGGAGGGCGAATGGATCCTTGGGGCAAGCCTTGTTCAGGCTGGTGTAGTATATGCACATGCGCTAGGTCTTGTTCTTCTTCAAAACGAGGAGTGGGTTGGCCAGCCACTCGGGGTGGAACACTTCCATCATGAAGCCGGCCGCCAAGAGCTTGGCGACATCTTCACCGATGGTTCTTCTCTTCTCTTCGGAAAGGCGATGTAAGGGTTGACGGACAGGCTTGGGGTCCTTGCGGACGTGGAGTTTGTGCTCGGCGTACTTCCTCGGAATAGCCGGCATGTCCTTTGGGGTCCATGCAAAGATATCCCGATTCTCATGAAGGAAGTTGACGAGCTCGCCTTCCTATTTGCTGTCGAGGCAAGTGCCCACGACAACGTACTTGCTGCAGCTGGGGTCTTCCGGGTTCAGCTCGATCTTCTTAGTCTCCATGGAGGGCTGGAACGAGGCCTCGTCGGCTAGCTCCTTAGCCGAAGCCGGCACGGCCGGCATCTCGTTGGCCAGCGCGATGATCCGGTCGAGCTGGCGCCGCTCCTCGGCTATGACCAGCGACTCGGCCAGTTTGGCGCCGGCTTGGGCGCACTCCAGGGATCTGCGGTAGTCGCCGGTGATGGTGATGAGGCCCTTTGGACCCGGCAGCTTCATCTTCAGGTAGGCGTAGTGGGGGACCACCATGAACTTGGCGAGTGCAGGCCGACCCAGCAGCACATGATACGCGCTAGACAGGTCCACCACCTCGAACCAGAGCGGCTCGCGTCGGAAGTGGTCGCTGGTGCTGAACAGGACGTCGGGCCGGATCCGGCCGATGGGGGAGCAGGAGAGGCCGGGTACGATGCCGTGGAAAATCGTCCGGGACGGCTCCAAGTCTTTGGCCTCGAGGCCGAGCTTGGTCATGGTGTCACGGTAAAGGATGTTGATGCTGCTGCCGCCGTCGATGAGGACTCGGGAGAACTTGCATGTGCGTCGGGGCGCGACGATGGTGGGGTCGAGGACGAGGGCGTAGCCACCCGGGTTTGGCATGACGGCCGGGTAGTCTTCCCGGGTCCAGGTGACCGAGCGATCCAACCAATGCATGTACTCTGGCTTGGCCAGGATGACGGTGTTCACTTCCTACCGGAGCAGGTGCTCGCAACGCTTGTCGTCACCATGGCTGGTGAAGACGACGTAGGTTGCGTTCCGGGCGGGGTAGACGTCGTCGTGCATCGCGCCGCCGGCCGGGGGCAGAGGCGGAGGAGGCGGAGGCAGCGGCCCCGCTCCTGGAGCCGGAGCCAGAGGAGGCGGGATGTCACCCCTCATGATGCGCTTGGTGATGGCGCATTGGCGGAGCGTGTGCGTGGATGGCCTCGCGCCGCTATGGTGCTTGCAGGGAGCGTCGAGCATCTCCTCGAAGCTCATGGCGGGTTGCCATGCTGTCTTGTCGGTCTGCCGGCGCTTGGCGGCAGCCTCGGTCGCGAGCGCCTGCTCGGTGGTCGCCTCGAGGCGGTTGTCGTAGCACTGAGCCGGCTGGTCGGTTTTGCGCTTGTTGTTGTTGTTCTGCTGGTTGTTCTGCTGGCGGCTGTTCTCACCGGCCGGCTTGGGAGGGGGAACCGGCTTCGCCTTGCTGGCTTCGTCCAGCGCCACTTGGATCTTCATGGCGGAGTCGGCGTTGGCGTACTTGTTCGCCGTCATCATGAGCGCGGCCATGGTGGCCGGCTCGGAGCGCAGGAGCTTGTGTTTGGGGAGGGTGCCATCGCGGCACCCGCTGACAAAATACTGAATGGCCTGAACCTCATGGACGCCCTCGCAGCTGTTCCGGAGCTCGGTCCAGCGTGCGAGGTACTCGCGGCCAGTCTCCGTCGGCCCCTGTACACACATGGCGAGCTGGCTGGGGCGGCCTGGTCGTTTGTAGGTGCCGGTGAAGTTGCACACGAAGGCTTGCTCGAAGTCAACCCACGCGTTGATGCTGCCAGTCGACAGGCTCTTCAACCACGTGCGGGCCAAGCCCTGGAGCATGAGCGGGGCGTAGTGCACGGTGAGGCGGCGGTTGCCTCCCACGATGCCGATGGCGGTGGTGTAGTCGATGAGCCAGTCCTCCAGCTTGACGGTGCCGTTGTACTTGAGGGTGTCGTGGGGGCGAGTGAACCCTTTGCGGAAGGGCTCATCCTGGATGCGCGGGCCGAAACAAGTCGGCCCGACCACGTTTTTCTCCTCCAGCTCCAAGGAGAGGGTGAGCTGGTCGAGGCGGTGGCGAGCGTCGGTGTCGTTGATGGTGCACGGGCTCAGCCGGCAAGCGACCGCACCGCGAGGGGCCGGGTCGGTTGAAGCCGGACGGCGGCCGGGTTGCGGGGGAGGATCATGCCGGTGCCGGTCTTCTGGGGCCAGCTCGTCGGCCAAGCCGCCGGTAGCCGCCGGAGCGCGGTTGCGCCAGGTCCGGGTGCGGCCGGAGTGAACTTCGCCGGGTGGCGAAGACGCTGTGTTCTACTGCTCTCCGGGGTCGTTGGTGTGGTGCGAGACGGATCCCGCGGGCTTGTTGAGGCGGTTGAGGCAGTCCTGCTGTGTGTTGGCCACGTCGAGGAGGTCGTTCACCCGCTGAAGCCGGTCCTTCAGCTCCTCGCCGACGAGCTGGTCCAGGCCGACTGTGGCCGCCTGGGCGGCACGCATATTCTTCACGGGGGTCTCGTAGACGGGGGGACCGCGCCAAGGGCGCGGCCTATGGCGCCGCCCCGGGCCCGCACATCGGCGACCCGGCTCGGCTCGGCGGCGGTAGGCGTGAGGCCCTAGGCAGCGTCATGTTCCCGCTGAGCGGAGTCCAGACGGCGCTGCGTGGTGGCGAGCGTCTCAGACAGGTCTAGCAGGCGCTGGCGATCTTCTTCCAGCCGGACCCGAGTTTCGGCAGCGTTGGTGGCGTCGATGTCGGTGGCGATGGGGATGCGAAGGCTCTGCATCATGGCGCACAGTGGGTTGGGCGCGTTGGCGCGATCCGCCACGGCCCTGGCTTTGGCGGCCTTCCTCGCCGCGTCGGACGAAGAAGAGGCGCCGGTGTCGGTGGCGAATACCTCCACCCGGACGCAGAGATCCATTCCCTCGGCAGAAGCGCCGTCGCCGAGGGAAATGGGAGAGTCGGAGATGTCAAGCACCCCGCTGGGGTACTCGTCGGCCGCGGGCGCATCGGAGATGCGCAGCGCGGCGAAGGAGTCGATGACGTCGTCCGCCATCGTGACGGGCTCGTTGGAGTCGGAGAGGGGCCCCGTCCGGAACATGTCTCCGGCCGGGACCTCGGCTTGCCCCACGATGGGCGCCAACTGTCGTGGTGGGCGCACGGCAGATGCCAAAGGATGGCGAAAGAGAGGAGGAGGCTCGAGGGCACCGTGGGCTCCAGAGGCGAGGTCGACATGAGCGAGCGCGAGACGCAAGACATACCCAGGTTTGGGGCTCTCCGGAGAGATAATACCCCAAGTCCTGCCGGGAGTGGTTTATATGTGATAGTACAGAGTCGCTCCTGGAGTTGTTTGGAGGAAGAAGGAGGGCAGGACAAGGCTTAGGCTTCTCCTTTTCCCAATGTATGTATGTGTGTTCTACTGATCTGGTCGCCCCGTGCATGGAGGCCTCCTGGGGGGTGTTATAGGTCAACCACCCAGGGCTACAACGGTAAAGTTACAAGGTCGTGGGGCCGGGCTGTCACCGTTCGGGAAGCCGGTACTGGGAACCGCCGGGTGTCAGGGCTCGCCGGGTTCTCCGGGCACGGGCCCCGTGTGCTAGGAGGCACTGTTTGCCGTCTTGTCATTCATCATGGAGTGGCCGGGTCGAGTCCGCTACAGTGGCGCACCGCCCGGTCGCCGTCTGCTGGCGTCAGCAGTGACGATGGGTGCGCTGTAGCCATGCCGGCCTCGGTCAGCCGGGTAGGTGGGGCACTGTTACCACGCCTCTGCTGGTCAAAGGAGTTGCTGGGGTACTATTGCCTCGGTCATCCCCGTATGGAGACTCGTCCCATCGTACGGCTGGGATGGGACGGGAGCTGACCCATGGCCGGGTCGAAGAATGCGCCACAGGTGACCTGGTTTGCTGGAGAAGTCTTGGTATGCCGGGTTTGGCCGGCCTGTGCCTGCTGGCAGGGCCGGGTTGCCGTCTTGGTTGGGTTGAAGAATTCGGCCGGGTCGAAGGACTTGGCTGGATTGAGCAACCCGGCCAAGTGTGAGCCGGATCGAGGGGCGATGCTGGTCCTGATGTTTTTGAAAATGATCCAGGTTCCGTTGCCTGCCCGGGGTTCATCCCCCCAACACTGCCCCTTACAACAATCGCGGCAAATATGATACCGGCAGGCAACCAAAACATGCATAGGGACTAATCAAATGAACACTGACAGGTGCGCTCTAGAGGGATAAACCCGCAATTAAGATTAAGCAAAAACATCAGTTTCATGCGAGCATAAATAAAATGATGTCTAAACACAGGACATGCATCATGTTTTGTTACAGGACAGCACAGTGACAAGAATAGTTCAACGCCGGGCCTGGCGACCGTGTGGAGCCGTTGGGACAGAAAGGACCTTGGCAGCAAGGGGGGCAGCCTTCTCCTCGGCGATAGGAACATCTGCGCCTTCCGGCGGCTTCTTGAAGCCATTGGTGAGGTCGATGTCCGGATGACGGCAGGAACATCGCTGCAGTCTGATCCAGAGGTCGACCTACTCGGAATGATTCTCCAACTTGTCCTCTGCATCCTTCCGAAGGCGCCTTGCGGTGTCCAGGTCCTTCGTCAACTGCTGCTCACGGGACCCGCTGGATTCTGCCGAGCTCTCCAAGGTGCCGATCCTGGCCTTCAGGTCTTCAATGGTGCCGTTAGCGTTCTCGAGGCCTTGGCTCTTGGAGGAGAGCTGCGATTGTATATCCCTCAGAAGGATCTCTACTTTCTACACCTCCTACTTGAGGGCCGAGACCTCCTTGGCGCTCTCGGTGAGCTCTTCCTTCAGCTTGGCACCTGTTGGTTGAGGTCGACCTTGGTAGAAGATGCAACGGCAAGGTCATCAGCGAGTTTCTTCAGCTGGGTGGCAGAATCAGCAGCAAGAGCATCCAGGGTGGCCTTGTGTTTGTCCTCTATCTCCTTGGTGCGCAGCTGCACGTGGGCTTCCGGGTCATCGTCCTTGGCGCGGAGGGTGGCTTCAAGTTTCTCCTCCCAGGAAGAGATATCCTGCTCCCTGGCGTCCAGAAGCGCCTTGCGCTCCGCCATGCGGGCCTCCCGGGCCATGACATCCTCCCTCGCCATCGAGATGGTCTCCTGCTGCTTCATCAGGACCTGGAACTGCTTGCCATGCCAGTCACGCAGCTCGTTACCTTTGTCCCTCAACTGCTGGTCCACCTTGTTGGCGGACTTGCGCTGCTCCTTAAGCGCCTGCCACTTCTGGCTATGCTGGCCCTGCATCTCCTTAATGCCTGCCGTCATGGACTCCATGAAAGACAAGTCCATCACGACGGAAACAGAATCATCGACCTCCTCGACTCCTTGGTACAGCGATGCTAGAATGCACTGAAGCTCCTCGTCAAGCTCTGCACTCGTCGCCACTGATGAGCCGGGGGCTCCAAGCCAGGCTGTGCGAGCACCAGCGCCAAATGGCTCGAGGGTGGCTGCGAGGCCCCCGCCACGGTACCAAATGAGGGTAGGGGATCCATGGTTTGGAGGGGAACCTTCTCCTCGATCGGGGCCCCCGCCCCTGGCACGCTGCCGGGGATCTGCTCCGTCTCCATCGGGGGCTCATGGGCACCCCCGGTAGCATGTCCCTGCTCCTCAACGGCAGCGATCTTGGCGGCTTCATCCGCGGCATCTCTCCCTATGCTGGCCACTTCTTCCAGCAGTTCAGGTTCTTCGGCCTGAGGGGCTGCAAGCGAAGAACAGCAAGCAGAAAGTTAAGAAGCAAAGATATCAGGAAAGCCCGAAGCATGAAGCAGGTTGGTAAAAAAAGAGAGAGGAGTGGGAGGGGGAAGAATTACCCGGAGGAGTCTGCTGGGTGGAGGCCTCAGTTTCCCCGGCAACGTCACTTGCCGGTCCACGGTTTCCGTCCCCTCCCACATCACCCACGACGTCGTCCTGGGCAAGCTCTCATGTCGAGGCCGTCGCCGGGGGCTCCTCAACTCGATCAGCAGGCGGAGTTGGTCCTTCCTGGAGGGGCTCGACCTGGACCTCCTCTCCTCCTCTTCCAGCCGAGGAGGTTGGGAGACCTCCTCCATCACTCCCCACAGGAGGGACCAATCCCGTACTTCCTCACTGGGGACTGAGCTGGGGGCTTGGTGGCGGGTCGTTTGTACTGCTCCCCGCCAGGCCCGTGCCCTCCACAGTCTTCGGCGGCTCCGCACGCTTGAGCCGCTTGGACCGGTGGATGAGGGTCTCTGTCTCCTCCTCCTCCTCCTCCCTGACAACGGCAGCAAGAAACAGATCAGTCAACAAGAGTAAGCAGGCGTACTCAAACAACTGCAAGAGAAAGGGATCTTCCTCTGTTACTCCTCGTCGATGAGCATGGAGTTCAGCATAAACTGAATGGGCGGTGAGGGCACCCGACCTCTCTTCTGAGGCGGAGGAACGGAACTCTCTGGCAACTTTGGGCTCTGCCGAGGCGCAGGGGACTCCGACGAAGACGAGTTCCACGAGGAGCTCGAGCCTGATTGAGAGCTGGAATCAACTCCCGCAACTGCAGAGTGCTTGGCGGGCGGGGTTTTAGCTTCGGCAAGGCGGGAGGACTGCTGACGCACCACGTCCTTCTTGTTGCTCTTGGTGGCGATCTTCTTCACCTTCTTAGCGGCAGGCGCAGGATCGGGAACCACCGCTCCCCGGTTGGCAGCCCGCCTGTGAGGGCGCTGGTCCAAGTCTGGTTCGGGGGCTTGAGGGCCTGCCACGAGCGAATCCTCCTCGGGCTGCTCCACCCCCTCACCCTCCTCTTCCTCCTGGGTCTCTGCCGCTGCGGTGTACAGAGCTTCCATCCCGGAAGGCTCGTCACCGACAGGCTCGTCCCCGGCATGCTCTGCCCCGGCAGGATCCTCCCCGGCAACCTCTCTAGTGGCTTGTGCCTTGCTTCTGCCATGGGAGGAACCTTCATCCTTAGCCTGCTCTTTTCCCTTTGCCGCCTTCCCGGCCTTCGCCTTCGCGGCAGCACGAAGCACCCTGTCCTCCTCTAGCTGCTTCCTGATGTACGCCTCCTCCACCTTGGTGGTGCACTTGTACATTCTGGTCTCCACCCTGGTAGCCCTTTCCACCAGTGTGGAGGACCATGCGAGCTCTTCGTCGAGCGTGGGTAACTTCCAATCACCTGCAACTCCATGAGCGTTGCAATCAGACATCCATTTCAAGATTTGGTCCCTGGCAGAATTGGCGTTCATTGGGATGACATTTGCCGGCAGCTTGAACAACCCGAAACGGCCAAATAGTTGATCACACAACCAAGCATGGTCGTAGACTGACAGGTTGTTGGTCAGGCCAGGGAGCAATCTCATCCTATCCGCTGCATCCCTATACTCCCAGGTGAACCTGTCCCACTTCTGCAGTGGTGAGATACGACGGAGGAGGAAGTCTGCTCCCACATGCTTGATAGTTAGCCCGGCAGCCCTTAGGCGGGTGATCCTATTTATTGCCGAGCGGAGCCTGTCATCGGAGAGGCCGAATTCCCTCCAATCGTTGCCGCGCTCAACGCACTTTGTCCGTGCTTGGCAAAAATATGGGGCCTTCTCATCCAGGATCCAGCACCAATCTGCTCTCCATTCCTCCCACTTGCCACGCAGCAGACCTGGGAGGTAATCCCAGCTTCCCCTCGCCACCCATGGCATCCAGCTTATGTTCCTGGAGCGGTGGTTTTTGTTCTCCACCTGCAGGACAAAATAATGCCTGAACAAATCAACATTGGGGGTGATTCCAACGAAGTTCTCACATAAATGAACAAAAATCGCCATACACGCCATTGCATTTGGCGTGAAATCCAGAAGATGGAATCCATAGATCACCATCATTGCCTCAAAGAAATCCGAGAAGGGAGAGCAGAGGCCGCAGATGAAATACACGCAGAAGAATTGGTATGAATCTGGCGGGTCCTCTTTCCCCTCCACCAGAACCTTTGGTGCGCCATGCCCTTTCGGGACTTCCTTCCCCTACAGGTATCTGTACCTCGCTTGCAGCACTTCACCGTCCAGATTCGACAGGGAAGAAGATGACATCTCCCCTCCGCCTCCTATCCAGCTCCGTCGCCCTCTTGCTCCCCTCAGCGGCCGCCTCCTTCGTGGCAGTCGTCCGCTTTCCCTTGGCGACGGCTTTCTTCCCCATTCCCTCAAGACCGCGACGGGGATGGGGAAAGGGCGTTGGGTGGGAGGCCGGCGGCGAATATGGGCGAGGAGGAAGAGCGGTTGTTTGGCTTGTGGAAGAAGATGGTGAAGGAGCGGAGCGGGTAACGAATGAGCAGTGCCCTTCCATGTTTTCCTTTCTTAAGGAAAGAACGTGGGGGAGGGTGTGACTCTTCAGAAAGTTACCGTTTCACATTAACTGCTACAGTCCCACTACCCCATGACCCATGGTAAAAACGCGAAGTGGATGTTGCATTGACTGATTATCATGACAAATCGTTGCACGCGCAGCATTTTCTCGCCACGTGTCCATGCACTATTTGGGGCCTACCCCAACGTGCCCAGTGACACGTATGGCTCAGGCACGGGGGCTTCTGTCAGGGTACACAAATAGGGACGTATGTTTTCCCCTGACTTGTGCACAGACGACAAGCCAGTGCTACTTCTTGAGCTTGCGTTGGTTTTTTCCTTGAAGAGGAAAGGGTGATGCAGCAAAGTAGAGATAAGTATTTCCCTCAGTTTGAGAACCAAGGTATCAATCCAGTAGGAGACAATGCACAAATCACCAATACCTGCACAAACAATCAAGCAACTTGCTCCCAACGTGATAAAGGGGTTGTCAATCCCTTCACGTTTACTTGCAAAAGTGAGATCTGATAGAGATAGATGAAACTAAACAAAAGATAAAGTAATTATTTTTGGTATTTTTGGTTTATAGATTGGAAAGTAAAAGATTGCAAAATAGTAGATCGGAAACTTATATGATGGAAAATAGACCCGGGGGCCATAGGTTTCACTAGAGGCTTCTCTCAAGATAGAAAATAATACGGTGGGTGAAAAAATTACTGTCGAGCAATTGATAGAAAAGCGCAAAGTTATGACGATATCTAAGGCAATGATTATGAAATATAGGCATCACGTCCGTGTCAAGTAGACCGAAACGATTCTGCATCTACTACTATTACTCCACACATCGACTGACTCCTGCCTGCATCTAGAGTATTAAATTCATGAAGAACAGAGTAACGCATTAAGAAAGATGACATAATGTAGAGGAATAAACTCAAGCAATATGATGTAAACCCCATCTTTTTATCATCGATGGCAACAATACAATACGTGCCTTGCTGCCCCTACTGTCACTGAGAAAGGACACCGCAAGATTGAACCCAAAGCTAAGCACTTCTCCCATTGCAAGAAAAACCAATCTAGTTGGCCAAACCAAACCAATAGTTCGAAGAGAATTACAAAGATACCAAATCATGCATAAAAGAATTCAGAGAAGATTCAAATAATATTCATAGATAAGCTGATCATAAATCCACAATTCATCGGATCTCGACAAACACACCGCAAAAGAAGTTTACATCGAATAGATCTCCAAGAACATCAAGGAGAACATGGTATTGAGAATCAAAGAGAGAGAAGAAGCCATCTAGCTACTAGCTATGGACCCGTAGGTCTGTGGTAAACTACCAACGCTTCATCGGAAGGGCAATAGAGTTGATGTAGAAGTCCTCCGTGATTGAATCCCCCTCCGGAAGGATACCAGAAAAGGCCCCTAGATGGGATCTCACGGGTACAGAAGGTTGCGGCGATGGAAAAGTGTTTTCGTGGATACTTCTGGTGGTTTGGGAATATTTGTGAATATATAGGTGAAGGAATTAGGTCAGGGGAGTCACGGGAGGCCCACAAGGCAGCGGCGCATCCTCCACCCTTGTGGCCGCCTCGTGGCTCCTTTGACTTGATCTCCAAGTTTCCTAGGTGTCTTCTGGTCCAAGAAAAATCATCGCGAAGGTTTTATTCCGTTTGGACTCCGTTTGGTATTCCTTTTCTGCGAAACTCTAAAACAAGAAAAAAACAGAAACTGACACTGGGCTCTAGGTTAATAGGTTAGTCCCAAAAATAATATAAAATAGCATATTAATGCATATAAAACATCCAAAACAGATAATATAATAGTATGGAACAATAAAAAATTATAGATACGTTGGAGACGTATCAAGCATCCCCAAGCTTAATTCCTGCTCGTCCTCGAGTAGGTAAATGATAAAAATAGAATTTTTGATGTGGAATGCTACCTAACATAGTGATCCATGTAATTCTTCTTTATTGTGGCATGAATGTTCAGATCCATAAGATTCAAAACAAAAGTTTAATATTGACATAAAAACAATAATACTTCAAGCATACTAGCAAGGCAATTATGTCTTCTCAAAATAACATTGCCAAAGAAAGCTTATCCCTACAAAATCATATAGTCTGGCTATGCCCCGTCTTCATCACACAAAATATTCAAATCATGCACAACCCCGATGACAAGCCAAGCAATTGTTTCATACTTTTGATGTTCTCAAACTTTTTCAACTTTCACGCAATACATGAGCGTGAGCCATGGACATAGCACTATAGGTGGAATAGAATATGGTGGTTGTGGAGAAGACAAAAAGAAGGAGATAGTCTCACATCAACTAGGCGTATCAACGGGCTATGGAGATGCCCATCAATAGATATCAATGTGAGTGAGTAGGGATTGCCATGCAACGGATGCACTAGAGCTATAAGTTTATGAAAGCTCAAAAGAAAACTAAGTGGGTGTGCATCCAACTTGCTTGCTCATGAAGACCTAGGGCAATTTGAGGAAGCCCATCATTGGAATATACAAGCCAAGTTCTATAATGAAAAATTCCCACTAGCATATGAAAGTGACAACATAGGAGACTCTCTATCATGAAGATCATGGTGCTACTTTGAAGCACAAGTGTGGAAAAAAGGATAGTAACATTGCCCCTTCTCTCTTTTCTCTCTTTTTTTTTGTTTGGCTTCTTTGGCCTCCTTTTTTTCTCTCTCTTTTTTTTATTTTTCCTCACATGGGACTATGCTCTAATAATGAAGATCATCACACTTTTATTTACTTACAACTCAAAAATTATAACTTGATACATAGAACAAAATATGACTCTATATGAATGCCTCCGGCGGTGTACCAGGATGTGCAATGACTCAAGAGTGACATGTATGAAAGAATTCTGAACGGTGGCTTTGCCACAAATATGATGTCAACTACATGATCATGCAAAGCAAAATGACAATGATGAAGCATGTCATAATAAACTGAACGGTGGAAAGTTGCATGGCAATATATCTCGGAATGGCTATGGAAATGCCATAATAGGTAGGTATGGTGGCTGTTTTGAGGAAGGTATATGGTGGGTGTTTGATACCGGCGAAAGTTGCGCGGTACTAGAGAGGCTAGCAATGGTGGAAGGGTGAGAGTGCGTATAATCCATGGACTCAACATTAGTCATAAAGAACTCACATACTTATTGCAAAAATCTATTAGGTATCAAAACGAAGTACTACGCGCATGCTCCTAGGGGGATAGATTGCTAGGAAAAGACCATCGCTCATCCCCGACCGCCACTCATAAGGAAGACAATCAAAAAAAATACCTCATGCTCCAACTTCATTACATAACGGTTCACCATACGTGCATGCTACGGGAATCACAAACCTTAACACAAGTATTTCTCCAATTCGCAATTACTCACTAGCATGACTCTAATATCACCATATTTATATCTCAAAACAATCATAAGGAATCAAACTTCTCATAGTATTCAATGCACTTTATATGAAAGTTTTTATTATATCCTTCTTGGATGCCTATCATATTAGGACTAAATTTATAACCAAAGCAAATTACCATGCTGTTTAGAGACTCTCAAAATAATATAAGTGAAGCATGAGAGTTCAATAATTTCTATAAAATAAAGCCACCGCCGTGCTCTAAAAAGATATAAGTGAAGCACTAGAGCAAAATTGCCTAGCTCAAAAGATATAAGTGAACCACATAGAGTATTCTAATAAATCACGATTCATGCGTGTCCCTCTCAAAAGGTGTGTACAGCAAGGATGATCGTGGCAAACTAAAAAGCAAAGACTCATATCATACAAGACGCTCCAAGCAAAACACATATCATGTGGTGAATAAAAATATAGCCTCAAGTAAAGTTACCGATAGACGAAGACGAAAGAGGGGATGCCTTCCGGGGCATCCCCAAGCATAGGCTCATGGTTATCCTTGAATATTACCTTGGGGTGCCTTGGGCATCCTCAAGCTTAGGCTCTTGGCACTCCTTATTCCATAGTCCATCAAATCCTTACCCAAAACTTGAAAACTTCACAACACAAAACTCAACATAAAATCTCATAAGCTCCGTTAGTATAAGAAAAAAATCACCACTTTTGGTACTGTTGTGAACTCATTCTTTATTTATATTGGTGTAATATCTACTGTATTCCAACTTTTCCATGGTTCATACTGTAACACCCTGGTTTTCGCTCCTGTTTTTTTTCCTTCGCGGGATTTGACTCCCGTCTTTTTTCTCGGTGTTGTCAGATTTCTTTAGCTCTTGGGTAAATGAAGATGGTCATTTAACCTTGCCTTCCCTATCCAACCGGAGATTCTCTCCAGACCAACCTTGCCACCCGAGATATATTCTCCGGACTTTGCCGTCGAAACCCTACCTTCCGAGTTACCGGAAAGGAAAACCTGATTCTTTCAGTTACAAAGGAACCCCATTTCCCTTTGATCTGTTGCTTCCCAAATTTTTCCCAGTGATCATCCTTCATCTATAAACCCTCGATATGTAAAAATATTGCCAAGTCATTTGCAATATTTTTCATTTATAATTAATTCCTTTTTCTGCTATTTAAAGGAATTAAATCCAGGAAAATATCTATCCATCTCCAAAGTTGATGAAAACTTGTGGAGATATTCTTTGAGATCGTATTGAGCTCCCATAAAAATATTGGCCATAATTAAATAGGTTAAATTGCATTTTCCTATTTAATGCCAATATTGCATTTTGGGCACTTTCTAAAGGAACTACCATTTTGGTAGACAGGAAAAATCCCAAATAAATTTTGGAGCTTCTCCTATCCATATATTCACCATTTACATCAATAAACCAAGTTCTACCCATTAAAGTTTGAGCACATCATCCATTTGCAAATTCTGTCCAGATTTTCAGTTTGCAAAGGAAGTGCTTGAAACCTTCATCCATTTGAGCTGAAATTTTTCATGGTGGTTAACATTGGAAAATCACTCATTAAAACCAAAAACCAGCTCAATATATCTATCCATTCATCCACAGAATTTTTCTCAAGTTTCTGCCCATTTGGAAGTGCTCTAAAGGAAGTGCCACTTTGGCAATTCCAAATGAGCTGAAACTTTTCCAGTATCTTAATATCATCAAATAATTGGCCTCCACCAAATTTCAGATCAATTCAAGCTAGTATGTGAGTGCCACATCAAAGTTTGCATTTCTGACCAGTGGTGTCCATTCTACAGCAAGTGTCCTCAGTTCTTCTCAAAATGACCTCAAATTTTATAAGAACCTAGTCCTTACTACACTATGTCATTGTGACAAGGATATAACTCCTCTCCTCCAACCATTTCTCCACAAAGTTCCATCCAATTTTACTGCCAGAATCTTCTTCAGCAATTTTTACTCATCTCAGAGCCACCTAGCTTATTCCAGTCATTTCTATTATCTATTTAAGTAGTGGGAAACGCTCTGGACAAGGTCTCAGGGCCATTAAATATTCTAGACACGCGGTGCCGGTGGTGACCACGAGCAGAGCCGGCCAAAGCAGTGGTCTGCGTACTGTGCTCGTCGGCAAGCCTGCTCCGGCCAACACTAGCGTGTCCGAGCATGTCCTACGGATCCCCTGCGTCCACGCGACCCTCTCCAGCAGCTTCACCCCTCCGGAATCTTCCTCCTCGCGCCACGGCAGTCGCCGCCGCGGCACTGCTCCGCTCGTGAATGCCGTTGTTTTCCTCCCTCCCTGGCTGTTTCCTTCCCGAGCTGTCCTCTCTCTCTGGCGTCGTCAGGTCAGCACCTCTCCCCACCTGCCACCTCGCCGGAGCTCCAGTGTGGTGATAAGCATGCCAACGCGCCCGTGCTCATCCCCTCCGCTTCGGCCGGCTATATAAGCCGTGGCCAGAGCCCCTCCCCGAGCACCACACCACCCCAGCACCCTCTCTTCTCCCTCTAGTCCTCCCCAGTGCTCGCACTCAGCCGAATCCATTGCCAGAGCACGAGGATTTCCGGCGGCCCCCTTCCTCTGCTCTGCCGCCTTCTCCCTCACCCGAGCCTCCCCGGCGCTTGTGGAGATGCCCTCAAGATGTGCCGCACTCCGGCAACCATCCCCGTCCCCTCGCCCGTTCCATTTCCTCGCCGGAGTGCCGGAGACCGCCGCGCCCGAAGTCGCCGTGTCCGTCGTCCGCCGCGGCTGGTGTCCCACTCGACCGAGCGCTCCTCGGTGGCCGTGCCCTACGCGGACGGGACCGCCTCGGTCTCCTGAGCACAGCAGTAGGCCAGGCGTCCTGAACGGTGGCCGGAGTCGCCGGCAATCGCCGGTCGAGCGCCGCCTTGCCTCGGCCGAGTGCGCGCGAGGAAGGCAGCCCTGCAGGCGGGCCCGGCTCGTCAGTGGCTTGGTCCCTCGCTCCCTTTTTTTTCAAGTGGCAGCGCGGTTGGGCCGGCCCCGCTACTGTAGCGGCTCCGCGGCCAATCCAGCGCTCAGGCGCCGGCCACTTTCGACCCAAGCTGGCCCGTGAGCACGGTGCCAGTTATTCATTTTTCCAAAACAAAAAAACTGTTGAGGACCTCTGTGCAATTTAAATATTTATAGACAGGTCCTTGTTAGTCAAACCATCACAACTTTTTGCTCGTGACTCCGATCGAGGTGAATCCAATGCCCACGTCTTCAGTTCGTCGAGCCCATCCCGATGGTATCATTTTCATAATGTTTTCACACTGTGAAGATGACCATTTTGCCCTTGCCTTCAAACAGCCCCCTCCGAGAGAGAACAGTTCCGGCGAATTCTTCCGCGACTTCACCGCACTTCTTTCCGGAGTAATTCTTCGACCCCAGGCAAGCCGACCATCTGATATATGCCCTAAAGCATTGCTCTATGTTATTCTTGTGTGTTTAACCTAATAATGATGCCCATGTTAGAACTACTTGAATTCCTGTTAATTTGTATTCGTCATTCATAATACCGGATCATGTTTATCATTACCGCACTAATGAATCATTATGATGTTACATGGAAATAGGTTGTTATGTTTATGCAGTTGTTACCTCATACATAGTTAACACCAGGTCAAGCTATTCATGATGGATATACCTACCGGTAAAGTGCTTGCTAAAACTAAACCTAGTCGGTTGATCTTGAGTCATCTGTCCGGGCTTACTCGTGCAACCACATTTGCCGGTATGGGATGGCCTTGACCTGGTCTGATCGCGTGCTCTTTTATCGGTACCGCCAACTAGGGAAGGTTATGCGTGCACGCTACCCTGGCCCGGTAGACGGCGATAACCTTGTGAGCCCAGTTGATTGTTTAACCCGGGAGTCCCCGTTTGGGACAGTTGTGTTTGGCCACGACGGTGGCAGGTGTCACGGGGTGACACAGGGGGCCACCTAGGGCAGGACTCCGGGGGAGGATGATTGCCGGTGGTACGGTAGAAGAGTCACGGGTCAGGCAGGTTTCGTTGGAGCAACACTGGTCCACCCGAATGGGATCACGAGGTCAGTGCTCCATGGTGTGGGTAAAGTGCGCAACCTCTACAGAGTGTGAAATCTATTCGAATAGCCGCGTCCACGGTATTGGACAGCCCGTCCAGACCTCACTAGGTGATCAACCGTAATGATGATAATAATGGTGGAAGAACCTGTCCTGCATAGACATCAGATGTTGTCAGAGATATGGTATGTTAGCCATGGGATGGCTATGGAAGAGATGGTCAGATGACCGAAAGACTTGGATTGGGTTTGGATCGGATTCAGATTGGATCATGAGATTATTCGGAGTATGGATTATTTACTTGATATGCTCTACTTTACTGTATTTTACCTTAGTAGTTATCTGTTGGGGATCGTAGCAGAAATTTAAAAAATTTCTACGCATCACCAAGATCAATCTATGGAGTCATCTAGCAACGAGAGAGACAGGAGTGCATCTACATACCCTTGTAGATCGCGAGCGGAAGCGTTCAAGAGAACGGGGTTGATGGAGTCGTACTCGTCGTGATCCAAATCACCGATGATCCTAGCGCCGAACGGACGGCACCTCCGCGTTCAACACACGTACGGAGCGGAGACGTCTCCTCCTTCTTGATCCAGCAAGGGGGGAGGAGAAGTTGATGGAGATCCAGCAGCACGACGGCGTGGTGGTGGAAGCAGCGGGATTCCAGCAGGGCTTCGCCAAGCGCTACTGGAGGAGGAAGAGGTGTCACGGGAGGGAGAGGGAGGCGCCAGGGCTTAGGGTGCGGCTGCCCTCCCTCCCCTCCACTATATATAGAGGCTAGGGGGGGCGCATGCCCCCTTGGAGATCCCATCTAGAGGGGGGGCGGCGGCCCCTCGGGGGGCAACGGTCCCCTTAGGGTTTCCATCCAGGGGGGCGCATGCCCCATCGGGGGGCAACGGCCCCCTAGGGTTTCCAACCAGGGGGCGCATGCCCCCTCGGGGGGGCAACGGCCCCCTTGGGCCCTTGGGTGGGGTGCACCAGCCCACCAGGGGCTGGTTCCCACGCCACTTCAGCCCATGGGGCCCTTCGGGATAGGTGGCCCCACCCGGTGGACCCCCGGGACCCTTCCGGTGGTCCCGGTACAATACCAGTGACCCCCGAAACTCTCCCGGTGGCCGAAACTGGACTTCCTATATATATATCTTTACCTCCGGACCATTCCGGAACTCCTCGTGACGTCCGGGATCTCATCCGGGACTCCGAACAATTTTCGGTTAACCGCATACTAATATCTCTACAACTCTAGCATCATCGAACCTTAAGTGTGTAGACCCTACGGGTTCGGGAGACACGTAGACATGACCGAGACAACTCTCCGGTCAATAACCAACAGCGGGATCTGGATACCCATGTTGGCTCCCACATGCTCCACGATAATCTCATCGGATGAACCACGATGTCGAGGATTCAATCAATCCCGTATACAATTCCCTTTGTCTATCGGTACGATACTTGCCCGAGATTCGATCGTCGGTATTCCTATACCTTGTTCAATCTCGTTACCGGCAAGTCTCTTTACTCGTCCGTAACACATCATCCCGTGATCAACTCCTTGATCACATTGAGATCATTATGATGATGTCCTACCGAGTGGGCCCAGAGATACCTCTCCGTCACACGGAGTGACAAATCCCAGTCTCGATTCGTGCCAACCCAACAGACACTTTCGGAGATACCCGTAGTGCACCTTTATAGCCACCCAGTTACGTCGTGATGTTTGGCACACCCAAAGCATTCCTACGGTATCCGGGAGTTGCACAATCTCATGGTCTAAGGAAATGATACTTGACATTAGAAAAGCTTTAGCGGACGAACTACACGATCTTGTGCTATGCTTAGGATTGGGTCTTGTCCATCACATCATTCTCCTAATGGTGTGATCCCGTTATCAATGACATCCAATGTCCATGGTCAGGAAACCGTAACCATCTATTGATCAACGAGCTAGTCAACTAGAGGCTCACTAGGGACATGTTGTGGTCTATGTATTCACACATGTATTACGATTTCCGGATAACACAATTATAGCATGAACAATAGACAATTATCATGAACAAGGAAATATAATAATAACCATTTTATTATTGCCTCTAGGGCATATTTCCAACAGTCTCCCACTTGCACTAGAGTCAATAATCTAGTTACATTGTGATGAATCGAACACCCATAGAGTTCTGGTGTTGATCATGTTTTGCTCGTGGAAGAGGTTTAGTCAACGGATCTGCGACATTCAGATCCGTATGCACTTTACAAATATCTATGTCTCCATCTTGAACATGTTCACGAATAGAGTTGAAGCGACGCTTGATATGCCTGGTCTTCTTGTGAAACCTGGGCTCCTTGGCAAGGGCAATAGCTCCAGTATTGTCACAGAAGAGAGTCATTGGGCCCGACGCATTGGGAATAACTCCTAGGTCGGTGATGAACTCCTTCATCCAGACTGCTTCCTGTGCTGCCTCCGAGGCTGCCATGTACTCCGCTTCACATGTTGATCCCGCCACGACGCTTTGCTTGCAACTGCACCAGCTGACTGACCCACCATTCAAAATATACACGTATCCGGTTTGTGACTTGGAGTCATCCAGATCTGTGTCGAAGCTAGCATCGACGTAACCCTTTACGACGAGCTCTTCGTCACCTCCATAAACGAGAAACATATCCTTAGTCCTTTTCAGGTACTTCAGGATGTTCTTGACCGCTGTCCAGTGTTCCATGCCGGGATTACTTTGGTACCTTCCCACCAAACTTACAGCAAGGTTTACATCAGGTCTGGTACACAGCATGGCATACATAATAGACCCTATGGCCGAGGCATAGGGGATGACACTCATCTTTTCTCTATCTTCTGCCGTGGTCGGGCATTGAGCCGTGCTCAATCTCACACCTTGTAATACAGGCAAGAACCCCTTCTTGGACTGATCCATATTGAACTTCTTCAATATCTTGTCAAGGTATTTGCTTTGTGAAAGACCAATGAGGCGTCTCGATCTATCTCTATAGATCTTGATGCCTAATATGTAAGCAGCTTCTCCAAGGTCCTTCATTGAAAAACACTTATTCAAGTAGGCCTTTATGCTTTCCAAGAGTTCTATATCATTTCCCATCAATAGTATGTCATCCACATATAATATGAGAAATGCTACAGAGCTCCCACTCACTTTCTTGTAAACACAGGCTTCTCCATAAGTCTGCGTAAACCCAAACGCTTTGATCATCTCATCAAAGCGAATGTTCCAACTCCGAGATGCTTGCACCAGCCCATAGATTGAGCGTTGGAGCTTGCATACCTTGTCAGCATTCTTAGGATCGACAAAACCTTCTGGCTGCATCATATACAATTCTTCCTTAAGGAAACCATTAAGGAATGCCGTTTTGACGTCCATTTGCCATATCTTATAATCATAGAATGCGGCAATTGCTAACATGATTCGGACGGACTTCAGCTTCGCTACGAGTGAGAAAGTCTCATCGTAGTCAACCCCTTGAACTTGTCGATAACCCTTAGCGACAAGCCGAGCCTTATAGATGGTCACATTACCATCCGCGTCTGTCTTCTTCTTAAAGATCCATTTATTTTCTATGGCTCGCCGATCATCGGGCAAGTCAGTCAAAGTCCATACTTCGTTTTCATACATGGATCCTATCTCGGATTTCATGGCTTCAAGCCATTTGTCGGAATCCGGGCCCGCCATCGCCTCTTCATAGTTCGAAGGTTCACCATTGTCTAACAATATGATTTCCAGGACAGGGTTACCGTACCACTCTGGTGCGGAACGTGTCCTTGTGGACCTACGAAGTTCAGTAGTAACTTGATCCGAAGTTCCTTGATCATCATCATTAAATTCCTCTCTAGTTGGTGCAGGCACCACAGAAACATTTTCTTGAGCTGCGCTACTCTCCGGTTCAAGAGGCAATACTTCATCAAGTTCTACTTTCCTCCCACTTACTTCTTTCGAGAGAAACTCTTTCTCTAGAAAGGATCCATTCTTGGCAACAAAGATCTTGCCTTCGGATCTGAGGTAGAAGGTATACCCAATAGTTTCCTTAGGGTATCCTATGAAGACGCATTTTTCCGATTTGGGTTCGAGCTTTTCAGGTTGAAGTTTCTTGACATAAGCATCGCATCCCCAAACTTTCAGAAACGACAACTTAGGTTTCTTCCCAAACCACAATTCATACGGTGTCGTCTCAACGGATTTCGACGGAGCCCTATTTAAAGTGAATGCGGCAGTCTCTATAGCATAACCCCAAAATGATAGCGGTAGATCGGTAAGAGACATCATAGATCGCACCATATCCAATAGAGTGCGATTACGACGTTCGGACACACCATTCCGCTGAGGTGTTCCAGGCGGCGTGAGTTGTGAAACAATTCCACATTTCCTTAAGTGCGTGCCAAATTCGTGACTCAAATATTCTCCCCCACGATCTGATCGTAGGAACTTTATTTTCCTGTCACGTTGATTCTCAACCTCATTCTGAAATTCCTTGAACTTTTCAAAGGTCTCAGACTTGTGTTTCATTAAGTAGACATACCCATATCTACTTAAGTCATCAGTGAGGGTGAGAACATAACGATAACCACCGCGAGCCTCAACGCTCATTGGACCGCACACATCAGTATGTATGATTTCCAATAAGTTGGTTGCTCGCTCCATTGTTCCGGAGAACGGAGTCTTGGTCATTTTGCCCATGAGGCATGGTTCGCACGTGTCAAATGATTCATAATCAAGAGACTCCAAAAGTCCATCTGCATGGAGTTTCTTCATGCGTTTGACACCAATGTGACCAAGGCGGCAGTGCCACAAGTATGTGGGACTATCATTATCAACCTTACATCTTTTGGCATTCACACTATGAATATGTGTAACATCACGTTCGAGATTCAATAAGAATAAACCATTGACCAGCGGGTCATGACCATAAAACATGTCTCTCATATAAATAGAACAACCATTATTCTCAGATTTAAATGAGTAGCCATCTCGCATTAAATGAGATCCAGATACAATGTTCATGCTCAGAGCTGGTACTAAATAACAATTATTGAGGTTTAAAACTAATCCCGTAGGTAAATGTAGAGGTAGCGTGCCGACGGCGATCACATCGACCTTGGAACCATTCCCGACGCGCATCGTCACCTCGTCCTTCGCCAGTCTCCGCTTATTCCACAGCTCCTGTTTTGAGTTACAAATATGAGCAACCGCACCGGTATCAAATACCCAGGAGCTACTACGAGCGTTGGTTAGGTACACATCAATAACATGTATATCACATATACCTTTGGTATTGCCGGCCTTCTTATCCGCTAAGTACTTGGGGCAGTTCCGCTTCCAGTGACCGTTTCCCTTGCAATAAAAGCACTCAGTCTCAGGCTTGGGTCCATGCTTTGGCTTCTTCCCGGCAACTGGCTTACCGGGCGCGGCAACTCCCTTGCCGTCCTTCTTGAAGTTCTTCTTACCCTTGCCTTTCTTGAACTTAGTGGTTTTATTCACCATCAACACTTGATGTTCCTTTTTGATCTCCACCTCCGCCGATTTCAGCATTGAATATACCTCAGGAATGGTCTTTTCCATCCCCTCCATATTGAAGTTCATCACAAAGCTCTTGTAGCTAGGTGGGAGCGACTGAAGGATTCTGTCAACGACCGCATCATCCGGGAGATTAACTCCCAGCTGAGATAAGCGGTTGTGCAACCCAGACATTTTGAGTATGTGCTCGCTGACAGAACTATTCTCCTCCATCTTACAACTGTAGAACTTGTCGGAGACTTCATATCTCTCGACCCGGGCATGAGCTTGGAAAACCATTTTCAGCTCTTGGAACATCTCATATGCTCCGTGCTGCTCAAAACGCTTTTGGAGCCCCGGTTCTAAGCTGTAAAGCATGCCGCACTGAACTAGGGAGTAATCATCACTACGCGACTGCCAGGCGTTCATAACGTCTTGAGTTGCTGGGAAAACAGGTGCATCACCTAGCGGTGCTTCAAGGACATATGCTTTCTTGGCAGCTATGAGGATAATCCTCAGGTTACGGACCCAGTCCGTGTAGTTGCTGCCATCGTCTTTCAGCTTGGTTTTCTCTAGGAACGCGTTGAAGTTGAGGGCAACATTAGCGTGGGCCATTTGATCTACAAGACATATTGCAAAGTTTTAGATTATGTTCATGATAATTAAGTTCATCTAATCAAATTATTTAATGAACTCCCACTCAGATAGACATCCCTCTAGTCATCTAAGTGATACATGATCCGAGTCAACTAGGCCGTGTCCGATCATCACGTGAGACGGACTAGTCATCATCGGTGAACATCTTCATGTTGATCGTATCTTCCATACGACACATGTTCGACCTTTCGGTCTTCCGTGTTCCGAGGCCATGTCTGTACATGCTAGGCTCGTCAAGTCAACCTAAGTGTATTGCGTGTGTAAATCTGGCTTACACCCATTGTATTCGAACGTTAGAATCTATCACACCCGATCATCACGTGGTGCTTCGAAACAACGAACCTTCGCAACGGTGCACAGTTAGGGGGAACACTTTCTTGAAATTATTGCGAGGGATCATCTTATTTAAGCTACCGTCGTTCTAAGCAAATAAGATGTAAAACATGATAAACATCACATGCAATCAAATAGTGACATGATATGGCCAATATCATTTTGCTCCTTTTGATCTCCATCTTCGGGGCGCCATGATCATCACCGTCACCGGCATGACACCATGATCTCCATCATCGTGTCTTCATGAAGTTGTCTCGCCAACTATTACTTCTACTACTATGGCTAACGGTTAGCAATAAAGTAAAGTAATTACATGGTGTTTTCATTGACACGCAGGTCATACAATAAATTAAGACAACTCCTATGGCTCCTGCCGGTTGTCATACTCATCGACATGCAAGTCGTGATTCCTATTACAAGAACATGATCAATCTCATACATCACATATATCATTCATCACATCCTTTTGGCCATATCACATCACACGGCATATGCTGCAAGAACAAGTTAGACGTCCTCTAATTGTTGTTGCAAGTTTTTTTACGTGGCTGCTATAGGTTTCTAGCAAGAACGTTTCTTACCTACGCCAAAACCACAACGTGATATGCCAATTTCTATTTACCCTTCATAAGGACCCTTTTCATCAAATCCAATCCGACTAAAGTGGGAGAGACAGACACCCGCTAGCCACCTTATGCAACTAGTGCATGTCAGTCGGTGGAACCTGTATCACGTAAGCGTACGTGTAAGGTCGGTCTGGGCCGCTTCATCCCACGATGCCGCCGAATCAAGATAAGACTAGTAACGGCAAGTAAATTGACAAAATCGACGCCCACAACAACTTGTGTTCTACTCGTGCATAGAAACTACGCATAGACCTAGCTCTGAAACCACTGTTGGGGATCATAGCAGAAATTTAAAAAATTTCTACGCATCACCAAGATCAATCTATGGAGTCATCTAGCAACGAGAGAGAGAGGAGTGCATCTACATACCCTTGTAGATCGCGAGCGGAAGCGTTCAAGAGAACGGGGTTGATGGAGTCGTACTCGTCGTGATCCAAATCACCGATGATCCTAGCGCCGAACGGACGGCACCTCCGCGTTCAACACACGTACGGAGCGGAGACGTCTCCTCCTTCTTGATCCAGCAAGGGGGGAGGAGAAGTTGATGGAGATCTAGCAGCACGACGGCGTGGTGGTGGAAGCAGCGGGATTCCAGCAGGGCTTCGCCAAGCGCTACTGGAGGAGGAAGAGGTGTCACGGGAGGGAGAGGGAGGCGCCAGGGCTTAGGGTGCGGCTGCCCTCCCTCCCCTCCACTATATATAGGGGCTAGGGGGGCGCATGCCCCCTTGGAGATCCCATCTAGAGGGGGGGCGGCGGCCCCTCGGGGGGCAACGGTCCCCTTAGGGTTTCCATCCAGGGGGCGCATGCCCCCTCGGGGGGGCAACGGCCCCCTAGGGTTTCCAACCAGGGGGGCGCATGCCCCCTCGGGGGGGGGGGGCAACGGCCCCCTTGGGCCCTTGGGTGCGGTGCGCCAGCCCACCAGGGGCTGGTTCCCACGCCACTTCAGCCCATGGGGCCCTCTGGGATAGGTGGCCCCACCCGATGGACCCCCGGGACCCTTCCGGTGGTCCCGGTACAATACCGGTGACCCCTGAAACTCTCCCGGTGGCCGAAACTGGACTTCCTATATATATATATATATATATATATATATATATATATATATATATATATATGTATATATATCTTTACCTCCGGACCATTCCGAAACTCCTCGTGACGTCCGGGATCTAATCCGGGACTCCGAACAATTTTCGGTTAACCGCATACTAATATCTCTACAACTCTAGCGTCACCGAACCTTAAGTGTGTAGACCCTACGGGTTCGGGAGACACGTAGACATGACCGAGACAACTCTCCGGTCAATAACCAACAGCGGGATCTGGATACCCATGTTGGCTCCCACATGCTCCACGATAATCTCATCGGATGAACCACGATGTCGAGGATTCAATCAATCCCGTATACAATTCCCTTTGTCTATCGGTACGATACTTGCCCGAGATTCGATCGTCGGTATTCCTATACCTTGTTCAATCTCGTTACCGGCAAGTCTCTTTACTCGTCCGTAACACATCATCCCGTGATCAACTCCTTGATCACATTGAGCTCATTATGATGATGTCCTACCGAGTGGGCCCAGAGATACCTCTCCGTCACACGGAGTGACAAATCCCAGTCTTGATTCGTGCCAACCCAACAGACACTTTCGGAGATACCCGTAGTGCACCTTTATAGCCACCCAGTTACGTCGTGATGTTTGGCACACCCAAAGCATTCCTACGGTATCCGGGAGTTGCACAATCTCATGGTCTAAGGAAATGATACTTGACATTAGAAAAGCTTTAGCAGACGAACTACACGATCTTGTGCTATGCTTAGGATTGGGTCTTGTCCATCACATCATTCTCCTAATGGTGTGATCCCGTTATCAATGACATCCAATGTCCATGGTCAGGAAACCGTAACCATCTATTGATCAACGAGCTAGTCAACTAGAGGCTCACTAGGGACATGTTGTGGTCTATGTATTCACACATGTATTACGATTTCCGGATAACACAATTATAGCATGAACAATAGACAATTATCATGAACAAGGAAATATAATAATAACCATTTTATTATTGCCTCTAGGGCATATTTCCAACATTATCTTGCTGGATAAACCTGTTATGACTTGATGGTTAATCTTGCTAGATAGATATGCTATGCCATGTCATGATAATTAATGATGCTCTAATAACTTATGCATGCTTGAATGCCATGGATGCATTGCTTGGTGTATATGTTAGTTTGGTTTGCTTGCGAGTACATTCAAAAGTACTCAGCGGCCTTCAATGTGGCCAGGTTCACATAAGGATCCGTCGTCCGCCGACAAGGAGCCAGAGCGTTCGTGGGCTAGGAGCGTAACCCAGTCAGATCCCTGTGGATTGGAGCCGCACCAGGACCATGCTGCCATAGATAGAGCTTTTCCACTGCCACCCTTCTGTAATATATCTTGTAAGACTTATATATCCATTAATAGAAATGCCTGTGTTCTTGATACTTGTTGTAAACGCGCATGCCAGAGTGATTTCCTGGGCTGGTATGCGTGGCGACCATCTGACTACAGTAGTAATCAGGCGGGGCGCCACACATACCCCCCGATACTACCCATAGATTAATCAAAATAAGCAGACAACACATAGAAAACAGAATTTGTCAAAAACAGAACAGTCTGCGAAGATCTGAATTGTTCTAATACTTATCTAACTCAAAAATACTGATAAATTAGGAAAACAGAGGCAATTTTTATATCAATCTTGTGTAAAAAATTCAGAGTTTTTCCACGCTCCAGTGAATTCAAACAATTCTGGGACTGGGCGCATAAGTTTCTGTTTTTCAGCAGAATCAATTCAACTATCACCGTAAGCCATCCCAAAGGTCTTACTTGGCACAAACACTAATTAAAACACAAAACCACATCTAACCAGAGGCTAGATTAATTATTTATTGAAAAACATAAGCAAAAATCAAAGAACAAAAATAAAATTGGGTTGCCTCCCAACAAGCGCTATTGTTTAACGCCCTTAGCTAGGCATAAAAACACAAATAGATCTAGGTATTGTCATCTTTGGTATGCAATCCATAAGTAGCTCTCATAATAGATCCATATGGCAATTTAATTTTCTTTCTTGGAAAGTGTTCCATGCCCTTCCTTAATGGAAATTGAAATCTAATGTTTCTCCTGCTTCGGCTCCTTCGGCTCCGACCCCCGTGCCCCCTGCTTGGAGCGATGCACGGCGGCGACCCCCGGTGGTCCCTCCGGCTCGGCGCCTTCTACCACCGCCCGGCTTTCCGACTCCCTACCCCGAGGTCGAGTCCGACCGGGCCCCCAGATCCCCGACCCCCTCCCACGAGGTTGAGCCGGATCGGGCACCACACCCCGGCGCCGCGGCGGCCATCCCACCCACCACCCCGGTCGGCGCCCCCACCCCCGCGACGGGCTCAACCACCACCTCGTCCGTCGCCACCTCTGTCGCCGGCTCGGCCTCCGCCACCGGCTCGCCCGTCGCCGCTGCCTTAGCCGCCGCCGCGGGCCCTGCCACGGCTCCTGGTTTGGCCGCGGGCCCTGTTGCCGCTACTGCCCCGCCTCTCGGCGTGCCGACCCGTGCCCGTTGGCGTGCGGGAGGAGCTCGAGGTGGTCGGGAGCCTCGGGCAGGACGCGGCTACAGTGCTAGGGCGCACTGTAGCGCGCTCTAGAGCACGCATATGGCTGGCATTGGCATATTTTTGGCGTCCAGAGCGTGTCCTCTAGTGTCTAGGGGGTCAGGGGAGGAGTAAACAAAGGGGTGGCAGCATTGGATGCTCATGGATGCCCCTGGAGGAGTGGTGAGGTAGAGAGGGAGAAGAAACAGTGCTGTCCAGGGGTGAAATTTAGGGTTTTCACTCCTCAATCATTGAGCTGTGGATGAGTGGGAGCTACTGGAGATAGGTGAGGGTTAGGAGAAGCCCTGGTAAAAAGTTGAGCTCAAGGAGAATAGTGTAAGTGGTCAAAATAGTGATCTTGGTAAAATAGCAGAAGGTGTTTGATGGTGATTTGGGCAAGTAAATGGGTTTTCCTTGACATGAGATTTAACAGGATCAATTAGTAGATAGAAATAAGGTTCACTACCAAGTTTGAGATCATTTGAAGAAAGTTGACAATGCAACTTTGGCAAACCCTAGAAATCAACAGAAATGGGTTTTCCAATATTTAGTCATGCAAATCTATTCTCCTTGATGCACCACTTGGTGTAGTGTCATCATTTGAGGATTTGAGCATGTCCAAATAAATTGAGATTAAAAGGAGAAAGTTGGCAATGTAGAGTTGCTCAAATTTGGATCTGGACAGGGATGGTTTTGGGGCACTTTTGTGAACCAAAACTATTTTTATTGGAATACAACTTTGCAAGATCATCACATTAGGCATATGTGACTTTCTAGAAGTTTCTTGGATTTATTTGACAATATTTCTTACAAAAATATTTCAAATGCTTGAAATATGCTAAAATGGTTTTGGAGGGTTTTGTCCAATATTTTGAACATGACCATGTGTTGAAACTCATATATATGGAAAATATATGTCTAATGAGTTTCCCTAAATTTTCTTAAATACTTTTGAAACTTTAAAATAATTTTAACCTATTAAAGACCATTTCTGGCCTTATGAATAAGCCTTTAAATAAAATAGAAAAATAACTTTTAAAATAATATTTTTGTGGTTTTAGGGAGTCCTATATCTAATAGGATTCAAATAAATTTTTTGAAAGATTTTTCACATGCCAAATTAAGTACTTGTAGTTCAAGCCTTAACTCAGGGGTTTTTGGAAAACCTAATTTAGAAAATACTTTTTGTCCAAATTATTTTTGAAAGAAAATACTATTCTGTCCTATACACATGGCATGATCATTGGGAAAAGTTTTGGATCAAGGAGAAGGAGTATAAGAGTTGGAGGATTTATTTGATTTATAGAGCACATGCAAACAGCAAACAAAAATCAAAATCAAAGCAAAGACCAAATCAACACCAAAGTTTTTGTTGGACCCAGTTTTTATGATTAATTAATCCTAAATGTGGTGTCATAAAAATTAGGGTGTGACAGACCTATCCCCCTTACAAGAATCTCGTCCCCGAGATTCCCAAACTAGGCGCAGAAAGGAATACGGATATTTGGATCTGGGGTAGTCCTCACGCTCCTATGTGGCTCCTTCTTCTGGTGTGGTTGCTCCACTGAACCTTGAAGTACTTGATGGTGTGGCTTCGTGCATGATGTTCTGCTTGATCCAGGTTGCAAATGGGTCTCTTACGGTAGGTCAGATCGGGCTGGAGGTCAATGGCTCAGTGATCGATGTCTCTTTGGAGATCAGGCTTGTCAGGAAGTTTGAAACACTTCCGAAGTTGTGACACATGGAAAATGTTGTGCACATCGGATAACTCAGGTGGCAATTCCTGCTGGTAGCCGTCTTCTCTTTGTCTTGTAGTGATCTTGAAGGGGGTTGACAAATCCTGGTGTGAGCTTCCCTTTGACATGGAAATGCTTGGTTCTTTTGAGGGGAGTGGCTCGCAGATACACATGGTCTTCGACGCGGAAATTTACTTCTTGACGACGATGGTTGGCATAGTTCTTCCTCCTTAACATGGCGGTCTTCAAATGTTCCCTAACCAGCTAAATGAATCTTCTTCCATCTTTGGGTAGACGAGTAAGTCACCAAGTAATGATGACACCCAACTTTTCCAAGTACTCCATGAAGACTTTGTTCACGAGGTACATAAAGTAGGTTGGGGCATTGGTGGTGGTCACAGTTGAGTGTTGGCCAAGGTCTTCTCGATCTAGAGTCAAGGCCCAAGGTCATGATCCGACCATGTTGTGGCTTGGTAGGGCTTAAGGGTTTCAAGGATTCTAGGATGCGAGTGAACGTTTATCATCTCATCCTTGAGCACAGTTTCCGAGATGCCAATTACTTTATCTAATTCTCCAAACAAAATTACCTTATACCACCGAAAGCATCATTTCGTATAGGCTAACTCCAATCATCACTCATGCTATTCATATCCTCATGACTCCCAAGAGGAGGCCAAAAAAATCATACATGTCAACTATCCCCAAACTCATATGCATGGTTATCCTTATGTAAAAATCCATGGGTAGAACATACAAGCTGCTAAGCTTGAATTAAACATGACAATCCAAGTGCTCAACCTATTCTTCCAAGGTCCAAGATAGTGCATCTCTATCCTAAGGAAACACGTCGTATTCCAAATCCAAAATCTTGTTTCCTTCCTATGAATCAACTCCAACAGCCCATTAACTTCCATCAATCACTACATAATCCATTAATTTTACAAATCCAATGTCTATGGTGTTCCACATGATCTAGTAATGTCCTATAATCCCCGAATACTTGAATGGGCTATCTTTACTATAGTTAGTCCACCAATTTCCATTATCATGATCTACTAAACTCCAATGTCAAGTTGATACAGACCCCTAAATCAACTTTGATAACAATCCAACTTTCCTAGTTTATTGTCCACTGAGAAACATGGTATCATGATCGAGATCATCAGACTAAATCCAATCTACTCCAAACCATGTAGTCCCATTTATCATCAATTCCCTAGTAGGATCACCTATTTGATCCAAATCTCATGTCCAACGAGAATTCCTACATGTTTCCCCCAAGTTATTATCGTAATGTCAACTATCTCCTATCAATATCCCCTAGTTAAGTCAAATCCTTATACTTCCAAGAATTTCAGCTTGCGATCATAATTATCCTACTAAATCCAATTTACTCAGGGGCAATGAAAGTTAAGCTACTCTATTAACATGATCCCACCAAGTTCATCTACCAACATGAAAGCCTCATAATTCACCAAAGAGTCTCAGATATTTTCTCAAGGCCACGGATATAACCTCATCAAGTCATTAGTCCCTTATTCATATATCCTCAAATTGGTCTTCCCTATGGCATGTCAGTTCTAGTGCTATCTTAGGATGATAATGTGCTAGTTCACTATGTCCACTAGTTCCATAATGAACCCAGTGCTGAGCAAGGTTACAGAGGCTTATTTGGTTCTCTTGCAATTCTGTAGGTTAAGCTCATGGTTAAGGATCCGAGCTGGGGTATCCCGTGAAGTCTCGAAGGGTCTAGGGATGGGTTTTTTAGTCTTGAGGGGTAAACATAACTCTATGGGGTTGCACTTGGTCGAGGAGGCTGTAACAAAAGTCTTCAGTGCTAGTTGGTCGCCGAGGTGGAATCCTGGGTGCGTCATGTCTTGCTGGTCTTCAATTGATGAGAGAGATGAAAGGGAAAGGTAGCATAGTGCCTAAAGGGGGTTCTATTGTGCACGTGCAAACAAACAAGTGTCGAAAGAGCCAAACACAAGCATTAAGATAAGGAAGGTGATATAGTCGTGTACTTGTTGCCTAGGGCAAAAGTGCGACTTATGTCGAGGCACAAAAAAACAAATCAAACAAGCAACACACAATCATGGTTCTATTTGAACCATCACACGGACTCGACTTCGCATAGGGGGTACATGACTCATCCTACCCTAGGGGTTCTCAGACTCAGTAGTCGTGCTTGCTTCGTGTCTAGGAAAGGAGGGCGTGCAGTCTTCTGGGTCTTCCTCAGGTGTCGCTACGTCTCTTGTAGTTGTTCGATCAAATGATCCGGGTTGGGCCTGAAGAATCTTCAACAACTTCTCGCCTGATGAGGTGATGGGGTGAAGGTGGCTCCTCGTAGATGGCATTGACTCGGTCTTCTGTTGTCTTCTTAATCATGACGATCCCTTCTGCCTTCTAAGACGTCGACGGTACCAGGTAGGCAATCCTTTATGCAATGACTTTAACAAGGCATAGTAGAGGTCCAACCTATCGGTTACATTGATGAAAACATCGACACCAAGAGCGAGGGATGAAGAGAACCGTTTTCCTGCTCACTATAGTGAGGCAGACCAATTGGCGAGGTTCTCATCCATCGGTGGTTGCCGACACAACAACGGCAAGGACAAGGTTGCTCTATTAGCGATATATATCATGATCTTGCATATCCGATGCCCTGATCACTGTAGGCCAAGGTTGCATCATCCTGGCAGCGTCGAGGGTGTCACCATCTTCTGGGTCTTGACGTCCTCATTCCTCGAGAAGGTATCTTCCGTTGGTATTGTCTTGTCGTGGTGTGGCCAAACTTGTTTTCAGAAGATGTGGGCAAATGTCTGGCAAGGTGTCTTCCTTCTAGGTTATCCACGGGGATTGTAAGGAATCCAGAGGTCAGGGGTATAAGGGTACTAGCGACCATTTACAAAAAAAGAAAATTGAAGGGGAAGAGATCAATAAGGAAAATATACCTTAGTTTTTGGAAAAAAACTCAGAAGGGAAGAGAAGTATATATAGTTTTTGAAAGTAGTTTTACCCTAACTAACGACCATGCTAACCAAGGCTTCCTATAGTCAGGATGGCTCTGATACCAACTCTGTGGGGACCCCGACTCATAAGTCGTGATCACCGAATGCACGTGCACAGTGATCCCAGAGATCAATGCTCAGTGAAAACACAGAAGCTGAATAACAAGAGACTTACATCCATACACACCGTCTTATACAAATTTTGACCATTATGGTCAAGCCTTCATAAACTCGCAGCAGAAGTCTTTAATGATAGCGTGAACCCATGCCATCTGCCTTAACCCTACAGGCATTCTGACTGGGAAAGCGTCCTAGCTCGCATGTTCATCACCAAGGTACTCTTCATCATATCATGCTCTTTCATGCCTGGCCTGTCGGCGTTCTGGGAACGAGGGTACCCAGACTTGCCTGCCTGCGGCCCATGACGTGGCTCCATCGACGACCTGGTACTACCCAGCTTCAGCGACAACAACCCAAGACCCTCGCGAGGGGCCAAGCCTCGCGAGGCGGATGACACCAAGACCTCCACGAGGAGCGGCCTCCTCAGGCTGGCTCCTGAGGAGCGGAGAGTTCTATGCAAGCCTCACCTCATGAGGTTCGGATGACGTGAGCCATGACGACCAAGGCCAGGCGAGCGCCAGCGGGCGCGGTGTACCAGTTTCCTCTTCGGTGCTAAAGGGGGCAGCGCAGGCGCAGAGTCCCGAGGGATCAGCCAAAGGTTTCCATTCCCGTGCAACAAGACCAAGACCGCAAGGGACGGCAGGACGGAGGTCATCACTGAGCCCACCATGGCGTCACAACCAGAGGCTTTCGCAGGCGAAGACTACTTTTGTCAGGATAGCATGTACTAGCTGTCCCCCTTTGAATTTGGTCGTTGTGGGATCCCTTCCCGCCTTTCATTTGGGAAGAGGACCAAGGCCACTATAAATACAGGCTAGCCACCACCGTAGGAGGGGATCCGATCCAGAGTTACCCCGCCAGCATACCTACACAAGAGCAGACCTCGTGAGGCTGTTCTTCGCCACTGTACTAGTTCATCCTCAGCCCCTCGAGGCCAACCCACCACAAAGCAGGAGTAGGGTTTTACACCGCAAGGTGGCCCGAACCTGGGTAAACTGCTGTGTCTCTTTTCCTTATAGTTCGTCGAGCTAGGCCGTGAGATTAGCGAGTGGGCAGACTGGGGAGGATGAGTTCTTCACACGCACCCCAGAGTTCGAACCTCTCAAGGGTTTGCGGAACCCGAAATCCGACATTTGGCACGCCAGGTAGGGGTGCGTCGGAGTCTCTCCCCCGCCGATCGATTCACCACCGCTCCACCGTTCCCATGGCTGACGCTCGTCGAGCTCGTGCTGAGCGCCGGGCCGCCCTCGCTGCCCGCGTCGCTCAGACAGCACCGGTGAGTGACGGCTGCCCTCACTGTCCCCCATCGCCAGTGGCGAACACCGCCACCGGCCCCGCGGGGCACGAGTAGCAAGCTTCGTCGCTGCACCCTTCTGTGCGGCGGGATGGGCGCACTGCCACCCCGTCGCTGACTCCGGCTGGTTCATCGTCTCATGCTCGTCACGGGCCGGCGAACGCGCAGGCTGCGTTGCTCATGGCCCACGAGCTCCTGCGCTACTGCCCCGTCGACGACCTCTACGAAGACTGGCTGGACCGCATCGCCGAGCTTGTCAGCGCCGCCGGGGACTCTCCCGCACCGTCTCGCTCGCTGCCTCGCCCGCCGCCTGCTGCGGGTGACGTTGCCCACGGAGCACCTTCTCCACCTCCCCGTCAAGACGTCGCCCTCGGGCCAAGGCGCGAGGCCCCGCGGCATGACCCGCCGCACAGGGTACCGGCGCGCGAAGAGGAAAGCTGCCAGGTGGTGCAGCAGCCGCAAGAAGATGCTCGTGTACTCCGAGCACCGCCACGTCAAGACCGCGCGCCGCCTGCAGCGGTGGCGCGCGAGCACCAAGACCGGGCTTCGCCTCCACGATGGGCTCCCGTGACCACAGCGGGTTGCCGCGCATTCACTCCGGAGCTACGCAGCGTCGTTTGGCCAGGGAAGTTCAAGCCCGACCTGCCTCCGCGCTACGACGGCACCCCCGACCCTGCCGAGTTCCTGCAGCTCTACGAGCTGAGCATCGAGGCAACCAACAGCGACAAGAAGGTTATGGCGAACTGGTTTCCCATGGCCCTCAAGGATGGTGCGCGCTCGTGGCTCCTGAACCTGCCTGCGGGATCGATCTCCTCCTGGGACGAAATGCGAGAGCGTTTCGTCGCCAACTTCCAGGGCACTCGCGACCGTCCATCGGCTGCGGGTGACCTGCGGCGCATCAAGCAGCAGCTAGGAGAGACCTTGCAGAAGTACATCCAGCGCTTCAATAGCGTCCGCCTCAAGATCCCCAAGGTGTCGGACGAGGCCGTCATCTCGGTGTTCACTGATGGCATCCGCGACGTCAAGATGAAGGAGGAGCTCGCCATACATGAGGACCTGTGCACGGCTCTGGAGATGTTCAACTTGGCAACCAAGTGTACAAGAGCTGAGGAAGGGCGCCTCTCTCTCCTGGAGCTTCCAGGGGCCGACCCAGAAGACAAGAAAGCAAAAGCCAAGGATGTGAAGCGCAAGGGACCGGCCGTGTTCGCGGCCGAACCAGAGACGAAGCGCGGCTGCGACCACCTAGAGTCATCCAAGGGCAGCTGCCCATTCTGCGTCTTCCACAACGTGCACAGCCACAATACCAACGACGGCCAGGAGCTCAGGGCCATCCGCGACGGGCGCCTCGGTCGACGCCCCGAGCGCAGCGACCGAGGCTACGGCTGCGGAGGAGGCCGAGATGGAGGACGCTGGGACGGCCGCGACCCCCACCAAGAATGGCGCGATCAGCCTCGCGAGGACCGCTGGCAGGGCCAGCCTCGCGAGGGCCCCTGGAGGGACCAGCCTCGTGAGGACCGTCCTCAGGGCAACGCTGGCCTTCCTCCGCTGCCGCCACCACCAAGAAGGAATGACGACCACCACCAGGACGAGGGGGCTGGGGGCTTCCAGGAGGCTCGTGCCATCGCCTGCATCCTGGGCGGCGCTCAGGCCCCTGCCTCTCATCGTATCTTCAAGCAGTTTGCCCGCGAGGTGAACGCGGCCCTCCCCAAGCTCGAGGCGACGCGTCCCCTCAGGTGGTCTAAGTGCACCATCACCTTCAGCTCATCCGATCAGCTCAGGTGCGCGGCAACTGCCAGCGCTCTCCCGATGATCTACTCGCCTACCATCAGCAACGTGCTCATCACCAAGACCCTCATCGATGGTGGCGCGGGGCTCATGAAGGAAATATGCCCTAGAGGCAATAATAAAGTTGTTATTTATATTTCCTTATATGATGATAAATGTTTATTATTCATGCTAGAATTGTATTAACCAGAAACTTAGTGCATGTGTGAATACATAGACAAACAGAGTGTCCCTAGTATGCCTCTACTTGACTAGCTTGTTTATCAAAGATGATTATGTTTCCTGACCATAGACATGTGTTGTCATTTGATGAACAGGATCACATCATTAGAGAATGATGTGATGGACAAGACCCATCCGTTAGCTTAGCATAATGATCGTTAAGTTTTATTGCTATTGCTTTCTTCATGACTTATACATATTCCTCTGACTATGAGATTATGCAACTCCTGAATACCGGAAGAACACTTTGTGTGCTATCAAACGTCACAACGTAACTGGGTGATTATGAAGATGCTCTACAGGTGTCTCCGAAGGTGTTTGTTGGGTTGGCATAGATCGAGATTAGGATTTGTCACTCCGAGTATCGGAGAGGTATCTCTGGGCCCTCTCGATAATGCACATCATATGAAGCCTTGCAAGCAATGTGACTAATGAGTTAGTTACGGGATGATGCATTACAGAACGAGTAAAGAGACTTGCCGGTAACGAGATTGAACTAGGTATGATGATACCGACGATCGAATCTCGGGCAAGTAACATACCGATGACAAAGGGAATAACGTATGTTGTTATGCAGTTTGACCGATAAAGATCTTCGTAGAATATGTAGGAGCCAATATGAGCATCCAGGTTCCGCTATTGGTTATTGACCAGAGATGTGTCTCGGTCATGTCTACATAGTTCTCGAACCCGTAGGGTCCGCACGCTTAACGTTCGATGACGATTTGTATTATGAGTTATGTGATTTGATGACCAAAGTTTGT
This sequence comes from Thinopyrum elongatum, assembly GCA_011799875.1. Taxonomy (NCBI): domain Eukaryota; kingdom Viridiplantae; phylum Streptophyta; class Magnoliopsida; order Poales; family Poaceae; genus Thinopyrum; species Thinopyrum elongatum. The sequence continues at coordinate 46,586,243 of CM022300.1, forward strand.
TCGGAGTCTCGGATGAGATCACGGACATGACGAGGAGTCTCGAAATGGTCGAGAGGTAAATATACATATATTGGAAGGCTATATTTAGACATCGGAGAGGTTTCGAGTGATTCGGGTATTTTTCGGAGTACCGGGGAGTTACGGGAATTCACCGGGAGAAGTAATGGGCCTTGTTGGGCCATACGGGAAAAGAGGAGGCAGGGCAAAGGGGAGGTGGCGCCCCCCTCCCTCATGGGTCCAAATTGGACTAGGGGAAGGGGGCGGTGCCCCCCTTGCCCTTTCCTCTCTCTTTCCCTCTTTCCTTCTCTCCTACTCTGAAAAGGAAAGGGATTCCTACTAGGACTTGGAAGTCCTAGTAGGACTCCATACACTTGGCGCGCCCCTAGGAGGGCCGGCCTCTCTCCCTCCCTCCTTTATATACGTGGGGAGGGGGGCACCCAAAGGCACAACAGACAATCTCTTAGCCGTGTGCGGTGCCCCCCTCCACAGTTACACACCTCGGTCATATCGTCGTAGTGCTTAGGCGAAGCCCTGCGCCGGTAACTTCATCATCACCATCGCCATGCCGTCGTGCTGACGGAACTCTCTCTCGTCCTCAACTATATCAAGAGCTCGAGGGACGTCATCGAGCTGAACGTGTGCTGAACTCGGAGGTGCCGTACGTTTGGTGCTTGATCGGTTGGATTGCGAAGACGTTCGACTACATCAACCGCGTTAAGCTAACGCTTCCGCTTTCGGTCTACGAGGGTACGTGGACATACTCTCCCCTTCTCGTTGCTATGCATCTCCTAGATAGATCTTGTGTGAACGTAGGAATTTTTTTGAAATTGCACGTTCCCCAACAGTGGCATCCGAGCCAGGTCTATGCGTAGATGATATGCACGAGTAGAACACAAAGAGTTGTGGGCGATAATAGTCATACTGCTTACCACCAACGTCTTACTTTGATTCAGCGGTATTGTTGGATGAAGCGGCCCGGACCGACATTACATGACCGCGTTCATGAGACTGGTTCTACCGACGTGCTTTGCACACAGGTGGCTGGCGGGTGTCTGTTTCTCCAACTTTAGTTGAATCGAGTTTGACTACGGCCAGTCCTTGTTGAAGGTTAAAACAACACACTTAATGAAAAATCGTTGTGGTTTTGATGCGTAGGTAAGAACGGTTCTTGCTAGAAGCCCGTAGCAGCCACGTAAAACTTGCAACAACAAAGTAGAGGACGTCTAACTTGTTTTTGCAGGGCATGCTGTGATGTGATATGGTCAAGACATGATGTGATATACGTTATTGTATGAGATGATCATGTTTTGTAAAAGTTATTGGCAACTGGCAGGAGCCTTATGGTTGTCGCTTTATTGTATGAAATGCAATCGCCATGTAATTGCTTTACTTTATCACTATGCGGTAGCGATAGTCATAGAAGCAATAGTTGGCGAGACGACAACGACACTACGATGGAGATCAAGGTGTCAAGCCGGTGATGATGGAGATCATGACGGTGCTTTGGAGATGGAGATCAAAGGCACAATATGATGATGGCCATATCATGTCACATATTTTGATTGCATGTGATGTTTATCTTTTATGCATCTTATTTTGCTTAGTACGGTGGTAGCATTATAAGATGATCACTCACTAAATTTCAAGGTATAAGTGTTCTCCCTGAGTATGCACTGTTGCGACAGTTCGTCGTGCCAAGACACCACGTTATGATCGGGTGTGATAAGCTCTACGTTCACATACAACAGGTGCAAGCCAGTTTTGCACGTGCAGAATACTCGGGTTAAACTTGACGAGCCTAGCATATGCAGATATGGCCTCGGAACACTGAGACCGAAAGGTCGAGCGTGAATCATATAGTAGATATGATCAACATAGAGATGTTCACCATTGAAAACTACTCCATCTCACGTGATGATCGGACATGGTTTAGTTGATATGGATCACGTGATCATTTAGATGACTAGAGGGATGTCTATCTAAGTGGGAGTTCTTAAGTAATATGATTAATTGAACTTTAATTTATCATGAACTTAGTCCTGGTAGTATTTGCAAATTATGTTGTAGATCAATAGCTCGCGTTTAGCTCCCCTGTTTTATTTTTGATATGTTCCTAGAGAAAACTAAGTTGAAAGATGACAGTAGCAATGATGCGGACTGGTTCCGTGATCTGAGGATTATCCTCATTGCTGCACAGAAGAATTATGTCCTTGATGCACTGCTAGGTGACAGACCTATTGCAGGAGCAGATGCAAATGTTATGAACATTTAGCAAGCTCGATATGATGACTACTTGCTAGTTTAGTGCGCCATGATTTACGGCTTAGAACCGGGACTTCAAAAACATTTTGAATGCCACGGAGCATATGAGATGTTCCAAGAGCTGAAATCGGTATTTCAGACTCATGTCCGTGTCGAGAGGTATGAGACCTCTGACAAATACTTTGCCTACAAGATGGAGGAGAATAGCTCAACCAGTGAGCATATGCTCAGAATGTCTGGGTACTACAATCGCTTGAATCAAGTGGGAGTTAATCTTCCAGATAAAATAGTGATTGACAGAGTTCTCTAGTCACTATCACCAAGTTACTAGAACTTCGTGATGAACTATAATATGCAAGGGATGACGAAAACGATTCCCAAGCTCTTCGCGATGCTGAAATCGGCGAAGGTAGAAATCAAGAAATAGCATCAAGTGTTGATGGTTGACAAGACCACTAGTTTCAAGAAAAAGGGCGAGGGAAAGAAAGGGAACTTCAAGAAGAATGGCAAACAGGTTGGCACTCCTGTGAAGAAGCCCAAAGATGGACCTAAGCCTGAAACTGAGTGCTTCTACTGCAAAGGAAATGGTCACTGGAAGCGGAATTGCCCCAAATACTTGGCGGATAAGAAGGATGGCAAAGTGAACAAAGGTATATTTGATATACATGTTATTGACGTGTATTTTACTAGTGTTCATAGTAGCCCCTGGGTATTTGATACCGGTTCAGTTGCTAACATTAGTAACTCGAAACAGGAGTTGCAAAATGAACAGAGACTAGTTAATGACGAGGTGACGATGTGTGTTGGAAGTGATTCCAAGGTTGATAAGATCACCATCGCACACTCCCTCTACCTTTGGGATTAGTGTTGGACCTAAATAAATGTTATTTGGTGTTTGCGTTGAGCATGAATATGATTGGATCATGTTTATTGCGATACGGTTATTCATTTAAGTCAGAGAATAATTGTTGTTCTGTTTACATGAATAAAACCTTCTATGGTCATACACTCAATATAAATGGTTTATTGAATCTCAATCATGGTGATACACATATGCATAATATTGATGCCAAAAGATGCAAAGTTGATAATGATAGTGCAACATATTTGTGGCACTGCCGTTTAGGTCATATTGGTGTAAAGCGCATGAAGAAACTCCATGCAGATGGGCTTTTGGAATCACTTGATTATGAATCATTTGATGCTTGCGAACCATGCCTCATGGGCAAGATGACTAAGACTCCGTTCTCCGGAACAATGGAGCAAGCTACTGACTTATTGGAAATAATACATACTGATGTATGCAGTCCGATGAGTGTTGAAGCTCACGGCGGGTATCATTATTTTCTGACCTTCACTGATGATTTGAGCAGATATGGGTATATCTACTTAATGAAACATAAGTCTGAAACATTTGAAAAGTTCAAAGAATTTCAGAGTGAAGTGGAAAATCATCATAACAAGAAAATAAAGTTTCTACGATCTGATCACGGAGGCGAATATTTGAGTTACGAGTTTGGTCTTCATTTAAAACAATGTGGAATAGTTTCACAACTCACGCCACTTGGAACACCACAGCGTAATGGTGTGTCCGAACATCGTAACCGTACTTTATTAGATATGGTGCGATCTATGATGTCTCTTACCGATTTACCACTATCGTTTTGGGGTTATGCATTAGAGACAGCTGCATTCACGTTAAATAGGGCACCATCTAAATCCGTTGAGATGACACCGTATGAACTATGGTTTGGCAAGAAACCTAAGCTGTCGTTTCTTAAAGTTTGGGGTTGCGATGCTTATGTGAAAAAGCTTCAGCCTGATAAGCTCGAACCCAAATCGGAGAAGTGCGTCTTCATAGGATACCCAAAGGAGACTGTTGGGTACACCTTCTATCACAGATCCGAAGGCAAGATATTCGTTGCTAAGAATGGATCCTTTCTAGAGAAGCAGTTTCTCTCGAAAGAAGTGAGTGGGAGGAAAGTAGAACTTGATGAGGTAATTGTACCTCCTCCCGAATTGGAAAGTAGTTCATCACAGAAATCAGTTCCAGTGATGCCTACACCAATTAGTGAGGAAGTTAATAATGATGATCATGAAACTTCGGATCAAGTTACTACCGAACATCGTAGGTCAACAAGAGTACGTTCCGCATCAGAGTGGTACGGTAATTCTGTTCTGGAAATCATGTTACTAGACCATGACAAACCTACGAACTATGAGGAATCGATGATGAGCCCAGATTCGTGAAATGGCTTGAGGCCATGAAATCTGAGATGGGATCCATGTATGAGAACAAAGTGTGGACTTTGGTTGACTTACCCGATGATCGGCAAGCCATAGAGAATAAATGGATCTTCAAGAAGAAGACTGATGCTGACGGTAATGTTACTGTCTACAAAGCTCGACTTGTTGCGAAAGGTTTTTGACAAGTTCAAGGAGTTGACTACGATGAGACCTTCTCACCCGTAGCGATGGTTAAGTCTGTCCGAATCATGTTAGCAATTGCCGCATTTTATGATTATGAAATTTGGCAAATGGATGTCAAAACTGCATTCCTTAATGGATTTCTTAAAGAAGAGTTGTATATGATGCAACCAGAAGGTTTTGTCGATCCTAAAGGTGCTAACAAAGTGTACAAGATCCAGCGATCCATCTATGGACTGGTGCAAGCATCTCGCAGTTGGAATATATGCTTTGATAAGGCGATCAAAGCATATGGTTTTATACAGACTTACAGTGAAGCCTGTATTTACAAGAAAGTGAGTGGGAGCTCTGTAGCATTTCTGATATTATATGTGGATGACATATTGCTGATTGGAAATGACATAGAATTTCTGGATAGCATAAAAGGATACTTGAATAAGAATTTTTCAATAAAAAGACCTCAGTGAAGCTACTTAAGTATTGAGCATCAAGATCTATAGGGATAGATCGAGACGCTTAATAGGACTTTCACAAAGCACATACCTTGACAAAATTTTGAAGGAGTTCAAAAAGGGATAACTCAAAGAAAGAGTTCTTGCCTGTATTCAAGGTATAAAGTTGAGTAAGACTCAAAGCATGACCACGACAGAAGATAGAGAGAGAATGAAAGTCATTCCCTATGCCTCAGCCATAGGTTCTATAAAGTATGCCATGTTGTGTACCAAACCTATTGTGTACCTTGCCATAAGTCTGGCAGGGAGGTACCAATAGTGATCCAGGAGTAGATCACTAGACAGCGGTCAAAATTATCCTTAGAGGACTAAGGAAATGTTTCTCGGTAATGGAGGTGATAAAGAGTTCGTCGTAAAGGGTTACATCGATGTAAGCTTTGACACTAATCCAGATGACTCTAAGTCTCAATCTGGATACATATTGAATATGGGAGCAAATTGGCTAGAGTAGCTCCATGCAGAGCATTGTAGACATAGAAATTTGCAAATATACATACGGATTTGAATGTGACAGACCCGTTGACTAAACTTCTCTCACAAGCAAAACATGATCATACCTTAGTACTCCTTGGGTGTTAATCACATGGTGATGTGAACTAGATTACTGACTCTAGTAAACCCTTTCGGTGTTGGTCACATGGTGATGTGAACTATGGGTGTTAATCACATGGTGATGTGAACTATTCGTGTTAATCACATGGAGATGTGAACTAGATTATTGACTCTAGTGCAAGTGGGAGACTGAAGGAAATATGCCCTAGAGGCAATAATAAAGTTGTTATTTATATTTCCTTATATCATGATAAATGTTTATTATTCATGCTAGAATTGTATTAACCGGAAACTTAGTACATGTGTGAATACATAGACAAACAGAGTGTCCCTAGTATGCCTCTACTTGACTAACTTGTTTATCAAAGATGGTTATGTTTCCTGACCATAGACATGTGTTGTCATTTGATGAATAGGATCACATCATTAGAGAATGATGTGATGGACAAGACCCATCCATTAGCTTAGCATAATGATCATTAAGTTTTATTGCTATTGCTTTCTTCATGACTTATACATATTCCTCTGACTATGAGATTATGCAACTCCTGAATACCGGAAGAACACTTTGTGTGCTATCAAACGTCACAACGTAACTGGGTGATTATAAAGATGCTCTACAGGTGTCTCCGAAGGTGTTTGTTGGGTTGGCATAGATCGAGATTAGGATTTGTCACTCCGAGTATCGGAGAGGTATCTCTGGGCCCTCTCAGTAATGCACATGATATGAAGCCTTGCAAGCAATGTGACTAATGAGTTAGTTATGGGATGATGCATTACGGAACGAGTAAAGAAACTTGCTGGTAACAAGATTGAACTAGGTATGATGATACCGACGATCGAATCTCGGGCAAGTAACATACCGATGACAAAGGGAATAACGTATGTTGTTATGCGGTTTGACCGATAAAGATCTTCGTAGAATATGTAGGAGCCAATATGAGCTTCCAGGTTCCGCTATTGGTTATTGACCGGAGATGTGTATCGGTCATGTCTACATAGTTCTCGAACCCGTAGGGTCCGCACGCTTAACGTTCGATGATGATTTGTATTATGAGTTATGTGATTTGATGACCGAAGTTTGTTCGGAGTCCCGGATGAGATCACGCACATGACGAGGAGTCTCGAAATGGTCAAGAGGTAAAGATTCATATATTGGAAGGCTATATTCGGACATCGGAAAGGTTCTGAGTGATTTTGGTATTTTTTGGAGTACCGGGGAGTTACGGGAATTCACCGGGAGAAGTAATGGGCCTTGTAGGGCCATACGGGAAAAGAGGAGGCAGGCCAAAGGGGAGGTGGCGCACGCCCCCCCCCCCCAACCCATGGGTCTGAATTGGACTAGTGGAAGGGGGCGGCGCCCCCCTTGCCCTTTCCTCTTCTCTTACCCTCTTTCCTTCTCTCCTACTCCGAAAAGGAAAGGGATTCCTACTAGGACTTGGAAGTCCTAGTAGGACTCCATACACTTGGCGCGCCCCTAGGAGGGCCGGCCTCTCTCCCTCCCTCCTTTATATACGTGGGGAGGGGGGCACCCAAAGGCACAACAGACAATCTCTTAGCCGTGTGCGGTGCCCCCCTCCACAGTTACACACCTCGGTCATATCGTCGTAGTGCTTAGGCGAAGCCCTGCGCCGGTAACTTCATCATCACCATCGCCACGCCATCATGCTGACAGTACTCTCCCTCGTCCTCAACTGGATCAAGAGCTCGAGGGACGTCATCGAGCTGAACGTGTGCTGAACTCGGAGGTGCCGTACGTTCGGTGCTTGATCGGTTGGATCGCCAAGACGTTCGACTACATCAACCGCGTTAAGCTAATGCTTCCGCTTTCGGTCTACGAGGGTACATGGACATACTCTCCCCTTCTCGTTGCTATGTATCTCCTAGATAGATCTTGCGTGAACGTAGGAATTTTTTTGAAATTGCACGTTCCCCAACAGCTCAATGTTCTCTCCATCGAGACATTCGACCGACTCCAGGTGCCCTATGACCAGCTGCAGCCTACCAAGCCTTTCTCAGGAGTGATCGATGGCTCCACCACCTCGATAGGGTAGATCCGCCTCCCTGTCACCTTCGGCAAGCATGACAACTACTGCACTGAGCTCATCGACTTCGACGTCGCCCACATTCACCTTCCATACAACGTCATTCTTGGGTATCCGGCCCTGGCCAAGTTCATGGCGGTGACTCATCATGGTTACAATGTCCTCAAGATGCCGGGGAGCTGCGGCATCATCACGGTCGCCTGCGAGGAGAAGGACGCGGTGTGCTCTCTCGAGCGCGCCTACCAGGCTACAGCGGTCGAGAACCCAAACGATGAAGGAGCCGTCTACCCTCTTGAGGTTGTCCCCAAGAAGAAGAAGCAGCTGCTCCGCCAAGGATCTCAGGAGAGCGGGGTGCCCAGCGGCACCACCTCAGGCCCTGCGCCCACTGACGGGGCGCCTCCCTCTCTTGCATAGGAAGGCGCGCCCGGCGCCCCTCTCAGGCTGGGCTCGGGGGCTCTCCTCTGGAGGGCCTCTGACATGGCCAACGTCGCGAGGGAGGCGCTCGGGCACCACATGGAGGCATGCTTCAGCGCGCGCTTCCACCAGGAGGGCACAAGGCGCCAGGTGCCAGGTGCTCAGGAGTTCATCGCCAAGGCAATCGAGGAGCTTCAGGAGGCAAGAGCTATGCGAGGCGACCGTCGCCCACCACCCGGCGCGGCTCCTTGTCCCGGTGAGGACAGCGAGCTACGCGTCTGCATCAACATCCCAGGGCTCAACAGGGCTACATCTCAGGAGCGTTTCTGGCCATCCCGCGCTGGCCGGTGCGAGGGCCCCCTCACAGCTATGTTCGCCTGCCTTTGGGCTTGTCGAACGCGGCTGCTACGTTCCAGCGCCACATGCGAGGCGTCCTAGCGGCTCATGAGGCCAGAAGCCAGGTGATCGTGTCGGAGGAGGAGATGGATCCTCGCGAGCCCCCCGGGCCCCCAGGGCCTCCCGAGGTCCAGGGCCTGGGTGGCTCATGAGGAGCGACTTCTGCAGCACGTGTCTTCAGCTACTCCAACATCTCTTCAGCAACGGTGCCAGGTGACATTTTTTGGTTTGTTCAATTGGGGGCACCCCCCGGGCTGCATTATCCCCTTTCCGCGTGGGTCCGTCCCTGTGGCATGTATCGTTTTGCATCTATCAGAACTAGTTCTACCTTACCCATGAGTTTATTTATGATTATCACTTGACTGTCCGGTGCTTTGTCACCACGAACGTCGTACGCCCTTGCAAGCCCACCCACGACTGCCTCATGATTAAGGACTGGCACGGCATATGTGCTCGGGTCCGTCCCTGCAGCGTTGCTAAACCCAAGTGGCTGAGCTCTGGCTCGCGGGCCAGCTCCCGTGCACGTCACCTCCCATGGTCCTTGGTGCCTTGTTCTCGCATGAGCTAATCGGGGGCGGGTAAGTTAGGGCGCACGACCCGGTGCCTCGCCACCGTGGGAGCCGCGTGCCGATTGTCATTCTTCAGGACATTCGCATGAGAAGACTGGGCACGACGTCTGTGCTCGGGTCCGTCCCTGCAGCGTCGACAAACCCAACGGCTAAGCTCTGTCTGGCGGGCCGGACCCGTTCACGTCACCTCCTGGGGTCGTTGGTGTTTGGCCTTCTCATGCGATAACCTCAGGAGATTCACTCGGTGCAGGTTGCCTAACCATCTTGCAGGACTATCACAAGTGCTACAAATCAAATTCAGGCGCAACCTGCCTTGAGGTAGGGCCTCGTGAGTCCCGCGCTAGCTCACAAGTGCCCATACACACCTCCTCTAGCCCTGCCGTGCAAGCCACGTGTCAGGGCGGGGCTGTACACGCCCCGGGGTCTCCCCTCAGAGGGAGCCCCCACCCACGTACCAGTGGAAGCACCATGCTCCGCACTGGCAGTCGACACGGTCGAGGAGCGGCTATGCCCGTGCAAGAGCGAAAACGCCATGCTCCGCGCTGGTGATAAACAACTGGGGGCAGCCTAACGGCTGCACTAACCTCAGGAGAGCCACCAGGCTCGGTGTTCAGCCTCACCGTGCTGCTTTCCCTCGAGAGAGTAGCGCGAGGGGGCTGGGCACGGGGGCTACGTTCAGGTCATGCCTGGCATACGCCACCATGCCAGGTCCCTCGGACCTGGTCTTCGCGCATCCCTCCCGAGCGAAAGCCCGGCGAGGACAGGTATGGGGGTTCTTGTTCGTACGTCAAGGGGGACTCCTAAGCATTGCGACTCAGGAGCCTAACTGGCCACGTAGCCCCTCACCCCTTGGTCTTGTCCTGGTGATCCAGACGACCCAACGGTGGCTGAGGTATGCACGGGGCCGGGCCCTACCGACGCAGAACGCCAAGACCCACTCTCGTGTTTCCTTTCCGAGGGCTGTTCGTACGTCAAGGGGGACTCCTGAGCATCGCGACTTAGGAGCCTAACTGGCCACGTAGCCCCTCACCCCTTGGTCTCATCCTGGCGATCCGAACGACCCAACGGCGGCTGAGGTATGCGCGGGGCCGGGCCCTGCCAACGCAGAACATCAAAGCAAACGGAAAGGAAACCACAGAACCTTAGCAAATTAACAAAATATACTATCCCTTAAAGTTCCAAAGCATAAGTTCTTACGCCTCCACGAGGCACAATACATGTTGCAGGAATAGAACAAGGGGAAAGCGCCACCATCTCCTTCAGCCTTGGACGCCACCATTGCTCACTTGGGGAGTCCCGTCATCGACAACGTCGCCGCCGTCCTTGCCGTCAGCCGCAGGCGTGGGGTCAATGGCGAGGAACTTCTCCAGCAGGGCCTCCACATGACCCTTCACGGCCTCGGCAGCAGCGTCTTGGAGCTCTGGGTCCATGGGCTCGAGCAGGGCACCAAAGTCAAAGTTGGAGTCCTGAAGATGGAGGTGGCTGAAGACGCGCATCGCGGCCGAGGCCAAAAGCGCGTGGGCTTCTCCCTCCACCATGGGGCCCACTCCGACGATGATGCCCTCGAGCGCCGCGATGAGCTTGGGGAGCAGCCCGGTGGGGCCTTCCTCCGAAGTCACCAGCGGCTCCTTGTACCCGCTCCCGTAGAGATCCTGCAGTGCCTTGCGGGACCTCTGCTCGAGGGAGTCGAAGGCGGCGCGACCCGCGATGGCCGCCTCCTCAGCCTTGGCAAGAGCTTCTCCCTGGCCTCCAGCCGAGCCTTCTCATCGGAGACAAGCTGGGCGTGGGACGCCTGGGCCGCCTTCACCTCCTCCTTCACTTTCTCCAGGCGGCCGCGCTCCGTGGCCTGCTCCTGAGATGCCTGCTCTAGCTCGGCGTCACGATCGGCGATAGCAGACTCCCGCTCCTTTAGCTTTTCCTCCTGCTCCTCGAGTTGCCGGGCGCGGGTGGCCTGCCCGTCGCGGAGGGCTTTCAGTTCGGCCTTCGCCGCGTGGCAGCACTCCTCTGCGTCCTTGGCGTCCTTCAATGCCATGTCATGAGCGACGGCGGCCACGCCGGCCACCTTCTGGCCCTCCTTTTTAGCAGCGTCGGCCTGGTCCCAGGCCGCCCTGATGGACGAGTCAGCCTGGAGCCACCCCGAGACCAGCTCCAGGCGCCCCGACGCCCGGCGCCAGTCGGGGCACCGAAGATTGTTCCGGAGTTGATCCAGCGTGGAGAAGGCCTGCTCTAGAGCACCGGGCGCGGCAGAAGAGCCGCGACCCGCCAGTGTGGCGGCAGGAAGAGGAGATGGCGACGGCATCAAAACTGGCGAAGCAGCAGCAGCAAGGATGGCTGGGGGCTTCGGAGCCCCCAGGTCGTCAGCAAGCGCGCTGAAGGCGAGCATCTTTGAAGCCGACATGGCCGCAGGGGCATCCTTCTCCTGAGGCTGGGCCCCTGAGCCTCGCGAGGGCAACCCTGCGGCAGGAGGACACGAGCTAGCCTCGTCCGTCTACGCCAGAACCTCCGAGACCGAGGTGGGCTGTTTGGCCTCACGAGCCCTCGCCTCCTCCTTCCTTTTCGCCGCCTACATTGGCCTGGCCGTAGAAAGGAAAATGTCAGAGCACTACGTCAAGAGCAGGAAGCAAAGACAAGATGGTGCGCTTACTGGTCCGTGGTGATGTACTCCCTCGTCCTCTTCAGGAGCGCGATGCCCACAGGCTTCGTAGGCGCGGGCCTCGCCGCGCTCTCAGGAGCGGATGAGCGTGCGACGGCCAGATCTGCGGAGGCGCCACCTCAAGGAAGCAATGATGACCAGTCCTTCTTCGGGACACCCTGCTTCAGCTTCTTCGGTGGGGTGCCCCTGGACCTCGTGGTGACCCCGGCGGAGCACGGCGGCCCCTTGACTGGGTGCTTGTCGGCGTCGTTATCAGGGAAGGCGCGGAGGAGCTCGCTCTGTTGTGGGGGAGAAGTCTCCCCCACCTCCTCCAAGTTCGCCTCTGAGCTCTCGTTCTCCTTCTCCCCGGAGGGATCGCTGGAGCACACCGGCACCGGCGAGCCCGCGGGCAGGGAAGGCTCCAGCGGCACGAGCCCCCGCTTGTTGAAGACCGGCATGGCGGCGGCTATCTTCTCCTCGTTGGCACGATGGTACAGCGGGAGATGGGCGTCCGAGGGGCCACCCTGGTCCTTCCCGAGTAGGGTGCGTAAGACCCTGCTCAGCTCCTCATCAGACAAGTTGTCCGCGCGCAACCGGAGGTCATCTTCCGCGCCCTTGAAGCTCCACAGGGGGCGCGAGTGCGCCTGGAGCGGAGCCAGGCGCTGCGTCAGGAACTCCTTGACAATCATGGCCCCTGTCAGCTTCTCCGCCTTCGGGTCCTCCGCCTTCAGGTTGGCCGTCATCCTCTCCAGCAACCGCACCGCCCTGGGGTCGGTGAGCTTCTCGTGAGCCCATCGACCCAGGGGCTTCGGCAGCACGGTCGGTAGCTCCAGCCGAGCGTGGGAGCGCTTGGCGTCCATGAAGATCCACTTGTTCCGAAAGTCCTCCACCTTCTTCCCGGCCCGCGAGATCGCATTGATGCTGTTGACCGCGATGAAGCTGGCGCACCCAGAGCACTGGCCGCCGCTTATCCGGAGGTAGAAGAAGTGGCGGATTAGCGCGACAGAGGGCATCACCCCCACGAACGCTTAGCAGTAGAAGGCAAAGATTGACAGGAGGAGGATGGAGTTGGGATGAAGATGGAGGGCGTGGAGACCATAGTGGTTGAGGACGGCGTAGAAGAAATGGGAGAAGGGGGGAACCAGCCCAGCGAAGACGCTGTGCAGGAAGAAGGGGTAGAAGGTGTCACCCAAGGCTTCCAGCTGAGCGGAGCCACCCGGAGCACTGCCTCCCCTCCCTCATTGTCGCCGCCCGCCGTCAGCGGGAGCACGATGGCGAGGTGTTTCTCCTCGGCGATGGAGGACGCGCTCAAGGCCGCCTCGAACCAAAGAGCCGGGCGCGCGGCGGAGGCTGATGACTTCGCCTTCTCGGTGGCCATCGATGGTGAGTCCGGGGGAAGGATTCAGCAGATCTGGAGGCGCGCTAAGTAGAAGGAGAAGGGGATCTGGTGCAAGATGGAAGAAAGGCAATGGAGGCTCAGCGGCAAGCGCCAGCCTTTTGTCAGCCAGGAACGGTTGCCGAGGTGGCGTGGGGAAGCAAAGACGCCCACGTCCCATCAATCGCCATGCGTTGACCAAGGCCGCAGGAGGTTAGGGCCCGCGGTGCTCCGCACTTGCCCCTTGGCTTCGCCTCGAAGCCAAGTTCGAGCGCGCCTTGGGCCCGGGGCTATTGTCGGCGTTCTGGGAACAGGGGTACCCAGACTTGCCTGCTTGCGGCCCATGGCGTGGCTCCATCGACGGCCTGGTACGGCCCAGCTTCAGTGACAACTACCCAAGACCCTCGCAAGGGGCCAAGCCTCACGAGGCGGACGACACCAAGATCTCCACGAGGAGCGGCCTCCTCAGGCTGGCTCCTGAGGAGCGGAGAGTTCTATGCAAGCCTCACCTCATGAGGTTCGGATGACATGAGCCATGACGACCAAGGCCAGGCGGGCGCCAGCAGGCGCAATGTAACAGTTTCCTCTTCGGTGCTAAAGGGGGCAATGCAAGCGCGAAGTCCCGAGGGATCAGCCAAAGGTTTCCATTCCCGTGCAACAAGACCAAGACCACAAAGGACGGCAGGACGGAGGTCATCACCGAGCCCACCACGGCATCACAACCAGAGGCTTTCACAGGCGAAGACTACTTTTGTCAGGATAGCATGTACTAGCTGTCCTCCTTTGAATTTGGCCGTTGTGGGATCCCTTCCCGCCTTTCATTTGGGAAGAGGACCAAGGCCACTATAAATATAGGCTAGCCACCACCGTAGGAGGGGATCCGATCTAGAGTTACCCCGCCAGCATACCTACACAAGAGCAGACCTCGTGAGGCTGTTCTTCGCCACTGTACTAGTTCATCCTCGGCCCCTCGAGGCCAATCCACCACAAAGCAGGAGTAGGGTTTTACACCGCAAGGTGGCCCGAACCTGGGTAAACTGCTGTGTCTCTTTTCCTTACAGTTTGTCGAGCTAGGCCGTGAGATTAGCGAGTGGGCAGACTGGGGAGGACGAGTTCTTCGCACGCACCCCAGAGTTCGAACCTCTCAAGGGTTTGCAGAAACCGAAATCCGATATGGCCAATAAAATAACCAGTGGCAAGCCAATGAGTACTTTGAATGTACTCGCAAGCAACCCAAGAGTGATAACAGAATAATTATGCAAGGCTCTACTGCTAAATTGGCATTTTTGCGGAAAGCTAGTTTTTCTCATGCAAGTATGATCAACATTTATCAAGGACATGAATGCGTCTGCAACAAGTATCAGGAGGTTACAGACATCAACATCGAGAAAGAGTTATAAACAACTCATGATCAAGCTCATCATGACTACCTCACGAATCACATCAACAATATACTCAACCCGTGTTGTTTTTCATAAACATATGGACATAGTCTAAGCAGCACCACCCAACTGTCGTTGACCGTGGACACGGCTATTCGAATAGTTTGACACTCTACAGAGGTTGCACACTTTACCCACAAGATCTGGGGAACTTCCGTGTCATCCACGACCCGCGGTACCTCAAGTACCCGGGTTAAGCACCCGATCACTACCTTTCCCTAGCCGTGACTAACATAGAGTCCACTCGTTGGTACACAGCCCTCGTGTATAATCATAAAGATCTTGGGACTCTGCCCTTTTCATTTCACAACTACACGAAGGGACCAACGGTGTGTCTGGTGTCCTGGGAAAATAGTCATGGCCGCCTCTCCAAGCACGACCCCGTCCCGAGAGTGACCACGCCACTCCCGTCACTAGTAATGCAAGGATCCATGCTAGCACGAACTAGGTAATCAATAATGCCCTTTCCCATATAAGGGTAGAGTGGTTGCACATGCTTGGTTGGGATGGTCAATAAGTCTTAAATCTAATCCGTCTCTGTAAACAACACATAGTCACTTGCTTCAGTGCACCACTTCTTCATCAAGTGGTGACCTAGTTCAACATTACCCACGGGCATTAGGGGCACCCGATGGGGTTTTCAAAGGTTTGTAACCAAGGAATGATCATGGCATAGATGCAACATCATGCGTTAATATCGAGTATTTTTCATCGCACCTCTAGCACAAGGTAGAGCTACGAACATGCAAGTACCAACGGGCATGCATCAATGCAATGATTATATCAAGCTCATAATCAACAATGTCATCATGCATACGGAAATTTTATCGATGAACAAGAGAGGTGTATCATGGTCAAAGGGCCACTTGCCTGGCTCCGCAAGGTCTTCAATCCTTCTGGTCCATCTCCGATTATTCCGTCTACTTTGTCAACTAACGTCGAAAACAATCACAATAAGCAACACAACAAGGCAAAAATAAAAGTGCTCTAAAACTGTGAGTTGGACTTTTCTAGGATACCCTTGGTCATATAAAAAATGACGAAAGTGATTTCATTGGGATTGGATCAGTAGATATTTTTGAACATTTCAATATGATGGAATCAAGGGATTTATGGATTTGCAAGAAGTATTGGGAAAAATGTTCAAAAACTAAGTTTTGTACTAATAAGTATCTAGGAATTTGAATCATGGCATTTAGATCAAAGATGAGCTCTCTGTGATTTTCTAAAGTCCATCACAAAAATAGGGAAATAGGGTTTTGTGAAATATGTGTGAAGAAAAGTTCTCTGGAAAAATGTGCAAGGTACTCCATGAGGTAGAGCATGATTGATGGAGTCACTAGAAATTTGAATCATCAAATTTGGAGTTAGGATGATTTATCTATGGATTTTACAAGTTATCTGGAAAAAGAAAAGAGAATAAGGCATTACCCTTATCCTGAGCACTGGGCGAGAGATAGTCAGTGGGCCGGCCCAGCTGCACGGCCGCACGGGCGATAGCCATGACGTCGAAGGTGCCTTCCAGGGAGTACGCCTTTGCTGTGGGTTCGCGGGAAATGGCGGACCCGTCTTCACTTGCCAGCGTGGCCTGGTGGCTGGGCCACTGATGAGCAGGGCCCGCCCGCAGGTTCATCTCCAACCTCCCACGCGGGTGCGACGGGAGATAGAGGGGGCGAGGCCGAACGGCGTCGGCGCTCTCCCCAGCGGTCAGTTCACCCCAGGTGCAGCTCCGGCCACCGAAATGACCAGCGCGGTGGGGCACATCCGCAGGGGGTAGCTCGCTCGCCGGTGAGCTCTGGATCGAGCAGAGCCACGACCAGGGTGGACGGCTACTACGGTCAAAGTTGGGCACGGTGCCACAAGTCACCGGAGAGGGAGGGAAACTGCGGGGAGGCTCTAGGGGGATCATGAGGGCCTCTGGTGGTGGTTAGAGCGAGAGGGAGAGGCCGGGGCACCTGAATTTGAGCAGGGGCTCGAGGCAGCAATGGCGGCAAAGGAGGTGGGAGAAGGCACGGGAGGAGGAGTGGGTCGGTCTGGGAGGTTGCGGGGGAAGAGAGAGAGAGAGCGAATGCCGCAAGAGAGAAAGCTCGGGGAGGCTTAAATGAGAGGGGGGCGAGGTGCACCGTGAGCTCATGCGCCGGCGAGGTCGTAGCCATCGCGGGAAGCCACGAGAGGGCTCGGCTTCAAGTCAGGGGTCCTCCTGGGGGTGGTCTACGTCCAGGGGAAGAGAGAAGGAGAGGAGAGCGAGCGCGAGGCGGGCCAGGGACTCAGGCACGGACTGGCGGATGCGGGCGGCGCTCGGCCACGAGTGACCAAGGTCGCCGGAGAGAGAAGGAGGAGGGGGGCGACTATTTTACGTGTTGCGGACGTTGAGGTGGTCCTGCTGGCGTGCGGGAGGAGCTCGAGGTGGTCGGGAGCCTCGGGCAGGGCGCGGCTACAGTGCAAGGGCGCATTGTAGCGTGCTCCAGAGCACGCATATGGCTGGCCTTGGCATATTTTTGGCGTCCAGGGCATGGCCTCTAGTGTCTAGGGGGTCAGGGGAGGAGTAAACAAAGGGGTGGCAGCATTGGATGCTCATGGATGCCCCTGGAGGAGTGGTGAGGTAGAGAGGGAGAAGAAACAATGTTGTCCAGGGGTGAAAATTAGGGTTTTCACTCCTCATTCATTGAGTTGTGGATGAGTGCGGCCTACTGGAGATAGGTGAGGGTTAGGAGAAGCCCTGGTAAAAAGTTGAGCTCAAGGAGAATAGTGTAATTGGTCAAAATAGTGATATTGGTAAAATAGCAGAAGGTGATTGATGGTGATTTGGGCAAGTAAATGGGTTTTCCTTGACATGAGATTTAACAAGATCAATAAGTAGATAGAAATAAGGTTCACTACCAAGTTTGAGATCATTTGAAGAAAGTTGACAATGCAACTTTGGCAAACCTTAGAAATCAACAGAAATGGGTTTTCCAAGATTTAGTCATGCAAATCTATTCTCCTTGATGCACCACTTGGTGTAGTGTCATCATTTGAGGATTTGAGCATGTCCAAAGAAATTGAGATTAAAAGGAGAAAGTTGGCAATGTAAAGTTGCTCAAATTTGGATCTGGACAGGGATGGTTTTGGGGCACTTTTGTGAACCAAAACTATTTTGATTGGAATACAACTTTGCAAGATCATCACATTAGGCATATGTGACTTTCTAGAATTTTCTTGGATTTATTTGACAATATTTCTTACAGAAATATTTCAAATGCTTGAAATATGCAGAAATGGTTTTGGAGGGTTTTGTCCAATATTTTGAACATGACCATGTGTTGAAACTCATATATATAGAAAATATATGTCTTATGAGTTTCCCTAAATTTTCTTAAATACTTTTGAAACTTTAAAATAATTTTAACCTATTAAAGACCATTTCAGGCCTGATGAAAAAGCCTTTAAATAAAATAGAAAAAAAACTTTTAAAATAATATTTTTGTGGTTTTAGGGAGTCCTATATCTAATAGGATTCAAATAAATTTTTTGAAAGATTTTTCACATCCCAAATTAAGTACTTGTAGTTCAAGCCTTAACTCAGGGGTTTTTGGAAAACCTATTTTAGAAAATACTTTTTGGCCAAATTATTTTTGAAAGAAAATACTATTCTGTCCTATACACATGGCTTGATCATTGGGAAAAGTTTTGGATCAAGGAGAAGGAGTATAAGAGTTGGAGGATTTATTTGATTTATAGAGCACATGCAAACAGCAAACAAAAATCCAAATCAAAGCATAGACCAAATCAACACCAAAGTGTTTTTTGGACCCAATTTTTATGCTTAATTAATCCTAAATGTGGTGTCATGAAAATTAGGGTGTGACAGTGGAGGACGTGGTGGCTGAACCGGTGGGACGACGAGATCGACGACGGATCCTCATCCGGTGTGGTGGATGAGGGACGTCGAAGTGTTGCTGTGGACGACGTCATCGGGGAAGAGGCTCCGGCTGGGTGGCGGACGGAGGAGGGTGTGGGGCTTCGCGGGTTTTCGCGGCCTCGGTGTACGAATGGGGGCGGAGAGGATGGGAGGGGGAACCATGGCTTAGGGACACGCTTGTCCGAAATGTGGGGTAAGTTACGAAAGTACCCCCACCGATTTCGCGTGTCGGGATTTCGAAGGAGGTGGAAGTTTTCACGCGCGTTGTAATTTTGGGATAGAAAGGCATGGGTTGAGATGGAGGGAGTTTTTGGAGCACAACGAGACAAAGAGATATCTTAAAATTTTGGGGTAACAAGGCGCGGGTTGAAGAGGCGAGAGTTTCGCAGCACGATAAACAGAGATGCTAGCTTGAAATTTCGGCATAACAAGGCGCGGCTTGAAATTTCAGGAGAACAAGTTTAACATGTACAAAAAAGACAATTCGCACCCCACCCAAGAGAGCCATGTCCCGTTTTACTATATTACTAGAAATGCATTCAAATACAACAACAAAAAGCTAAAAAAATCAGGACAACAAGCTTAACATGTACAGTATCAAATCAATTTGCACTTCCCTCAACAATAAAAAAACAATTCATATTGTCTAGCATATGGAATAAATTTGAGTACATTTTCCCTGTTTGAATGGGATTGTACTCTGGTTAGTTATACAACCATCTAAATATTATCTTCACAACACATGACATGAATATAGGAGTAGTAAATTCCCATATAAATATGAACTACATGTACATACGATCTCGAATTCAAATATATGTATCCATTCTATGTTGAATTCAAATCATAGTACATGTATGCTCTAGCTAGATGTTCAGAATCTAAACCATGTATGATACTATGTACAATGTGTTTAACACACACACACACACACACACCCCATTTAGACTAGTAAGGTACACATGCATTGCACGCATGAGATTTGGCAACCAAATTATGAATAAATACCACATTATAGCATATAAGCTTTGAGTCATATATGCATGATGTAGATGTTCATTTATTTCTTATAGTTCATCTCATTCAAAATCAATTATTTTTTATAAAAAAGCTAATATATTTTAAGATTCATGGTATTGTGCGTTGTAAAGCATAAAGTAAAAACAAATAATGGCAATTCATCTAGAAAAAAAAATTGGGCAATTATGATACGAAGATTCTAGAACATAGGAGAAGGGCCTGTGTTTTGAGGTTTATGCATTATGCTTAAGTTCAACCATGGAGTCTTCTAGATTGTACATGTGGCAAAATCTGGTGGAATGTAGATGATATCCAACGGCCAGTATTGCTCGAATTTGCCATCTTTGCACCATCGGATTGGCTTTATCCAACGACCATCTTTCAAAGTTATTCGCACACTATATAGGGGGTTATAGATATGTGATGCGAAAGCCACCCATCATCTCCAATTTGAATAGTGTGTCCATGCCTGGATGCAATGTGGCCAAACGATGCCTGCCATCGGTATCTCAAATTCAAATCAGTCTGACCTTGTTCAATGTGAATACAGTATAGCATGCTCGTTTCCAAACCACACCACACATATCTCAGTTATATTCATGCATGCATGGGTTTCAAACATCGCGATCTCTTATTCAAATATTTGAATTCAACTTTACATCGATTAACCTCACCTAGTCTTTTACACCCACACAGTCGTCTTCTCTTCATAATCGCACCACTAACTTTCTCCGTGCATGCATGCACACACACTGCCACTCGGCATTATCCATCGCACACATGCAATCTTTTTCTTCAGGTCGGTCTCCCATGCATGCACACACACACACACACACCTCCCCCTCTTCATCACTTCGGGCATTCTTTATCTCTCACATGCATGGACAACAATCGATGTTCCTCTATGTGTGTGTATATATAGCTTGGTCTTTCCCAGTTTTCCACACAAACCAATCGATCTATATATCTAGTCAGGTCTCACCCTCTTTCTCATGTACACATCGATCAATCTACCTCTCTATATAGGACTACATAGCTAATACATCCACATTATCTATCCATCGTCTCCCTCTCATCATCCATGCCTTCCGCTTCATCTCTCAGACGCGCGAAAAGTGGCAAAGACAGGGGGGCAGCAAGGGCCCTGCCCCCCCCCTAACATCACTATATATTGAGGCTAATATGAATGTGATCAGTAGATCAATTGCTGGTAAAATGGTTTAAGTTGATGAATTGGCCCTCCCCATAAAGGATTAGCAATGCTTGGCCCCCTAACTCATTTAATTTTCATGGCTCCGCCACTGCGCACAACCACGCACATTCTCGACCCCTCTCTTTAAATATCGATCTCACACTTGTGCACTCCTTCATATGGCCCCTCGCACCATCTTCCAGCCCCCCAAATCCTAGTGCTTGTACGCTCATAGAGCTCTTCCCTCTATCTATCTCTATCGATATCTCGCGCAGTCAACCCCTCCCCTCCCTTCTCATATATCACCCCGGCCCCATGCACATACATGTATGTATATAGGTCTCTCCTTCACACAAATTGCATTGACACATATTCCCTCACCATATCTTAGTATCTCTCACACACATGGACTACGTGTGCGAAAGAGAAGAGGTGCACACACGCACTCATTCCCACATACAAACGCGCGGGTGCACAGTGGAGCACATTTGTACAAAAAATGAGCTTGTAGAAAGGCTTTAGATGATGTGCCACTAGTCTATATCCATACCTCTATATCTATATCTATACCCCTATATAGTGTGTGAATAACTTTGAAAGATGGTCGTTGGATGAAGCCAATCCGACGGTGCAGAGATGGCAAATCCGAGCACTACTAGCCGTTAGAAATCATCTACATTCCACCAGATTCTGCCACATGTACAATCTAGAAGACTCCATGGTTGAACTTAAGCATAATGCACAAACCTCAAAACACAAGTACTTCTTCTTTGTTCTAGAATCTTCCGTATCATAATTGCCCAAACTTTTTTTCTAGTTGAATTGTCATTATTTGTTTTTACTTTATGCTTTACAACGCACAATTCCATTGATCATAAAATAGATTACTTTTTTATAAAGACTAATTGATTTTGAATGAGATGAACTATAAGAATTAAACGAACATCTACATCATGCATATATTACTCAAAGCTTACATGTTATAATGTGGTATTTATTCATAATTTGGTTGCCAAATCTCATGCGTGCAATGCACATGTACCTTACTAGTACTTCCAGTATGTGAAAAACACATAAATTAGAATTCCAATGGCACGCTACACAGTGTCTCTCCCTTTTTTAGTTAATATATTATGATTAAAATGATGTGGGGGGCATCCATGAAGCCACGTGGCACATGTGGAGGCGTTGTCGCGACCTCCTTGTGTGGATTGATCACAGTGACGTGCTGCTGGTTCCAGAAGAACGTACTCGTCCTCTCTTACGCACACTGGCAGTACGTGCACGAAGCGAAGATGTGCACACACACTCATTCCCTCGCACGCACACGCGGGTACACGGTGGGATGCATTTTTGTACGAAGATCCACCCCATCTGATAATTTGACGCGTGTAAAGTCGTTCACTTCATTGATGGTCAATTAATATAGCGCATGCAAATTGAGTGGACGTGAGGGAGGAAGTACTAGTTGAGAATGACATTACTACTCCACTGCGTTCATGCGAGTAGTTAAATCATGGGTTGCTACTTCCATTGGTCTCCTTCATATTTTGTGCCAATTTTTGACCATAATTTTAAGTAATACAATATTTATGCATGTCATAAAAAGTAATGTCATCGAAAACTATGTTCAAATGTGATTCCAATGACATAATTTTTGGTGACATGCATTAACATTTTCTTAGTTAAATTTTTGGTCCAAAAATTGGCACGAAATAAAAAGGGGGCCAATAAACCAGGACGCAGGCAGCATGATCAATTTTTGCCTGGGTTACTGTTGGTGGCCTTTGTATTTAAATATGGACGGAGTGGAGTAGTACTATCTTTATCTTAGCCTCGTAGGGCTCTCCCATCGCCTACGCTCGCCTCCCCGCCTCGCCCACCGGATCCCGCCATGGATAATCCCATAGATCCCAGGATCCCGCAAGCTGCCCTCTCGCTGCGGCCCGCAGCACTGCCGCCTTTGAGCGAAACCCACATGTGTTTCAGAGGGGATCCATTGCTCTGGAATCACAGATCGGTGGCGCCGGAGGACATGCCAGGGCTGCGTTTCAGGTGGTGGGCAGCAAGGGCAAATCGGATCGAGGAAGCGTCGCATCGATTGGAGACAAGCTTGAAGGAGCTGCGCCTGGCGAAGCACAAGGCGAAGGCGCAAGTCGATCTCAGGGGAGAGATGCTGAGGGATGTCAGCATCTAGCAGCATTGCGTTGATTTCGAGATGGGGCTAATGGCAGAGATCATATTCACGGAGTCGACTGCGGAGGAAAGAACGCGCATGCCTGCGGAATGGCATGAGCAGCCGGTGCAACTGTTCAAATGGGTGGTAGGAGAAGCCAAATCACGGGACCAGCTGCGGCGGCGCCGCTGGGTATGCATCGTAGGTGAGGTGAGTTGCCCTCCTTCCCCGCCAGTGGTGCAGTGACCTACTCGGTTGCTGCTGCAATGAACTTGCGGTGCCATGGCGGTTTGCAACCGTGACAATCACTCCATCTATATGTATTGTATTCGTGTGAAAATACTTGGTTGTCGGATTCAGGGCTCTGCAGACCCAAGAAAGGTTCGAACTCTGGGGCGCGTGCGAAGAACTCAACCTCCCCAGCCTACCAACTAGCCGCTCTCACAGCCTTGCTCAATGAACAGGAAAGGAAAGAGACACAATAGTTTACCCAGGTTTGGGCCACCTTGCGGTGTAAGACCCTACTCCTGCTTTGGTGTGGATTAGCCTCAAGAGGGGCTGAGGATGAACTAGTACAGAGGAAGAACAAGCTCCTGAGGCTTGGGTGTGTGGTGGTGAGGCTCCGAATCGGATTGCCCCTTCTATGGTGATGGCTAACCTATATATATAGAGGCCTCGGTCCTCATCACCAAAAATGTAGGCGGGAAGGGATTCCACAACGACCAGTTTGAAAGGGGACAAGAAGTACATCCTATCCTGATGAAAGGTTGTCTTAGCCTGCAAAGCTTCTGCTCACGACGCCATGGTGGGCTCGGTGATGACGTCCGTCCTGCCGCCGTGGCAGTCTTGGTCTTGTAGCATGGAAATGGAAACCTTTGGGTGATTCCTCGGGACTCCGCGCCTGCGCTTGCTTCCTTAGCACCAAAGAGGAAACCTACTGCTCTGCGCCCACTGGCGCCCGCCTGGCCTTGGTTGTCACGGCTTGCGTCATCCGGACCTCATGAGATGGGTGCTTGCATAGGAATCTCCACTCCTCAAGAGCCAGCCTGATGAGGCCGCTCCCTCTAGAGGTCTTGGCGTCGTCCGCCTCGCGAGGCTTGGCCCCTCGCGAGGGTCAAGTCTTAAAGTTGATGAAGATGGGCCATACCGGGCCGCCGATGGGGCCACGCCACGGGCCACAGGCAGGAAAGTCTGGGTACCCTGGTTCCCAGAACGCCGACAGTAGCCCCCGAGCCCAAGGCGCGCTCGGACTTGGCTTCGAGGCGAAGCCAAAGGGCAAGGATGAAGCACCGCGGGCCCCAATCGCCTGCGGGCCACGCCGACATGTGGCGCTGGACGGGACGTGGGCGTCTCCACTTCCCAACGCAGCCTCGGCAACCATTCGACTTGACAATAGCCTGCTGCATGCAAAAAATCATCATTACTGGGGATCGTGGGAGGTTGGCGGTTGGCCTTCCTCTGGCTATAAATGGGAGGGGGCGAAGCCTCCTGCTCATCTCCGTCTTCTTACTGCTTGCTCCTCCTTCTTCCTTCTTGTCCTGCCATCTTGTCGAAACTCCCATGGCGCCGGTGAGGAGATTTTCCGCGGCAGAGAAGGGGAAGGCCCCCAAGGAGGGGCCAGGCTCGCCGCCGCCCAAGAGAGGCCGTGAGTGGCCCCAAAAACACACAACGACTCCGGCGACGGCCCCTCGGGGGTGCGGGCGCGCCCCTTCAACGGCCGGTGTTGCCTCCGGCAGCCGCGGTGGTGTTTCTTCCCGCGGTAGGAGCTGCCGCGGATGGGGCGACCTCAGCGATGGGGTGAGGCGCGTGGCGATCGCCCGGTCGCCACGGCCGCGCTCCCACTCAGCCGATGCATCTCCGAAATTTGTCGTGTGGTCGGGGAGGCCAGCGGGCATCTGGTTCCGGCTTCCGCGTTTCTTCGCGAGCGCGGTGCCGGCCGGAGTGCCTGGTGGCCTCTGGCTATAGGCCGACGGCTGCTGCAGCAAGGTCTCATGGGTGGATGTTGAAGTCACCGCCGCTAGCAACATGTTCCTGAACCGCGGGTGGCAGTCGTTCGCCCGTGCGCAGGGCTTGCACGGGAGATGCACCCTCCACTTCAGGTACGACAGCGTCACGACCCTCTACGTCAGGGTGTTCGGGGAAGGCGGCCAACGCTCGGGGTGCTACCCGGAAAGCGACAGCGACGGTGACGATGGTGAGCTTGCCCTTGATGAAGGTCGTGTCGCCTCCAGCGACGGCGGCTCCTCCTCCAAGGTGAGCACAAGCGACGACGACTACGACGGGCCTCTGCGTCACTGGGCTCGAACTGAGGAGGGTGACGAGCCGCCCCGCCATCGTGCTCCGGTAAAGCGGGAGGAGGACCCCGACTGAGCTCGAGTGTTGCTGGAGCCGGGCCTCACGAGCCACTGTGGTCGCGTAGCCATTTCCGTTTTCTTTTTCTGCATCAAGAAAAGAGTAGAAGGCCCCGTCGGGGCATGTAATGAACCATGGTGCTAGTGCTATTATGCTATGCTTGTTATTTTTATATTATGTCATGATATCCGCGCTGCTACTGGGTGTGGTTAGGGTGACTTAGCTCGATGTGCTCGCGGTAGACTCCCATGCTGCAAGGGCATGCCCTTTCAGGGTTTGGATTTCCTGCGTACCCCTTGTTTCAGGGGCGTCTTCCAAGGGATTCCTTCTTGAAAACTCGAGAATCATTGAGCCTCCGGAGGCGTCATGTGGCTGCAAGGTTAGAAGACCTCATGAGGCACCATACCTCGCGCAAGCCCTCGAGCGTGGGTTGGTCGCGGCTAGTACGCCATGTCACGATACCCGTAGGCACGGACTTGAGAGAGCGCGCATGCCCGTGAACTCGTTTGAGAGCGTCCCATGAGGATTAAGGCGCCAAAGCTGGGGCAGCAAGGTTTTGGCGGGGTGTGGTCATGGGCGAGCCCAGGCGCACACACCGTACCCAGCCCCCATGCGCGGGATGCGCAAGGAAGAGCGACGAGCAACTGCCACTCTTCCTAAGACAAGGTTTCAAAGGGTGAACACTATGGGGAGAGAAAAGAAAGAAATTTCCCAACCCTTGCGAATGAAAGACACGAAAGCTCCAAATTTCATTCGAGAAGTCGAAATCCAGCTACAGAAAGCAAGCAAAAGAACAGCCGCGTCCGGCACCTAGACTAGTCTTCTTGTCTTCCCACCAGTGCGGAGCATGGGGCCTCCACTAGGACATGGGTGGGAGCCCCCGTGAGGCCCAGGGGCAGCACTCAAGAGACTCCGGGGCATGTACAGCCGCAACTCATTATTATGTGAGAGTGTCACGAGCGGAGATCTTCACAGGCACGGGGCCTTGGTCATGGGTAGAATTTTTGGAGGTGCTGGATGTTCCAGGCGTTCTGGATGGGGACCCCGTCCTGCGTCTCCAGGCACGCGGCGCCAGGCCTGGAGACACGGGCGATCCTGAACGGGCCCTCCCACATGGGTGAGAGCTTATGAAGCCCTTCCCTAGAGAGCACCCGCCTCAGGACGAGATCACCCACCTCGAGAGTCCTGGAGCGGACGCTACAGCAGTGATACCGCCCCAGCACGAGGCCCATCCCCCATGAGGCGTCCTGGCACGCCTCGTCGAACGCCAAAACCCGCACGGAGCGATGTCTGACCTCGTGAGGGAGGACCGCCTCGGCTTCGTAGACGAGGAAGAACGGAGTCTCGCCCGTGCGCTTGGTTGCGGTGGTGCGGATGGACCACAGCACGGACTGGAGCTCATTGAGCCAGCCCCTACCGCAGGCCTCGAGCTTCTTCTTGAAGGTCCTCCCTTGATGCCCCTCAGGACCTCCGCGTTGGCATGCTCAGCCTGGCCATTGCTCCGTGGGTGTGCCACCGAAGCATAGCACATCTGCGTTCCAAGGTTAGCACAATATGTTTTGAAAAGGTTGCTCGTGAACTGTGAGCCATTGTCGGTGATGATGCGGTTAGGAACCCCGAAACGGCTCATGAGGCCCTTGATGAACTTGACGGCCGAGCCGGCTGGGATGGTGCGGACAGCCTCCACTTCCGCCCACTTGGTGAACTTGTCGATGGTGACATAGAGGTAGCGGTAGCCCCCGGGCGCTCGAGGGAATGGGCCAAGGATATCCAACCCCTAGACCACGAACGGCCATGAGAGCGGGATAGTCTGGAGGCCTTGAGAGGTCTAGTGGATCTTCTTGGCATGGAATTGACAAGCCTCACAAGGCCTTACCAATTCGGTGGCGTCACTGAGCACCATGGGCCAGTAGAATCCGCTGCGGAATGCTTTGCCCACGAGGGTGCGCGATGAGGAGTGGTGCCCGCAGTCCCCGCCATGTATGTCGGCCAGCAGCTCGCACCCCTGCTCCCTGGAGATGCATCGTAGAGAAACGTCGTTCGGGCGCTTTCGGTAGAGCTCACTGCCCTGGATGCAGTACGCGGTGGCCTGGCAGGCCACACGGTCTGTGTCTTCCTCCTTCTTCGGCAAGGCTCCCCGGAGCAGGTACGCCTTGAACTCCTTGGACCAGCACCCCTCCTGAGGCTCGAGCGCGAGGAGCAGGCGGGCTCCCGAGGTTGGGCCACAAGCTGGGGGAAGCTCCTCCTGAGGCGATGCTGGTCCCTCAGTGGGGGGAGCCGCCGATGGCTTGAAGAGCCGCTCCTCAAAGACGCCAGGCTCCTGAGGTTCTCGTCGGGACGCCCTCTTGGCAATGTCATCCGCCTCCTTATTCGTGTCGCGTGGTACGTGTTGCAATTCCAAGCCCAAGAATCATTTCTCAATTTTGCGTACCTCCTCGAGATATGCCTCCATGTGCTCGTCCTTTGGCTTGTATGCTTTGTTGGAGAAGTTGACGAGGAGCTGGGAGTCGCCCCGGATGGTGAGGCGCCTCATCGCCAGAGCCGCCGCAGCCTTGAGGCCGGCGATTAGGCCCTCGTATTCCGTGATGTTGTTAGAGACCTTCTCGCCATGCTGGAAGCAGAGCTGCATGGCGTAGTAGAGCTTGTCCTGGGTGGGCGAGATGAGCACGGCTCCAGCCCCCGCGCCCTGACACGCAAATGCACCGTCGAAGTACATGACCCAGCCATCTGGTGCTTCGTCTCCGGGCGCGAGAGAACGGTCCTCGCCCACTTCTCGGTCAGGGGTGTCAGTCCACTCCGCCACAAAATCAGTGAGGGCCGCACCCTTGATGATCCTGGTGGTGCTGAACTCCAACTGGAATGCCTGCAGCTCAATGTTCCATTCGGCGACCCTTCCCGCGGCGTTAGGGCTCTGGAGTACCCTCTCCAAGGGGTAGGCTGAGACAACCTTGATGGGGTGGCCTTGGAAGTAGTGATGTAGTTTCCGGGAGGCAACGAGGAGTGCGAGCAAAAGCTTTTATGGCATGGGGTAGCACGCCCGCGCATCACGCAGCACCGTGCTGATGAAGTACACTGGATGTTCGACGAGGGAGGAGGCATCAGCGGGGTCCTGTGCCTCCTGAGGCTGGGGAATCTCAGGAGCTTTGTCACCTGGCGGGGCAGCCGTGGCCTCAAGAGCGCCGTTCTCAGGAGCCCCGCCGATTGGAGGGGTGCCCGAGGCCTCAGGAGCACCGTCCTAAGGCCGCGGCGTCTTGGCTGGGTGCGGGATGCTGCGCCGCACGCCCTTAACCGGACGCTCCTCCCGGACCGCCATGAGTGCTGCACTGGCAGAGTGAGCCGTGGCGGCCAGGTAAAGCACCAGGGGTTTGAGGGGGCGCGGCGCTACCATCACCGGTGGGCTGGTGAGGTACCTCTTCAGGTCTTGGAAGGCCGCTTCAGCCTCTGGAGTCCACTCGAACGGGCCCTTCTTTTTCATCAGCTTGAAGAAAGGGAGGGCGCGCTCACCTAGCTTGGAGATGAAGCGCCCCAGCGAGGTTACGCAGCCCGCCAGCTTCTGCATCTCCTTGAGGGTTTGCGGCGGGCTCATTCTTTCTATGGCCTTGATTCTCTCCGGGTTGGCCTCGATCCCTCTGTGCGACACCAGGATTCCCAGCAGCTTGCTAGACGGGACACCAAACACGCACTTTTCCGGGTTGAGCCGCAGGTTCACCTTGCGCAGGCTGGCAAATGTCTCCGCCAGATCTTCGACAAGGGTTCTCACATCCCGAGATTTCACCACTATGTCATTGACGTATGCCTCGGCATTCCTCCCGAGCTGCTGACCTAGAGCGATGTGCATCAGCCACTGGAAGGTAGCTCCGGCATTGCGCAGCCCAAACGGCATGCAGGTGTAGCAGTACACCCCGCACGGGGTCAGGAAAGCCATCTTCTCGACATCCTGCACCTCCATCTTGATTTGGTGATAGCCTGAGAAGGCGTCCAGGAAGCACAGTAAATCACACTCGGCAGTGGAGTAGACGATCTGGTCGATGCGCGGGAGAGGGAAAGGGTCTTGCGGACAAGCCTTGTTGAGGTTGGTAAAATCGACGCACATGCGCTCCTTCCCACCCTTCTTAGGGACGATAACCGGGTTTGCCAGCCAATCTGGATGCCACACTTCCCGAATGACACCGGCTTCTTGCAGCTTGCGGGTCTCCTAGACGATGAATGACTGCTTCTCCGGGGCTTGCCGCCGTGCCTTCTGTTTTACTGGGCGCGCGTTGGGGCACACCATTAGGTGGTGCTCGATTACCCCACGCGGAACCCCGACTAGGTTTGCCGCTTCCCACGCGAACACGTCCTTGTTCGCGAGGAGGAAGCTGACCAGCGCCTCTTCCTGGTCTGGAGGGAGGCTGGCACCTATGGTGAAGGTAAGGCCCGATCCCCCGTCTTCATTGACCGGCACCTGCTTCGTCTCGGTCCGATCTTGAGAAAACAACTGCTTCTTCTTCTGCGCTCCTGAAGGCAAGCTTGAGGGCCGTGAGCACGTTCTTGGCATCTCCTGCCATGGTGAGTACACCGCTACTTCCCGGCATCTTCATGAGGTTGTAGCCAGTATGAGTCGCCACCATGAACTTGGCCAAGGCTGGATATCCGAGAATGGCGTTGTACGGGAGGCCGATGCGGGCGATGTCGAAGTCGATGAGCTTGGTGCGGTAGTTGTTGCATGTGCCAAAGGTAACGGGGAGGCGGATCTGCCTCAGAGGGCAGGTGGATCCATCAACGACCCCAGAGAAAGGCTTGGTGGCGAGGAGCCGACCGTAAGGCACATGAAGCAGGCCGAACGCCTCCACGGAGAGGACGTTGAGGACAGCACCGCCGTCGATGAGGGTCCTGGTGACTGCTATGTTGCAGATGGTGGGGGTGCAGAGCATAGGGAGCACGCCGGCGCCGACCGTGGTCTCGGGGTGGTCCCTTGAGTCGAAGGTGAGGTCAGCCTTGGGCGCCACCCAGCCCGGAGGGGCTCTTCGCTGCGCGTGGGCGGCGCCCACCCGGCGGAAGAACTGCTTGATGTGGCGGTCCGAGGCCGGCGCTTGCGACCCGCCAAGGATGGCCGCGACGGCATGGAGCACTGGTGCCGCGAAGCGTGTGATGAAGAGGCCGCGCAGCCCTTCCCAAGAGGCCACTGAAGACTCTGGCAAGCCAAGGAGCCAGGCGCGTGGCACACCCATAAGGGCCATGGGGAGCCAATTCGCCATGACCTTGTCATCGCCGCCAGCTACCCAGACAGCCTCCGCATACGCTTGGAGGAACCCCGCCGGATCCGCCATGCCATCGTATCGTGGCGGCAACTCTGGCCTGAACTTTGGCGGCCATTGCACCTGCCACAAGGCGGGGAAGAAAGCCCGGAGGCCCGCAGTGCTTCCGAACACGCCCGGCGGCCCGGCCAGTGGAGCGACGCACGCCATGGAAACTGAATAGCGAGGGCGAGGTACAGCAGATGAGGAGGTGAATCTTCGATGCACCCCTACCTGGCGCACCAAACATCGGATTCAGGGCTCCGCGGACCCAAGAAAGGTTTGAACTCTGGGGCGCGTGCGTAGAACTCAACCTCCCCAGCCTACCAACTCGCTGCTCTCACAGCCTAGCTCAATGAACAGGAAAGGAAAGAGACACAATAGTTTACCCACGTTCGGGCCACCTTGCGGTGTAAGACCCTACTCCTGCTTTGGTGTGGATTAGCCTCGCGAGGGCTGAGGATGAACTAGTACAAAGGAAGAACAAGCTCCTGAGGCTTGGGTGTGTGGTGGTGAGGCTCCGGATCGGATCGCCCCTTCTATGGTGGTGGCTAACCTATATATAGAGAGGCCTCGGTCCTCTTCCCCCAAAATGTAGGCGGGAAGGGATTCCACAACGACCAGTTTGAAAGGGGACAAGAAGTACATCCTATACTGACGAAAGGTGGTCTTCGCCTGCAAAGCTTCTACTCGCGATGCCACGGTGGGCTCGGTGATGACGTCCGTCCTGCCGCCCTCGCAGTCTTGGTCTTGTAGCACGGAAATGGAAACCTTTGGGTGATTCCTCGGGACTCCGCGCCTGCGCTTGCTTCCTTAGTACCAAAAAGGAAACCTGCTGCTCTGCGCCCGCTGGCGCCCGCCTGGCCTTGGTTGTCACGGCTTGCATCATCCGGACCTCATGAGATGGGCGCTTGCATAGGAATCTCCGCTCCTCAGGAGCCAGCCTGACGAGGCCGCTCCCTCTAGAGGTCTTGGCGTCGTCCGCCTCACGAGGCTTGGCCCCTCGCGAGTGTCAAGTCTTGAAGTTGATGAAGATGGGCCATACCGGGCCGCCGATGGGGCCACGCCACGGGCCAAAGGCAGGCAAGTCTGGGTACCCTGGTTCCCAGAATGGCGACATTGGTTGTTTGGAAAAAGATGGTAATTGATTCATCACTAGTTTTTGAATGCTTAGTCGTGACAATCACCTGAAGCCACAACCAGAAGTCTTGAGCAGTAGTACTTGAAATTTGTGTTCTAGGAAACTCATCGGGAGCCGTTTCGGGCCTCGAAACCAAAACCATCAATTAATCTTTAGCTTGTTCCCATCACATTCCAAAGTAGTACTACCATCTATAATTAAGTGCAAGCTTGCTCACACCTAGTACGTATCAAACCTGAACGTGTTCCCACTATGCAGGTTTTAGTGCTAGTGCTAGTACTAAGTTATAAAAAGGGGAACTACCTAGCCAAAAATCACTCTACCTTCCTCCTCATAAGTCTTTCTTGTTCGTCCGTCCTTGCCATGTGTCGGGGTACACAAACAGGGGCGTATGTTTTCCCCTGACTTGTGCACGGACGACAAGCCAGCGACTCGGCAAGATTACTACATCAAGGACCAGACCAAGCACAAGGGATCAACTCTTTGAAGAATCAGAGTGCAGATCAAGAAGACCAAGTTAAGCTAAAAGTGCAAGACACCACTAAGGGAAGACCTCCCTTGCTAGGCAGGTGAGCCTGGCAAGGTCAAGGTTGCCCCGGAAGCAAATGTCAAGACCATCCCGGCAGGCCTTCCGGGACCTACGAAGGCAAGCTACCCAGCCAAGGCTCCACCGCACCACCTCACAGCGACGCAAGTCATCGATCAGTGCGGTGTCAAGCCCCCAAGTGACTAAGTGGCTGTCTCTTGCCACATGGCAGCCACTTCCTATGGAAACCACCTCCAAATGACACCCATTCAGCAATGTGTCATGCAGACAGGAGAAAAGGTGGCCAAGCAGCCCGACAAGGCTTGCCGGGCAGGCCATGATGTGACACTAAGTGGCACATTTAATGTGCTCTGCCCTGTCTGCACAGTTAGGTATGTTAGCACTGTTTGCTATCTAATCAGTACACAATGACTGATTTGCCACTGTGGTAACCCCTTGATCTATAAAAGGAGGCCCATGGCAACCATAGAAAGGATTCGGGCCCTTGTACACCCGTACGCGCGTAGCTGCTCTTGCCGAGGCGACCCTGTCGAGCTAGAGCGCTGCGTTTCCACCACAATCCACCATCAATCCACCAAAACAGGAGTAGGGTTTTACGCCTCGCGGTGGCCCGAACCTGGGTAAAACTGCCCGTGTGATCTCTGTCGTGCTACGCGATGCTCTCCGCTCTTTTTGCAACGTGCTCATCCCCCCGCCGAACCACAAGGGGCTCATGGCCCCATAGGTGGTCGTGGTTTCCCACGACATGTTTGGCGTGCCAGGTAGGGGGAGGCGCTTGCGCAAACCCGAGAAGCGTACGTAGCGCGTCATCTTCATCATCGTTTTCATCATCAACAGCTTCATCGTCCGTGACACCCGAGAAAAAGCGGGAGGCTATGGGAACAGAGAAGGGAAGTGATGTCGCTTCTCCCACACCCCGTTCAATCTCCATCGCTTCCCTCCGCCACAGCTGCTGCGGCGGCAAGGATCAATAACGGCGGCAGCAAACCAACCCCTGCAGTTCGGGCGGCATGGTCACCATGCAAACCCATCCAGGGGAAAGGGACGAAGCGCATCGGTACAAGGTTTCTCTCTTTCCACCATTCTCACTTATCGACAATCGAGCCACTCTGGGTTTTAGCATCATCAGCGTAGATGAGTACCACGCAAAACTCGGTTCAGTATTTACCCTACTTAGGGAAATCCTGGGTGGAGCACTGGTGCGAATCCGTTGATCGACGCCCCGGCAACCGTGCTCCAGCAAGGCCGTCCGCATTAGCGTGACTTCTATGCCAGCCGCCACCAGATTGTTTGAAAAGTATGGAGTGGAGGAAGGAGAAACCGGTCGTACCTAGCACCACGTCCTACCACCGTGAGATACACATGATTTTTCTTATCGGCCCCTGCCGGGAGCCTGATAACTACGCACATGACATCCATCCTTCTCGAAGCATGCAAACGCGGCAAGCGCTCGCAACTGAACGAGATGGGAGGAAGCAAGGACGAAAACTAAGTCCATGCAGCCATTGCTCTCTTATGAGCTTAATATTTCGCATTCGTTTATCCCTAGGGCATTAGGGTGTTCGTATGAGGAAATCCTTCGTGTAATGGCACCTTGCTAGTTTCTCTGTCTGCACCCTCGTTCTGCTTTGAGCCTGCTCGCAGAATGAGCGGTTGCGTCGAGAATTACCAAGGAAAAGCCTGCCGGGACGCATCCACACCATGATGAATGTTAAGGGCCTGCCTGTCGTGGTGGGAGCACGGCAGATGCCAAAGGATGGCTAAAGAGAGGAGGAGGCTCGAGGGCACCGGTGGGCTCCAGAGGCGAGGTCGGCATGAGCGAGCGCGGGACGCAAGACATACCCAGGTTCGGGGCTCTCCGAAGAGATTATACCCCTAGTCCTGCCGGGAGTGGTTTATATGTGATAGTACTGAGTCGCTCCTGGAGCTGTTTGGAGGAAGAAGGAGGGCAGGCCAAGGCTTAGGCTGCTCCTTTTCCCAATGTATGTATGTGTGTTCTACTGACCTGGTCGCCCCGTGCATGGAGGCCTCCTAGGGGGTTTTATAGGTCAACCCCCGAGGGCTACAACGGTAAAGTTACAAGGCCGTGGGGCTGGGTTGTCACCGTCTGGGAAGCCGGTACTGGGACCCGCCGGGTGTCAGGGCTCGCCGGGTTCTCAGGGCGCGGGCCCCGTGTGCCAGGAGGCACTGTTTGCCGTCTTGTCGATCGTCACGAAGTGGCCGGGTCGAGTCCGCTACAGTGGTGCACCGCCCGGTCGCCGTCTGCTGGTGTCAGCAGTGACGACGGGTGCGCTGTAACCATGCCAGCCTCGGTCATCAGGGTAGGTGGGGCACTGTTGCCATGCCTCTGCTGGTCAGAGGAGTTGCTGGGGTACTGTTGCCTCGGTCATCCCCGTATGGAGACTCATCCCATCGTACGGCTGGAATGCGATAGGAGCTGACCCGTGGCCGGGTCGAAGAATGCGCCACAGGTGAGCTGGTTTGCTGGAGAAGTCTTGGTATGCTGGGTTTGGCCGGCCTGTGCCAGCTGGCAGGGCCGGGTTGCCGTCTTGGTTGGGTTGAAGAGTTCGGCCGGGTCGAAGGACTTGGCCGGGTTGAGCAACCCGGCCAAGTGTGAGCCGGATCGAGGGGCGATGCTGGTCCCGGTGTTTTTGAAAAGGATCTGGGTTCCGTTGCCTGCCCGGGGTTCATCCCCCCGACAGTAGTCCTCGAAGCTGTGAAGGTCCACCGGCTTCGAGTAGGAGGGCCTTCGCAGTTTCCCCCCTGAGAAGGCGGCTGTTGGTGAAGTTTGCGACCGCCGGGTCCGGCAACACCCACTGCGTGCTAGCTTCCGAAAGCCGGATCGCGGCACCCCGGCAGGGGCGGGAAACCAAGGAGTCCGCCGAATCTTTTAGGCAATCTTTTTGGGCTCTGCGCAGGTGCCACATGGCGCTCGGGAGCCGAAGGGGCCTGACAGGCCACGCGCGCGACGTGACAGGACATTGGGCGGGGGCCCACCGCTGTGCGCCCTTGGCTCATGCGCGCGGATTTATTGTGGCGTCCGTGAGTCGGTTGCCATTCTCGAGGCAGTTATTGCGTGCGGTACATGCGCACTTATTGCGGGGAAGTGTGAGGGGCGGGCGCAAACGATCCCACTTCCCCATGTTTGAGCCGTGGCTTATAAATTGGGAGGAGGGGGGCGGCGGAAATCACTCTCGCACGCGCTCCCCTTCTTCTTCCTTCTTCTTCTACTCTTGCAACCGCCGCGCGCTGCGACGCTCCGCCGCTCTTCGAGCAGAACTCCACCACCAATCTTCTCTCATCTTCCCGCTCCGCCCCGCATCACCGATGGCGCTGCCATCGGGCTCGTGGATGGGATCCTCCATCAATGACGAGGATGTTCAGTATTTGCGCGACACCAAGCGTCTGCCGAGGGAGACGGAGGTGGTCGTGCGCCTGTCGAAGGGCGAGCAGGAGCCGCGGCCTGAGGGAACCGAGCGCATGGTCTTCTACACGCACTTCAAGCACGGGTTCGGCCTTCCCGTGAGCAACTTCTTCCGCGCTTTCCTAGAGTTCTTCGGGCTCCAACCACACCACCTTGGCGCGAACGCCATTCTACAGCTCTCTGGCTTCGTCACCCTGTGCGAGGGGTACCTGGGGGTCAAGCCCACAGTCGACCTCTGGGTGCGCTTCTTCTCTTTGAAGCAGCAGGGCCCGAGGGCCGGGGAGATGTCCACCTGTGGGCCGCCGTCATCTCAACGCGCACGCGCGGGGGTGCCCCAAGATGCCGCTGGAGGATTCTGCCAAGAAGTGGCAGAACTCCTTCTTCTATGTCCGCAATCTCGGCGCGGACCGAATCAATCTGCCACCCTTCATCGACGCGACGCCGCAGGGGAAGCAGAACTGTAACTACTTCCCCAAGCACCCATCGCAGGAGGTGCTCAATTTGTGCCAGCGGGTGGCAGAGATGAAGGGGCGGGAGGGGCTCACCGGCACCGATCTCGTCGCCGCCTTCATCATGCGCCGGGTGCTGCCGCTGCAGCACCGTTCCCACATCATCGGCCTGATGACCGGCCTGCAAGACCCCAATAGGATGTCGCCCCTGTGCCTGGGGGCGGATCAGGTCGCCCGTCGGGTTAATGACATCTCTAAGGCCGGGCTGAAGGAGGACTGGAGGTTCGCGAAGCCCCCATACAGCCAGGCGATCCCGGCACCGGCGGTGAGTCCTTGGTCTTCGTATTTTGCTGCCGCCCATCTTCTTGTTCGTCCTGATGCGGCAAGGGAGGTGCTACGGAATGCCATTCGGTACCCATATGACCGGGCGCCGATGCAGGTGGTGCGGGCCGGCTCGGAGGAGCCTGCGGCCCAGGGCAAGGACCCGAAGGAGGCCAACGCCGACGCCGACATGGTGCGTCGCGCGGGTAAGCTTCTGTGTTCTTTATTTCTTGAGATGCCGGTCGCGAGGCGGTGCGGGGATGTTGACGCGAGTTGATGACGCAGTGGCGCCGAATGGAGGAGGCGGCGACGTGGCTGGGGCCGGGTCATCTCGATGGGCGGCGGCGGCGGTGAGCCGGCCACATGGGAAGGGTGACGTGGCGCCCCGGGATCCGGCCACGAAGCGCATGGCGGACCCGCCCGCCGGCACGAAGCCGCCTGCCAAGAGGAGGCACCGTGGTCCGCCGGCGGCGCCGGCAAGGCCGACCGTTCTGCTGGTGCCTGGGTAAGTGCTCTTCTGTCGATTTCTGGCGAGTTGCCGGACCGGCTTCTGTTTGTCCTTGCTTCTTATTCTGTCGTGCTTCAGGTCACCGATATCGCCGGCACTGGCGGCGACGGAGGCCGCGTCCATCGGTGGCGCGGTGTTCCGGAAGACCCGGTCCAGCGTCATCGACCGGGACGAGGAGGAGGCCGACCCGGACCTGGGCCTGGACCCGGCCGATACCGAGGGCCTAGCCTGGAGGGACCGAAACCGGGCCGTGGCAGACATGGAGGCGGAGTTGGCCTAGGCTTGGGCCACGGCCGTGGCCGCGAGGGGGGGAGCCGGCGTGGCCCGAGATGCCGGCGGGCATGGAGCCGGCGGCGATGGTTTATATGCCGCTGCCGGAGGAGGAGCGCGGTCAGGATGGCCGTGCGGAGGTGGTGAACCTCGATCGGGAGGTCGTGGAGATTGATGACGACACCTCGCCGCAGACCGACGTGGTCGAGCGGGTGGAAGTCGAGGGAGGAGGCGGCGGTGCCGTCTTGGAGGAGGCGGTGCAGGCAGCGCCGGACGGGGTGCCTCAGGCGCCGACCGGTGGGGTGCCACAGGATGCGGCGCCACAGACAACTCCGGCCGTCGTGCCGAAGAGGACGCCGGCCGCGGAGGAGACGGCGAGCGGCGAGTACGCCCTGGTCTTTAGGTCGCCGGGGCCCCGGGTCGCCGGGTCGCAGTCAGCCAGGGCTGGGCCCAGCGAGGTCCCCATTAGGCCCCTGACCCTGGAGGAGGCGGCGATGGCCGCCGTGAGCCAGCGCCTTCGCAGCCATGTAGAGTGGGTCCAGGCCTTCGCCCAGGCCGAGACAAAGCGGACGCGGGAGCTGGAGCGCGCTGTGATGGTAAGCCTTTTCTGCATCTTCCGTTTTTCTTCTCACGTGCTTTTGTAGTGGGGGCGCGCTAGCGCACCCACTGGGTGTAGCCCCCAATATTCGGGCCAACAACATAGTAGTTGGGTCGAATCTTAAAGTAGTCTTGTCTGATTCTCATTTTTTGCAGCAACTGGATGCCTACCGGGTCGGCGTCTTCAACCGGCTCCTGGAGAAGCACCGGCAGCTCAAGGCGCAGCTCGCCACCAAGGAGGAGGCGCTCCGCGTCGCGGAAGGTAAATTCTTGCGTGCTCTTTTAGTGGGGGCGCGCTAGTGCACCCACTGGGTGTAGCCCCCGAGATTCGGGCTAACTACGTAGTAGTTGGGTCGAATCTTAAGGTAGTCTGTCTTCTGTTTCTGAATCTTTGTCGTGCAGCCGCTGCGGCCGAGGTGCCGGCCTTGCAAACCCGGCTGGTCGGAGCCGGCTATCAGTACGACCGGGTCATTGCTGACGTCGGCCGGCTTCGGGCCGAGGTGGCGGAGGTGAGGGCAGAGGCAGCGGGGGCCCAGCGGGTGCTTGCCGAGGCCGACCGGCTGCGGGAACAGCTGGCCGGTGACAAGAGCCGGCTTCAAGCCGAAGTGGAGCGCCTCCAGGCGGAGGCGGCCAAAGCGGTGGAGGCCCAGCGAGCCCTTGCCGAAACCGGTCAGCAACACGACAAGCTGGCCGACGACAAGGGCCAACTTCAGGCCGAGGTGGAGCACCTGAAGGTGCTGGGGACCAAGGTGGGGGAGGCCCACCAGGCGGAGCTCCTTCGTCGCAAGGAGTACGAGAAGGCGGCCGTGGCGAAGGACGCCGTGCTGAAGGCGGCCCTCGCCAAGGTCGCCGACCTGGAGAAGGCGCTTCAGGACCATGACCGTGCCATCACCAGGGAGCGGCGCGGTACGTTGCTTGAAGCGCAGCACCTGGACGAGACCTTCGCAAGTAAGTGCTTTCTTTGTTTTCTGCCGGGTTGAGAAGCCGGCTTTCTTTCCCTTGGTGCTGATTTGTCTTGCTCTTCTTTTTGGTAGGGCACTTCCTGGAGACGCGCAGGCAGGCGGAGGAGGCCATCCGCTTCCAGCGGGATCCGCAGGGGATCGTGGGTTCCGGGACTGACCCGCGGGTTGCCTGGACCTTCCCGGAGATTATAACCGCCGCCGAAGCTCATCTGTGAGTCTTGGGCGAGCAGATGGCGCGGCTCTTCGAGGCCGGTGCGGGGATGACGGCAGCCCACTGGCCTGGCGCCACTGCGCCAAAGACCCTCTCGCGGCTGGCGCGGTGGTTGGAGGCGGGACAAGAGCGGCTTCATGCGTGGCGTGTCTCCGCCGCTCGTGCCGGCACTGAGATGGTGCTTCGGTTCGTGATGTCTTGGCATTCGGATCTAGCGCTGGATCGGCTAACGGGCCAGCGAGCTGGCGCGGAGCGCCAGTTGCAGGCGGAGGCCGGACGGATCGCCGCTCGGGCCAGCTACATCACTGGGTTCACGATTCATGATGAGTTCCAGCTGGAGCGAATGGATGATGGCGGAGTCATTCCTGTTGACGATTTTGGCCTGCTTCTGGATGATCCAAAGGGCAGCTCCGAGGAGACGGGCATGTACGGGTATGAGGACGCCGAGGTGGGAGATATCGGTGCCTCGGTGAACCCGGAGGCCACCGAGGGGGAGCCGGCAACTGCGCAACCCGGCGCTAGAGACGCCCGAAGCTGAGGCCGTCCTATTTTATCTTTTCGACAATTTTTGTTAGGTAGCAGGTCCACCCACCCACTAGGGGTTTTGGGTGTAATCTAATGAACTCCGGCCTTGGGCCTGTTTTAACTTGTGATGTAAATATTTCGTGAGTGTCTGCACTTTTGCTTCAATTTTTTGAGCCATTTTCTTGCTTGCTTCCCCTTTGGGCCTCCCCCCCCCCCCCCCCCGCGAGTCGAACAGCCGGGTTCCGGTCTGTGACAAGGGGTTCAGTCCTCGGGAGGAGCGCATGGTACTTAGGCTTTAGAAACGTTGAGCGCGAGCGAAACACCCACTGGGCCGGCTGGCGAGCAGCCGGTCGTGCGGCATGTTGATGTGGCGGGGCCGGATTGGCCAATCCGGCAAACCCAACTTAGTGTTTCCGCAACGTGTTGGTGCTTTGGCCCCTGGTTCTTGCCGACCGACAGCCTAAGCCGGTTCTGTGGCATAGGGCGAAGTGGGGGGCCGCGGCAACCCACACACGCCGGGATGTGCTAAGGAGGACGGCTGGTGGTGGCCAAGCCGGCCAGCCCCCGAGCCCCCGGGTTGAGCGAGTCAACTCGGCGGTGGGTTTTTTTTAAGGAAAATTGCACAAAAGTGTGAACACTATAACTTGGCTGGAAAGGGCAGTCCCCGAGCGTCGTTCGGGGACCCCATAGCTTTTCATATGGTCACAAAAGGTAGTTATACATACGTGCACACAGCTAACTGTACGGGCGGAGGAGTTCTGCATTCCACGGCCGGGTTGTTTCTTCATCGGTAGTGTCTCTCTTGCGCTTGTTCGACTTGCGGGCGTCGATGAGGTAGTACGCGTTGCGGTCATACAGGGCTTTGCTGATGATGAAGGGGCCTTCCCATGGGGAGGACAGCTTGTGCTGGCCGGCTTGCTGCTGGACGAGCCTGAGGATGAGGTCTCCCTTGCGTAATGCGAGGGCTTGATCTTCTTGCTGTGGTAGTGCCTCAGGCCTTGCTGATAAATGGCCGACCGGCTGAGTGCCAAGAGGCGTGCTTCTTCGAGTAGGTCGACGTCGTCTTCGCGGGCTTCCTTGGCTTCGGCTTCGGTGTACATCACGACTCGCGGTGAGTCAAACTCGATGTCGGTTGGGATGACTGCTTCTGCTCCATAGACGAGGAAGAACGGGGTGAACCCGGTCGACCGGTTTGGCATTGTTCAGAGACTCCGAAGGACAGCCGGCAGCTCGTCAAGCCAGCTGCCGGGTGAACGGACGAGCGGCTCGACGAGCCGCGGCTTGATGCCGGATAGAATGAGGCCGTTGGCCCACTTGACCTGGCCATAGGACTGAGGGTGGTCCATGGAGGCCAAGTCGAGGTGGATGCCGGAGACGGAGCAATACCGCGCGAGCGCGCCCTTGGCGAAGTTGGTGCCGTTGTCCGTGATGATGCTGTTCGGGACACCGTAGCGAACCGCAATGTCCTTGACAAACCGAACGGCTGTTGGCCCGTCCAACTTCTGGATTGGCCGTGCTTCGATCCATTTGGTGAACTTGTCCACCGCCACCAGCAAGTGCGTCATGCCGCCTCGGGCGGTCTTGAAGGGTCCTACCATATCGAGTCCCCAGACCGCGAAGGGCCAGGTGATCGGGATGGTTCATAGTGCTGAAGCCGGCTGGTGGCTGCGCTTGCTGAAGCGCTGGCATCCTTCACACTTGAGGACAAGTGATTCGGTGTCTTGGAGGGCCGTGGGCAGGTAGAAACCATGGCGGAAAGCCTTGGCCACCAGGGACCTCAAGGCGGCGTGGTGCCCGCACTCACCCTGGTGTATGTCGAGGAGGATCTCTATGCCCTTGTCCTATTCCACGCAGCGCTGAAACACGCCCGTCGAACTGTGCTTGACGAGTTCATTGTTGATGATGTTGTAGGCGGACGCCCGGCGCTGCACTTGTCGGGCTTCAGTCTCGTCCATGGGGAGAACCCCGTTCTCTAGGAACTCCGAGATGGGCAGGGCCCAAGATGGGGTCGTCACCATGACAAAGACGGCCGCCATGGCGGGCTCTGGGGCGGCAGCCCCCGGGTTGGGGATGGCGGCGCCCGGGTTAAGCGTGGCAGCCCCCGGGCCGGGCTCATCAGTCCCCGGGCTAGGTTGAGCAGCCCTCGGGCCAGGTTCAGCAGTCCCCGGGCCGAGAAGAGATGCGGCCGGGTCATCGGGGACGAAGATGGACTCGGAGTCTGGAGATGGCTTGACGGATGGCTTGTGCAGGCGCTCGAGGGAGATGCCGGATGGAATGGATTGTCGGGATGAGCCAATCTTGGCTAGGGCGTCGACGGCTTTGTTTTCCGTGCGTGGGACGTGGAGGAACTCGCAGCCGTCGAAGAAGCTGGACAGCTGCTGGACAAGGAAGCGGTAGCTGGCCATGTTGGCGTCACGGGCGTCCCATTCGCCGGAGCTTTGCTGCAACACCAGGTCCGAGTCGCCGTAGCACAGGATGCACCGGATGCCGAGTTCCTTGGCAAGCCGGAGGCCATGCACAAGGGCTTCGTACTCGGCGACGTTGTTGCAGGCGGTGAAGTGGATCTAGAGTGCGTACCGAAGCCGGTCGCCTTTCGGGGAAGACAGCACGATGCCGGCTCCCAAGCCGGAGCGCACCTTCGAGCCGTCGAAGTGCATGCGCCAGTGCGTCGAATCCGGCAGCGGTGGCAGGTACTGGGTCTCGGTCCAGTCGACGAGGAAGTCGGCCAGAGCTTGGGACTTGATCATGGTGCGGGGCTCGTATAGGATGGTGTGGCCGGCTAGCTCGATTGCCCACTTGGCAACCCGGCTAGAGGCATCCCGGCAACCTATGATCTCGCCGATGGGGGCCGTGCTCACCACGGTAACAACATGCTCTTGGAAGTACTACTTCAATTTCTTGGCGGTGAAATACACGCCGTAACACATCTTCTGGTAGTGCGGGTAGTTTTGCTTGGAGGCGGAAAGCACCTCGCTCAGGTAGTACACTGGACGCTAGACAGACTGGATCTTGCCCTTCTCTGGTCGCTCGACCACCATCACCGTGCTGACCAACCACGAGGTGGCGGCAATGTAGAGCAACAGCGGCTCCTTCTCGGTCAGTGCGGCCAGGACGGGTGCGGTGGAGAGCATGTGTGTGAGATCCCGGAAAGCTTCATCCGCCTGGTCATTCCATTCGAACGGCGTCATCTTTTTCATCAGCTGATACAGGTGCAAGGCCCTCTCGCCCAGCCGGCTGAGAAACCGGCTGACCGAGGCCAAGCAGCCGGTGAATTTCTGGACATCGCGTAGCCGGGCCGGCTTGTGCATGCGCTCGATGGCCTTGATCTTCTCCGGGTTTGCCTCAATGCCACGCTGCGAGACGAGGAAGCCGAGTAGCTTTCCGACTGGCACGCCAAAAACGTACTTCATCGGGTTGAGCTTGATCTTGTATTCGCGCAGATTGGCAAAGGTTTCCTTCAGGTCATCGAGGAGCGTGAGGTGCTGCTTGGTCTTCACCACGATGTCGTCCACGTAGACGTGGATGTTGCGGCCGAGTTGCGGCAGCAGGCATTTCTGCATGCAGCGTTGGAAGGTGGCGCCGGCATTCTTCAAGCCGAACGACATGGTGATGTAGCAATACGCCCCAAAGGGCGTGATGAAGGACGTCTTCAGGGCGTCCGCCGGGTCCAGCTTTATCTGGTGATAGCCGGAGTAAGCATCCAGGAAGGACAGGAGCTCACAGTCGGCAGTGGAGTCGATGACTTGATCGATCCACGAGAGGGCGAATGGATCCTTGGGGCAAGCCTTGTTCAGGCTGGTGTAGTCTATGCAAATGCGCCAGGTCTTGTTCTTCTTCAGGACGAGGACTAGGTTGGCCAGCCAGTCGGGGTGGAACACTTCCATGATGAAGCCTGCCGCCAAGAGCTTGGTGACCTCTTCACCGATGGTTCTTCTCTTCTCTTCGGAAAGGCGACGTAGGGGTTGACGGACAGGCTTGGCGTCCTTGCGGAGGTGGAGTTTGTGCTCGGCGTACTTCCTCGGAATACCCAGCATGTCCTTTGGGGTCCGTGCGAAGATATCCCGATTCTCACGGAGGAAGTCGACGAGCTCGCCTTCCTATTTGCTGTCGAGGCGGGTGCCCACGACAACGTACTTGCTGCAGCTGGGGTCTTCCGGGATCAGCTCGATCTTCTTAGTCTCCCTGGAGGGCTGGAACGAGGCCTCGTCGGCCGGCTGCTTAGCCGAAGCCGGCACGGCCGGAGTCTCGTTGGCCAGCGCGATGATCCGGTCGAGCTGGCGCTGCTCCTCGGCTATGACCAGCGACTCGGCCAGTTTGGTGCCGGCTTGGGCGCACTCCAGGGATCTGCGGTAGTCGCCGGTGATGGTGATGAGGTCCTTTGGACCCGGCAACTTCATCTTCAGGTAGGCGTAGTGGGGGACCACCATGAACTTGGCGAGTGCAAGTCGGCCCAGCAGTGCATGATACGCGCTGGATAGGTCCACCACCTCGAACCAGAGCGGCTCGCGTCGGAAGTGGTCACTGGTGCCGAACAGGACGTCGAGTCAGATCCGGCCGATGGGGGAGCAGGAGAGGCCGGGTACGATGCTGTGGAAAATCGTCCGGGACGGCTCCAAGTCTTTGGCCTCGAGGCCGAGCTTGGTCATGGTGTCACGGTAAAGGATGTTGATGCTGCTGCCACCGTCGATAAGGACTCGGGAGAACTTGCATGTGCGCCGAGGCGCGACGATGGTGGGGTCGAGGATGAGGGCGTTGCCACCCGGGTTTGGCATGACGGCCGGGTGGTCTTCCCGGGTCCAGGTGACCGGGCGATCCGACCAATGCATGTACTCTAGCTTGGCCGGGATGACGGTATTCACTGCCTGCCGGAGCAGGCACTCGCTACGCTTGTCATCACCAAGGCTGGTGAAGACGACGTAGGTCACGTTCTGGGCGGGGTAGACATCATCGCGCATCGCGCCGCCGACCGGGGGCGGAGGCGGAGGCAGCAGCCCCGCTCCTGGAGCCGGAGCCGGAGGA
The DNA here is from genome assembly GCA_011799875.1 of Thinopyrum elongatum. Classification (NCBI taxonomy): domain Eukaryota; kingdom Viridiplantae; phylum Streptophyta; class Magnoliopsida; order Poales; family Poaceae; genus Thinopyrum; species Thinopyrum elongatum. The sequence goes on from CM022300.1 coordinate 46,630,760, forward strand.
GGCGGGATGTTGCCCCTCATGATGCGCTTGCTGATGGCGCATTGGCGGAGCGTGTGCGTGGACGGCCTCGCGCCGCTGTGGTGCTTGCCGGGAGCGTCGAGCATCTCCTCGAAGCTCATGGTGGGTTGCCATGCTGCCTTGCAGGTCTGCCGGCGCTTTGCGGCCGGTTCGGCCGCGGGCGCCTGCTCGGTGGTCGCCTCGAGGCGGTTGTCGTAGCGCTGAGCCGGCTGGTCGGTTTTGTGCTTGTTGTTGTTGTTCTGCTGGTTGTTCTGCCGGCGGCTGTTCTCACCGGCCGGCTTGCAAGGGGGAACCGGCTTCGCCTTGCCGGCTTCGTCCAGTGCCACTTGGATCTTCATGGCGGAGTCGGCATTGGCGTACTTGTCCGCCGTCACCATGAGCGTGGCCATGGTGGCCGGCTCGGAGCGCAGGAGCTTGTCTTTGAGGAGGGTGCCATCCCGGCACCCGCTGACGAAATACTGGATGGCCTGAACCTCGTGGACACCCTCGCAGCTGTTCTGGAGCTCGGTCCAGCGTACGAGGTACTCGCGGCCGGTCTCCGTCGGCCCCTGTACGCACATGGCGAGCTGGCTGGGGCGGCCGGGTCGTTTGTAGGTGCCGGTGAAGCTGCGCACGAAGGCTTGCTCGAAGTCGACCCACGCGTTGATGCTGCCAGTCGGCAGGCTGTTCAACCACGTGCGGGCCGAGCCCTGGAGCATGAGCGGGGCGTAGCTCACGGCAAGGCGACGGTTGCCGCCCGCGATGCCGATGGCGGTGGTGTAGTCGATGAGCCAGTCCTCCGGCTTGACGGTGCCGTTGTACTTGGGGGTGTCGCGGGGGAGCGTGAACCCTTTGTGGAAGGGCTCATCCCGGATGAGCAGGCCGAAACAAGCCGGCCCGACCATGTTGTTCTCCTCCAGCTCCAAGGAGAGGACGAGCTGGTCGAGGCGGTGGCGAGCATCGGTGTCGTTGATGGCGCGCGGGCCGGGTCGGCTGAAGCCGGACAGCGGCTGGGTTGCGGGGGAGGATCATGCCGGCGCCGGTCTTTCGGGGCTGGCTCATCGGCCAAGCCGCCGGTAGCCGCCGGAGCGCGGTTGCGCCGGGTCCGGGTGCGGCCAGAGTGAACTTCGCCGGGTGGCGAAGACGCCATGTTCTGCTGCTCTCCGGGGTCGTTGGTGTGGTGCGAGACGGATCCCACGGGCTTGTTGAGGCGGTTGAGGCAGTCCTACTGTGTGTTGGCCGCGTCGAGGAGGTCGTTCACCCGCTAAAGCCGGTCCTTCAGCTCCTCACCGACGAGCTGGTCCAGTCCGACTGCGGCCGCCTGGGCGGCACGCATATTCTTCACGGGGGTCTCGTAGACGAGGGGGGGGACCGCGCCAAGGGCGTGGCCGATGGCGCCGCCCCGGGCCCGCACATCGGTGACCCGGCTCGGCTCGGCGGCGGTAGGCGTGAGGCCATAGGTAGCGTCGCGTTCCCGCTGAGCGGAGTCCAGAAGGCGCTGCGTGACGGCGAGCGTCTCAGACAGGTCCAGCAGGCGCTGGCGATCTTCTTCCAGCCGGGCTCGGGTTTCGGCGGCGTTGGTGGCGTCGACGTCGGTGGCGATGGGGACCCGGAGGCTCTACATCATGGCGCGCAGCGGGTTGGGCGCGTTGGCGCGATCCGCTGCGGCCCTGGCTTCGGCGGCCTTCCTAGCCACGCTGGATGAAGAAGAGGCGCCGGTGTCGGTGGTGAATACCTCCACCCGGACGCAGAGATCTATTCCCCCGGCGGAAGCACCGTCGCCGAGGGAAATGGGAGAGTCGGAGATGTCAAGCACCCCGGTGGGGTACTCGTCGGCCGCGGGCGTATCGGAGATGCACAGCGCGGCGAAGGAGGCGGCGAGCCCGTCGATGACGTCGTCCGCCATCATGACGGGCTCGTTGAAGTCGGAGAGGGGCCCCGTCTGGAACATGTCTCCGGCCGGGACCTCGGCTTGCCCCACGATGGGCGCCAACTATCGTGGTGGGCGCACGGCAGATGCCAAAGGATGGCTAAAGAGAGGAGGAGGCTCGAGGGCACCGTGGGCTCCAGAGGCGAGGTCGGCATGAGCGAGCACGAGATGCAAGACATACCCAGGTTCGGGGCTCTCCGGAGAGATAATACCCCTAGTCCTGCCGGGAGTGGTTTATATGTGATAGTACAGAGACGCTCCTGGAGCTGTTTGGAGGAAGAAGGAGGGCAGGCCAAGGCTTAGGCTGCTCCTTTTCCCAATGTATGTATGTGTGTTCTACTGATCTGGTCGCCCCATGCATGGAGGCCTCCTGGGGGGTTTTATAGGTCAACCCCCCAGGGCTACAACGGTAAAATTACAAGGCCGTGGGGCCGGGCTGTCAGCGTCCGGGAAGCCGGTACTGGGACCCGCCAGGTGTCAAGGCTCGCCGGGTTCTTCGGGCGCGGGCCCCGTGTGCCAGGAGGCACTGTTCATCATCTTGTCGATCGTCACAGAGTGGCCGGGTCGAGTTCGCTACAGTGGCGCACCACCCGATAGCTGTCTGCTGGCGTCAGCAGTGACGACGGGTGCGCTGTAGCCATGCCGACCTCGGTCAGCAGGGTAGGTGGGGCACTGTTGCCACGCCTCTGCTGGTCAGAGGAGTTGCTGGGGTACTGTTGCCTCGGTCATCCCCGTATGGAGACTCGTCCCATCGTACGGCTGGGATGGGACGGGAGCTGACCCGTGGCCGGGTCGAAGAAGGTGCCACAGGTGAGCTGGTTTGCTGGAGAAGTCTTGGTATGCCGGGTTTGGCTGGCCTGCGCCAGCTGGCAGGGCCGAGTTGCCGTCTTGGTTGGGTCGAAGAGTTCAGCCGGGTCGAAGGACTTGGCCGGGTTAAGCAACCCGACCAAGTGTGAGCCGGATCGAGGGGCGATGCTGGTCCCGATGTTTTTGAAAAGGATCCGGGTTCCGTTGCCTGCCCAGGGTTCATCCCCCCGACACTGCCCCTTACGACAATCGCGGCAAATATGATACCGGCAGGCAACCAAAACATGCATAGGGACTAATCACACGAACACTGACAGGCGCGCTCTAGAGGGATAAACCCGCAATTAAGATTAAGCAAAAACATCAGATTCATGCGAGCATAAATAAAACGATGTCTAAACACAGGACATGCATCATGTTTTGTTACAGGACAGCACGGTGACAAGAATAGTTCAACGTCGGGCCTGGCGACCGCGTGGAGCCATTGGGACAGAAAGGACCTTGGCAGCAAGGGCGGCAGCCTTCTCCTCGGCGGCAGGAATATCTGCGCCTTCCGGCGGCTTCTTGAAGCCATCGGTGAGGTCGATGTCCGGATGACGGCAGGCGATGTTGCTCAATACCATGAAGAGGGTGTCGAGGGCAAGCTTTTGAGATTCAGTCGTGAAGCGACCGGCCCTTCCCTCTTCATGCGCCTTCAGTTTGTCGATCAGCTCATTGAAAAAGACCCCTAGCTTGACGTTGGGGACCTCCTGCCTGCTGACCGAAAAGACTGGCCCTTCCATGCCCATCACTGCAGTGTGAGCAGAGAGACGCCCAGCAATGTCGATCAAGCTCTTGATCCAGAGGTCAACCTGCTTGGAATGATTCTCCAACTTGTCCTCTGCATCCTTCCGAAGGCGCCTTGCGGTGTCCAGGTCCTTCGTCAACTGCTGCTCACAGGCCCCGCTGGATTCTGCCGAGCTCTCCAAGGTGCCGATCCTGGCCTTCAGGTCTTCAATGGTGCCGTTAGCATTCTCGAGGCCTTGGCTCTTGGAGGAGAGCTGCGATTGTATATCCCTCAGAAGGATCTCTGCTTTCTACACCTCCTCCTTGAGGGCCGAGACCTCCTTGGCGCTCCTGGTGAGCTCTTCCTTCAGCTTGGCAACCTGTTGGTTGAGGTCGACCTTGGCAGAAGATGCAGCGGCAAGGTCATCAGCGAGTTTCTTCAGCTGGGTGGCAAAATCAGCAGCAAGAGCATCCAGGGTGGCCTTGTGTTTGTCCTCTAGCTCCTTGGTGCGCTGCTGCATGAGGGCTTCCGGGTCATCGTCCTTGGCACGGAGGGTGGCTTCAAGTTTCTCCTCCCGGGAAGAGATATCATGCTCCCTGGCATCCAGAAGCACCTTGCGCTCCGCCATGCAGGCCTCCCGGGCCATGACATCCTCCCTCTCCATCGAGATGGTATACTGCTGCTTCATCAGGACCTGGAACTGCTTGCCGTTCCAGTCACGCAGCTCGTTACCTTTGTCCCTCAACTGCTGGTCCACCTTGTTGGCGGACTTGCGCTGCTCCTTAAGCGCCTGCCACTTCTGGCTATGCTGGCCCTTCATCTCCTTAATGCCTGCCGCCATGGACTCCATGAAAGACAAGTCCATCGCGACGGAAACAGAATCATCGACCTCCTCGACTCCTTGGTACAGCGACGCCAGAATGCGCTGAAGCTCCTCGTCAAGCTCTGCGCTCGTCTCCACTGATGAGCCGGGGGCTCCAAGCCTAGGCTGTGCGAGCACCAGCGCCAAATGGCTCGAGGGTGGCTGTGAGGCCCCCGCCACGGTACCAAATGAGGGGAGGGGATCCATGGTTTGGAGGGGAACCTTCTCCTTAACCGGGGCCCCCGCCCCTGGCACGTTGCCGGGGGTCTGCTCCGTCTCCGTCGGGGGCTCATGGGCACCCCCGGCAGCATGTCCCTGCTCCTCAACGGCAGCGATCTTGGCGGCTTCATCCGTGGCATCTCTCCCTATGCTGGCCACTGCTTCCAGCAGTTTAGGTTCTTCGGCCTGAGGGGCTGCAAGCGAAGAGCAGCAAGCAGAAAGATAAGAAGCAGAGATATCAGGAAAGCCCAAAGCATGAAGCAGGTTGTTAAAAAAAGAGAGAGGAGTGGGAGGGGGAAGAATTACCCGGAGGAGTCTGCCGGGTGGAGGCCTCAGTTTCCCCGGCAACGTCACTTGCCGGTCCATGGTTTCCATCCCCTCCCGCATCACCCACGACGTCATCCTGGGCAAGCTCTCCTGTCGAAGCCGTCGCCGGGGGCTCCTCAACTCGATCAGCAGGCGGAGTTGGTCCTTCCTGGAGGGGCTCGACCTGGACCTCCTCTCCTCCTCTTCTAGCTGAGGAGGTTGGGAGACCTCCTGCATCGCTCCCCATAGGAGGGGCCAATCCCGTACTTCCTCGCCGGGGACTGAGCTGGGGGCTTGGTGGCGGGTCGTTTGTACTACTCCCCGCTAGGCCCGTGCCCTCCACAGTCTTCAGCGGCTCCGCACGCTTGAGCCGCTTGGACCGGTGGATGAGGGTCTCTGTCTCCTCCTCCTCCTCCCTGACAACGGCAACAAGAAAAAGATCAGTCAACAAGAGTAAGCAGGCGCACTCAAACAACTGCAAGAGAAAGGGATCATCCGCTGTTACTCCTCGTCGATGAGCATGGAGTTCAGCTCAAACTGAATGGGCGGTGAGGGCGCCCGACCTCTCTTCTGAGGCGGAGGAACGGAAAACTCCAGCAGCTTTGGGCTCTGCTGAGGCGCAGGGGACTCCGACGAAGACGAGTTCCGTGAGGAGCTCGAGCCTGATTGAGAACTGGAATCAACTCCCGCAGCTGCGGAGTGCTTGGCGGGCGGGGTTTTAGCTTCGGCAAGGCGGGAGGACTGCCGACGCACCACGTCCTGCTTGTTGCTCTTGGTGGCGATCTTCTTCACCTTCTTAGCGGCAGGCGCAGGATCGGGAACCACCGCTCCCCGGTTGGCAGCCCGCCTGCGAGGGCGCTGGTCCAAGTCTGGTTCGAGGGCTTGAGGGCCTGCCGCGAGCCAATCCTCCTCAGGCTGCTCCACCCCCTCACTCTCCTCTTCCTCCTGGATCTCTGCCGCTGCGGTGTATAGAGCTTCCATCCCAGAAGGCTCATCACCGACAGGCTCGTCCCCGGCATGCTCTGCCCCGGCAGGATCCTCCCCGGCAACCTCTTCAGTGGCTTGTGCCTCGCTTCTGCCGTGGGAGGAACCTTCATCCTCAGCCTGCTCTTTTCCCTTTGCCGCCTTCCCGGCCTACGCCTTCGCGGCAGCACGAAGCACCCTGTCCTCCTCTAGCCGCTTCCTGATGTACGCCTCCTCCACCTTGGAGGTGCGCTTGTACATTCTGGTCTCCACCCTGGTAGCCCTTTCCACCAGTGTGGAGGACCATGCGAGCTCTTCGTCGAGCGTGGGTAACTTCCAATCACCTGCAACTCCATGAGCGTTGCAATCACGCATCCATTTCAAGATCTGGTCCCTGGCAGAATTGACATTCATTGGGATGACGTTTGCCGGTAGCTTGAACAACCCGAAACAGCCAAACAGTTGATCACACAACCAAGCATGGTTGTAGACTGACAGGTTGTTGGTCAGGCCCGGGAGCAATCTCATCCTATCCGCTGCATCCCCATACTCCCAGGTGAACCTGTCCCTCTTCTGCAGTGGTGAGATACGACAGAGGAGGAAGTCTGCTCCCACATGCTCGATAGTTAGCCCGGTAGCCCTTATGCGGGTGATCCTGTTCATTGCCGGGTGGAGCCTATCATCGGAGAGGCCGAATTCCCTCCAATCGTTGCCGCGCTCAACGCACTCTGTCCGCGCTTGGCAAAAATCTGGGGCCTTCTCATCCAGGATCCAGCACCAATCTGCTCTCCATTCCTCCCACCTGCCACGCAGCAGACCTGGGAGGTAATCCCAGCTTCCCTTCGCCACCCATGGCATCCAGCTTATGTTCCTGGAGCGGTGGTTTTTGTTCTCCACCCGCGGGACAAAATAATGCCTGAACAAATCAACATTGGGGGTGATTCCAACGAAGTTCTCGCATAAATGAGCAAAAATCGCCATACACGCCATTACATTTGGCGTGAAATCCAGAAGATGGAATCCATAGATCACCATCATTGCCTCAAAGAAATCCGAGAAGGGAGGGCAGAGGCCGCAGATGAAATACACACAGAAGAATTGGTATGAATCTGGTGGGTCCTCTTTCCCCTCCGCCAGAACCTTTGGTGCGCCATGCCCTTTCGGGACTTCCCTCCCCTACAGGTATCCGTACCTCACTTGCAGCACTTCACTGTCCAGATTCGATAGGGAAGAAGACGACATCTCACCTCCGCCTCCTGTCCAGCTCCGTCGCCCTCTTGCTCCCCTCAGCGGCCGCCTCTTTCATGGCGGTCGTCCGCTTTCCCTTGGCGACGGCTTTCTTCCCCATTCCCTCAAGACCGCGACGGGGATGGGGAAAGGGCATTGGGTGGGAGGTCGGCGGCGAGTATGGGCGAGGAGGAAGAGCAGTTGTTTAGCTTGCGGAAGAAGATGGTGAAGGAGCGGAGCGGGTAACGAATGAGCAGTGCCCTTCCATGTTTTCTTTTCTTAAGGAAAGAACGTGGGGGAGGGTGTGACTCTTCAGAAAGTTACTGTTTCACATTAACTGCTACAGTCCCACTACCCCACGACCCACGATAAATACGCGAAGTGGATGTTGGATTAACTGATTATCAAGACAAATCGCTGCACGCGCAGCATTTTCTCGCCACGTGTCCGTGCACTGTTTGGGGCCTAACCCAACATGCCCAGCGACACGTATGGCTCAGGCACGGGGGCTTCTGTCGGGGTACACAAACAGGGGCATATGTTTTCCCCTGACTTGTGCACGGACGACAAGCCACTGCTACTTCTTGAGCTTGCGTTGGTTTTTTCCTTGAAGAGGAAAGGGTGATGCAGCAAAGTAGAGATAAGTATTTCCCTCAGTTTGAGAACCAAGGTATCAATCCAGTAGGAGACAACGCACAAATCACCAATACCTGCACAAACAATCAAACAACTTGCACCCAACGCGATAAAGGGGTTGTCAATCCCTTCATGGTTACTTGCAAAAGTGAGATCTGATAGAGATAGATGAAACTAAACAAAAGATAAAGTAAATATTTTTGGTATTTTTGGTTTATAGATTGGAAAGTAAAAGATTGCAAAATAGTAGATCGGAAACTTATATGATGGAAAATAGACTCGGGGGCCATAGGTTTCACTAGAGGCTTCTCTCAAGATAGAAAATAATACGGTGGGTGAACAAATTACTGTCGAGCAATTGATAGAAAAGCGCAAAGTTATGATGATATCTAAGGCAATGATTATGAAATATAGGCATCACGTCCGTGTCAAGTAGACCGAAACGATTCTGCATCTACTACTATTACTCCACACATCGACCGACTCCTGCCTGCATCTAGAGTATTAAGTTCATGAAGAACAGAGTAACGCATTAATAAAGATGACATGATGTAGAGGAATGAACTCAAGCAATATGATGTAAACCTCATCTTTTTATCGTCGATGGCAACAATACAATATGTGCCTTGCTTCCCCTACTGTCACTGGGAAAGGACACCGCAAGATTGAACCCAAAGCTAAGCACTTCTCCCATTGCAAGAAAAACCAATCTAGTTGGCCAAACCAAACCGATAGTTCAAAGAGAATTACAAAGATACCAAATCATGCATAAAAGAATTCAAAGAAGATTCAAATAATATTCATAGATAAGCTGATCATTAATCCACAATTCATCGGATCTCGACAAACACACCGCAAAAGAAGTTTACATCGAATAGATCTCCAAGAACATCGAGGAGAACATGGTATTGAGAATCAAAGAGAGAGAAGAAGCCATCGAGCTACTAGCTATGGACCCATAGGTCTATGGTAAACTACGCACGCTTCATCGAAAGGGCAATAGAGTTGATGTAGAAGCCCTCCATGATCGAATCACCCTATGGCAGGATGCCAGAAAAGGCCCCTAGATGGGATCTCACGGGTACAGAAGGTTGCGGCGGTGGAAAAGTGTTTTCGTGGATACTTCTGGTGGTTTGGGAATATTTGTGAATATATAGGTGAAGGAATTAGGTCAGGGGAGTCACGGGGGGCCCACAAGGCAGGGGGCGCGCCCTCCACCCTTGTGGCTGCCTCGTGGCTCCTTCGACTTGATCTCCAGGTTTCCTGGGTGTCTTCTGGTCCAAGAAAAATCATCGCGAAGGTTTTATTCCGTTTGGACTCCATTTGGTATTCCTTTTCTGCGAAACTCTAAAACAAGGAAATAATAGAAACTGGCACTGGGCTCTAGGTTAACAGGTTAGTCCCAAAAATAATATAAAATAGCATATTAATGCATATAAAACATCCAAAACAGATAATATAATAGCATGGAACAATCAAAAATTATAGATACGTTGGAGACGTATCAAGCATCCCCAAGCTTAATTCCTGCTCATCCTCGAGTAGGTAAATGATAAAAACAGAATTTTTGATGTGGAATGCTACCTAACATATTGATCCATGTAATTCTTCTTTATTGTGGCATGAATGTTCAGATCCATAAGATTCAAAACAAAAGTTTAATATTGACATAAAAACAATAATACTTCAAGCATACTGGCAAGGCAATTATGTCTTCTCAAAATAACATTGCCAAAGAAAGCTTATCCCTACAAAATCATATAGTCTGGCTATGCTCCATCTTCATCACACAAAATATTCAGATCATGCACAACCCTGATGACAAGCCAAGCAATTGTTTCATACTTTTGATGTTCTCAAACTTTTTCAACTTTCACGCAATACATGAGCGTGAGCCATGGACATAGCACTATAGGTGGAATAGAATATGGTGGTTGTGGAGAAGACAAAAGGAAGGAGATAGTCTCACATCAACTAGGCGTATCAACGGGCTATGGAAATGCCCATCAATAGATATCAATGTGAGTGAGTAGGGATTGCCATGCAACAGATGCACTAGAGCTATAAGTTTATGAAAGCTCAAAAGAAAACTAAGTGGGTGTGCATCCAACTTGCTTGCTCATGAAGACCTAGGGCAATTTGAGGAAGCCCATCATTGGAATATACAAGCCAAGTTCTATAATGAAAAATTCCCACTAGCATATGAAAGTGACAACATAGGAGACTCTCTATCATGAAGATCATGGTGCTACTTTGAAGCACAAGTGTGAAAAAAAGGATAGTAACATTGCCCCTTCTTTCTTTTTCTCTCATTTTTTTTTGTTTGGCTTCTTTGGCCTCCTTTTTTTCTCTCTCTTTTTTTTATTTTTCCTCACATGGGACTATGCTCTAATAATGAAGATCATCACACTTTTATTTACTTACAACTCAAAAATTATAACTTGATACTTAGAACAAAATATGACTCTATATGAATGCCTCCGGCGGTGTACCAGGATGTGCAATGACTCAAGAGTGACATGTATGAAAGAATTATGAAAGGTGGCTTTGCCACAAATATGATATCAACTACATGATCATGCAAAGCAATATGACAATGATGAAGCATGTCATAATAAACGGAACGGTGGAAAGTTGCATGGCAATATATCTCGGAATGGCTATGGAAATGCCATAATAGGTAGGTATGGTGGCTTTTTTGAGGAAGGTATATGGTGGGTGTTTGATACCGGCGAAAGTTGCGCGGTACTAGAGAGGCTAGCAATGGTGGAAGGGTGAGAGTGCGTATAATCCATGGACTCAACATTAGTCATAAAGAACTCACATACTTATTGCAAAATCTATTAGGTATCAAAACGAAGTACTACGCGCATGCTCCTAGGGGGATAGATTGGTAGGAAAAGACCATCGCTCATCCCCGACCACCACTCATAAGGAAGACAATCAAAAAAATACCTCATGCTCCAACTTCATTACATAACGGTTCACCATACGTGCATGCTACGGGAATCACAAACCTTAACACAAGTATTTCTCCAATTTGCAATTACTCACTAGCATGACTCTAATATCACCATATTTATATCTCAAAACAATCATAAGGAATCAAACTTCTCATAGTATTCAATGCACTTTATATGAAAGTTTTTATTATATCCTTCTTGGATGCCTATCATATTAGGACTAAATTTATAACCAAAGAAAATTACCATGCTGTTTAGAGACTCTCAAAATAATATAAGTGAAGCATGAGAGTTCAATAATTTCTATAAAATAAAGCCACCGCCGTGCTCTAAAAAGATATAAGTGAGGCACTAGAGCAAAATTGCCTAGCTCAAAAGATATAAGTGAACCACATAGAGTATTCTAATAAATCACGATTCATGCGTGTCCCTCTCAAATGGTGTGTACAGCAAGGATGATTGTGGCAAACTAAAAAGCAAAGACTCATATCATACAAGACGCTCCAAGCAAAACACATATCATGTGGTGAATAAAAATATAGCCTCAAGTAAAGTTACCGATAGACGAAGACGAAAGAGGGGATGCCTTCCGGGGCATCCCCAAGCATAGGCTCATGGTTGTCCTTGAATATTACCTTGGGGTGCCTTGGGAATCCCTAAGCTTTGGCTCTTGCCACTCCTTATTCCATAGTCCATCAAATCCTTACCCAAAACTTGAAAACTTCACAACACAAAACTCAACAGAAAATCTCATAAGCTCCGTTAGTATAAGAAAATAAATCACCACTTTTGGTACTGTTGTGAACTCATTATTTATTTATATTGGTGTAATATCTGCTGTATTCCAACTTTTCCATGGTTCATACCCCCCGATACTACCCATAGATTCATCAAAATAAGCAGACAACACATAGAAAACAGAATCTGTCAAAAACAGAACAGTCTGCGAAGATCCGAATTGTTCTAAAACTTATGTAACTCAAAAATTCTGAAAAATTAGGAAAACAGAGTAAATTTGTATATAAATCTTTTGTAAAAAATTCAGAGTTTTTCCACTCTCCAGTGAATTTAAAAAATTCTGGGACTGGGCGCATAAGTTTCTGTTTTTCAGCAAAATCAAATCAACTATCACCGTAAGCCATCCCAAAGGTCTTACTTGGCACAAACACTAATTAAAACACAAAACCACATCTAACCAGAGGCTAGATAAATTATTTATTGAAAAACAGAAGCAAAAAGCAAAGAACAAAAATAAAATTGGGTTGCCTCCCAACAAGCGCTATTGTTTTACGCCCTTAGCTAGGCATAAAAACACAAATAGATCTAGGTATTGTCATCTTTGGTATGCAATCCATAAGTAGCTCTCATAATAGATTCATATGGCAATTTAATTTTCTTTCTTGGAAAGTGTTCCATGCCCTTCCTTAATGGAAATTGAAATGTAATGTTTCCTTCTTTCATATCAATAATTGCACCAATCATTCTAAGGAAAGGTCTACCAAGAATAATAAGACATGTAGGATTGCAATCTATATCAAGAACAATGAAATTTACGGGCACATAATTCCTATTTGCAACAATAAGAACATCATTAATCCTTCCCATAGGTTTCTTAATAGTGGAATCCATAAGATGCAAATTTAAAGAACAATCATCAAATTCACGGAAACCTAACACATCACATAAAGTTTTTGGAATCATGGAAACGCTAGCACCCAAATCACACAAAGCATGGAACTCATAATCTTTAATCTTAATCTTAATAGTAGGTTCCCAATCATCATAAAGTTTTCTAGTGATAGAAACTTCCAATTCAAGCTTTTCTTCAAAAGATTGCATCATAGCATCAACGATATGTTTAGTAAAAGCTTTGTTTTGATTATAAGCACGAGGGGAATTCAACATGGATTGCAACAAGGAAATACAATCTATTAAAGAAAAATTATCATAATTAAATTCCTTGAAATCCAAAAGAGCGGGTTCATTGCTACTTAAAGTTTTGACCTCTCCAATCCCACCTTTATCAATTTTTGCATCAAGATCTAAAAACTTCGAATCATTGGGACGCCTTTTAACTAAAGTTGACTCATCTCCAGTCCCATATTTATCAAAATTTATATTGGAAAACAAAGATTCAATAGGAGTCACATCAATCACTTTAAGATCTTCATCATTATTTTCACGGAAACTAGAAGAACACGTTTTTACAAACCAATCCCGCTTAGCACGCATCTTAGCGGTTCTTTCTTTGCACTCATCAATGGAAATTCTCATAGCTTTGAGAGACTCATTAATATCATGCTTGGGTGGAATAGATCTAAGTTTCAAAGAATCAACATCAAGAGAAATTCTATCCACGTTCCTAGCCAAATCATCAATCTTAAGCAATTTTTCTTCAACCAAAGCATTAAAATTCTTTTGCGAATTCATAAATTCTTTAACACTATTCTCAAAATCAGAGGGCATCTTATTATAATTTCCATAAGAATTATTGTAGGAATTACCATAATTATTAGAGGAATTACTAGGAAATGGCCTAGGGTTAAAATTACCTCCATACGCGTTATTACCAAAATTGTTCCTACCAACAAAATTCACATCCATAGATTCATTATTATTTTCAATCAAAGTAGACAAAGGCATATCACTAGGATCCAAAGAAGTACTCTTGCTAGCAAATAATTTCATAAGTTCATCCATCTTTCCACTCAAAACATTAATCTCTTCAATCACATGCACTTTTTTACTAGTGGAAGATATTTCGATATGCCATTGAGAATAATTAACCATAATATTATCTAGGAGTTTAGTAGCTTCTCCTAAAGTGATTTCCACAAAAGTACCTCCCGCGGCCGAATCTAAAAGATTCCTAGAAGCAAAATTCAATCCGGCATAAAATTTTAGTATAATCATCGACAAATTCAAACCATGAGTAGGGCAATTTCGTATCATCAATTTCATCCTCTCCCAAGATTGTGCAACATGTTCACGATCAAGTTGCTTGAAATTCATAATATCGTTACTAAGGGAGATGATCTTAGCGGGAGGAAAATACTTGGAAATAAAAGCATCTTTACACTTATTCCATGAATCAATGCTATTTTTAGGCAAAGATGAAAACCAAGTTTTAGCACGATCTCGAAGTGAGAACGGAAATAGCTTCAATTTAACAATATCATTATCCACATCTTTTTTCTTTTGCATATCGCACAACTCAATGAAATTATTAATATGGGATGCGGCATCTTCACTGGGAAGGCCGGAAATTTGATCTTTCATAACAAGATTCAGCAAAGCGTCATTAATTTCATAAGATTCCGCACTAGTGGCGGGAGCAATCGGAGTACTAATAAAATTATTGTTATTAGTGTTGGAAAATTCACACAATTTGGTATTCTCTTGAGCCATCATGACAAAGCAAGCAATCCAACACACGAACACACAAAAAGCAAACGAAGAAGATGAACGGAAGAGAGCGAAGAAAAAGGCAAATCTTTTCGAAAATCATTTTAGAAGTGGGGGAGAGGAAAATGAGAGGCAAATGGCGAATAATGTAATGCAAGAGATGAGAGCTTATGTTGGGTACTTGGTATGTCTTGACTTGGCGTAGATCTCCCCGGCAACGGTGCCAGAAATTCTTCCTGCTAATTCTTGAGCTGGCGTTGGTTTTTCCCTTGAAGAGGAAAGGGTGATGCAGCAAAGTAGAGATAAGTATTTCCCTCGGTTTGAGAACCAAGGTATCAATCCAATAGGAGACAACGGACAAATCACCAATACCTGCACAAACAATCAAACAACTTGCACCCAACGCGATAAAGGGGTTGTCAATCCCTTCACGGTTACTTGCAAAAGTGAGATCTGATAGAGATAGATGAAACTAAACAAAAGATAAAGTAAATATTTTTGGTATTTTTGGTTTATAGATCGGAAAGTAAAAGATTGCAAAATAGTAGATCGGAAACTTATATGATGGAACCCGGGGACCATAGGTTTCACTAGAGGCTTCTCTCAAGATAGCAAATAATACGGTGGGTGAACAAATTACTGTCGAGCAATTGATAGAAAAGCACAAATTTATGATGATATCTAAGGCAATGATTATGAAATATAGGCATCACGTCCGTGTCAAGTAGACCGAAACGATTCTGCATCTACTACTATTACTCCACACATCGACCGACTCCTGCCTGCATCTAGAGTATTAAGTTCATGAAGAACAGAGTAACGCATTAAGAAAGATGACATGATGTAGAGGAATAAACTCAAGCAATATGATGTAAACCCCATCTTTTTATCCTCGATGGCAACAATACAATACGTGCCTTGCTGCCCCTACTGTCACTGGGAAAGGACACCACAAGATTGAACCTAAAGCTAAGCACTTCTCCTATTGCAAGCAAAATCAATCTAGTTGGCCAAACCAAACCGATAGTTTGAAGAGAATTACAAACATACCAAATCATGCATAAAAGAATTCAGAGAAGATTCAAATAATATTCATAGATAAGCTGATCATAAATCCACAATTCATCAGATCTCGAAAAACACATCGCAAAAGAAGTTTACATCGAATAGATCTCCAAGAACATCGAGGAGAACATGGTATTGAGAATCAAAGAGAGAGAAGAAGCCATCTAGCTACTAGCTATGGACCCGTAGGTCTGTGGTAAACTACTCACGCTTCATCGGAAGGGCAATAGAGTTGATGTAGAAGCCCTCCGTGATCGAATCCCCCTCCAGCAGGATGCCGGAAAAGGCCCCTAGATGGGATCTCACGGGTACAGAAGGTTGCGGCGGTGGAAAAGTGTTTTCGTGGATACTTCTGGTGGTTTGGGAATATTTGTGAATATATAGGCGAAGGAATTAGGTCAGGGGAGTCACGGGGGGGTGGGGGGCACAAGGCAGGGGGCGCGCCCTCCACCCTTGTGGCCGCCTCGCGGCTCCTTCGACTTGATCTCCAAGTCTCCTGGGTGTCTTCTGGTGCAAGAAAAATCATCGCGAATGTTTTATTCCGTTTGGACTCCGTTTGGTATTCCTTTTCTGCGAAACTCTAAAACAAGGAAAAAACAGAAACTGGCACTGGGCTCTAGGTTAATAGGTTAGTCCCAAAAATAATATAAAATAGCATATTAATGCATATAAAACATCCAAAACAGATAATATAATAGCATGGATCAATCAAAAATTATAGATACGTTGGAGACGTATCAGCCACTGACCCGGCAAGATTACTACATCAAGGACCAGACCAAGCACAAGGGATCAGCTCTTTACAGAATCAGAGTGCAGATCAAGAAGACCAAGTTAAGCTAAAAGTGCAAGACACCACTAAGGGAAGACCTCCCTTGCCGGGCAGGCGAGCCTGGCAAGGTCAAGGTTGCCCCAGAAGCAAACGT
The DNA here is from genome assembly GCA_011799875.1 of Thinopyrum elongatum. Taxonomy (NCBI): domain Eukaryota; kingdom Viridiplantae; phylum Streptophyta; class Magnoliopsida; order Poales; family Poaceae; genus Thinopyrum; species Thinopyrum elongatum. The sequence goes on from CM022300.1 coordinate 46,646,832, forward strand.
CAAGAACGTCCCGGCAGGCCTGCCGGGACCTACGAAGGCAAGCTACCCCGCCAAGGCTCCACCGCACCACCTCACAGCGATGCAAGTCATCAATCGGTGCGGTGTCAAGCCCCCAAGTGACTAAGTGGCTGTTTCTTGCCACATGGGAGCCACTTCCTATGGAAACCACCACCAAATGACACTCGTCCAGCAACGTGTCATGCAGACAGGAGAAAAGGTGGCCAAGCAGCCCGGCAAGGCTTGCTGGGTAGGCCATGATGTGACACTAAGCAGCGCATTTAATGTGCTCTGCCCTGTCTGTAGAGTTAGATATGATAGCACTGATTGCTATCTAATCAGTACACAATGACTGATTTGCCACTGTGGTGACCCCTTGATCTATAAAAGGAGGCCCTTGGCAACCATAGAAAGGATTCGGACCCTTGTACACTCATACGCGCGTAGCTGCTCTCGCCTCGAGGTGACCCTGCCGGGCTAGAGCGCTGCATTTCCACCACAATCCACCATCAATCCACCAAAGCAGGAGTAGGGTTTTACGCCTCGCGGCGGCCTGAACCTGGGTAAAACTGCCCGTGTGATCTCTATCGTGTTGCGCGACGCTCTCCGCTCTTTGTGCAATGTGCTCATCCCCCCGCCGAACCACAAGGGGGTCATGGCCCCATAGGTGGCCGTGGTTTCCCACGACACCATGGCCGGTGTGCAGAGCTCTAGGTCGAGAACTACTCATAGCAAGGGAGCGGTGACCAAGGCCGCGGAAAAAAAAGAGAGGGCTCGCCGCCTCGCAGAGACCTCAAAAGATCACTCACGGGCAGGCGAGGGCTCCCAAGAGCGCCCTAGCCGCGGAGGCGAACATGCCAAGCTAGCGGTGCTGGAGTCATTATCCCTCGATGACATGCCCGATCAGCTCAATAAGCAGAAGGAGTTCATCGATGGCTTGGTGGAGCTGCTGAAGGAGAGCCTCGACGACATGCCCGCTGATCTCATTGAGCAGGGGGAGTTGACCGCCGGCTTGGTGATGCTGCTGAAGGAGAGCATTGTCTTGGGTAAGAAGGCAACCGGCGAAATCCTGCAACTTCAGGAGGACAAGGTGGAGCTCCGCCACGAGCTCGACTTGCTGAAGGAGGAGAACGCCAGCTGGAAGAAGCTACATGAGAAGAGTAGTTCCTCGGTGAAGATGTTGCACGCCCTCGTCATGGAACAGAAGGAGGAGTTGGTGAAGCTCCGCATCGAGCACCCGGCTGCTGTCAAGGTACGTAATGCGGCCGTGGAAGAGATGAGGAATGCTCGCGTCGAGAAATCCCGCGTCATGGATAGAATGAAGAAGATGGCGGAGGAGACGAGCGAGGAGATGAATGTCGTGGAGGCGATGAAGAAGCAGTTAGGACTCTGTGGTCAACTCTTCATGAAGTAGAGAGCAGCGCCCCAGACTTGTGTCTGCGTCTTCCTTCTTTTTTGGGAAGGCAATCTCCCTTCTTCTTTTGCTCCTGTGTTTCTTCTTTTGCTTTGGGTGTTTCGCCGCATGTGTCACGTTCTCTGTGAGGCACAAATAGAACAATGCTAACGATGAGCGGCGACGTGGGATCGATGACTAGCAAATTAGATCATTTTTTATCACCATATCGCACTGCGCTGCCATGTTTCGCACTCCTCCGTCGTACTAGTACTCCAGTGGAAAACTTGAGTATACCGCACGGTTCTTTGCTCCTCCTCGGGTCGTCGGCAACATTTATACGAGCAGCCAAATCACAAGGCCCCACCTTCCAGCAGTAATGAGCCGTCAAATCACAAAGGCCTCTCATGAAAACGACCAGGCGAGACTGCCCCGCCCTCTAGCCTTTTAAATGTACTCCCTCTCTCTCAGTTTATAGGGCGTGCGCGTACCCCTAGGTCGTCAATTTTACCAACCTAATACAAGTCATATATTACAAAAAAATACCAATATAAACTTCAGATATTCTATTTTCAAAAGGTATAATTTGTGTGTTATATAGTTTATATTAGGGTGATAAAATTGGCAACCTAGGTATACGCGTAGGACTTGTAAACTGAAACGGAGGGAGTACTACTTTTGTACAGTAGTAGTATTGATGGATTGCGCCATGGAGCAAAACTAACAAGATGAAATTAAAGAAAAAAGGTGGTACATATAGAGAGCGCTCGTCGCCAAATTATGCATATAGTACTATTTAAAAAGCTAGTACGTGCTTAGATGGGGTGCTAAAGCCTATTAAAGAAATTAGCATATGTATTTAATTCTTTGACAACTAAACTCCTTCATGCTTTAGGTAAACTTCTCTCATTTAAGTTTTTTTTAAATTACTTATCTCATTTAAGTGTTTTGCGTATGTGTCATGCTTAGAGCGTGGTTATAGTATAGCCAATATGATGTTGGCCATATCATATATATAGTACGTATATAATGTGAAGAAACGAGTGGTAGTACTACCAACTACAAGATGAACTGTAAGAAATACTAGTATGTACATACTGAAGAGTTAAAGTAACGAGAAGGAACATAACATAGTTCTGCTGGGGGCTCAGCACAACACACCCCTCAAATAAAACTAAGCACCCTAAAATTAAACTAAGCAACTAATCCAGTAGACACTGCATTAGAACCACCATGAGCAACGACACTGCCACCTTACTCAGACTCCTCATCCACATGCTCAACTTTGTCCTTGCCCCTCTTCCTCTTGGCCAATACTTCTTTGCTTGGACTGCACACTTGGCTCTCGCTCTTCATCCAACCCTTGTAGATATTGAGACAAAGGAGGCATCCATTGCAGCGTAGTGGATGTGGTCTATATCTAGTACATTCCACTGCCATCCATGATGAAACTTGGGCGGAGGTTTCTTCAGTTTACCGTGTGAAGGATGAACCATGGCTCCTGCCAGGGTCAGCATTGAAGGCTGATGGGAGGACACCAGCCCATTCTTCTGGAGGTCGAAGGGCTGGCCTACAACGAGGCCTATCCGACCCAGGACTCTTTCGTCGTTCGTAAAGTCTACAGTAACGAATTTGACTTTGCCGCCCATGAGGAAGTTCTTAAATTCCTCGCACTCAACGTCGGCATGGCATATGTGGTAGACCAAGAACAAGTTATGCACGCAAACCTGGATCATGGTGGGCTTCTTGTTCTCTTCCTCCTTTATATTCTTCTCTTTGTCCAGGACTGTGGTTTACTCAACATCTAGCCCAGCGACCCACTCATCATCATTTGACTTTTCGAACATGCGTCTGAAGCGAGCAAGGCATCCTTTCACCGACGCGGAAGAACGAGTGTAGATGACGTTGAACTCATCGTCGGTGATGGTTCTAACCTTGACTCACCGCCGATCATGGAGATTTGGGACGCCATGGATTTGGGAGGAGGGTTAGGATTAGTGGAACTGCTGTAATGTGAAAGGACGGGACGACTAGGAGCGAACTGTCGTAATGTTAAAGGACGGTCGGGGACGAGTAGGAGCGAACTGCTAGCGGTTTTCCGATTGTAAAAATGCTGAGTGTGGCGTGTGAACGGCAGGGTAGTGGCTTGACTGGTGGATAAATGGCTTCATGCACAGTACTATGGGGGCCCAATTAGATGTCATGTCTACTAGACGCCCAATTAAACGGCTTCATGCATCTATGTGTTCGCACGTCAAGCGTCGAGAAAATTACAGGTGATACGAAGATTTCCATGCCCCCATGATACGGGCTTCCGAGAGCCCTTGGATCTGAGATCGAACGGTTGCATGGCGTGATTCTAGACCTATGAGTGGATATCCTATCCTGGAGAGTTATTCTGCAAATTTTCAGCAACTTAGCATGCGATCGTTCGATCTTAGATCCAAGGGCTGTCAGTAGCCCGTATCATGGTCGCGCCTACCATGACCGTTGCCTCGCTTACGCGGTCGCGCCCTTGGAGATTTCTGACGGCTATAAATGAGCATTTTTTGCCTACTTCGCATACATGAAACTACTTCCTCCGTCCAGGACCTCCAGGTGCGTTAGGCTATCTGATGTTGGCATGGCACCTGTATACCATTGAAGGGATCAGGGGAGACTCACCCCAGTCATAGCACCGTAGTAATAATGATAATGGCAAGTCAACTCACAGGGCCCCACCTGTCCAGCAGTAACGAGCCGTCAAATAACACAGCCCTACGTTTGCAGCAGCCTACTCCCTCATCTTCTCGCCTCTCTGTCGAACCGACTAGGCGGAACTGCCCCGCCTACCATGCGGGAAAAGCCCCGCCCTTGACTTTTAAATATAATTTTGTATCCATGGATTGCACAATGGAGCAAAGCCTGAAGAAAATGGTGGTACACATGTATACAGCACGCCCGTCGCGTTCGCATTGCACCCAGACGGTCGGTCGGTCTGGCACGCCGCTCTCCGAATGGAACGCGCATCATATTGCATTTGCACACACATGTGGGACCGCAATTGAGAACCGACCATAGGCACACTCCCCGTCACCGCAAGTCGGCTGAGTTAATAGAAGAGAGAGACGAGAGATAGTACTGGAGCCGTGTTGTAAATACGTCGGTGCCTGGACGATCCCTGCACGACACGGGAGATCAGTTCGTCCATGCATGTGACTAGACTCCAGCAGACGGCCGGATTGGCTATCGTCTACATATTGTGTAGGTTGTGTTGTACAGGGTTGTAGTTCTGATGAGAAATCTAGAAAAAATGTTTCTTGTCATCTCGCAATATTAGGTGTCATGTGCTTCGGATCACTACGAGGGTTAAACAGTGACAACTGCGTTCCTCCAAGGCGCTGGTCATTGGGGGCACATGCATGAAGACTACTCGACTGCCATCTAGGTCAAGCCAGCTATGTTAATTAGGACATCTATTGATTGACCCCTTTTCTATGAGTTTGTCTTTAATTTGATCTTTGATCCTCGTCTAGTTTGTCCGTCGGGATTCATGTTGTCTCCTTGGGGTAGTGAGGTTATGGTTTCTTGTCATGTGGCATTTTTTCATGTTATATGTTAATCTAGTGCTCCAGATCAAAATGACGACAACTACGCCTCCGGGGCACATGCATGAAGACTTCTCCACAGTCATTCACGAGGTCAAGCTAGCTCTGGTAGATAAAAGAAAACTACTCCACTATATAGGCAGGAGCCTCCGCGCTTGCTTACTAGTGTTGCTCTTTTCACACTCTCTCGTCCTCTCCAGATCTAAACACGACATCGGTGGCCACACTCTCTCTCTTTGCTCACCGCTGGTCACAGATCCGGCCGGATCCCCTCCATCGGGGAAGGTGAGAAGGTGCAATGTTCATGCGGTCATCCTCGGCGACGGCTCTTACCCACTGACAGCGCGTCTCGATCAGCCTGCCTTGTCGTTCTCTCCCACGCAGCGCCAGCTAGGGAGGGCCTCCGACCCCTTCTTCCTCGCTATCATAGTGTGGGCAGATCTGGCCTCCCGCCGCCCACCTAGCAACATCCCGCCGACCCTCAGGTATAAATTCCTTCGAAACCGGCCTTGCTTTCCTTCCCCAGCTCCTCACGTTGCTGCATTTGTATCTTTTACTATTTCTCAGGCCCCCTAGTAGATAGGATCGATCGACTATTCGAAAGCCACCTAAATTTTTACTGTTAAGAGGTAAAACTACTTCATGCAGTCGAATCTAGTACTACTTGGTTCAAACAGGGAAGAAAGGGGGTGGGGGTGGGGGAAGATTTGTTACCTGAATCTAGGACTTGGTCGAAAGAGGAAATAATGGGGGCAAAAAGTAGCAGATACTGGCTATCCAACTGGTCTCTTGGTCTAATAGGGAAATAAAGGGAAATGCAGTACAAACTCAATATAAACCGATCTATTGGTTGAAAAAGGAAAGAAAGTGGGGACTGGGGGACAAGTCAACAGAGTATGTCCAGCACTAGATTTGCTAGCCTCACACAGTATAAGGTGACTATACCGAACAAAAATGGGACCAACCCAGATATCCTGTTTGGATGTTTGTTGCCCCGATCCCCTCTTATGTAATGCCACTGGTAAAATGTAGCAGTCCCACTGTTAAAGTAAGGACACGTTAAACCAATGTTGTTTTCAATGTAATGCCTCCAGTAATATGAATCAATGGCACTTTTTCTCATGTCCTGCTAAATTTCCCATTAAGATAAGTTGCTTCTTTTCGTTAGAAATGCAACTGTCCTGGTCCGCCGACTCTCCCGTGCCCAAATACCAACTCTTTAGCAGCTGTTAATGTAATGTTGCTGGTAAAATGAAGCAATGGCACCATTAAAGTAATGTCGTATTTAACGGTTGTCATAGTTAATCCTAATGCCCACACTAATATCTAGCAATGCTGCTGCTTTAGAAATTGCTACTATCCTTGTAGGATCGTCATTCAGATAAGGAACATGATTCTTTCCATTTGATGTATGTTTCATCACTTGTTAGTCACCCTCCTTTCCACCTTTTTGTGCAAACAGAGATATACATTTCACGCTTGATCTTAGTTGAACTGCACAAAATGATATCCAAATTATAGTTGAACATTCCACGAGCTTCATGACCAACCTTGATGTTGCTCAATTTTATTGCAACTAATGAAGAAGAAGCTGCTAGCTCATGGGACCAAGTACTTGCTAACTGCATGATGCAAACATTGCTTCATTTTAGGTGAACTGCACAAAAAGGTCCCATGAATTGAATCATCCATGTTGGTGACTGGTGTCATCCCTTCTACGATGGCGTTGACTGCAGATATGGTTCCCATCACGAGGTATGTTCCTTTTTGGTCCGACCATTTGCCAAAGATCCTGCATGTTGACTCTGCTCTTGTGCTACTGTTTTGGCACTGCCATGATAAAGCATTAATGTTATTATTTTGCACCTTAATCTAGAGGCACTATTAATTTGAGGCAATGTTTTGGCACCGCTAGTGCCACTGATTTTTTTTATATCAAAAGAGGGGTTTCCTCCGATTTCATTAAAGAAACCCAACCATAGAGAACCATTATCCGACAACATCTCAGTGTAAACGGGCAGTTATGCAACTACTACTAGAACGGACTGAGTACTAGCAGGAGACAAGTTCGCCAGATAAGCTAGGCAGGTAGGGGGACATAGCACCAGCTCGACCAAGTTTGTATTACAACATAAATGCTACCACAGAAACATCAGGGGGGAAGATAGGGATTGAAAGAGCCAACTTCAGCATCCCAGTGTAAGCACCCCCGGCCTCCATCCTTGCGACGCACGGTACACCTCGCTTGCCACCTGCTCGACCCTAGTGCCACTGATAAAATGAAGTAATAATACAGTTAAAATAGAGCGAGTGTCCTCTCTATCATTTCATTTCCAATGTAGATAAAGAAAGTGCTTCTCTTTGTTAGTATATGTTTCATCAACTAGTCCCATTGTTAATGTTTAAGTGTTTCTGCAAACTGGGGTGCTTAATTTTAGTTGATCTGCACAAAAATAGAGATTGGAATGTCTCAAGGACCCTCCTTGTACTACCGCTGTACACTGATGTTCATCACTGGCAGAAGGTGTATCGGGGAGAATTGGGTCCATTTCTAGTATGAGGCCTACCGTATGAGGCGTCGCAGGGCCCATCTCGCCTCGCAGCATGGCATACTGTGATACTATTGCAATATTTTCCCATTAAGAAAATGAAGTTTTTTCTATTTATTAGTGTATGTTTCATCAACTAGTGCCACTATAATGTAATCATGCTTTTTCATTATCTGTGCAAACAGGGTTATTCAGCTGCATTTTGGTGGAACTGCACAAATGTACGGATGGAACCGGCATATATGCAGAGTGCGAGGTGCCAAGTAAAAATTACCGCCACCAACCATGCTCCATATAAGCATTGGCCTCCACCACCAGTGGGATGGATGGCGCTCTCTGTGGACGGATATTTCTCGGCAGCAAATCCTCTAATCAATTAGGAGTAGCTTATATTGGCACTTTTCTAGGGAGTACTCTTTTCTGAAAGAAGCACCAATCAATTTTTCTTTATTTGTACACATTGTCGCAACTTTGTTTTTGGTCCAGAGCTATTTAGGGTGATTGGCGTAGTACTCGGAGACTCGGAGTACTACCCAGTACTTACCCGTATGATTTTCATTAGCCGTCACACTGATTGTAAGCATGAGCAGATGGAAGATTAGGTTAGTGCGAAGCTTACCTTAAACCCTACCGCTGCCATTGAAATGAGGCGAGCGGCGAGGGAACCGTGGAGAATGGTGGGGAAGCGACGTCGCGCCATCCGACCTCCTCTTGCGGTGGGAGAATGAATACTCCTGTGGCTCCGGCTGGCACTGCACCCTCACGAACGGCACACCGTACTCGATCGATCCGTTATCCTCTGGATGCTCAACCTTTGACCTGTATGCCCACCACCTCCACCTGACTTTCCCCTCGGGAGAATCTGCCTGCTCCATCGCCCAGAGGAGATACTCGATGAACTTGAAGGACTGCGGCGTGACTGACGCGTGGGAGTACATCGCCGCCCTCTCGCTCTTGCTCATACATTGCCACATGGCCCTCACCGTCCTCAAAAGCTCCCACTCGTTGTCAAACCAAGTAAGGATCTCCTTCAACCTGGCTAACTTCGCCTGGCCGCCACCGGCGATCTCCACGATTCGCTTCTACATCATCTCCATCGATGTGCTTCTGAGAGGTGCGGTGCTGGCTTTGGAAGATGAGAGGAGAGACGACGGTCTAGCAATGGAGAAGAGGGAGAGGCGAGACGGTGGTTTTGCAATGAAGAAGATGGAGAGGCGAGATGGTTGTTTTGGAACGGAGAAATGGAGAGGACAGGGGGTGGTTTTGTAATGGAGAAGAGGGAGAGGAGCGTGTGGCTGCAATTTAGGATTGGACGAGGGCCGGCGCGCTGTGACTGGATCAAAATCAAAATCAATTTACCCTTCAATTAAGAAAGCGACCCCACTTTAACTAGTATCCCTTGTATTTTGGGTCATATTTAACCATGATTTTAACAAATAAAATATATGTTATACGTTGCAAAAATAATATAATTTGAAAGTACATTCAGATACGAACCGAACGGTACAATTTTTGATGACATGCATTCACACTTTGCTTGTCAAAGTATGTGGTCAAACTTTGACCCAAAATACGCAAAACAAAAAAATACTTCTTCCAAGACCAGCGCCGCTCCTCTCCTCTTAAACCAGCGCCGCTCCTCTCCTGTTCCAATCCAAAACCAGCGCCGCTCCACTCCTCTTCCATTTCAAAACCACTGCTGCTCCTCTCCTCTTCCAATCCAAAACCAGCGCCGCTCCTCTCCTCTTCCATTTCAAAAAGAGGCCACCGCTGGCGAGTGAAGGTGATGTGGAGAAGTAGATCGATGGAGGAGTACAACAAATACGTGAGGATCGCAGATGGTGACCCTGTGAAGCTAGCCAGGATGTTGGAGATACAGTCTTGGTTTGACAACCCGGAGCAATTAGCGGCGACGGTGACAATGATGGCCAAATATCTGGAACAAAGCGAAAAGGCAGGGATACTCCCGGAGGGAGTCGCGCAGGAGTACATAGAGCTGCTCCTCTGGGCCATGGAGCAAACAGATTCACCGGATCCGATCGTGAGGCACCGGTGGTGGGAGTATCGATCCAAGATGGAGCATCCACCAGAGATTGAAGGACCGAGCATCTACACGGTGCTGTTTGTGAGGGTGCCGTGGTAGAGCGAGCCGGTGGAGTCTTCGTCGACCAAACCCAACTACAAGAGGAGAAAAGTAGTTGGCGCGGCGACGCCTCCCCGCCATCCTCTCCCTCACCATTCACCTCGTCTCACGGGGTGGCTGTTTGCCACCGAGGAATAGGAGGGGACTACCCCCCCAATAGTCTGAGGAGGAGCTTAGGGTTGTCAGTATTTGCAGGTTGTGAATTGTGTTTTGTGTTGTGTATTTTGAGAGTACTTTCAGATATGAATGTCTTTTGAATTTCAGATTTGCAATATTGAGCATATGAAGTATTTTCTGAATTCTAGAGATCTATTTTTAGCACTTAAAAAAATCTAGTTTCATATATAAAGTGCAGACAATGTGATTCTCAGAGAAGAAACTGCAAGTTTCAATTTCAGATAAGAAACTGCAAGTTTCAGAGGAAGAGCATTTATATTAACACGCCCTTTTCAAACAGGGATAACATCATGTTGGAAATTTTATTCATGGTCAAAAATGGAACTACCAGCCAGTTAACATCATGCTGATCAACATTCATGCATAGCACATCTTCATACGATGCACAGTCAAAAAGATATGTTATTTTCAAAATGCCCACACAATGTTGAGTGTGCGAAAAACAAACAAAACGAGGGACGAAGTTTTGGCAAGTGTTGCAGGTGTTGTGCGTAGATGACAATGGGGACCCACATGTCAGTAATGGCAGAGGTAAAAATTTGGGGATATTTTCACTCCATCAGGTGGAATCGAACCTGGGCGGAGCAACTGTTGGGGAGTGGAACTTGGCCACTGGGCTACTTCAGTACTTTCGATAGAAAATAGGCAAGGATTCTACAACTACTATAGCATGTCTTCCCCGGCTCCGGTGCATTATCGTCCGGGGCCTGGACGTCAGCTGGGTTGTGGGCTGCCTAGTCTAGGCTTTCTTTTTTAACATGTGCAGCCCATGACATGTCGGGTTGTATTTTCTTGAGGGCCTTCATGTATCGACCGGCCTATGGGCCTCCCATCCTAGGTTTTATTTTTTCTTAAACATCTGTAGCCCAACTTATGTATTTTTTGAAGAAAACGCAAAGGTCTGTTCTATTTTTCTATATAAGAATAGGAACGTCGGGTCCAACTTATGTTTCCCTTCTAACTATATTATATATATTTATACTATTTTATATGTTATTATATATTATTGTTATTATCATCATATATTTAACAGATACTTACATATATAAGAAAAAAATATCCCACGTCTTATGAACTTATAAAAATAAATGTTTAACAATAAAATCTTGGGTTTTTTTACATTAAGGCAACGAAAATCCTGTTGATTGTGTAGAAAAGCTTGGTAAGATTTAAGGACCAATGTAATAATAAAGCACTTATTATTTAAATATATTTATAACAAAATGCCCAGCCCCTGATTATTTTTTGATAATATTGTTGCGCCCAACCCAACATTATAATTATAACCAGCCCAGCAAAATCGTGTATTTTGAGAAAGTGCAAATGGGCTGTAATTTTTAGGAAAAAATAAATGGGCCGCATTGATGCTACATTATTTGTTCACCCAGGCAGCAAATTTGTGTATTTCGAGAAAGTGCAAATGGGCTGTAGTTTTTTAGAAAAAAAATGAATGGGCCGCATGGACGCTACATTATTTGTTCACCCAGCCCAGCAAATGGACTGTAAATTCTAAAAAAATGGATTAAATACGTGCCACAATTTTGGAGGCTGAAATGCGGGCCAATAGGTCGAAGCCAACGCAAGGCGTTGTCAACTTAGTCAACAAATGATTTTGACGTCGATAGCCGTTAGATTTACATCCAACGGTCGACATCCATCTTCAATCTCTCGTCTTCTTCCTCCAGCGCCGCCGGGACCACCTGCTCCCGCCTCCGGCTGCTAGCAGCTCTGCTTAGCACACTTCGCTGCGAAGCGCTACCCCACCGCCGGCCAGGTCATCCCTCCATCCCTCCTGTTATTCTCCGCTGACTACAGAACCACACCGCACCAGAACCAGTTAACCCTCATACACCTCTCCGTCTGTGACTCCACTGCCGCGTCTTCTCATCTTCGGCTCGTTGCCATCCGGGGCCTCGCCGTCGTCCATCGCCTTGGTGCGCTTGGCGTGGCGTGGTCAACGTGGTCAACAAATGAGAGTCATCGGAAGAGGACTGTACGTGGAGAGGCTGACAGTGGGGACACACCAGGTCCATGGACGCACGCATGCAACCGCCTCCTGATTACGCAAAAATAAAATTATCCCCCCCCCCGGAAAGCTGGGACCCACCATGTATATCTTCGCAAGGAAGGAAGTGCCTCCTTATTCCTGCCCCTGATAGCTCGGACCCACCACCAACATCTTTGCACGCAAGGAAGTGCCTCCTTATTACGGGAAAAAAATATATGATTCCGCCCCTGACAGCTGGGACCCGCCAGCTATATCTTCGCGCACAAGGAAGTGCCTCCTTGTCCTCCCTGACAGCTGGGACCCACCGGGTGGAAGCGTACGTAGCGTTATATGTCTGGTCGCGAACATGTACGTACATAGTGGTCGATCGGTCTCTCTGCAGCAATGAACCATGGCCGAGTAAGGAGCGGCACGTGTCGTATGTACAGCCACACTAAATGGAGTACATGTACGTACAACCACGCTCCAAAAACTATGGGCACGTACGTACATACGGGCGGGGTCTCGAGCGCGTAGTCATGCATACGTACGGCCATGCAGTCCCGTACATATGGAGACGGCAGGAACGGCGTCATGTTCATCGGCAGCCAACCGGCGGGATCGGAACGGAGAAACAGCTAGCGTCGTCTGATACGTCTCTATCGTATCTATAATTTTTGATTGTTTCATGCCAATATTCTACAACTTTTATATTCTTTTGGCAACTTTTTATGCTATTTTTGGGACTAACATATTGATTCAGTGCCCAGTGTCAGTTCCTGTTTGTTGCATATTTTTTGTTTCGCAGAAAATCCATATCAAACAAAGTCCAAACGCGATAAAAACTTACGGACATTTTTTTTGGAATATATGTGATTTTTGGGAAAAAGAATCAACACGAGACAATGCCCGTGAAGGAAATATGCCCTAGAGGCAATAATAAAGTTGTTATTTTATATTTCCTTATTCATGATAAATGTTTATTATTCATGCTAGAATTGTATTGATCAGAAACTTAAATACATGTGTGAATACATAAACAAATACCGTGTCCCTAGTGAGCCTCTACTAGACTAGCTCGTTGATCATAGATGGTTAAGGTTTCCTAACCATAGACATGTGTTGTCATTTGATAACGGGATCACATCATTAGGAGAATGATGTGATGGACAAGACCCATCCGTTAGCTTAGCATAATGATCATTCAGTTTATTGCTATTGCTTTCTTCATGTCAAATACATATTCCTTCGACTATGAGATTATGCAACTCCCGGATACCGGAGGAATACCTTGTGTTCTATCAAACATCACAACGTAACTGGGTGATCATAAAGATGCACTACAGGTATCTCCGAAAGTGTTTGTTGAGTTGGCATAGATCGAGATTAGGATTTGTCACTCCGAGTATCGGAGAGGTATCTTTGGGCCCTCTCGGTAATACACATCATAAGAAGCCTTGCAAGCAAAGTGACTAATGAGTTAGTTACATGATGATGTATTACGGAACGAGTAAAGAGGCTTGCCGGTAACGAGATTGAACTAGGTATGAAGATACCGACGATCGAATCTCGGGCAAGTAACATACCGATGGACAAAGGGAATAACGTATGTTGTCATAATGGTTCGACCGATAAAGATCTTCGTAGAATATGTAGGAGCCAATATGGGCATCCAGGTTCCGCTATTGGTTATTGACCGGAGAGGTGTCTCGGTCATGTCTACATAGTTCTCGAACCCGTAGGGTCCGCACACTTAACGTTCATTGATGATATAGTATTATATGAGTTATGTGATTTGGTGACCGAATGTTGTTTGGACCCGGATGAGATCACGTACATGACGAGGAGTCTCGAAATGGTCGAGAGGTAAAGATTGATATATAGGACGATAGTATTCGGACACCGAAAGTGTTCCGGAGGGTACCGGGTACATATCGGGTCACCGGAAGGGGTTCCGGGCACCCCCGGCAAAAGATATGGGCCTTATGGCCAAGAGGGGAAACGCACCAGCCACCAGGGGCTGGTGCGCCCCCCATATGGGCCAAACCAAGGGGAGAAGGAAAGGGGGGGATTCGGCCTCCCCTTTCCCTTTCTCCCCCCTCCTCTTTCCTTCCCCCTCCGGTAAATAAGGAAGGGGGCACCGGCCTAGGAGGAACCCAAGTAGGATTCGGTCCTACTTGGGGTGCCACCTGGCCTCTCCCCTCTCCCTCCCACCTATATATATGGGGGGGCGCCCCTAGCACACACCAGACAATTGCCTAGCCGTGTGCAGCGCCCCCCTCCACCGTTTACACCCTCGGTCATATTTTCATAGTGTTTGGGCGAAGCCCTGCGAGGATCACTTCACCATCACCGTCACCACGCTGCCGTGCTGACGAAACTCATCTACTACCTCAACGTCTTGCTAGATCAAGAAGGCCAGGAAGGTCATCGAGCTGAACATGTCCAGAACGTGGAGGTGCCGTGCGTTCGGTACTTGATCGATTGAAGCGCGAAGAAGTTCGACTACATCAACTGCGTTAAGAAACGCTTCCACTTATGGTCTATGAGGGTACATAAACACACTCTCCCCCTTGTTGCTATGCATCTCCATGGATAGATCACTGCGTGTGCGTAGATTTTTTTTTTGTTTTCCATGCATCGTTTCCCAATAGTGGTATCAGAGCCAGGTCTATGCGTAGATGATATGCACGAGTAGAACACAAAGAGTTGTGGGCGGTGATAGTCATACTGCTTACCACCAATGTCTTATTTTGATTCGGCGGTATTGTGGGATGAAGCAGTCCGGACCAACCTTACATGTCCACGCACATGAAACCGGTTCCACCGATAGACATGCAACTAGTTTTGCATAAAGGTGGCTGGCGGGTGTCTATTTCTCCTACTTTAGTTGAATCGAATTTGACTGCGGCCGGTCCTTGAAGAAGGTTAAAACAGCAAACTTGACAAAACACCATTGTGGTTTGATGCGTAGGTAAGAACGGTTCTTGCTAGAAGCTCGTAGCAGCCACGTAAAACTTGCAACAACAAAGTAGAGGACATCTAACTTGTTTTTGCAGGGCATGTTGTGATGTGATATGGTCAAGACATGATGTGATATACGTTATTATATGAGATGATCATGTTTTGTAAAAGTTATCGGCAACCGGCAGGAGCCTTATGGTTGTCTCTTTATTGTATGAAATGCAAACGCCATGTAATTGCTTTACTTTATCACTATGCGTTAGCGATAGTTTTAGAAGCAATAGTTGGCGAGACGACCACGACGCAACGATGGAGATCAAGGTGTCGAGCCGGTGACGATGGAGTTCATGACGATGCTTTGGAGATGGAGATCAAAAGCACAAGATGATAATGGCCATATCATGTCACATATTTTTGATTGCATGTGATGTTTATCTTTTATGCATCTTATTTTGCTTAGTACGGCAATAGCATTATAAGATGATCCCTTAACTAAATTTCAAGGTAAAAGTGTTCTCCCTGAGTATGCACCGTTGCTACAGTTCATCGTGTTGAGACACCACGTGATGATCGGGTGTGATAGACTCTATGTTCACATACAACGGGTGCAAGACAGTTTTGCACATGCGGAATACTTGGGTTAAACTTGACGAGCCTAGCATGTACAGACATGGCCTCGGAACACTGGAGACCGAAAGGTCGAACGTGAATCATATAGTAGATATGATCAACATAGAGATGTTCACCATTGATGACTACTCCATCTCACGTGATGATCGGACATGGATTAGTTGATTTGGATCACGTATCATTTAGATGACTTGAGGGATGTCTATCTAAGTGGGAGTTCTTAAGTAATTTGATTAATTGAACTTAATTTATCATGAACTTAGTCCTGATAGTATTTGCATATCCATGTTGTAGATCAATAGCTCGCGATATAGCTCCTATATATTTTTTATATGTTCCTTGAGAAAACTAAGTTGAAAGATGATAGTAGCAATGATGCGGACTGGGTCCGTGATCTGAGGATTATCCTCATTGCTGCACAGAATAATTATGTCCTTGATGCATGATACTTCTTGAGCTTGCGTTGGTTTTTCCCTTGAAGAGGAAAGGGTGATGCAGCAAAGTAGAGATAAGTATTTCCCTCAGTTTGAGAACCAAGGTATCAATCCAGTAGGAGACAACACACAAATCACCGAATACCTGCACAAACAATCAAACAACTTGCACCCAACACGATAAAGGGGTTGTCAATCCCGTCACGGTTACTTGCAAAAAGTGAGATCTGATAGAGATAGATGAAACTAAACAAAAGATAAAGTAAATATTTTTGGTATTTTTGGTTTATAGATTGGAAAGTAAAAGATTGCAAAATAGCAGATCGGAAACTTATATGATGGAAAATAGACCCGGGGGCCATAGGTTTCACTAGAGGCTTCTCTCAAGATAGCAAATAATACGGTGGGTGAACAAATTACTGCCAAGCAATTGATAGAAAAGCACAAAGTGTTTGACGATATCTAAGGCAATGATCATGAATATAGGCATCACGTCTGTGTCAAGTAGACCGATATGATTCTGCATCTACTACTATTACTCCACACATCGACCGCTATCCAGCATGCATCTAGAGTATTAAGTTCATAAAGAACGGAGTAACGCATTAAGTAAGATGACATGATGTAGAGGAATTAACTCAAGCAATATGATGAAAACCCCATCTTTTTATCCTCGATGGCAACAATACAATATGTGCCTTGCTGCCCCTACTGTCACTGGGAAAGGACACGACAAGATTGAACCCAAAGCCAAGCACTTCTCCCATTGCAAGAAAAACCAATCTAGTTGGCCAAACCAAACCGATAGTTCGAAGAGAATTACAAAGATATCAAATCATGCATAAAAGAATTCAGAGAAGATTCAAATAATATTCATAGATAAGCTGATCATAAATCCACAATTCATCGGATCTCGACAAATGCACCGCAAAAGAGTATTACATCGAATAGATCTCCAAGAACATCAAGGAGAACATGGTATCGAGAATCAAAGAGAGAGAAGAAGCCATCTAGCTACTAGCTAAGGACTCAAAGAGAGAGAAGAAGCCATCTAGCTACTAGCTAAGGACCCGTAGGTCTGTGGTAAACTACTCACGCTTCATCGGAAGAGCAATAGAGTTGATGTAGAAGCCCTCCGTGATCGAATCCCCCTCCGGCAGGGTGCCGAAAAAGGTCCCTAGATGAGATCTCATGGGTACAGAAGGTTGCGGCGGTGGAAAAGTGTTTTCGTGGATGCCTCTGGTGGTTTGGGGATATATGGGAATATATAGGCGAAAGAATTAGGTCAGGAGGTGCACGAGGGGCCCACAAAGGTGTGGGGCGCGCCCTACCCCCTCTAGGTGCGTCCTCCGTCCTTATGGCCACCTCGTGGCTCCTCCGACTTCATCTCCAAGTCTCCTGGTTTTCTTTCGATCCAAGAAAAATCATCGCGAAGGTTTCATTCCGTTTGGACTCCGTTTGGTATTCCTTTTCTGCGAAACTCAAAAACAGGGAAAAAACAGGAACTGGCACTGGGCTCTAGGTTAATAGGTTAGTCCCAAAAATAATATAAAATAGCATATTAATGCATATAAAACATCCAAAATAGATAATATAATAGCATGGAACAATAAAAAATTATAGATACGTTGGAGACGTATCAAGCATCCCCAAGCTTAATTCGTGCTCTTCCTCGAGTAGGTAAATGATAAAAACAGAATTTTTTATGTGGAATGCTACCTAACATATTTATTCATGTAATTCTCTTTATTGTGGCATGAATGTTCAGATCCATAAGATTCAAAACAAAAGTTTAATATTGACATAAAAACAATAATACTTCAAGCATACTAACAAGGCAATTATGTCTTCTCAAAATAACATGGCCAAAGAAAGCTTATCCCTACAAAATCATATAGTCTGGCTATGCTCCATCTTCATCACACAAAATATTCAAATCATGCACAACCCCGATGACAAGCCAAGCAATTGTTTCATACTTTTGATGTCCTCAAACTTTTTCAACTTTCACGCAATACATGAGCGTGAGCCATGGACATAGCACTATAGGTGGAATAGAAGGTGGTTGTGGAGAAGAAAAAACAGGGAGATAGTCTCACATCAACTAGGCATATCAACGGGCTATGGAGATGCCCATTAATAGATATCAATGTGAGTGAGTAGGGATTGCCATGCAACGGATGCACTAGAGCTATAAGTTTATGAAAGCTCAAAAAGAAACTAAGTGGGTGTGCATCCAACTCGCTTGCTCACGAAGACCTAGGGCAATTTGAGGAAGCCCATCATTGGAATATACAAGCCAAGTTCTATAATGAAAACTTCCCACTAGTATATGAAAGTGACAACATAGGAGACTCCCTATCATGAAGATCATGGTGCTACTTTGAAGCACAAGTGTGGTAAAAGGATAGCAACATTGTCCCTTCTCTCTTTTCTCTCATTTTTTTTATTTGGGCCTTCACTCATTTTTTTGTCCTCTTGTTTTTCGTCCGGAGTCTCATCCCGACTTGTGGGGGAATCATAGTCTCCATCATCCTTTCCTCACATGGGACAATGCTCTAATAATGAAGATCATCACACTTTTATTTACTTACAACTCAAGAATTACAACTCGATACTTAGAACAAAATATGACTCTATATGAATGCCTCCGGCGGTGTACCGGGATGTGCAATGAATCAAGAGTGACATGTATGAAAGAATTATGAACGGTGGCTTTGCCACAAATACGATGTCAACTACATGATCATGCAAAGCAATATGATAATGATGGAACGTGTCACAATAAACGGAATGGTGGAAAGTTGCATGGCAATATATCTCGAAATGGCTATGGAAATGCCATAATAGGTAGGTATGGTGGCTGTTTTAAGGAAGGTATATGGTGGGTTTATGGTACCGGCGAAAGTTGCGCGACACTAGAGAGGCTAGCAATGGTGGAAGGGTGAGAGTGCGTATAATCCATGGACTCAACATTAGTCATAAAGAACTCACATACTTATTACAAAAATCCATTAGTTATCGAAATGAAGTACTACACTCATGCTCCTAGGGGGATAGATCGGTAGGAAAATACCATCGCTCGTCCCGACCGCCACTCATAAGGAAGACAATCAATAAATAAATCATGCTCTGACTTCATCACATAACGGTTCACCATAGGTGCATGCTACGGATATCACAAACTTTAACACAAGTATTTCTCAAATCCACAATTACTCACTAGCATGACTCTAATATCACCATCTTTATATCTCAAAACAATCATAAGGAATCAAACTTCTCATAGTATTCAATGCACTTTATATGAAAGTTTTTATTATATCCCTCTTGGATGCCTATCATATTAGGACTAAATTTATAACCAAAGCAAATTACCATGCTGTTTAAAGACTCTCAAAATAATATAAGTGAAGCATGAGAGTTCAACAATTTCTATAAAATAAAGCCACCGCCGTGCTCTAAAAAGATATAAGTGAAGCACTAGAGCAAAATTGCCTAGCTCAAAAGATATAAGTGTAGCACATAGAGTATTCTAATAAATCACGATTCATGCGTGTCTCTCTCAAAAGGTGTGTACAGAAAGGATGATTGTGGCAAACTAAAAAGCAAAGACTCAAATCATACAAGATGCTCCAAGCAAAACACATATCATGTGGTGAATAAAAATATAGCCTCAAGTAAAGTTACCGATAGACGAAGACGAAAGAGGGGATGCCTTCCGAGGCATCCTCAAGCTTAGGCTCTTGGTTGTCCTTGAATATTACCTTGGGGTGCCTTGGGAATCCCCAAGTTTAGGCTCTTGCCACTCCTTATTCCATAGTCCATCAAATCCTTACCCAAAACTTGAAAACTTCACAACACAAAACTCAGCAGAAAATCTCATAAGCTCCGTTAGTATAAGAAAATAAATCACCACTTTTGGTACTATTGTGAACTCATTCTTTATTTATATTGGTGTAATATCTACTGTATTCCAACTTATCCATGGTTCATACCCCCAGATACTACCCATAGAATCATCAAAATAAGCAAACAACACATAGAAAACAGAATCTGTCAAAAACAGAATAGTCTGTTGTAATCTGTAACTCTCGAATACTTCTGTAACTCCAAAAATTCTGAAAAATTAGGACGACCTAAGAAATTTGTTTATTAATCTTTTGCAAAAAGAATCAAATCAAAAGTACGCTTCTGTAAAAAAATGAAAATTATTTTCCTGGGTGCAAAAGTTTCTGTTTTTCAGCAAGATCAAATCAACTATCACCGTAAGCTATCCCAAAGGTCTTACTTGGCACAAACACTAATTAAAATACAAAAGCACATCTAACCAGAGGCTAGATGAATTATTTATTGCAAAACAGAACCTAAAAAACAAAAACAAAAATAAAATTGGGTTGCCTCCCAACAAGCACTATTGTTTAACGCCCTTAGCTAGGCATAAAACATGAATAGATCTAGGTATAATTGTAGTAATGATAAGGCAAATCCCTAAAACTCATCTCATACTACCTTCGTTCAACGGCAAGTTTTCTTTGTGGTAAGCAAAAGTAATCAAAAGGGCTAAATTTAATGGGATAAGGATCCCCAAGATCAAGCTCGGGAGGAATAAATTCCTCCTTCGGCCCCTCATATTGTATAACCAACTCATCATTGTAAGCATTCTTTTGGCAAAAAGTCATGAGCTTGTGTCCAAGAGATAAACCAAATCCGTTGTTTTGTATAGCAAAATTATCATTAAGCTCAGAAATCTTATCAACTAAAACATCGGTAGGGACCCTCTTTCTTAAATTTTCATTATAAGCAACATGATCTAGAGATCGTAAACGCATTATGTCCTCTTGATTATAGAGAATTCCCTCTATGGGAGGACGACCACCATCTACTTTACAATGCGTGAAAATTTCACTATCTTCTTTCATAATAAATCTAAACTCATGTGCTAGGAATATAGTGGCGGCGTGCTTAACAGAAGAATGCTCAATATTAGAAAACTCTAGAAAAATCCTTTGTATGGATGGATGCATATGAACAAATTGTCTTTCAAGTTCAACCATGAGCAAAGATATAGCATCCGCAAGACTACTAGTTTTATGGAGAATAGATCCTCCTAACATGGGTAGCGCACCGGCACAAGTAAAGAAATCTTGAGTAACCCCTTTTCCAATAATATTGCCACTACCTATACGAAGTTTTTTAGTGTGCAAGATAGTAGCTTCTTCATGAGGATTAGTATAAGCAAAAGCATCAAAGTTTCCCCCATCGTTACTACTATCCTTTTTAGCGATAACCTCCCCAATTTCAGACATGGTGCCAACAAACCAAAGGTGAATGAAGAACACGAACGGAAGAGGGGCGAAGAAAAGGCAAATCTTTTTGAAAATCATTTTAGAAGTGGGGGAGAGGAAAACGAGAGGCAAATGGCAAATAATGTAATGCAAGAGATGAGAGTTTATGATGGGTACTTGGTATGTCTTGACTTGGCATAGATCTCCCCGGCAATGGCGCCAGAAATTCTTCCTGCTACTTCTTGAGCTTGCGTTGGTTTTTCCCTTGAAGAGGAAAGGGTGATGCAGCAAAGTAGAGATAAGTATTTCCCTCAGTTTAAGAACCAAGGTATCAATCTAGTAGGAGACAACGCACAAATCACCGAATACCTGCACAAACAATCAAACAACTTGCACCCAACGCGATAAAGGGGTTGTCAATCCCTTCACGGTTACTTGCAAAAGTGAGATCTGATAGAGATAGATAAACGATAAAGTAAATATTTTTGGTATTTTTGGTTTATAGATCGGAAAGTAAAAGATTGCAAAATAGTAGATCGGAAACTTATATGATGGAAAATAGACCCAGGGGCCATAGGTTTCACTAGAGGCTTCTCTCAAGATAGCAAATAATACGGTGGGTGAACAAATTACTGCCGAGCAATTGATAGAAAAGCGCAAAGTTATGACGATATCTAAGGCAATGATCATGAATATAGGCATCACGTCCGTGTCAAGTAGACCAAAACGATTCTGCATCTACTATTATTACTCCACACATCAACCGCTATCCAGCATGCATCTAGAGTATTAAGTTCATAAAGAACGGAGTAACACATTAAGTAAGATGACATGATGTAGAGGAATTAACTCAAGCAATATGATGAAAACCCCATCTTTTTATCCTCGATGGCAACAATACAATACGTGCCTTGCTGCCCCTACTGTCACTGGGAAAGGACACCGCAAGATTGAACCCAAAGCCAAGCACTTCTCCCATTGCAAGAAAAACGAATCTAGTTGGCCAAACCAACTGATAGTTCGAAGAGAATTACAAAGATATCAAATCATGCATAAAAGAATTCAGAGAAGATTTAAATAATATTCATAGATAAGTTGATCATAAATCCACAATTCATTGGATCTCGGCAAATGCACCGCAAAAGAGTATTACATCGAATAGATCTCCAAGAACATCGAGGAGAACATGGTATTGAGAATCAAAGAGAGAGAAGAAGCCATCTAGATACTAGCTATGGACCCGTAGGTCTGTGGTAAACTACTCACGCTTCATCGGAAGGGCAATAGAGTTGATGTAGAAGCCCTCCATGATCGAATCCTCCTCCGGCAGGGTGCCGGAAAAGGTCCCTAGATGGGATCTCACGGGTACAGAAGGTTGTGGCGGTGGAAAAGTGTTTTCGTGGATGCCTCCGGTGGTTTGGGGATATATGGGAATATATAGGCGAAAGAATTAGGTCAGGAGGTGCACGAGGGGCCCACAAAGGTGGGGGCGTGCCCTACCCCCTGGGCGCGCCCTCCGTCCTTGTGGCCGCCTCGTGACTCCTCCGACTTCATCTCCGAGTCTCCTGGTTTTCTTTTGGTCCAAGAAAAATCATCGTGAAGGTTTCATTCTGTTTGGACTCCGTTTGGTATTCCTTTTCTGCGAAACTCAAAAACAGGGGAAAAAACAGGAACTGGCACTGGGCTCTAGGTTAATAGGTTAGTCCCAAAAATAATATAAAATAGCATATTAATGCATATAAAACATCCAAATCGGATAATATAATAGCATGGAACAATCAAAAATTATAGATACGTTGGAGACGTATCAATGCACCGCTAGATGACAGACCTATTGCAGGAGCAGATGCAGACGTTATGAACGTTTGGCAAGCTCGATATGATAACTACTTAATAGTTTAGTGCGCCATGCTTTACGACTTAGAACCGGGACTTCAAAAACATTTTGAACGCCACAGAGCATATGAGATGTTCCAAGAACTGAAAATTGGTATTTCAGATTCATGCCCGTGTCAAGAGGTATGAGACCTCTGACAAGTACTTTGCCTACAAGATGGAGGATAATACCTCAGCCAGTGAGCATGTACTCAGAATGTCTGGGTACTACAATCGCTTGAATCAAGTGGGAGTTAATCTTCCAGATAAGTTAGTGATTGACAGAGTTCTCTAGTCACTATCACCAAGCTACTAGAACTTCGTGATGAACTATAATATGCAAGGGATGACAAAAATGATTCCCAAGCTATTCACGATGCTGAAATCAGGGAAGATAGAAATCAAGAATGAGCATCAAGTGTTGATGGTTAACAAGACCACTAGTTTCAAGAAAAAAGGGCGAGGGAAAGAAAGGAATTTCAAGAAGAATGGCAAGCAAGTTGCCACTCCAGTGAAGAAGCCTAAAGATGGACCCAAGCCTGAAACTGAGTGCTTCTACTACAAAGGAAATGGTCACTGGAAGTGGAACTGCCCCAAATACTTGGCGGATGTAACACCCCAAAAATTTAATCATGTTTTTACTAAATAAAATTTGTCCAGAATTAAAATTTTGAATTTTTACTAGGTCTTTTATTAATTTCAGAACCATTTTATGTTTCTATTTTTTTCAATATTCTTCCCTCCATATAGAAATTTTTGGAAATAATATTGTGGCTTTGGTAGTTTTCCCAAATCATTTCAATTACATTTTAATAACAGTAAGAATTATTTTCATAATAAAAATTGCCCAAACAATTCTTTTAATAGCATTTACAACACTTTAAATGCTTCTGTTGCACTACAACTATTTTAAATAATTCTTTTTAAATCCCACAAAAATTATGGGAGGTCATGTGATGCCTACAGATCACTTTTATGCAAAAACCCTACCTAGTGTTTTGAAAATTTTGAGTGAACCTTCCCCTTTTTCCATTCTGTCCAATTCCTCAGTTCCAACTACAACCCCTATTTTCCTTGCTCCATTAATTATGAAATTTTTCCCACTTACTGTCCTTCCAACCGAACCCTTAAGTCCAGAAGGTCAGCCTTAATATCATCTTGCAAGACCACCAAATATTCCCCTTTAGTTTCTGTCCAGAACTGAAGTTTTGTAAAACTTGCATTAGCAAGTTTTCTATTTTCACAAACAAACTTCACAATTATCTGTGTCACCTAAGGAGACACCATCCTGGCAGTTTATACACCTAACAAAGTTGCCTAGCTAGCTCTAACATTCTGTCGAACAGCTTGAGGACATGATAGAAATCTAGCATCCTTCTAAACTGCAAACACCATTTGGTCCTATGGCCAAACCAGAATGTCTAGTATCTTTTTCATCTCATAAAATGCCACCCTGCCAAGTTTCATAATCAACAAAGATCTCTAGTTGCCTCTAGCATTTCTTCAAGCAGGTTGTGGGCATGCCCAGATCACGTCCAGAGCGCCTGGACTGCAGCCGACGGTGCCCGAAGCCGTGCACCCCAGCTTCACCTCCCCTGGCTCCCCTCCGTACCCAAGCCGCCACCTGCAACCTCCCCGCACCCCCTCCTTGTCGCCTGGCGCCGGCCAGCCACCGACCCGAGCCGCCGCCATCGTCTCCCACCCAGATACGCCACCGCCCAGCGCCGCCACCCGTCACTGTCATCACCGTCCAGGGGCACCTGGCCCAATCCGCAGCCTCCAGCAAGCCTCCTCCTTAACTCCCAACCGCCTGAGCCCCTGCCGTCCATCACCGACCATGCCAACCACCATCAATCGCCGCCGCTGTCGTATCTTGCTCGGGAAGCCTCGAATCTGACTCCTCCGCACCGTCCATCCCTAACTCTCCCTCCACACGGCACCACCTCACGACACCAGGCCGCTGTCCAGACCACCCAGGACCCTGCTGTCAGTCGTCGGAGCTGGCACCGTCCGCCACGGCCGTCCTCGGGTTCCACTGTGAGGAAGTGAATAGAGGATGAAATCGTCAACGGTGGCGCTTCGGGGAGCTTCCACCGACCTCACTTATGGCCACCGTCCAAGCCAACTGATCCAAACCAACCCCACCGGCCGGAATTACTCCGCCGTGATCCACTCCGCTCCGGCCATCTCCGCCTGCCTATATAAAGGCCGCCCGGGCCTCGTTTCGAACTCACCCCACCTCCACCCATCCGCAATCACACTCTAGAGGGACCGAACGGCCCCGGGGAGGTCTTCTTCCCCAACTCCGGCCGCCCGATCCGCCTCTGCTTCCGAGAAGAAGCCGACGTCGTTCGTCCACCCCCACCTCCCAAATTTCACCAGTAGCCTCCTAATCCACCCCTTGTCTGACCCTCACATCAATTTGACGGTTGGAGGCTCCTCCGACGAGATCCCACATCACCTGACGCCGCCGTCTGCCGGAGTTGGCGCTGCCATTGCTGTGGTGCACGCCAGCGGTCAACTGCACCACCCACCGATGCGGAGGATCACCCTGAGCACGCCTGCACCATCGCCATCCCATGATACGCCGTCGATCGCCGTCGGTGACCTCCCCTTCCTTCTCTGTTTCGGCGCGTAGCGCGCCCGATTTCAAACCTGTCAGGCGGGGCCCTCTGTCAGGGACCCCAGACCACGCCTTCTGGCGTGGCTGAGCAGCTGGGTCGGCCCAGTAGCACCCGCGGCTATACGGCGCTCAAGGCGCGCCTCTGCCCTTTCCCTTTTCTATTTTCAGCATATCTCTAATTAATACTACAGGATCCATTTCAAACCCAAATCTGATGGTTCAAATTTCTAAATACTCCTAAAATAATGTTCTATTAATCTAGCTAGGGTGAACATTTTTGCTAAGCTTAGTTTTTGTTGGACCAATTTAATAGTCCTTTTAATCATTTATTCCATCTTAGAAATTCCATAGTAATTTATATGAACTCCAAATAATTTGATTCTTTTTCTGAAATTCTTTATTTATAATCTAGTTTATTATAGTATTTATTTCAAAAATATTTGAAACAATTTTTGGCACTGTTTTTGAATTATGTGGCAATTCAAATATTTATGAAAATAAGAAATGGAGGGAAGATAACTTGTCAAACTCTTGGAGTGTTCCCCATACTTCTGCATGCTCAAGGCAAGCATGTTGAACACTTGATATGGTGATTGCATAGTTGTTTGATTTCAGGAATAATTGAACCATGCTTCTGTTGAATTCAAATAAAAAAATTGCATGCATATAGAGTTGGCATGTTTCATCGTACCGTGCATCGTGTGTTGCCATGACTAACTTGCAGGAGCAGGCATAAGAGAAATACCATTACCGGCAGTAGGATGATCACGTTGGAGCGTGATCATGCCTTGTTTGTTGTGCATGTTGGAGCATGCAAGGGTTGTGGCCCTGTTGGTATTGCTGTTAAAAGAATACCTTGTTGTGTTAACCGTTGCAGGAAACTTAATGCCTCCTGAGTCGACCATAGATCGAGTCTTGTTCTGGTAACCCCCATACTTGTTTCGTGCTGCCACAGGTTCCTGCCATAGGTAGGGTATGGTTCAGTAAGTTGATAACCCCTTTCCATGCACACACCGTACAGAGGGCCACGATGAGGGTTTCCAATGGCCATGGACTAAATCCTATCATCGGGTCAGGGGGCATGGGTGTTTCCAGTTGTGACTGAGAGGGGGGCACCCCTTGGAATCCGCGCGTATTAATAGTGATCCCATGCAGCATGTTGGTCTCTCCGTCTCAGAGTTTTTCTTGAAAAATGCTTTGGGTGATTCCTGGCATCCGGAAAGTTAATCTGGTGTGTGCTGGTCAGGTGTGTTTTCAACCCAAAGACCGTAATGGGAATTAGTCAGTGTCACGATACTGACTAAAGAAATCCTTTACTTGTGGGTAAAGAGTACACCCTCTGCAGAGTTTAAACCTATTCGAATAGCCGTGTCCGTGGTTAAGGACTACAGTCTGGGTTGGTTAAGTATCGATCTTAGTGTCGGTCTTCGGAGGAAAATAATTAATTGGGCCTGAACTATTTTGCAGGATATTGTTATCATCACTAACGCCGTCATGGTTATTTGAATAATATTGCTGTGAAAATTTTTATGGTTATGCATAATATTGAGGACTAACCCGTATCTCTTATTTTGAATTTTTCCTGAGTGTCTCAGAGGCTGGCTAGACTACTCCGGGCACTCAATTTTAATTTTCAAGACCTCTCGTGGCGTCCCTCGAGTTAACAGGCGGTTTATCACGCCACTACTCTTGTGGACACCCGATTGGCATTTCTCTTCAAGTCCGACCGTGGCGTCACTTAGCACCCGACTGGCATTTCTTTTCAAGACCTCTCGTGGCGTCGCCTGAGTTCTCGGATGGTCCTGTCTCGTCTGATTTCTCTTTTAGACACCCGATTGGCATTTCTCTTCAAGACCTACCGTGGTGTCACTTGACATCTGACCGGCATTTCTTTTATTTTGTTTCCTTTGACTTTCCTTGTTTATCACTAACAATTTTATATGTTTGCATATGCTAATATTTTATCATGCCATGATTTAATTCCTGTCAGTAGGCATTTAAGTCCATCATGAGCATATGCATATAGTGTGGTTCATCATGATCATATAATTTAATTATTGCATTCGGTATATCTTTTGTTCATGATGTTTGCGAGTACATTCCAACATACTCAAAGGCTTGTCCCTGGCTATTTACTTGGCCAGGTCAGGATTTCTTTGAGGCGTACCACCGCGACATCCGTGCGGAGTCTTGGATGGCAACCACGCGGGATAGGAATTATTCAGGTCAGCCGTTCCTGTGGGGAATGGAGCCCCATCGACGTTGAAGAACCGCGAGACAATTCCGTCATCCACCACCAGAATCACTGTTGTAACATTAGACCTTCATGGTCTTGTATCCAATTCTTGTAATAGCTTGGTAATCTGTAACAAGGACGTGTCCACCAGTAACGGTAAATCCTGGGCTGGTGATGACACGAGGGGTTAATTTCTGGGATATCGTGTCCCGGCCTCGGCAGCGGATAAGAAGGATGGCAAAGTGAACAAAGGTATATTTGATATACATGTTATTGATGTGTAATTTACTAGTGTTCGTAGTAACCCCTAGGTATTTGATACCGGTTCAGTTGCTAAGATTAGTAACTCGAAACAGGAGTTGCAAAGACTAGTTAAAAGCGAGGTAACGATGTGTGTTGGAAATGATTCCAAGGTTGATATGATCACCATCGCACACTCCCTCTACCTTCGAGATTAGTGTTGAACCTAAATAAATGTTATTTGGTGTTTGCGTTGAGCATGAATATGATTAGATCATGTTTATTGCAATACGTTTATTCATTTAAGTCAGAGAATAATTGTTGTTCTGTTTACATGAATGAAACCTTCTATGGTCATACACCCAATGTGAATGGTTTATTGAATCTCGATCGTAGTGATACACATATTCATAATATTGATGCCAAAAGAGGCAAGGATGATAATGATAGTTCGACATACTTGTGGCACTACCGTTTAGGTCATATTGGTGTAAAGCGCGTGAAGAAACTCCATGCAGATGGACTTTTGGAATCACTTGATTATGAATCATTTGATACTTGCGAACCATGCCTCATGGGCAAGATGACTAAAACTCCGTTCTCCGGAACAATGGAGCAAGCTAATGACTTATTGGAAATAATACATACCGATGTATGTGGTTCGATGAGTGTTGAAGCACACGATGAGTATCGTTATTTTCTGACCTTCACAGATGATTTGAGCAGATACGGGTATATCTACTTGATGAAACACAAGTCTAAAACATTTGAAAAGTTTAAGGAATTTCAGAGTGAAGTGGAGAATCATCGTAACAAGAAAATAAAGTTTCTACGATCTGATCGCGGAGGCAAATATTTGAGTTACGAGTTTGGCCTTCATTTAAAACAATGTGGAATTGTTTCACAACTCACGCCACCTGGAACACCACAGCATAATGGAGTATCCGAACATCGTAATCGTACTTTATTGGATATGGTGCGTTCGATGATGTCTCTTACCGATTTACCACTATCGTATTTGGGGTTATGCATTAGAGACAGTCACATTCATGTTAAATAGGGCACCGTCTTAATCCGTTGAGACGACACCGTATGAACTATGGTTTGGCAAGAAACCTAAGCTGTCGTTTCTTAAAAGTTTGGGGATGCGACGCTTATGTCAAAAGGCTTCAGCCTGATAAGCTCCAACCCAAAGCGGAGAAGTGCGTATTCATAGGATACCCTAAGGAAACAATTGGGTACACCTTCTACCACAGATTCGAAGGCAAGATCTTTGTTGCCAAGAATGGAACCTTTCTAGAGGAGTTTCTCTCGAAAGAAGTGATTGGGAGGAAAGTAGAACTTGATGAGGTAATTGTACCTTCTCTCAATTTGGAAAGTAGCACATCAGAGAAATCCGTTCCCGTGATGCCTACACCAACAAGAGAGGAAGCTAATGATGATGATCATGAAACTTCGGATCAAGTTACTACTGGACCTCGTAGGTCGAACAGAGCATGTTCCACACCAGAGTGGTACGGTAATCCTATCCTGGAAGTCATGTTACTAGACCATGACGAACTTACGAACTATGAAGAAGCAATGATGAGACCAGATTACGACAGATGGCTTGAGGCCATGAAATCTGAGATAGGATCCATGTATGAGAACAAAGTATGGACTTTGGTGGACTTGCCCGATGATCGGTAAGCCATAGAGAATAAATGGATCTTCAAGAAGAAGACTGGCGCTGATGGTAATGTTACTATCTACAAAGCTCGACTTGTCGCAAAAGGTTTTCGACAAGTTCAAGGGGTTGACTATGATGAGACTTTCTCACCCGTAGCGATGCTTAAGTCTTTCCGAATCATGTTAGCAATTGCCACATTTTATGATTATGAAATCTAGCAAATGGACGTCAAAAGGTTTCTTAAAGAAGAGTTGTATATGATGCAACCAAAAGGTTTTGTCAATCCTAAAGGTGCTAACAAAGTGTGCAAACTCCAGCGATCCATCTATGAACTGGTGCAAGCATCTCGGAGTTGGAATATATGCTTTGATGAGGTGATCAAAGCATATGGTTTTATACAGACTTTCGGTGAAGCCTGTATTTACAAGAAAGTGAGTGGGAGCTCTGTAGCATTTCTGATATTATATGTAGATGACATATTGTTGATTGGAAATGATATAGAATTTCTGGAAAGCATAAAAGGATACTTGAATAAGAGTTTTTCAATGAAAGACCTCCGTGAAGTTGCTTATATATTGGGCATCAAGATCTATAGAGATAGATCAAGATGCTTAATAGGACTTTCACAAAGCACATACCTTGACAAAGTTTTGAAGAAGTTCAAAATGGATCAGTCAAAGAAAGGGTTCTTGCCTCTGTTACAAGGTGTGAAGTTGAGTAAGACTCAAATCCCGACCACGGCAGAAGATAGAGAGAGAATGAAAGTCATTCCCTATGCCTCAGCCATAGGTTCTATAAAGTATGCCATGTTGTGTACCAGACCTATTGTGTACATTGTCATGTATTTGGCAAGGAGGTACAATAGTGATCGAGGAGTAGATCACTGGACAGCGATCAAAATTATCCTTAGTTACCTAAAGAGGACTAAGGAAATATTTCTCGGTTATGGAGGTGATAAAGAGTTCGTCGTAAAGGGTTACATCGATGCAAGCTTTAACACCGATTCAGATAACTCTGAGTCTCAATCTGAATACATATTGAAAGTGGGAGCAATTAGCTAGAGTGGCTTCATGCAGAGCATTGTAGACATAAAAATTTGCAAAAAACATACGGATCTTAATGTGGCAGACCCGTTGACTAAACTTCTCTCACAAGCAAAACATGATCACACCTTAGTACTCTTTGGATGTTAATCACATGGTGATGTGAACTAGATTATTGACTCTAGTAAACCCTTTGAATGTTGGTCACATGACGATGTGAACTATGGGTGTTAATCACATGGCGATGTGAACTATTGGTGTTAATCACATGGCGATGTGAACTAGATTATTGACTCTAGTGCAAGTGGGAGACTGAAGGAAATATGCCCTAGAGGCAATAATAAAGTTGTTATTTTATATTTCCTTATTCATGATAAAGGTTTATTATTCATGCTAGAATTGTATTGATCGGAAACTTAAATACATGTGTGAATACATAAACAAATACCGTGTCCCTAGTGAGCCTCTACTAGACTAGCTCGTTGATCAGAGATGGTTAAGGTTTCCTAACCATAGACATGTGTTGTCATTTGATAAAGGGATCACATCATTAGGAGAATGATGTGATGGACAAGACCCATCCGTTAGCTTAGCATAATGATCGTTCAGTTTATTGCTATTGCTTTCTTCATGTCAAATACATATTCCTTCGACTATGAGATTATGCAACTCCCGGATACCGAAGGAATACCTTGTGTGCTATCAAACATCACAACGTAACAGGGTGATCATAAATATGCACTACAGGTATCTCCGAAAGTGTTTGTTGAGTTGGCATAGATCGATATTAGGATTTGTCACTTCGAGTATCGGAGAGGTATCTCTGGGCCCTCTCGGTAATACACATCATAAGAAGCTGATACGTCTCCATCGTATCTACTTTTCCAAACTCTTTTGCCCTTGTTTTGGACTCTAATTTGCATGATTTGAATGGAACTAACCCGGGCTGATGTTGTTTTCAGCAGAATTGCCATGGTGTTATTTTTGTGCGGAAATAAAAGTTCTCGGAATGACCTGGAACTTCACGGAGAATACTTTTGGAATAAATAAAAAATAATGGCGAAAGAATCAACCAAAGGGGACCCACACCCTATCCACAAGGGTGGAGGGCGCGCCCTCTGGTCTTGTGGGTCCCACAGACCTCCACCAACCTCAACTCCAACTCCATATATTCACGTTCGGGGAGAAAAAAATCAGAGAGAAGGATTCATCATGTTTTACAATACGGAGCCGCCGCCACCTCCTGTTCTTCCTCGAGAGGGCAGATCTGGAGTCTGTTTTGGGCTCCGGAGAGGGGAAATCATCACCATCGTCATCGTCAACCATCCTCCATCACCAATTTCATGATGCTCATCACCGTGCGTGAGTAATCCCATCGTAGGCTTGCTGGATGGTGATGGGTTGGATGAGATCTACCATGTAATCGAGTTAGTTTTGTTAGGGTTTGATCCCTAGTATCCACTATGTTCTAAGATTGATGTTGCTATGACTTTGCTATGCTTAATGCTTGTCACTAGGGCTCGAGTGCCATGATTTCAGATCTGAACCTATTATGTTTTCATGAATATATTTGTGTTCTTGATCCTATCTTGCAAGTTATAGTCACCTACTACGTGTTATGATCCGGCAACCCCGGAGTGACAATAGTCGGGACACTTCCCGGTGATGACCGTAGTTTGAGGAGTTCATGTATTCACTAAGTGCTAATGCTTTGGTCTGGTACTCTATTAAAAGGAGGCCTTAATATCCCTTAGTTTCCATTAGGACCCCGCTGCCACGGGAGGGTAGGACAAAAGATGTCATGCAAGTTCTTTTCCATAAGCACGTATGACTATATTCGGAATACATGCCTACATTATATTGATGAATTGGAGCTAGTTCTGTGTCACCCTATGTTATAACTGTTGCATGATGAATGCCATCCGACATAATTATCCATCATTGATCCATTGCCTACGAGCTCGTTTAATATTGATCTTTGCTTCATTACTTTTCCGTTGCCACTGTTACAATTGCTACAAAACTACTACTGTTACTTTTGCCACTGTTACCGTTACTTCCATACTACTTTGCTACTAAATATTTTGCTGCATATATTAAGTCTTTCAGGTGTGGTTGAATCGACAACTCAGCTGCTAATACTTGAGAATATTTCTTTGGCTCCCCTTGTGTCAAATCAATAAATTTGGGTTGAATACTTTACCCTCGAAAACTGTTGCGATCCCCTATACTTGTGGGTTATCAAGACCTTTTTCTGGTGCAGTTGCCGGGGAGCATAGCTCTATTCTCTGAGTCACTTGGGATTTATATCTGTTGATCACTATGAGGAATTTGAAAGATCAAAGAACCAAGATTTTTCCCTCAACTACGAGGGGAGGTAAGGAACTGCCATCTAGCTCTGCACTTGATTCTACTTCTGTTTTGAGTAAACTTGCGACACCTACACCTGCTATAGATTCCGATATGTCGCATGTTATTGATGATGCCACTTCTGCTATGCATGATGCTTATGATGATACTACTTCTATGCTTGATAATACTGTGCCACTAGGTGAATTTCTTGATGAACAACTTGCTAGGGTTAGAGAGAATGAGATTACTGAAACTGATGATATTATTGAAACTGAAGATTATGATTCTCCCCCTAGATATGAATTGTCTATTGTACCTGAGGGTTATATTATGGATGAAGAAACTGCTAGAGACTTTCTTTCTTGTAATGATAGAGATGATCTTAAGAAACTGTTAGCTAAGCTGAAAGAAAAGTCTTTGAATGCTAGAATGCAATATGACCCTATGTTTGCTACTTCACCTATCTTTGTTACCGATAAGGATTATGAATTCTCTTTTGATCCTGAGTTAATTACTTTGGTTGAATCTGATCCTTTCTATGGTTATGAATCTGAAATTGTTGTGGCACATCTTACTAAATTAAATAATATAGCCACCCTATTTGCTCATGAGGAAAAAAATTGCTATTACTATATTCTTAAATTGTTTCCTTTCTCATTAAAGGGTGATGCTAAGTTATGGTTTAATTCTCTTGCTCCTGGTTGTGTGCGTAGTCCCCAGGATATGATTTACTACTTCTCAGAAAAATATTTCCCTGCTCATAAGAAACAAGCTGCTTTAAAGGAAATATTTAACTTTGTGCAATTTGAAGAAGAGAGCCTCCCACAAGCTTGGGGGAGGCTTCTCCAATTACTTAATGCTTTGCCTGATCATCCTCTCAAGAAAAATGAAATACTTGATATCTTTTATAATGGACTAACCGATGCTTCTAGAGACCACCTGGATAGTTGTGCTGGTTGTGTTTTCAGGGAACGAACTGTTGAGCAAGCTGAATTGCTATTGAATAATATATTGAGTAATGATAATGATTGGACACTTCCTGAACCTACTCCTAAGCCAACTCCAAAGAAAAGAGGTATTATATTTCTCAGTCCTGAAGATATGCAAGAGGCAAAGAAATCTATGAAAGAAAAAGGTATTAAAGCTGAAGATGTTAAGAATTTACCGCCTATTGAAGAAATACATGGTCTTGATAACCCGACACAGGTAATAAAGGTAAACTCTCTTTATAGATTTGATGAAGGTGATATTCCTCATAATAAGTGTCGGGGAACATAAACAGGGGTATATATTTTCCCCTGACTCGTGCACGGACGATGAAGCCCACAGGCACGAAAACAAGATTACAACACCAAGCTCAGAATGGAGCACAAAGGATCAGTTCTTCGAAGGACCAACATGCAGCACAAGAATACCAAGACTAGCCGGAAGAGCAAGATATCGCTAAGGGAAAAGCCTCCCTTGCCGGGCAGGCGAGCCCAGCAAGGACGGGGTCACCCCCGGAAGCAAGCCTCCAGGCCGTCCCGGCAAGGCCTGCCGGGGCCTAAGGAGGCAGAACCACCTCACCACGATGCACATCGTCGATCGGTGCGGTGTCAAGCTACAAAGTGACTAAGTGGCTGGTATTCACCATATGGCAGCCACTTTCTACAGGAAATACCTACAGGCGACACCCGTCCTGCGACGTGTCGAGCAAGCAGATGCGAAGCTGGCAAAACAGCCCGGCAGGGCCTGTCGGGCAAGCTACGATGTGACATTGAGCGGCACATTTAATGTGCTATGTCAGCCTGCAGAGTTAGGTATGATAGCACTGTTTGCTATCTTATCAGTGCATAATGACTGATTTGCCACTGTGGTGACCCCTTTGTCTATAAAAGGAGGCCCAAGGCAACCATAGAAAGGGTTAGCGAATCCACCCCCTCATAGATTCATACGCACATAGCCGTTTTGTCCCGAGGCAACCCTGTCGGGCAAGCGTGTTGCGCTCACCACCATTTTTCCACCATCAATCCACCAAAGCAGGAGTAGGGTTTTACGCCTCACGGCGGCCCGAACCTGGGTAAAGACTGCATGTGTGATCTCTGTCGTGCTGTTTGATGCCCCTCTGCTCTTTGTGCAACGTGCCATCCCCCCACCGAACCAGCAAGGGGCTCTTGGTCCCATAGGTGGCCGTGGTTTCCCATGACATCTTTGGCGCGCCAGGTAGGGGGATCACGTGCGTGAACCTGAAGGCGTCAACAGCGCCGTTGTATCCATTGCAGCCCAGCCAAAGATTTTGACTTCAGTGGCGCCCGTGGAGACGTAAGTACAGAGCGGGGGAACTGGGGCCGTCCCCGCACCTGCTTTATTCGTCGTCTCATCCCACCGCGGTCGCAG
Source organism: Thinopyrum elongatum (assembly GCA_011799875.1). Taxonomy (NCBI): domain Eukaryota; kingdom Viridiplantae; phylum Streptophyta; class Magnoliopsida; order Poales; family Poaceae; genus Thinopyrum; species Thinopyrum elongatum. Next base: position 46,682,395 of record CM022300.1, read on the forward strand.
CCGTGGTGAAGATTGGTGCCGGCGGTGATATGCTCCTCCCCAGGCGGCCTAGGCGGTGTGGCCGTCGCTCGGGCTCCGGTCAGGGAGAAGGGGCAAGACACGCGGGAACGAGGTTCCTCTTTTCCATCTCTCTCCTTCCTTGGCAATCGAGCTGCTCTAGCCTTGGCATCGTCAATGTCGATGAGTACCGCGTGATACTCGGTTCAGTATTTACCCTGCTTAGGGAAATCCTGAGTAAAATGCTGGTATGAATCCATTGGTCGATGCCCCGGCAAGTGCGCTCCGGCAAGGCCGTCCGCACTGGTGTAATCCATGCGACAGCTGTTGTCGGGTTGCTCGAAAGGAGTGGGGGAGAGGAAGAGGGACCAGGAAAGCCCGGCACCATATCCCCCCGCCCGCCAGACACGCATGACGTGTATTGGTCCCTGCCGGGAACCAGAAAGTTATTCCCTTGACCTCCGTCTTCCCGGACATCGCGCGCACACCAAATGCACGCAGCCAGAAGGGATGGGAAGGAACAAGAACAAAAGCTAAGTCCACGCAATCATTTCTTATTGATGCATCTTAGATTTTTGCATTCGTTTATCCCTTGGCTTTAGTAAGTGTTCATACTATGAAATCCTTCTTGTGATGGTACCTTGACTAGTTCTTTGTCTGCACCCTCGTTCTGTCCAGAGCCTTGCTCACAGAATGAGCGGCTGCGTCGAGGGCTACCAAGGAAAAACTTGCCGGGACGCATCCACGCCAAGATGAGTGTTAAGGGCCGGACCCTTAAGACAATCGCGGCAATATGATACCGGCAAGCAACTAGAACATACATAAGGACCAGTCGTACGAACACAAACATATAAGTTCAGAGGGATAAACGTGCATTTAAGATTAAGCAGAGGACATCAGTTCTACGCAAGCATTAAACAGTACGATACCTAAATACAAAGCATACATCATGTCTTGTTATAGGATAGCACGAGAGCAAAAATGGCTCATCACTTAGTCTGACGACTGTGTGAAGCCGTCGAGACGCGAGGACCTTGGCGGCTCGAGGGGCAGCTTTCTCCTTGGCAGCAGAGACGTCGGCGCCCGCCGACGGATTCTTGAACCCGTCATCAAGGTCGAGATGCGGGTGGCGGCAGGCAATGTTGCTCAAGACCATGAGGAGGGCTTTGTGGGCGAGCTTCCGGGACTCGGTCGCGAAACGCTTGGCCCTCCCCTCTTCATGCACCTTCAGCTTATCGGTTAGCTCGTTGAAGAAAACTCCCAGCTTGACGCTGGGGACCTCATGCCTGTCGACTGAAAAAGCTGGCCCATCCATGCCCATCACTACGGTCTGGGCGGCAAGATGCATGGCGATATCAATCAGGCTCTTGATCCAGAGGTTGACCTGCTCAGAGTAATTCACCAGCTGGTCTTCTGCATCCTTCCGGAGACGCTGGGCATTGTTCAGGTCTCTGGATAGCTGCAGTTGGCGGGCTTCATTGGATTCTGCCGTGCTTTCCAAGGTGCCGATCCTAGCCTTTAGATCCGTGATGTTGCCATTGGCGGTTTCAAGGCTTTGGGTCCTGGAAGAAAGCTGTGACTGCATATCAGTCAGGAGAGCCTCCGTCTTTCGCGCTTCCTCCTTGAGGGCCTCCACCTCCTTGGTGCTCCCGGCAAGCTCTTCGGTCAGCCTAGTCACCTGCTGGTTGAGGTTAGTCTTGGCAGTGAATGCGGCTGCAAGGTCATCAGTGAGTTTCTTCAATTGGGCAGTAGAATCAGTTGTGAGGGCATCCAAGGCAGCTTTGTGCTTGTCTTCCAACTCCTTGGTGCGTTGCCGTACGAGGGCCTCCAGATCATCATCTTTGGCATGGAGGGTAGCTCCAAGCTTCTCCTCCCGGAGGGAGATCTCTTGCTCTCTGGCATCCAGGCGCGCCTTGCGGTCTGCCAGGCACGCTTCACGAGCCATGACATCTTCCCTCGTCATTAGGAGCACCTCTTGATGCCACATAAGCACCTTGAATTGCTTGCCGTGCCACTCGCACAGCTCCAGACACTTGTCCTTCAGCTTCTGATCCACCCTGCCAGCGGACTCGCGCCGCTCCTTGAGCGCCTGCCACTTCTAGTCATGCCGGGCCTACATTTCCTTGACACCCATCGCCATGGACTCCAGGAAAGACAAGTCCTTTGTGACGGCAACTGAATCATCTGCCTCTCCAACCCCTTGATGCAACGGCGCCAGGATGCACTGGAGCTCTTCGTCGAGCTCCGCGCCCATCACCATTGATGGGCCGGGGGCTCCAGTCTCAGGCTGCATCAACACCAGCGCCAGTTGACTCAAGGGGGATGGCGAGGTCCCCATCATGGGCGCAGAGAAAGGAAGGGGATCCATGGTTTGGAGAGGAATCTTCCCCTCGACCACCACTCCCACCTCTGGGGCGTTCTCCGAAGAATGCTCCACCACCGCCAAGGAATCTTGGGCACGCTCGACAACGAGGTCCTGTTCCTTCGCAGTGGCAATCTTGGCGGCCTCGTCCGCAGTAGCTCTCCCTATGCTGGCCACCTCTTCCAGCAGTTCTGGCTCTTCGATCTGGGGGACTGCAGAAGAAAGGACAAGCGAATGATGAAAAGATAGAAGTTTTAGATTGACGGGATATAAGGAGAGGCGATATGAACAAGGAAGAAGGGAGGAGAGAAGAAGTTAAGTACCTGGAGAAGTCTGCCGGGTAGAGGCCTCAGTTTCCCCGGCAGCATCAGTTGCCGGGTCGTAAACTCCACCCCCTGCCGCGGCAGTCACGGCAGCACTCTGTGCGGTCTCGTCCACAGAAGGCCTCGCCAGGGGTTCTTTGACTGGGGCGGTGGGAAGAGCCTGCCCTTCCAAGGGAGACTCATCCTGCATCGTCTCGCCACCTCCTCTAGCTGGGGGATGGGGGGCTCGCCTCCGTCGTCCCCGGCAGAGGGGACCAGCCCTCCACCTTCAGGCCGGGGGCTGGGCTGGGGGCTCGGTGCGGGATCCTCCGTATTGCTCCTCGTCAAGCCCAGGCTCTCCATATTCTTCGGCGACCCGGCGCGCCGGAGCCTCTTCGGCTGGTGGATGAGGGTTTCCGTGTCCTCCTCCACCTCCCTGCCAGCGACAGCAAAACAAGAGGTCAATCAGCAAAGATAATCAAGTATACTGGAGTTATTTACAAGAAAGAAAATCTTCCTCACTCCTCTTCGATGAGCATGGAGTTCAAATTGAACTCCATGGGAGGCGAGGGTGCCCTGCCTCTCTTCTAAGATGGAGGGGCGGAGCTCTCCGGCAGCTCTGACTCCAGCTGAGGCGTCGGGGGCTCCGATGAAGACAAGCCCTGTGAAGAGCTCGAGCCAGAATGGGAGCTGGAATCGACTTCCACATTCGCCGAAGCTTTGATCCCGGCAAGGCGAGGAGACTGGCGACACGCCACGTCGGTCTTGGTGATTTTGGTGGTGGTCTTCTTCACCCTATTCACGGCAGGCGCCGGGTTTGGAGCAATCGCTCCCCGGTTAGCAGCACGCCTGCGGGGACGCAGATCCAAAATCGGCTCGGGGGCTTGGGGTCCAACCGCGAGCCAATCCACCTCGGGCTCCGCTACCTCACCAACTTCCTCCTCCTCTTGGAGCTCTGCTGCCGCGGTGGCCAGAGCATCGAGCCCGGAAGTCCCGTTCCCAGCAGGATCATCCCCGGCAGCCTCTTTCGTAGCCTGCGCCTCGCCACCACCGTGAGAGGAACTCTCATCCTCAGCTTTCCCTTTTCCCTTCCCGGCCTTCGGGGCCCTTGCCATCTCCGTGATTCGGGCAGCCTTGTCCTCCTCAATCCTCCTCTTGATATATGCTACCTCCACGGAGGAGGTGCGTTTGTACATACCAGCCTCAACCCTGGCGACCTTCTCCACCAGGGCACTTGACCACTCGAGTTCTTCGTTGAGAGTAGGCAGCCGCCAATCACCTGCCACTCCATGAGCATTGCAATCCGGCATCCACTTCAGCATCCGATCTCGGGAAGAATTGACATTCAGAGGGATGACGGTTGCCGGGAGTTTGAACAACTCGAAGCGGCCAAACAGCTGGTCACACAACCAGGCGTGGCCATAAACAGACAAGTTATTGGCCAAACCTGGGAGCAATCTTATCCTGTCCCCAGCATCACCATACAACCAAGTGGGTCTGTCCCTCTTCTGCTGAGGCGAAATACGGCGAAGGAGAAAATCTGCCCCCACGTGCTCTATGGTTAGCCCGGCAGCCTTCAAGCCAGTGATCCTGTTTATTGCCGGGCGAAGCCTATCGTTGGTGAGGTCGAATGCGCTCCATTCCTTGCCGCGCTTGACACACACTGTCCGTGCTTCACAGAACTCTGGGGCTTCCTCATCCTGAATCCAGCACCAGTCTCCTCTCCACTCATCCCACCTCTCGCACTGCTTACCAGGGATATAATCCCAGATCTTCCTTGCCATCCACGGCATCCAGCTGATCTTCCCGGAGCGGTGAGCTTTGTTCTCCACCCGCAGGACAAAGTAATGCCTGAACAGATCTACATTGGGGGCAACTCCGACAAAATTCTCGCACAAATGAGCAAAAATGGCCATGGTCGCCATTGCATTCGGCGTGAAGTCGAGAAGGTGGAATACATAAATCGTCATAATCACCTCAAAGAATTCAGAGAAAGGGGGGCAAAGGCCGTAGATAAAATAGGCGCAGAAGAATCGGTATGAATTGGGTGTATCCTTTTTCCCCTCCGCCAAAACCTTGGGCGCTCCATGCCCTTTCGGGACTTCCCTCCCCCACAGGTACCCGTACCTTGCTTGCAGAACCAGGCCATCCAGATTCGATGGGAAGAAGACAACGTCTCCTCTTCGCTTCTTGTCCAGTTCCGTCGCCCTCTTGCTTCCCTCGGCAACCACATCCTTCGCCGCGGCCGTTTGCTTACCTTTTACTGCAGATTTCTTCCCCATTCCCATGAACGGCGGTACGAATGGGGGAAGGAATCTGGCGAGGGGGGCAGTGGCGGGCGGGAGAGAGAGAGAAGGGGCAATTGTTTGGCTTGCAGAGGAAGATGATGGGAGGGCAGGACAGGCGACAAGTGAACCGTGTCGCTTCGCGTTTTCCTATCTTAAGGGGAAAAGGCGTGGAGCGGGGGCGCGACGCTTCAGAAAGTTACCTTTTTACCTTAACTGCAACAGTCCCACGACCCCATGACTCACAGTAATTGCGCGAAGTGGACGTTGGATTGACTGGTCATCATGGCGAACCGCCGTGCGCAGCCTTCTCCTGCCACGTGTCCATGCACTGTTTGGGGCCTAACCCAACGTGCTGCGCCACACGTATGGCTCAGGCCCGGGGGCTTATGTCGGGGAACATAAACAGGGGTATATATTTTCCCCTGACTCATGCACGGACGATGAAGCTCACAGGCACGAAAACAAGATTACAACACCAAGCTCAGAATGGAGCACAAAGGATCAGTTCTTCGAAGGACCAACATGCAGCACAAGAAGACCAAGACTAGTCAGAAGAGCAAGATATCACTAAGGGAAAAGCCTCCCTTGCCGGGCAGGCGAGCCAGCAAGGACGGGGTCACCCCCGGAAGCAAGCCTCCAGGTCGTCCTGGCAAGGCCTGCCGGGGCCTACAGAGGCAGAACCACCTCACCACACCACCTCACCATGACGCATGTCATCGATTGGTGCTGTGTCAAGCTACAAAGTGACTAAGTGGCTGCTATTCGCCACATGGCAGCCACTTTCTACAGGAAATACCTACAGGCGACACCCGTTCTGCGACATGTCGAGCAAGCAGATGCGAAGCTGGCAAAACAGCACGGCAGGGCCTGCCGGGCAAGCTATGATGTGATGTTGAGCGGCGCATTTAATGCGCTCTGTCAGCCTGTAGAGTTAGGTATGATAGCACTGTTTGCTATCTTATCAGTGCATAATGACTGATTTGCCACTATGGTGACCCCTTTGTCTATAAAAGGAGGCCCAAGGCAACCATAGAAAGGGTTAGCGAATCCACCCCCTCATAGATTCATACGCGCATAGCCGTTTCGTCCCGAGGCAACCCTGCTGGGCAAGCGTGTTGTGCTCACCACCATTTTTCCACCATCAATCCACCAAAGCAGGAGTAGGGTTTTACGCCTCACGGCGGCCCGAACCTGGGTAAAGACTGCCTGTGTGATCTTTGCCGTGCTGTTCGACGCCCCTCTGCTCTTTGTGCAATGTGCCATCCCCCCGCCGAACCAGCAAGGGGCTCTTGGTCCAATTGGTGGCCGTGGTTTCCCACTACAATAAGTCTGCTAGTCAATGCTTGGATGAGTTTGATAATTTTATTGTTAAACAAGAAAACTTCAATGCTTATGTTAGTAGACAATTGAAACGTAATGCTTACATGCTTGACCACTTGGGTGATTATATGAGTAGAATTGTTAATGATCTTAAGCTTATTAGTAAACATGCTTCCATGGTTACAACTCAAGTAGAACAAGTACTTAAGGCACAAGATGATTTGCTTAATGAGTTGAATAGTAAGAATAATGATAATGATGTTAGGGTAATGACTACAGGTGGTAAAATGACCTAGGAACCTCTGTATCCTGAGGGCCATCCTAAGAGAGTTGAGCAGGATTCTAAGAGAATTAATACTGATGCACCTAGTCCTAATAATAAAAAGAAAAAGAAAACTGATAGGACTTTGCATGCTTCTAGTGAACCTATTATAGAAACACCTTAGAATCCCAATGATATTTCTATTTCTGATGCTGAGACACAATCTGGTGATGAACATGAACCTAGTGATAATGTTAGTAATGATGTTCATGATGATGCTTAACCTAGTAATGATAATGATGTAGAGATTGAACCTGCTGTTGATCTTGATAACCCACAATCAAAGAATCAACGTTATGATAAGAGAGACTTCGTTGCTAGGAAGCATGGTAAAGAAAGTGAACCATGGGTTCAGAAACCCATGCCCTTTCCTCCTAATCCATCCAAGAAAAAGGATGATGAGGATTTTGAGCGCTTTGCTGAAATGATTAGACCTATCTTTTTGCGTATGCGTTTGACTGATATGCTTAAAATGCCTCCTTATGCTAAGTATATGAAAGATATTGTTACAAATAAAAGAAAGATACCGGAAGCTGAAATTTCCACCATGCTTACTAATTATACTTTTAAGGGTGGAATACCAAAGAAACTTGGAGATCCAGGAGTACCAACTATACCATGCTCCATTAAAAGAAACTATGTTAAAACTGCTTTATGTGATCTTGGAGCTGGTATTAGTGTTATGCCTTTCTCTTTATATCGTAGACTTGAATTGAATACGTTGACACCTACTGAAATTTCTTTGCAAATGGCTGATAAATCAACTGCTATACCCATCGGTATTTGTGAGGATGTGCCTGTTGTGGTTGCAAACATTACTATCTTAACGGACTTTGTTATTCTTGATATTCCCGAGGACGATAGTATGTCGATTATCCTTGGTAGACCCTTTTTGAATACTGCAGGGGCTATTATTGATTGCAACAAAGGCAATGTCACTTTTCATGTTAATGGTAATGAGCATACGGTACACTTTCCGAAGAAACAACCTCAAGTTCATAGTATCAATTCTATTGGAAAATTTTCAACTATTACTATCGGAGGTTTTGAATTTCCTCTTCCTACTGTCAAAAAGAAATATGATATTCTTATTGTTGGGGACATGCATATCCCCGTTGAGGTAACCTAGTGTTATTCGAAAATTCTCCGGTTTCATGTCATTTGGAAGAAGTTTGTTAATAAGACTTGATCAACCTTGTTAATGGATTCCTCTTGATGAGCATGAGATGGATGAATTTAGAAAGCACAACTTTCTGTACCTATCTTTTACTTTCTGTTATTTAGAATAAATAAAGCAAAAATAGTTTTATCTGTCTGTTTTCTAAATTATCCGTGCAATAAAAAATGTCCCAAAAATAAAAGTTCTCCAAATACCCTAAAAATTTAGTATGATTTTTATAGAATATTTGAGAATTTCTAGCACTGAGAACACACCAGGGGGCTCCACCAGTGGGCCACAAGGGTGGAGGGCGCGCCCTACCCCCTGGGCGCGCCCCCCTGTCTTGTGGGTCCCCTCCACTTATTCCAGCACCCATCCACTTCGTCTTCCTCCAGAAAAAATCACCCCGTAGCTCAAACCCGTGTTCTTGCTCATTTTGCTGCCATTTTTTATCTCCTTGCTCAAAGCTCCATTCGCAAAACTGCTTTGGGGGATTATTCTTCGGTATGTGACTCCTCCAATGGTCCAATTAGTTTTTGTTCTAGTGCTTTATTTATTGCAAATTTTTGCTGCTGTGGTGACCTTATTCTTGAGCTTGCATGTCAAATTTATATGGTCCAAAGTAGTTTTAATGCATGATATAGCCTCTAGGCACTCGTAGTAGTAGTTGCTATCAATTTTGTTGAGTTTGGTTCACTTTTATTTTGAGTCACTAAAAATTTCAGAAAATTTCAGAGGAAGAAAATGATGAGGAGATTGTTGAGAGGCTCCTCGAGCCGGGGTTCGAAGGAAAAATAAAATGAGGAGAAGGAGAAGCCCAAGTACAATCTTTCTCGTGCCGCGGAGATTTGACCGTGTGAATGGCCAGGTGATGCATTCTTGGAGGCGGCCGGAATTTATGAGGATTTCTATTATTTGGCTGAGAATGCAGGCATCACCGACTTCCTCCACGACCAGTGTGATCAGTATCTCCTACTCACTAATACTTTCATGCAAAATTTTCATTTTCATGCTAGGAGATCACCACCCACGGTAGAGTTTCACTTATATGATGAGCATAAGGAGATGACGCTTTATGACTTTTGTGAGGTTTGTAAATTACCTTATGAGGGTAGCGTCGATGAGCCACGTCCTAGAGATGTGGAAGATTTTATTGATGAAGTTACCGTAGGGGAAAGGAGAAAGGTGTCGGAAGCGAGAGTGTCTAGTTTACATGTTCCTGTTTTGCGCTATTACTCATTATTTGCGGGGAGATGTTTGATTGGTCACGGGGATAGTGGAAGCCTTAGTGCTCCTGACCTTGCCATTTTGCGCCATGCTTTACTTCATGATAAAACTTTCAGTCTAGGCGCTATGGTTGCTAGATGGTTGAGTTTAAACCGTACTAAGGGTCCTATCTTTGGAGGTATTTATGCTTCCCGCCTTGCTAGACGCTTTGAGATACCTATTAGGCATGATGAGAAAGAGGAGAAGCTGCTGCCCACTATACACTTAGATTATGAAAGCATGGTAGCACATAATTTTATTCGCTATGATAAGGAAAAGAGACTCATTTATAACCTGGTATTTAGTGAGGATACTTTTCAGATTATTACCTTGCCTGCACCTACTTTGTTCGATATTCATTCAGGCAGGTACTTTGTTTTGCCCGTGGACATTCATGCATACTGGGAGGGGACGCGATCCCTAGTTCCTGAGCTAGAGCCATCACCTGATCCATATCAGGAGTCTATTTATCAGTGGGAACCGCAGGAGCTCGCTAACCAGTGGAACCCCCAGGATCCTCCTCAGTACACCGGAGAGGGCTACTTTGATCCATGGGCTTAGACCAACTTAGGCCAAAAGCCTAAGCTTGGGGGAGTACATATTTCTCACCGACATTACATTCATGTTCACACACTCATTCCAGTTGTCGGTGTTCATACTTTTTCATTGTATATCCATGTCAGTTTATTTCTTTTTCTCGCTTTCTTCTTGTGTGTTTGAAAAGCCTTAAGAAAAAACAAAAAATTAGTTGTAGTTAGTTTACTTCCCTTGTTTACTTAGTAGTAGTATTAAAATAAAACCCAAAAAGATTTCTCGTTCTTCTTTTGCTTGTTGGGAGCTCTCCCGTGTAAATAGTTTTTCTCGTTCTTGTTACTTTCTTCAGAAAAACAGAAACTCCAAAAACATTTCAGTGTGTTTCTTTGGGGGTCGAGAGGAGAAGACCACGATGAAAATGTTGAGTGGCTCTCATATGCATTATTGTTGCTCTAATAAAGAGCCCATATTACCTTGTCTTCTCCTTTGAATAAATGTTTGCAGATTCCAGCTTAGTCCAATGCACGTGCACTATTATTATTATCATCATCCACACCGTTCGGTCGTGCAAGTGAAAGGCAATAATGACGATATATGATGAAATGATTGAGATGAGGAAAAGCTGGTATGAACTCGACCTATCTTGTTTTTGTAAATATGATTAGTTCATCGTTCCTGATTCAGCCTATTATGAATGAAACATGTTTGCAATGACAATTAGAGATTATAGTTACTCATGCCATGCTTAATTAGCTAGGAGTTTAAAATGGTTTACCTTGCATGCCAACATGAAAATTAAAATGGTTGTGATGTAGTATGATAGGATGTTATCCTCCTTTGAATGATTCGAGTGGCTTGACTTGGCACATGTTCACGCATGTAGTTGAAACAAAATCAACAATGCCTCCACGATATTTATGTTCATGGTGATTTATATCCTACTCATGCTTGCACTCAATGTTGGTTAATCTCAATGCGTGTTTATGACCGTTGTCGCTCTCTAGTTGGTCGCTCCCCAGTCTTTTTCTAGCCTTCATTTGTACTAAGCGGGAATACTGCTTGTGCATCCACTTCCATAAACCCAAAGTTGTTCCATATGAGTCCACCATACCTACCTATATGCGGTATTTACCTGTTGTTCCAAGTAAATTTGCATGTGCCAAACTCTAAACCTTCAAATGATAATCTGTTTTGTATGCTCGAATCGCTCATGTAGCAATTAGGGTTGTCAATATCTTCCATGCTAGGTGGGTTATTCTCATGATGAGTGGACTTTGCTCATCATTCATGAGAAAATGGCTGGTAATCGGGATGCCCAGTCCCATGCTCAAATCAAATCAAAATATAACTGCAAACAAAACTCCTCGAGGACTGTTGTTAGTTGGACGGTACCCGTTGTTTCAGACCAGCTGTGGAGTGTGCTTGTTGGTGGTGGGGGAGTATAAACTTTTCCATTCTGTTTGGGAACCGCCTATAATGTATCTAGTATGGAAGATACCAAGATCTCTTGGTTGTTATGTTGACAATGAAAGCAAACCACTCAAAATATTATTTATCTCTGTTTCAAAAACTAGAGCTCTGGCACCTCTGCAAATCCCTGCTTCCCTCTGCGAAGGGCCTATCTATTTACTTTCATTGCTGAGTCATCATCCTCTTATAAAAAGCACCAGTTAGAGAGCACCAGTGTCATTTGTATGCGTTGTTATTAATTGATATTGAGTATGACTATGACTGGATCTCTTTTACCATGAATTACAATGTCTAGTCAGTCCTTGATCTTCAAGGGTGCTCTGCATTTATGTTTTGCGGTCACAGAAAGGGCTAGCAAGATACCATCTTGTTATATCATATCATGATTATTTTGAAAAAGTGTTGTCATCCGAGATTTATTATTATTACTCGCTAGTTGATTATGCCATTGATATGAGTAAATATGAGACCTAAACGTTATTGTGAATATGGTTAGTTCATAATCTTTGCTGAAAACTTGAATGTTGGCTTTACATATTTGCAACAACAAGATCAAACAGAGTTTGTAAAAGTTTTTCTTTATCACTTTCAATTTGTCAACTGAATTGCTTGAGGACAAGCAATGGGTTAAGCTTCGGGGAGTTGATACGTCTCCATCGTATCTACTTTTCCAAACTCTTTTGCCCTTGTTTTGGACTCTAATTTGCATGATTTGAATGGAACTAACCCGGACTGACGCTGTTTTCAGCAGAATTGCCATGGTGTTATTTTTGTGCAGAAATAAAAGTTCTCAGAATGATCTGAAACTTCACGGAGAATACTTTTGGAATAAATAAAAAATATTGGCGAAAGAATCAACCGAAGGGGACCCACACCCTGTCCACAAGGGTGGAGGGCATGCCCACCCCCCTGGGGCGCGCCCTCTGGTCTTATGGGTCCCACAGGCCTCCACCGACCTCAACTCCAATTCCATATATTCACGTTCGGGGAGAAAAAATCAAAGAGAAGGATTCATCATGTTTTACGATACGGAGCCGCCGCCACCTCCTGTTCTTCCTCGGGAGGGCAGACTTGGAGTCCGTTTTGGGCTCCGGAGAGGGGAAATCATCGCCATCGTCACCATCAACCATCCTCCATCACCAATTTCATGATGCTCACCGCCATGGGTGAGTAATCCCATCGTAGGCTTGTTGGACGGTGATGGGTTGGATGAGATCTACCATGTAATCGAGTTAGTTTTGTTAGGGTTTGATCCCTAGTATCCACTATGTTCTAAGATTGATGTTGCTATGACTTTGCTATGCTTAATGCTTGTCACTAGGGCCCGAGTGCCATGATTTCAGATCTGAACCTATTATGTTTTCATGAATATAGTTGTGTTCTTGATCCTATCTTGCAAGTTATAGTCACCTACTACGTGTTATGATCCGGCAACCCCGGAGTGACAATAGTCGGGACACTTCCCAGTGATGACCGTAGTTTGAGTAGTTCATGTATTCACTAAGTGCTAATGCTTTGGTCCGGTACTCTATTAAAAGGAGGCCTTAATATCCCTTAGTTTCCAATAGGACCCCGCTGCCACGGGAGGGTAGGACAAAAGATGTCATGCAAGTTCTTTTCCATAAGCACGTATGACTATATTCGGAATACATGCCTACATTATATTGATGAATTGGAGCTAGTTCTGTGTCACCCTATGTTATAACTGTTGCATGATGAATGCCATCCGATATAATTATCCATCATTGATCCATTTCCTACTTGCTCGTTTCATATTGATCTTTGCTTCGTTACTTTTCTGTTGCCACTGTTACAATTGCTACAAAACTGCTACTGTTACTTTTGCCACTGTTATTGTTACTTCCATACTACTTTGCTACTAAATATTTTGCTATAGATATTAAGTCTTTCAGGTGTTGTTGAATTAACAACTCAGCTGCTAATACTTGAGAATATTCTTTGGCTCCCCTTGTGTCGAATCAATAAATTTGGGTTGAATACTCTACCCTCGAAAACTGTTGCGATCCCCTATACTTGTGGGTTATCAGAAGCCTTGCAAGCAAAGTGACTAATGAGTTAGTTACATGATGATGTATTATGGAACGAGTAAAGACACTTGTCGGTAACGAGATTGAACTAGGTATGAAGATACCGACGATCGAATCTCGGGCAAGCAACATACCGATGGACAAAGGGAATAACGTATGTTGTCATAACGGTTTGACCGATAAAGATCTTCGTAGAATATGTAGGAGCCAATATGGGCATCCAGGTTCCGCTATTGGTTATTGACCGGAGAGGTGTCTCGGTCATGTCTACATAGTTCGCGAACCCGTAGGGTCCGCACGCTTAACGTTCGTTGATGATATAGTATTATATGAGTTATGTGATTTGGTGACCGATTGTTGTTCGGAGTCCCGGATGAGATCCCGGACATGACGAGGAGTCTCGAAATGGTCGAGAGGTAAAGAATGATATATAGGACGATAGTATTCGGACACCGGAAGTGTTCCGGAGGGTACCGGGTACATATCGGGTCACCGGAAGGGGTTCCGGGCACCCCCGGCAAAAGATATCCTTTCTCCCCTCCTCTTTCCTTCCCCCCTCCGGTAAATAAGGAAGGGGGCGCCGGCCAAGGAGGAACCCAAGTAGGATTCGGTCCTACTTGGGGCGCCTCCTGGCCTCTCCCCTCTCCCTCCCACCTATATATATATATTTGGGGGGGCGCCCCTAGCACACACCAGACAATTGCCTAGCCGTGTGCGGCGCCCCCCTCCACCGTTTACACCCTCGGTCATATTTTCATAGTGCTTAGGCGAAGCCTTGCGAGGATCACTTCACCATCACCGTCACCACACCGTCGTGCTGACGGAACTCATCTACTACCTCGACGTCTTGCTGGATCAAGAAGGCAAGGAATGTCACCGAGCTGAACATGTGCAGAATGCGGAGGTGCCGTGCGTTCGGTACTTGATCGGTTGAAGCGCGAAGAAGTTCGACTACATCAACCGCGTTGAGAAACGCTTCCGCTTATGGTCTACGAGGGTACGTAGACACACTCTCCCCCTCGTTGCTATGCATCTCCATGATAGATCATTGCGTGTGCGTAGATTTTTTTTTGTTTTCCACGCATCATTTCCCAACAGCCCGAGGCGGCGGCAAGGCAAGGGGACACGCCCTAGGGGGTAGGGTGCTCCCTGGGCCCTTGTGTCCACCCCGTAAGGCGGTTGGTGCCCTTCTTCGGCCGCAAGAAAGCTAATATCCGGATAAAAATCGTGTTAAAATTTCAGCCCAATCGGAGTTACGGATCTCCGGGAATTTAAGAAACGATGAAAGGCCAGAATCTGGGGGCGCAGAAACAGAAGGAAACAGAGAGAGAGATCCAATCTCGGAGGGGCTCCCGCCCCTCCGCCACCATGGAGGCCATGGACCAGAGGGGAAACCCTTCTCCCATCTAGGGGGAAGGTCAAGGAAGAAGAAGAAGGAGGGGGGCTCTCTCCCCCTCTCTCCCGGTGGCGCCGGAACACCGCCGGGGCCATCATCGTGACGGCGATCTACACCAACAACTTCGCCGCCGTCATCACCAACTCTCTCCCCCTCTATGCAGCGGTGTAACACCCCTTCTCCCCGCTGTAATCTCTACTTAAACATGGTGCTCAACGCTATATATTATTTCCCAATGATGTATGGCTATCCTATGATGTTTGAGTAGATCCGTTTTGTCCTATGGGTTGATTGATGATCGTGATTGGTTTGAGTTGCATGTTTTATTATTGGTGCTGCCCTATGGTGCTCCCCGTGTCGCACAAGCATGAGGGATCCCCGCTGTAGGGTTTGCAATATGTTCATGATTTGCTTATGGTGGGTGGCGTGAGTGATAGAAACACAGACCCGAGTAAGTAGATTGTTTGCGTATGGGAGTAAAGAGGACTTGATACCTTATAATGCTATTGTTGGGTTTTACCTTAATGATCTTTAGTAGTTACGGATGTTTGCTAGAGTTTCAATCATAAGTGCATATGATCCAAGTAGAGAAAGTATGTTAGCTTATGCCTCTCCCTCATATAAAATTGCAATAATGATTACCGGTCTAGTTATCGATTGCCTAAGGACAAATAACTTTCTTGTGACAAAAAGCTCTCTACTAAAACTAACTTAGTTGTTTCTTTATCTAAACAACCCCTATCTTTTATTTACGTGCTCTTTATTATCTTGTAAACCTATCCTATCACACCTACAAAGTACTTCTAGTTTCATACTTGTTCTAGGTAAAGCGAACATTAAGCGTGCGTAGAGTTGTATCGGTGGTCGATAGAACTTGAGGGAATATTTGTTCTACCTTTAGCTCCTCATTGGGTTCGACACTCTTACTTATCGAAAGAGGCTACAATTGATCCCGTATACTTGTGGGTTATCAAGACCTTTTTCTGGCGCCGTTGCCGGGGAGCAATTGCGTGGGGTGAATATTCTCGTGTGTGCTTGTTTGCTTTATCACTAAGTAGATTTTATTTGCTGTTCTTAGTTGTTCTCTATCTTTAGTTATGGATATGGAACACGAAATACCAAAAAAAAATTGGTGTACTTGCTACTCATGGAGATGGGGAACCTCCTAAATCCCTCGATGCTCATTATGTGAAAGATATTATGCACTACTTTAATAATCTTGAGAAAACCCCATTCAATTATATAATGGGGGACACGTTGGATCAACATGAATACTTTAGGGATTATCGCTTGACTCAAAAAGGGAAACTGTTATGGGATCAAATTCATATGTTGCATTGGTGTGCTCGGGATCTATGCTTGAGATATGATTATACTTGTTGCTCTAGGATGAAGGCTCCACACCTTCCCTTTTCATTTAAATTTAATGATAATGAAACCTTGGCTTCTTATGCTAATGGTATATATGATTACTATGATGTGGAACGAATAGAAGAATTCGTTGCTTTTAAGGGTGCTTATGAAATTGAATCTTTGTTTGAAAAGTGTGAAAATCTAGATGATGCTGTTTACAGACCTAAATTTTTTGCTATATTGAAATATTGCTATGAGAATTATGAATATAATGCCGATATTAATGAGTTTATTAAGAAAGTCTCCGCTGTCCAAGAAGAGACTAATATTTTGCAGGAAACTATGGCAGAAGAAATTGATGACACTGTGAGCTCATTAGATGAAAAAGATGACGAGGAGAGCGAAGAACCAAAGGAGGAAGAGCGGATTAGCTACCCGTGCCCACCTTCTAATGAGAGTAACTCTTCAACTCATACATTGTTTAATTTCCCTTTGAGCTTACCGAAGGATGAATGCTATGATGATTGCTATGATCCCTTTGATTCGTTTAAAATATCCATTTTTGATGAACTTGATGCTTGCTATGCTTGTGGCCATGATGCCAATATGAATTATGCTTATGGAGATGAACTTGCTATAGTTCCTTATGTTATGAAAGAAATTGTTGCTATTGCACCCACGCATGATAGTCCTATTATCTTTTTGAATTCTCCCTACTACACTATATCGGAGAAGTTTGCGCTTATTAAGGATTATATTGATGGGTTGCGTTTTACTACTACACATGATGATTTTGATAGATATAATATGCATGTGCTTGCTGCTCCTACTTGCAATTATTATGAGAGAGGAACTACATCTCCGCCTCTCTATGTTTCTAATACGATAAAATTGCAAGAAACTGTTTATACTATGCATTGGCCTTTACTTGATGTGCATGAATTGTTCTTTTATGACATGCCGATGCATAGGAAGAGAGTTAGACTTCGTTGTTCCATGATATATGTTACTTTGTGCTCACTACTAAATCACAAATCATTGTTAATTAAAATTGGCTTTGATATACCTTGGGATCTGGGTGGATCCATTACTTGAGCACTATATGCCTAGCTTAATGGCTTTAAAGAAAGCGCTGCCAGGGAGACAACCCGGAAGTTTTAGAGAATCATTTATTTCTGTTGTGCTTTTATTTTAAACAAAAAAATAAAGTGGGGAATTAAAACTTTTTCAAAAAGAAAAGTGAAAGTAAGAAAGATGAGCACCGTTGAAGTGGGGGAGCTCCTTGAACTTTGTTCATGCCCATGGAAACTTTGCAAACTTTGATTACAGAAACTTTTCAAAAAAAATAATTATCCCCTTGTATAAATCCATTGTATTATAAAAGTAATGTGCCAAGATTTGCCTTTAGGATGATTAGATTGCTTGTTTGGTTTGTGCAGTGCAAAAAACAGAAACTTTGGCTGTAGCGCATGAATTTTCATTTTTACTGGAACGTCGAATGTTTCTGAAATGCTTACACAGTACTTCTATGAAAATTGTTTATTTTGTCCTAATTTTTTAGAATTTTTAGAGGTACAGAAGTATGGTTGATGTTCAGATGTCTACAGACTATCCTGTTTAAGGCAGATTCTGTTTTTTCATGCATTGTTTTGCTCGTTTTGATGAAACTATCGATTGCGGTGGTATAAGCCATGAAAAAGTTATATTACAGTAGCTACAATGCAAAAACAAAATATGAATGGGTTTGCAACAGTACTTAAATGGTTATTTGTTTTATTATACTAACGGATCTCACGAGGGTTTTGTTAAGTTTTGTGTGATTTAAGTTTTCAAGTTTTGGGTGAGATCACGATGGATGAAGGAATAAGGAGTGGCAAGAGCCTAAGCTTGGGGATGCCCGAGGCACCCCAAGGTAATATTCAAGGACTCCCAAGCAACTAAGCTTGGGGATGCCCCGGAAGGCATACCCTCTTTCTTCTAACGATCATCGATAATTTTACTTGGAGCTATATTTTTATTCATCACATGATATGCGTAAATCTTGGAGCGTCGTGTGCTTTTTATTTTTCTTTTAGTAATGCACCATGCTGGTATGAGATAGTCCTTGGTTGATTTATAGAATGCTCTTCGCACTTCACTTATATCTTTTGAGTATGGCTTTATAGAATGCTTTATGTGCTTCACTTATATCATTTGAAGTTTGGATTGCATGTTTCCCTACGCATAGAAAACCACCATTTGTAGAATGCTCTTTTGCGTCACTTAAATTTGTTAGAGCGTGGGCATATCTTTTGTAGAAAGAATTGAACTCTCTTGCTTCACTTATATCTATTTAGAGAGTCATCAGGAATTGGTCATTCACATGGTTAGTCATAAAATCCTACATAAAACTTGTAGATCACTGAATATGATATGTTTGATTCCTTGCAATAGTTTTGCGATATAAAGATGGTGATATTAGAGTCATGCTAGTGAGTAATTATGGATTGGTAAGAATACTTGTGTTAAAGTTTGTGATTCCCGTAGCATGCACGTATGGTGAACCGTTATGTAACGAAGTTGGAGCATGAGGTATTTATTGATTGTCTTCCTTATGAGTGGAGGTCGGGGACGAGCGATGGTGTTTTCCTACCAATCTATCCCCCTAGGAGCATGCGTGTAGTACTTTGTTTCGATAGCTAATAGATTTTTGCAATAAGTATGTGAGTTATATATGACTAATGTTGAGTCCATGGATTATACGCACTCTCACCCTTCCACCATTGCTAGCCTCCTCGGTACCATGCATTGCCCTTTCTCACCTCGAGAGTCGGTGCAAATATCGCTAGTGCATCCAAACCCCGTGATATGATACGCTCTGTCACACATAAGCCTCCTTATATCTTCCTCAAAACAGCCACCATACCTACCTATCATGGCATTTCCGTAGCCATTCCGATATATATTGCCATGCAACTTCCATCATCATCATATACATGACTTGAGCGTTCATTGTCATATTGCTTTGCATGATCGTAAGATAGCTAGCATGATATTTTCATGGCTTGTCCGTTTTTTTATATCTTTGCTATGCTAGATCATTGCACATCCTAGTACACTGCCAGATGCATTCATATAGAGTCATATTTTGTTCAAGAATCGAGTTGTAATATCGAGTTCTAAGTAAATAAATGTGTGATGATCATCATTATTAGAGCATTGCCCCAGTGAGGAAAGGATGATGGATACTATGATTCCCCCACAAGTCGGGATGAGACTCCGGACGAAAAATAAAAAAAGAGGCCAAAAAAAGGAGAGCCCAAAAAAAAGAAAAAAAGAAATAAAAAATGAGAGAAAAAGAGAGAAGGGGCAATGCTACTATCCTTTTACCACACTTGTGCTTCAGAGTAGCACCATGTTCTTCATATAGAGAGTCTCTTGAGTTATCACTTTCATATACTAGTGGGAATTTTCATTATAGAACTTGGCTTGTATATTCCGATGATGGGCTTCCTCAAATGCCCGAGGTCTTCATGAGCAAGCAAGTTGGATGCACACCCACTTAGTTTTAGTTTGAGATTTCATACACTTATAACTCTTAGTGCATCCGTTGCATGGCAATCCCTACTCCTCGCATTGACATCAATTGATGGGCATCTCCATAACCCATTGATTAGCCGCGTCAATGTGAGACTTTCTCCTTTTTTATCTTCTCCACACAACCTCCATCGTCATATTCGATTCCACCTATAGTGCTATATCCATGGCTCATGCTCATGTATTGCGTGAAAGTTGAAAAGGCTTGAGAACATTAAAAGTATGAAACAATTGCTTGGCTTGTCATCGGGGTTGGGCATGATGAAATACTTTGTGTGATGAAGATGGAGCATAGCCAAACTATATAATTTTGTAGGGATAACTTTCTTTGGCCATGTTATTTTGAGAAGACATGATTGCTTTATTAGTATGCTTGAAGTATTATTGTCTTAATGTCAAATGATAGACTATTACTTTGAATCACTCGTGTCTTAATATTCATGCCATGATTAGATTATATGATCAATATTATGCTAGGAAGCATTCCACAACAAAAATTATCTTTTTTATCATTTACCTACTCGAGGACGAGCAGGAATTAAGCTTGGGGATGCTGATACATCATCGTCGTATCTATAATTTTTGATTGTTTCATGCCAATATTCTACAACTTTCATATACTTTTGGCAACTTTTTATAATATTTTTGGGACTAACATATTGATCCAGTGCCCAGTGCCAGTTCTTGTTTGTTGCATATTTTTTGTTTCGCAGAAAATCCATATCAAATGGAGTCCAAACGCGACAAAAACTTACGAAGATTTTTTTTGGAATATATGTGATTTTTGGGAAAAAGAATCAACACGAGATGATGCCCGAGGCGGCGGCAAGGTAGGGGGCACGCCCTGGGCCCTTGTGGCCACCCCGTAAGGAGGTTGGTGCCCTTCTTCAGCCGCAAGAAAGCTAATATCCGGATAAAAATCGTGTTAAAATTTCAGCCCAATCGGAGTTACAGATCTCCGGGAATTTAAGAAACTGTGAAAGGCCGGAATCTGGGAGCGCAGAAACAGAAGGAAACAGAGAGAGATCCAATCTCGGAGGGGCTCCCGCCCCTCCGCCGCCATGGAGGCCATGGACCAGAGGGTAAGCCCTTCTCCCATCTAGGGGAAGGTCAAGGAGGAATAAGAAGGAGGGGGCACTCACCCCTCTCTCCCGGTGGCGCCGGAACACCGCCGGGGCCATCATCGTGACGGCGATCTACACCAACAACTTCACCGCCGTCATCACCAACTCTCATCCCCTCTATGCAGCGGTGTAACACCCCTTCTCCCCGCTGTAATCTCTACTTAAACATGGTGCTCAACGCTATATATTATTTCCCAATGATGTATGGCTATCCTATGATGTTTGAGTAGATCCGTTTTGTCATATGGGTTGATTGATGATCATGATTGGTTTGAGTTGCATGTTTTATTATTGGTGCTGTCCTATGGTGCTCTCCGTGTCGCGCAAGCGTGAGGGATCCCCGCTGTCGGGTATGCAATATGTTCATGATTTGCTTATGGTGGGTGGCGTGAGTGATAGAAACACAGACCCGAGTAAGTAGGTTGTTTGCGTATGGGAGTAAAGAGGACTTGATACCTTATAATGCTATGGTTGGGTTTTACCTTAATGATTTTTAGTAGTTATGAATATTTGCTAGAGTTTCACTCATAAGTGCATATGATCCAAGTAGAGAAAGTATGTTAGCTTATGCCTCTCCCTCATATAAAATTGCAATAATGATTACCGGTCTAGTTATCGATTGCCTAAGAACAAATAACTTTCTTTTGACAAAAAGCTCTCTACTAAAACTAACGTAGTTGTTTGTTTATCTAAACAGCCCCTATCTTTTATTTACGTGCTCTTTATTATCTTGCAAACCTATCCTATCACACCTACAAAGTACTTCTAGTTTCATACTTGTTCTAGGTAAAGCGAACATTAAGCGTGCGTAGAGTTGTATCGGTGGTCGATAGAACTTGAGGGAATATTTGCTCTACCTTTAGCTCCTCATTGGGTTCAACACTCTTACTTATCAAAAGAGGCTACAATTGATCCCCTATACTTGTGGGTTATCAAGACCTTTTTCTGGCGCAGTTGCCGGGGAGCAATTGCGTGGGGTGAATATTCTCGTGTGTGCTTGTTTGCTTTATCACTAAGTAGATTTTATTTGCTATTCTTAGTTGTTCTCTATCTTTAGTTATGGATATGGAACACGAAATACCAAAAAAATTGGTGTACTTGCTACTCATGGAGATGTGGAACCTCCTAAAACCCTCGATGCTCATTATGTAAAAGATATTATGCACTACTTTAATAATCCTGAGAAAACCCCATTCAATTATATAATGGGGGACACGTTGGATCAACATGAATACTTTAGGGATTATCGCTTGACTCAAAAAGGGAAACTGTTATGGGATCAAATTCATATGTTGCATTGGTATGCTCGGGATCTATGCTTGAGATATGATTATACTTGTTGCTCTAGGATGAAGGCTCCACACCTTCCCTTTTCATGTAAATTTAATGATAATGAAACCTTGGCTTCTTATGCTAATGGTATATATGATTACTATGATGTGGAACGAATAGAAGAATTCGTTGCTTTTAAGAGTGCTTATGAAATTGAATCTTTGTTTGAAAAGTGTGAAAATCTTGATGATGCTGTTTACAGCCCTGAAAATTTTGCTATATTGAAATATTGCTATGAGAATTATGAATATAATGCCGATATTAATGAGTTTATTGAGAAAGTCTCCGCTGTCTAAGAAGAGACTAATATTTTGCAGGAAACTATGGAAGAAGAAATTGATGACACTATGAGCTCATTAGATGAAAAAGATGACGAGGAGAGCGAAGAACAAAAGGAGGAAGAGCGGATTAGCTACCCGTGCCCACCTTCTAATGAGAGTAACTCTTCAACTCATACATTGTTTAATTTTCCTTCGTGCTTATCGAAGGATGAATACTATGATGATTGCTACGATCCCTTTGATTCGTTTGAAATATCCATTTTTTATGAACTTGATGCTTGCTATGCTTGTGGCCATGATGCCAATATGAATTATGCTTATGGAGATGAACTTGCTATAGTTCCTTATGTTATGAAAGAAATTGTTGCTATTGCACCCACGCATGATAGTCCTATTATCTTTTTGAATTCTCCCTACTACACTATATCGGAGAAGTTTGCGCTTATTAAGGATTATATTGATGGGTTGCGTTTTACTACTACACATGATGATTTTGATAGATATAATATGCATGTGCTTGCTGCTCCTACTTGCAATTATTATGAGAGAGGAACTACATCTCCGCCTCTCTATGTTTCTAATACGATAAAATTGCAAGAAACTGTTTATACTATGCATTGGCCTTTACTTGATGTGCATGAATTGTTCTTTTATGACATGCCGATGCATAGGAAGAGAGTTAGACTTCGTTGTTACATGATATATGCTACTTTGTACTCACTACTAAATCACAAATCATTGTTAATTAAAATTGGCTTTGATATACCTTGGGATCCGGGTGGATCCATTACTTGAGCACTATATGCCTAGCTTAATGGCTTTAAAGAAAGCACTGTCAGGGAGACAACCCGGAAGTTTTAGAGAGTCATTTATTTCTGTTATGTGCTTTTATAAAGTTTAAAAACAAAAAAATAAAGTGGGGAACTTAAAACTTTTTCAAAAAGAAAAGTGAAAGTAAGAAAGATGAGCACCGTTGAAGTGGGGGGCTCCTTGAACTTTGTTCATGCCCATGGAAACTTTGCAAACCTTGATTACAGAAACTTTTCAAAAAAAATAATTATCCACTTGTATAAATCCATTGTATTATAAAAATAATGTGCCAAGATTTGCCTTTAGGATGATTAAATTGCTTGTTTGGTTTGTGCAGTGCAAAAAACAGAAACTTTGGCTGTAGCACGTGAATTTTCATTTTTTACTGGAACGTCGAATGTTTCGAAAACGTTTACACAGTACTGATATGCAAATTCTTTATTTTTTCCTAATTTTTCAGAATTTTTAGAGGTACAGAAGTATGGTTGATGTTCAGATTTCTAAAGATTGTCCTGTTTAAGACAGATTCTGTTTTTGATGCATTGTTTTGCTCGTTTTGATGAAACTATCGATTGTATCAGTGGTATAAGCCATGGAAAAGTTATATTACAGTAGCTACAATGCAAAAACAAAATAATAATAGGTTTGCAACAGTACTTAAAGTGGTGATTTGTTTTATTATACTATCGGATCTCACGAGGGTTTTGTTAAGTTTTGTGTGATTGAAATTTTCAAGTTTTGGGTAAGATCACGATGGATGAAGGAATAAGGAGTGGCAAGAGCCTAAGCTTGGGGATGCCCGAGGCACCCCAAGGTAATATTCAAGGACTCCCAAGCAACTAAGCTTGGGGATGCCCCGAAAGGCATCCCCTCTTTCTTCTAACGATCATCGGTAATTTTACTTGGAGCTATATTTTTATTCGTCACATGATATGCGTAAATCTTGGAGCGTCGTGTGCTTTTTATTTTTATTTTAGTAATGCATCATGCTGGTATGAGATAGTCCTTGGGTTATTTATAGAATGCTCTTCACACTTCACTTATATCTTTTGAGTATGGCTTTATAGAATGCTTCATGTGCTTCACTTATATCATTTGAAGTTTGGATTGCCTGTTTCCCTACGCATAGAAAACCGCCACTTGTAGAATGCTCTTTTGCGTCACTTATATCTGTTAGAGCGTGGGCATATCTTTTGTAGAAAGAATTGAACTCTCTTGCTTCACTTATATCTATTTAGAGAGTCATCAGGAATTGGTCATTCACATGGTTAGTCATAAAATCCTACATAAAACTTGTAGATCACTGAATATGATATGTTTGATTCCTTGCAATAGTTTTGCGATATAAAGATGGTGATATTAGAGTCATGCTAGTGAGTAATTGTGGATTGGTAAGAATACTTGTGTTAAAGTTTGTGATTCCCGTAGCATGCACATATGGTGAACCGTTATGTAAGGAAGTTGGAGCATGAGGTATTTATTTGTCTTCCTTATGAGTGGCAGTCGGGGATGAGCGATGGTGTTTTCCTACCAATCTATCCCCCTGGGAGCATGCGTGTAGTACTTTGTTTCGATAGCTAATAGATTTTTGCAATAAGTATGTGAGTTATATATGACTAATGTTGAGTCCATGGATTATACGCACTCTCACCCTTCCACCATTGCTAGCCTCTTCGGTACCGTGCATTGCCCTTTCTCACCTCGAGAGTCAGTGCAAATTTCGCCGGTGCAACCAAACCCCGTGATATGATACGCTCTGTCACACATAAGCCTCCTTATATCTTCCTCAAAACCGCCACCATACCTACCTATCATGGCATTTCCGTAGCCATTCTGAGATATATTGCCATGCAACTTCCATCATCATCATATACATGACTTGAGCGTTCATTGTCATATTGCTTTGCATGATCGTAAGGTAGCTAGCATGATATTTTCATGGCTTGTCCGTTTTTTGATATCTTTGCTATGCTAGATCATTGCAGATCCTGGTACACTGCCAAAGGGAAACTCTTCTCCCATCTTGGGGGAAGGTCAAGGAAGAAGAAGAAGGAGGGGGGCTCTCTCCCCCTCTCTCCCAATGGCGCCGGAACACCGCCGGGCCCATCATCGTGACGGCGATCTACACCAACAACTTCGCCGCCGTCATCACCAATTCTCTTCCCCTCTATGCAGCGGTGTAACACCCCTTCTCCCCAATGTAATCTCTACTTAAACATGGTGCTCAACACTATATATTATTTCCCAATGATGTGTGGCCATCCTATGATGTTTGAGTAGATCCGTTTTGTCCTATGGGTTGATTGATGATCGTGATTGGTTTGAGTTGCATGTTTTATTATTGGTGCTGTCCTATGGTGCTCTCCGTGTCACGCAAACATGAGGGATCCCCGCTGTAGGGTTTGCAATATGTTCATGATTTGCTAATGGTGGGTGGCGTGAGTGATAGAAACACAGACCCGAGTAAGTAGGTTGTTTGCGTATGGGAGTAAAGAGGACTTGATACCTTATAATGCTATGGTTGGGTTTTACCTTAATGATCTTTAGTAGTTACGGATGTTTGCTAGAGTTTCAATCATAAGTGCATATGATCCAAGTAGAGAAAGTATGTTAGCTTATGCCTCTCCCTCATATAAAATTGCAATAATGATTACCGATCTAGTTATCGATTGCCTATGGACAAATAACTTTCTTGTGACAAAAAGCTCTCTACTAAACCTAACTTAGTTGTTTCTTTATCTAAACAGCCCCTATCTTTTATTTACGTGCTCTTTATTATCTTGCAAACCTATCCTATCACACCTACAAAGTACTTCTAGTTTCATACTTGTTCTAGGTAAAACGAACGTTAAGCGTGTGTAGAGTTGTATCGGTGGTCGATAGAACTTGAGGGAATATTTGTTCTACCTTTAGCTCCTTGTTGGGTTCGACACTCTTACTTATCGAAAGAGGCTACAACTGATCCCCTATACTTGTGGGTAATCATCGTGTTCATCGGGAGGCAACGGAACGTGTCGTGTTCATCGCGAGCCAACCGGCTTGGACGGAACAGCCGAAATGGGGTGTGGTGTACCGCAAAACAGAGGGAAACGGCCTTTTGCTCAAGCGCGTACGTTCGAAACGGGGTCCTGTTCATCGGGAAGGGTCTGGCGTACCGCAAAACAGAGGAAACGGCCTTCTGCTCGACCAGCTACGGTCGAAATGGGATCTTGTTCATCGGGAGGGGTCTGGCATACCGCAAAACGGAGGAAACGGACTTACGTTGGAGCGCTACGGTCAAAACGGGGGTCCTGTTCATCGGGAGGGGTGTGGCGTGCCACAAAACGGGACTCCACGGGCTACTGTTCACCCACCATTGACTTCCTTCAGCCTCCACCTGCACTGTTCATCCACCGCAACTTCCTCCTGCCTCCACCAGCTACTGTTCATCCACGGGCTACTGTTCGTCCAGCCCTCCACCGGCTACCGTTCAACCAGCCCTCCACGGGGGTCCTGTTCATCCACCCCCAACCAGCTCGGCTGTGGCGGCCTCCTCTCGGGGTCCTGTTCATCCAGCGGCAACCTCCTACTACCACGGGGTCCTGTTCATCCAACCCCCACCGGGAACTGTTCATCCAACCCCAACCACGTCTCGACTCGTTCAACCAACCCCCATGTTCACTGTTCATCACGAGGCAGCTGGTTCGATCGGCTTCAGTAAGCAGCAGCAGCAGCAGTGATCGATCGGGTTCAGTTAGCAGCGAAGAAGTCAGTCAGGTTCAGTTAACAGCGAAGGGATTGATCGATCGGGTTCAGTAACATAGCTAGTGCAATCAGTCGGGTTCAATAAGCAAATCCCTCGCTCGGGTTCAGTTAGAGCCCAATGCATCGCACACACGCGCGTACGTATACGAGAGAAACGCGCAAACCTCCGTGCATCGCTCCGCCCCGACCACCCACCGTAACCGGGAACTCCCTGATATTTTCCTTGCCCTCGCTTCTACCATGATTTTTCCATCATGGACGGCCCAAAGAATGTCATGCAGGTGCGTCCCCAGCTCGCCCAGGATGAAAAGCCCATTTTCTGTCATGATTTTTTTTCATAGAAGTAGGAGCCCACCACATCTATGATGATACGTGCTTTTGTCACAATTATTGTCATAGAAGTGTCATAAGCATGACAGAAAAAAATCCGTTTGGCCCAAAATGTCACGGATGTGTCTTTTTTTGTAGTGTTGCGGGCCTACTAGGTTGACGCGTACATAATCAGGAGATGATTGTACATGGAGAGGATGACAGCAGGGACCCACCAGGGTCATGGCAGCAGTACGCAAGCAAATGCCTCATTATTTCAAGCCAAAAAAATGGTTCCTCCTAATGGATTCCTGACATCTGGGTCCCATGCCATTGTCAACGTAGTCAATAAATGAGGGAATTACACAACGAGCGGGTGACACCAGGGACCCAGTAGCTCGCCCAGTTCTTTTTGTTTTTGAGACGGAGTAGGGTGTCAACTGGGATGTGCGGGGCACTCTAGCCAGTCTAGCCAGCCTTTTATTTTATGTTTACCATAAGACCAGCCCAGTAGTTTTTTTTCTTTCTGAAAATGGCTAGCCCAGATTTTTTGTTCTTTTGCGGAATACCCAACCAAGGCCTACTTGCTTTTGTCAACCCTGTTGGGCTGCAAATGTTTCAAGACGAGCAGAGTTTCATTTGGCTTGCCCAGAAAATGGGCAATCAGTAATGAGAAATGGGTTGTACATTTTTTAAACACAACAAACCGACAATCAATTTCAAATTTCTTTTTTTGCATTTCAAGATTTTAAATTTCATTGATTTTTATGCATGAACAATTATTTGGATTTTATATTGATATAAATTTATTTTTCAAATTAGTTTGAATGTGACTCGAAATTTCAGGATTAAAAACAGTTTGGACTGCACCAAAATATGCAAAATTTCGTTGAATTTTTTAATTGTGGCCACAATATGGGCTGTAATGCTAACAAAAAGAATATGGGCTCCAAAAAAATCCTTAAGAATTAGCAATTGGGCTGTAAATTATTAAAAATATTGGCAGATGGGTTGTATGCTGTTTTCCACATATTTGAGGCTGACTTGTGCGCCTACTATAGGTTGATGCGTACACTTTCCTAAAAAAGGTTGACGTGTACGCAAGGTTGTGCCAACTTAGTCAACACACGAGAGCAGTGACTGTTAGATGTCCATCCAACGGACATCGTGCTTCTTCAATCTCTGATCTTCCTGCTCCAGCCGCCCAAACCAGCGCCGGCGGGACTGCCTGCTCCCTCCTCCCGTGGCCGGCTGTGCTACCGCGCAGGCCTCACCGGCCGACCCTACTGCCACCACTGGCCAGGCCATCCTTCTACCCACTCACACCTCCTGTTATTTTCCAGTGACGCCAGTCTCACCCTGGAGCCGCACCAGTCACAACCCTTGTACTCCCCTCAGCGTCGGCATCCACTGTTGTGGCTTCGCCGGCTCCGGGTCGTTCCCTTCTTGGGCCTCATCCTCATCCACCGCGTTGATGCTCTCGGCGCGATGTGGTCAACATGGTCAACAAACGACAGCCATCGAAAGAGGGATGTAAGTGGAGTGGCTGACAGTAGGGACCCACATGGTCCATGGCCGCACGCAAGCAAGTGCCACCTTATTACGCGAAAAAAATGAATCCCCCCTGACAGCTGGGACCCACCAGCTATATTTTCGCACGCAAGGAAGTGCCTCCTTATTAAGCAAAAAATAACGATTGCTCCCCTTGACAACTGGGGCCCATCATATTTGGAGGCTGACTTGTGGCCCTACTCAGTTGACGCGTACGCAAGGCTTTGTCAACTTAGTCAACAAACGATTATATCAGCAGTGACCGTTGGATGTTAATCCAACGGTTGTTCTACTTCTTCAACCTCTGATTTTCTTGATGTAGCCGCCCAAACTAGCGTCGGCGGGACCACGTGCTCCTCCTCCTGTGGCCAGCTGTGCTGCCGCCCAAGTCTCACCGCCCCCTCCTACTCCAACCGCTGGCCAGGCCATCCCTCTACTCACCCACACCCCCTGTTATTCTGCGGCGATGGCAGCCTCACACCGTAGCCGAACCAGTCAACCCTCGTACTCCCCTCCGCATGGGCATCCACTGCCGCATATTCCCCGGCTCTGCGTCGTTCCCTTTCTAGGCCTCACCGTCGTCCATTGCCTTGGTGCTCTCGGCGCGGCGTGGTCAACGTGGTCAATGAATGACAACCATCGGAAGACGACTATACGCGGTGGCACTGACAACTGGACCCACCGGTGATACGTCTCCAATGTATCTATAATTTATGAAGTATTCATGCCATGTTTACAACAATTTTATATGGTTTTGGTATGATTTGAATGGAACTAACCCGGACTGACGCTGTTTTCAGCATAAATACCATGGTGTTATTTTTTGTGCGGAAATAAAAGTTCTCGGAATTGGTAGAAACTTTTTGGAGATTTTTTATGGAACAAATAAAGAATATTGGAGCAAAGAACCACTGGAGGGGGGCCCTTCTGCCCACTAGGCACCAGGGTGCGCCACTCCCCTCAGGTAGAAATCTTGCGGCACTCTTTGAGGTTCTTTATGTTGGATTGAGTATTATGAATCTAAAATTGTTTGATGCATATCGTATAATCAACTCACGGATACTCACGATGACATTGGAGTACCTAGGTGACATTAGAGTTAGTTGATGTATATCATATGGTGTTATTTTAGTACGAACTCTAAGGCTGTTTGTGACACTTATAGGGATAGCTCAAAAGATTGATCAGAAAGAATAACTTTGAGGTGGTTTCGTACCCTATAAACAATTTCTTCTTATGTTCTCCCCTAGATAAGAACTTTGGAGTGATTCTTCATCGCACGTTGAGGGATGGTTATATGATCCAATTTTATTAGCATTATTGAGAGATTGCACTAGTGAAGGTATGAACCCTAGGCCTCATTTTCAAGCATTGCAATACCGTTTGTGCTCACTTTTGTTACTTGCTACCTTGATGTTTTTTATTGTTCCTGTTACAAAAATCAATATCTACTATCATTACTACACTTGTATCACCATCTCTTCGCCGAACTAGTGCACCTATACAATTTACCATTGTATTTGGTGGGTTGGGGACACAAGAGACTCTTTGTTATTTGGTTGCAGGGTTGTTTGGGAGAGACCATCTTCATCCTACGCCTCCCACGGATTGATAAATCTTAGGTCATCCACTTAAGGGAAAAAATTTATTGTCCAAAAAAACTCTGCGCTTGGAGGCCAAACACGAGTCTACAAGAACAAGTTGTGTAGTAGACATCAAGCTCTTTTCTGGCGTCGTTGCCGGGGAGGTGAGTGCCTGAAGGTATATCTTTAGATCTTGCAATTGAATCTTTTACTTTATTGTTTTATAACTAGTTTGGTTTATAAAGGAAAACTACAAAAAATTGAATTGAGGTTGCCTCATATTATTCGTCTTTACCATGTCTTTCTTGAAAATGATGGAGCGGAAAATTGTGCTCAGTTGATAGAAGAAGAATTCAATAAAATATTTGGCATAAAATCTTTGAATAATAAGGCATGATTGCAATGTTGCTAATATGAATTCTTTGAATATCCATGATGTTAATGATATGCAAAGCCATAATCTTGGGGATGCTATATTTGATGAAGATGATATTTTTAGTCCCCCAAATTTTGATGAGTATATTTATTATGATGATTGCATGCCTCCTATTTATGATGATTACAATGATGAAAGTGGGTTTGGAAGAGTGTCAACTCTAGGTACTTGTCGTGGTGGGCGCACGACAGATGCCAAAGGATGGCTAAAGAGAGGAGGAGGCCCGAGGGCACCGATGGGCTCCAGAGGAAAGGTTGGCATGAGCGAGCGCGGGACGCAAGGCATACCCAGGTTCGGGGCTCTCCGGAGAGATAATACCCCTAGTCCTGCCGGGAGTGGTTTATATGTGATAGTACAGAGTCGCTCCTGGAGCTGTTTGGAGGAAGAAGGAGGACAGGCCAAGGCTTAGGCTGCCCCTTTTCCCAATATATGCGTGTTCTACTGATCTCCCTCATGCATGGAGGCCTCTGGGGGGTTTTATAGGTCAACCCCCCAGGGCTACAACGGTAAAGTTACAAGGCCGTGGGGTCGGGTTGTAATCGTCCGGGAAGCTGCTACTGGAACCCGCCGGGTGTCAGGGCTTGCCGGATTCTCCGGGCGCGGGCCCCATGTGCCAGGAGGCACTGTTCGCCGTCTTGTCGATCGTCACGGAGTGGCCGGGTCGAGTCCGCTACAGTGGCGCACCGCCCGGTCGCCGTCTGCTGGCGTCAGCAGTGACGACGGGTGCATTGTAGCCACGCCGGCCTTGGTCAGCAGAGTAGGTGGGGCACTATTGCCACGCCTCTGCCGGTCAGAGGAGTTGGTGGGGCACTGCTGCCTTGGTCATCCCCGTATGGAGACTCGTCCCATCGTACGGCTAGGATGGGACGGGAGTTGACCCGTGGCCGGGTTGAGGAATGCGCCATAAGTGAGCTGGTTCACTGGAGAAGTCTTGGAATGCCGGGCTTGGCCGGCCTGCGCCAGCTGGTAGGGCCGGGCTGCCGTCTTGGTTGGGTTGAAGAGTTCGGCCGGGTCGAAGGACTTGGCCAGGTTGAGCAACCCGGCCAAGTGTGAGCCGGATTGAGGGGCGATGCTGGTCCTGATGTTTTTGAAAAGGATCTGGGTTCCGTTGCCTGCCCGGGGTTCATCCCCCCGACAGTAGTCCCCGAAGCTGTGAAGGTCCGCCGGCTTCGAGTAGGAGGTCCTTCGCAGTTTCCCCCGAGAAGGCGGCTGTTGGTGAAGTTTGCGATCGCCGGGTCCGGCAACACCCACTGCATGTCGGCTTCCGGAAGCCGGATCACGGCACCCTGGCATGGGCGGGAAACCGAGGAGTCCACCGAATCTTTCAGGCAATCTTTCGGGGTCTGCGCAAGCGCCACGTGGTGCCCAGCGTCATCGACCGGGACGAGGAGGAGGCTGACCCGGACCTGGTCCTGGACCCGGCCGACACCGAGGGCCTGGCCTGGAGGGACCGGAACCGGGCCGTGGCGGACATGGAGGCGGAGTCGGCCCAGGCTTGGGCCAGGGCCGTGCGGAGGTGGTGGACCTCGATCGGGAGGTCGTGGTGGTTGATGATGACACCCCGCCGCAGACCGATGTGGTCGAGCGGGTGGAAGTCGAGGGAGGAGGCGGCGGTGCCATCTTGGAGGAGGCGGCGCAGGCGGCACCGGACGGGGCGCCTCAGGCGCCGACGGGTGGGGTGCCGCAGGATGCGGCACCGCAGACGACTCCGGCCGTCATGCCGGAGAGGACGCCGGCCGTGGAGGAGACGGCGAGCGGCGAGCACGCCCTGGTCTCCAGGTCACCGGGGCGCCGGGTCGCAGCCAGCCAGGGCTGGGCCCAGCGAGGTCCCCATTGGGCCCCTGACCCAGGAGGAGGCGGCGATGGCCACCGTGAGCCAGCGCCTTCGCGGCTGCGTGGAGCGGGTCCAGGCCTTTGCCCAGGCCGAGACCGAGCGGACGCGGGAGCTGGAGCGCGCCGTGATGGTAAGCCTTTTCTTCATCTTCTGTTTTTCTTCTCGTGTGCTCTTGTAGTGGGGGCACGCTAGCGCACCCACTGGGTGTAGCCCCCGAGATTCGGGCCAACTACATAGTAGTTGGGTCGAATCTTAAAGTAGTTTGTTTGATGCTCGTTTTTTGCAGCAATTGGACGCCTACCGGGTCGGCGTCTTCAACCGGCTCCTGGAGAAGCACCGTCAGCTCAAGGTGCAGCTCGCCACCAAGGAGGAGGCGCTCCGCGTCGCGGAAGGTAATTTCTTGCGTGCTCTTTTAGTGGGGGCGCGCTAGCACACCCACTGGGTGTAGCCCCCGAGATTCGGGCCAACTACGTAATAGTTGGGTCGAATCTTAAGGTAGTTTGTCTTCTGTTTCTGAATCTTTGTCGTGCAGCCGCTGCGGCCGAGGTCGCTGCTGACATCGGCCGGCTTCGGACCGAGGTGGGAGAGGCGAGGGCGGAGGCGGCGGGGGCCCAGCGGGCGCTTGCCAAGGCCAACCGGCTGCGGGAACAGCTGGCCGGTGACAAGGGCCGGCTTCAAGCCGACATGGAGCGCCTCCAGGCGGAGGTGGCCAAAGTGGTTGAGGCCCAGCAAGCCCTTGCCGAAACCAGTCAGCAACGCGACAAGCTGGCTGACGACAAGGGCCAACTTCAGGCCGATGTGGAGCGCCTGAAGGCGCTGGGGACCAAGGTGGGGGAGGCCCACCAGGCGGAGCTCCTTCGTCGCAAGGAGTACGAGACGGCGGCCGCGACCAAGGCCGTCGAGCTGAAGGCGGCCCTCGCCAAGGTCGCCGACCTGGAGAAGGCGGCCGTGGCCAAGGCCGTCGAGCTGAAGGCGGCCCTCGCCAAGGTTGCCGACCTGGAGAAGGCGGCCGTGGCCCAGGACGCCGAGCTGAAAGCGGCCCTTGCCAAGGTCGCCGACCTGGAGAAGACACTTCAGGACCGTGACCGAGCCATCACCCGGGAGCGGCACGGTACGTTGCTCGAAGCGCAGCACCTGGACGAGACCTTCGCCAGTAAGTGCTTTCTTTGGATTCTGCCGGGTTGAGAAGCCAGCTTTCTTTCCCTTGGTGCTGATTTGTCTTGCTCTTCTTTTTGATAGGGCACTTCCCGGAGACGCACAGGCTGGCAGAGGAGGCCATCCGCTTCCAGCGGGATCCGCAGGGGATCGTGGGTTCCGGGACTGACCCGCAGGTTGCCTGGACCTTCTCGGAGATTATAACCGCCGCCGAAGCTCGTCTACGAGTCTTGGGCGAGTAGATGGCGCGGCTCTCCGAGGCCGACGCTGGGATGACGGCGGCCCTCTGGCCTGGCGCCATTGCGCCAAACAGCTTCTCACGGCTGGCGCGGTGGTTGGAGGCGGGACTAGAGCAACTTCATGTGTGGCGTGTCTCCGCCGCTTGTGCCGGTGCTGAGATGGCGCTTCGGTTCGTGATGTCTTGGCATCCGGATCTGGCGCTGGATCGGCTAACGGGCCAGCGAGCCGGCGCGGACCACCAGTTGTAGGTGGAGCCCGGACGGATTGCCGCTCGGGCCAGCTACATCGTCGGGTTCACGATTCACGATGAGTTCCAGCCGAAGCGAACGGATGATGGTGGAGTCGTTCCTGTTGACGATTTTGTTGGAAATATGCCCTAGAGGCAATAATAAAATGGTTATTATTATATTTCCTTGTTCATGATAATTGTCTGTTATTCATGCTATAATTGTGTTATCCGGAAATCGTAATACATGTGTGAATACATAGACCACAACATGTCCCTAGTAAGCCTCTAGTTGACTAGCTCGTTGATCAATAGATGGTTACGGTTTCCTGACCATGGACATTGGATGTCATTGATAACGGGATCACATCATTAGGAGAATGATGTGATGGACAAGACCCAATCCTAAGCCTAGCACTAGATCGTGTAGTTCGTTTGCTAAAGCTTTTCCAATGTCAAGTAACTTTTCCTTAGACCATGAGATTGTGCAACTCCCGGATACCGTAGGAGTGCTTTGGGTGTACCAAACGTCACAACGTAATTGGGTGGCTATAAAGGTGCACTATGGGTATCTTCGAAAGTGTCTGTTGGGTTGGCACGAATCGAGACTGGGATTTGTCACTCCGTGTGACGGAGAGGTACCTCTGGCCCCACTCGGTAGGACATCATCATAATGAGCTCAATGTGATTAAGGAGTTGTTCACGGGATGATGTGTTACGGAAACGAGTAAAGAGACTTGCCGGTAACGAGATTGAACAAGGTATCGAGATACCGACGATCGAATCTCGGGCAAGTATCGTACCGATAGACAAAGGGAATTGCGTACGGGATTGATTGAATCCTCGACATCGTGGTTCATCCGATGAGATCATCGAGGAGCATGTGGGAGCCAACATGGGTATCCAGATCCCGCTGTTGGTTATTGACCGGAGAGTCGTCTCGGTCATGTCTACGTGTCTCCCGAACCCGTAGGGTCTACACACTTAAGGTTCGGTGACGCTAGGGTTGTAGAGATATTAGTATGCGGTAACCCGAAAGTTGTTCGGAGTCCCGGATGAGATCCCGGACGTCACGAGGAGTTCCGGAATGGTCCGGAGGTAAAGAATTGTATATAGGAAGTCCAGTTTCGGCCACCTTGAAGGTTTCGGGGGTAATCGGTATTGTACCGGGACCACCGGAAGGGTCCCGGGGGTCCACCGGGTGGGGCCACCTATCCCGGAGGGCCCCATGGGCTGAAGTGGGAAGGGAACCAGCCCCTGGTGGGCTGGTGCGCCCCCTATGGGCCTCCCCTGTGCCTAGGGTTGGGAAACCCTGGGGGTGGGGCGCCTCCACTAGGCTTGGGGGCCAAGCCACCCCTTGGCCGCCGCCCCCCCCCCCCATCTAGATGGGATCTAGAGGGGCCGGCGCCCCCCCCTAGCCCCTATATATAGTGGGGGGGAGAGAGGGCAGCGACACCCCAGCCCCTGGCGCCTCCCTCTCCCCCATGACACTTCTCCCTCTCGTTGGTGCTTGGCGAAGCCCTGCCGAGATCCCCGCTGCGTCCACCACCACGCCGTCATGCTGCTGGATCTTCATCAACCTCTCCTTCCCCCTTGCTGGATCAAGAAGGAGGAGACGTCTCTCCCAACTGTACGTGTGTTGAACGCGGAGGTGCCGTCCGTTCGGCGCTCGGTCATCGGTGATTTGGATCATGACGAGTACGACTCCATCAACCCCGTTCTCTTGAACGCTTCCGCTCGCGATCTACAAGGGTATGTAGATGCACTCCCCTCTCACTCGTTGCTAGATGACTCCATAGATTGATCTTGGTGATGCGTAGAAAATTTTAAAATTCTGCTACGTTCCCCAACAGTGGCATCATGAGCTAGGTCTATGCGTACTATCTTGCACGAGTAGAACACAAAGTAGTTGTGGGCGTCGATTTGTCAATCTTCTTGCCGTTACTAGTCTTATCTTGATTCGGCGGCATCGTGGGATGAAGCGGCCCGGACCAACCTTACACGTACGCTTACGTGAAACTGGTTCCACCGACTGACATGCACTAGTTGCATAAGGTGGCTAGCGGGTGTCTGTCTCTCCCACTTTAGTCGGATCGGATTCGATGAAAAGGGTCCTTATGAAGGGTAAATAGAAATTGGCATATCACGTTGTGGTTTTGGCGTAGGTAAGAAACGTTCTTGCTAGAAACCTATAGAAGCCACGTAAAAAATTTGCAACAACAATTAGAGGACGTCTAACTTGTTTTTGCAGCAAGTGCTTTGTGATGTGATATGGCCGAAGGATGTGATGAATGATATATGTGATGTATGAGATGATCATGTTCTTGTAATAGGAATCACGACTTGCATGTCGATAAGTATGACAACCGGCAGGAGCCATAGGAGTTGTCTTAATTTATTATATGACCTGCGTGTCATTGAAATTCGCCATGTAATTACTTTACTTTATTGCTAACCGTTAGCCGTAGTAGTAGAAGTAATAGTTGGCGAGACAACTTCATGAAGACACGATGATGGAGATCATGGTGTCATGCTGGTGACGATGATGATCATGGAGCCCCGAAGATGGAGATCAAAAGGAGCGAAGTGATAATGGCCATATCATGTCACTATTTTGATTGCATGTGATGTTTATCATGTTTTTGCATCTTATTTGCTTAGAACAACGGTAGCATATATAAGATGATCCCTTACTAAAATTTCAAGAAAGTGTTCCCCCCAACTGTGCACCGTTGCGAACGTTCGTTGTTTCGAAGCACTACGTGTTGATCGGGTGTGATAGATTCTAACGTTCGAATACAACGGGTGTAAGCCAGATTTACACAGCAATACACTTAGGTTGACTTGACGAGCCTAGCATGTACAGACATGGCCTCGGAACACAAGAGACCGAAAGGTCGAGCATGAGTCGTATAGAAGATACGATCAACATGGAGATGTTCACCGTTGATGACTAGTCCGTCTCACGTTATGATCGGACACGGCCTAGTCGATTCGGATCATGTATCACTTAGATGACGAGAGGGATGTCTATCTGAGTGGGAGTTCATTATATAATTTGATTAGATGAACTTAATTGTCATGAACTTAGTCTAAAATCTTTACAATATGTCTTGTAGATCAAATGGCCCACGCTAATGTTGCCCACAACTTCAACGTGTTCCTAGAGAAAACCAAGCTGAAAGACGATGGTAGCAACTATACGGACTGGGTCCGTAACCTGAGGATTATCCTCATAGCTGCCAAGAAAGCATATGTCCTTGAAGCACCGCTAGGTGACGCACCTGTTTTCCCAGCAACTCAAGATGTTATGAACGTCTGGCAGTCGCGTAGTGATGATTACTCCCTGGTTCAGTGCGGCATGCTTTACAGCTTAGAATCGGGGCTCCAAAAGCGTTTTGAGCAACACGGAGCATATGAGATGTTCCAAGAGCTGAAAATGCTTTTCCAAGCTCATGCCCGAGTCGAGAGATATGAAGTCTCCGACAAGTTCTACAGTTGTAAGATGGATGAGAATAGTTCAGTCAGCGAGCACATACTCAAGATGTCTGGGTTGCACAACCGCTTGTCTCAGCTGGGAGTTAATCTCCCGGATGACACGGTCGTTGACAGAATCCTTCAGTCGCTTCCACCTAGCTACAAGACCTTCGTGATGAACTTCAATATGCAGGGGATGGAGAAAACCATTCCTGAGGTATATTCAATGCTGAAATCAGCGGAGGTGGAGATCAAAAAGGAACATCAAGTGTTGATGGTGAATAAAACCACTAAGTTCAAGAAAGGCAAGGGTAAAAAGAACTTCAAGAAGGACGGCAAGGGAGTTGCCACGCCCGGTAAGCAAGCTGCCGGGAAGAAGTCAAAGAATGGACCCAAGCCTGAGACTGAGTGCTTTTATTGCAAGGGAAACGGTCACTGGAAGCGGAACTGCCCCAAGTACTTAGCGGATAAGAAGGCCGGCAATACCAAAGGTATATGTGATATACATGTTGTTGATGTGTACCTTACCAGCGCTCGTAGTAGCTCCTGGGTATTTGATACCGGTGCGGTTGCTCATACTTGTAACTCAAAATAGGAGCTGCGGAATAAGCGGAGACTGGCGAAGGACGAGGTGACGATGCGCGTCGGGAATGGTTCCAAGGTCGATGTGATCGCCGTCGGCACACTACCTCTACATCTGCCTACGGGATTAGTTTTAAACCTCAATAATTGTTATTTAGTGCCAGCTTTGAGCATGAACATTGTATCTGGATCTCGCTTAATGCGAGATGCCTACTCATTTAAATCTGATAATAATGGTTGTTCTATTTATATGAGAGATATGTTTTATGGTCATGCCCCGCTGGTCAATGGTTTATTTTTATTGAATCTCGAACGTGATGTTACACATGTTTATAATGTGAATGCCAAGAAATGCAAGGTTGATAACGACAGTCCCACATACTTGTGGCACTGCCGCCTTGGTCATATCGGTGTTAAACGCATGAAGAAACTCCATGTAGATGGACTTTTGGAGTCTCTTGATTATGAATCATTTGATAGATGCGAACCATGCCTCTTGGGCAAGATGACCAAGACTCCGTTCTCCGGAACAATGGAGCGAGCAACCAACGTATTGGAAATCATACATACTGATGTGTGTGGTCCAATGAGTGTTGAGGCTCGCGGTGGTTATCGTTATGTTCTCACCCTCACCGATGATTTGAGTAGATATGGGTATGTCTACTTGATGAAGCACAAGTCTGAGACCTTTGAAAAGTTCAAGGAATTTCAGAATTAGGTTGAAAATCAACGTGACAAGAAAACAAAGTTCCTATGATCAGATCATGGAGGAGAATATTTGAGTCATGAATTTGGCACGCACTTAAGGAAATGTGGAATTGTTTCACAACTCATGCCGCCTGGAACACCTCAGCGTAATGGTGTGTCCGAACGTCGTAATCGCACTCTATTGGATATGGTGCGATCTATGATGTCTCTTACCAATTTACCGCTATCTTTTTGGGGTTATGCTTTAGAGACTGCCGCATTCACTTTAAATAGGGCACCGTCAAAATCCGTTGAGACGACACCGTATGAATTATGGTTTGGGAAGAAACCTAAGCTGTCGTTTCTGAAAGTTTGGGGATGCGATGCTTATGTGAAGAAACTTCAACCAGAGAAGCTCGAACCCATGTCGGAAAAATGCGTATTCATAGGATACCCTAAGGAAACTATTGGGTATACCTTCTACCTAAGATCCGAGGGCAAGATCTTTGTTGCCAGGAATGGATCCTTTCTAGAGAAAGAGTTTCTCTCGAAAGAAGTAAGTGGGAGGAAAGTGGAGCTTGATGAGATGACCCTCGAACCGGAGAGTAGCGCAGCACAGGAAAATGTTTCTGTGGAGCCTGCACCGGCTAGAGAGGAAGTTAATGATAATGATCATGATCAAGCTACCACTGAACTTCGAAGGTCCACAAGGACACGTTCCGCACCAGAGTGGTACGGCAATCCTGTCCTGGAAATCATGTTGTTAGACAACAGTGAACCTTTGAACTATGAAGAAGCGATGGCAGGCCCGGATTCCGACAAATGGCTTGAAGCCATGAAATCCGAGATAGGATCCATGTATGAAAACGAAGTATGGACTTTGACTGACTTGCCCGATGATCGGCAAGCCATAGAAAATAAATGGATCTTTAAGAAGAAGACTGACGCGGATGGTAATGTGACCATCTATAAGGCTCGGCTTGTCTCTAAGGGTTATCGACAAGTTCAAGGGGTTAACTACGATGAGACTTTCTCACCCGTAGCGAAGCTGAAATCCGTCAGAATCATGTTAGCAATTGCCGCATACTATGATTATGAGATATGGCAAATGGACGTCAAAACGGCATTCCTTAATGGTTTTCTTAAGGAAGAGTTGTATATGATGCAACCGGAAGGTTTTGTCGACCCTGAGAATGCTGACAAGGTATGCAAGCTCCAGCGCTCAATCTATGGGCTGGTGCAAGCATCTCGGAGTTGGAACATTCGCTTTAATGAGATGATCAAAGCGTTTGGGTTCACACAGACTTATGGAGAAGCCTGTGTTTACAAGAAAGTGAGTGGGAGCTCTGTAGCATTTCTCATATTATATGTGGATGACATACTGCTAATGGGAAATGATATAGAATTCTTGGAAAGCATAAAGGCCTACTTGAATAAGTGTTTTTCAATGAAGGACCTTGGAGAAGCTGCTTATATATTAGGCATCAAGATCTATAGGGATAGATCGAGACGCCTCATAGGTCTTTCGCAAAGCACATACCTTGATAAGATATTGAAGAAGTTCAATATGGATCAGTCCAAGGGGTTCTTGCTTGTATTGCAAGGTGTGAGATTGAGCTCGGCTCAATGCCCGACCACGGCAGAAGATATAGAAGAGATGAGTGTCATCCCCTATGCCTCAGCCATAGGGTCTATTATGTATGCCATGTTGTGTACCAGACCTGATGTAAACCTTGCAGTAAGTTTGGTAGGTAGGTACCAAAGTAATCCTGGCAAGGAACACTGGACAGCGGTCAAGAACATCCTGAAGTACCTGAAAAGGACTAAGGATATGTTTCTCGTATATGGAGGTGACGAAGAGCTCGTCGTAAAGGGTTACGTCGACGCTAGCTTCGACACAGATCCGGATGACTCCAAGTCACAAACCGGATACGTGTATATTTTGAATGGTGGAGCGGTAAGCTGGTGCAGTTGCAAGCAAAGCGTCGTGGCGGGTTCTACATGCGAAGCGGAGTACATAGCAGCCTCGGAGGCAGCACACGAAGCAGTATGGATGAAGGAGTTCATCACCGACCTAGGAGTCATTCCAAATGCGTCGGGTCCAATGGCTCTCTTCTGTGACAACACTGGAGCTATTGCCCTTGCCAAGGAGCCCAGGTTTCACAAGAAGACCAGGCATATCAAGCGTCGCTTCAACTCCATACGCGAACATGTTCAAGATGGAGACATAGATATTTGTAAAGTGCACCCGGATTTGAATGTAGCAGATCCGTTGACTAAACCTCTTTCACGGGCAAAACATGATCAACACCAGAACTCTATGGGTGTTCGATTCATCACAATGTAACTAGATTATTGACTCTAGTGCAAGTGGGAGACTGTTGGAAATATGCCCTAGAGGCAATAATAAAATGGTTATTATTATATTTCCTTGTTCATGATAATTGTCTGTTATTCATGCTATAATTGTGTTATCCGGAAATCGTAATACATGTGTGAATACATAGACCACAACATGTCCCTAGTAAGCCTCTAGTTGACTAGCTCGTTGATCAATAGATAGTTACGGTTTCCTGACCATGGACATTGGATGTCATTGATAACGGGATCACATCATTAGGAGAATGATGTGATGGACAAGACCCAATCCTAAGCCTAG
Organism: Thinopyrum elongatum; assembly: GCA_011799875.1. Classification (NCBI taxonomy): domain Eukaryota; kingdom Viridiplantae; phylum Streptophyta; class Magnoliopsida; order Poales; family Poaceae; genus Thinopyrum; species Thinopyrum elongatum. Next base: position 46,723,818 of record CM022300.1, read on the forward strand.
CACTAGATCGTGTAGTTCGTTTGCTAAAGCTTTTCCAATGTCAAGTAACTTTTCCTTAGACCATGAGATTGTGCAACTCCCGGATACCGTAGGAGTGCTTTGGGTGTACCAAATGTCACAACGTAACTGGGTGGCTATAAAGGTGCACTACGGGTATCTCCGAAAGTGTCTGTTGGGTTGGCACGAATCGAGACTGGGATTTGTCACTCCGTGTGACGGAGAGGTACCTCTGGGCCCACTCGGTAGGACATCATCATAATGAGCTCAATGTGATCAAGGAGTTGTTCATGGGATGATGTGTTATGGAAACGAGTAAAGAGACTTGCCGGTAACGAGATTGAACAAGGTATCGAGATACCGACGATCGAATCTCGGGCAAGTATCGTACCGATAGACAAAGGGAATTGCGTACGGGATTGATTGAATCCTCGACATCGTGGTTCATCCGATGAGATCATCGAGGAGCATGTGGGAGCCAACATGGGTATCTAGATCCCGCTGTTGGTTATTGACCGGAGAGTCGTCTCGGTCATGTCTACGTGTCTCCCGAACCCGTAGGGTCTACACACTTAAGGTTCGGTGACGCTAGGGTTGTAGAGATATTAGTATGCGGTAACCCGAAAGTTGTTCGGAGTCCCAGATGAGATCCCGGACGTCACGAGGAGTTCCGGAATGGTCCGGAGGTAAAGAATTGTATATAGGAAGTCCAGTTTCGGCCACCGGGAAGGTTTCGGGGGTAATCGGTATTGTACCGGGACCACCGGAAGGGTCCCGGGGGTCCACCGGGTGGGGCCACCTATCCCGGAGGGCCCCATGGGCTGAAGTGGGAAGGGAACCAGCCCCTGGTGGGCTGGTGCACCCCCTATGGGCCTCCCCTGTGCCTAGGGTTGGGAAACCCTGGGGGTGGGGGCGCCTCCACTAGGCTTGGGGGCCAAGCCACCCCTTGGCCGCCGCCCCCCCCCCCATCTAGATGGGATCTAGAGGGGCCGGCGCCCCCCCCCCCCTAGCCCCTATATATAGTGGGGGGAGAGAGGGCAGCGACACCCCAGCCCCTGGCGCCTCCCTCTCCCCCGTGACACTTCTCCCTCTCGTTGGTGCTTGGCGAAGCCCTGCCAAGATCCCCGCTGCTTCCACCACCACGCCGTCGTGCTGCTGGATCTTCATCAACCTCTCCTTCCCCCTTGCTGGATCAAGAAGGAGGAGACGTCTCTCCCAACCGTACGTGTGTTGAACGCGGAGGTGCCGTCCGTTCGGCGCTCGGTCATCGGTGATTTGGATCACGACGAGTATGACTCCATCAGCCCCGTTCTCTTGAACACTTCCGCTCGCGATCTACAAGGGTATGTAGATGCACTCCCCTCTCACTCGTTGCTAGATGACTCCATAGATTGATCTTGGTGATGCGTAGAAAATTTTAAAATTCTGCTACGTTCCCCAACAGATTTCGGCCTGCTTCTGGACGATCCGGAGGGCAGCTCCGAGGAGACGGGCGTGTACGGCGATGAGGATGCCGAGGTGGGAGATACCGGCGCCTCGGTGAACCCGGATGCCACCGAGGGGGAGCCGGCAACTGCGCAACCCGGCACTGGAGACGCCTGAAGCTGAGGCCGTCCTGTTTTATCTTTTCGATAATTTCTGTTAGGTAGCAGGTCCACCCACCCACTGGGGGTTTTGGGTGTAATGTAATGAACTTCAGCCTTGGGCCTGTTTTAACTTGTGATGTAAATATTTCGTGAGTGTCTGCACTTTTGCTTCTGTTCTTTGAGCCGTTTTCTTGCTTGCTTCCCCTTCGGGCCTCCCCCACGAGTCGAACAACCGGGTTCCGGTCTGTGACAAGGAGTTCGGTCCTCGGGAGGAGCGCGCGGTACTTAGGCTTTAGAAACGTTGAGCGTGAGCGAAACACCCACTTGGCTGGCTGGCGGCAGCTGGCGAGCAACCGGTCGTGCGGCATGTTGATGTAGCGGGGCCGGGTTGGCCAACCCGGCGGACCCATATTAGTGTTTTCGCAACGTGTTGGTGCTTTGGCCCTTGGTTCTTGTCGGCCAACAACCGAAGCCGATTCTGTGGCGTAGGGCGAAGTGGGGGCCGCGGCAACTCGAACACGCTGAGATGTTCCAAGCCGGCCAGCCCCCGAGCCCCCGGGTTGAGCGAGTCAACCAGGCGGTGGGGTTAATTACACAAATGTGTGAGCACAATAACTTGGCTGGAAAGGGCAGCCCCCGAGCGTCGTTCGGGGATCCCATAGCTTTTCATATGGTTACAAAAGGTAGGGATACATACGTGCACATAGCTAACTGTAAAACGGGCGAAGGAGTTCTGCATTCCACGGTTGGGTTGTTTCTTCGCCGGCAGTGTCTCTATTGCGCTTGTTCGACTTGCGGGCGTCGATGAGGTAGTACGCGTTGCAGTCATACAGGGCTTTGCTGACGATGAAGGGGCCCTCCCATGGGGAGGACAACTTGTGCTGGCCGGCTTGCTGCTGGACGAGCCGGAGGACGAGGTCTCCCTCACAGAATGCAAGGGGCTTGATCTTCTTGCTGTGGTAGTGCCTCAGGCCTTGCTGATAAATGGCCGACTGGCTGAGTGCCAAGAGGCGTGCTTCTTCGAGTAGGTCGACGCCGTCTTCGCGGGCTTCCTTGGCTTCGGCTTCGGTGTACATCACGACTCGCGGTGAGTCGAACTCGATGTCGGTTGGGATGACTGCTTCTGCTCCGTAGACGAGGAAGAACGGGGTGAACCCGGTCGATCGATTTGGCATTTTCGAAGACTCCAGAGGACGGCCGGCAGCTCGTCAAGCCAGCTGCCGGGTGAACGGATGGGCGGCTCGACGAGCCGCGGCTTGATGCCGGATAGAATGAGGCTGTTGGCCCGCTCGACCTGGCCGTTGGACTGAGGGTGGGCCACGGAGGCCAAGTTGAGCCGAATGCCGGAGACGGAGCAATACTGTGCGAGCGCGCCTTTGGCGAAGTTGGTGCCGTTATCCGTGATGATGCTATTCGGGACGCCGTAGCGCACCGTGATGTCCTTGACGAACCGAACGGCTGTTGGCCCGTCCAGCTTCTTGATTGGCCGTGCTTCGATCCATTTGGTGAACTTTTCCACTGCCATCAGCAAGTGCGTCATGCCGCCTCGGGCGGTCTTGAAGGGTCCTACCATATTGAGCCCCCAGACCGTGAAGGGACAGGTAATCGGGATGGTTCGTAGTGCTGAAGCCGGCTGGTGGCTGCGCTTGCTGAAGCGCTGGCATCCTTCACACTTGGGGATAAGTGATTCGGTGTCTTGGAGGGCCGTGGGCCAGTAGAAACCATGGCAGAAAGCCTTGGCCACCAGGGACCTCGAGGCGGCGTGGTGCCCGCACTCGCCCTGGTGTATGTTGAGGAGGATCTCTATGCCCTTGTCCTATTCCACGCAGCGTTGAAATACGCCCGTCGAACTGCACTTGATGAGTTCGTTGTTGATGATGTTGTAGGCGGGCGCCCAGTGCTGTACTTGTCGGGCTTCGGTCTCGTCCATGGGGAGAACCCCGTTCTCCAAGAACTCTGAGATGGGCAGGGCCCAAGATGGGGCCGTCACCACGGCGAAGACGGCCGCCATGGCGGGTTCTGGGGCGGCAGCCCCTGGGTTGGGGATGACGGCGGCCGGGTTGAGCGTGGCAACCCCCGGGCCGGGTTCATCGGTCCCCGGGCCGGGCTCAGCACCCCCCGGGCCGGGCTGAGCAGCCCCCAGGCCGGGTTCAGCAGCCCCCGGGCCGGGTTCAGCAGTCCTCGGGTCGGGAAGAGATGCGGCCAGGTCGCCGGGGACGAAGATGGACCCGGAGTCTGGAGACGGCTTGACGGATGGCTTGTGTAGGTGCTCGAGGGAGACGCCGGATGGAATGGATTGCCGGGATGAGCCAATCTTGGCTAGGGCGTCGGCGGCTTCGTTTTCCGTGCACGGGACGTGGAGGAACTCGCAGCCGTCGAAGAAGCCGGACAGCTGCTGGACGAGGAAGCGGTAGCTGGCCATGTTGGCGTCGCGGGCGTCCCATTCGCCGGAGCTTTGCTGCACCACCAGGTCCGAGTCGTCGTAGCACAGCATGCGTCGGATGCCAAGTTCCTTGGCAAGCCGGAGGCCATGCACAAGGGCTTTGTACTCGGCAACGTTGTTGGAGGCGGCGAAGTGGATCTGGAGCACGTACCAAAGTCGGTCACCTTTCGGGGAAGACAGCACGATGTCGGCTGCCAGGCCGGAGCGCACCTTCGAGCCGTCGAAGTGCATGCGCCAGTGCGTCAAATCCGACGGCGGCAGCAGGTACTGGGTCTCAGTCCAGTCGACGAGGAAGTCGGCCAGAGCTTCGGACTTGATCATGGTGCGGGACTCGTATAGGATGGTGTGGCCGGCTAGCTCGATTGCCCACTTGGCAACCCGGCCAGAGGCATCCCGGCAACCTATGATCTCGCCGATGGGGGCCGCGCTCACCACGGTAACAACATGCTCTTGGAAGTACTGCTTCAATTTCTTGGCGGTGAAATATACGCCGTAACACATCTTCTGGTAGTGTGGGTAGTTTTTCTTGGAGGCGGAAAGCACCTCGCTCAGGTAGTACACTGGACGCTGGACAGACTGGATCTTGCCCTTCTCTGGTCACTCGACCACCATCACCGTGCTGACCGACCGCGAGGTGGCGGCAATGTAGAGCAACAGCGGCTCCTTCTCGGTCAGTGCGGCCAGGACGGGTGCGGTGGAGAGCATGCGTTTGAGATCCCAGAAAGCTTCGTCCGCCTGGTCGTTCCATTCGAACAACGTCGTCCTCTTCATCAGCTGATACAGGGGCAAGGCCCTCTCGCCCAGCCGGCTGAGAAACCGGCTGACCGAGGCCAAGCAGCCGGTGAATTTCTGGACATCGCATAGCCGGGCCGGCTTGCGCATGCGCTCGATGGCCTTGATCTTCTCCGGGTTTGCCTCAATGCCGCGCTTCGAGACGAGGAAGCCGAGTAGCTTTCTGGCCGGCACACCGAAAACGCACTTCTCCGGGTGGAGCTTGATCTTGTATTCGCACAGATTGGCAAAGGTTTCCTTCAGGTCGTCGAGGAGCGTGAGGTACTGCTTGGTCTTCACCACGATGTCGTCCACGTAGACGTGGATGTTGCGGCCGAGTTGCGGCAGCAGGCATTTCTGCATGCAGCATTGCAAGGTGGCGCCGGCATTCTTCAAGCCGAACGACATGGTGATGTAGCAATATGCCCCGAAGGGCGTGATAAAGGATGTCTTCAGGGCGTCCGCCGGGTCCAGCTTTATCTGGTGATAGCTGGAGTAAGCATCCAGGAAGGACAGGAGCTCACAGCCGGCAGTGCAGTCGATGACTTGATCGATCCGCGGGAGGGCGAATGGATCCTTGGGGCAAGCCTTGTTCAGGCTGGTTGTTCTGCTGGCGGCTGCTCTCACCGGCCGGCTTGGGAGGGGGAACCGGCTTCGCCTTGCCGGCTTCGTCCAGTGCCACTTGGATCTTCAAGGCGGAGTCGGCGTTGGCGTACTTGTCCGCCGTCACCATGAGCGCGGCCATGGTGGCCGGCTCGGAGCGCAGGAGCTTGTGCATGAGGAGGGTGCCATCCCGGCACCCGCTGACGAAATATTGGATGGCCTGGACCTCGTGGATGCCCTCGCAGCTGTTCCGGAGCTTGGTCCAGCGTGCGAGGTACTCGCGGCCGGTCTCCATCGGCCCCTGTCCGCACATGGCGAGCTAGCTGGGGCGGCCGGGTCATTTGTAGGTGCCGGTGAAGTTGTGCATGAAGGCTTGCTCGAAGTCGACCCACGCGTTGATGCTGCCAGCCGGCAGGCTGTTCAACCATGTGCGGGCCGAGCCCTGGAGCATGAGCGGAGCGTAGCGCACGGCGAGGCGGCGGTTGCCGCCTGCGATGCCGATGGCGGTGGTGTAGTCGATGAGCCAGTCCTCCGTCTTGACGGTGCCGTTGTACTTGGGGGTGTCGCGGGGGAGTGTGAACCCTTTGTGGAAGGGCTCATCCCGGATGCGCGGGCCGAAACAAGCCGGCCCAACCATGTTGTTCTCCTCCAGCTCCAAGGAGAGGGCGAGCTGGTCGAGGCGGTGGCGAGCGTCAGTGTCGTTGATGGCGCGCGGGCCCAGCCAGCTAGCGACCGCACCGCGAGGGGCCAGGTCGGCTGATGTCGGACGGCGACCGGGATGCGGGGGAGGATCATGCCGGCGCCGGTCTTCTGGGGCCGGCTCGTCAGCCAAGCCGCCGGTAGTCGCCGAAGCGCGGTTGCGCCGGGTCTGGGTGCGGCCAGAGTGAGCTTCGCCGGGTGGCGAGGACGCCGTGTTCTGCTGTTCTTCGGGGTCGTTGGTGTGGTGCGAGACGGAGCCTGCGGGCTTGTTGAGGCGGTCCTGCTGCGCGTTGGCCGCGTCGAGGAGGTCGTTCACCCGCTGAAGCCGGTCCTTCAGCTCCTCGCCGATGAGCTGGTCCAGGCCGACTGCGGCCGCCTGGGCGGCATGCATATTCTTTATGGGGGTCTCGTAGACGGGGGGGACAGCGCCAAGGGCGCGGCCGATGGCGCCGCCCCGGGCCCGCACATTGGCGACCCGGCTCAGCTCGACGGCGGTAGGCGTGAGGCCGTAGGCAGCATCCCGTTCCTGATGAGCAGAGTCCAGACGGCGCTGCATGGCGGCGAGCGTCTCAGACAGGTCCAGCAGGCGCTGGCGATCTTCTTCCAGCCGGGCCCGGGTTTTGGCGGCGTTGGTGGCGTCGACGTCGATGGTGATGGGGACGCAGAGGCTCTGCATCGTGGCGCGCAGCGGGTTGGGTGCGTTGGCGCGATCCACCACGGTCCTGGCTTCGGTGGCCTTCCTCACCGCGCTGGACGAAGAAGAGGCGCCGGTGTCGGTGGCGAATACCTCCACCCGGACGCAGAGATCCATTCCCCCGGCGGAAGCGCCGTCGCCGAGGGAAATGGGAGAGTCAGAGATATCAAGCACCCCGTTGGGGTACTCGTCGGCCGCGGGCGCATCGGAGATGCGCAGCGCGGTGAAGGAGGCGGCGAGTGCGTCGATGACATCGTCCGCCAGCGTGACGGGCTCGTCGGAGTCGGAGAGGGGCCCCGTCTGGAACATGTCTCCGGCCGGGACCTCGGGCTGCCCCACGGTTGGCGCCAACTGTCGTGGTGGGCACACGGCAGATGCCAAAGGATGGCTAAAGAGAGGAGGAGGCCCGAGGGCACCGGTGGGCTCCAGAGGCGAGGTTGGCATGAGCGAGCGCGGGACGCAAGGCATACCCAGGTTTGAGGCTCTCCGGAGAGATAATATCCCTAGTCCTGACGGGAGTGGTTTATATGTGATAGTACAGAGTCACTCCTAGAGCTGTTTGGAGGAAGAAGGAGGGCAGGCCAAGGCTTAGGCTGCCCCTTTTCCCAATATACGTGTGTTCTACTGATCTCCCTCGTGCATGGAGGCCTCTGGGGGGTTTTATAGGTCAACCCCCCCAGGGCTACAACGGTAAAGTTACAAGGCCGTGGGGCCGAGTTGTCATCGTCCGGGAAGCCGGTACTGGAACCCGCCGGGTGTCAGGGCTCGCCGGATTCTTCGGGCGCGGGCCCCGTGTGCCAGGAGGCACTGTTCGCCGTCTTGTCGATCGTCACGGAGTGGCCAGGTCGAGTCCGCTACAGTGACGACGGGTGCGCTGTAGCCACGCCGGGCTTGGTCAGCAGAGTAGGTGGGGCACTATTGCCACGCCTCTGCCGGTCAGAGGAGTTGGTGGGGCACTGCTGCCTCGGTCATCCCCGTATGGAGACTCGTCCCATCGTACGGCTGGGATGGGACGGGAGCTGACCCGTGGCCGGGTTGAGGAATGTGCCATAGGTGAGCTGGTTCGCTGGAGAAGTCTTGGAATGCCGGGCTTGGCTGGCCTGCGCCAGCTGGTAGGGCTGGGCTACCGTCTTGGTTGGGTTGAAGAGTTCGGCCGGGTCAAAGGACTTGGCCGGGTTGAGCAACCCGGCCAAGTGTGAGCCGGATTGAGGGGCGATGCTGGTCCCGATGTTTTTGAAAAGGATCCGAGTTCTGTTGCCTACCCGGGGTTCATCCCCCCGACAGTACTAATTAACCCACTATTTTGGAGGGTGTTGAATCTTATTGTTATAATGATAAAAGTGGATTCGGTGAGGTCATAACTTTATTTAGTGATGAATCCACTATTTTGGAAGAGGCTTCAGTTGACTATGATAAAAAAAATTGCTATCCATGATGATTATTGTGATGATATGTATGTTATAAAGAGTAATGATATCCATGAAACTTATCATCATGATTTTAATGCTCAAATTGATTATCCCAATCAAGTATCACATGATAGTTATTTTGTTGATTTTGCTCTCACTACTATTCATGAGAATAAATTTGCTTATGTGGAGGGTAATAAAATTTCTATGCTTGTGGATCATGAAAAGAATGCTTTATGTGATAGTTATATTGTTTAATTCATTCATGACGCTAATGAAAATTATTATTAAAGAGGAACATATGCTTTTACATATCTCACTAATATCAAGTTTCCTCTCCATGTGTTCAAAGTTTTGAAGTCATGCTTGTTTTGCCTTCCTATGCTAGTTGATTCTTGCTCCCATAAGTTGTTTGCTCACAAAATCCCTATGCATAGGAAGTGGGTTAGGCTTAAATGTGCTAGTCATATGCTTCATGATGCTCCCGTTATGTTTCAATTATTTACTTTTATGTGAGAATCATTAAAATCATCATGCCTAGCTAAAAAGGCATTAAAGAAAAGCGCTTGTTGGGAGACAACCCAACATTATTATCTACTGTTTTTGTGTGTTCACATGATTAAGCTACTGTATTAATCAAGTTTTATAGCTTTTGTTTCAATAAAGTGCCAAGTAAAGCCTTTGGGATAGTGTGGATGATAGTTGACTTGATTTTGTGCAAAAACAGAAACTTTTGCTTCCAGTAACATAATTGTTAAAATTCACTAGAGCGTGATAAAATTCTGAATTGTTTACAAATGATTTATATACAAATTTCCTATGTTGTCCTAATTTTTCAGAATTTTTTGAGTAACAGAAATATGGTCATTGTTCAGATCATTACAGACTGTTCTGTTTTTGACAGATTCTGTTTTCAATGCATAGTTTTCTTGTTTTCTAGTTTCTATGGCTTATATTGATCAATATAAATTGTGGAAATAATAAGGTAAATTAGGAATTGTGTGATAACAATTATGAATCTTGTCTTTGACAGTACCAAAGTGAATTATTTATCTTTATCATACTAACCTATCTCACGAAGTTCCGTTAAGTTTTGTGTGATTGAAGTTTTCAAGTTTTGGGTGAGATATCGATATGAGGAAATAAGGAGTGGCAAGACCCTAAGATTGGGGATGCCCAAGGCACCCCAAGGTAATATTCAAGGAAGACCCAAGCAACTAAGCTTGGGGATGCCCCGAAAGGCATCCCCTCTTTCATCTTCAACATTATCGGTAACCTCACTTGGAGCTATATTTTCATTCATCACATGATATGAGTTTTGCTTGGAGCGTCATTTTATTTTGTTTGTATTTGCTTGATGTTATTTAGAATAATGTTTTGTATCTTTTACTTCAATAAAAATGTCAAGTGTAGCCTTTGCCATGCTTATTTTGCAAGTATATATGTTGCTGTTTGAAAACAGAAAGTTGCATGCTAGTGCGTGAATTCTTGAGAAAAATCAGAATGTGATAAAATGTTGAAATTTTTTGCACAATAATCTATGATAAATTTTATACAGTTTTGTAAATTTTCAGAATTTTTGGAGTTAAATAAGTATGAATATTCTTGCATTCTTTACATACTGTTATGTTTAAACAGATTTGTTGTTATGTTTGCATTGTTTGTACATGTTTGCTTGTTTAATGATCCTATTTGAGGATAGGACTATTAAATATGCATAGGCATTTAGTATGCAATTTTAAATAATAATTTAGTGATTTGATACAGTAGAGAATGATAAGGTCAATGCATTGATTTATACTAACTTATCTCACGAGTTCTTGTTGAGTTTTGTGTGGATGAAGTTTTTAAGATTTAGGGAAACCGTGATATAAAAGGAATTAAGGAGACACAAAAGCTCAAGCTTGGGGATGCCCAAGGCATCCCAAGATAATATTTCAAGAATTCTCAAGCATCTAAGCTTAGGGATGCCCCGGTAGGCATCCCACCTTTCTTCATCAACAATTATCGATTAGCCTCAATTGAGCCTAAGTTTTTGCTTCTTCACATGAGATGAGATATTCTTGGAATGTTATTTTATTTTGTTTTGCTTGATGTTTTAATAAAATACTTAGTTCTGAAGGTTTTTAAATAAGAGAGAGTCCTCAAATAGCTACCCATTTACTTAACTACTCGCTTGATCTTCATGTATATCTTTTTGGAGTAGTTTGTCATTTACTCTTGTGCTTCACTTATATCCTATGAGTAAATTGTTGAATGAATTGAATATCATGAAGTTGAAATTATATGTTCATATCATGCCTAGTAGTAGCTTCACATTGGGTTTGGAAAGTGAAATCTTTTGAAGCTTGACAATCACAATATTGGTCATACAAGCAATTCATGAATGATTTGTATAAGGAAGAGAACTTTCACATACAAATACATTATCTTGGACATATTCTATGATTGTGAATACCCATTAATTATTTTCAAACTTGAGCAAATTAGTTGAAATTGGACAAGGAAGACAACATAATGAGTTATGGTTGTGTATATCTGCATAGAAGTTATATTGTTATGGATCCTCCAACATGTGGTGTTTGCTTATGATCTTTTGCTAGCCAAAAAATCATACTAAGTAGAGATACTACTTGTGCATCCAAAAACCCTTAAACCCAGTTTCTTGCCATGAGTGTCCACCATACCTACCTATGGATTGAATAAGATCCTTCAAGTAAGTTGTCATCGGTGCATAAAGCAATAAAAATTGCTCCTAAATATGTTTGATCTTTTATTGTAAGGGAAAGTAAGCGTTGTACAGACTTGTGATGGCAAAGTAATAAAAGTGACGAACTGCATAATAAAGGTTGCTATCATAGAGGGCAATATAACGTGACATTCCTTTGCATTAAGAACGTGACATTCCTTTGCATTAAGAGATTGTGCATCCAAAAAAAAATCCCATGACAACCTCTGCTTCCCTCTGCGAAGGGCCTATCTTTTACTTTTCAGTATTTACTTTTATGCAAGAGTCAATAGTATGCATTCTCAAATCAACCTCAATTATTCTCTAGTTAGCAAGCATCATGTGGTGGGGAAAGATCTAGGCACATATGGTCAGTCAAATATATTTGATCATGATTTATTATTGTTGACAATTATCTCTATGATAAATGAGTTGGGAGGCGAAACATTAAGCCCCTATCTTTCTCTTTGTTCGATGGATGCCATTTGTTCTAAAAATATGCTTTGAGTACTAGCAATCATAGAATACTATATGATGATTGAGTATGTGGAGCTCTTACTTAGACTTTGTTGAATAAGTTGAATTGCAATTGCTTGGTGACTGAGAACATAGGTTGTTAAGTTTCAAGAGAAGGCATTGCTTGAACCGTAACATGTGAATTGATTGCTACTTTATCATGATGAGTTTTATGAGAAAGAGTTGTTGTTATGATGCTAGGAAAAGTGATTGAAATTATCATTGATCAAACTTATGCACTATGCTAGCATTCACACTTCATAAATTATTTCTTTTATCATTTACCTACTCGAGGACGAGTAGGAATTAAGCTTAGGGATGCTGATACGTCTCCAACGTATCTATATTTTATGAAGTATTCATGCCATGTTTACAACAATTTTTATGGTTTTGGTATGATTTGAATGGAACTAACCTGGACTGACGCTGTTTTCAGCAGAACTACCGTGCTATTGTTTTTTGTGTAGAAATAAAAGTTCTCGGAATTGGACAAAACTTTTTGGAGATTTTTTATGGAACAAATGAAGAATATTGGAGCAAAGAACCACTGGAGGAGGGCCCTGCTGCCCACTAGGCACCAGGGCACGCCACCCCCCTCTGGCGCGCCCTGGTGGGTAGCGGGCCCCTCGTGGCCCATCTCAACGTGAGACCAACGCCAAAAAATACTATAAATGCAGAAACCCCCAGAAATAACCCTAGATCAGAAGTTCCACCGCCACAAGCCTCTATAGCCACAAAAACCAATCTGGACCCTGTTTCAGCACTCTGCCGGAGGGGGAAATCATCACCGGAGGCCATCTTCATCATCCCGATGGCCACCATGATGAGGAGGGAGTAGTTGTTGGAAATATGCCCTAGAGGCAATAATAAAATGGTTATTATTATATTTCCTTGTTCATGATAATTGTCTATTGTTCATGCTATAATTGTATTAACCGGAAACCGTAATACATGTGTGAATACATAGATCACAACATGTCCCTAGTGAGCCTCTAGTTGACTAGCTCGTTGATCAATAGATGGTTGTGGTTTCCTGACCATGGACATTGGATGTCGTTGATAACGGGATCACATCATTAGGAGAATGATGTGATGGATAAGACCCAATCCTAAGCATAGCACAAGGTCCTGTAGTTCGTTTTGCTAGAGCTTTTCTAATGTCAAGTATCATTTCCTTAGACCATGAGATTGTGCAACTCCCGGATACCGTAGGAATGCTTTGGGTGTATCAAATGTCACAACGTAACTGGGTGACCATAAAGGTGCACTACAGGTATCTCCGAAAGTGTCTATTGGGTTGGCATGAATCGAGATTGGGATTTGTCACTCCGTATGACGGAGAGGTATCTCTGGGCCCACTCGGTAATGCATCATCATAATGAGCTCAATGTGACTAAGGAGTTAGCCACGGGATCATGCGTTACGGAACGAATAAAGAGACTTGCCGGTAACTAGATTGAACGAGGTATGGGGATACCGACGATCGAATCTCGGGCAAGTAACATACCGATGGACAAAGGGAATTGTATACGGGATTGATTGAATCCCCGACATCGTGGTTCATCCGATGAGATCATCGTGGAACATGTGGGAGCCAACATGGGTATCCAGATCCCGCTGTTGGTTATTGACCGGAGAGATGTCTCGGTCATGTCTGCATGGTTCCCGAACCCGTAGGGTCTACACACTTAAGGTTCGGTGACGCTAGAGTTGTTATGGGAAATTGTATGTGGTTACCGAAGGTTGTTCGGAGTCCCGGATGAGATCCCGGACATCACGAGGAGTTCTCGAATGGTCCGGAGGTGAAGATTTATATATGGGAAGTCCAGTTTCAGTCGCCGGAATGGTTTCGGGGGTTATCGGTATTGTACCGGGACCACCGAAAGGTGTTCGGGGGTCCACCGGGTGGGGCCACCTGCCCCGGAGGGCCTAGTGGGCTGAATATGGGTGGGACCAGCCCCTTAGTGGGCTGGGGCGCCCTCCCCAAGGGCCCAAGGCGCCTAGGGTTAGAAACCCTAGGGGAGAGGGCGCCTCCCACCTTGCTTGGGGGGCAAGTCTCCCCCTCCTGGCCGCCGCCCCCCCCCCCCTCTAGATGCATCTAAGGGGGCCGGCCTCCTCTCCCCTTCACCCTATAAATAGAGGGGGGTGGGAGGGCAACCGCACCCCTTCTCTGGCGCAGCCCTTCCCCCTCTCCAACACCTCCTCCTCCTCCGTAGTGCTTGGCGAAGCCCTGTTGGAGAACCACGAGCTCCTCCACCACCACGCCGTCGTGCTGTCGGAGTTCTCCCTCAACTTCTCCTTCCCCCTTGCTGGATCAAGAAGGAGGAGACGTCCCCAGGCTGTACGTGTGTTGAACGCGGAGGCGCCGTCCGTTCGGCGCTTGGATCGAATCTTCAGCGATTTGAATCGCCGCGAGTACGACTCCATCAACCGCGTTCTTGTAACGCTTCCGCTTAGTGATCTTCAAGGGTATGAAGATGCACTCCCTCTCCCTCGTTGCTAGCATCTCCTAGATTGATCTTGGTGACACGTAGGAAAATTTTGAATTATTACTACGTTCCTCAACAGTGGTATCAGAGCTAGGTCTATGCGTAGATTCTATGCACGAGTAGAACACAAGTAGTTGTGGGCGATGATTTGTTTAATTTGCTTACAGTTACTAGTCCTATCTTGATTCGGCGGCATTATGGGATGAAGCGGCCTGGACCGACCTTACACGTACGCTTACGTGAGACAGGTTCCACCGACTGACATGCACTTGTTGCATAAGGTGGCTAGCGGGTGTCTGTCTCTTCCACTTTAGTCGGATCGGATTCGATGAAGAGGGTCCTTATGAAGGGTAAATAGCAATTGGCATATCACCGTTGTGGCTTTTGCGTAGGTAAGAAACGTTCTTGCTAGAAACCCATATCAGCCACGTAAAACTTGCAACAACAATTAGAGGACGTCTAACTTGTTTTTGCAGGGTATGCTATGTGATGTGATATGGCCAAAAGGATGTGATGAATTATATATGTGATGTATGAGATTGATCATGTTCTTGTAATAGGAATCACGACTTGCATGTCGATGAGTATGACAACTGGTAGGAGCCAAAGGAGTTGTCTTAATTTATTGTATGACATGCGTGTCAATGTAAACGCCATGTAATTACTTTACTTTATTGCTAACCGTTAGCCATAGTAGTAGAAGTAATAGTTGGCGAGACAACTTCATGAAGACACGATGATGGAGATCATGGTGTCATGCCGGTGACGATGGTGATCATGCCGCGCCTCAAAGATGGAGATCAAAGGCGCAAGATGATATTGGCCATATCATGTCACTTTATGATTTGCATGTGATGTTTATCATGTTTACATCTTATTTGCTTAGAACGACGGTAGCATAAATAAGATGATCCCTCACTAAAATTTCAAGAAAAGTGTTCCCCCTAACTGTGCACCGTTGCGAAGGTTCGTCGTTTCGAAGCACCACGTGATGATCGGGTGTGATAGATTCTAACGTTCGCATACAACGGGTGTAAGCCAGATTTACACATGCGAAACACTTAGGTTGACTTGACGAGCCTAGCATGTACAGACATGGCCTCGGAACACGAGAGACCGAAAGGTCGAACATGAGTCGTATGGTAGATGCGATCAACATGGAGATGTTCACCGTTGATGACTAGTCCGTCTCACGTGATGATCGGACACGGCCTAGTCGATTCGGATCATGTATCACTTAGATGACTAGAGGGATGTCTATCTGAGTGGGAGTTCATTAAATAATTTGATTAGATGAACTTGATTATCATGAACTTAGTCTAAAATTGTCTTTACAATCTATCCTGTAGATCCAATGGCCCACGCTAATGTTGCCCTCAACTTCAACGCGTTCCTAGAGAAAACCAAGCTGAAAGATGATGGTAGCAACTATACGGACTAGGTCCTTAACTTGAGGATCATCCTCATAGCTGCCAAGAAAGCATATGTCCTTGAAGCACCGCTAGGTGACGCACCCATTTTCCCAGCAACTCAAGATGTTATGAACGCCTGGCAGTCGCGTAGTGATGATTACTCCCTGGTTCAGTGCGGCATGCTTTACAGCTTAGAATCAGGGCTCCAAAAGCGTTTTGAGCAACACGGAGCATATGAGATGTTCCAAGAGCTGAAAATGGTTTTCCAAGCTCATGCCCGGGTCGAGAGATATGAAGTCTCCGACAAGTTCTACAGTTGTAAGATGGAGGAAAATAGTTCTGTCAGCGAGCATATACTCAAAATGTCTGGGTTGCACAACCGTTTGTCTCAGCTGGGAGTTAACCTTCCAGATGACTCGGTCATTGACAGAATCCTCCAGTCGCTTCCACCTAGCTACAAGAGCTTTGTGATGAACTACAATATGCAAGGGATGGAGAAGTCCATTCCTGAGTTATATTCGATGCTGAAATCAGCGGAGGTGGAGATTAAAAAGGAACATCAAGTGTTGATGGTGAATAAGACCACTAGTTTCAAGAAAGGCAAGGGTAAGAAGAACTTCAAGAAGGACAGCAAGGGAGTTGCCGCGCCCAGTAAGTCAGTTGCCGGGAAGAAGCCAAAGAATGGATCCAAGCCTGAGACTGAGTGCTTTTATTGCAAGGGAAATGGTCACTGGAAGCGGAACTGCCCCAAGTACTTAGCGGATAAGAAGGCCGGCAATACCAAAGGTATATATGATATACATGTTATTGATGTGTACCTTACCAGCGCTTGTAGTAGCTCCTGGGTATTTGATACCGGTGCGGTTGCTCACATTTGTAACTCAAAACAGGAGCTGTGGAATAAGCGGAGACTGGCGAAGGACGAGGTGACGATGCGCGTCGGGAATGGTTCCAAGGTCGATGTGATCGCCGTCGGCACACTACCTCTACATCTACCTTCGGGATTAGTTTTAAACCTCAATAATTGTTATTTAGTGCCAGCTTTGAGCATGAACATTGTATCTGGATCTCGTTTAATGCGAGATGGCTACTCATTTAAATCCGATAATAATGGTTGTTCTATTTATATGAGAGATATGTTTTATGGTCATGCCCCGCTGGTCAATGGTTTATTTTTATTAAATCTCGAACGTGATGTTACACATATTCATAGTGTGAATGCCAAAAGATGTAAGGTTGATAATGATAGTCCCACATACTTGTGGCACTGCCGCCTTGGTCATATTGGTGTCAAACGCATGAAGAAACTCCATGCAGATGGACATTTGGAGTCTCTTGATTATGAATCATTTGACACGTGCGAACCATGCCTCATAGGCAAAATGACCAAGACTCCGTTCTCCGGAACAATGGAGCGAGCAACCAACTTGTTGGAAATAATACATACTGATGTATGCGGTCCAATGAGCGTTGAGGCTCGCGGTGGCTATCGTTATGTTCTCACCCTCACTGATGACTTAAGTAGATATGGGTATGTCTACTTAATGAAACACAAGTCTGAGACCTTTGAAAAGTTCAAGGAATTTCAGAGTGAGGTAGAGAATTAACGTGACAGGAAAATAAAGTTCTTACGATCAGATCGTGGAGGAGAATATTTGAGTCACGAGTTTGGCACGCACTTAAGGAAATGTGGAATTGTTTCACAACTCACGCCGCCTGGAACACCTCAGCGAAATGGTGTGTCCGAACATCGTAATCGCACTCTATTGGATATGGTGCGATCTATGATGTCTCTTACCGATCTACCGCTATCATTTTGGGGTTATGCTTTAGAGACAGCCGCATTCACTTTAAATAGGGCACCGTCTAAATCCGTTGAGACAACACCGTATGAATTATGGTTTGGGAAGAAACCTAAGCTGTCGTTTCTGAAAGTTTGGGGATGCGATGCTTATGTTAGGAAACTTCAACCTGAAAAGCTCGAACCCAAATCGGAAAAATGCGTCTTCATAGGATACCCTAAGGAAACTATTGGGTATACCTTCTACCTTAGATCCGAAGGCAAGATCTTTGTTGCCAAGAATGGATCCTTTCTGGAGAAAGAGTTTCTCTCGAAAGAAGTAAGTGGGAGGAAAGTAGAACTTGATGAGGTACCCCCTCTTGAACCGGAGAGTAGCGCAGCTCAGGAAGATGTTTCTGTGGTGCCTGCACCGACTAGAGAGGAAGTTAATTATGATGATCATGAAACTTCGGATCAAGTTGCTACTGAACTTCATAGGTCCACGAGGACACGTTCCGCACCAGAGTGGTACGGCAACCCTGTCCTAGAAATCATGTTGTTAGACAACGGTGAACCTTCGAACTATGAAGAAGCGATGGCGGGCCTGGATTCCAACAAATGGCTTGAACCCATGAAATCCGAGATAGGATCCATGTATGAGAACAATGTATGGACTTTGGTGGACTTGCCCGATGATCAGCGAGCCTTAGAAAATAAGTGGATCTTTAAGAAGAAGACTGACACAGATGGTAATGTGACCGTCTATAAGGCTAGGCTTGTCGCTAAGGGTTATCAACAAGTTCAAGGAGTTGACTACGATGAGACCTTCTCACCCGTAGCGAAGCTAAAGTCCGTCCGAATCATGTTAGCAATTGCCGCATTCTATGATTATGAAATCTGGCAAATGGACGTCAAAATGGCATTCCTTAACGGTTTCCTTAAGGAAGAATTGTATATGATGCAGCCGAAAGGTTTTGTGGATCCTAAGAATGCTGACAAAGTATGCAAGCTCCAGCGCTCCATCTATGGGCTGGTGCAAGCATCTCGGAGTTGGAACATTCGCTTTGATGAAATGATCAAAGCGTTTGGGTTTATACAGACTTATGGAGAAGCCTGTATTTACAAGAAAGTGAGTGGGAGCTCTGTAGCATTTCTCATATTATATGTGGATGACATACTATTGATGGGAAATGATATAGAACTTTAGGAAAGCATAAAGGCCTACTTGAATAAGTGTTTTTCAATGAAGGACCTTGGAGAAGCTGCTTACATATTAGGCATCAAGATCTATAGAGATAGATCGAGACGCCTCATTGGTCTTTCACAAAGCACATACCTTGACAAGATATTGAAGAAGTTCAATATGGATCAGTCTAAGAAGGGGTTCTTGCCTGTATTGCAAGGTGTGAGATTGAGCACAGCTCAACGCCCGACCTCGGCAGCAGAAAGAGAAAAGATGAGTGTCATCCACTATGCCTCGGCCATAGGCTCTATTATGTATGCCATGCTGTGTACCAGACCTGATGTGAACCTTGCCATAAGTTTGGTAGGGAGGTACCAAAGTGATCCCGGTATGGAACACTGGACAGCGGTCAAGAATATCCTGAAGTACCTGAAAAGGACTAAGGATATGTTTCTCATTTATGGAGGTGCCGAAGAGCTCGTCGTAAAGGGTTACGTCGACGCTAGCTTTGACACAGATCTGGATGACTCCAAGTCACAAACCGGATACGTGTATATTTTGAATGGTGGGGCAGTCAACTGGTGCAGTTGCAAGCAAAGCGTCGTGGCGGGATCTACATGTGAAGCAGAGTACATAGCTGCTTCGGAAGCAGCTTAGGAAGGAGTCTGGATGAAGGAGTTTATCACCGACCTAGGAGTAATTCCCAATGTGTCGGGCCCGATGACTCTCTTCTGTGACTACACTGGAGCTATTGCCATTGCCAAGGAGCCCAGGTTTCACAAGAAGACCAAGCACATCAAGCGCCGCTTCAACTCCATTCGTGAATATATTCAAGATGGAGATATAGATATTTGTAAAGTACATACAGATCTGAATGTCGCAGATCCGTTGACTAAACCTCTTCCATGAGCAAAACATGATCAGCACCAGAACTCTATGGGTGTTCGATTCATCACAATGTAACTAGATTATTGACTCTAGTGCAAGTGGGAGACTGTTGGAAATATGCCCTAGAGGCAATAATAAAATGGTTATTATTATATATTCCTTGTTCATGATAATTGTCTATTGTTCATGCTATAATTGTATTAACCGGAAACCGTAATACATGTGTGAATACATAGATCACAACATGTCCCTAGTGAGCCTCTAGTTGACTAGCTCATTGATCAATAGATGGTTGTGGTTTCCTGACCATGGACATTGGATGTCGTTGATAACGGGATCACATCATTAGGAGAATGATGTGATGGACAAGACCCAATCCTAAGCATAGCACAAGATCGTGTAGTTCGTTTGCTAGAGCTTTTCTAATGTCAAGTATCATTTCCTTAGACCATGAGATTGTGCAACTCCCGGATACCGTAGGAATGCTTTGGGTGTATCAAACGTCACAACGTAACTGGGTGACCATAAAGGTGCACTACAGGTATCTCCAAAAGTGTCTGTTGGGTTGGCACGAATCGAGACTGGGATTTGTCACTCCGTACGACGGAGAGGTATCTCTGGGCCCACTCGGTAATGCATCATCATAATGAGCTCAATGTGACTAAGGAGTTAGCCATGGGATCATGCGTTACGGAACAAGTAAAGAGACTTGCCGGTAACTAGATTGAACGAGGTATGGGGATACCGACGATCGAATCTTGGGCAAGTAACATACCGATGGACAAAGGGAATTGTATACGGGATTGATTGAATCCCCGACATCGTGGTTCATCCGATGAGATCATCATGGAACATGTGGGAGCCAACATGGGTATCTAGATCCCGCTGTTGGTTATTGACCAGAGAGATGTCTCGGTCATGTCTGCATGTTTCCCGAACCCGTAGGGTCTACACACTTAAGGTTCGGTGACGCTAGAGTTGTTATGGGAAATTGTATGTGGTTACCGAAGGTTGTTCGGAGTCCCGGATGAGATCCCGGACGTCACGAGGAGTTCCCGAATGGTCCGGAGGTGAAGATTTATATATGGGAAGTCTAGTTTCAGTCGCCGGAATGGTTTCGGGGGTTATCGGTATTGTACCAGGACCACCGAAAGGTGTCCGGGGGTCCACCGGGTGGGGCCACCTGCCCCGGAGGGCCTAGTGGGCTGAATATGGGTGGGGACCAGCCCCTTAGTGGGCTGGTGCGCCCTCCCTAAGGGCCCAAGGCGCCTAGGGTTAGAAACCCTAGGGGAGGAGGCTCCTCCCACCTTGCTTGGGGGGCAAGTCTCCCCCTCCTGGCCGCCGCCCCCCATCTAGATGCATCTAAGGGGGCTGGCCCCCTCTCCCTTTCACCCTATAAATAGAGGGGGGGTGGGAGGGCAGCCGCACCCCTTCTCTGGCGCAGCCCTTCCCCCTCTCCAACACCTCCTCCTTCTCCGTAGTGCTTGGCGAAGCCCTGTCGGAGAACCACGAGCTCCACCACCACGCCGTCGTGCTGCCGGAGTTCTCCCTCAACTTCTCCTTCCCCCTTGCTGGATCAAGAAGGAGGAGACGTCCCCGGGCTGTACGTGTGTTGAACATGGAGGCGCCGTCCGTTCGGCGCTTGGATCGAATCTTCTGCGATTTGAATCGCCGCGAGTACGACTCCTTCAACCGCGTTCTTGTAACGCTTCCGCTTAGCGATTTTCAAGGGTATGAAGATGCACTCCCTCTCCCTCGTTGCTAGCATCTCCTAGATTGATCTTGGTGACACGTAGGAAAATTTTGAATTATTACTACGTTCCTCAACAGTAGTCCACCCTCGGGGCTGAGGGTTTGTACCAGTAGCTATGTATTTAATCTCTTTCTCTCTCGTGTTCTTGATTTGGCACAATCTTGATGTACCATGAGCTTTGTTAATATAGTTGGATCATATGGTGTTTTCCCCTCTCTATCTTGTTATGATGAATTAAGTTTTACCTTTGAGATTTCATTATTATTGGATTGAATATTTTCATGGATTTGAGAGCACTTGATGTATGTCTTCGCACTCAACTCATGGATTCCCGAGGTGACATTAGGGTAATCTATGCATAGGGGTAGATGCACGTTTTCGTCCTACTTTCTATGGTAGAAATCTTGGGGCACTCTTTGAGGTTCTTTATGTTGGATTGAGTATTATGAATCTGAAATTGTTTGATGCATATCGTATAATCAACTCACGGATACTCGCGGTGACATTGGAGTATCTAGGTGACATTAGAGTTGGTTGATGTTTATCATATGGTGTTATTTTAGTATGAACTCTAGGGCTTTTGTGACACTTATAGGGATAGCTCAAAAGATTGATCGGAAAGAATAACTTTGAGGTGGTTTCGTACCCTACAAACAGTTTCTTCTTATGTTCTCCGCTAGATAAGAACTTTGGAGTGATTCTTCATCGCACGTTGAGGGATGGTTATATGATCCAATTATATTAGCATTGTTGAGAGATTGCACTAGTGAAGGTATGAACCCTAGGCCTCATTTTCAAGCATTGCAATACCGTTTGTGCTCACTTTTGTTACTTGCTACCTTGATGTTTTTTATTGTTCCTGTTACAAAAATCAATATCTACTATCATTACTACACTTGTATCACCATCTCTTCGCCGAACTAGTGCACCTATACAATTTACCATTGTATTTGGTGTGTTGGGGACACAAGAGACTCTTTGTTATTTGGTTGCATGGTTGTTTGAGAGAGACCATCTTCATCCTACGCCTCCCACGGATTGATAAACCTTAGGTCATCCACTTGAGGGAAATTTGCTACTATCCTACAAAAATCTGCGCTTGGAGGCCCAACACGAGTCTACAAGAACAAGTTGTGTAGTAGACATCAAGCTCTTTTCTGGCGCCATTGCCGAGGAGGTGAGTGCTTGAAGGTATATCTTTAGATCTTGCAATTGAATCTTTTAGTTTATTGTTTTATCACTAGTTTGGTTTATAAAGGAAAACTACAAAAAATTGAATTGAGGTTGCCTCATATTATTCGTCTTTACCATGTCTTTCTTGAAAATGATGGAGCGGAAAATTGTGCTCAGTTGATAGAAGAAGAATTCAATAAAATGTTTGGCATAAAATCTTTGAATGATAAGGCATGATTGTAATATTGCTAATATGAATTCTTTGAATATCCATGATGTTAATGATATGCAAAGCCATAATCTTGGGGATGCTATATTCGATGAAGATGATATTTTTAGTCCCACAAGTTTTGATGAGCATATTTATTATGATAATTGCATGCCTCCTATTTATGATGATTACAATGATGAAAGTGGGTTTGGAAGAGTGTCAACTCTAGGTACTAATTATCCCACTATTTTGGAGGGTGTTGAATCTTATTGTTATAATGATAAAAGTGGATTCGGTGAGGTCATAACTTTATTTAGTGATGAATCCACTATTTTGGAAGAGGTTTCAATTGACTATGATAAAAAAGTTGCTATCCATGATGATTATTGTGATGATATGTATGTTATAAAGAGTAATGATATCCATGAAACTTGTCATCATGATTTTAATGCTCAAATTGATTATCCCAATCAAGTATCACATGATAGTTTATTTTGTTGATTTTGCTCCCACTACTATTCATGAGAATAAATTTGCTTATGTGGAGAGTAATAAAATTTCTATGCTTGTGGATCATGAAAAGAATGCTTTATGTGACAGTTATATTGTTGAATTCATTCATGATGCTACTGAAAATTATTATGAGAGAGGAACATATGCTTTTACATATCTCACTAATATCAAGTTTCCTCTCCATGTGTTGAAACGGGATCCTGTTCATCGGGAGGGGTCTGGCGTACCGCAAAACTGAGGAAACAGACTTCTGTTCGAGCACCTACGGTCGAAACGGGGTCTTGTTGATCGGGAGGGGTGTGGCGTACCGCAAAACAGAGGAAATGGACTTCTGTTGGAGCGCCTATGATCGAAATGGGGTCCTGTTCATCAGAAGGGGTGTGGCGTACCACAAAACGGGACTCCACGGGCTATTGTTCATCCACCATCGACTTCCTCCAGCCTCCACCTGCTACTGTTCATCCACAGTGGCATCTTCCTTCCTCCAACAGCTACTGTTCATCCACGGGGTACTGTACATCCAGCCTCCATTGGCTACTGTTCAACCAGCCCTCCACGGGGTCCTGTTCATCTACCCCCAACCGGCTCGGGTGTGGCGGCCTCCTCGAGATCTTGTTCATCCAGCGCCAACAACCTACTACCACGGGGTCCTGTTCATCCAACCCCCACCGGGAACTGTTCATCCAACCCCAACCAACCGGCTAGACTCACCATGTCTCGACTCGTTCAACCAACCCCCAACGGTAACTGTTCATCAAGAGGCAGGTTTGATTGGCTTCAGTAAGCAGCAGCAGCGATTGATCGATTGGGTTCAGTTAGCAGCAGTAGTGAAGGAATCGCTCGGGTTCAGTCAGCAGCGAAGGAATCGCTCGGGTTCAGTTAACAGCCAAGGATTGATCGCTCGGGTTCAGTAACATAGCTACTGCAATCGCTTGGGTTCAGTAAGCGAATGCCTCGCTCGGGTTCAGTTAGAGCCCAATGCCTCGCGCATATGCGCGCATGTATACGAGAGAAACGTGCAAGCCTCCGTGCATTGCTCGGCCCCGACCACCCACTGTAACCGGGAACTCCCCGAAATTTTCCTCGCCCTCGCTTCTATCATGATTTTTTCCGTCATGAACGGCCCAAAGAATGTCATGCAGGTGCGTCTTCGGCCCGCCCAGGATGAAAAGCCCATTTTCTGTCATGATTTTTGTCATAGAAGTATGAGCCCACCACATCTATGATGATACGTGTTTTTGTCATGATTATCATCATAGAAGTGTCATAACCATGACATAATTTTTTTTTCGTTCGGCCCATAATGTCAGGGATGCGTCTTTTTTTTGTAGTGCTTAGTCCTCGGCCTAGGCTGGGTCCCAGCCCCCAAGCCTGAGGTGACGGAGCAAAGAGCTCGGCTTGACGAAGTGGCGACACGGCATGGTCGATGTGGTAAGCCGAAGCCCCCGGTCCAGCTAACGTGACGAAGTTGGTCGGCTGGTGACGCCGAAGTCCCCAGAGTATGTTGATGAAGAGATGCCAAAGCCCCCGGTCTAGCCGAGGCGACGGAGCAGGTTTGCGGGGAGACACCGGAGCCTCCATGTCAGCCGAGGTGTCGAAGCAGGTTGGCGTGGAGGACATCAGTTTGAAGATGAGGCAGCATGGCGATGCCGACGCAGGTCAAAACTTGTGACGCGGTCGATCCCAGCTTGATGAAGTGACCGCGCGGCGATGCCGGTGCGCCTGACCCATGCAATCTGTGGGGCGACGATGCCGTCTTGATGATTATTCACGATGCCGAATTCTTGGTCGGCTTGTCGGGGGGATGATCCGATGAGATTGACCTCGGCTCGATGAAGCAACGACCTGTTTACCGCAGGTCAGCAGCCGTGGAGCAATGTTGTCGGGCTGGTTTGACACCGGCGTGACGGTGAAGATTACCTTGGAAAAGGCTTTAAAATTTGCATGCACGTGCTTGAGAACAACACATAATACCCTAGAAAGAGTTTCCTTCAAAAAGGATGTTCGATATCCCGTTCATGAAAAAGACGGACTTGGGTCGGATTCATTTCCACGCAGAAAATAGATCCGGAAAGTGATGCATTAATTGGACGTTTCCCGGAGTTTGAACGGTCGGATCAAGATGAAATTTGGGGGGCCGGGAGATATAGGAATTCCGCAGTCGATCAACGGTTGGATCTTCCAAAGGACCTCTGAGCTAGCCGCTGGAGCCCACACCCTAAACTCGTCCACATTCCCATCCAGATTC
Source organism: Thinopyrum elongatum (assembly GCA_011799875.1). NCBI lineage: Eukaryota > Viridiplantae > Streptophyta > Magnoliopsida > Poales > Poaceae > Thinopyrum > Thinopyrum elongatum. Next base: position 46,748,914 of record CM022300.1, read on the forward strand.
GACAGGGCTCCGATAGATCGGAGATCGCCGGAGATTCCTCCATTAGAACGCGATGAAATTTTGCGGAGTTGTTGTATACTCAATTTCACAGAATTCCATCAAAGCAATCGTCAAAGCGATGCTCGAGGAGACGGGGATGGCGAAAATGAATCCATTGTCCAGAAAAATTGATGTCAATCTGCAAACGAGCCATCGATCCTTTGCGATCACACAACAGAACTCTCAATGAAAGCACCAGTGTCGGTGTCAAAATCGGCTTATCTCGGGGTAGGGGGTCCCAAGCTATGGATCTTGGATCGATGGGTAACAGGAGACAAAGGAGACGGTGTTTACCCAGGTTCGGGCCCTCTTAATGGAGGTAAAACCCTACGTCCTGCTTGATTGTATTGATGTGTTTGTATGATGATTACATAGTTGATCTACCTCGAGATCATAAGTTGGGGTCTAAACCCTAGGGGTATGATGATGAATGCATCAATGATCTATTGACTAGCCTGGCCTCGGTTTATATAATGTACCGGAGGCCTAGGATAACAAGAGTCCTAGTTGGATACGTCGGTGGAGAGAAGTCCTTGTCTTGATCACCAAGTCTTGTGGAATCCTCCTTGTATATGTCATGGGCTGCCCGAAGTGGCCCAATAGTGAACCACCATGGGGGTCCTCGGCTCGATCCACCTGGTTGGGAGACGACGTGGTGAGTACCCCCTTGTCCAGGACACCGTCAGCGCGGTTCTCCTACTGGATTGATAACCTTGGTTCTTAACAGATGGAAATACTTATCTCTACTGTATTGCATCATCCTCTCCTCTTCAAGGAAATCCCAATGCAGCTCACAAGTGGCAAGGGCCCAATTACAAGGCGAGTCGTTGACATACTGAATCTAACTCGTGTCATAAATGGGCCAACGTACTACATGGGCCTTCAACCGGCCGAAAGTGAGGACGGTCCAGAATTGTGACATGGTGAGTATGGGCGTTAAGAGGCTGAATGTTACGTCAGGCCACAAATGGCCCAAGTGTAGCGTTAGTCGTTAACAGGCGGAAAGACACACTAGACTAGAATTGGCCCAACTATAAAATGGGTCGGTAACAGGCTGTCGGTACCATGAATAGCTGGTTCATGGAACCAACTATGCACGGGCCACAAGTAGCCCTTCATACCGAAAGATAAAACACCTAAAGAGGATTTCCAACAAGGAGCCCCGTGGTGGCATGTAGATCTTTGTCAAGACTTTCAACATTATCATACAAGACTAGATCCAAGATCTTTTGACAGCAAGCTTGGAGTTACAGATGCGCTCGGGAACGAAGCCGTCCGGCAATGACAATTCCAACCGACTCCCAAGGCAGCTCAGGCCACAACCCCCACAAGTGGCATGCAAGTTCTGCCCTTACAGACCTTTTGTGACATGTTGCAAGAGGGCAGTCCGGGCGATGGAATTACAGCGGTGCGGGGTCGAGTCCTCCACCCACCTACCGCTGTGAGTCACCCTGGGCATAAAAACCGAAGACCGGAAACCGAACCCGAAAAGACCGAGACCGAACCCGAAAAGACCGAATTAGAAAAGACCGAATAAAATACGGTCTGCACAAATAGAAGACCGAACTAATTTCGGTCTGTTCGGTCCTCCTGTCTTCAGGACCGAATAGACCATATAGACCGAATTTTAAAAGCCCATACACAAGAGTGCGAGACCATATTTACCATAGGCCCATCCGGCGGCCAGCCCAAGGTCACGAGCGAGATCTCATAGGCAGCCAGCTGCAGCACTCTCGTTCCTCCTTTTCTCCACGATGAACCCTAGCCGCCAGCCGCCACTGTGGCGCGATGCCCCGTCCCCTGTGAGCCGTGAGCCCGTGACCACCGCTGCACCGAGGCGAGCTGCGCGCCCCTGACCGATGAAGCTCGGACCCCTAGCCGCGCCCGGGACCAGTGATGACCAGTTGACCACCATCCAAGCAGCCAACTGCCATACTCCGAGCGTCACACCGCCAACCCCGACCCTCATGCATCGTTCCACTGCCCGTGACGCGGCCATCCATCCCGTGCTCCACCTCGCAGTTCTTCAGAACCATCCAAGCTACAGTCCGTCACCACCTCGTCCTCTTACACATTGGTCGCCGGCTCGCTGCCTTCTGTCCTCTTCGCGTGCCCCACCTCGCAGCTGAAGGTGAGAAACCATACAATACAACTGCTACTTGTCTGAATTTTCTTATGTACAGATGCACCTCTATACACATATTTGTTGTCTCTATTTGTTCTCTCTGTATATATGCACCTCTGTACACACATGCACCTCTGTACTCCATGCAGTTTGGTACTGGAAGTAACATGAATATGAGTTGTAGCAATTAATTTGGTCTGTTTGGTCGAGACCGAAGACCGAATAGTAAAGACCGAAGACCGAATAGTGAAGAACCGAAAAGACCGAAATTATTTTGGTCTTTAATTATGGAAGACCGAATTCTTGGAAGACCGAAAAGACCGGACCGAACAAACCAAAAAGACCGAACGCCCGGGCTGAGCTGTGAGGACACCTACGCCGAGGAGTGTCGTGGCAAGATCAAGTCACCACCCTAAGCTGCGGTGAAAAGACAGGCGTTCGTTCCCAGGAGCGAGAAGAGAATGACACTTCATCGTGCATTTAATGAACACACCTACCTTGTCAGGTTAGGCATTATTCCAAGTAGCACAGCCACCGTGGTAACCCTTGAGATATAAAAGGAGGACTTGGCTACTACGAAAAGGGTTAGACACTGGGTAGAAGCCAGATAGGAGCAACACTACTCTCTCATTCCTGGAAAGGACTTGTAGCTCTCGTTCCACCAAATAAACCACACACACAAAGCAGTAGGGTGTTACACAACCATGTGACCTGAACTTGGGTAAATCTCTGTGTCTTTTTGTGCATTCCTCATTGAGATAGATCCACACCTTGCGCCCCTTCTACTAATTGGTAAGGGGCGTCTTCAGTCCTTGGTGTCTTGCGTATGCTCTGCCCACGTGCGACGACATTTGGCGCGCCGTGTAGGGGGCGCTCGTGCGGATCTACATCGACAAAGCTGTCGATGTCTCTAACGATGCCAGATCCATCATTGTTGTCTTCATCGACCTCTCCATCAACTCGCAGTCAAGATGACGTCTCCCAAATCTCATAAGGCTGTAAAGGGCAAGGGTTCCAAGGCTCAAGCTCCACCTCCGCCTCAAGCTGAGGAAGACCTTATAGTCCAAGGTTATCAGAACCTTGGATCTCGGGGTTAACAAGCGGCATGGAGTAAGGGCGCTGTCGCGGCGAGCCATCCATCCTTCGTCGGCACCACGGGAGGAAATCACTCTCCCACTCGTGTCGGCGGGCAGACCTCACCAGCACTGAATAGAAGCATAGATCAGAAGGATACAGCCTGTAGACACATGAACATAGACGAATGAAGACTATATCCACATGGATCCACCGAAGACAAACGCCGACCGAATCCCATGAGACCCGCCAGAGAAAAACCTCCACACGCCCTTTGACGATGTTAGAAACACCACCAGGACGAGGGCTAGGCGGGTAGAACCTTATTCCATCTACAGAGAGCCGTCGCCTTGCATGTCTGAGTAAGGCACAAACCCTAACACTACTAAAAAAAGCATAAAACGGAGTCCTCCCATCGACAAGGACCAGGATCTACTGTGCCTCCATGGCCTAAGACCACAGGAGATGAGGTAGACCAGCGCCGGCGCCGGCGGGAGGCACGAGAAACCCTAACACAGGAGTATTTCATATGTGTGCTAACCACAGGAGGTTGCAAGTTCCTTTAAATTACATAAGGGAAATACTGAGCGTTCTTCCCGAAGCCTTCTTTGCAAAATGGTCATCTGGGACTAAACAAAGAGTCAAGCTAAGCAAGTTATTGTGTTCTTTTTAGTTGGGTTCATGTAGCTTAAAAAATAAATATTTCTATAAAGGTATGTCACATATTTTTGCATGTAAGTATAATTTTCCACACGTTGTGTATCTGATGCCACCGATGGATCATTTAGACTGGATACTTTATTTTGAAATGTATTTTTTTCATTTGTTTAGTCTTTTATTAGAAGACATAAAAGGGGTACCAAGACTATACAGTATGGATCATAGTAACTTTTTCTATAGAAAAAAGACAAGGAAATTCATGGTTTATCAATTTATATTCTTTGCGATTTATCAATTTAAGTGAAATACTTTATGTAGTTATACACAATTATGGATTTCTTGTGCTTGCAACATGTTCCTTTTGATTATTATTAGCTGAAACTTGAAACAGAACTTTGAAATGTTTTCTAGAGTTTCCATATGTTATTGGTCGTGCATCGCATGTGCACAATTACTCGAAGGGTTGATAAATTTTTATAAAACATCTTTAGCTAACTTGGAGGAAGATTGCAACCAAATGTCAAAGGTTGTGGCATCATGAGGGCAAGTAAGGAACTACCACAAGCGTTCTCCTAAAGTAAAATTGCGCTTAGCACCGACCTTCCAAAAACACACTTGGAGCTAATTTTAGTGACATAATTTATCAGCTCACAATTAGAAGTGTGATACAACCTCTCTAGCTTTTGGTGCAAGAAAAAATGTGTAGATATAATTGGTGATTATAATGTTCCTTGTACTTGAATGTGGTACATATATTGTTTCATCAACAATTTGAATTTTAGAGTTTTTAATGGGTTTAACTAAGTATATATAAATTAAACGAGACGTGCATTGGACATTCAATCTTAGAGCATCTCTAGCAGGTCCGGTATACCCGTCTCGTAAAAATCGGTTTACAGGACACCGTAAAAAGTTTTTCCAAGTTTTTACAGTATGATTTTTGTTTCGCCAGAATAGATCTTGTAAAAAAATATGCTTCCCGCAAAATTACATAAACCCTTCTAAAAGCGTAATCCAAATCACAATAGGGTCTTTCGATTCGCAGGTCGCGCCCGCGCACACCGAGCTCTTGCTGTCGCGCCCTCGCCAAAGGCTCCTCCCGCCGCCGCTGTTGGCGCGCACCACGTCGGACGCAGTTGGGCTCCAGCTCATGCCTGCGGCCGAGTCCTTGCTGCTGCCTCGCTCGTGCTAGCTAGTTGCGTAGGTGATTTTCTAGCTAGCGTGTTGCTGCTGCGCCGGGTGGTCAGCGGCAAGCTCGTCCGCAGCTGGCGCGTACGACAGCGAGCGGTGGATGCAGGCCATGGGCGGCGATGACGAGATTTGGCCGGAATCAAGCTCGAGAGCCGTGACGCCGGCTGCGAGGGAAGCGGTTAGGGCTGAAATTTCCCTTCCGCCAAGGATAGAGGATACTGTAAAAAGAGTAGCTCCTCCCGTAGATATGAAGGAGATGAGTCGCGCTTTGTAGGATACCTTAGAAAAATTTCCGGGATGGACAAATATACGGAACCATTCGAACGTCAAAGTGGGCTCCGTCCTGTAAACCGACGATTATTTTGCTGGATGGCCTGGTTTACGAGATCTGTTAGAGACACTACCCTTCAAGTTAACCTCCGTTAAAAGCCATTTATCACAAACTAGTAAGCTTGCATGTGCAACGCACGTCTCAAATATGACTAAGAGAACATCATAAGAATTAAATGAATGCACAATGTTGTTATTGTTGAACAAATACAAGCGAAAAAACCTTCGTACGATTAAAAATGAGTAGGAGGGGTTATGGATCTTGCTATCTTCTCTCATCATATTCCTTGTGATCTCTATTGCGGTCGTGGTGGTCGGGGTGTGACTGCTCCGCTTCACTAAAATCAGTTTCGCTCCACTAAATTCACTTTGGAGCAGTTTCATCCAGAAGTTTAGCACTACCAAAGAGAATGTTTTGGCTTCCATCTACCTCCAGCTTCAAGAATGCGAAGTTTGGTGAAAAGGATCTATTTGATTGGGTGAGGGGGGAGAAACGAAGGGGTATCCACTTACTGGTGGCAGTGGTGGGTAATTTCCACCCAACTCCAGCTTCTAGAGTTTTTTGGTGCACCCCCACTAGTAGAAAAATGGCCTAATGTGAAGCACATTAGTCCCGGTTTGTAACTGAACCGGCACTAATGTGCTCATTAGTGCTGGTTCCAACGGCTAGGCGGGCGGCGATCATTAGTACCGGTTCATGGCGAACCTTTAGTACCGGTTCGTGCCACAAACCGGTACTAAAGACGTGGTGGCAGGCTTGTGTCAGGCTGGGCCCCACCAGCACCTTTAGTACCGGTTGGTTATACGAACCGGGACTAGAGATGAACCTTTAGTCCCGGTTCGTATAACCAACTGGTACTAAAAGTCATCCTATATAAACCCCTTCATCGAGCCCGAGCGCTCTGTTCTTCCCCTTTCCCCTCTCCTCTGTTTTCTTCCTCTTCCTCTCGAGCTCACACTCCATTTTTGCCAAAATTTGTGTAGATTTGAAGGCACCCCATCCATCCAAGTGATCACAAAGGTTAGCAACTTTGTCCTTTCATCTCTCATTGCTAGATTAGCTCTTGCAATGCTCTATAAGTATAGTGATTTGTGTGTTTTATTTTGGGAGGAATTATATGTGGTAGTATTTGATTTATATGCAATTTCAGGTCAAAATAACTCTTAGTTTGCATATGTAGGTGTGGTTTACTTAGTGCCTTCCCGTCTCCGTCCTAACCACCGTCGATCGCCCGCACCGTCCCGTCACCGGCACCACCTTGTGGTGAGCCTCTTGTTCTTATCTTTTTTATATATAAAAAATCATGTTTGTGTGATTTAGATATATAGTTACTCATATAATTATCTTACCCGTACGTTATTTGTTATACATAGTGCCATGGTTTTGATATCCGTCCCCGTCGGCCCTTGTCCGGGTTATGATTCGGATGTGGTATATTCTCTTTTATAACTATTTGTTGCAGTTCGTGTTTATGACAAATTATGCCCATCAAGTTGACATAGATATTTTTATCTAGGAGGTATGTGAACCAGAAATTCCAACCGACCCTATTGTCGAGAGGTTAAATTTAGTTGAAAGAGAAAACGAGTATTTGAAAGAAAAATTGAAAAGAATTGAGGGGGAGAAGATGGAATTGGAGTTGCATGTTGCCGATGTCGTCGATGATCACAAGATCAAGATGGAGAAAATGCGCTTAAAGATTAGAAAGATTAGAAAATATGCCATTGATAGTGAGGCTTGGTATCATTATGCTGTTGGATCAATTGTTACCTTAGTTGCGATCTTGGTCGCATTTGTTGTTGCATTTAAATGCTTTAGCTAGAGAGTTATTTGTATGTTTGTTTTATGAGAATAAGTGTTGTATGAACTTTATGTATGAACTTGTATTAATTTGGTCTATTCGGTGTTGTGTAATGAAGATGAGCCGGCAATGGATGTACGATGACCGATGCTCTCCCCAGTTCGTTAATGGCGTGCATACTTTTCTGCTTGCGGCTGAGGCAAACAAGCGGGCGGATGGTTTTATGTCTTGTCCATGTGCTGGTTGTAAGAATGATCGGAATTACTCTAAGTCAAGAACCATTCACGTCCACCTGTTTGAGTCCGGTTTCATGCCCCACTATAATGTTTGGACCAAGCACGGAGAAAGAGGGGTTATGATGGAAGACAATGAAGAAGAAGAGGACGACGACAGCTATCCTGGCCATGACGGGTTCCCTGAATACGATGGTACAACAATGGGGGAAGAAGCTGAGCCGGCAATGCGGGAAGAAGTTGAAGAAGAGGCATCAGATGAGCCCGCTGATGATCTTGGTCGGGCCATTGCCGATGCAAAGAGAAATTGCGCAAGTGAAAAGGAGAGGCTGAAGTTGCAGCGCATGTTAGAGGATCACAAGAAATCGTTGTACTCAAATTACGAAGCTGACAAGAAAAAGCTGGGCACCACACTGGAATTGCTGCAATGGAAGGCAGAGAATGGTGTATCTGACAAGGGATTTGGAAAGTTGCTGATAATGTTAAAGAAGATGCTTCCAAAGGACAACGAATTGCCCGAGAGTACGTACGAAGCAAAAAAGGTTGTCTGCCCTCTAGGGTTAGAGGTGCAGAAGATACATGCATGCCCTAATGACTGCATCCTCTACCACGGTGAGTACGAGGATTTGAACACGTGCCCGGTATGCGGTGCATTGCGCTATAAGATCAGCCGCGATGACCCTGGTGATGTCGAGGGCGAGCGCCCCAGGAAGAAGATTCCTGCCAAGGTGATGTGGTATGCTCCTATAATACCATGGTTGAAACATTTGTTCCAAAACAAAGAGCATGCCAAGGCGATGCGATGGCACAGAGAAGACCGTAAGAAAGACGGGAAGTTGAGAGTACCCGCTGACGGGTCGCAGTGGAGAAAGATCGAGAGAAAGTACAGGGAGGACTTTGCAGGTGACGCAAGGAACATATGGTTTGGTCTAAGTGCAGATGGCATTAACCCTTTTGGGGAGCAGAGCAGCAACCATAGCACCTGGCCTGTGACTCTATGTATGTATAACCTTCCTCCTTGGTTGCGCATGAAGCGGAAGTTCATTATGATGCCAGTGCTAATCCAAGGCCCTAAGCAACCCGGCAACGACATTGATGTCTACCTAAGGCCATTAGTTGAAGAACTCTTACAACTGTGGAATGGAAAAGGTGTACGTGCGTGGGATGAGAACAAACAGGAAGAATTTGACCTACATGCGTTGCTGTTCGTGACCATCAATGATTGGCCTGCTCTCAGTAACCTTTTAGGACAGACAAACAAGGGATACCGCGCATGCACACACTGTTTGGATGGTACCGACAGTATATATTTGGATAATTGTAGGAAGAATGTGTACCTGGGACATCATCGATTTCTTCCGAGCAGGCATCCCGTAAGAAAGAAAGGCAAGCATTTCAAAGGTGAGGCAGATCACCGGACGAAGCCTCGCCACCGTACTGGTGATGATGTACATGATATGGTGAAGGATTTGAAGGTAATCTTTGGAAAGGGTCCTGGCGGACAATCTGTTCCGAATGACGCTGATGGACGCGCACCCATGTGGAAGAAGAAGTCTATATTTTGGGACCTACCCTATTGGAAAGACCTAGAGGTCCGCTTTGCAATCGACGTGATGCACGTGACGAAGAATCTTTGCGTGACCCTGCTTGGCTTCTTGGGCGTGTATGGGAAGACAAAAGATACACCGGAGGCACGGGAGGACCAGCAACGTATGCACGGAAAAGACGGCATATATCAGGGTCATGCCAGCTACGCTCTTACCAAAGAAGAGAAGGAAATCTTCTTTGAATGCCTGCTCAGTATGAAGGTACCATCTGGCTTCTCGTTGAATATAAAGGGAATAATAAATATGGCAGAGAAAAAGTTCCAGAACCTAAAGTCTCATGACTGCCACGTGATTATGACGCAACTGCTTCCGGTTGCATTGAGGAGGCTTCTACCGGAAAATGTTCAATTAGCCATTGTGAAGCTATGTGCATTCCTCAATGCAATCTCTCCGAAGGTAATCGATCCAGAAATCATACCAAGGTTAGAGAATGATTTGGTGCAATGTCTTGTCAGTTTTGAGTTGGTGTTCCCACCATCCTTCTTCAACATCATGACGCACGTCCTAATTCACCTATGCGAAGAGATTAACGTTCTGGGTCCTGTATTTCTACACAATATGTTCCCCTTTGAGAGGTTCATGGGAGTCTTAAAGAAATATGTTCATAACCGTGCTAGGCCAGAAGGAAGCATCTCCAAGGGCCATGAAAATGAGGAGGTCATTGAGTTTTGTATTGACTTTATTCCTGACCTTAAGCCGATTGGTGTTCCAGAATCGCGGCATAAGGGCAGACTGAGTGGAAATGGCACGCTAGGATCGAAACAAATAATATGTATGGACGGGCATTCTCTCACTCAAGCACACTACATAGTTCTACAAAATTCCGCCTTGGTGGCTCCGTATATGGAGGAACACAAGAATTTTCTACGCTCCAAACACCCGGAGCAGTCTGACGACTGGATTACACGTGAACAAATAGGGACTTTCGTCGGTTGGTTGTAGACACGTGCCATGCATGACGTTGCTGTTGAAGATGACCTGTACTTGCTGTCCCAGTTACCATCTTCGAATATAATGACTTTCAAAGGGTACGAGATAAATGGGAATACATTTTACACGATCGCCCAAGATAAGAAGAGCACCAACCAAAACAGTGGTGTCCGCTTTGATGCAGCAACCAAGAGAGGAAAGAACACATATTATGGTTACATAGAGGACATATGGGAACTTGACTATGGACGTGGTTTGAAGGTCCCTTTGTTTCGGTGCAAATGGGTCAATATGACACGAGGCGGGGTAACGGAAGACCCGCAGTACGGAATGACAACAGTGGATCTCAATAATCTTGCATACGCAGACGAACCATTCGTCCTAGCCAATGATGTGGCGCAGGTTTTTTATGTGAAGGACATGTCTACCAAGCCAAGAAAAAGAAAAAGATAAGGAAGTGAATACATCATACGATGAGCCAAAGCGCCACATAGTTCTTTTAGGGAAAAGAAACATCGTGGAAGTGGATGACAAGACAGACATGTCAGAAGATTATGAAAAGTTTGATGAAATTGCTCCATTCACAGTGAATATTGACCCGAGCATCCAGTTAAATGATGAAGATTGTCAATGGTTACGGCGCAAAGGGACACACGTGAAGAAAACGTTTCACACCCAAAGATCCCACTCTGGGATGTGATCGGCTTCACTGTCATCACTTTCTTCTCTAGTGAGTTTCCGGACTTGTATATCTGGAAAGTCCCACTTTGGACAAACCGTAGGGAATCTTTGTAATAGTTAGGGTGCTTATGTGTTTTGGCATTTGAAACGTGTACTTTTGTGCTTCGGACAAACGTATACCTTTCTGACTTCATTTGCTATTTTTCAACTCATTTACTGATTTTTTTTAGAGCTAAATGACCCTGAAATTGAAAAGCAGTACAAATGAACTCTGAAAAGGTTGAAAGTTGGCGTGGTATCATCATTTCACCCACATAGCATGTGCAAAAAAGTTGAGAGGGTTACGGCAAAAACTGGATGCACTTCGTGTACAAAATGGACAATCTCTTTCGAAGTATAAGGGTTTCGGACGAAAACTCATCTGTTACAAAGGCATTTCATTTTTTAAATAACCTAAGTATTACCAAATTGAATATAATAATAAAACACACTAATATTAAACATAAGAAAAAAGAATCACTGAAAAATCTATTTTTAAAGTTAAGTTATTCATAAACTAGTGATTCACACAAATTTCAAATAATTCAAATTTAAACTATTCAAATTTGAAAACTACTGGCACTAACAGAAAGTTTGTAATTTTTTGTACCTAAAGCAAAAATATTCACAAAGAAACTCTAAATACAGCAAAAAACAACTCAGAAATAAATAAAAGAAAATAAATAAATCAGAAAATAAAATAAAACTAAATAAAAAAAGCCCGCCTACTGGGCCATAGCGGCCTGCATACGACTAGAAACCCAACCTTAGGATGGGCCAGGATGCAGGCCCGCAAGGCCCAGTAGGCCCACAGGGCAGCGCGGCAGCGTTAGGCCCAGAAGCCTGCTATGGAGAGGAGTTCGAGACAGCAGCCGCGCCGGGACTTTTAAACCAGTGCGGACGCCCCTCAGCTAGCGAGGTGGGACTAAACTTGCCGCACCGCACCTGCGTCAGCGCACCCCTTTAGTACCGGGTCATGGCTCCAACCGGTACTAAAGACCCCACCGCTTGGCCTGGCCAAAACAGACCTTTAGTACCGGTTGGTGGCTCCAACCGGTACTAAAGGTCCAACCTATATATACAACACTTGAAAAAATTTCAGTTTCCCTCTGTTCTTCCTCTGTTTCTTCCTCTCTGTCGACGACGCACCGCCTGCCCGGCCCGATCCACGCCGTCGCCGCACCCGACGCGCCGCCCCCGACGCGCCGCACCCGACGCGCCGCCCACGCAGTCCCCCGTCGCGCCGCCCGCCGCCCCCGACGCGCCGCCCACCGCCCCTGTCGCGCGCCGCCCCTCCCTCGAGCTCGCACGCCGCCGTCGCCGCCCCCGACGCCCCGCTGTGAGCCCCTGCCGCCATGGCCGCCCTCACACACACACGCACACACACACACACATATTTTCTTATTTTCTGTTTTTTAGTTTTTTATAGTTTTAGTTATAGAAATGTTAGATGAATTTTAGATATAGAAATGTTAGTTAGATGAATTTTGACATTTTCTTTCACTAGATGATTAGATGTATATAGAAAAAAGTTAAGGAATTTGATACTTTTAGTTATATATATATATATATATATATATATATGTTAGATGAATTAGATATATAAATGTTATATGCATGTTTTTTTTAGTTTTTTATACTTTTAGTTATAGAAATGTTAGATGAATTTTAGATATATAAATGTTAATTAGAAATGTTATATTGTTAGTTTTTTTATACGTGAACGATGCCCGGCCCGCATCCTCGCCGTCGACCCGTTCGCGATGACGTCCTGCTTCAGAGGAGCCATGTCCGGGACTGGGCTCCGCCGGGCTGGCACTGGGAGGTGCTACCTTCAGGGGCGTGTCGCTTGGTGAGGAACCCGGCCCCGGGTCCCGTCGTCGACCCGGAGCTCCTTTGGTGGCGTTCGCGTGGGCCACTTTCGGTGCGGAGGGAGCCGGCTCCGCCGGAGGTGGTACGTCGCCATGTCAGGGAGGAGGACGAGCACGTCCGTCGCTACATGGCTGCGTTGGACGTCAGGTTCTCCAATACCTGGCAGGTTCTTCGGGGATCTCACCCGAGCTATGATCCTGTGATGGTTCCTTCTCTTTGGGTGTCCACCGCCCGCGCCTCAGGAACCGCGAGTGAACTAGATTATTCGATAGTATTCGATCTATATTAGCTAGCTAGCTAGTGATGTATTCGATATATAATATTCGAGACGATGTATTCGAGATTATATATATTATTCGATAATATTCGAGACGATGTATTCGAGATTATATATATTATTCGATAATATTCGAGACGATGTATTCGAGATTATATTCGATGATGCATATTATGTACTATGATTCAGTTTTTCCTTATTGATTGCATGCATGCATTGTAATTTGAATACTAAATTGTTTTATATTTCTTCTGGATTAGTTAAATAAAAGTTATGACGGACAATACCGGCAGAGAAGGAGAAGAGGCCCTGTTCGAGATCATACGCTCCCCTCTCCGGCCAGATGATCAGAATGAAGAAGATGACAGCTCCCAATATCTGAACAATACCGGGGAGGGTGATATGATATTCGATCAAGACGACCGAATTGATGAAGTCCAGAACTATGATTATGATGATGAAGAAAATGTTGATCTTGAAATAACAGAGACCGACGAGGTATATTTATATAAGCAGGCATCTGGTGATCATCACATGTTTTAAATGATTTGAAGATATATTAACGAATTGATCTTTCTTCTTTCAGCCCTCCGGATCGAGCAAATCTTCTACAGGCAGCAGGACAGTACAAGGCTCGGGCAAAAAGTTGAAGGAGGGCGTAAAGTACAACATCGATGCCAAAAAACCTAATGGCGAACCAAGCGAGCCTAAAAAGAATGTGAACAAGTTCATTCGTCAGTGCGGAGTTCTTGTGAAGGACCAAATCCCGATCTCCATGCAAGAATGGAAAAAGCCAGCAAAGGAACGTCCAGATCTTACTTTTGTCGACCAAAGAGCAAAAGATCGGCTTTGGGAATCTCTCATGGAACATTTCACCCTACCAGATCATTTCACATATGCAGATATGCAGAAAGTCAAGGACGCTGCTCTTAGGAAGATGGCAATTGCATTTAGCACCCACAAGAAAACTATATGGGCCAAGTACGTCGAAGGAGAAAAGAAGACTCCAGAATTCACGGGAACACTGGAGAAGCAAAGAGATCACTAGCCCGCTTTCGTGAAATTCAAGGAATCGGAATTATCTAAGGAACGGTCGAGAATAAACAAGATCAATGCCGCAAAAAAGGAGCATTCCATACGCTGGGGCCAGGTGGCTACGCGGTGGCCTAGCCTAAGTGGGATAAGTCTGAGCAACAGATGCTGGATGCAGCGGTCACTCCAGTTACATTGAGCTAGCCGGAAAGGTGCAGGAGTTGGTTCTATGCGCATGGGGGGGCGTTGGACCCGAAGACAGGCAAGGTTTTGAAGAAGGCAAGTCTTAAAGGAGCCGACGACAAGTTACTTGTTGCAATAGAAGAGGCTCGAACGGGAGTGTTCACGCCCAACAGAGAGAACGACGAGCTTACGCGCGCCCTGGGAAATCCTGAACACCCGGGAAGAACACGAGGCAAAGGCGTTGTTCCGTGGTATGAGGGGTTTGCGGACTGGAATGCCGACTACAGAAGCCGTGCGAGAAAGAAGATGGAGGAGGAGAAGAAGAGGAAGCTGGAGGAGGAGCAGAGGAAGCACGAAGCAGAACGCCTTAAAGGCCTAGAATCAGCGCACGCGGAGTTGGCACTCCAATTCCAGCGGCAGCAGCAGCAGATCGACTCACTTAGCCAAGAAAGGGGGTCTCAGCAGCGGCAACAGCTAGCGGATGATCCAGCATTGGATAGCACCGTCCCATCCATGCTGAGAAGCAGCGTGGGTTCCGCCCCGGGCAAGGCACTGCTGGATACATACCCTGTGGATGACATCATGGAGAACACTAATTGTGAGCTACACTTCAAAATGAAGAACATATCCATGAAGGTGGCGGACGCCGTTGCTTATACAAATCCCCCCAAAGCAACCTTCCATTGCAACCCGATTCCAGCTGGCTATGCTCGTGTCATGGTTGATGAAGTGGTGGCACAATATTCGGGGCTAGAGCTTGACATTCCTGGAGGTGACGACGAGCACACACTGGGAGAGGCCATACATCGTATCATCCTACGGAGAAAGGATTGCATCATCTTTCCAAGGCCACCGACACCGCGTCAGCCGACTCCTCCTCGAAGTCCGCCACCGCGTCAGCAGACTCCCGCTCCTCCAAGTCATCAGCCACCGCCTCAGCAGAGTCCTGCTCCTTCAAGTCCGCCAACGCGTCAGGCCACTCCTCCTCCTCCAAGTCCGGCACCGCGTCAGCCCACTCCTCCTCCTCCAAGTCCGGCAACGCGTCAGCCCACTCCTCCTCCTCCAAGTCAGGCACCGCGTCAGGCGTCTCCGCCGCCTCAGCGGGCTACGCCGCCTAAGCAACAGCAGAAGAGAGCCGCCGCAGCTATGGTGGCTAGCGGTACAAGTACAGGTACATGAGGCAAGAGATACCAATTTGGTCCAAGCCTCGCGCCTCTTCCGAAGAGGCCTTACGACCTGACTGAGGAGGAAAACGAAGCAGAAGTGCAAGCCCAAGTGAGGGCCCATTTTGGACTGAAACCGCCACCACCGCCAAAGGAGAAAGTACCTGAGCATGTCGTTGACCACTTTATTCGTATGGCTAAAGCACCAGCTCCCAAGCCTGTTGACTCAGACTATGAGCGCCAAATCAGGAAGACACATCGAGCACAACAAAAGAAGGAGTCGAGCTCGAGCCAATCAGCTGCCAAAAAAAGCGGGAAAACTGTTCCCCAGCTAGGAGAACAGGCGGTGCAATCGATCCCCCCGCTCATTGTACCAACACATGCGAGTACCGCCGCCGATCAGCTAGTAATAACCGACGAGCATAAAAGGCAGGCTGCAGAGCTCGGTATCACTGTTTATCAACTCCTAGAGATCGAGCCCATGGATACGCTTAGAGAGGAGGACATAAAACGGAAATATGCCCGCGGTGAACCTTTGGTCAAGCCTGAGGAGGTCAAGAAGCTCCCAACGAGAATGTATGAATTGCATGAATGGTACATGAAAATTACCAAGACTACCAATCGAGAGTCCCTCATGGTGAAAGTCAAGGCAGAGCATTACTTCAATGAGACAACTCTGTATGTTGAGTTTACAGAACTATTTCAGTTATTCAATCAAGACGCACTCGACAAATCTATCGTCAGTTGCTATTGTTTGTAAGTGATTTCTTTCTGTAATTTAGGTCTCAAGCTAGCTGTAGTGCTCGTTGATCATTACCTGTAATTATCCTCACTATATTCTTTTCTGTGGTATTATGCAAGATGAAGATCTATGAAATGAAAAAAGCTGGACGCTATGGCATTGGGTTCATTGACCCAAATACCATTAATCAAGAGACATGGACATATGAATGGTATCGAGAAGAAGTAGAGAAAAACATGCTAGAGTTCTTGAAGCAACTCAACAGCAATCGAGATATACTACTTCCTTACAACTTTGGGTGAGTCACACTGTCTTGTACTACAAATTCTGTTTTTGCTTACTAGCTAGATGTTAATAAGGGTATAGGGTTTAGGGTAGTTGATGAGTGTTATGCACATGCCCGCTTAATTTATACATGCAAACATGTGCGCATACAGTTTCCACTGGATCTTGTTAGTCATTCAAGTTGAAGAAGGAAAAGTTGAAGTACTGGACTCACTACTTAAACCAGTTACTGAGTACGAAATCGTGAAGGGGATAGTCAACAGGTAATTTCAATCATTATCGAACTATATGTCGGCCTCTTTAGTTCGTCATTTCCTGATATCAACTAATTAATAACTCCTTTATTCATTTTCTTTGTCGGCGGGCAGGGCTTGGCAAAAGTTCATCAAAGAGATTCCAGGCGAATGGAAACAAAAGCTGTATTGGTATCGACCCAGGGTAATTAATTAAGTAGTACTAGCTAGCTACCATCTCTTTAATTCTAGTTTCAATATCATTAATTATCATGCTTGATTAATTATTATCTAATTGAATTCTATTCTCGTAAAGGCCATGAAGCAGACGCAGGGGACTAATTTATGTGCATACTACGTTTGCGAGAATATTCGCATGATGGCGTCCGAAAGGAGCAGATCTAATAGACAGATATAGGTATGTTTGCCAGAACACTATTCATAATTTTACATCATTATCGATATCTAATATATATACACACACAACTAATACATGCATATTTGATCTTCTTCTTTAAAGTTCAACGAGATGCGGGATAAGCTCCTACCGACGGATCGCGTACGAGCAATTCAAAAGGAAATAGCGGGATTTTTGCTCGACCAGGTCATAGATCCCAAAGGAGAATTTCATTACCCGCTACCGCAGTAATGCCTCCATGTAGGAGAAATTGTATATACCAAATTATATATATACATGTGTATGTGTGAATGGTGGTGCGAGGCATTCGATGATATATATATATATATATGATCGGTTCTACGAGAAATTCTATTTATATATATGCATAACGTGTACAATATGTAGTATCGTAAAATATCAGCAAATAAAAAAGAATTAAATGGAAAACACAAAATTAAAGGAAAAAGAAATCATAAACCCAAAACCCCCAAAACCTTTTAGTACCGGTTGGTGAGGTCTCCCGGCCCCCGGCGCTGGCTCGTGCCACGTGGTGGCCCTTTAGTGGCGGTTCGTGTTGAACCGGTACTAAACGGAGGGGACCTTTAGTCCCCACCCTTTTGTGCCGGTTGCAGAACCGGCACTATAGGGCCTTACGAACCGGTGCTATAGCCCGGTTCTGCACTAGTGCCCCTGAAGAACTTCATAAAAAATTGGGAGTTGTACCCCAGATTCTAATTTTTTTGCGGAGTGGCATATCGTGGAGCTATCCCGTTTGGCTTGTGTTTTCTGGAGCGGAGCTGAATTTTAAGGAGCAGAGCAGTCCCAAACAGGCTCTTATATACTGTAGTCACCAATTTTTTTTTGGAAAACAATGTTCAGGCTGATCACCACTGCTATGAAGATGATGAATTGACGATCGTGACTGATGTTTAATTCTTTTCTTGTCACACAAACATGTTGGAAAACAACAGTATACAAATGCAACCACAACAACACCCTGAATATTCGTCTAGAAATATGAGTTTGCTGCAAAATTGACTGATCTTCACCACTGTCGATTACTGCTACAAATATAGTGAGCATGCACGAAGAGAATCAAAAGTTCACCTTATCACATATAGAAGTGGCACTTGGATTAAGAATCTGAAACATATGCATGCATGGTACCAATACCAATTGGCAGGCAACATATAAGAACAAATCTTGCTTACTTGTATTCGAGATATTCAGAGAAGCATGTACATAATTTTAGGTGCATTTGCCATAGATTGTCAAAGAGATTGTGCATAGTTCTTCCATTCAAATGGTCTAGAAACCAAAAAAAATGCAGTAATCCATTGGCATAAATGGCCTACATACAATCCCCTGAAATCTTGCTTGGATTCAGTCCAGCATATTTGGCATCTTTCATGCTTTGTAATTTTTTTTCTTGGCCTATCGATAGATGTAGGAAGAGCTACAACAATTGATATATCCAGCAAAAAATATTGATTGGCATCTTTCATGCTTTCTAATTATTTTTCTTGGGTGTAGGAAGAGGAGATTGGGCAAATCATAACATATAAGAAGCCAATACCAATTGGCAAGCCAACATTCAGAGAAGCATGTACTGTACTAATTTAGCTTGTAGAAATTCAGAGAAGCATGTATTGAAGAAGCTAACTCACGGGAAATCGTGTCGCTTGGTGGCGAGGGCCTCAACATGGCGGCGGCGGTTGCCAAGCAGAGGAGTGGTGTGCCGGTGGCGATAGCCCGCACTCATGTCCATGAGGCACCAGAGGAGTAGATGGTTTGGATATGCCCCTCTGGTTATTGTATAGGGCTAGTAGATGAGTCGCTGCTTCATGGTATTTGTTGTGCTTGAGGACCTTGTTGCCTACATCAAGTTTACATACTCACGGCAAAGAAGCATCTGTATGCCACTTATACCTCGAACCTGCACAAGGAAGGTTAACATGCAAATTTCTGTCATATTTCTTTGTTGGGTTGTAAATCTGACAATGACAGACAACATAAGGTTAATAGACACATATCCTTGCTAGGGAAAAAACGACACCGCACAGGAATAGGAAGTAATTAAGTTAGAGAACACTAATATCTTAAGAGTACATATAGCTTGCACAGGGAAAGTATCAGGTGCTCCCAGCCTTGGGGTACTCCCGGTACTCCAATGTCAATAAACATTTTTTTAATGCTTCAAAAAAATCTGAAAAAAATTGTGAATGTTCACAATGAATGTGACTACAAGCCCTAAAAATTTCAGGTCCAAACTCGAATCACACATTGAGAAACAAAAATGTGAAATCTAGCATGAATAGTGTAAAGAAGAGACCAAAGCAACATTGACACTATTCAATCTGTATTTCTCTTTTTTGTTTCTCAATGTACATTTGGATTTTGGACCTAAAATTTTTAGGGGATGTAGTGACATTCCTTGTGAACATTCTTATTTTTTTTTTGGAATTTTTTGAAACTTTTAAAATGCTTTTTGACATTGGAGCACTGGGAGTACCCCAAGGCTGTGAGCACTGGATACTTTCCCAGCTTGCACATGCATGGAGTCACCCTCAGCAACAAGGAAGAAGATGGCACATAACTGCATGACAAACAGAAGCCATACCCATCTACTTCCCACCATTACCTCCAGGAAATGTCATGTCAAATCCAGTCAATGAACACATAACTGATGTCACATAAAGTAATTCATAGATAGTAATGTTTTAGTTTATGTTAGGCAATTTGACGTGGTTATCACAGAAGATACATAGTCTGATGTACTGTCAGCAGCACATCCGCATACTTATATAATCTAATACTTTTTGTAGATTATATAATCTAATTCTGAACAACCACAGTTATAAGTTGGATAAAAATATTTTAGTTTATTTTAGATGATTTGATGCAGCAATTGCAGAAGAAATCACCAGTTAATCTCTGACTCAATTTAGATTAAATGGGAACTATATACTGTATTAAGTTGGCGAGGGAGAAAAAACAATAGTTAGTCACTTTCAGTTGTACATGAACAGTGCAGATATGCTACATCAATGTATTCTATATCTTGCTAACATCAGTATAAGTGTGCATCAGGACATGTCATGGATTTCCATATTCTGATTAGCCCCATAATAGTATTCTCAAGTAATTAATACACTACAGAGATATATAATAGGCATTACATTTATGCAAAATGTATGATAATCCAATCCGCATTGAATTAGAGAATTACAGTACATTTTGTTTGTTGAGAAATAAAGGTACAATCAACTGTAATTAAGCATTATATGAAACACAAAAACTGGCATTGTACTAACATGGTGGCACCTAGTCAATCACCCCTATAAGGATAGTAAGCACGAGGACATGCTACTTCAAAACAAAGTAAGTGAAAGTAAATCAGAACTAAAATAATCTCAATCAGAGAGTTGAACGACAAAGTCGATACATTACTTGACCACACTATAGTTCTCGAGTGACCAAACTAAATTGAGATGTCTGAACAACAAAACGGCCAGAACGGTGAGTAACACACCTGAAGCTAGTTGAGGCTGCAAGAAAAACATACAAAGCTAGCATGGCTCTAGCAACTAACAAAGTACATTTTATGCAAGCACGCCTGGCCAGCTACAAACCATTTAATCGCTGGTTCTGAAAGAGATAACTATGAAACGCAGACCTGCACGTCTCCTTGCGTCCTTGGCTATCTGTGTACCTCCCCTTTGTCGGGATGGTCTTCTTCATGTTGCAGGGGCCACCACCCTCGGGGCTCGCTGGCATGTCCATTAGCTGCTGCTCCTGCTACACCACATCTCCCACCATGATACAAAATGCAAATGATTGAAGTTCGAGTTAGTCAAGGAGTGACCTGATTCTTATGCAATTAATCGAAAGATATGATCCCTCTTTGCAGATGTAAATAACATCTTTTAGCATTGTACAATTGTTTTTCTGCAAGCACTCATGAGAGTTAAAATATGCATCCATGCAAAGTCTCTTTGCAGCATTGTGACAACAGTGGCACTGCAGCAGGAAAACATATGCAGTTTTAAGAACTATATGGTATGGCAATTTTATAACATGATAAAATCAATGTAAAAATAAACAGACCCTATAATTAAACTGAATCTAAATGAATTTGATCAGACTTTCGATAAATTTTCTTGATAATCTATTCCAAATGTGTAGAGAACGTCCTAATACAAGTACATTAGCAGGGTAAATCCCAAGCTTTCATAGAGCACTGGCGCCATTTCAGGTCGGGATCTACTAGTTTAATTAGTTTCAGTTGGTCATGATGATCGACAAACTAACTCCCTTAAAGTAGAAGAGGATGGATTACAGATAGTATGATCAATAATAATGTCAGATTTCTGACTTTTGGTTATCATTTACCCTATTCCCATAGTGTCATAAATTCAGACTAAAATGTTTGTTACGTCCGGGATGACGCTGATTATCACCGGTGTTTGTTTGGTTGGTTATTCATATGCAATGAATCTCTTAATTGGTTTGTTACAAATTATGTGAAAATGCACATGCACCAAATCGTGAAGAAAATGCAAGGCGGAAATGATTCAATGGGCTGGTTACCAGCAAGGCGACTAATGCCTTTTGTCGCTTTTCTTCAGCAGAATCCTCCTCGCCTTCCATCACGACATCAGAACAACGAACATGTACCAATGCTTGAACAAGATGACCTGAGTAGTGGGCTAGTGGCACAACTCATCAGGTGATGCTCTCACAAGCTTTTCAGCAGAACTAAGAGCATTTTAGCCTTGTGAAGATAAAAGAAAGAAAGGTCAGGATCATGCAGTAGTTTTGCAGTGCAGCTGCATGATCATTTAGATGTGTGAGATTCTTCTGCAAATTACTGTCATCAACTGATAGATCATATGCCTCCTGGGATGAATCATTGAAGATGCAAAGACCTAGTATCACACATCACTTCAACAAGAGTAGAAGTATACACGCAGAGTCATGAGGGACATGAGAACCGAACGGCAATTCCAGCCATAGTCATCAGAATTCAGAATTTGGTGCACGGCATATGAAATCAAACAGAATAAGCTCGAAGCAAAGGAATTTACCGATGAGGCAGGGCCACCCTATGGCGTTGTTCCAGACGTGGCGGAGCAAAAGCCGTGTGCCACAGGAGAGGCGAACAGGCGTGGCCGACGGACAGGCGCCACGCATCATAGGAGATGCGGAAGTGCGGGGCCGGCGGCGGGCGCCGTGCACCACAGGAGATGATGGAGGGCGGGGCTGGAGGCCGACGTCGTAGGAGAGGTGCACGGGCGGGCCAATCCGACGGCGAGCGGTGCGAAGGTAGGTTGCGCCGGCGATACAGGAGATGGCGGAAGGACGGTTCCGGCGGCAGGTGCCGTGCGCCATGGGAGGGGAAGACGGGCAGGGCGACGTCGAGCGGGGCGAAGGGAGGTTGCGCCGACGGCGGGGGAGCGACCTGGAGGCAAAGGGAGCACGGCGGGGTGGGGAGGGAGGCGGGGGCGCAGTCCAGGCAGGGAAGGTCAGCCTGATGAATAGGGGCTCAGATGCATCTAGCGGCGTGTCATGCGGCGGTTTGTTTGCCTGAGGCAGATCGTGAGAGAAGGCGGGGCAGTCTGCCTCGGCAGAACATTTAATCAAGAGCGTTGATTTGTGTGATAGACCCTTATGTAATATAGAACGTTGGATGTGATTTGTGTGATAGACTCTTATGTAATATAGAACGTTGGATGTGATTTAGTGGGATTGATCAAACGTCTCTAGTACTTCTGTGTACACTTTGTAGGGTGATTTTAGGAGATCTCATGTTTGCTTTTTTAATAGTAGCGTAGAAGTGTAGATGTAGATTAATAGTAGTGTAGATGTAGATACACCTCTGACCACTTGGGCCCAGTCCATATGGGGCCACCCTCAGGTACCAACATACAGGCCCCACAAACAAACAAGAGAACGCCAATCACGCCCTGACGAGTGGGCTCCACACAGCAGCCAGTCCAAAACCCCTAACAACTGCGCCGTAGTCCTCCCCAAGTCCCAACCCTGCGCAGCGTTCCCCCATCCTCCTCACCTCCCTCGGCCGCCGCAGGCCGCACCACACCACGCCACTCCACTCCATCTCGGCCTCCCTCCCCGCCCCGCCGCCGCCACGCGAGCGCGCCGGCCCGCCCGAAATGGTCGCCCAGGACGCGGCCCCGGAGGAGGCGCTGCGCGCCGCCGCGGCCGAGGTCTCCACCCCGTCCGCGACGCGCCGCCTTCGCCTCTTCCGCGACACCCTCCCGCCTCTCCTCGCGAAGGCCACAGGTACCGGCGCGCGCCGTCTCCCCCTCCCCGCGCTTCTCCCTAGGGATCGCGCGCTCCGCCCCGCCCGCCCGCAGATTAGCCTCCCGTGCGCCTCCGCTCGCTCCCGTGCTCCCTCCCTGCTTTTGGCAGCGAGGCGGGCTCCGCGGTCGGAAATGTTTCGTAGTGTTGACGGGCGGGTTCGCCCTGGATTCGTGAGAACCGGATCTCCCCTTCTCCCGCGACGTGCTGCGTGTTCGTGTGCTTGCTAAATTCTGCTCGACTTGCGGCGGATCGTAGCTTTGTAGCTTCGTTCCTGTGTGCTGATGCGCTCGTTGCGCCATGGCGGACTCTAGGCTGAGATTAGGGTGGATGCCTTTGCTGCTCGTGTTATCAACCGCGAGCAGGCAAGACCATAGGGTGAGACCCACTGCATAGGGGTCAGCTCCACGAACTACGGGCTTAGGTCTCGAAATCGGTAGTGATTTGTAGTGTGTTTGCTGAATTTTGTTGGGTTCACATGGACCCGAAGTTTGTATGGTGGCTCCGCTCCTGTCCGGGAGCTGCAGTGGGACGTTAGCTGTTGAGATCACAAGTAGGCCGTAGGTGGGTAAAGCGGCAGTCATTTGTAGCTTCTGGAGTTGCTTGCTTGATATTGCATCGTTGTCTTCTCCCTGTAAGATTTTTGAATCAAGGGGACAGCTTGTAGGAACCCGTGACTACATCTGCTTGATTTCAAATGGTTGCCCTAAAGCAACAATCTCCAGTTGGGCTTCAGATTCCCCTTGCTTTGTATCTCGTTTTTGCTTCATTTGCAACTGTAACCGAGTGGCAGCAGTGCTGAACAACGAACCCATTCTTTTTCTTGTATTTGAGCTAGCTTTTACCAGAATATAATGTGTTCCTCCCTTGACATATACCTGGTTCTTTTGTGATTGAAGTACTATTCAGTTCATAGATTCATTCCTGTAAACAAGAATAAAGCACCCTGCTGGATGTATTATGGGAGATTATCACACTAGAAGAGATTATTTATCATAATGTATAATGCCTTTGTGACTCACTCACCAGATCTTTCATTTCAGTATATGTTTCTCGCATTGCTAAGATATTTTTACTAGTAACATACCCGAGGCATTGTGGCTGCAACTTTTTTCTGGTAGCCCATTAATTTGTTGGAACTGGTCTTTCTTACCTTTTAATCTTGTTTGTTTGGCTCTGCCGGGTCATTCTTATCGTGCATCTAAACTGATATCTCTGCCATTCATTGCGTAATGTTTGGTTACTTCTTTTACACACAAAAACATAAATGCATTTCTCATAGGTTTTTCTGTTTTCCCTGCAGAGTCGCCGTCAGATACAACATTGTTAGTTGATCTCATTTTCCAGACATTGCCTTTATATGATGACCGTGCCTCAAGGAAAGCGGTAGACGATATGGTTATTCGGGCTCTCAGTGAATCCACCTTTATGAAGACGTTTGCTGCTACACTTGTTCAGTCTATGGAAAAGAATCTGAAGGTTACGAGCCCTCTTGCTTGTTTCAAGCTTCTCAGATGGTCATGCTATCTTCTGAAATGGACCCAGTTTGCCACACTCTCTAAAGGTGGTTTCTCTAGACTGGCCAATGCACAGGCAGTGTTATCTCAGGTCCTTATGAATGGTTCTTTTCGTCAGCATCGGACCTGCAAGCAACTATTCATCCGTCTTTTCTCTGAGGTATTTTTCAGAAAAAACTGAATAACTGCAGCATATAGGCTTAGTGGAATTAGCTTCTGACAGTTTCTTATCTGGTTTCATTTTCCAGTCTGTTGGAATATATAAGATGTACATAGAGGAGGTCAAAGATTTGAGGATTGTAACAAAGGATTCTCCTGCATTCATAAATCTAATACTGGATTTCACCGTTACTTCATCGTCATTGTTCTCTGAATATAAGGTAAACTTCCATCCTTGTTTGCCTACCAATTTATACTTATATTTATAAGTTGTCAATTTATCTAACCACTCCAAAATTATGATACCCTATAACCTACTTTTCTCCCTCCTCCCCTCTGAACACCCTTCTAAGTTTACTTCCATTTTTGACAATTTGCTATCTCTTTTCAGTCAGTATTCCTTGATTTGTATGTCAAAACCATCTTGAGTTCAAAAGACCGTCCATCAGAAGCAGCCAGTGAAGCTTTTAAGCCTCTTTTCGTGGATATTGGGCATGAGGATTTTAAAAATGTTATTCTCCCATCATGCATAAAGATGCTGAAAAGAAATCCTGAGATCGTGCTAAAGTCTATTGGACATCTTCTATTGACAGTTCGTTTGGATCTAAGCAATTATGCTATGGAGTTCATGCCAGTTATTCTGCCTCAGGCACGTCATTCAGATGAAGAGAGGAGGAATAATGCTTTGAATATTGTAGGAACATTAAGTGATAAGTCCAGCGATCCAGACACTCTACCTTCCATGTTCAATGCTATCAAAGCAATTTTAGGAGGTAGGGCATATATAGATTTCTGTTTTCTTAAACTGGTTAGCTTCTCATATTATCTTTTCCCCAGTTGATGTTCTAAAATTTGCAACCTTAACTCGTGCTTAACACTGAAATTTGGTAGTATATAATTCATATACTCCCTCCGTATCAAAATATAAGACGTTTTTGTAGGCTAGTTTAGCCTACAAAAACGTCTTATATTTTGGTACAGAGGTAGTAGATCTTAACAAGCTTGATCTGGGCAGGCTCAGAGGGGAAACTATCACTACCATACCAGAGAATTGGAATGTTGAATGCTTTAGAGCAGTTGCCAAGATTTCCTCCGAAGCAAATAAGCAGACTCGCCCCCTCAGTATCCAGCTTTCTTCTAACGTGTTACAAGGGTGATGGTAAAGTTCAAATGTTCCATTTTGTGCTTCATACTCTCATCCTATTGCATAAATTCATGGTTTTGCTATCTTGTGACAGGTATCGAGGAAGTGAAATTGGCAACTCTCGCGGCTCTGGGTTCATGGGCTTCAGTATCATCTGAAGCTGTACAACCAGATGTTGTTTCATTTATAACTGCAGGATTGAAAGAGAAGGACACTTTAAGAAAGGGGCATCTAAAATTAATACGAGTCATATGCAGAAAGTCTGATTCCCTGACCAAGGTAACATAGTTACTTTGAGGTGTCTATAAAAAGAACCATCTTCCTGTTGAGTTATCATTTTTGTTCCAAAAGAGAGTGGTTTAAACAAGAGACTCCGATGAAATGTGCGTACTATTATTTATCCATATTGATTATTGTTAAAATTGTGGCTGCGCAGGTTACGTCATTGCTGGATCATTTGATTCAGTTGTCAAAAACTGGCTTCAGCAAGGCAACACAGCGGTTGGATGGAATCTATGCACTCTATGCAGTATCGAGGCTTGCTGCTATTGATGCCAAAGCAGGTATGTCTATGATTCCTATTATACCGATGATCATTTATTTATACTTGGAATTATCTTTTCTCATAAATATCATTTAAATGGATATGCAGATGGTTCTATTGTGAAGGAGAAGCTCTGGACATTGATTGCTCAAAGTGAACCATCGCTGATCTCTGTTCAGTTGGTAACTCCGACGTCCTTGAAGTTTCCAACGAAATTAGTATATTATCTTGACTCCATATTTATCGCCCTTGCATGACTGGTTCATGATGTAAATCTTGGAAGTAGTTTGCTCTACTTAAGGGCGTTTTTGGTTCAAAGGAATTAGATCCTTAGAAATTTTTCATATTGTGCTAGTTTGGTTTGTAAGATTGGAAACTATACTGGAAGTTCCCTATGATCCACTTTGCATGCAATTCTAAAGGAAATTTTCCGTTGAGTCCAACCTCATGGAAATTTATCCTTTGTTACAACTCAACTAGGGCATACACCAAATCCTTCAGGAAAGTTCCTTTGTTTTTCCTGTGGTGCAACCAAACAACATCTATTACAGATTCCGGTGTTTTCATTTCATGTAGGATTCAACATGCCATGACATTCAATTTATACGTTTCTCTTATTCCTATGTTTTTGAAATCCTGCAAACCAAAGAGGCCCCAAGTATTTATTTACCAACTTCGCAAATTTTAGGGATGTGTACGGTTTGTGGTAATTATCGGCACATTCTTATAACAGTTTTAAGGTTTCAGATCTTTTGATGGTACCTTGAAAATGAAGCTGTTGCAATTGATTCTTTTAACACTCCATCTCTTTTGTTTGCAGCTTTCCAAACTGACAGACGAAGATTGCTTAACATGCGTGGATCTTCTTCAATCACTGCTTGTGGATCATCTTTTTCGGTCTTGCTCTCGTGCTCTTAAATTGGATTTTATGTGTTAGAGCAGCACCCTCTTGCTTCCCTCGACTTATATTTCTTTTGAACTGCAGGATCCAGGAATATTTTTCAATCCAGTCATTGCTACAGGTATGTTAAACGGGCAAAATGCTCCAAACTGTTTTGACTTTGCTTATGTAAAGTATTTTTTAAACTCCTGATATGTGCACCAGCTTTTGTAGGAAGTATTTACCCTGTGAATACCAGTTATGTGGCTGTAGGCTGTGCTAATCTTTTTTTGTTCTTCTTTCTGCAGGTGCTAATATATCTAGTTTGCCATCCAAGTTGGGCAGTTAGAAAGATAGCTTATGATGCTACTAAGAACATCCTTTCAAGCTCCGGTGCCTTGGCTGAAGATCTTCTATTCTTGTTCACCAGTTGGTTATCATTAGTTGGAGAGAGAGTGTTGATACTGAAACAAAGGTAGTGCACTACTGCATTCTGCAAGACATCTTGCTCTGGCTGTGTTGAACTGTCGTTATTTCTTCTTCATCTTGTCCCTCTAAATTTGCATCCCTGACACTATCTTTTTCAACCAGTGATATGGATAGCTCTGGAGATTCACAACTACCATTTATTCCATCTACTGAGGTCCTTGTGAAGTGCTTGTTCTTGATTGCACCTTATGCAATTGACCATAGCCGGAGATCATATGCTCGACTTATATTGTGTTCCCACCACCCTTGTATTTCAAGCTCTGGTTCTCCTGCTGGTGTATGGAAGGTTGGATCCCGCTAGCTATCTTTTCCCCATATTTTGATCTGTCTAACTGGTTGCTTGTCTAATTTCAGAGGTTGCAGAAAAGGCTGAAACAACAAAATATCTCCTTCACTGACTTATTTTTTCCCAACATTACAGTTATCTGCAAGGTAATTCTGAAATTTGAAATTTTAGTTGGAACATGCGACAGGCTTGCACTAGTGTTCTGGTACTGCAAAGGCAGATACTAAGCCTTGATTTGATGCCTTCTGAAATTAGTATCATATGTATAGAAGTGCAACGGGCTAGTAAGAACAGTTGATTTCCTTCGTATTTTCAAATGCCAGTTTGTTATAACACGCTACTTTCTATGATTTGGGGTTTTAAGCATCAGTGAGTAACCTAGTTGAATTTGTTAATTTGCGAGTAACAAAATAGGTTGAGTTGCTCTGGTTTCCTTGGCAAAGTTATATGTATTCATATGATTGAATGTGAATTATTTAGTTTGTTTAAAATTTGATTGAGAAACATATTAAAATGAACAACATTAAAAAATGGGAATGTCCTTGGCTGGTTCATGGGGAAAAACCGACCATTTTTGGGTGGTCCCTAGCAGCCTATCCAACACGTAGCTTTATTGCAAGGTACTTAGGTTGCCATATTTAATTATTTGAAGCCCAGCTATAGTATCTTTTATTATCCACATTTTCCCTCTGCACCATCGGCTTGTTTTGGGTCGATGACCAGTACAGTTTCTTTTCAGGAATTGCTTTCAAAGGATGGTCTATTTAGTTCGAACAAGCAAGAACAGCGAGCAGCACTATGTTCATTAGCAACGCTGATGTCAATATCACCCAATGATACATTTGTAGAGTTTGAGAAGGTCTATTCTTTTCTACTAGTCAAGGTTTGAAATGAAACTTGTAATATCTTCTTCTAACAGTGTCTTTGTACTGTTAATTTTCCAGCACTTCATAGAGCTTCCAGACCGCACTTTGCACGATGGCTTCTCTGAAAATGATATCAAGGTGAACTTTGTGAGCTTAATGATAATTATATTTGAATAGAGAAGATATCGAAGTCTTACGGTGATGACTTGGCCCATGTACTTAGGTCATGATAGTTCCATATTTCTAAGGTCACACCTACTTAGTTTGGACCAATGTTTTTATGCTATTTTGAATATGGATGAAACTATCATCTTTTTTCTGTTCTCTTCTTCTCATATAACGACGTGTCTTGATTTATTGGTTCCGCAAGCCATAGTCAGCTTAATTAGGTATTACCAAACCAAAAAATGGATGTACTAATTATTTCACGCGAACCCTGACCCATCTTAGGTTGAAAATGGTGAATGTAATTTTGTCATGCTAACCCTGACCTTGACCTGTCTTGGTGACTTAAACGCTGGTTTCTGTATAATTACATGTCATGACACACAGCTCTACCTCTGATATATTTCATGCTCGAAAGGTTCTGTTGAGCCTTATTTATGCAATGCGACGTCATTGTACTTGTTATTTTCGTGCCTTCATCAACTCTTATTATTTCAAACGGGTTCTTCTTTTAGGGTGGATAACCCTGCGTAAGAATGTGCTGAAAGGTTATTCTTAATCCATTGTAGATATTCTTTACTCCGGAGGGGCAGTTGTCAACTGAGCAAGGAGTTTATGTTGCTGAGGCTGTTGCTTCCAAAAATACAAAGCTTGCAAAGGGACGTTTTCGTGCATATGATGGTCAAGATGCGGTAATTCTAGTTCTTTTCTTCCTGAAGATAAAAAAATAAAAAATATCCTGTAAGGCAAGATTAATTAAGTTTGTATTTCAGTACATCATGTTGCTTTTCTCTGTTAGTTTCTGTGACATGATTTTTTGTATCATTTTATTTTGAATATTTAACTGCGGTGAGGTTGTGGAAAAATCATATGTAACGGATAAAATATAGCTTAACCATATCAAGTTGGCACCTTATTACGTCATTACAAATGCTGTGGAGCTAGAACCATCTGGCTCATAATATAGCAATATTGTATACTAATCTTGATTTTGGCTTTTGCAATACTTTATAGGACCCTGCAAAAAGTGATAAGAGAGAATCCTCTAGCATTGGCAAGAGAGAAACTGGGAAATCTACAAAAAAGACAGGTATCTCATGCTGTTGTTTCTTGAACAGGTTGTTTAGTTCTGTGTTCGGTAAAACTCATGTTTACAATCTTCCAGCTCCTGTTGACAAATCTAAGACTGCAAAAGAGGAGGCCAGGGAGTTGCAATTGAAGGAGGAAGCATCTGTACGTGAGAAGGTTGGACATGTGCAGGAGAATCTTGCGCTAATGTTGGATGCTCTTGGTGAATTGGCTATTGCTAATCCTGTATTCACTCACGGTCAACTTCCTCATCTGGTTAGCAATCCTATCTGCATTGTCCAGCTTTTTATTTCTGTTACCATACATACACCATGTTTTTATTGTGCTTCATCACAGTATCAAACGTGGCTGATAAAACCTCCCAAACAGTACCTTCTGTAGTGCCTTTGTATTTAAGCCCAAAAGCTGCCAAAAAATGTCAAGTAGCTTGTATATAAGTTATCAATGTAGGTGAATTGGACAAAAATTCTGCCCTTTATTTCTAACGACATGAGGTATATTAAAAATGTTCAATTTTGAAAGGGTTATGTCTTGTTGTAACACTGGTACACATTTTGGACAGCCAAACAGAGGTGAACAAGGGATAACTGGCTAATGAACTGACTGTTAGATATGCAACTAAAAATTACGTTAATATCTATTTGGTCAGTCATTGTCTAATAAAGCATATATTTATCAGTATTGTTTGGTTTTTATTTAATATTTTTCCAGATATGACCTTGTTGTGATGGTTTTCCTTGCAGGTAAATTATATTGAACCATTGCTAAGTTCTCCGATAGTAAGTGATGCTGCATTTTGTGCCATGTTGAGGCTAGCTCGCTGCACAGCCCCTCCGCTTTGCAATTGGGCGACTGAGATTGCTGCTGCTATCCATGTAATGTCTGTCGAAGATTTTGAAGCAGTTTTGGACCTTATGCCTGTGATTATTATGGAAGAAGATAGCAAAAAGAGGCCGCCATCTGGCCTCTTTGAAAAAATTGTAACTGGGCTGACAGCTGCATGCAGAATGGGACCTCTTCCAGCAGATTCATTTACTTTTGTCTTTCCGGTATTTCTTCAATTTCATCAGTAGTCCTATGATAAGTTAACTTCTGTTCCTCTTGGCTTTTCCCTTGTCCCAATTTCTTGTCATTAATGTACTCATTTCTGGTCAGATAATGGAGAGGATCCTTCTTTCTTCGAAAAAGACATCTCTACATGATGATGTGCTTCAGATACTATCTATGCATATGGATCCAATTTTACCTCTACCTCGACCTAGAATGTTATCAGTTAAACATTCTTAACTCTTCTTTGAAATATCTGTTTGCATTGCTTTTTTCTCCTGTTATTTTCACTAACTTTTTTTGGGTGGTACTAGGTTCTTTATCATGTGTTAAGTACTATTCCTGCTTATCATCCTTCAGTTGGACCTTTGCTGAATGAGTTGTGCCTGGGTCTTAAACGTGATGATTTAGCACAGGTTATTTCTTAATTCATTTAACAGCTTAGTACTTTGTTTCTTAATTCTTACACTGTTCTTCTTTGTTCAGGCTCTTATTGGGGTATATGCAAAAGAAGTGCATGTTAGGCTTGCCTGCTTAACTGCTATAAAGTGTGTTCCTAGCCACTCTGTACAACGAGATTTGCAGGTTTCAACCAGCCTCTGGATTGCTGTTCATGATCCGGAGAAGGTTGGTAACACTTTCCTACTAAATGCTGTGGAACTTGACCATTAGCCCTTCTTACATCATTGATTTTTTTTTACTTTTATTTTTTTCGCAAGAATCCTTTTTTTTTTTTGCACTCTATGACACACATACTTTATCTAGGCGGTTGCTGAATTAGCAGAGGAGTTATGGGATTGCTTCGGTTTTGATGTTTGTGCTGATTATTCTGGCATTTTTGATGCACTTTCCCATAAAAATTACAATGTCAGAGCTGCTGCAGCTGAGGCTCTGACGGCCGCATTGGATGAAAATCCAGACAAAATACAAGTAAGTCTCAAGTATTGCGAATTTTGCTGCATTATCTGTGTACTAGTGTCATTGCAGAGGCACCAGAATATCTATCGTGGCACTGGCTAAATAATTTTTGTTAATATGGTCATGGCAGGATACACTCTCTACTCTTTTTTCGTTGTACATTCAAGATCTTGGTCCTGGAGTTGAATTTGGAGATACAAACTGGCTTGGAAGACAGGGTATTGCATTAGCTCTCCACTCGGTTGCAGATGTTTTAGGCTCTAAAGATCTTCCTGTTGTCATGACATTTCTCATATCACGTGCCTTGGTAAGTTTTTCCCCCCTTGGACATGTACATCTTATGATTTGTATGCCTATAAGTACATTGGATGTTTGGTGCCTCTTACCTTTAATTTACAGGCTGATCCTAATCTGGATGTTCGCGGTAGAATGATTAATGCTGGCATCCTTATTATTGATAAACATGGAAAGGAAAATGTTCCTTTGCTGTTTCCTATTTTTGAGAGCTACTTGAATAAAAGGGTAAGTTTCTGTGGCACAACATTGCAATTTAGTTGATACTCCCTCCGTCCTGAATTAGTTGCCATCCGTATCTAGAAAAATCTAAGACAACTAATTTGGGACGGAGGTAATACTATATATAATGTCTTTTTAATCTGCAATATCCATAATCTACCATTCTATAATTTTTCTCATATGTTACAGGCATCAAATGAGGAAACATATGATCTTGTCAGGGAAGGTGTTGTTATATTTACTGGTGCTCTAGCAAAACATCTATCAAAGGTTACTATGAGACCGTGCGGTCTGTTTGTTTAATTCAAAAGAAATCGATATATGGTACTAATATAGATCGTCTAACAGGATGATCCTAAAGTTCACAGTGTTGTTGAGAAGTTGCTAGATGTACTTAACACCCCATCAGAGGCAGTTCAGAGAGCGGTGTCAGACTGTCTGTCCCCACTTATGGTCTCAAAGCAGGTGAGTTGTGTTATTCACATTCAGTAATTGCTCGTGATTTCTTGTTTGTCTGCTTTATGTTGCGATGTGTACTTGTCTAAAAATTAGGAAGAAGCCCAATCTCTTGTATCTAGACTACTAGATCGGATGATGAAATGTGAAAAGTATGGTGAGCGGCGTGGTGCAGCCTTTGGTCTTGCTGGGGTGGTTAAAGGATTTAGAATTACTTCCTTGAAGAAGTATGGTATTGCTGCAACATTACAACAGGGTTTGGAAGACAGGTATGTGCCCTTCTTACCTCTTCCATGCGTAGCATAATATAGTGATAAGTACATATTTCCCCCCTGAACTACTGCATGGTTTAATTCTTAATCCTCAGGTTCAAAGCTGGTTGAATTACACTTTAATTTCCAATAGAGTTTAAATGTGCCCCTTCCCTGTTTCCGCCCTGCTTTTGTCCCACATCGACACATTCTCAGCTCGTGACTTGGCGCCAGCTACCTTGTGTGCCACGTGTGCTACAGTCACTCCTTTTACCTCCCTCGCTTCTCTCTGTTCCTTCCAGCCATAATTTGCTGGACATCCAACAGTTGCCAAGCTTGCTCATGAAACAGTTTCCAAGGGGAGCCCATAATGCCAAATAAGTCCAGGAGGCCATACTGAACCTGCTATGGCGTAGGCAGTGGTGGGGCGCCACTGTAGTTGGTTGATGCCATGGTGGAGCATCATTGGCGAGGGGCACACAAAGAGGTGGAGCCATGGTCACACAAG
Organism: Thinopyrum elongatum; assembly: GCA_011799875.1. NCBI lineage: Eukaryota > Viridiplantae > Streptophyta > Magnoliopsida > Poales > Poaceae > Thinopyrum > Thinopyrum elongatum. The sequence goes on from CM022300.1 coordinate 46,782,968, forward strand.
CCTGTAATTAATTGAGGCGAAAAGTTGCATAGACTTATTAGAGCGTGCACCCAAAACTAATTGCATAGGAACCCACTTGGCCTTTTTTTTCCACATGTGGACATCCAACCTGGCCATCAAGCCTGGATAAATCCACTAACATCGACCAGGGAGGGTTCTCGCTCAAACCAACACAATGTACCACTGTTGAGTCCTTCCTGTCCCATGCTGCTGTTGAGCCACCCAGTCTCCTGTAGGTGGCTTGCTGCTGCTAGTGCCCGACAGTGACGCCAATTGTCATGATGCTTAATTGCAAGAGGACGTGAGGGAAACATGGTGGGCTGAGACAACAGTACACATGGTTTGCTGCCATGGAAAAGGGAAAATGGAAATGAAAAAAGGGGAAAGTATACAGAGTCACCCACCACTTATACAATACTGTGAGGGCTAAGCAGACGGAGTTGACAAGTTCAAAGGCAGCATTTAGATGGTTTTAAAGTCCGGGGGGGAACGTAGTGACATGTGGGCCTCTCCTTTTCAGGCAGTTGAAAAGCGAATGTAATTATAACTTTCAGCCAATAGTTGAGTGGATATTTTTTCTCCTAGAGCACGCAGGAGAGCTGTGTATCATTCCATTAAGACAGGGGGGAGTGGGGGGAGACTCCTGCACCAAAGACAGACGGCACACTCACACGCCCTGATGAAACTAGCAAAGAAACGCCACACAAACAGAAGCACACGATCGTCATGCCCGGGGGGGGGGGGGGGGGGGGGGGGGGGGTGGAGAGAAGCTTTGATTGATTTAGAATAGCTCGCGGAGTCCCTGGGCACCAGTCGAACACCATAGCCCGCTTTCATTTGCCAGTCTGTAAAATCAAGGAGACACATGGTCTAGCGCCATTAGACACACAGTTGTCCCTATGTTTCCAAATCTCCCAAGAGCCTAAGATGATGAGAGAATTAAGCCCTTTCTGGAATTCCTTGGGGACTCCTTTGCATCCGCTGAACCACCAGCTTGAGAAGCGAACTAAGCTGGGGTGCAATGGCAGCCAAACCAAGCCTTTGGAGAATCGACACCCAAACCTGCCGAGCGAAAACGCATGACACAAGGATGTGTTGGATTGACAATTCCGCCTGATCACAAAGAGGACAGTCCAATAGGATTAGTCATTGCTTCTTTGAAAAGACAGTATTAGATATATCCATTGTTTTATGAATGTTTACCATACTGAATCTGCTATTTCCAGGGCGTCTGCAAAATCCCGTGAAGGAGCATTACTTGGATTTGAGTGCCTGTGTGAAAAGCTTGGCAGACTATTTGAGCCGTAAGTGCAGAGCTGTTTACTTTGTAAATATTTTCTGGATGAAAATGGTTCATGATGATTCTTGTCTTGCAGTTATGTCATCAAGATGCTACCCTTGCTACTAGTGTCTTTCTCTGATCAAGTTCTGGCAGTGCGTGAGGCTGCTGAATGTGCTGCTCGCGCAATGATGTCTCAGCTCACCGGTCATGGTGTGAAGCTTGTCCTTCCTTCACTTCTGAAGGTGCACATGTCTCTTTCTTTTAATGCTACCAAACTGTATAATTTCGCATTATACTGAACAACTGCCCACGGTCACGTGCTCTTGCTACATAATTGAAGTTCAATGCGTTTTCGGAATATTCAGTTGTTTCATCTATTAATGCACTGAACACTGTTCTTAGATTTTAGCTTGCCATTAGCACATTATCTACATGTGTCTTTTCAGTTAATCAACCAGAGAGAACCCAGCATCCCAATGACTACCTGTTATTTCTGTTTTGTCCACATTCTGATGACGCTACTTCCTTGTTTGTATCTACTCCCTCCGTCCCATATTATAAGAGCAGTTTTTACACTAGCGTAGTGTCAAAAATGCTCTTATATTATGGGACGTAGGGAGTAGCATTTACACTTATTGTTTTGTGCTTCTATTACCGTGTTTGTTACTATTTCAAGTACAAGTTGTGTAGAACATGTTACCATATCCTTGTTGAAATACAAGGGGTCACTATGCCGGTACAAAAAAGTCCTTGTAATATGCGTTCTCTTAAAATACACATATCTGGATGAATTCTCATGTACTTCTTCCAGGGCCTAGAGGATAAAGCATGGCGAACTAAGCAAAGCAGTGTTCAACTTCTTGGCGCTATGGCATATTGTGCTCCTCAACAGCTATCTCAGTGTCTTCCGAAGATTGTCCCAAAGCTAACAGAGGTATATGATCGAATTTGCTTTTGGAGCTTATAATCTGCATATACCTTAGTATGCCTTTTCATATGTCATGTATCATATATTCTCCAGGTACTAACAGACACACATCCTAAAGTGCAATCAGCGGGACAGACAGCCCTCCAACAGGTAGTGCTTGCTTGCTTATTTCTCATAGATATTGGGATGCTCTTGTGCCTGATCTCTGATGGGTACTGTCTTATTTTTTCCAGGTTGGAAGTGTCATAAAAAATCCTGAAATATCCGCACTTGTCCCGATTCTTCTGTCTGCTCTGACAGACCCGAATGACCACACAAAACATTCTCTTGACATCCTTCTTCAGGTAAACTTAGATTTGAGATAATGTTCATTCTGGTTTTGCATTTCAATTGCTTGCATCACCTTGTTGATAAGGAGGGAGTATCATAACTATCTTTACCTCATATGACTTCTGTTCTTGGCAGACGACTTTCATTAACTCCATAGACGCACCATCACTTGCGTTGCTGGTGCCTATTGTGCACAGAGGACTGAGGGAGAGAGGTGTTGATACTAAGAAGAAAGCTGCTCAGATTGTTGGAAACATGTCTTCTTTAGTTACAGAACCAATGGATATGATCCCATACATTGGATTGCTCTTGCCTGAAGTCAAGAAGGTGATTTCAACGCCAATCCTGCATACCTAGCATTTTGAAGTGATTTCTTATTATTACTTATACTAAGATTTTGATTTTGTTAAGTCAACCATATTTGGTTCTAATACTCTGCTTGATGATATTTTGTAGGTTCTAGTGGATCCCATTCCTGAAGTCAGGGCAGTTGCTGCTCGAGCTCTTGGGTCTCTTATAGTAGGAATGGGTGAACAAATATTCCCAGATCTTGTGCCATGGTTGTTAGAGACACTAAAATCTGATAATAGTAATGTCGAACGATCTGGAGCTGCCCAGGGACTAAGTGAGGTTGTTTTCTTTTCCATGACTTGCTTCAAACACTTTTTTGTAGTATCAGTATGACCTTTTTTAGATTTAGCAGTGTGTTATCATGGGATGGTTGTTTCGTAACTCTTCTGGGAGCATCAACTGCAATAGACATTCAATCTAACATTTGTAGCCAAGATAATCCACACATGTAATTTTTACGCATTGCTTGTCAGTTCTCACTTGTCTGACACTTCATTTGATTAGGGGAATTTATCACTTCATAAAACTTTTTTTTATTCCTGAAGTTTGTTAATGACTGCCCAAGTGTAGTACCGTTGGAGTTTGAAGGAAGGCCAATGTTTCCAAGTTCCTTTCCACAGTTAATAGCTTGTGTGGTTTGGTTCTTTCTCTTAGTTTATAATTATGACACATGTTGTCAACTTCCAGGTTTTAGCTGCTCTTGGCAAAGATTACTTTGATCAGATTCTTCCTGACATCATCCGGAACTGTTCCCATCAGAAGGCTTCTGTTCGCGATGGACATCTGACACTTTTCCGCGTAAATTTACCCTCAGTTCCCATTTCTCGTACGACTATATTGCTTGTAATGTTCTAGCTTGTTCCTTACGTGTATTTCTTCTATAGTATCTGCCGAGGTCCATGGGTGCAATTTTTCAGAATCATCTGCAGGCCGTTCTTCCTGCTATATTAGATGGTAAGATAGTTGAACTTCTATGTCTGATGATCTGCTCCTGCGACATTGATTCTCTAATTACTACTCTTGGCAGGCCTTGCTGATGAGAATGAATCTGTTCGTGATGCCGCACTTTCTGCGGGTCATATCTTTGTGGAGTACTATGCAACAACGTATGCCCTCACATTTTAATTGTTGGATGGTCATTTTGTCAGTAATGCTCTTGATATATGATGCCATTTTTCTTTATGTTAAATAGGTCTTTACCTCTATTGCTTCCTGCCATTGAGGATGGGATATTCAGTGATAATTGGCGTATCCGACAAAGTTCTGTTGAACTTTTGGGAGATCTTTTGTTCAAGGTCACTACCTCCTTTATGTAGCACTGTATTCACATGTTATGTTTTGTATATGCTCTACAATCTAGTAATGTTGCCATCTATAGGTGGCTGGAACTTCTGGGAAGGCAATCCTTGAGGGTGGAAGCGATGATGAAGGTGCTAGCACAGAGGCTCAGGGACGTGCAATTGTTGAAGTTCTTGGAAGGGCGAAACGCAATGAGGTTCTTGCCGCCGTTTATATGGTCCGTTCTGATGTCAGCTTGACCGTCCGGCAGGTATGTCATATTTTACCCTTTTTCGGTTGTTTTGTTTTATGCTGTTTGAATATGCAACTGTTCCGCATTCCAGAGCACCCTTTTTCTAGAGCTTCTATTTTTCATGCTAGGCTGCGGTACATGTTTGGAAGACAATTGTAGCAAATACTCCAAGAACTCTGAAGGAGATCATGCCAGTACTTATGGACACCCTTATTTCATCTCTTGCATCATCTTCTTCGGAACGGCGGCAGGTTCGATCTATTTCATGTACGGTTTGATCTTTCTGGAGAACTGTCCTGTGTTTGATTTAACTATAATATTATATGCTCAGGTTGCCGGGAGAGCACTTGGAGAGCTTGTTAGGAAGCTTGGCGAGAGAGTTTTGCCCTCTATTATTCCCATTTTGTCACAAGGACTCAAGGATCCAAATGCTAGCAGAAGACAAGTAAGTATCCTTAGCTTGATATTCTTACAGAGTGGCTTAAATTTTGCAATTTAGGACTTCCGTGGAACTATTACTGAGGTTTATGTTTATCGCTCTGTTTCCTAGTAGATATTGAATAGAAGTCTTCATATTGTTTTGTTGAATTCTGTTTTCCTATTAAAGTTTCTGAGATTGAATAGGAGGTCTTCATATGGTTTTGTTGATTTCTGTTATCTCATTGAAACTTCTCTCCAGCCAGCGGTTTCATTTGGAACTGTGCATTGATGTGCTTTCTTAATATATTTTGGATACGCCTTTCATCGTTTTGTAAATACTCCCTCTGTTCCTAAATATAAGTCTTTGTAGAGATTTCACTATGGACCACATACGGATGTATGTAGATGCATTTTAGAGTGTAGATTCACTCATTTTGCTCCATATGTATTCCCTCCGTTCCTAAATATAAGTCTTTGTAGAGATTCCATTATGAACTACATACAGATGTATATAGATGCATTTTAAGTGTAGATTCATTCATTTTGCTCCGTATGTAGTCCACCTAGTGAAATCCCTACAAAGACTTATATTTAGGAACGGAGGGAGAAATCCATAGTGGAATCTATATAAAGACTTTATTTAGGAACGGAGGGAGTACTTATTCTGGGAACGATCAGTGTACTATTAACTTTTTGCTCTTCAGGGAGTTTGCATCGGCTTGAGTGAGGTTATGGGAAGTGCTGGGAAACATCAACTACTAAGTTTTATGGGTGAACTTATTCCTACCATCAGAACTGCTCTGTGTGACAGGTTTGCTTTTTGGCTGTATAATTGTGTTATTTATAGTGAAGTCTCACTAACAGCATGCGTATGTAACAGCACGCAGGAGGTTCGTGAATCTGCTGGATTAGCATTTAGTACCCTATATAAGGTAACAAAACGGACTGCATTCTTATCATGGATAATTTGTTAAGACTACATGTTGTATTGTTAACTTTCTTACCTTCTGTTTAGAGCGCTGGATTGCAAGCAATTGATGAGATTGTCCCCACACTGCTACGGGCCATGGAAGATGACGAGACATCTGCAACAGCCCTTGATGGTCTAAAGCAGATTCTAAGGTCTTTTTTTTTTGTCACCATTCATTTATTGAAATATAATGTTTTCACTTGAGCTGCTGAGATATGCTGATCTTTTGACATGGTTTTACAGCGTCCGAACTGCAGCTATTTTGCCCCATATATTGCCCAAATTAGTCCAGCCCCCTCTCTCGTGAGTGAACCGCTCTTGTTACATTATATACGTTTGGAGTTTTTTTTATCAATTTACGTTCCTTACACATTACCTTTGTTGGGGGTGTAGTTCATTCAATGCGCATGCATTGGGAGCTCTAGCTGAGGTTGCTGGGCCAGGTTTGAGTTCACACATTGGAACTATCCTTCCGACATTGATACTTGCTATGGATGATGAAGATGTGGTGAGTGGCATATACTAAAAACACACTTTAGATCTAGCTTATCTATTAGTCATTTGATTGTTATTTGTACTCTTTAGGTTCAATGCATCAACCATAATTCAGTTTGTCCATTTTACAAGTAAAAGTGCTATATGCAGTGTATTTTATTACTGCTGACAGTGAATATTTCTCTTGGGAATTATAGGATGTACAAAGCACAGCCAAAAAGGCTGCTGAAACCGTTGTGTTGGTTATTGATGATGAAGGAGTTGAAACTTTAATACCTGAACTTCTGAGAGGAGTCAATGACAATCAGGTTGGTTCACCTTAGAATTCTGTTTGAGCATGAAACAATATTATGCTTGTTGTTCATTTGAATGATTTTACAATTTATTTTTTGTCTTACCAGGCATCTATGAGACGGGGCGCAGCCTACCTTATTGGTTTCCTCTTCAAAAATAGTAAATTGTATTTGGCTGATGAAGCTCCAGATATGATGTCTACCCTAATTACTTTGTTGAGCGATACTGATAACGCTACTGTATTGGTGAGCACTCACCATCCTGCACTCTCCTGTTTCAGTTTTTTCTACTTCCGAGACTTACTTACAATGGTCAACAGGCTGCTTGGGAAGCATTTTCAAGAGTTGTTGGCTCTGTTCCAAAGGAACAGCTCCCTACACATATAAAATTAGTGCGTGACGCTGTCTCTACAGCCAGAGATAAAGAACGTAGGAGGAGAAAGGTGCTACTTTGAACTTCTACATTTATGATGCATATTTGCGATACTTCTTACTCACTTGCTCGGAAAATATGTTGCTACAATTTTCTTTTCAGAGGTTCTCCACGGTTAAATATGTTCTGCATGATATTTTAACACTACAAATTCAATTTCAGGGTGTGCCTGTTCTCGTACCTGGCTTATGTCTTCCTAAAGCACTGCAGCCATTTCTTCCTATATTCCAGCAGGTATCTACTCGTGGAGAACTATTAGTTGTATTATAATCATATCCTTTTATGCCGAGCATCGAGTTGCAGGCATGGTGAACTTCTCTAGTGAGAAATATAAAGTGCATTACAAAGTCAGACTAGTCATGTTTTCTTCCTTCCACAAATTTAGATGTTCAGCACATTTTATACCACATCTTCTGTTGAACTCCAGGGTTTAATTAGTGGGTCGGCCGAGACAAAGGAGCAGGCAGCAGAAGGTCTGGGAGAGTTAATTGATGTTACAAGCGAGAAAACACTTAGGGAAGTCGTCGTGCCAATTACAGGGTATGACTTTCTTATATTTGTCAAAATAATTATTGTGTCATGGTTTCATCCTTTCTTCAAGGAGCCACATGCTTGCTTTACAGTTAAAAAAAACAGGTATAACAGAAATATTTGCAGCCATCAGCCATGTTGCTAGTTGCCACGCTGAACCTTGTCTTCTATACCATATTATTCTTGCGAAATGAACGAGCACCTCGTAAGTATATTGTTAACGCTCCACAAGTTCAATGGTAGTAGTAGATGATAGGTACTTCTATTATTTTGTTTTTTCTTTTGTACGAAAATGTCAGTTCCAAATTTCTGCACAAATCTGCTGTGTGGCCATAAGCTTGAACTTGAATGCGGAACCTGATCCTGGAATGCATTATTGAATTTTATAGTTAAATGCATAAATGACTTTATGGGAAGAAGGTTGTCCTGCATGCTGGACTATCTTTTTGGTATATATAGTTATACAGGCTTATTGCTCTAATATATGTTTTGTTTTGAGTGTAGGCCTCTTATACGCATCCTGGGAGACCGATTTCCATGGCAAGTTAAGTCAGCTATCCTATCAACCCTGACTATTATCATCGCAAAAGGTGGTCTTGCGCTTAAGCCTTTCCTTCCACAACTTCAGACAACGTTTGTTAAATGTCTACAAGATAGCAACAGGTTGGTATGGTCTTCTCTTTCTGTATTTCTTTCGATGGTTTCATCTCTTTTCACATGAATGTATGATTTGCAGATCTGTCCGCACAAGGGCCGCATCAGCTCTTGGAAAGCTTAGCGCATTAAGCACAAGAATTGATCCTTTAGTTAGTGATCTTTTGTCCATGTTGCAGGTATTTTCGATATTAACCCTTTATTTTGGGAAGAGATGCAACTATCCGTGCAAAAGTAATTTAATGCTTTTTTCAGTCAGGAGATGACGCTGTTAAGGAAAGTGTGCTTTCTGCACTTAAAGGTGTTGTTAGGCATGCTGGCAAAAGTGTTAGCTCTGCAATCAGATCACGTGGGTGTACTCTTCTCAAAGATCTGCTGCAGGCTGATGCTGATGATGTCCGCAGTTCTGCTGCAAAAGCAATTGGTACATTATCTCAGGTATGGTAAATTGTGGCACCTTTTCAATCTTTACAGATATTATCAGAAAAACTTGATGTATGCCTAGTGGTTATGGCGTTCAGCTGAAATTAATTATCATTGTGCTCATTGAAAGTGAACCATAACTATAGGTCATGTTGTAAAACAACCCTGAAAGAAAATTGAAATATATGTATGTCGAGTAATCCGGCAAAGAAAATGGATGTTCTAACATGGAGCATTTTACTTCAATATACTTTGAGTAAGGCATCAATGCATCAGCACATTACACGATAAGGTGCAACAAGTTGATCATGGTATTGTTTGGAAAACAACTCCCCGAGGGAATTTAATGTTCTCTGTTGCAGTTGCATACAACTATTCTGTCATCGTCTTGCCATTGTTTATCTGAGGAACCAACTCCTGTCACAGTTGGATTTTTTTTCTGAAGTTTTCTGTGTACTGAATATGCTTATGCTTTCTTTTAGTACATGGATGAGACCGAGACCACCGATCTGGTGCAGACCTTGTTGAGCATGGGCAGATTACCAGACTGGTGTACCAGACATGGTGCTTTATTAACATTCTCCTCCATGTCAAGGCATTGTCCAACAAAACTGTGCCATTCAACATCATTTCCATCTATTGTTGATCTTCTGAAAGATTCGCTAAAAGATGACAAGGTATTGGCTCAATTTGCACTCCTTTGTTACTTCAAGTATCACTGTGTTTCCATGTGTAGTAACTCTTGTCTGTTTGTGGAGAAGTTCCCTGTTCGTGAAGCCTCTACGAAAACTCTGGGGAGGCTACTTTGTTACCAGTTACAATTCGGGGGCAGCACCTTGCAACTTGTTCAATTGCTCATCTTGGCCTTGCGTGATAGTTCAACCGAAGTTAGGAGAAGAGCGTTGTCCTGTATCAAAGCTGCTGCGAAGGTTTATAATTAGACCTACTTCGATATGGGCACTCGTACCTCTATTCAAAGGTATTATGATGGTAATCTTATGGTTCTTTGCTGCAGATAAATCATTCAGCTCTTGCCGCACATATCTCGATATTGGGCCCCGCAATTGGTGATACTTTGAAGGATAGTAGTTCACCAGTACGTATAGCTGCAGAGCGCTGTGCCGTTCATGTTTTCTTGTTGACCAAAGGTACATGCATGTCTTCTAGGTCCCTGTTTTTCTATTGTTTTTTCATTCATACTGTATATCTGTTTAATGCTGGAGACTACTGCGAATAAACTTTATGGCAGGCTTATTGTAAAGCTTGTATTTGTCTGAACTTTCAGCCTGTTACTTGTTTAATACTACTACTAATGTTCAAAACCAATTTACTACCACTTTCCAGGGGCAGATTACGTTACGACTGCGCAAAAGCATCTCACCAACATGACAGGGTTAGAAGTAAGAAGACTTGCAAAGCTTCCTGTGGAGAGGTAAGAGAAATCTGACTAGTCTAGTACCTTCACCATGTGGATGCCTGTAATGGCTTGCATGTTTTTTCTTTTCATCTTAGCTTGTGAATCTGGATAGAACTTGATAGGGATCTTGAACTTCTTTTCCATGGCTTTCCACTGCAGTGACGACAGTGAAAGCAGTGACGATGACATGAGAGCATAGACACTGCCCAGCCACAGCGGTCTCGGAAGGACGTTTTTTGTGCCTGTCCATTCATACATCTTATAGGTATAAACCGTAAATGGAACAGCGTGGCCAATTTTTGCCTCTGACCCTTGATGTAAAACACAGTTTTTTGACAACATACAGTACTAGAGCAAGGGGTCGGTGTTTATATTTCTTACTACAAATGAACCATGTTTATGTAAATCAGCAATATTTTAAACATTTACATGAGGTTGAGCACTTGCATGAAGGAGGCTGCAGCATTGCTGTTTGTTTTGCAAGCAAGAATCTGGTCCTGGTTCATAGAACAATCGACTCTGCCATGATACAATAAATCTTGCCAATTATTGTTGCAATCTGCAAATATGGATCGCTTCCAGTGCTCTCCGTTTCTCTCCCTTGCCGCTTCTCTCATTGTCTCACCTGACGCCTCTCGTCCCTCCTCTCCGTTGGTTTAGTCTCTTTGATCAACAACCTCCCTATATTTGGCCGAATGTGTATTGGATTTTGTTGTTCTTTTTTCCCGGGTACCTCCGCTGTACTAGAATTTCTAACCAAGCTCGGGAGTTATTTGCTAAAAAGAGCTAGTCGATTTTGAAGCTACTCCAATCTTCCATAGGCGCTATGTGTGCGTGTGGTCGGTATATCTATGATGTACTCCTACTACTATTTGCTGTTTTGAAAAAGGTTGTCCATTGAAGGATACAAACGCTCACAGTAAGTGTTACAAGCAAGAATCTAGTTCTGTTCATGTTACAATACAAATCGTCCCAACAATCAGGATATCAAGCCACACACTTCATTCTACGCCTACCATCTTTCATCTCCCTCCCACATATTCTTCTCCTTGGGCCCGGTCGGGCCTTCCTCTTTGGAGAGCTCGTTCGGCATCTTGTTCAGCATGTTCTCCGCCGGACAACTGAGCCGCTGGGGCATACTCTTAACCACCCGCTCCGTCCCCGGTTGGAATCAACCACGGCTAGACCAGTCCGGTACGGACTTGGTGCAATCAACCGAGTAGGATTTGTATTTGTACTAGGACTAGGAATAGGACTAGTAGGACCAATATAAATACTGCTGTACCCCCGTGTAATCAACTCAGATCAATCAAAGGAAATAAACAAACAGGTGCGACACGCACCTGTTGGCCATCAAACAATCTCGTGTCTCCTTGTGTACTAGTTCGTACATCTCGCCGCATCAAGCAACCATCGAGACAAAGCTAGCTAGCTTGTGCTGTACGTTGACCGTCGACCCGGCGCCTCGGAAAGTAATCGAGCAGTTCGTACGTGCATACTGTCGGAAAGTACTCGGCAGCGTCGTCGAGGTCGGGACCTACGCCAACAATTGGTATCTAGAGCAAGGTTGATCTTCTAGTAACGGAGGATCATGACGGACGATGAGAAGAACAAGCAGCTGGCGGAGTACTCTGGTGCGGCTAAAGTAATTGCTGCTCCGGTGAGTTCGTCGTACCCACGGTTTGATCGCGAGAACTTCGGGGTCTGGAAGGCCCTCATGGAGTGTGGTCTCCGCGCCAACGAGCTATGGGACGCGGTGGATCCAGGAGGCGACGCGTTCAAGAAGGAGGGAGCCGAGCACCGGAAGGATCGGCAGGCGGCGTCGGCGATTTACTCGGTGATGCCGATGGATGTCCTTCAACACCTAATCGCCAAAGAAACGGCGAAAGAGGCGTGGGATACCTTGGAGCTCATGTTCGAGGGACACACCCGCGTCAAGCAAGCCAATCTCCAAACTCTCCTAAGGAACTATGAGACTTTGGTCATGGGCGACAATGAGTCCGTGGATGCGTTCGCTTCACGGGTGGCTACTCTCGTCAATCGGATCCGTGCGCTTGGAGAAAACCTCACGGAGACCTCGGTTGTCCGGCGGTTCTTGCGCGCGGCCCCTCCCCGGTACCTGCAAATTGTCACGGCGATCGAGCAGTGCGTCGATCTCGCGACTCTCTCCATCGACGATCTCGTCGGACGGTACAAGGCTCACGATGAGCGTATGCGGTACAGTCTTGGGGACGGGAGGAACGACGAGCTTGTGATGCTCACGCGGGCTCAGTGGCAGGCGTTGGACTCAAGGAGAGGAGGCGAGGGCTCTAGCAGCAACACTCGCCAAGATCGTGCGCCAAAAGAACAAAGTAAGAAGAACGCCGGTGACGGCGCTCCGAAGAAGAAGAAGAAGTTCGACAAGCGCAAGATCAAGTGTCATAACTGTGGCATCATGGGGCACTTCAAGTCGGAGTGCAAGAAACCACCGAAGGAGAAAGCTCTCATGGCCAAAGGAGGCGATGATGGAGACATGATGCTCATGGTCGAAGTATGCGAGCTAATGGATGAGGATAGTCCAGCTCCAAAGGCGCCGGCTACAGAGGTTGTCACGCTCATAGAGGAGGCAGTTTATCTTCATGACAAGAAGAGGATGAACACGTCGAGGCACGTATGGTACCTCGACACGGGCGCTAGCAATCACATGACCGGCGACAAGGACCAGTTTTCTGAGCTCAGTGTTTCGGTGGGAGGCACGGTTCGGTTCGGCGACGGACGGACCGTTGACATCGCAGGGCGAGGTACTGTCCTGTTTGAGTTGAAGAATGGCGGTCACAAGGTACTCACGGATGTGTACTATATTCCCAAGCTAAAGAGTAGCATCATAAGTCTTGGTCAGCTCGAGGAGCGTGGTTGCAAGATTGTGCTCGAAGATGGCTATCTATGGGGGTATGATCGTCAGAGGATGCTAATCATGAAGGGGCAGAGGTCACCAAACAGGCTTTACATCCTCAACTTGGATCGTGTGGATCCGGTATGTCTCTTGAGGAGGCAGTTTATCTTCATGACAAGAAGAGGATGAACACGTCGAGGCACGTATGGTACCTCGACACGGGCGCTAGCAATCACATGACCGGCGACAAGGACCAGTTTTCTAAGCTCAGTGTTTCGGTGGGAGGCACGGTTCGGTTCGGCGACGGACGGACCGTTGACATCGCAGGGCGAGGTACTGTCCTGTTTGAGTTGAAGAATGGCGGTCACAAGGTACTCACGGATGTGTACTATATTCCCAAGCTAAAGAGTAGCATCATAAGTCTTGGTCAGCTCGAGGAGCGTGGTTGCAAGATTGTGCTCGAAGATGGCTATCTATGGGGGTATGATCGTCAGAGGATGCTAATCATGAAGGTGCAGAGGTCACCAAACAGGCTTTACATCCTCAACTTGGATCGTGTGGATCCGGTATGTCTCTTGTCAAGCATGGACGACTCGGCGTGGAAGTGGCACGCACGCTACGGTCATCTAAATTTCCAGGCTCTTCGGCAACTTGGACAAAAGGAGATGGTACGTGGTCTACCGTGCATCAATCATGTCGACCAAGTGTGCGACGGTTGTCTCATTGGGAAACAAAGGCGAGCCCCGTTCCCAAGAGAGGGAAACTTTAGAGCGAGTAAAGCTCTTGAGTTGGTCCACGGAGACTTGTGTGGACCGATTACACCGGCCACCCCTGCCGGAAACAGATACTTCTTGCTCGTCGTCGACGACTTCAGCAGATTCATGTGGATTGTGTTGTTGAAGACGAAGGATCAAGCTTTGCAAGCCTTCAGGATAATAAAGATGGCGGCCGAAGTAGAATCTGAAGCCAAGCTGAAGGCCCTCCGTACCGATCGGGGGGGGGGGGGTGAGTTCAAGTCTCGTGCATTCACGGAATATTGCGAAGCTCAAGGGATCAAGCGGTATCTTACGGCACCATATTCACCGCAACAAAACGGTGTTGTGGAACGGAGGAATCAAACCGTGGTGGCGATGGCACGAAGCATGTTGAAGAGTAAAGGCATGCCAGGCAAGTACTGGGGTGAGGCGGTCAATACGGCCGTTTACTTACTGAACCGGGCTCCAACCAAGAGTGTGGTTGGGATGACACCGTACGAAGCATGGTACGGACACAAGCCCACCGATGAAATTTTTCACGTTGTTTACGACGAATCCGAGCATGCAGGTAATTTTGATCAGCCGGAGAACTCTTCGGGAAGGAGCGATGCTCCGGACGGAGGCGCGACAGGAGACGCGCCAGCTACTCCCGTTGAGTCTCACGCGCACGCGCGAGAAGGAGCGGCTGATGCGGCCGAAGACACGCCAGGCAGCGCGAGTGGCGCTCGACCTGGTGGCTCATCTAGGCTGGGAAGCCCACGTGGTGAGGAGGCTGGCTCAAAAAGACACCCACGTGATGGTGAAGAAACACCAGTTTTGGCTGGTTCGCCCACTGTACGTACAGGAGAAGCACGGCCAGCTACGGCTAGTTCGTCCAGTGGACACGCGGATAGCTCGGAAGAGTCTGAATCGCCTGAAAACGAGAGTTTGGCAACTCCAGATGATGTTACTTCGTCTTCGACTGAACATGAGACAAAGGAACGTCCGCCGACACCAATACGTCTTCGACCAGTGGTGGATTTATATCCAAAGGAAGCGTTTCCAAAAGTAAATCCTGTGAAAATTAAAGGAAGAGGACGGCGGTGTTTGCTAAGCGTCGAGGAACCGACGAAATTTGAAGATGCAAACACGGAGGAGTGTTGGCGTCATGCTATGGACGAGGAGTTGGGATCGATCCAAGACAACAAAACATGGGAGCTCGTGGATCCACCCAACGACCATAAAATCATAGGGATCAAGTGGGTGTACAAAGTCAAGAAAGATGCCGAAGGAAACTTGGTGAAGCATAAAGCAAGGCTCGTAGCCAAAGGATACGTGCAAGAGCAAGGTGTAGACTTCGAGGAAGTGTTCGGTCCAGTCACAAGGATGGAATCGGTGAGGCTAGTTATAGCTCTCGCGGCTCAAGAATCTTGGAGGCTACATCACATGGATGTAAAATCCGCTTTTTTGAACTGGGAGTTGAAGGAAGAAGTATATGTGAAGCAACCACCGGGTTACATCAAAAAGGGAGAGGAACACAAGGTGTTGAAACTACACAAGGCATTGTACGGGCTATGCCAAGCTCCTCGGGCATGGAACATCAAGCTTGACCGTACACTAATTTCTCTTGGTTTTGAGAAAAGTCCACTGGAGCATGCTATGTATAAGCGAGGTAAAGGCAAGGATCGTCTTCTAGTGGGTATCTATGTTGACGATCTCTTGATAACTGGAGCAGATGAGGAGGAGATTGCTAGATTCAAGCTACAAATGAAGGAGCTTTTCAAGATGAGTGATCTAGGGCTCTTGACTTACTATCTCGGGATCGAGGTACAGCAAAAACCGGAGGGAATCACACTATGCCAGGAGGCATATGCAAAGAAGATTCTTGAAAGCTGTAGCATGGAGGACTGCAATCCAAGTCACGTTCCAATGGAGCCTCGACTTAAACTTAGCAAGAGGAGCCAAGCACCCGCGGTTGATGCAACGGAGTATAGAAGTGTGGTCGAAAGCCTAAGGTATCTTGTGAATACGCGACCAGACTTGGCCTATTCCGTTGGTGTAGTGAGTCGCTTCATGGAAGCACCCACGACAGAACATTGGGCAGCTGTGAAACAAATACTCAGGTACATCAAAGGGACAACTAACTTCGGTTGTGTCTATTTGAGAGAGAAGCGGAAGGAGATGGTGGAGCTACTTGGCTATAGTGATAGCGACTTGGCAGGAGATATTGACGACCGTAAAAGTACCTCGGGCGTGGCATATTTCTTGGGAAGAAGCATAGTGAGTTGGCTATCACAAAAGCAGAAGGTGGTCGCATTATCATCTTGTGAAGCGGAGTATATTGCAGCTGCAACCGCGGCGGGTCAAGGTGTGTGGCTAGAAAGGCTACTCGGTGACCTCACTGGCAAGGAACCAGAAGGAGTGGTGCTCTATGTTGACAACAAGTCCACGATTGCTCTATGTAAGAATCCAGTGCATCATGACAGAAGTAAGCATATTGATATAAGGTATCATTACATACGGGATTGCGTGGAAGAAGGCAAGATTGAAGTCAACTACATTTGCACCGACGATCAGCTTGCAGATATCCTAACCAAGTCTTTGGGACGACAGAAGTTCACGGAGATGCGGGGAAGGATCGGCGTCCAAGCTGTGAAGTGAGGACATCGTGGTTGGGGGGGTGATTGTTGGAATCAACCACGGCTAGACCAGTCCGGTACGGACTTGGTGCAATCAACCGAGTAGGATTTGTATTTGTACTAGGACTAGGAATATGACTAGTAGGACCAATATAAATACTGCTGTACCCCCGTGTAATCAACTCAGATCAATCAAAGGAAATAAACAAACATGTGTGACACGCATCTGTTGGCCATCAAACAATCTCGTGTCTCCTTGTGTACTAGTTCGTACATCTCGCCGCATCAAGCAACCATCGAGACAAAGCTAGCTAGCTTGTGCTGTACGTTGACCGTCGACCCGGCGCCTCGGAAAATAATCGAGCAGCTCGTACGTGCATACTGTCGGAAAGTACTCGGCAGCGTCGTCGAGGTCGGGACCTACGCCAACATCCCCGTCCTCGACTTGTAGATCACCGTCGGCCCCCACTCCCGCATGAACTGCAGCCACTGGGGCTCGGCCACGACGCCGTCCCCGAGGTACTCCGCCGCCACCACGCGGTACTTGACGCTGGAGTCGACGGACAGCTTGCTCCGGGCGGCCTCGTTCAGAATCCCGACCCCGAGCGCCGCCGAGCCCTGCAGGTACACGCCGGCGCGCGGGTAGCTCGCGTGCCCGTTCCGGGACGAGTACACCGCCGGCCTGTTCCCCGCGGCGTACTCCAGCTTGGCCGCGTCCACCCACCTCCCCCCGCTGTGCTGCGAGTAGTAGACGGCCATGAGCTCGCCGGTGAAGTTGCTGATCCGGAGCGTGAAGTGCTCCCAGTCGCCGACGTGCTGCCGGGTCTTGCCCAGCGGGAGGTTGATCGGGCCGGGCTTCAACGTGGTCCGGCCGTTGAACAGGCAGAACACCCACATGGCGACGTCGGTGCACGCCCCACCCATCACCGGCTTCATGTGCACGTACAACTCCGCGCTCTCAATGTCGCCGCGGCAGACCGCCTGCCTCCTCTTGCCGTCAGGTATGTCCATCAAGTACTCCCCGTCGTTTCACCCGCCGCCCGGGAGGTTGGATCCCCCGGCGTCGATCTCCTCGACGGTGCCCCCTCCTTTCTTGAACAGCGCGGCGCCGTTCTTGGAGTACCAGGGGACCGGGCGACGGCAGGTAGACCTCTTTGGAGTGGAAGTAGAGTGCTCCATCCTATCGCATGCCTTCATCATGTCCAACTTCAGCACATAGAGGCTTCTTTCTCTTTCTCGCACGGATCACGTGCACACATTCATATGCCACGATCACATTATGTGTAATAAGACGCGCCGGGACAAAACTACTTTGCTCTTCAGGGATAAGAACGGGCAAAATTACCTTAAGCCTATTTGCAAGAACCTTTGCCACAATTTAATAAAGCACATTACATCGATTGATAGGTCGGAATTACGAAAGTAACTCCGGTGAGTTTACCTTCGAAATCATCACAATGACTTTCGCATGGAAAGAATCAGGAGCCGCTACACCTGCTAAAAAATCACGTACAACATGACAGACGTCGTCAGTGCCGTTGGTAAAACAAGGCTGGAAGACCGTCTGGTCTAGGAGCTTTTGTCGGCCCCATTTGGAATAGAGCAGCCTCAATTTTCTCATCCGAAATATGGGCTGTTAGTCTGGTGTTCATCTCCTTGGAAACCACCGTGTTTATATTAACAAGCAGCCCCTGTACACCCGAAGAGCCCTCTGATGTAAGTAACGATTCGTAAAAAGAAGCTGCCATGCCACGCATCTCCGCATCCACCATGCATCAAGACCCATCACCTTTGAACTTTGTATAAGGGCTGCGTGTAAACCACCAGGAACTCCTAGACTAAACCGTTGGAGGAAACCACTCTCTGGACAATTCGTTCTGAATGTTGATGCGGCCTTCTCAGAGACGGACTACTCAGGGGCATGTGGCGCCGTTGTTCGGGATAGCACCGGTATGTTCATAGGTGCAGCTATTGCAAAGTTAGAACATATACCGGATGTCGTCTCTCCTGAAGCGGCAGCTCTTGTTGAAGGCTATAAACTGGCCCATACTCTCGGGTGCAACTCTCTCTTGGTGCAGATGGATAACTTGATCATAGTTGAAACTTTAAACGAAAATATCAGGCACTCAGTAATAGCAGCTCCAATTCTCGACGACTGTTGAGCTCTTAGGCATGATTCCGGAAAGGTTCTGATTGAGCGTTGTAACCATGAATCTAATATGGCAACTCATGTGCTGGCGCAACAAGGCCATGTTGATCCACCGTCTGTGTGGTTGGACTCACCTCCTGCTTTTATTTCTAGCTTTTTAGCGGATGATGTAAGTGTAATTTGATTTAATAAAGCTAGCCATGATGACCTTCCCCTTAAAAAAGAAAAAGACCCATCATCTCTGATGAGCGTGCTGGCAGTGTTTTTCTGCTTCGTGTGTGTAGCATGCCGCTGAAAATATTTGGTATTTTGATCTGCCGCCGTAAGCCAATCAACCCTCGACCTCTGTCGGTACAAAATTTCCTCCCTAGCGTATATTTCTCGGAGCTGTTCATCCAACATGCATCGAGACCCATCATCTCTGAGGATCCTATGATCCGCTTCCATGCCAACGAACCCAAGAACCTTGTGCCCTGTTGTCCATCAAGTGGCTAAGAGCCTTCTAATTGAAGCCAGCCATGTCCGTGACGACATTGTAGAGGGAGGGGTGGATGTCGGTATGTTTCCTCTCCCTGCCGCTTGTCACCTCCTTAACGACATCGAGAGGGGGGGGGGGGGGGGGATCTTCTGGAAGGTTCCTACATTCGGTGCAACAAAAGGAGACATGGGCCGGCCCACTGCGCAAAGGGGTTGGGACCTGTTGGGACCTGCATGCAACATCCAGGGACCTGCATGTAGCATCCAGGGACCTGCATGCAATGGACAGGGACCTGCATGTAAAGGAATATGGGGCTCCAATGGAAGCTTGGCTACCTCCTTAGGACCATGAGGCCAAGCTTAATGTAGATGGGGGCTTTCAAGGAATGGTAGTTCAGGTGCGTCGATGGTGATCTACAGGGACAAACACGACCAATACCTAGGTGTCTCAGTCATTGTCTTTTTTTTACGGAAAAATATCCGATCTTCAATCATGGCAGTACAACGAACACCAGAAATAATAAAAATTACATCCAGATTCATAGACCACCTAGTGACGACTACAAGCACTGAAGCGAGCCGAAGGCGCGCCACCGTCTTCGCCCCTCCCTCACCGGAGCCGGGCAAAACTTGTTTTTTTTTGCGAGGGGGCAAAACTTGTTGTAGACAGTCGGGAAGTCGTCGTGCTAAGGCCCCATAGGACCAATGCACCAGTACAACAACCATCGCCGATGAAGAGTAGCGTAGATCGGAAGGATCCAACCTGAAGACACACGAACATAGACGAACGGCGAACATATCCGAGCAAATCCACCAATGGCAGATCCGCCGAAGACACATCTCCACACGCCCACTGAAGATGCTAGATACACCACTGGAACGAGGGTTAGGCGGGAAGAACTTTATTCCATCTCGGTCGTTGTCTTTGAAGGCCTCGTCGATCCAGTAACTCTTGAAGCTCATGCTTGCAATGAAGTGTTGGCTCTAGCTACTGACCTCCATCTCGACTCTGTGTGTGGGTCTTCAGAGTGTGTTGAAGAGGTTGCAAACATAGACACCGAAGCCCCTTTCCGGTATGTCACCATTCTGCGGGAGATCAAGCATCAACAACGCTCATTCCGAGCTCTCAATTTGATCCATAAGAAGCGGGAACATAATGTAAACGCTCATGCTCTTGTCAAAGTGGCTTCCTCTCTTACTTCTGGGCATCATGTGTGCCTTGAAGTTTTGCCCGATATCATCTGTATTTCTACGGACATTCGAACTTAATAAAGGGTCCCATCGCTACAAAAAGAAGCTAAAACTAGCGCCATAAGCGCTGTATAGGAATTGCGAGGTGGGTGTCCGCCCTGCCTTGATTTAAAACAAAGCCTTTTGTTCTGGTATACACGGCACCGCTGCATACGAATGCATCTTATCGTGCATACATGGGCGGCGGGGAACAAAAGAAAAAAACGAAAAAAGAGGGCGATCATTGGCCGAACTATAATGACACATCATCGATTGACGACAGTAGCTGACCCGGGTGCGTTTGGTAGTCTGCTTACCCTCAAACAAGTCCGTTGGATGCAACAAAACCCCATCTGGTAGCGTACATGAAGGACTAGCCCGTACGTGTATAAACCTTAAAGTAGCCTAAAGCCTAACTCACTAGAATCACTCGAATCAACAGTTTCCAGCGAGCCAGGCTATGTCGAGCGCAAAAGTGGGGCACGACGTACGCAGAGGTGCATGGGAAATCCGGGCGAAGATGGCGGGAGACGGAAATCGGCCGGCGCACACGAAATCTAGCATCACCACCCATTTACTCGCTCAGGTCTAACGCTAGGACAAACCCAACCTCAGTTCTTGCCTTGGTTGGTGGCGGTGACTCTTAGATCTATGGAAGCGGCAGCGGCATTGGTGGTGACTTTAATCTCTGGCAGCAGGACCCACTTCTCCCCTTCGTCTCTGACTTCGTCTCGTCCTCCTCGTCCGAGCCATGGGCAGATCGTCGGCTCCAACGGGGGTAAGCAGCATACAACCCCCTCCTCTATCAGATTGTCTGTTAGGCCACTAGGTATGTGGGAGGATCGCTTTCGCCATTGCTCACCGCATCATCAATGTTGCAAAGGTTACAGACGAATGATTGAAGCTGGCTGTTCAGGTAGCAGCACTCATAGCTGTGATTCATGCCTGGCTTATGTTGGTCTACAAGGGAGATGTTCGTCAGAGTGATAAGCCTGTCATCCATTACGATCCAATGTTACTCCGAGATATGGAGAGGACTGCGAACCTAAACTATATTTACAACTGCAAGAACATAGAGGCTCTGTGGATGCTTCAAATGTGAATAACACTTTTTGCCAAGTTTGTGGAGATGTTTAGGAACATGAGGTTGCTACAAGATAGCATCGACACATCCATGGAAGAGCAAGTTGCCATGTTCCTTTATGTTGCAGGTCATAATCAGAGGTTCATGTTTATTTACAACACGTTCGTGTTGGAAATATGCCCTAGAGGCAATAATATTTGTATTATTATATTTTCATATTCACAATTAAGAGTTTATATTTCATGTTATAACTGCTATGATCCTGGAATATGCGATTCAGTACAAAAACTCATATGCACACGTGAAATGATAAATGGTTAAATAAAAGGTTCCTAGTCTTGCCTCTAGGACTAGCTCAAGTGTTGTTGGTGGTCATGTTTTTCGAATCTTAGGATATCGTTAAGTGTAACGATGATCCTAAAACAATAGTGAGATTATGACGTTAGAAGAACGATCATATTGAATCGACCCAAACTTGTTTGTTATGAATTGAGTTAATATCGTCTGTATTCAATTGTAATAACACAGAGTGTTAATGTGTGATTTTGCTCCTTAGACCATGATAGTATCGTAGTAACTTCTTACCTTATGGTGGGCTTTGGGGTTGCTCAAACGTCATCTATAACACAGTGATCATAATGACAACTTACAGGTTCATCAGAAAGTTTGACAAGTGAATAGATAGCTCGAGAGTGGGATTTGCTTCTCCGACGATGAAGAGCTACCCTTAGGGCCCTCTCGGTGCGACGACATCAATCATCATCTGGCCAGACACAGGTGACTTCATCACGGGGATGCCGGAACACAATAACAAGAAAGAAGAACAAAATCGGTAACGAGGATTTCGGTATAGTGATCATAGTGATGACTCAGGAGGATACCGATGCATCCCGGGTTTTGTGAAGTATTGCGAATCAAAGGAAACATCACATAATAATCAAAGGTTCACTCGAATATCATTCGTGTACTCATAGGGACCAATATGGACGTCCACGGCCCCGCTATTGGTCATTGAACGAATGGTTTCGTTCATGTCTATGAGTTATCAAACCTACGGGGTCACAAGCTTAAGACAATTACGATCTGCTGAGTGTTAGTAAGATGGGAGTGAAGGAAATATGCCCTAGAGGCAATAATAAAGTTATTATTTTATTTCCTTATGTCATGATAAATGTTTATTATTCATGCTAGAATTGTATTAACCGGAAACTTGATACATGTGTGAATACATAGACAAAGTGTCCCTAGTATGCCTCTACTTGACTAGCTCGTTAATAAAAAATGGTTAAGTTTCCTGACCATAGACAAGTGTTGTCATTTGATGAACAGGATCACATCATTAGGAGAATGATGTGATGGACATGACCCATCCATTAGCTTAGCATAATGATCGTTAAGTTTATTGCTATTGCTTTCTTCATGACTTATACATGTTCCTCTGACTATGAGATTATGCAACTCCCGAATACCGGAGGAACACCTTGTGTGCTATCAAACGTCACAACATAACTGGGTGATTATAAGGATGCTCTATAGGTGTCTCCGATGGTGTTTGTTGGGTTGGCATAGATCAAGATTAGGATTTGTCACTCCGTGTATCGGAGAGGTATCTCTGGGCCCTCTCGGTAATGCACATCACTATAAGCCTTGCAAGCAATGTGACTAATGAGTTAGTTTCGGGATGATGCATTACGGAATGAGTAAAGAGACTTGCCGGTAACGAGATTGAACTAGGTATGAGGATACCGACGATCGAATCTCGGGCAAGTAACATACCGATGACAAATGGAACAACGTATGTTGTTATGCGGTTTGACCGATAAAGATCTTAGTAGAATATGTAGGAGCCAATATGAGCATCCAGGTTCCGCTATTGGTTATTGACCGGAGATGTGTCTCGGTTATGTCTACATAGTTCTCGAACCCGTAGGGTCCGCACGCTTAACGTTCGATGACGATTTGTATTATGAGTTATGTGATTTGATAACCGAAGATAGTTCGGAGTCCCGGATGAGATCACGGACATGACGAGGAGTTCGAAATGGTCGAGAGGTAAAGATCGATATATTCGAAGGCTATATTCGGACATCGGAAAGGTTCCGAGTGATTCGGGTATTTTTCGGAGTACCGGAGAGTTACGGGAATTCGTATTGGGCCTTAATGGGCCATACGGGAAAGGAGAGAAAGGCCTCAAGGGTGGCTGCGCCCCTTCCCCATGGACTGGTCCGAATTGGACTAGGGAAAGGGGGCGCCCCCTTCCTTCCTTCTCCTTCTCCCTTCCCCTTTTCCTATTCCATGTGGGAGGTGGAATCCTACTAGGACTAGGGAGTCCTAGTAGGACTCCACACCTTGGGCGCGCCCTATGAGGGCCGGCCTCCTCCTCCCTCCATCCTTTATATACGTGGCCAGGGGGCACCCCATAGAGACACAAGAGAAGATTTGTCTTAGCCGTGTGCGGTGCCCCCCTCCACAGTTACACACCTCAGGTCATATTGTCGTAGTGCTTAGGCGAAGCCCTGCGTCGGTAACTTCATCATCACCGTCACCACGCCGTCGTGCTGAAGAAACTCTCCCTCGGCCTCAGCTGGATCTAGAGTTCGCGGGACGTCACCGAGCTGAACATGTGCAGATCACGGAGGTGCCGCGCGTTCGGTACTTGATCGGTTGGATCGCGAAGACGTTCGACTACATCAACCGCATTACTAAACGCTTCCGCTTTCGGTCTACGAGGGTACGTGGACACACTCTCCCCACTCATTGCTATGCACCACATAGATAGATCTTGCGTGATCGTAGGTAAAATTTTGAAATACTACGTTCCCCAACAGTGGCATCCGAGCCAGGTCTATGCGTAGATGATATGCATGAGTAGAACACAAATGAGTTGTGGGCGTGGGTGTATACATATTGCTTGCCGTTACTAGTTGTTACTTGGTTCAGCGGTATTGTGAGATGAAGCGGCCCGGACCGACATTACGCGTATGCTTACGTGAGACTGGTTTCACCGCTGTGAGCACTCGTTGCTTAAAGGTGACCGGCGGGTGTCTGTCTCTCTCACTTTAGTTGAACCGGTTTCAATGAAGAGGGTTCTTTTGGAAGATCAAAAAGCAATCACTACACCATGTTGTGGTTTTGATGCGTAGGTAAGAACGGTTCTTGCTAGAAGCCCGTAGCAGCCACGTAAAACTTGCAACAACAAAGTAGAGGACGTCTAACTTGTTTTTGCAGGGCTTGCTGTGATGTGATATGGTCAAGACATGATGTGATATAATTTGTTGTATGAGATGATCATGTTTTGTAACAAAGTTATCGGCAACCGGCAGGAGCCATATGGTTGTCGCTTTATTGTATGCAATGCAATCGCCATGTAATTGCTTTACTTTATCACTAAGCGGTAGCGATAGTCGTAGAAGCAATAAGTTGGCGAGACGACAACGATGCTACGATGGAGATCATGCTGGGGCGCCGGTGACGATGGAGATCAAGCTGGGGCGCCGGTGACGATGGTGATCATGACGGTGCTTTGGAGATGGAGATCAAAGGCACAAGATGATGATGGCCATATCATATCACTTATATTGAATTGCATGTGATGTTAATCCTTTTATGCATCTTATTTTGCTTAGTACGGCGGTAGCATTATAAGATGATCTCTCACTAAATTTCAAGGTACAAGTGTTCTCCCTGAGTATGCACCGTTGCTACAGTTCGTCGTGCCGAGACACCACGTGATGATCGGGTGTGATAAGCTCTACGTTCACATACAACGGGTGCAAGCCAGTTTTGCACACGCAGAATACTCGGGTTAAACTTGACGAGCCTAGCATATGCAGATATGGCCTCGGAACACTGAGACCGAAAGGTCGAACGTGAGTCATATAGTAGATATGATCAACATAGTGATGTTCACCATTGAAAACTACTCCATCTCACGTGATGATCGGACATGGTTTAGTTGATTTGGATGACGTGATCACTTAGATGATTAGAGGGATGTCTATCTAAGTGGGAGTTCTTAAGTAATATGATTAATTAAACTTTAATTTATCATGAACTTAGTCCTGGTAGTATTTGCAAATTATGTTGTAGATCAATAGCTCGCGTATAGCTCCCCTGTTTTATTTTTGATATGTTCTTAGAGAAAACTAAGTTGAAAGATGATAGTAGCAATGATGCGGACTGGTTCCGTGATCTGAGGTTTATCCTCATTGCTGCACAGAAGAATTATGTCCTTGATGCACCGCTAGGTGACAGAACTATTGCAAGAGCAGATGCAGACGTTATGAACGTTTGGCAAGCTCGATATGATGACTACTTGATAGTTTAGTGCACCATGCTTTACGGCTTAGAATCGGGACTTCAAAAACGTTTTGAATGCCACGGAGCATATGAGATGTTCCAAAGAGATGAAATTGGTATTTCAGACTCATGCCCGTGTCGAGAGGTATGAGACCTCTGACAAGTACTTTGCCTACAAGATGGAGGAGAATAGCTCAACCAGTGAGCATGTGCTTAGAATGTCTGTGTACTACAGTTGCTTGAATCAAGTGGGAGTTAATCTTCCAGATAAGATAGTAATTGACAGAATTCTCTAGTCACTATCACCAAGTTACTGGAACTTCGTGATGAACTATAATATGCAAGGGATGACAGAAATGATTCCCGAGCTCTTCATGATGCTGAAATCAACGAAGGTAGAAATCAAGAAAGATCATCAAGTGTTGATGGTTAACAAGACCACTAGTTTCAAGAAAAGGGCAAAGGGAAGAAGGGGAACTTCAAGAAGAATAGCAAGCAAGTTGCTACTCCCGGGAAGAAGCCCAAGTCTGGACCTAAGCCTGAAACTGAGTGCTTCTACTGCAAAGGGACTGGTCACTGGAAGCGGAACTGCCCCAAGTATTTGGCGGATAAGAAGGATGGCAAAGTGAACAAAAGTATATTTGATATACATGTTATTGATGTGTATTTTACTAGTGTTCATTGTAGCCCCTGGGTATTTGATACTGGTTCAGTTGCTAACATTAGTAACTCGAAACAGGAGTTGCAAAATGAACAGAGACTAGTTAATGACGAGGTGACGATGGGTGTTGGAAGTGATTCCAAGGTTGATAAGATCACCATCGCACACTCCCTCTACCTTCGGGATTAGTGTTGGACCTAAATAAATGTTATTTGGTATTTGCGTTGAGCATGAATATGATTGGATCATGTTTATTGCAATACGGTTATTCATTTAAGTCAGAGAATAATTGTTGTTCTGTTTACATGAATAAAACCTTCTATGGTCATACACTCAATATAAATGGTTTATTGAATCTCGATCGTAGAGATACACATGTTCAAAATATTGAAGCCAAAAGATGCAAAGTTAATAATGATAGTGCAACTTATTTTTGGCACTGCCGTTTAGGTCATATTGGTGTAAAGCGCATGAAGAAACTCCATGCTGATGGGCTTTTGGAATCACTTGATTATGAATCACTTGATACTTGCGAACCATGCCTCATTGGCAAGATGACTAAGACTCCGTTCTCCGGAACAATGGAGCGAGCTAATGACTTATTGGAAATAATACATATCGATGTATGCGGTCCGATGAGTGTTGAGGCTCACGGCGGGTATCGTTATTTTCTGAACTTCACAGATGATTTGAGCAGGTATGGGTATATCTACTTGATGAAACATAAGTCTGAAACATCTGAAAAGTTCAAAATAAATTCAGAGTGAAGTGGAAAATCATCGTAACAAGAAAATAAAATTTCTACAATCTGATCGTGGAGGTGAATATTTGAGTTACGAGTTTGGCCTTCAATTAAAACAATGTGGAATAGTTTCACAAACTCATGCCACCTGGAACACCACAGCATAATGGTGTGTCCGAATGTCATAACCGTACTTTATTGGATATAGTGCAATCTATGATGTCTCTTATCGATTTACCACTATCGTTTTGGGGTTATGCATTAGAGACAGCTGCATTCACATTAAATAGGGCACCGTCTAAATCCGTTGAGACGACACTGTATGAACTGTGGTTTAGCAGGAAACCTAAGATGTCGTTTCTTAAAGTTTGGGGCTGCGATGCTTATGTGAAAAAGTTTCAACCTGATAAGCTCGAACCCAAATCGGAGAAAAGTGTCTTCATAGGATACCCAAAGGAGACTGTTGGGTACACCTTCTATCACAGATCCAAAGGCAAGATATTCGTTGCTAAGAATGGATCCTTTCTAGAGAAGGAGTTTCTCTCGAAAGAAGTGAGTAGGAGAAAAGTAGAACTTGATGATGTAATTGTACCTTCTCCCGAATTGGAAAATAGTTTATCACAGAAATCAGTTCCAAAGATGCCTACACCAATTAGTGAGGAAGTTAATGATAATGATCATGAAACTTCGGATCAAGTTGCTACCGAACCTCGTAGGTCAACCAGAGTACGTTCCGCACTAGAGTGGTACGGTAATTCTGTTTTGGAAGTCATGTTACTAGACCATGACGAACCTACAAACTATGAGGAAGCGATGATGAGCCCAGATTCCGCAAAATGGCTTTAGGCCATGAAATCTGAGATGGGATCCATGTATGAGAACAAAGTGTGGACTTTGGTTGATTTGCCCGATGATCGGCAAGCCATAGAAAATAAATGGATCTTCAAGAAGAAGACTGACGCCGACGGTAATGTTACTGTCTACAAAGCTCGACTTGTTGCAAAAGGTTTTCGACAAGTTCAAGGAGTTGACTACGATGAGACCTTCTCACCCGTAGCGATGCTTAAGTCTGTCCGAATCATGTTAGCAATTGCCACATTTTATAAAATCTGGCAAATGGATGTCAAAAACTACATTCCTTAACGGAATTTTTAAAGAAGAAGTTGTATATGATGCAACCAGAAGGTTTTGTCAATCCTAAAGGTGCTAACAAAATATGCAAGCTCCAGCGATCCATCTATGGACTGGTGCAAGCATCTCGGAGTTGAAATATACGCTTTGATAAAGTGATCAAAGCATATGGTTTTATACAGACTTACGGTGAAGCCTGTATTTACAAGAAAGTGAGTGGGAGCTCTGTAGCATTTCTGATATTATATGTGGATGACATATTGTTGATTGGAAATGATATAGAATTTCTGGATAGCATAAAAGGATACTTGAATAAGAATTTTTCAATAAAAAGGACCTCGGTGAAGCTGCTTAAGTATTGAGCATCAAGATCTAGAGGGATAGATCGAGACGCTTAATAGGACTTTCACAAAGCACATACCTTGACAAGATTTTGAAGAAGTTCAAAATGGATCAGTCAAAGAAGGAGTTCTTGCCTGTGTTACAAGGTGTAAAATTGAGTAAGACTCAAAACCCGACCACGGCAGAAGATAGAAAGAGAATGAAAGTCATTCCCTATGCCTTAGTCATAGGTTCTATAAAGTATGCCATGCTATGTACCAGACTAGTTGTGTGCCTTGCTATGAGTTTAGCAAGGAGGTACGATAGTGATCCAGGGATAGATCACTGGATAGCGGTCAAAGTTATCCTTAGTTACCTAAAAGGACTAAGGAAATATTTCTCGGTTATGGAGGTGATCAAAGAGTTCGTCGTAAAAGGTTACATCGATGCAAGCTTTTACACCGATCCAGATGACTCAGAGTCTCAATCTGGATACATATTGAAAGTGGGAGCAATTAGCTAGAGTAGCTCCGTGCAGAGCATTGTAGACATAGAAATTTGCAAAACACATACGGATCTGAATGTGGCAGACCCGTTGACTAAACTTCTCTCACAAGCAAAACTTGATCACACCTTAGTACTCTTTGGGTGTTAATCACATGGCGATGTGAACTAGATTATTAACTCTAGTAAACCCTTTGAGTGTTGGTCACATAGCGATGTAAACTATGGGTGTTAATCACATGGTGATGTGAACTATTGGTGTTAAATCACAAGGCGATGTGAACTAGATTATTGACTCTAGTGCAAGTGGGAGACTGAAGGAAATATGCCCTAGAGGCAATAATAAAGTTATTATTTTATTTCCTTATGTCATGATAAATGTTTATTATTCATGCTAGAATTGTATTAACCGGAAACTTGATACATGTGTGAATACATAGACAAAGTGTCCCTAGTATGCCTCTACTTGACTAGCTCGTTAATCAAAGATGGTTAAGTTTCCTGACCATAGACATGTGTTGTCATTTGATGAACGGGATCACATCATTAGGAGAATGATGTGATGGACATGACCCATCCGTTAGCTTAGCATAATGATCGTTAAGTTTATTGCTATTGCTTTCTTTATGACTTATACATGTTCCTCTGACTATGAGATTATGCAACTCCCGAATACCGGAGGAACACCTTGCGTGCTATCAAACGTCACAACATAACTGGGTGATTATAAAGATGCTCTACAGGTGTCTCCGATGGTGTTTGTTGGGTTGGCATAGATCGAGATTAGGATTTGTCACTCCGTGTATCGGAGAGGTATCTCTGGGCCCTCTCGGTAATGCACATCACTATAAGCCTTGCAAGCAATGTGACTAATGAGTTAGTTTCGGGATGATGCATTACGGAATGAGTAAAGAGACTTGCCGGTAACGAGATTGAACTAGGTATGAGGATACCGATGATCGAATCTCGGGCAAGTAACATACCGATGACAAAGGGAACAACGTATGTTGTTATGCGGTTTGACCGATAAAGATCTTCGTAGAATATGTAGGAGCCAATATGAGCATCCAGGTTCCGCTATTGGTTATTGACCGGAGATGTGTCTTGGTCATGTCTACATAGTTCTCGAACCCGTAGGGTCCGCACGCTTAACGTTCGATGACGATTTGTATTATGAGTTATGTGATTTGATAACCGAAGATAGTTCGGAGTCCCGGATGAGATCACGGACATGACGAGGAGTCTCGAAATGGTCGAGAGGTAAAGATCGATATATTGGAAGGCTATATTCGGACATCGGAAAGGTTCCGAGTGATTCGGGTATTTTTCGGAGTACCGGAGAGTTAAGGGAATTCGTATTTGGCCTTAATGGGCCATACGGGAAAGGAGAGAAAGGCCTCAAGGGTGGCTGCGCCCCTTCCCCATGGACTGGTCCGAATTGGACTAGGGAAAGGGGGCGCCCCCTTCCTTCCTTCTCCTTCTCCCTTCCCCTTTTCCTATTCCATGTGGGGGGTGGAATCCTACTAGGACTAGGGAGTCCTAGTAGGACTCCACACCTTGGGCGCGCCCTATGAGGGCCGGCCTCCTCCTCCCTCCATCCTTTATATACATGGCCAGGGGGCACCCCATAGAGACACAAGAGAAGATTTGTCTTGGCCGTGTGCGGTGCCCCCCTCCACAGTTACACACCTCAGGTCATATTGTCGTAGTGCTTAGGCGAAGCCCTGCGTCGGTAACTTCATCATCACCGTCACCACGCCGTCGTGCTGACGAAACTCTCCCTCGGCCTCAGCTGGATCTAGAGTTCGAGGGATGTCACCGAGCTGAACGTGTGCAGATCGCGGAGGTGCCGTGCGTTCGGTACTTGATCGGTTGGATCGCGAAGACGTTCGACTACATCAACCGCGTTACTAAACGCTTCCGCTTTCAGTCTACGAGGGTACGTGGACACACTCTCCCCGCTCGTTGCTATGCATCACATAGATAGATCTTGCGTGATCGTAGGTAAAATTTTGAAATACTATGTTCCCCAACAGGGAGTCATGAGAATATATTTTTGGAATTATTTCATGAATATTCAGAATAGTTCCGAGAGGATCTGGAAGCGTTTCGGGGTCACCGGAAGGGTTTCAGAGAGTATCGGGTAATACCGGGCATTACCGATAAACAATACATAGGTGGAAAATATTTCTGGAGATGTTAATATATATATATAATGGTCTAGAAGTATTTAGAATGTTTTATATTTAATTTAAATATCAATGGACCTAAAAAGGCCAAGAGGTGGAAGGAATTATTGGCCACAAGGGCCCATAAGGAAGTGGTGCCCCCCTTGCCATATAGGGGAGGGGGGGCGAATTGGACTAGGGGAGGAGTCCTACTCCTCCCTCTTGGCCAGAGCCCCAAGGACCTCCTTGGTGGCTGCCCCCTCCTCCTCCTCTAACCTATATACATATATATATATATATATATATATATATATATATATATATATATATATATATATATATATATATATTAGTTTTTTTGCTCTATTGATCATACAAGTTTTGGAGCCTCCTCTAGTTTTTCTAGTTCTAGTTCTAGTTGGTTATAGTTCACTAATTAGAGCTAGGATAATCCTCTTGTCCTCGTAATTAGAAGCCCTGTGTGATTCTAAACTCCTCCCTCTAATTCTCCGGCGACGATTAGCTCTGGACGGTGAACCGCTGCCGGATCATGAAGGCTGCACGCTTGCAACCAAGTAGAGAGGCCGTGCTTTCGGTCTTCGGTTCGAGGGACTGTTCGTGGGCGGTTCATAGGATCGTTCATCAATGGTTCGAGGGACTCCAAGTACGATCTACACCATCACGTTCTTCTTCCACTTCAACTCGGTGACGGTAACAATCGTGATCCCAACCCATTATGCATCTTCATATTGATCTTGGGTGATCGTAGGCACATTTTTTTTGTTTTCTACTATGTTTCCCAATAGTTTGAGCGATCAATGAAGACCATTTCTAGGTATTTCAAGCAAGTCTTGTACGCTATTGGGGAGCTTTGAGGAGAGATGATCAAGGCACCAACTGGGTAGACTCCTAAAAAAATGTGTATCAACCCAAGTTGGTATCCGTATTTCAAGATGAGCACTACTCGTAGTTCATGACTTGACATGCTTGTATTGTCTTATACATCCATAACACCATGTTTTTATGCCATCACATGATTGCATAGAGCAATGGATAGTACTCATGTGACTGCTACTCCCTTCGTCCAAAAAAGCTTGTCCCAAGCTTGTCTCTCAAATGAATGCATCTAGCACTAACTTGGTGCTAGATACATCCATTTGAGGGACAAGCTTTTTCGAACGGAGGGAGTAGAGTGTAAGGTCACATGACGCAACATCTAGGGGTATAAATCACTAGACATGCCAAAATGTTCTTTCTTCTGTTGATTTCAGTCGGACATTCACAAGTCGGCTGAGAAGGATCAACGCATGATGCTAACATTCTTGCTGACAACATGACTTGACCCGATGACAACAATATCCCCGATGGCAAGTTGTACCTAGGAGTTGCTAATTATGCATGTTGGCCTGATATTTTTCCACCCTTCAAGAAAACTAGGTACCATCTAAACAAGTTCTCTTCCAGGAACTATCCTAGGATTACTCATGAATCCTTCAATCTCAGAAACTCTAGCCTTAGACTTATGGTTGAGAGTGAATTTGGAGCTCCAAAGCATATATTTAAGATCCTGAATCGTAAGTCATTCCACCCTTTCGCCACCCAGGTTAGGCTTGTTCTTGTATGTTGCATCCTTCATAATTGGATCCTACAAAGGGGTTGCGATGAGCTTGTGCCGAAGGAGGAAACTGTGATGGCTGATGATGTTGATACATCCAGCGACACATTTGACCGTATGGCTAGAGGTAATATGGGAAAAGGATGAAGTGGGCTGAGGTAATACGGGAAAACAAAGGTAAAACAAGGACCTGAAGAAGAAGAAGAAGCACCAACAACATGAAGAAGATGAGAATAGACCCCCCCCCCCCTAGCTGGGCATCGATGGACTTTTCCCTATTGAGCCATATGACTGTTAATTT
The DNA here is from genome assembly GCA_011799875.1 of Thinopyrum elongatum. Taxonomy (NCBI): domain Eukaryota; kingdom Viridiplantae; phylum Streptophyta; class Magnoliopsida; order Poales; family Poaceae; genus Thinopyrum; species Thinopyrum elongatum. The sequence continues at coordinate 46,815,953 of CM022300.1, forward strand.
GTACCCCAACTTGTTAGTAGCTAGGATGAACTACCCTTTGTTTAGTACTTAGGACTAAACAATTATTTCAAATTGCAGATGTTAGTGTCATGTGTGGCAAGGTCACCAGTAGTGGGAAGGGGTGAGCACAACATAGAATGTGCACAACTAAACATCGCGTACTGCATCAACCCAGTCCAATCGCATGCCACCAAACACCAGGAGAAAATTGCTTCCGTGATGCAGCCAGCCTACATGCAAGCTGCCAAATTACATGCACATCATGATTTTTTTCTTGTATTTACTTAGACAGGCCCAACCGAGTCAGAGATGCAAATACTCTAAAAGCGATGCAACCTATCAAACACGCCCTATCTGTCTAGAACCGAAACAAAGAGGCGTAGACCACCGCCATCATGCACACCATGGAAGTGAGCGACCAACCCTAGCGCTATTGGTCACTGCGGGTGGTGAGCAAGCTGACAACGGGGAAGCATGTAACAACTTTGATACAGATAACTTGATAACGTGATTTATCGATGTGATCGATCCTAAGGGTGAAACCCAACAATTGGTATCTTGAGCAAGGTTCAAGATTGAATCTATGCTTGCCCCGGGGTTGCGACCCTTCTAGCGCCTCAGGGCGGGCGATATAGTAGTTGGGTGGTGCAACAACGAGGAGGAGAGGGCGATATAGTCGTTGGATGGTGCAACGAGGAGGAGGAACGGGCGGTAGTCGTTCGGCGGAGCGAAAACAAGAAGGCGGTGAAGGTGCTGCCGCAAGCGAGGCGACAGGTGATTGTCTTTCGGTGGAACGACCTGGAGGAGGGCGACAGGCTGTCGTCGACAAGGCATTGGTGATCGTTGATGGTTATGGAGGTGCCGAAGTTGCAACATTGAGAAAATCATCTAGATCATCGTTCGAGGGAGCAAGGTGGAGACGGCAAATTTGTGAGTTGTCGTCAAGGTGTGCACGTGAGTTCTTGTAAGATGTGTCCAAGAGTTCGGTGTGTCGGTCTTCTGCTGAAGTGGAGTTGCGTCATTGGCAGAGGAGAATTGAGAGCGAGAGCGGATGTAAAAAGGAAATTGTGCCTTGCATTTCCGTCTGTGATCAAGGAGTTCCGGTGAGCTCATATACGATGAAGTTGAGTTGCGCGTATATGGCAAGTTGTGATGCCGTCGAATGAGAAGCGTCGTTTGGTAAGTTGTGTCATCAACGACAAAGGAAAGATGTGAAGGTGTGGTGGGTGAAGAGATGTGTCTCCCCGTATGCAAGTAACCGATGGGAAGACGAAAGCCAACATGAAGATGGATGCGCACGAGTTAAGTTGAGTTCCTACATGAGGCTATGTGTTTAGTCTGCATGTAGCACGCTAAGATGTGGCGGCATGGCTGGTAGTACGGGTAATCGTTTGTTCCAGTCTACAAGTCGGCATAAAAAAAGAGGAGGGTGGTGATGAAGTAGTGGCCATCATTGCAAGAATTGAGAAGTTGCGGTCTGGTAAGTTGTGTCACCAGAGGGAACATACGTGACAAGATGAACATGTGATCGTCTATGTGTCTCGTCGAGTAAAGAGTCAACAATTTGGATTAAGAGGTGAATGTTGGAGTAATCCAACATGTCTAGATGTGTGGTGGCTTGTATGCCGTTGATGTTGGTCGTGTCCTAATATGGCAGGTGTTGGTAAGGGCATGTACAATGGTGCTATCTTAGGAGTGCCACATAGGATAAATGATAAGGTGGAGGAGAGAGAACTCATAAGAAAAGGCTTGTCTTCTCTTATTTAAGAGAAGACAAGAGATGATCTCTTAACACAATTTGTCTCACCATATTTTAAGGAATGACAAGTAATTGAAGATAAGGCTAAGATATAACCCATTGTAGACATATTTTTTTGTCATCTCTAAATTACATGCAAAACTTAAGATAAGACTGTCTTATCAACCATTGTACATGCCCTAAGGAGCCCGACTATTATACACGTGTACTAGTAGCTAGCGTAGTCTTAGATAGAGTCTGATTAGGCTAGGTTAAGTACCGATCAAGGTGGCCGGTGATTAGGTCTAAGCTAGAGTCCGTGTAGGTATAGGATTATTGTTTGAGTCGGTTTGACTAGCTAGCTTGGTCAGACGTCCGGGCCTCTGCATATATATTGGATAATGTTAACGTCCACACGTGTGGTGGAAGTGAAATCCGCTCACACGCCCTATAACACACAGACTGTGTCACGTCATCGCATGCATGCATGTAGGAATCTTTTTGGATTTTCAGTTTTTAAAATGTTTTATCTCTTAAATGAAAAATCCGATTGAAGATCCGTTTTCATCATTAAATCCCTCGCTATGAGATCTTCGAAACTAGATCTCATATCAATATATTTCGACGATTTTTTTTTTGAGTTAAAAGTTGCCATGTCTATTGCACATGAATTGCCATAGTGTTTACACTGAAGTTGCCATGTTATGTTTCAGCTATTTTCTTCTACATTTAAAAGTAAATTTTGACATATTATAAAACGGGGAATTAAGAAACTAGAATTGCCATGAACCATAAACTAAAATTGCCATGATACATGCACTTAAAATTGCCATGGTTCATACAAAAAATAATTTTCATGGTCAAAGTACTGGAATTGCCATCATCAAAATACTAAAATTGTCATGCTCTACAAACTAAAATTGCCACAGGCAACTTTAGTTTAAGCATTATGACAACTACAGTGTAAACATCATGGCAACTTTTGGGCAATTTTTTTTTCGTCGAAACATATCAACATGGAGTCTAGTTTTGAAGATCTCGTCGAGACGGATTTAATGGTGAAAACGGATTTTTAATTTAATTTTTTAATTAGGAGATAAAACATTTTTAAGCCGAAAATCAAAAAGATTCCTGCTGATGTCATCTGTTCACACGTGGCAAAATGAGTGGTAATGGAGGCGTGTGGGCGATGTGCAAGATGCCACACGTGTGGACGTTAGTTTTTTTCTATATATTTGCACCAGGCCGTGAGTTTTATTGTACCGAGAAAAAATACCAGAAAATTGAGGAATAAAAAGAGGGAAACAAAGGGCATGATATGAGCCCTTGGGTATCAGTTTTTTTTACGTGTGTGTTCGTCGTGATTTATCGATGTGATCGATCCTAAAGGTGAAACCCAACAACGCCGAGCAGGGGAAGAAGACAAGCACGCAGGCTTGCGAAGGAGAAAGAAGAGAGGTAGATTCCTGGCAGGGTCTTGTGTCTTCAGATTACAATTCCATCCTCACTGGTACAGGAAATCATCATATATAGCCAACCTTCTCTATTGGTTCTCCGACAACCCGGATCCACTAATGAAGATGATAATTGAGGGTATGCCAAGGGAGTACGTTAGCTTTATAAAAGGGAGAAAATATGCACAAGAGATTACAATTATGCTAGTTAGGTGTCACAAGTCGACCCTAACCAAGCCTCCACACCACTCCCACACTCTACTCGACTACTCTGATACTAGTTGTCCTCCAAACGCTCCTGCTTTGGCCCAAGTCCTTAGATCGTCGAAGATCATATCCACCGTATCCCACTCGTTCTTGATCGGGCTCGAGCCGAACACCCTCGCGTTCCTTTGCTTCCATAGCGTCCAATAGATTAGCATCACGAATGTGTCAAAGCCTTTCCGAGTTCACTTATAGATTCGTTTCCTAGCTTCACTCCACCATTGCACCAACCTTGAATGGTTAGTTGGGCATAGCTCCGTACTCAAACCCATCCTGGCAATGCAACGGTACCACACTTGCCGTGAGAACACGCATTGAAGCAATATGTGGACCAACCTTGAATGGTTAGTTGGGTATAGCTCCGTACTCAAACCCATCCTGGCAATGCAACGGTACCACACTTGCCGTGAGAACACCCACTGAAGCAATATGTGGTCTACCATGTCCTCCTCCTGGTCACATAGGTAACATTTTGAGGTCTGGTCTTGCAGTCCGTGTCTAGCCCTCCTATCCGACGTCCACAGGCGATATTGCACGGCAATCCACATGAATATCTTACACGCTAGTGGCGCCCAACATTTCCATATGGCCCCGAAGGAGTGGAATTTAACTCCTCCCTCACACAGCATCTTGTATGCTGATGACGCTGTGTAGACTCCCGGCACGTTCCAAGCCCAAATGGGGCTGTCCTCTATCTCTGTATCTAGTTGAACTTCCGTGAGAATCTCCCAAAGTCCAATGAACTGGGTTAAACCCTCCGTGCATAGGTCACCCACAATGTCGTTCATCCATGCATGCATACACATAGCGTCTCATACCAGTCTCCTGTTTGCCACTTGTGTTCGTACCATCACCACAACCAATGGGGCTATATCTGTGATGGTTGCGCCCTGTAGCCATCGGTCTTTCCAAAACAAGGTCTTGTCTCCCGATCCTACCTTCCATTTAACTAGGCTCCCAAAAGCTTGGTCCACCTTTTTATCCGCGGTCAAGTTGAGCCCTTGCCAAGGCCTAGATTCATCCGTGTGTCGGAGCCACTCCCATCTTTGCCTTAGAGCAATGCCGTGCTTAAATAGGTCAATGACGCCCAACCCTCCCATGTGCTTTGGTCTACATACTCTGTCCAGGAGACAACACATTTGCCCCCATGCACCTCCTCTGTCCCAGCCCAGAAGAAGGACCGACAGCCTCTGTCCACTCTCTCCAGTGACCATTTCGGCGCCTCCGCGATCATGAGGTGATGGGTGGCACGCGCCCTCATGACTTGGTTGACAAGGATAAGTCTCCCAGGTCTAGTCACTAGATCCCTCTGCCAGCCTGGCAAAATGTGCAGTGCCGCATCTACAATCGGCTGCCACTCGGATCTTTTCAACTGTCTTATGCTTAGCTGGAGCCCTAGGTATTTGCATGGAAAGGTGCCAATCTTCCATGGCAGAGCAGATTTGACAAGCTCCTCGTCCTCGATCTCGGCCCGGATCATGAATGCTGCGGATTTGGCAAAGTTCACTTTAAGCCCTGATGCCACTCCGAAGATTGTGAGAGTTTCCTTGACGAACTGGAGATCTACAAACTATTATTTTGGATCCTTGTAGATCATCTTAAGATCGATCTATCTTAAAATGGTCAGAGGAAGTATATATTATAGCAATCGCGTTTAGAGTATAAATGAAAGGGGTGAAACAAAGTGTCGCTTCGGGAAACATGGGTATTGAAAATCTTAAAAACCCGTAGGTTCCCAATTTTAAAAGAATTCCAGCCAAGATGACGGATGCAGCCGTAGGTGCCTCTACATGGGCTTCGGGTAACCAAATATGAACTGGTACCATCAGGGCCGGTCCTAAGATTTTGGGTGCCCGGGGTGAGACTAAAACCCGGGGCCCTTAATGTAGACATCATAACAATAAAAAATAATATGCATATATATGAAATATTACCAATAACACTTAAATGCATCCAAAATTAGTATAGATATCAAATAATTTGTTCATATTACCTAAAAATGTCCTAATCCATCATGTGCCAAGAAGCTCAGATTCCTGCTAATGGTAGACTTTAAGATCTTACAGTAGAAGCAAAAAACTTTGTCGACATCTTTTGAAAAAACTCCTACTAATGCTACAAGATCTTACATCAGAAGCAAAAAAAGCTTTGTCGACATCTTTTGAATAAAATAGTCATTTTTTTATCATGTTCCTCTCCATTGCTTAATTTCCTATGATAATAATCATATGAAAAACGTCTTCCTGCATCGTCTAGATGGTATGCCATTTTTTGTCCTCTCTCATAGACCCTTTGTCAACTAAGATGTCTCTTGATTTATTATCAAGATTACCCCAATTTTTTCATAAATATCAGCAGTATAAACTGGTTGTTCATAATCACTAGCTGACTGTGTATGTACATCCAATGAATAACCTACATGCTTGAGCCACTTACGTTGTTATCGTTGATGTTGGTGTCAACATTTTCTTTTCACTGATCAAATTCTGAATAGTTGGTTGCCCTTCCTCTATGGCAACTATTGCCAACTCTCTTAGAAACAATTATTAATATTTCTGTGCTGTGATTGTACTAATTCATCCACAGCTTTCTTCCTTTTCCTTTCATTGCTACCAAATGGATACTTTATTATGGATAACAGGATAAGACACAATGCTGAAAATAAATTAAAAAATGCATCAATTGACAATTGTTGAACAGTGCCGATGTGTCAGCTCTTCATCTAGGAGACTAGGAACCTCAATATGAATAAAAATACCTTAGATGGTCGAATCGTTGATGGACCTAGAGCAAACGGGGTTCCGACGGACCCTAGGGAGGCAGCACTAGTGCAGAATCGGGCTTTAGTCCCGCTTCGTAAGGACCTTTAGTGCCGGTTCTGCAACCGGCACTAAAGGGTGGGGACTAAAGCCCCCCCCCCCCCTTTAGTGTCGGTTCGTCACGAACCGGGACCAAAGGCCCACCATGTGGCACGAGCCCGTGCCGGGGGGCTGGGGGCGTTTAGTCCCGGTTGGTTACACCAACCGGGACAAAAAGGTTTAGGGGTTTATGGGTTTATGGTTTATTTTTCCTTTTAATTTTGTGTTTTCCGTTTAATTCTTTTTCATTTCAAACATATTTTACGCTACTACATATTGTACACGTTATGCATATATATAAATAGAATTTCTCGTAGAACCGATCATATATATATCATCGAATTTCTCGCACGACCATTCACATACACATATATATATATATATCAATTTGGTATATACAATTTCTCCTACAATTTGCAGATCATTACATGGAGGCATTACAACTTATAATGGTATTCTCCTTTGGGATCTATGACCTGGTCGAGCAAAAATCCCGTTATTTCCTCTTGAATTGCTCGTACGTGATCCGTTGGTAGGAGCTTATCCCGCAGCTCTTGCATCTTTATTAAAAAAAAGATCAATATGAATATATTAGTTGTGTGTATATATATTAGATCATGATAAAAAGAATTGTGAATAGTGTTCTGGCAAACGTACCCAAAGTTGTCTATCATCTTTGGACCTTTCGGACGTCATAATGCGAATGCTCTCGCAAATGTAGTATGCACATAAATTATTCCCCGACGCCTGCCTCAAGGTCTTTACGAGAATAGAATTCAATCAGATAATAATTAATCAAGCATGATAATGGTATTGAAACTAGAATTAAAGAGATGGTAGCTAGCTAGTACTACTTAATTAATTACCTTGGGTCGCACCCATTTCAGCTTTAGTTTTCATGGGCCTTCAACCTGTTTGATGAACTTTTCCCAAGCCCTGCCCACCGGCAAAGAAAATGAATAAAGGAGGTATTAATTAGTTGATATCAAGAAATGAATTAAAGAGGCCGACATAGTGCGATAATGATTGAAATTACCTGTCGACCATCCCCTTCACGATTGAGTATTCATTAGTATCTTTATATAGTGAGTCCAGTACTTGAACTTTTCCCTCGTCAACTTCAATGATTAACAAGATCCAGTGAAAACTGCATGCGCACACGTTTGTATAATTAAGCAGACATGTGCATAACTCATCAACTACACTTATTAACATCTAGTAAGCAAAAACAGAATTTGTAGTACAAGACAGTGTCACTCACCCGAAGTTGTAAGGAAGTAGTATTTCTGGTTGGGTATTTAGTCGCTTCAAGAACTCTAGCAAGCTTCTCTCTGTGTCTTTTCGATCCCATTCACGTGACCATATCTCTTGATTAGTGGTATTTGGGTCAATGAACCCAATGCCATAGCGTCCAGCTCTTTTCATTTCATAAATCTTCATTCTGCATAATACCACAGAAAAGAATATAGTGAGGATAATTACAGGTAATGAACAAGCACTACAGCTAGCTAGAGACTTAAATTACAGAAAGAAATCACTTACAGACAATAGCAACTGACGATAGATTTGTCGAGTGCGTCTTGATTGAATAACTGAAGCATTTCTTGAAACTCAACCCACAAATCTTTTTCATGAAGTAATGCTCTGCCTTGACTTTCACCATGAGGGACTCTCGATTGGTCTTTACTTCTCTCAGGTACCATTCGTGCAATTCATACATTCTCGTTGATAGAAGCGCGATCTTCTCAGGCTTGACCAGAGGTTGGCCGCGGACATATTTCCATTGTAGTTCCTCCTCTGTAAACCTGGGGAGTTCCGCGATGCCTAGGAGTTGTTCAACAGTGATACCGGCCTCTTCAGCCTGCCTTCTATGATCGTCGGTTATTACCAGCTGAACGGCGGTACTCACATGTGTTTGTACAATGAGCGGGGGGATCGATTGCACTGCCTGTTCTCCCAGCTGGGGATCAGTTTTCCCGCTTTTTTTTGTCAACTGCTTGGCTAAAGCTCGACTCCTTCTTTTTTTTGTGCATGATATGACTTCTTGATAGAGCGCTCATAGTCTGAGTCCCTATGCTTGACAGCTGGTTGAGCATTATCAATAAAGTGTTGTATGACATGCTCAGGTACTTTCTCCTTTCGCGCGGGGGCGGTTTCGGTCCAAAATGGGCCTTCACTTGGGCAGCCACTTCGGCCTTTTTTTCCTCCTCAGTCAGGTGGTAAGGCAACTTCGGAAGAGGCTTGAGGCTTGGACCATATTTGTATTTCTTGCCTCCTTTTGTACCGCTAGCCGCCGTAGCTGCGGCACCTCTCTTCCATTGTTGCTGAGGCGGCGGAGACGGCTGACGCGGTGCCTGACTTGGAGGAGGAGTCGGCTGACGCAGTGCCGGACTTGGAGGAGGAGGAGGAGTCGGCTGACGCGGTGCCGGACTTGGAGGAGGAGGAGTGGGCTGACGCGGTGGCGGACTTGGAGGAGCAGGAGTCTGCTGACGCGGTGGCGGACTTGGAGGAGCGGGAGTCTGCAGACACGGTGGTGGACTTGGAGGAGGAGCCGGCTGACGCGGTGTCGGTGGCCTTGGAAAGATGATGCAATCCTTTCTCCATAGAATGATACGATGTATGGCCTCTCCCAGTGTGCGCTCCTCGTTACCTCTAGGAATGTCAAGCTCTAGCCCCGAATATCCTGTCATCACTTCATCAACCCCGACACAAGCATAGCCAGCTGGAATCGGATTGCAATGGAAGGTTGCTTCAGGGGGATTTGTATAAGCATAGCCGTCCGCCACCTTCATGGATATGTTCTTCACTTTCATGTGTAGCTCACAAGTTGTCGTAGCTATGATATCATCCACAGGGTATCTATCCAGCAGTGCATCATCGCCCAGGGCGAAACCCACGCTGCTTCTCGGCATGGATGGGACGGTGCTATTGTTGGGGATCGTAGCAGAATTTTAAAATTTTCTACGCATCACCAAGATCAATCTATGGAGTCATCTAGCAACGAGAGAGAGGGGAGTGCATCTACATACCCTTGTAGACCGCGAGCGGAAGCGTTCAAGAGAACGGGGTTGATGGAGTCGTACTCGTCATGATCCAAATCACCGATGACCGAGCGCCGAACGGACGGCACCTCCGTGTTCAACACACGTACGGAGCGGAGACGTCTCCTCCTTCTTGATCCAGCAAGGGGGAGGAGAGGTTGGGGAGGACAGCTCCAGCAGCAGCACGACGGCGTGGTGGAGTTGGAGCTGCGTGGTATTCCTGCAGGGCTTCGCCAAGCACCGCGGGAGGAGGAGGAGGTGTTGGAGAGGGGAGGGGTTGCGCTAGGGATGAGGTATGGCCTCCCTCCCACCCCTCCACTATTTATAGGCGGAAGAGGAGAGGGGGCCGGCCCCCTCAGATCCAATCTGAGGGGAGGGGAGGCGGCCAGGGGAGGGAAACTTGCCCCCCAAGCAAGGTGGAAGGCTCCCTCCCCTAGGGTTTCCCAACCCTAGGCGCCATGGGCCCTTGGGGGGGGCGCACCAGCCCACTAGGGGGCTGGTTCCCTCCCATATACAGCCCATTAGGCCTCCCGGGTAAATCAGCCCCACCCGGTGGACCTCCGGACACCTTTCGGTGGTCCCGGTACAATACCGATAACCCCCGAAACTATTCCGGTGACTGTATGACAACTTCCCATATATAAATCTTCACCTCCGGACCATTCCGGAACTCCTCGTGACATCCGGGATCTCATCCGGGACTCCGAACAACATTCGGTAACCACGTACAAACTTTCCCTACAACCCTAGCGTCATCGAACCTTAAGTGTGTAGGCCCTACGGGTTCGGGAGACACATAGACATGACCGAGACGACTCTCCGGTCAATAACCAACAGCGGGATCTGGATACCCATGTTGGCTCCCACATGCTCCTCGATGATCTCATCGGATGAACCACGATGTCGAGGATTCAATCAATCCCGTACGCAATTCCCTTTGTCTATCGGTACGATACTTGCCCGAGATTCGATCGTCGGTATACCGATACCTTGTTCAATCTCGTTACCGGCAAGTCTCTTTACTCGTTTCCGTAACACATCATCCTGTGAACAACTCCTTGATCACATTGAGCTCATTATGATGATGTCCTACCGAGTGGGCCCAGAGGTACCTCTCCGTCACACGGAGTGACAAATCCCAGTCTCGATTCGTGCCAACCCAACAGACACTTTCGGAGATACCCGTAGTGCACCTTTATAGCCACCCAGTTACGTTGTGACGTTTGGTACACCCAAAGCACTCCTACGGTATCTGGGAGTTGCACAATCTCATGGTCTAAGGAAAAGTTACTTGACATTGGAAAAGCTTTAGCAAACGAACTACATGATCTAGTGCTAGGCTTAGGGTTGGGTCTTGTCCATCACATCATTCTCCTAATGATGTGATCCCGTTATCAATGACATCCAATGTCCATGGTCAGGAAACCGTAACCATCTATTGATCAACGAGCTAGTCAACTAGAGGCTTACTAGGGACATGTTGTGGTCTATGTATTCACACATGTATTACGATTTCCGGATAACACAATTATAGCATGAATAACAGACAATTATCATGAACAAGGAAATATAATAATAACCATTTTATTATTGCCTCTAGGGCATATTTCCAACAGTCTCCCACTTGCACTAGAGTCAATAATCTAGTTACATTGTGATGAATCAAACACCCATAGAGTTCTGGTGTTGATCATGTTTTGCTCGTGGAAGAGGTTTAGTCAACGGATCTGCTACATTCAAATCCGTGTGCACTTTACAAATATCTATGTCTCCATCTTGAAAATGTTCACGTATGGAGTTGATGCGACGCTTGATATGCCTGGTCTTCTTGTGAAACCTGGGCTCCTTGGCAAGGGCAATAGCTCCAGTGTTGTCACAGAAGAGAGCCATTAGACCCGACGCATTTGGAATGACTCCTAGGTCGGTGATGAACTCCTTCATCCATACTGCTTCGTGTGTTGCCTCCGAGGCTGCTATGTACTCCGCTTCGCATGTAGAACCCGCCACGACGCTTTGCTTGCAACTGCACCAGCTTACCGCTCCACCATTCAAAATATACACGTATCCGGTTTGTGACTTGGAGTCATCCGGATCTGTGTCGAAGCTAGCGTCGACGTAACCCTTTACGACGAGCTCTTCGTCACCTCCATATACGAGAAACATATCCTTAGTCCTTTTCAGGTACTTCAGGATGTTCTTGACCGCTGTCCAGTGTTCCTTGCCAGGATTACTTTGGTACCTACCTACCAAACTTACTGCAAGGTTTACATCAGGTCTGGTACACAGCATGGCATACATAATAGACCCTATGGCTGAGGCATAGGGGATGACACTCATCTCTTCTATATCTTCTGCCGCGGTCGGGCATTGAGCCGAGCTCAATCTCACACCTTGCAATACAGGCAAGAACCCCTTCTTGGACTGATCCATATTGAACTTCTTCAATATCTTATCAAGGTATGTGCTTTGCGAAAGACCTATGAGGCGTCTTGATCTATCCCTATAGATCTTGATGCCTAATATATAAGCAGCTTCTCCAAGGTCCTTCATTGAAAAACACTTATTCAAGTAGGCCTTTATACTTTCCAAGAATTCTATATCATTTCCCATCAGCAGTATGTCATCCACATATAATATGAGAAATGCTACAGAGCTCCCACTCACTTTCTTGTAAACACAGGCTTCTCCATAAGTCTGTGTGAACCCAAACGCTTTGATCATCTCGTCAAAGCGAATGTTCCAACTCCGAGATGCTTGCACACCTTGTCAGCATTCTCAGGGTCGACAAAACCTTCCGGTTGTATCATATACAACTCTTCCTTAAGAAAACCATTAAGGAATGCCGTTTTGACGTCCATTTGCCATATCTCATAATCATAGTATGCGGCAATTGCTAACATGATTCTGACGGATTTCAGCTTCGCTACGGGTGAGAAAGTCTCATCGTAGTCAACCCCTTGAACTTGTCGATAACCCTTAGCGACAAGCCGAGCCTTATAGATGGTCACATTACCATCCGTGTCAGTCTTCTTCTTAAAGATCCATTTATTTTCTATGGCTTGCCGATCATCGGGCAAGTCAGTCAAAGTCCATACTTCGTTTTCATACATGGATCCTATCTCAGATTTCATGGCTTCAAGCCATTTGTCGGAATCCGGGCCCGCCATCGCTTCTTCATAGTTCGAAGGTTCACTGTTGTCTAACAACATGATTTCCAGGACAGGATTGCCATACCACTCTGGTGCGGAACGTGTCCTCGTGGACCTTCGAAGTTCAGTGGTAGCTTGATCATGATCATTATCAATAACTTCCTCTCTAGCCGGTGTAGGCTCCACAGAAACATTTTCCTGTGCTGCGCTACTCTCCGGTTCGAGGGTCATCTCATCAAGCTCCACTTTCCTCCCACTTACTTCTTTCGAGAGAAACTCTTTCTCTAGAAAGGATCCATTCCTGGCAACAAAGATCTTGCCCTCGGATCTTAGGTAGAAGGTATACCCAATAGTTTCCTTAGGGTATCTTATGAATACGCATTTTTCCGACTTGGGTTCGAGCTTCTCTGGTTGAAGTTTCTTCACATAAGCATCGCATCCCCAAACTTTCAGAAACGACAGCTTAGGTTTCTTCCCAAACCATAATTCATACGGTGTCGTCTCAACGGATTTTGACGGTGCCCTATTTAAAGTGAATGCGGCAGTCTCTAAAGCATAACCCCAAAAAGATAGCGGTAGATCAGTAAGAGACATCATAGATCGCACCATATCCAATAGAGTGCGATTACGACGTTCGGACACACCGTTACGCTGAGGTGTTCCAGGCGGCGTGAGTTGTGAAACAATTCCACATTTCCTTAAGTGCGTGCCAAATTCATGACTCAAATATTCTCCTCCACGATCTGATCGTAAGAACTTTATTTTCTTGTCACGTTGATTCTCAACCTCATTCTGAAATTCCTTGAACTTTTCAAAGGTCTCAGAATTGTGCTTCATCAAGTAGACATACCCATATCTACTCAAATCATCGGTGAGGGTGAGAACATAACGATAACCACCGCGAGCCTCAACACTCATTGGACCACACACATCAGTATGTATGATCTCCAATAAGTTGGTTGCTCGCTTCATTGTTCCGGAGAACGGAGTCTTGGTCATCTTGCCCAAGAGGCATGGTTCGCATCTATCAAATGATTCATAATCAAGAGACTCCAAAAGTCCATCTGCATGGAGTTTCTTCATGCGTTTAACACCGATATGACCAAGGCGGCAGTGCCACAAGTATGTGGGACTATCGTTATCAACCTTGCATTTCTTGGCATTCACATTATAAACATGTGTAACATCACGTTCGAGATTCAATAAAAATAAACCATTCACCAGCGGGGCATGACCATAAAACATATCTCTCATATAAATAGAACAACCATTATTCTCAGATTTAAATGAGTAGCCATCTCGCATTAAGCGAGATCCAGGTACAATGTTCATGCTCAAAGCTGGCACTAAATAACAATTATTGAGGTTTAAAACTAATCCCGTAGGTAGATGCAGAGGTAGCGTGCCGACGGCGATCACATCGACCTTGGAACCATTCCCGACGCGCATCGTCACCTCGTCCTTTGCCAGTCTACGCTGATTCCGCAGTTCCTGCTTTGAGTTACAAATATGAGCAACCGCACCGGTATCAAATACCCAGGAACTACTACGAGTGCTGGTAAGGTACACATCAATTACATGTATATCACATATACCTTTGGTATTACCGGCCTTCTTATCTGCTAAGTACTTGGGGCAATTCCGCTTCCAGTGACCGTTTCCCTTGCAATAAAAGCACTCAGTCTCAGGCTTGGGTCCATTCTTTGACTTCTTCCCGGCAGCTGGCTTACCGGGCGCGGCAACTCCCTTGCCGTCCTTCTTGAAGTTCTTCTTACCCTTGCCCTTCTTGAACTTAGTGGTTTTATTCACCATCAACACTTGATGTTCCTTTCTGATCTCTGCCTCCGCTGACTTCAGCATCGCATATACCTCAGGAATGGTCTTTTCCATTCCCTGCATGTTGAAGTTCATCACAAAGCTCTTGTAGCTAGGTGGAAGCGACTGGAGGATTCTGTCAATGACCGCGTCATCCGGGAGATTAATCCCCAGCTGAGACAAGCGGCTGTGCAACCCAGACATTTTGAGTATGTGCTCGCTGACAGAACTATTTTCCTCCATCTTACAGCTGTAGAATTTATCGGAGACTTCATATCTCTCGATCCGGGCATGAGCTTGGAAAACCATTTTCAGCTCTTCGAACATCTCATATGCTCCGTGATGCTCAAAACGCTTTTGGAGCCCCGGTTCTAAGCTGAAGAGCATGCCGCACTGAACGAAGGAGTAATCATCGGTGCGTGTCTGCCAAACGTTCAAATCGTCTGGCAGTGCTGGGAGAGCAGGTGGGTCACCTAACGGTGCTTCAAGGACATATGATTTCTTGGCAGCTATGAGGATAATCCTCAGGTTACGGACCCAGTCTGCATAGTTGCTACCATCGTCTTTCAGCTTGTTTTTCTCTAGGAACGCGTTGAAGTTGAGGGTAACATTAGCGTTGGCCATTTGATCTACAAGATAGATATGTAACATTTAGACTAAGTTCATGACAATTAAGTTCATCTAATCAAATTATGTAATGAACTCCCACTCAGATAGACATCCCTCTCGTCATCTAAGTGCTACATGATCCGAATCGACTAGGCCGTGTCCGATCATCACGTGAGACGGACTAGTCATCAACGGTGAACATCTCCATGTTGATCGTATCTTCTATACGACTCATGTTCGACCTTTCGGTCTCTTGTGTTCCGAGGCCATGTCTGTACATGCTAGGCTCGTCAAGTCAACCTAAGTGTATTGCTGTGTAAATCTGGCGTACACCCATTGTATTCGAACGTTAGAATCTATCACACCCGATCAACACGTAGTGCTTCGAAACAACGAACCTTCGCAACGGTGCACAGTTAGGGGGAACACTTTCTTGAAATTTTAGTAAGGGATCATCTTATATGCTACCGTCGTTCTAAGCAAATAAGATGCAAAAACATGATAAACATCTCATGCAATCAAAATAGTGATATGATATGGCCATTATCACTTCGCTCCTTTTGATCTCCATCTTCGGGGCTCCATGATCATCATCGTCACCGGCATGACACCATGATCTCCATCATCATGTCTTCATGAAGTTGTCTCACCAACTATTACTTCTACTACTACGGCTAACGGTTAGCAATAAAGTAAAGTAATTACATGGCGAATTTCAATGACACGCAGGTCATATAATAAATTAAGACAACTCCTATGGCTCCTGCCGGTTGTCATACTCATCGACATGCAAGTCGTGATTCCTATTACAAGAACATGATCATCTCATACATCACATATATCATTCATCACATCCTTTGGCCATATCACATCACAAAGCACTTGCTACAAAAACAAGTTAGACGTCCTCTAATTGTTGTTGCAAGTTTTTTATGTGGCTGCTATAGGTTTCTAGCAAGAACATTTCTTACCTACGCCAAAACCACAACGTGATATGCCAATTTCTATTTACCCTTCATAAGGACCCTGTTCATCGAATCCGATCCGACTAAAGTGGGAGAGACAGACACCCGCTAGCCACCTTATGCAACTAGTGCATGTCAGCCGGTGGAACCTGTCTCACGTAAGCGTACGTGTAAGGTCGGTCCGGGCCGCTTCATCCCACAGTGCCGCCGAATCAAGGTAAGACTAGTAACGGCAAGAAGATTGACAAATCGACGCCCACAACTACTTTGTGTTCTACTCGTGCAAGATACTACGCATAGACCTAGCTCATGATGCCACTGTTGGGGATCGTAGCAGAATTTTAAAATTTTCTACGCATCACCAAGATCAATCTATGGAGTCATCTAGCAACGAGAGAGAGGGGAGTGCATCTACATACCCTTGTAGATCGCGAGCGGAAGCGTTCAAGAGAACGGGGTTGATGGAGTCGTACTCGTCGTGATCCAAATCACCGATGAACGAGCGCCGAACGGACGGCACCTCCATGTTCAACACACGTACGGAGCGGAGACGTCTCCTCCTTCTTGATCCAGCAAGGGGGGAGGAGAGGTTGGGGAGGACAGCTCCAGCAGCAGCACGACGGCGTGGTGGAGTTGGAGCTGCGTGGTATTCCTGCAGGGCTTCGCCAAGCACCGCGGGAGGAGGAGGAGGTGTTGGAGAGGGGAGGGGCTGCGCCAGGGATGAGGTATGGCCTCCCTCCCACCCCTCCACTATTTATAGGGCGAAGAGGAGAGGGGGCCGGCCCCCTCAGATCCAATCTGAGGGGAGGGGAGGCGGCCAGGGGAGGGAAACTTGCCCCCCAAGCAAGGTGGAAGGCTCCCTACCCTAGGGTTTCCCAACCCTAGGCGCCATGGGCCCTTGGGGGGGGGGGCGCACCAGCCCACTAGGGGGCTGGTTCCCTCCCATATACAGCCCATTAGGCCTCCCGGGTAAATCAGCCCCACCCGGTGGACCTCCGGACACCTTTCGGTGGTCCCGGTACAATACCGATAACCCCCGAAACTATTCCGGTGACTGTATGACAACTTCCCATATATAAATCTTCACCTCCGGACCATTCCGGAACTCCTCGTGACGTCCGGGATCTCATCCGGGACTCCGAACAACATTCGGTAACCACGTACAAACTTTCCCTACAACCCTAGCGTCATCGAACCTTAAGTGTGTAGACCCTACGGGTTCGGGAGACACGTAGACATGACCGAGACGACTCTCCGGTCAATAACCAACAGCGGGATCTGGATACCCATGTTGGCTCCCACATGCTCCTCAATGATCTCATCGGATGAACCACGATGTCGAGGATTCAATCAATCCCATACGCAATTCCCTTTGTCTATCGGTACGATACTTGCCCGAGATTCGATCGTCGGTATACCGATACCTTGTTCAATCTCGTTACCGGCAAGTCTCTTTACTCGTTTCCGTAACACATCATCCTGTGAACAACTCCTTGATCACATTGAGCTCATTATGATGATGTCCTACCGAGTGGGCCCAGAGGTACCTCTCCGTCACACGGAGTGACAAATCCCAGTCTCGATTCGTGCCAACCCAACAGACACTTTCGGAGATACCCGTAGTGCACCTTTATAGCCACCCAGTTACGTTGTGACGTTTGGTACACCCAAAGCACTTCTACGGTATCCGGGAGTTGCACAATCTCATGGTCTAAGGAAAAGTTACTTGACATTGGAAAAGCTTTAGCAAACGAACTACACGATCTAGTGCTAGGCTTAGGATTGGGTCTTGTCCATCACATCATTCTCCTAATGATGTGATCCCGTTATCAATGACATCCAATGTCCATGGTCAGGAAACCGTAACCATCTATTGATCAACGAGCTAGTCAACTAGAGGCTTACTAGGGACATGTTGTGGTCTATGTATTCACACATGTATTACGATTTCCGGATAACACAATTATAGCATGAATAACAGACAATTATCATGAACAAGGAAATATAATAATAACCATTTTATTATTGCCTCTAGGGCATATTTCCAACAGTACTGTTGGGGATCGTAGCAGAATTTTAAAATTTTCTACGCATCACCAAGATCAATCTATGGAGTCATCTAGCAACGAGAGAGAGGGGAGTGCATCTACATACCCTTGTAGATCGCGAGCGGAAGCGTTCAAGAGAACGGGGTTGATGGAGTCGTACTCGTCGTGATCCAAATCACCGATGACCGAGCGCCGAACGGACGGCACCTCCGTGTTCAACACACGTACGGAGCGGAGACGTCTCCTCCTTCTCGATCCAGCAAGGGGGGAGGAGAGGTTGGGGAGGACAGCTCCAGCAGCAGCACGACGGCGTGGTGGAGTTGGAGCTGCGTGGTATTCCTGCAGGGCTTCGCCAAGCACCGCGGGAGGAGGAGGTGTTGGAGAGGGGAGGGGCTGCGCCAGGGATGAGGTATGGCCTCCCTCCCACCCCTCCACTATTTATAGGGGGAAGAGGAGAGGGGGCCGGCCCCCTCAGATCCAATCTGAGGGGAGGGGAGGCGGCCAGGGGAGGGAAACTTGCCCCCCAAGCAAGGTGGAAGGCTCCCTCCCCTAGGGTTTCCCAACCCTAGGCGCCATGGGCCCTTGGGGGGGGGGGGGGGCGCACCAGCCCACTAGGGGGCTGGTTCCCTCCCATATATAGCCCATTAGGCCTCCCGGGTAAATCAGCCCCACCCGGTGGACCTCCGGACACCTTTCGGTGGTCCCGGTACAATACCGATAACCCCCGAAACTATTCCGGTGACTGTATGACAACTTCCCATATATAAATCTTCACCTCCGGACCATTCCGGAACTCCTCGTGACGTCCGGGATCTCATCCGGGACTCCGAACAACATTCGGTAACCACGTACAAACTTTCCCTACAACCCTAGCGTCATCGAACCTTAAGTGTGTAGACCCTACGGGTTCGGGAGACACGTAGACATGACCGAGACGACTCTCCGGTCAATAACCAACAGCGGGATCTGGATACCCATGTTGGCTCCCACATGCTCCTCGATGATCTCATCGGATGAACCACGATGTCGAGGATTCAATCAATCCCGTACGCAATTCCCTTTGTCTATCGGTACGATACTTGCCCGAGATTCGATCGTCGGTATACCGATACCTTGTTCAATCTCGTTACCGGCAAGTCTCTTTACTCGTTTCCGTAACACATCATCCTGTGAACAACTCCTTGATCACATTGAGCTCATTATGATGATGTCCTACTGAGTGGGCCCAGAGGTACCTCTCCGTCACACGGAGTGACAAATCCCAGTCTCGATTCGTGCCAACCCAACAGACACTTTCGGAGATACCCGTAGTGCACCTTTATAGCCACCCAGTTACGTTGTGACGTTTGGTACACCCAAAGCACTCCTACGGTATCCGGGAGTTGCACAATCTCATGGTCTAAGGAAAAGTTACTTGACATTGGAAAAGCTTTAGCAAACGAACTACACGATCTAGTGCTAGGCTTAGGGTTGGGTCTTGTCCATCACATCATTCTCCTAAT
Organism: Thinopyrum elongatum; assembly: GCA_011799875.1. Taxonomy (NCBI): domain Eukaryota; kingdom Viridiplantae; phylum Streptophyta; class Magnoliopsida; order Poales; family Poaceae; genus Thinopyrum; species Thinopyrum elongatum. Next base: position 46,835,396 of record CM022300.1, read on the forward strand.
GATGTGATCCCGTTATCAATGACATCCAATGTCCATGGTCAGGAAACCGTAACCATCTATTGATCAACGAGCTAGTCAACTAGAGGCTTACTAGGGACATGTTGTGGTCTATGTATTCACACATGTATTACGATTTCCGGATAACACAATTATAGCATGAATAACAGACAATTATCATGAACAAGGAAATATAATAATAACCATTTTATTATTGCCTCTAGGGCATATTTCCAACAGCTATCCAATACTGGATCTGCTTGCTGCTGCCGCTGAGATGCCCTTTCCTGGCTAAGTGAGTCGATCTGCTCCTGCTGCCGGATGAAAGCGCGTTCCAACTCCGTGTGCTTTGATTCTACGATACGAAGGCGGTCTGCTTCCTGCTTCCTCTGCTCCTCCTCCAGCTTCCTCTTCTCCTCCTGCTGCTGCCTCTTTCTCGCACGGCTTCTGTAAGTGTCGTTCCAATCCGCAAACCCCTCAAACCACGGAATAATGCCTTTGCCTCACGTTCTTCCTGGGTGTTCAAGATTCTTCAGGGCGCGCGTAAACTCGTCGTTCTCTCTGTTGGGCGTGAACACCCCCGTTCGAGGCTCGTGAATTGCAACAAGTAAACTGTCGGTGGCTCCTTTAAGACATGCCCGCTCCAAAACCTCCCCTGTCTTTGGGTCCAACTTCCCCCCATGCGCATAAAACCAAGTCATGCACCTTTCGGGCCAGCTCAATGTAACTGGAGTGACCCTTGCAGCAATCATCTGTTGCTCAGTGATATCCCACTTAGGCTGGGCCACCTCGTAGCCACCTGGCCCCAGATTATGGTGCCACTGATTTTTCGCAGCATTAATCTTGTTTTTTCTTGACCGTTCCTGAGCTACTTCCGATTCCTTGAAGTTCACGAAAGCGTCCCAGTGATCTCTTGCCTTCTCCAGTGTTCCCTTGAATTCTGGAGTCTGCTTTCCTGCATTGACGTACGCGGCCCATATATTTTTCTTGTGGTTGTTGAATGCTATCGCCATCTTCTTAAGAGCATTGTTCTTGACTTTCTCCAGATCTGCATCTGTCAAATGATCTGGTAGGGTGAAATGTGACATGAGCGATTCCCAAAGTAGATCTGTTGCTCTTTGGTCGACAAAAGTAACATCTGGATCTCCCTTTGCTGGCTTTTTCCATTCTTGAACGGAGATCAGGATTTGGTCCCTGACAATAACTCCGCATTGACGAATGAACTTGTTCGCATTCTTCTTAGGTTCAAGCAGTTCGCCATTAGGTTTGATGGCATCGATGTTGTACTTTACGCCAGCCTGTAACTTTTTGGCCGGGCCTCGAACTGTCCTGCTGCTTGTAGAAGATTTGCTCGATCCGGAGGGCTAAAAGAAGAAAGATCGATTCGTTAATATATATACAAATCAATTAAAACATGTGATGATCACCAGATGCCTTATATAAATATACCTCGCCGGTCTTTGTTATTTGAAGAACAACATTTCCTTTGTCATCATTGTTCTGGACTTCATCTATTCATTCGTCTTCATCAAATATCATACCCTCACCGGTATTGTTCAAATATTGCGAGCTGTCATCTTCTTCATTCTCATCTGGGCTTGGGGAGCGTATGATGTCGAACATAGTCTCTTCTCCTTCTCTGCCGGTATTGTCCATAGCTTTTATTTAACTAATCCAGAAGAAAGATAAAACAATTTAGTATTCAAATTAGAATGCATGCATGCAATCAATAAGAAAAAATTGAATCACAGTAGATAATATATATACATCTCGAATAATCCAGGTAATATGCATCATCGAATATAATCTCGAATACATCGTCTCGAATATTATCGAATAATATAATCTCGAATACATCATCTCGAATATTATCAAATAATATAATCTCGAATACATCGTCTCGAATATTACCGAATAATATAATCTTGAATACATCGTCTCGAATATTATCGAATATAATCTCGAATACATCTCGAGTATTATCACTAATACATCTCGAATATGATCATATATATAACATCACAAGTTAACATCACTCGCGGTGGACACCCAAAGAGAAGGAACAATCACGGGATCATAACTCGGGTGAGATCCCTGAAGAACCTGCCAGGTATTGGAGAACCTGACATCCAACGCAACCATGTAGCGACGGACGTGTTCATCCTCCTCCCTGACACAGTGACGTACCACCTCCGCGGGGGACGCCAGCCTTCGCACCGAATGTGGCCCACGCGCCCGCCACCAAAGAAGCTCCGGGTCGACGAGGGGACCCGGGTTCCTTACCAAGATGCGCGCCCCCTGATGGTAGCACCTCCCAGTGCCAGCCCGGCGGAGCCCAGTCCCGGACATGGCGCCTCTGAAGGAGGATGTCGTCGCGAATGAGTCAACGACGAGGATGCAGGCCGAGCATCGTTGACGTCGAGAACAAATTCTATGCAAATTTAACATTTTTTAAATAATTGATTGTGATTTTTGTAATTCTTTTTCACTTGATTTTGCAAATACATAACAAACTTTTGCAAATACAACATTAAAATATGCAACTTTTTTCTATACAATTTTTTTCTATGCTTGGTCAAAATTCCTCAAATGTTTTCTATACATTGTATACATACATATACTAATTGCTATACATTGGATCAAATGACAAAATTCCTCAACTTTTTTCTATACATTGTATTCATACATATATATATATATATACTAATTTCTATACATATTGGATCAAAATGTCAAAATTCCTCAAATGTCAAAATTCCTCAAAATTTCTATACATACATTATATACTAATTAATTCCTCAAATGTCAAAATTCCTCAACTTTTTTCTATACATCTAATCATCTAGTGAAAAGAAAAGTCAAAATTGCTATACATATATGAAGGAAATATGCCCTAGAGGCAATAATAAAATTGTTATTTTTATATTTCCTTATATCATGATAAATGTTTATTATTCATGCTAGAATTGTATTAACCGGAAACTTGATACATGTGAGGATACATAGACAAAACACTGTGTCCCTAGTAAGCCTCTACTAGACTAGCTCGTTAATCAAAGATGGTTAAGTTTCCTAACCATAGACATGTGTTGTCATTTGATGAACGGGATCACATCATTAGGAGAATGATGTGATGGACATGACCCATCCATTAGCTTAGCATAATGTGTTGGAAATATGCCCTAGAGGCAATAATAAAATGGTTATTATTATATTTCCTTGTTCATGATAATTATCTATTGTTCATGCTATAATTGTATTAACCGGAAACCGTAATACATGTGTGAATACATAGATCACAGCATCTCCCTAGTAAGCCTCTAGTTGACTAGCTCGTTGATCAATAGATGGTTATGGTTTCCTGACCATGGACATTAGATGTCGTTGATAACGGGATCACATCATTAGGAGAATGATGTGATGGAAAAGACCCAATCCTAAGCATAGCACAAGATCGTATAGTTCGTTCGCTAGAGCTTTTCTAATGTCAAGTATCATTTCCTTAGACCATGAGATTGTGCAACTCCCGGATACCATAGGAATGCTTTGGGTGTATCAAACGTCACAACATAACTGGGTGACTATAAAGGTGCACTACAGGTATCTCTGAAAGTGTCTGTTGGGTTGGCACGAATCGAGACTGGGATTTGTCACTCCGTATGACGGAGAGGTATCTCTGGGCCCACTCGGTAATGCATCATCGTAATAAGCTCAATGTGACCAAGGAGTTAGCCACGGGATCATGCGTTACGGAATGAGGAAAGAGACTTGCCGGTAACGAGATTGAACAAGGTATAAGGATACCGATGATCGAATCTCGGGCAAGTAACATACCGATGGACAAAGGGAATTGCGTACGGGATTGATTGAATCCTCGACATCGTGGTTCATCTGATGAGATCATCGTGGAACATGTGGGAGCCAACATGGGTATCCAGATCCCGCAGTTGGTTATTGGCCGGAGAGATGTCTCGGTCATGTCTGCATGGTTCCCGAACCCATAGGGTCTACACACTTAAGGTTCGGTGACGCTAGAGTTGTTATGGGAAATTGTATGTGGTTACCGAAGGTTGTTCGGAGTCCCGGATGAGATCCTGGACGTCACGAGGAGTTCCGGAATGGTCCGAAGGTGAAGAATTATATATGGGAAGTCCAGTTTCAGTCACCGGAATGGTTTCGGGGGTTATCGGTATTGTACCGGGACCACCGGAAGGTGTCCGGGGGTCCACCGGGTGGGGCCACCTGCCCCGGTGGGCCAAGTGGGCTGAGCAAGGGAGGGAACCAGCCCCTGGTGGGCTGGTGTGCCCCCCCCCAAGGGGCCCAAGGTGCCTAGGGTTGAAAACCCTAGGGGGTGGGGGCGCCTACCACCAAACTTGGGGGGCAAGTCCCCCCCTTGGCCGCCCCCCCCCCCTTAGATGGGATCTAAGGGGGCCGGCCCCCTCTCCCCTTCACCCTATAAATAGAGGGGGGGTGGGAGGGCAACAGCACCTCATCCCTGGCACAGCCCTCCCCCTCTCCAACACCTCCTCCTCCTCCGTAGTGCTTGGCGAAGCCCTGTCGGAGAACCACAAGCTCCACCACCACGCCGTCGTGCTGCCGGAGCCCTCCCTCAACTTCTCCTCTCCTCTTGCTAGATCAAGAAGGAGGAGACGTCCCCGGGCTGTACGTGTGTTGAACGCGGAGGCGCCGTCCGTTCGGCGCTAGATCGGATCTTCCGCGATTTGAATCACCGCGAGTACGACTCCATCATCCGCGTTCCTTGTAACGCTTCCGCTTAGCGATCTTCAAGGGTATGAAGATGCACTCCCTCTCTCTCGTTGCAAGCTTCTCCTAGATTGATCTTGGTGATACGTAGGAATTTTTTTGATTTACTACTATGTTCCCCAACAGTGGCATCATGAGCTAGGTCTATGCGTAGATTCTTTGCACGAGTAGAACACAAGTAGTTGTGAGCGATGATTTGTTCAATTTGCTTACCATTACTAGTCCTATCTTGATTCGGTGGCATTGTGGGATGAAGCGGCCCGGACCGACCTTACACATACGCTTACGTGAGACAGGTTCCACCGACTGACATGCACTTGATGCATAAGGTGGCTAGCGGGTGTCTGTCTCTCCCACTTTAGTCGGATCAGAGTCAATGAAAAGGGTCCTTATGAAGGGTAAATAGCAATGGCATATCACCGTTGTGGCTTTTGCGTAGGTAAGAAACGTTCTTGCTAGAAACCCATAGCAGCCACGTAAAACATGCAACAACAATTAGAGGACGTCTAACTTGTTTTTGCAGGGTATGCTATGTGATGTGATATGGCCAAAAAGGATGTGATGAATTATATATGTGATGTATGAGATTGATCATGTTCTTGTAATAGGAATCACGACTTGCATGTCGATGAGTATGACAACCGGCAGGAGCCATAGGAGTTGTCTTAATTTATTCTATGACCTGCGTGTCAATGAAAACGCCATGTAATTACTTTACTTTATTGCTAACCGGTAGCCATAGTAGTATAAGTAATAGTTGGCGAGACAACTTCATGAAGACACAATTATGGAGATCATGGTGTCATGCCGGTGACGATGGTGATCATGCCGCGCCTCGAAGATGGAGATCAAAGGCACAAGATAATATTGGCCATATCATGTCACTTTATGATTTGCATGTGATGTTTGTCATGTTTACATCTTATTTGCTTAGAACGACGGTAGCATAAATAAGATGATCCCTCACTAAAAATTTCAAGAAATGTGTTCCCCCTAACTGTGCACCGTTGCGAAGGTTCGTTGTTTCAAAGCACCACGTGATGATCGGGTGTGATAGATTCTAACGTTCGCATACAACGGGTGTAAGCCAGATTTACACATGCGAAACACTTAGGTTGACTTGACGAGCCTAGCATGTACAGACATGGCCTCGGAACACGAGAGACCGAAAGGTCGAACATGAGTCATATAGTAGATGCGATCAACATGGAGATGTTCACCGTTGATGACTAGTCCGTCTCACGTGATGATCGGACACGGCCTAGTCGATTCGGATCATGTGTCACTTGGATGACTAGAGGGATGTCTATCTGAGTGGGAGTTCATTAAATAATTTGATTAGATGAACTTGATTATCATGAACTTAGTCTAAAAATTGTCTTTACAATCTATCCTGTAGATCAAATGGCCCACGCTAATGTTGCCCTCAACTTCAACGCATTCCTAGAGAAAACCAAGCTGAAAGACGATGGTAGCAACTATACGGACTGGGTCCGTAACTTGAGGATCATCCTCATAGCTGCCAAGAAAGCATATGTCCTTGAAGCACCGCTAGGTGACGCACCCATTTTCCCAGCAACTCAAGATGTTATGAACGCCTGGCAGTCGCGTAGTGATGATTACTCCCTGGTTCAGTGCGGCATGCTTTACAACTTAGAATCGGGGCTCCAAAAGCGTTTTGAGCAGCACGGAGCATATGAGATGTTCCAAGAGCTGAAAATGGTTTTCCAAGCTCATGCCTAGGTCGAGAGATATGAAGTCTCTGACAAGTTATACAGTTGTAAGATGGAGGAAAATAGTTCTGTTAGCGAGCATATACTCAAAATGTTTGGGTTGCACAACCGTTTGTCTCAGCTGGGGGTTAACCTTCCAGATGACTCGGTCATTGACAGAATCCTCCAGTCGCTTCCACCTAGCTACAAGAGCTTTGTGATGAACTACAATATGCAAGGGATGGAGAAGTCCATTCCTGAGTTATATTCGATGCTGAAATCAGCGGAGGTGGAGATAAAAAAGGAACATCAAGTGTTGATGGTGAATAAGACCACTAGTTTCAAGAAAGGCAAGGGTAAGAAGAACTTCAAGAAGGACGGCAAGGGAGTTGCCGCGCCTAGTAAGTCAGTTGCCGGGAAGAAGCCAAAGAATGGACCCAAGCCTGAGACTGAGTGCTTTTATTGCAAGGGAAATTGTCACTGGAAGCGGAACTGCCCCAAGTACTTAGCGGATAAGAAGGCCGGCAATACCAAAGGTATATATGATTAACATGTTATTGATGTGTACCTTACCAGCGCTCGTAGTAGCTCCTGGGTATTTGATACTGGTGTGGTTGCTCACATTTGTAACTCAAAACAGGAGCTGCGGAATAAGCGGAGACTGGCGAAGGACGAGGTGACGATGCACGTCGGGAATGGTTCCAAGGTCGATGTGATCGCCGTCGGCACACTACCTCTACATCTACCTTCGGGATTAGTTTTAAACCTCAATAATTGTTATTTAGAGCCAGCTTTGAGCATGAACATTGTATCTGGATCTCGTTTAATGCGAGATGGCTACTCATTTAAATCCGAGAATAATGGTTGTTCTATTTATATGAGAGATATGTTTTATGGTCATGCCCCACTGGTCAATGGTTTATTTTTATTGAATCTCGAACGTGATGTTACACATATTCATAGTGTGAATGCCAAAAGATGTAAGGTTGATAATGATAGTCCCACATACTAGTGGCACTGCCGCCTTGGTCATATTGGTGTCAAACGCATGAAGAAACTCAATGCAGATGGACTTTTGGAGTCTCTTGATTATGAATCATTTGACACGTGCGAACCATGCCTCATGGGCAAAATGACCAAGACTCCGTTCTCTGGAACAATGGAGCGAGCAACCAACTTGTTGGAAATAATACATACTGATGTATGCGGTCCAATGAGAGTTGAGGCTCGCGGTGGCTATCGTTATGTTCTCACCCTCACTGATGACTTAAGTAGATATGGGTATGTCTACTTAATGAAACACAAGTCTGAGACCTTTGAAAAGTTCAAGGAATTTCAGAGTGAGGTAGAGAATCAACATGACAGGAAAATAAAGTTCTTACGATCAGATCGTGGAGGAGAATATTTGAGTCACGAGTTTGGCACGCACTTAAGGAAATGTGGAATTGTTTCACAACTCACGCCGCCTAGAACACCTCAGCGAAATGGTGTGTCCGAACGTCGTAATCGCACTCTATTGGATATGGTGCGATCTATGATGTCTCTTACCGATCTGCCGCTATCATTTTGGGGTTATGCTTTAGAGACAGCCGCATTCACTTTAAATAGGGCACCGTCTAAATCCGTTGAGATGACACCGTATGAATTATGGTTTAGGAAGAAACCTAAGCTGTTGTTTCTGAAAGTTTGGGGATGCGATGCTTATGTCAAGAAACTTCAACCTGAAAAGCTCGAACCCAAATTGGAAAAATGCGTCTTCATAGGATACCCTAAGGAAACTATTGGCTATACCTTCTACCTCAGATCTGAAGGCAAGATCTTTGTTGCCAAGAATGGATCCTTTCTGGAGAAAGAGTTTCTCTCGAAAGAAGTAAGTGGGAGGAAAGTAGAACTTGATGAGGTACCCCCTGTTGAACCGGAGAGTAGCGCAGCTCAGGAAGATGTTTGTGGTGCCTGCACCGACTAGAGAGGAAGTTAATGATGATGATCATGAAACTTCGGATCAAGTTGCTACTGAACTTCGTAGGTCCACAAGGACACGTTCCGCACCAGAGTGGTACGGCAACCCTGTCCTAGAAATCATGTTGTTAGACAACGGTGAACCTTCAAACTATGAAGAAGCGATGGCGGGCCTGGATTCCAACAAATGGCTTGAAGCCATGAAATCCGAGATAGGATCCATGTATGAGAACAAAGTATGGACTTTGGTGGACTTGCCCGATGATCGGCGAGCCATAGAAAATAAGTGGATCTTTAAGAAGAAGACTGATGCAGATGGTAATGTGACCGTCTATAAGGCTAGGCTTGTCGCTAAGGGTTATCGACAAGTTCAAGGAGTTGACTACGATGAGACCTTCTCACCCGTAGCGAAGCTGAAGTCCGTCTGAATCATGTTAGCAATTGCCACATTCTATGATTATGAAATCTGGCAAATGGACGTCAAAACGGCATTCCTTAACGGTTTCCTTAAGGAAGAATTGTATATGATGCATCCGGAAGATTTTGTCGATCCTAAGAATGCTGACAAAGTATGCAAGCTCCAGCGCTCCATCTATGGGCTGGTGCAAGCATCTCGGAGTTGGAACATTCGCTTTGATGAAATGATCAAAGCGTTTGGGTTTATACAGACTTATGGAGAAGCCTATATTTACAAGAAAGTGAGTGGGAGCTTTGTAGCATTTCTCATATTATTTGTGGATGACATACTATTGATGGGAAATGATATAGAACTTTTGGAAAGCATAAAGGCCTACTTGAATAAGTGTTTTTCAATGAAGGACCTTGGAGAAGCTGCTTACATATTAGGCATCAAGATCTATAGAGATAGATCGAGACGCCTCATTGGTCTTTCACAAAGCACATACCTTGACAAGATATTGAAGAAGTTCAATATGGATCAGTCTAAGAAGGGGTTCTTGCCTGTATTGCAAGGTGTGAGATTGAGCACAGCTCAACGCCCGACCTCGGCAGCAGAAAGAGAAAAGATGAGTGTCATCCCCTATGCCTCGGCCATAGGCTCTATTATGTATGCCATGCTGTGTACCAGACCTGATGTGAACCTTGCCATAAGTTTGGTAGGGAGGTACCAAAGTGATCCCGGTATGGAACACTTGACAGCGGTCAAGAATATCCTGAAGTACCTGAAAAGGACAAAGGATATGTTTCTCGTTTATGGAGGTGCCGAAGAGCTCGTCGTAAAGGGTTATGTCGACGCTAGCTTTGACACAGATCTGGATGACTCCAAGTCACAAACCGGATACGTGTATATTTTGAATGGTGGGGCAGTCAGCTGGTACAGTTCCAAGCAAAACGTCATGGCGGGATCTACATGTGAAGCGGAGTACATAGCTGCTTCAGAAGCAGCACAGGAAGGAGTCTGGATGAAGGAGTTTATCACCGACCTAGGAGTGGTTCCCAATGCGTCGGGCCCGATGACTCTCTTCTGTGACAACACTGGAGCTATTGCCATTGCCAAGGAGCCCAGGTTTCACAAGAAGACCAAGCACATCAAGCGCCGCTTCAACTCCATTCGTGAATATATTCAAGATGGAGATATAGATATTTGTAAAGTACATACAGATCTGAATGTCGCAGATCCGTTGACTAAACCTCTTCCACGAGCAAAACATGATCAGCACCAGAACTCTATGGGTGTTCGATTCATCACAATGTAACTAGATTATTGACTCTAGTGCAAGTGGGAGACTGTTGGAAATATGCCCTAGAGGCAATAATAAAATGGTTATTATTATATTTCCTTGTTCATGATAATTGTCTATTGTTCATGCTATATTTGTATTAACCGAAAACCGTAATACATGTGTGAATACATAGATCACACCATGTCCCTAGTGAGCCTCTAGTTGACTAGCTCGTTGATCAATAGATGGTTGTGGTTTCCTGACCATGGACATTGGATGTCGTTGATAATGGGATAACATCATTAGGAGAATGATATGATGGACAAGACCCAATCCTAAGCATAGCACAAGATCGTGTAGTTCGTTTGCTAGAGCTTTTCTAATGTCAAGTATCATTTCCTTAGACCATGAGATTGTGCAACTCCCGGATACCGTAGGAATGCTTTGGGTGTATCAAACGTCACAACGTAACTGGGTGACCATAAAGGTGCACTACAGGTATCTCCGAAAGTGTCTGTTGGGTTGGCACGAATCAAGACTGGGATTTGTCACTCCGTACGACGGAGAGGTATCTCTGGGCCCACTCGGTAATGCATCATCATAATGAGCTCAATGTGACTAAGGAGTTAGCCACGGGATCATGCGTTACGGAATGAGTAAAGAGACTTGCCGGTAACGAGATTGAACGAGGTATGGGGATACCGACGATCGAATCTCAGGCAAGTAACATACCGATGGACAAAGGGAATTGTATACGGGATTGATTGAATCCCCGACATCGTGGTTCATCCGATGAGATCATCGTGGAACATGTGGGAGCCAACATGGGTATCCAGATCCCGCTGTTGGTTATTGACAGGAGAGATGTCTCGGTCATGTCTGCATGGTTCCCGAACCCGTAGGGTCTACACACTTAAGGTTCGGTGACGCTAGAGTTGTTATGGGAAATTGTATGTGGTTACCGAAGGTTGTTCGGACTCCCGGATGAGATCTCGGACGTCACGAGGAGTTCCGAAATGGTCCGGAGGTGAAGATTTATATATGGGAAGTCCAGTTTCAGTCGCCGGAATGGTTTCGGGGGTTATCGGTATTGTACCGGGACCACCGAAAGGTGTCCGGGGGTCCACCGGGTGGGGCCACCTGCCCCGGAGGGCCTAGTGGGCTGAATATGGGTGGGGACCAGCCCCTTAGTGGGCTGGTGCACCATCACCAAGGGCCCAAGGCGCCTAGGGTTAGAAACCCTAGGGGAGGGGGCGCCTCCCACCTTGCTTGGGGGGCAAGTCTCCCCCTCCTGGCCGCCGCCCCCCCTCTAGATGCATCTAGGGGGGCCGGCCCCCTCTCCCCTTCACCCTATAAATAGAGGGGGGTGGGAGGGCAGCCGCACCCCTTCTCTGGCGCAGCCCTTCCCCCTCTCCAACACCTCCTCCTCCTCCGTAGTGCTTCGTGAAGCCCTGTCGGAGAACCACGAGCTCGTCCACCACCACGCCGTCATGCTGCCGGAGTTCTCCCTCAACTTCTCCTTCCCCCTTGCTGGATAAAGAAGGAGGAGACGTCCCCGAGCTGTACGTGTGTTGAACGTGGAGGTGCCGTCCGTTCGGCGCTTGGATCGGATCTTCCGCGATTTGAATCGCGGCGAGTACGACTCCATCAACCGCGTTCTTGTAACGCTTCCGCTTAGCGATCTTCAAGGGTATGAAGATGCACTCCCTCTCCCTCGTTGCTAGCATCTCCTAGATTGATCTTGGTGACACGTAGGAAAATTTTGAATTATTACTACGTTCCTCAATAGGAGAATCATCGTAACAAGAAAATAAAGTTTCTACAATATGATCGCGGAGGCGAATATTTGAGTTACGAGTTTGGCCTTCATTTAAAACAATGTGGAATAGTTTCACAACGCACGCCACCTGGAACACCACAGCATAATGGTGTGTCCGAATGTCGTAACCGTACTTTATTAGATATGGTGCGATCTATGATGTCTCTTACCGATTTACCCCTATCATTTTGGGGTTATGCATTAGAGATAGGTGCATTCACGTTAAATAGGGCACCATCTAAATCCATTGAGACGACACCGTATGAACTATGGTTTGGCAAGAAACCAAAGCTGTCGTTTCTTAAAGTTTGGGTTTGCGATGCTTATGTGAAAAAGCTTCAGCCTGATAAGCTCAAACCCAAATCGGAGAAGTGCGTCTTCATAGGATACCCAAAAGAAACTGTTGGGGACACCTTCTATCACAGATCCGAAGGCAAGATCTTTGTTGCTAAGAATGGATCCTTTCTAGAGAAGGAGTTTCTCTCGAAATAAGTGAGTGGGAGGAAAGTAGAACTTGATGAGGTAATTGTACCTTCTCTAGAATTGGAGAGTAGCACATCAGAGAGAAATCCATTCCCGTGATGCCTACACCAACTAGAGAGGAAGCTAGTGATGATGATCATGAAACTTCGGATCAAGTTACTACTAGACTTCGTAGGTCGAACAGAGTACGTTCCGCACCAGAGTGGTATGGTAATCTTGTCCTGGAAGTCATGTTATTAGACCATGGCGAACCTATGAACTATGAAGAAGCTATGATGAGCCCAGATTTCGATAAATGGCTTGAGGCCATGAAATCTGAGATAGGATCCATGTATGAGAACAAAGTATGGACTTTGGTTGACTTGCCCGATGATCGGCAAGCCATAGAGAATAAATGAATCTTCGAGAGGAAGACGGACGCTGATGGTAGTGTTACTATCTACAAAGCTCGACTTGTTGCAAAAGGCTTTTGACAAGTTCAAGGGGTTGACTATGATGAGACTTTCTCATCCGTAGCGATGCTTAAGTCTGTCCGAATCATGTTAGCAATTGCCACATTTTATGAAATCTGGCAAATGGATGTCAAAACTGCATTCCTTAATGGATTTCTTAAGGAAGAGTTGTATATGATGCAACCAAAAAGGTTTTGTCGATCCTAAAGGTGCTAACAAAGTGTGCAAACTCCAGCGATCCATCTATGGACTAGTGCAAGCATCTCGGAGTTGGAATATACGCTTTGATAAGGTGATCAAAGCATATGGTTTTATACAGACTTATGATGAAGCCTGTATTTACAAGAAAGTGAGTGGGAGCTCTGTAGCATTTCTGATAGTATATGTGGATGACATATTGTTGATCGGAAATGATATAGAATTTCTGGATAGCATAAAAGGATACTTGAATAAGAATTTTTCAATGAAATACCTCGGTGAAGCTGCTTATATATTAGGCATCAAGATCTATAAAGATAGATCAAGACGCTTGATAAGTTTTTTCAATGAGTACATACCTTGACAATATTTTGAAGGAGTTCAAAATGGATAAGTCAAAGGAGTTCTTGCCTGTATTGTAAGGTGTGAAGTTGAGTAAGACTCAAAGCCCGACCACGGCAGAAGATAGAGAGAGAATGAAAGTCATTCCCTATGCCTCAGCCATAGGTTCTATAAAGTATGCCATGCTGTGTACCAGACATATCGTGTACCTTGCCATGTGTTTGGCAAGGGGGTACAATAGTGATCCAGGAGTAGATCACTGGACAACGGTCAAAATTATCCTTAGTTACCTAAGATGACTAAGGAAATGTTTCTCGGTTATGGAGGTGACAAAGAATTCGTCGTAAAGAGTTTCGTCGATGCAAGCTTTGACACTGATCTAGATGACTCTAAGTCTCAATCTAGATACGTATTGAAAGTGGGAGCAATTAGCTAGAGTAGCTCCGTGCCGAGCATTGTTGACATAGAAATTTGCAAAATACATACGGATCTTAATATGGCAGACCCGTTGACTAAACCTCTCTCACAAGCAAAACATGATCACACCTTAGTACTCTTTGGGTGTTAATCACATGGCGATGTGAACTAGATTATTGACTCTAGTAAACCCTTTGGGTGTTGGTCACATGGTGATGTGAACTATGGGTGTTAATCACATAAAGATGTGAACTATTGGTGTTAAATCACATGGCGATGTACCCTAGATTATTAACTCTAGTGCAAGTGGGATACTGAAGGAAATATGCCCTAGAGGCAATAATAAAATTGTTATTTTTATACTTCCTTATATCATGATAAATGTTTATTATTCATGCTAGAATTGTATTAACCGAAAATTGATACATGTGTGGATACATAGACAAAACACTGTGTCCCTAGTAAGCCTCTACTAGACTAGCTCATTAATCAAAGATGGTTAAGTTTCCTAACCATAGACATGTGTTGTCATTTGATGAACGGGATCACATCATTAGGAGAATGATGTGATGGACATGACCCATCCATTAGCTTAGCATAATGATCGTTCAGTTTTATTGCTACTGCTTTCTTCATGTCAAATACATATTCCTTCGACTATGAGATTATGCAACTCCCGGATACCGGAGGAATGCCTTGTGTGCTATCAAATGTCACAACGTAACTGGGTGATTATAAAGATGCTCTACAGGTATCTCCGAAGGTGTCTGTTGGGTTGGCATAGATCGAGATTAGGATTTGTCACTCCGAGTATCGGAGAGGTATCTCTGGGCCCTCTCGGTAATACACATCATAAGAAGCCTTGCAAGCAATGTGACTAATGAGTTAGTTACGGGATGATGTATTACGGAACGAGTAAAGAGACTTGCCGGTAACGAGATTGAACTAGGTATGAAGATACCGACGATCGAATCTCGGGCAAGTAACATACCGATGACAAAGGGAATAACGCATGTTGTCATTGCGGTACGACCGATAAAGATCTTCGTAGAATATGTGGGAACCAATATGAGAATCTAGGTTCCGCTGTTGGTTATTGACCGTAGAGGTGTCTCGGTCATGTCTACATAGTTCTCGAACCCGTAGGGTCCGCACGCTTAACGTTCGATGATGATTTTGTATTATATGAGTTAAGTGATTGGTGACCGAATGTTGTTCGGAGTCCCGGATGAGATCACGGACATGGCGAGGAGTCTCTAAATGGTCGAGAGGTAAAGATTCATATATAGGACGATAGTATTTGGACACCGGAAGTGTTCTGGGGGTACCGGGTACATATCGGGTCACCGGAAAGGGGTTCCGGGCACCCCCGGCAAAGATATGGGCCTATTGGGCCAAGAGGGGAAACGCAGCAGCCAGCATGGGCTTCTGCGCCCCCCTTGTTGGCCGAATAGGAAGGGGAAAGGAAAAGGGGAAGAGAGAAGGAAGGGGAGGCAATTCGGCCTCCCCCTTCCTTCCCTCCTCTCTCCCCCTTCCTTCCCTCTCCGGAAAACATGGAAAGGGGGGGCGAATTGGACTAGGCCCCCAAGTAGGATTCCTCCTACTTGGGGCACCCTAGGGCTGTGCCCCTCCCCCTCCCACCTATATATACATGGGGAGGGGGCGCCTAGAAGACAGACCTACTATTGTTAGCCATGTGCGGCGCTCCCCTCCACAGTTTACGCTTTCGGTCATATTCACGTAGTGCTTAGGCGAAGCCCTGCGCGGATCACT
Organism: Thinopyrum elongatum; assembly: GCA_011799875.1. Classification (NCBI taxonomy): domain Eukaryota; kingdom Viridiplantae; phylum Streptophyta; class Magnoliopsida; order Poales; family Poaceae; genus Thinopyrum; species Thinopyrum elongatum. The sequence continues at coordinate 46,850,994 of CM022300.1, forward strand.
TCACCATCACCGTCACCACACCGTCGTGCTGACGGAACTCTCCCTCGACAATTTGCTGGATCAAGAGTTCGAGGGACGTCATCGAGCTGAACGTGTGCAGAACTCGAAGGTGCTGTACGTTCGGTGCTTGATCGGTCGGAACGAGAAGAAGTTCGACTACATCAACCGTGTTAACAAACGCTTCCGCTTTCGTTCTATGAGGGTACGTGGACACACTCTCCCCCTCTCGTTGCTATGCATCTCCTAGATAGATCTTGCGTGAGCGTAGGAAATTTTTGAAATTGCATGCTACGTTCTCCAACAATATATACTAAAACATACAAAAATACATATAAATCATCTAACTTAAGAAAATGTGTGTGTATGTGTGTGTGTTCATGCATGTGTGTGTGTGTGTGTGGGCTCGGGGAGGGGCGGCCATGGCGGCAGGGGGCGAGGGAGAGGGGGGAGAGGGGGGAGAGCTCACAGCGGGGCGACGGCGACGGTGAGGTGAGTCGGGGGCGGCGACAGCGTCGGGGCAGGCGGCGCGGCGAGGAGCTCGGGGAGAAGCGGGCACGGGCGGCGTCGCAGGCGGCGTCGGGGCTCGGGGAGGAGGGCGTGTCCGGCGTCAGGGATCGGCGCGAGGAGGTGCGGGCGGCCGGCGTCGGGGGCGGCGACGAGCTCCGGCGTCGGGGGAGGCGATACGGCGTCGGGGTAGGTGCATACGGCGGCAGCCTGGCGGCGCGGCGATCTCGTCTGTAGTGGTCGAAGAAGCAAAGAAACTGAAAAAATTTCAAGTGTTGTATATATATGCAGAGGCCTTTAGTCCCGGTTGGAGCCACCAACCGGGACTAAAGGTGAATTTCAGCAGCCGAAGCGGCGGGAAGCGCAGGCCTTTAGTCACAGTTGGTGGCTCCAACCGCGACTAAAGGGGGGGCCTTTGTAATAGATGAGTTTTCGTCCAAAACCCTGATACTTCGAAAGAGATTGTCCATTTTGTACATGAAGTGCATCTAGTTTTTGCCGTAACCCTCTCAACTTTTTAGCACATGGTACGTGGGTGAAATGATGATATCATGCCAACTTTCAACCTTTTCAGAGTTCATTTTGTAGTGCTTTTCAATTTCAGGGTCATTTAGCTAAAAAAATCAGTAAATGCATGAAAAATAGCAAATGAAGACAGAAAGGGTTGACAATTGATGACGTGGCTTTGAATGGTGCATACTAAATGCACAAAAAGTATAGAGTTGAAATAAGTTTAAAAAAATGAAATGCCTTTGTAACAGATGAGTTTTCGTCCAAAACCCTGATACTTCGAAAGAGATTGTCCATTTTGTACATGAAGTGCATCCAGTTTTTGCATAATATTTGTTTGTACATAATATTTCTTCGCGTTTCAAATGCCAAAACACATAAGTACCCTAACTATTACAAAGATTCCCTTCGATTTGTCCGAAGTGGGACTTTCCAGATATATAAGTCCGGAAACTCACTAGAGAAGAAAGTGATGACAGTGAAGCCGGTCACATCCCAGAGTGGGATCTTTGGGTGTAAAACTTTTTCTTCGCGTGTGTCCCTTTGCGCCGTAACCATGGACAATCTTCATCATTTAACTGGATGCTCGGGTCAATATTCGCTGTGAAGGGAGCAATTTCATGAAACTTTTCATAATCTTCTGACATGTCTATCTTGTCCTCCACTCCCACGATGTTTCTTTTCCCTGAAAGAACTATGTGGTGCTTTGGCTCATCATATGATGTATTTGCTTCCTTATCTTTTCTTTTTCTCGGCTTGGTAGACATGTCCTTCACATAGAAAACCTGTGCCACATCATTGGCTAGGACGAATGGTTTGTCTGCGTACGCCAGATTGTTGAGATCCACTGTTGTCATTCCGTACTGCGGGTCTTCCATTACCCCGCCTCCTGTCAGATTGACCCATTTGCACCGAAACAAAGGGACCTTCAAATCACATCCATAGTCAAGTTCCCATATCTCCTCTATGTAACCATAATATGTGTCCTTTGTCCTATTGGTGTTTGCTGCATCAAAGCGGACACCACTGTTTTGGTTGGTGCTCTTTTTATCTTGGGCGATCGTGTAAAATGTATTCCCATTTATCTCGTACCCTTTGAAAGTCAATATATTCGAAGATGGTAACTTGGACAGCAAGTACAGCTCATCTTCAACAGCGTCATCATGCATGAGACGTGTCTGCAACCAACCGGCGAAAGTCCCCGTTTGTTCACGTGTAATCCAGTCGTCAGACTGCTCCGGGTGTTTGGAGCGTAGAATATTCTTGTGTTCCTCGATATACGGAGCCACCAAGGAGGAATTTTGTAGAACTGTGTAGTGTGCTTGAGTGAGAGAATGCCCGTCCATACATATTATTGCTTTTGGTCCTAGCATGCCTTTTCCACCCAGTCTACCCTCATGTCGCAATTCAGGAACACCAATCGGCTTAAGGTCAGGAATAAAGTCAACACAAAACTCAATGACTTCCTCATTTTCATGGCCCTTGGAGATGCTTCCTTCTGGCCTAGCACGGTTATGAACATATTTCTTTAAGACTCCCATGAACCTCTCAAAGGGGAACATATTGTGTAGAAATACAGGACCCAGAATGGCAATCTCTTCGACTAGGTGAACTAGGACGTGCATCATGATATTGAAGAAGGATGGTGGGAACACCAACTCGAAACTGACAAGACATTGCACCAAATCTTTCTCTAAACTTGGTATGATTTCTGGATCAATTACCTTCTGAGAGATTGCATTAAGGAATGCACATAGCTTCACAATGGCTAATCAAACATTTTCTCGTAGAAGCCCCCTCTATGCAACCGGAAGCAGTTACGTCATAATCACGTGGCATTCATGAGACTTTAGGTTCTGGAACTTTTTCTCTGCCATATTTATTATTCCCTTTATATTCGACGAGAAGACAGACAGGACCTTCATACTGAGCAGACATTCAAAGGAGATTTCCTTCTCTTCTATGGTAAGAGCGTAGCTGGCATGACCTTGATGTATGCCGTCTTTTCCGTGCATACGTTGCTGGTCCTCCCGTGCCTCCAGTGTATCTTTTGTCTTCCCATACACGCCCAAGAAGCCTAGTAGGTTCACGCAAATATTCTTCGTCACGTGCATCACGTCGATTGCAGAGCGGACCTCTAGGTCTTTTCAATAGGGTAGGTCCCAAAATATAGATTTCTTCTTCCACATGGGTGCGCGTCTGTCAGCGTCATTCGGAACAGATTGTCCGCCAGGACCCTTTCCAAATATTACTTTTAAATCCTTGACCATATCAAGTATATCATGACCAATACGGTGGCGAGGCTTCTTCCGATGATCTGCCTCACCTTTGAAATGCTTGCCTTTCTTTCTTACAGGATGCTTGATCAGAAGAAATCGACGATGTCCCAGGTACACATTCTGCTTATAATTATCCAAATATATACTGTCAGTATCATCTAAACAGTGTGTGCATACGCAGTATCCCTTGTTTGTCTGTCCTGAAAGGTTACTGAGAGCAGGCCAATCATTGATGGTCACAAACAGCAATGCATGTAGGTAAAATTCCTCCTGATTGTGCTCATCCCACGCGCGTACACCTTTTTCATTCCACAGTTGTAAGAGTTCTTCAACTAATGGCCTTAGGTATGTTGGAAATATGCCCTAGAGGCAATAATAAAATGGTTATTATTATATTTCCTTGTTCATGATAATTGTCTATTGTTCATGCTATAATTGTATTAACTGGAAACCGTAATACATGTGTGAATACATAGACCACAGCATGTCCCTAGTGAGCCTCTAGTTGACTAGCCCGTTGATCAATAGATGGTTGTGGTTTCCTGACCATGGACATTGGATGTCATTGATAACGGGATCACATCATTAGGAGAATGATGTGATGGACAAGACCCAATCCTAAGCATAGCACAAGATCATGTAGTTCGTTTGCTAGAGCTTTTCTAATGTCAAGTATCATTTCCTTAGACCATGAGATTGTGCAACTCCCGGATACCATAGGAATGCTTTGGGTGTATCAAATGTCACAACATAACTGGGTGACCATAAAGGTGCACTACAGGTATCTCCGAAAGTGTCTGTTGGGTTGGCACGAATGGAGACTGGGATTTGTCACTCCGTATGACGGAGAGGTATCTCTGGGCCCACTCGGTAATGCATCATCATAATGAGCTCAATGTGACTAAGGAGTTAGCCACAAGATCATGCGTTATGGAACGAGTAAAGAGACTTGCCGGTAACGAGATTGAACAAGGTATAGGGACACTGACGATCGAATCTCGGGCAAGTAACATACCGATGGATAAAGGGAATTGTATACGGGATTGATTGAACCCCCGACATCATGGTTCATCCAGTGAGATCATCGTGGAACATGTGGGAGCCAATATGGGTATCCAGATCCCGCTATTGGTTATTGGCCGGAGAGGTGTCTCGGTCATGTCTGCATGGTTCCCGAACCGGTAGGGTCTACACACTTAAGGTTCCGTGACGCTAGATTTGTTATGGGAAATTGTATGTGATTACCGAAAGTTGTTCGGAGTCTCGGATGAGATCCCGGACGTCACGAGGAGTTCCGGAATGGTCCGGAGGTAAAGATTTATATATGGGAAGTCCTATTTTGGCCACCGGAAAATGTTCGGGATTTTTCGGTATTGTACCGGGAAGGTTCTAGAAGGTTCCGGAGTGGGGCCCACCTGCATGGGGAGACCCACATGAACGTGGGTAGTTTGGGCAAGGCCCCACACCCCTGGTCAAGGCGCACCAAGATCCCCCCTTAGAAGGAATAAGATCATATCCCGAAGGGATAAGATCAAGATCCCTAAAAAGGGGGATAACAATCGGTGGGGAAGGGAAAGGATGGGATTTCTTTCCTCCCACCTTTGCCAACGCCCCAATGGACTTGGAGGGCAAGAAACCAGCCCCCTCCACCCCTATATATAGTGGAGAGGTGCATGGGAGTTGCAACCCTTGCCCCTGGCGCAGCCCTTCCCCCCTCCAACTCCTCCTCCTCCTCCGTAGTGCTTGGCGAAGCCCTGCCGGAGAACCGCAAGCTCCACCACCACGCCGTCGTGCTGCCGGAGCTCTCCCTCAACTTCTCCTCTCCCCGTGCTGGATCAAGAAGGAGGAGACGTCCCTGGGCTGTACGTGTGTTGAACGCGGAGGCGCCGTCCGTTCGGCGCTTGAATCGGATCTTCCGTGATTTGAATCGCCGCGAGTACGACTCCATCAACCGCATTCTGGTAACGCTTCTGCTTAGCGATCTTCAAGGGTATGAAGATGCACTCCCTCTCACTTGTTGCTAGCATCTCCTAGATTGATCTTGGTGACACGTAGGAAATTTTTGAATTATTACTACGTTCCCCAACAGTGGTATCAGAGCTAGGTCTATGCGTAGATTCTATGCACGAGTAGAACACAAGTAGTTGTGGGCGATGATTTGTTCAATTTGCTTACCGTTACAAGTCCTATCTTGATTCGGCGGCATTGTGGGATGAAGCGGCCCGGACCGACCTTACACGTACGCTTACGTGAGACAGGTTCCACCGACTGACATGCACTTGTTGCATAAGATGGCTAGCGGGTGTCTGTCTCTCCCACTTTAGTCGGATCGGATTCGATGAAGAGGGTCCTTATGAAGGGTAAATAGCAATTGGCATATCACCATTGTGGCTTTTGCGTAGGTAAGAAACATTCTTGCTTGAAACCCATAGCAGCCACGTAAAACATGCAACAACAATTAGAGGACGTCTAACTTGTTTTTGCAGGGTATGCTATGTGATGTGATATGGCCAAAAGGATGTGATGAATTATATATGTGATGTATGAGATTGATCATGTTCTTGTAATAGGAATCACGACTTGCATGTCAATGAGTATGACAACCGGCAGGAGCCATAGGAGTTGTCTTAATTTATTGTATGACCTGTGTGTCAATGAAAACGCCATGTAATTACTTTACTTTATTGCTAACTGTTAGCCATAGTAGTAGAAGTAATAGTTGGCGAGACAACTTCATGAAGACACGATGATGGAGATCATGGTGTCATGCCGGTGACGATGGTGATCATGCCACGCCTCGAAGATGGAGATCAAAAGCGCAAGATGATATTGGCCATATCATGTCACTTTATGATTTGCATGTGATGTTTATCATGTTTACATCTTATTTGCTTAGAACGACGGTAGCATAAATAAGATGATCCCTCACTAAAAATTTCAAGAAATGTGTTCCCCCTAAGTGTGCACCGTTGCGAAGGTTCGCTGTTTCGAAGCACCACGTGATGATCGGGTGTGATAGATTCTAACGTTCGCATACAACGGGTGTAAGCCAGATTTACACATGCGAAACACTTAGGTTGACTTGACGAGCCTAGCATGTACAGACATGGCCTCGGAACACGAGAGACCGAAAGGTCGAACATGAGTCGTATAGTAGATGCGATCAACATGGAGATATTCACCGTTGATGACTAGTCCGTCTCACGTGATGATTGGACACGGCCTAGTCGATTCGGATCATGTATCACTTAGATGACTAAAGGGATGTCTATCTGAGTGGGAGTTCATTAAATAATTTGATCAGATGAACTTAATTATCATGAACTTAGTCTAAAATTGTCTTTACAATCTATCTTGTAGATCCAATGGCCCACGCTAATGTTGCCCTCAACTTCAACGCGTTCCTAGAGAAAACCAAGCTAAAAGACGATGGTAGCAACTATACGGACTAGGTCCGTAACTTGAGGATCATCCTCATAGCTGCCAAGAAAGCATGTGTCCTGGAAGCACCGCTAAGTGACGCACCCATTTTCCTAGCAACTAAAGACGTTATGAACGCCTGGCAGTCGCGTAGTGATGATTACTCCCTGGTTCAGTGCGGCATGCTTTACGGCTTAGAACCAGGGCTCCAAAAGCGTTTTGAGCAACACAGAGCATATGAGATGTTCCAAGAGCTGAAAATGGTTTTCCAAGCTCATGCCCAGGTCGAGAGATATGAAGTCTCTGACAAGTTATACAGTTGTAAGATGGAGGAAACAGCTCTGTCAGCGAGCATGTACTCAAAATGTCTGGGTTGCACAACCGCTTGTCTCAGCTGGGAGTTAATCTTCTAGATGACTCGGTTATTGACAGGATCCTCCAGTCGCTTCCACCTAGCTACAAGAGCTTTGTGATGAACTACAATATGCAAGGGATGGAGAAGTCCATTCCTGAGTTATATTCAATGCTGAAATCAGCGGAGGTGGAGATCAAAAAGGAACATCAAGTGTTGATGGTGAATAAGACCACTAGTTTCAAGAAAGGCAAGGGTAAGAAGAACTTCAAGAAGGACGGCAAGGGAGTTGCCGTGCCCGGTAAGTCAGTTTCCGGGAAGAAGCCAAAGAATGGACCCAAGCCTGAGACTGTGTGCTTTTGTTGCAAGGGAAATGGTCACTGGAAGCGGAACTGCCCCAAGTACTTAGCGGATAAGAAGGCCGGCAACGCCAAAGGTATATATGATATACATGTTATTGATGTGTACATTACCAGCGCTCGTAGTAGCTCCTGGGTATTTGATACCGGTGCAGTTGCTCACATTTGTAACTCAAAACAGGAGCTGCGGAATAAGCGGAGACTGGCGAAGGACGAGGTGACGATGCGCGTCAGGAATGGTTCCAAGGTCGATGTGATCGCCGTCGGCACGCTACCTCTACATTTACCTTCGGGATTAGTTTTAAACCTCAATAATTGTTATTTAGTGCCAGCTTTGAGCATGAACATTGTATCTGGATCTCGTTTAATGCGAGATGGCTACTCATTTAAATCCGAGAATAATTGTTGTTCTATTTATATGAGAGATATGTTTTATGGTCATGCCCCGCTGGTCAATGGTTTATTTTTTATTGAATCTCGAACGTGATGTTACACATATTCATAGTGTGAATGCCAAAAGATGTAAGGTTGATAATGATAGTCCCACATACTTGTGGCACTGCCGCCTTGGTCACATTGGTGTCAAACACATGAAGAAACTCCATGCAGATGGACTTTTGGAGTCTCTTGATTATGAATCATTTGACACGTGCGAACCATGCCTCATGGGCAAAATGACCAAGACTCCGTTCTCCGGAACAATGGAGCGAGCAACTAACTTGTTGGAAATAATACATACTGATGTATGCGGTCCAATGAGCGTTGAGGCTCGCGGTGGCTATCGTTATGTTCTCACCCTCACTGATGACTTAAGTAGATATGGGTATGTCTACTTAATGAAACACAAGTCTGAGAACTTTGAAAAGTTCAAGGAATTTCAGAGCGAGGTAGAGAATCAACGTGACAAGAAAATAAAGTTCTTACAATCAGATCGTGGAGGAGAATACTTGAGTCACGAGTTTGGCACGCACTTAAGGAAATGTGGAATTGTTTCACAACTCACGCCGCCTGGAACACCTCAGCGTAATGGTGTGTCCGAACGTCGTAATCGCACTCTATTGGATATGGTGCGATCTATGATGTCTCTTACCGATCTACCGCTATCATTTTGGGGTTATGCTTTAGAGACTGCCGCATTCACTTTAAATAGGGCACCGTCTAAATCCGTTGAGACGACACCGTATGAATTATGGTTTGGGAAGAAACCTAAGATGTCGTTTCTGAAAGTTTGGGGATGCGATGCTTATGTCAAGAAACTTCAACCTGGAAAGCTCGAACCCAAATCGGAAAAATGCGTCTTCATAGGATACCCTAAGGAAACTATTGGGTATACCTTCTACCTCAGATCCGAAGGCAAGATCTTTGTTGCCAAGAATGGATCATTTCTGGAGAAAGAGTTTCTCTCGAAAGAAGTAAGTGGGAGGAAAGTAGAACTTGATGAGGTACCCCCTCTTGAACCGGAGAGTAGCGCAGCTCAGGAAGATGTTTCTGTGGTGCCTGCACCGACTAGAGAGGAAGTTAATGATGATGATCATGAAACTTCGGGTCAAGTTGCTACTGATCTTCGTAGGTCCACGAGGACACGTTCCGCACCAGAGTGATATGGCAACCCTGTCCTGGAAATCATGTTGTTAGACAACGGTGAACCTTCGAACTATGAAGAAGCGATGGCGGGCCCGGATTCCAACAAATGGCTTGAAGCCATGAAATCCGAGATAGGATCCATGTATGAAAACAAAGTATGGACTTTGACGGACTTGCCCGATGATCGGCAAGCCATAGAGAATAAGTGGATCTTTAAGAAGAAGACTGACGCGGATGGTAATGTGACCGTCTATAAGGCTTGGTTTGTCGCTAAGGGTTATCGACAAGTTCAAGGGGTTGACTACGATGAGACCTTCTCACCCGTAGCGAAGCTGAAGTCCGTTCGAATCATGTTAGCAATTGCCGCATTCAATGATTATGAGATCTGGCAAATGGACATCAAAATGGCATTCCTTAATGGTTTCCTTAAGGAAGAATTGTATATGATGCAGCCGGAAGGTTTTGTCGATCCTAAGAATGCTGACAAAGTATGCAAGCTCCAACGCTCCATCTATGGGCTGGTGCAAGCATCTCGGAGTTGGAACATTCGCTTTGATGAAATGATCAAAGCGTTTGGGTTTATACAGACTTATGGAGAAGCCTGTATTTACAAGAAAGTGAGTGGGAGCTCTGTAGCATTTCTCATATTATATGTGGATGACATACTGTTGATGGAAAATGATATAGAACTTTTGTAAAGCATAAAGGCCTACTTGAATAAGTGTTTTTCAATGAAGGACCTTGGAGAAGCTGCTTACATATTAGGCATCAAGATCTATAGAGATAGATCGAGACGCCTCATTGGTCTTTCACAAAGCACATACCTTGACAAGATATTGAAGAAGTTCAATATGGATCAGTCCAAGAAGGGGTTCTTACCTGTATTGCAAGGTGTGAGATTGAGCGCAGCTCAACGCCCGACCTCGGCAGAAGAAAGAGAAAAGATGAGTGTCATCCCCTATGCCTCAGCCATATGCTCTATTATGTATGCCATGCTGTGTACCAGACCTGATGTGAACCTTGCCATAAGTTTGGTAGGGAGGTACCAAAGTGATCCTGGAATGGAACACTTGACAGCGGTCAAGAATATCCTGAAGTACCTGAAAAGGACTAAGGATATGTTTCTTGTTTATGGAGGTGCCGAAGAGCTCGTCGTAAAGGGTTACGTCGATGCTAGCTTTGACACAAATCTGGATGACTCCAAGTCACAAACCGGATACGTATACATTTTGAATGGTGGGGCAGTTAGTTGGTGCAGTTGCAAGCAAAGCGTCGTGGCGGGATCTACATGTGAAGTGGAGTACATAGCTGCTTCGGAAGCAGCTCAGGAAGGAGTCTGGATGAAGGAGTTTATCACCGACCTAGGAGTGATTCCCAATGCGTCGGGCCCGATGACTCTCTTCTGTGACAACACTGGAGCTATTGCCATTGCCAAGGAGCCCAGGTTTCATAGGAAGACCAAGCACATCAAGCGCCGCTTCAACTCCATTCGTGAATATATTCAAGATGGAAACATAGATATTTGTAAAGTACATACGGATTTGAATGTCGCAGATCCATTGACTAAACCTCTTCCACGAGCAAAACATGATCAGCACCAGAACTCTATGGGTGTTCGATTCATCACAATGTAACTAGATTATTGACTCTAGTGCAAGTGGGAGACTGTTGGAAATATGCCCTAGAGGCAATAATAAAATGGTTATTATTATATTTCCTTGTTCATGATAATTGTCTATTGTTCATGCTATAATTGTATTAACCGGAAACCGTAATACATGTGTGAATACATAGACCACAGCATGTCCCTAGTGAGCCTCTAGTTGACTAGCTCGTTGATCAATAGATGGTTGTGGTTTCCTGACCATGGACATTGGATGTCGTTGATAACGGGATCACATCATTAGGAGAACAATGTGATGGACAAGACCCAATCCTAAGCATAGCACAAGATCGTGTAGTTCGTTTGCTAGAGCTTTTCTAATGTCAAGTATCATTTCCTTAGACCATGAGATTGTGCAACTCCCGGATACCGTAGGAATGCTTTGGGTGTATCAAACGTCACAACGTAACTGGGTGACCATAAAGGTGCACTACAGGTATCTCCGAAAGTGTCTGTTGGGTTGGCATGAATCGAGACTGGGATTTGTCACTCCGTATGACGGAGAGGTATCTCTGGGCCCACTCGGTAATGCATCATCATAATGAGCTCAATGTGACTAAGGAGTTAGCCACGAGATCATGCGTTACGGAACGAGTAAAGAGACTTGCCGGTAACGGGATTGAACGAGGTATAGGGATACCGACAATCGAATCTCGGGCAAGTAACATACCGATGGACAAAGGGAATTGTATACGGGATTGATTGAATCCCCGACATCGTGGTTCATACGATGAGATCATCGTGGAACATGTGGGAGCCAATATGGGTATCCAGATCCCGCTATTGATTATTGGCCGGAGAGGTGTCTTGGTCATGTCTGCATGGTTCCCGAACCCGTAGGGTCTACACACTTAAGGTTCCGTGACGCTAGAGTTGTTATGGGAAATTGTATGTGGTTACCGAAAGTTGTTCGGAGTCTCAGATGAGATCCCGGACGTCACGAGGAGTTCCGAAATGGTCCGGAGGTAAATATTTATATATGGGAAGTCCTATTTTGGCCACCGGAAAATGTTAGGGATTTTTCGGTATTGTACCGGGAAGGTTCTAGAAGGTTTCGGAGTGGGGCCCACCTGCATGGGGGGACCCACATGAACGTGGGTAGTGGGGGCAAGGCCCCACACCCTTGGTCAAGGCGCACCAAGATCCCCCCTTAGAAGGAATAAGATCATATCCCGAAGGGATAAGATCAAGATCCCTAAAAAGGGGGGATAACAATCGGTGGGGAAGGGAAAGGATGGGATTTCTTTCCTCCCACCTTTGCCAACGCCCCAATGGACTTGGAGGGCAAGAAACCAGCCCCCTCCACCCCTATATATAGTGGGGAGGTGCATGGGAGCTGCAACCCTTGCCCCTGGCGCAACCCTTCCCCCCTCCAACTCCTCCTCCTCCTCCGTAGTGCTTGGCGAAGCCCTGCCGGAGAACCACAAGCTCAACCACCACGCCGTCGTGCTGCCGGAGCTCTCCCTCAACTTCTCCTCTCCCCTTGCTGGATCAAGAAGGAGGAGACGTCCCCGGGCTGTACGTGTGTTGAACGCGGAGGCGCCGTCCATTCGACGCTTGAATCGGATCTTCCGCGATTTGAATCGCCGTGAGTACGACTCCATCAACCGCGTTCTTGTAATGCTTCCGCTTAGCGATCTTCAAGGGTATGAAGATGCACTCCCTCTCACTTGTTGCTAGCATCTCCTAGATTGATCTTGGTGACACGTAGGAAATTTTTGAATTATTACTACGTTCCCCAACAAGGTACACATCAATGTCGTTGCCGGGTTGCTTAGGGCCTTGGATGAGCACTGGCATCATAATGAACTTCCTCTTCATGCACAACCAAGGAGGAAGGTTATAGATACATAGAGTCACATGCCAGGTGCTATGATTGCTGCTCTGTTCCCCAAAAGGATTAATGCCATCTGCGCTTAGACCAAACCATACGTTCCTTGCGTCATCTGCAAAGTCGTCCCACTTTTTCTCGATTTTTCTCCACTGCGACCCGTCAGCGGGTACTCTCAACTTCCCGTCTTTCTTACGGTCTTCTCTGTGCCACCGCATCAACTTGACATGCTCTTTGTTTTGGAACAAACGTTTCAACCGTGGTATTATAGGAGCATACCACATCACCTTGGCAGGAATCTTCTTTCTGGGGCGCTCGCCCTCAACATCACCAGGGTTATCGCGGCTGATCTTATAGCGCAATGCACCGCATATCGGGCATGCATTCAAATCCTCGTACTCACTGCGGTAGAGGATGCAGTCATTAGGGCATGCTTGTATCTTCTGCACCTCTAATCCTAGAGGGCAGACAACCTTCTTTGCTTCGTACGTACTATCGGGCAAATTCGTTATCCTTTAGAAGCATCTTCTTTAATATTATCAGCAACTTTTCAAATCCCTTATCAGATACACTATTCTCTGCCTTCCATTGCAGCAATTCCAGTGTGGTGCCCAACTTTTTCTTGTCATCTTCGCAATTTGGGTACAACAATTTCTTGTGATCCTCTAACATGAGTTGCAACTTCAGCCTCTCCCTTTCACTTGCGCAGTTTCTCTTTGCATCGGCAATGGCCCGACCAAGATCATCAGCGGGCTCATCTGATGCCTCTTCTTCAGCTTCTTCCCGCATTGCCGGCTCAGTTTCTTCCGCCATTGTCGTTGTACCATCGTATTCAGGGAACCCATGGCCAGGATAGCTATCGTCATCCTCTTCTTCTTCATTCTCTTCCATTAGGACCCCTCTTTCTCCGTGCTTTGTCCAACAGTTATAGCCGGACATGAAACCGGGCTCAAACAGGTGGACGTGAATAGTTCTTGAGTTATAGTAATTTTCGATCATTCTTACAGTCAGCACATGGACAACACATAAAACCATCCGCCCGCTTGTTTGCCTTAGCTGCAAGCAGAAAAGTATGCACGCCATTAATGAACTGGGGAGATCATCGGTCATCGTACATCCATTGCCGGCTCATCTTCATTACACAACACCGAAAAGACCAAATTAATACAAGTTCATACACACTTATTCTCATAAAACAACATACACAATCTCTAGCTAAAGCATTTAAATGCAACAACAAATGCGATCAAGATCTCAACTAAGGTAACAATTGATCCAATAGCATAGTGATACCAAGCCTCACTATCAATGGCATATTTTCTAATCTTTCTAATCTTCAAGCGCATTGCATTCATCTTGATCTTGTGATTATCGACGACATCGGCAACATGCAACTCCAATTCCATCTTCTCCTCCTCAATTCTTTTTAATTTTTTCTTCAAGTAATTGTTTTCTTTTTAAACTAAATTTAACCTCTCGACAAGAGGGTCGGTTGGAATTTCCGGTTCACATACCTCCTAGATGAAAATATCTATGTCAACTTGATGGGCATAATTTGTCATAAACACGAAATGCAACAAATAGTTATAAAAGAGAATATACCACATCTGAATCATAAACCGGACGAGGGCCGACGGGGACGGATATCAAAACCATGCCACTATGTATAACAAACAACGCACGGGTAAGAAAATTATACAAGTAACTATATAAATCACACAAACATGATTTTTTTATAAAAAGGGTAAGAACAAGAGGCTCACCAAGGTGGTGCCGGCGACGGGACGGTGCGGGCGATCGACGGTGGTTAGGACGGGGACGGGAATGCACTAAGTAAACCACACCTACATATGCAAACTAAGAAGTTAATTTGAGCTCAGATTGCATATAAATCAAATAAACTACCACATATAAATACTCCCAAACTAAAACCCACAAATCACTATACTTATAGAGCATTGCAAGAGCTAATCTAGCAATGAGAGATGAAAGGACAAAGTTGCTAACCTTTGTGAACACTTGGATGGATGGGGTGCCTTCAAATCTTGACAAATTTTGGCAAAAATGGAGGATGAGCTCGAGCAAGAGGGGAAGAATAGAGGAGAGGAAAGGGGAAGAACAGAGAGCTCGCGGGCTGGACGAAGGGTTTATATAGGGGCATCTGTAGTCCCGGTTCATGACACAAACCGGGACTAAAGGTGAGCCTCTAGTACCGGTTCGTGACACGAACCGGGACTAAAGGGGCTCGTGGGGCCCCAGCCTGATACCAGCCTGCCACCACCCCTTTAGTCCCGGTTCATGTCGCGAACCGGTACTAGAGGTTCAACACGAACCGGAACTAATGATTTCTGCCCCCCTAGCCGTTGGAACCGGCACTAATAGTGACGGTCCGTTTATAAACCGGGACTAATGTGGCTCACGTAAAATAGTTTTTCTACCAGTGCAGGGAATTGAATTCGGCGGTCGATCTGAATTACGAGGAAAATTTGATTTAGAAGAAAAAGAAAAAGGAGCGCCGAACTCGCAATCGCAAAAGATGAAGCATCGGCGGCCGCTGGAAATTAGGAATCGCTGCGTGAAAAGCGTGCGTGATGGAATAGGAAAGGATCAATTGTTTCCTTTTGTTTTTTACATGCACGTACTAACCTAGGAATGAATCAGAAGGATCAATAAATTCCTTTTTTTTCCCTACGTGCATAGTAACTATAGGAACGAACGAATCGATCACTGGCTCCATTCCTTCCTAGATGCATAAGTTCCATCGTGCTGCGTGACGCCCAGCCGTCCAGTTCATAGATTTTTTTTTTACGACTGAAAATATGTTGGCCCATAGCCTGCATGTATACCTGAGGAGGGCCCCCTCAATCATGGGGGCCCGGGCCGGCCCTGGGTACCATAGGCACTTTTTGACGGCAAAAGAGGCGAAAAAAGTAATCCATAGAAGGATACGTGACAAAGCAGAGGCTAGATATGGCTCAGCCGTGGGCGTCTGGGCTTGCATGAGCGGCGATCCGACGATGTTGCTGGTGGTCGGCGCAGAGCGGCATGGCGCCGCTGTTGTTGCCGTTGAAGGTTCCTTCACACTTTAGACATTTTTCATCCTCTGCCACTGCTCCGTAGTAGATGGATGCGATCGAGGCCACTGATCTGTTGGTTGAGCATGAGCACATTACCAGGCTGGTGTATCTGGCATGGTGCTTCGTTAACATTTTCATCCATAACAAAGCATTGTCCAACAAAACTGTGTCATTCAACATTATTTCCATGTGTAGTAACTCATGCTGTTGTTTGCATGTGTGGGAAGTGGGTACACCGCCGTACATCCGGACTGTGCTTTCGAAAGGAGAGCATAAAAGCAACTGGGCTGGACATGCAGACTCGGATTCCTACTCCCAGTAGCTGCATGCTAGGTACGGAGTGACTTCTGGTAAGAAAGATGCTATCCCGTTGGCAAGTGCTATTTGACAGGGAACCTGCCTTTTGACTGCAACACATCTCTTGATCTTTCTGAAATAAGTGGTCATTTGGGACAAAAAAAGACCACCTGAGTAAATTCAAGCTTTTAGAGCTGAAGTAATCAACACACAAAATGACTAATTAACCTTTTGGCATAGTGCTCATAGTAGCTACAAGGGTCCTTGTGGGCTTCGCAGTATATGAAGTTAGATAATCATGCAAGGACTCAAATATAGCTCTTGAATTTGAATCTAATCTATTAAAATGTTGAACTGTAGGTCATGCGATAGCTTATCATAACTTAGTTGGTTAGGTTCCTTGTGGTGAAACCTACCGACACCTGTGTTCAACTCCTAAACTTGGCACATGTGCTCGTATTTTTCTGTATTTATTACATGCTTTTCGATGCAATTCTTTCAACGATATGACTTGTCCCGTTGTCCGTCAACTACGTTGTGCATGCGTGCTCATATGGATAAGGTGTGTGGTGTCTACGAATTAACATATGTATCATGTTTTTTAAAAGAATTATAGGTTGTGGGATTTATCTTTAGAAAGGAATATTATTTTCTTTTACTACTTTTTCATTTCCATTTCTATGTCTCCACTAAGCACCATTTGTGTTTGATCCAAAACATCCTAGACCTCAAACCATAAATATCTAACGGTCTGAATTTATCCCATGTTCAATGACACAATGCACAAACGTACACGCCATGCCACCGCCTACATTCACGATTCTTAGAAACAAGAGAATGTTAGAATTAATTCGAGACGCTAGTTGATCTACCAAGGACCAAGCAATCACACGGGACACCACACCAATATTTGTTAACGAGATTCACCGAACATAGGCTACATCCCGGGGAATAATGGAGTATGGGTGCTCCTCCCCGTGACACAGTCACAATTTCACACACCAGCCACCCGGGTGCCGGCACACGCCGCCGGCTTCCCCTATGTGTCTGTGCTATTATGTTGACATAGATTACATCATGTGTCCCCACATTATATAGGAAGTCTAGGATACAAGTGTCCTAGACTCCGTATCCTATCTACATACCATAGGACTCAGAGTCCTATGGTGTGTAGATAGGATATGAAGTCGTGTCCTAATATGACAATTACCCTAGGCCTCTTATATAATGATAGGGGAGGGGGTAGACACATGATGTAACTAATGCCAACATAATAGCACATGCACGCAAGGGAGCTGGCGGTGTGTGCCGGCGCCTGGGTGGACGGTGTGCGGTATTGTGATGGTGTCACGGGGAGGAGCGCCCGTAGTCAGGCCCCGGGGATATAGCCATATCGATGAACCTCGTTAACAAATCTCGATGTGGTGCCTCGTGTGATTGCTTGATCCTCGGTAGATCAACTTGCACCTCGAATTATTCTAACAGAGGAAAGTGAATAAATTTTAGTTTTTTACTTCCATTTTCATACTAGTTTTCAAAGGAATGACCATATTTCAAGATGTTTTAATCGTTTTACTCCATTTAGAGAAAGTTGTGTCACAATTTACCTATTTAATTTTTAGCAAGTTCTATCGAGTGAGACCCAAATGTAAGGGTA
Source organism: Thinopyrum elongatum (assembly GCA_011799875.1). NCBI lineage: Eukaryota > Viridiplantae > Streptophyta > Magnoliopsida > Poales > Poaceae > Thinopyrum > Thinopyrum elongatum. The sequence continues at coordinate 46,868,527 of CM022300.1, forward strand.
CACGTGAGTGTCACATCAATGAGTTTCCATCGCAAAAAGCTTCCTCCACGCACCTCCTGCCTCGCCTGCCCGGTCTTGCATCACTTGCCTCTCCTGCACTACTTGACCGAGCCGGACCATGCCGCTTGCCATAGAGAGTGTTTTTTCTGCACATACCAAAACATTTTGAAAAAATCTAAAACTTTGTGAGAGTGATTGTCAACAAATGTTAGAGAGGTTTGCAAAGTTTGGTTATCAAATGACATTCGAAGAGCTCTGTACAAAAAAGACAAAATCACTGAAAATTAGTCAAAATGTACATGCACTGTTTGAGCAGATTTTGTAATTTTGTCTTTTTTTTATAGAGCTCCTAGAATGTTATTTGACCATCAAACTTTGCAAGCACCCATAACATTTGTTGATGATCATTCCCACAAAGTTTCAGAATTTTTCGAAATGTATTGGTATGTTTTCTTGCGGGTGCACCGGCGGTGCACCGAACTGGGGTGCAGCCACTATTTTCCCCTTGCCATACCCATCTCTTTGATGTTTGACGGGTATATCATGTAGGCAAGAAACCCTAGGGTGATCGTCGGCGATCGCCCAAGCTGGATGCATCAAGCGAGACATGAATCTCTTCCTCCTCCCAGCGGACTATGACTCTCCTGCACTACTTGACCGAGCCAGACCCTATCGCTTGACATACCCGTCGCTTTGCTGTTTGACGAGGAGATTACGTAGGCGGGAAGCGCTAGGGTGATTGCCGGCGATCGTCAGAGCCGGATGAGTCGAGCGATACATGAATCTCTTCCTCCTCCATGGGGACTATGGCTCTCCTGTGGATGAAGCCAGGTTGTCTTCGCGTGGTCACATGTGACAACCTAACCCTAGCCGAATGCGAGTAGGCGAGAGAGGGGGGAGAATGAAATAGGGGTGCACCCCGACTCAGGCGTTGGTGTGACTTAACCAACCACCTGGTAGGTGGAGCCAAACCGGCGACAAAGCCCGTGTAGCTACCCGGGCATGAGGAGCGGTCGGCCTGCATGCCTGCAAATCTAATACTATGCAACGCCCGCAAAACTTCAAAATTACTCCCACCGTTCACAATTATAAGATATTTTGGATATTTCAATACTAATTGAAATGAGTGAACAAAAATACTAAAATATGTCTATATACATCCGAATCAAATTCTTTTTTAGAACTTATAGTTTTTGCTTTGTCATGGTTTTGAGAAAAAAAACGGATGATGGTCGCAAGTCCAATTGGGAATGATTATATATATCGGGACTGCTAAATCTTATTCTACTGAGACTTTGATGTTATATTCGTCAGATCTTACGTGAATATCTGTGCAAATTTTTCTTTTTTTCTTTTTATATGTATTATGTAACTTGGTTAAGTCTCAGTCGACTAAGATCTAGCCACATCCTATATGTACTGATAGACGGCGGAAGAGCACCAACTGTACAGAAGACGGCAAAAGGAGTTGGCACAAGAGATAGGAAAGCAAAATAAAAGGAGATTAAAAAGAGGCAGGATTGATTGTACGGAGTTTGCCCCTGGCCATCGCGTCGCCCTGAGCGGGCGACGAAACCCTAGCACTCGAGCCCCCCACTCCTCCTCTCCCTCCCTCCCCGCCGCCACCCGAGGACGCCGCCGGTCCCCGCGCGACCTCTAGTGAAGGTTGTGGCGACGCCCTGCTGCCCTGTCTCGCTGCAAGGAGCCTTAGGCGCTAGGGCGGCGGCCCTGGACATGGCTGGTGGCGTCGACCTCACCGGTGGGTGGCGTTGCAGGTGCTGGTTGCCCTTCTGGTCGCGCGGGCGGCGGTGGGGCGGCGGAGGCGTCTCGCTGCTCGGATCTCCGGCCTCCTTCCCCGATGTGGCCTTCTCCCCTCACTAATCTGGATCCGACCCTTTTAGGCTGCCAGATCTGGTCCAGAGGGTGTGGTGGCGGTAGCTTGGAATGGGGGAATCCCCTGGTCGACTCCACATCAACCTCGACGACGGCGGGGGTTCTTCGGCTTCGCTTTTCCCCTCCTGAGGGTGTGTTGAGATTCCTCTTCCTCCCCCTCCCCCCCTTTTAGTCCTTGGGTGAAAGCCTAGGCATTTGGCCGGCCGGCGGTGGCGTTCTAGCGTCGTGGTCCTTCTTGGAGGCGTCAGCTTGGGGTAGGGTTGCGGATGGGGTGTTGCATTGTGTGGGTTGGTGGCGGCTGCGGTGCAGTGCATCCTCGGATGCCCGACGGCGATGGAAGCGGGGGATATTAGTCTTGTTACCCTTCAGCGGCGGCTGCCCTGCTGCGTTCGGTCTTGCCGGCCGATGAGCGGCATCCCTGTCTGGACATAGGGGAGATAGTGGTCTCCCCTCCGGCAATGGCACGACTAGGTTGTGGCAGAGCCAGTGGTTTCATCCTACAAGGCTCGATCCTCCTCTTCGTTGCTCGTCCTTGATCCGCGGACTCCTCTGTCACCGTTGTTCTGGTTGGCGGGGTGGCATGGTTGTTTCCCCCCTGTGTTGGCATTTTCACTCTTTGGTCGGATCTGTAGTTTCGGCCTTAGGTGGTTTTGTCTGTATTTTTTCTATTTTTCCATGCTCAACCGTTCTAATAATCTGCACCTTGTATCCTAGCCGGTTGATGGCTTCATTAATTTGAAGTTGGGCTATATTTCCTTTTCATCTAAAAAAAAGAGGCTGGACGTCTAGGAGATCGGATGGCCTGGATCACTATCGGGGCATCGGATGTTTGCCCGCAAGGTTTTTAATTTCGGAAACAAAATAATTTCGGAGCTCGCTGAAATATAGGAAATTTTGCATATTTCGGAAATTATTTTGGATTTTGCGATTTCAAGTTTCACTTAATTTTATTGAATTTTAACAAAAAATAAATTTATTTTGAAATCAATTTGAATCTGCATCAAAATTTCGGGGTTAAAAATATTTCAGACCCCACTGAAATTTCGTTGAATTTTTTAACCCTAATTGCCCACAACTAGGAAGCACACAAACTCCTTCCCGCCATGAACTAGTCCAAGCAGCCAATCCGCAGCGGAGTGCACAAGTGGCCATTAGTCAGGATCGAAAGAGTGGCACGGGCAGCAGCCTGATCAGAGTAGGCGTGTGTGGGTGGGTGGGTGGCTGGGTGATCCCTTCCTAGCTGCATGCTATAGCTAGCTAGCTACTAGCTTTTGTAACAGATTCTAGCTTACTTGGAAAACGAGCATGGGTGCAAGTGCAAAGTGTGCCAGTCGGCAAAGCGCAGCTGTTCCCTGCGGGAAGGCAAGGCAGGTACGGGCGAGGCGATTCCTCCTCCCCTTTTTGGTCCTCTCCAAGCGAAAGGACGTGGAACCGCGGTGCTCTCGCCGTCGTGCACACCCGAGTGAGCTTGGACTTGATTTCATTTGATGAGATAACGTTGATGCACTTGTTATGAGTCGAGTTAAGCTCACAATGCGAACTAGTATCTCATTAACGCCAGGGTTAATTATCGTGTAACCTGCCGGATGCGTCAAGCTCTACGAATGGATTTGGTTGAATCCATTTGAAATCCTCGCGGAAACGCGAGAAGTGCACTCGGAGTCCACGACTCGGGCTAACGTCATGGCTACTCGCCATCATTCTGCCCCCGCTCCGGCTGTGGTAGCAAATCAGAAAGTAAAAGAACTGCTGTACATAGATAGGTACAGCTGCACTGCCATGGCAGCGAGCCGAGAACGGCATGTGCAGCGCAGGTGTGCAGCAGCGCTCTGGCTGTGCATGCAGGTGCGCCGATTTTTTTTTGTAGGCGATCGCGAAAAGCATGTGAGGAGGATCGGCGAACCAAAAGTGGCATAGCCAGGTGCACACCCAGCATTCGAACCAACAAAATCCCAAGCAAGTTTCGCTGGGGCAGATTTCCTTGGGATGCATCATTCTCTGCGCCTAAGCGCTATGTCCCCGGATGCAAATAAGCTACTGACTGTCCTACTACGATATGGCAACATGCATGCGGCGCAAGTCCGTAAGTGATCTAATTAATACTCAAATCATAATTTGCATAACTAAAACATTGCAGGAGCTGGGTAATTCATTACATGCGATACATAATTAATCCACGTACTTAATACTACGATCAAAGCAAACAGCGGAGAAAACACACGATATAAGTTTTGAACATAAGGTAGATATGCATAACTGATTTAACTTAGCACCGGTCCCGATCTGTTGCCGCCGGCGCCAGGGGCAGCCGAGGTCCTGCGCCGGGAGCCACGGCAGCCCGAACGCCCTAGACGCCGCTGCCTGGTGGAGGCAGACCCCCTGCTCCGGGAGGCCCGCCCTGGACGCCGCCCGGTGAAGGAGGACCACCTGCGCCGCCGGGAGGCACGCCCTGGACGCCGCCGCCGGGAGGCGCGCCGGTGACGCTGCCGCCGCCAGGAGGAGGAGGAGGACCTCGTGCGCCGCCGGGAGGCGCGCCATCGATGCCGACGCCAGGGGGAGCCGGGGCATGGCCGAAGGCCGCTGCGAGCCCCATGGTGACCGCGTCCGATGACATGCCTGGTGGGAGGACGACGCGGAGGACGACGCCAGGGCTTGGGTGGCTGCCGTTCGCGTCTGGAGCTTCGTCGTCGGCGTCCGGAGGCACTTCCGCAGCCAGCAGGACTGCCAGCCTCGCCAGGCCGTGTGCTCCGCCTCCTCCGCTTCCACCACCGCCTCCTCCGCCTCCACCACCACCACCCTCCTCCGCCTCCTCCACCACCACCACCACCTCCTCCGCCACCCCGGAACCACCACCAGGCGACGTAGCCCGCAGCGCCCGCGACGACTACACCACCAAGGATCAAGTAGATGTAGCGGCCATCCTCGTCGGCGATGACGACCGTCTCCGTGTCCGTGACCGGCGGCGGCACTGGAACGGGGGGTGGTTCCACGCCACTTGTCGGGGGCGCCTTGGTCTTGACGGCATCCGACCGCTTCCTGGCGGCCTTGACCACCTCGACGATGAAGGAAAAGGCGTCCATGGCGGGCTTCTCGGGATCCTCTCTCGCCTTGCGGGCACTCTCCTTGGCCTTGCGAAGGGCGGCCTTTTTCCCGGCCGACGCAACGCGCCCGAGGAACCGAAGCGACGCACGCAGCGACATCTCCTGAGAAGAAATAATGAAATCAAGCACACGAAGAAGACATCAGAGAGTAGATCAAGCGCAAAAACGAAGAAGAAGAGAACCTAAAGCAAAACAGAGTAAAACCAGAACAGATCGAACAAGCGTAGATGAAATCGTGGAGCCCTGCCTTGCAGATCCTCCCCCTTGCTTTTCTCCTCTTCAAAACCCCAGAGGAAACCTTGCTTTATCGCCATTTTTCTGTCTAAACCCCAGAGTCTGGCTGCGCTCCCCCTCGCCACTTCACTCACCAGTAACTAGTGTGTAGCGTAGGAAAGCCTTTTTAAGCCGTGTGAGCTTCTTGCTACGCAAGAAGAAACGTATGTAGACGGTACAGGTTTAACCGTATCGTATTTTCGAGGGAAATGAAGTCACTTTTCTTTGCCAGTCGGATTTCCCCGAGGTTCTAGTCGGAAGAAAACAGTAAACAAATAAGCGCAGAATCAGGCGGCCCATTCCGCCCGTAGCGACTCCCAGTTAGCCCACTTTGCATCTGTGGGCACATACGTGAGTACGTGACTGTGAATCATTTTCCTAAATAAAGCGTAACCACAAGAAATTTTTATTCTACTAGGGCGCTTGACTACGCCACGTGTATTTTTCTAAAACAACAAAAATGAAACCTGTAACTTGCGAATCTTAGTCTATATAAATTACAAAAATGTATTAATTTCACTATTTTTGCAAAAAAAGTGTAGTATAATAGTAACAAACATGTACATGTGTACATGCAATTTTAAAAAGAGTGTGTGTACTTAAATTTACACATAATTTTATAAAGTGTCCAGTTTTTTTTTAAAATGTTAGTGCATAAACAACATGCATGTAATTTAGAAAGTTATCATGTAATTTTTTTAAATGACAATGTGTTTAAAAAAATGTTCATGCAAAAATAGAAACTGGTCATTTCTTTTAGACAAATGCACACATATTTTGAAAAATTTCATGCAAAACTAAAAAGTGCTCACTTCTTTTTTGAAAAATGTACACACATCTAGAAATTTCCACGAATATTAGTAAAATGTTTATGTCTTTGAAAAATGCTCGTATAGTTCTAAAAAGTGTTTGCATTTAAAATAAAATCTTCATGTAATTTTCAAAAGTGTTCTCCTCTTTTAGAAAAATGTTCATAATATCAATGTAGACTTGGACGTGATCGATTGAGCAAAATGCATATATTCAGCGACATTCCAAAAAGTTCTCATGGATTAAAAAACGAAACCAAGTCATCTAGTGAGAGCTTCGCATGGTTGGGCCTTGATGGATATGGAATACCATGTTGGCATGATGGCACTTAATAACTTCTCCTTGATGAAGTCTTCCAAGGCCAATGTGATATCATATCCCTTAATGGCAAGTGCTAGATCGTTGTGTGACAGAGCTAAATCCGGAGATCTCGAGGTAGGCATCCTCAGCTAGGCGCATTGGAACGATGGTATCTGTGACGACCCCGGCTTAATCGTGCACTAATCATACACGCAAATGCACACGATCAAGCCTAAGGACTCACTTGAAGATATCACAACACAACTCTAAAACATAAATAAATTCATACAAGCTTAATATTACAAGCCAGGGCCTCGAGGGCTCGAATACATAGCTTGATGGCATACAAGTGTCAGCGGAAGCGTCAGATATCTGGGTACAGATATATTACAGAACAGAGAGAGATAGGCCTTCACAGAGGCGGGGCAAAATAAAAACTACGATCGAAGGCGTGGGCCTCCTGCCCTGGACCCTCCGAATCCTACTCCTGGTCGTCGGTCGGCTCCTCGTAGTAGTAGTAGTCTCCGGGCTGGTAGTAGTACTGGTCGTCAACTGGGGCGACTGGCTCAGGGGCTCCGTCGTCTGGTGGCATCAAATAGATATGGGGGAAAAAGAAAGTAAAGCAAACATGAGTACTCATCCGAAGTATTCAGCAAGCAAGGATCTACACTACATATGCAACAGTTTCAAAGGGGGCTGTATATGTGGACTGGGCTGCAGAAATGCCAGAATAGAGGGGGAAAACCTAGTCCTATCGAAGACTAACATCTTCAACATCTTCAACGGTCTCGCAGCATTAGAAGAGAGCAGACCAACATAATGTAAAGTATAGCAGTAATGTCATCAACCTCGGCCGGGGATTCTTCCTCGACTCCCTGCGAGAAAGCAATCCCAGAGCCGTACTATCCAGTTCCCATCTCAAGTTCTAGTTGTACCGATCGGGGAATCGCTAGGGCTGCCCTTATCCTCCTCGGAGCGGCAGCGGCGCCGGGGGATGGGCGACAGCTGCCCATCGCCGGCGCTGATGCGCGCGTGCTGACACGGGAAGGAGGAGGATGACCCAGGTGGGCTGGGCCTGGCCTGCGGCGCTAGTCGGGGCACTGTGCACTAAGGTCCAGTGCACAGTGCCTCGCTTTTACTTTTCTGTTTTCTGTTTCTCTTTTTCTTTTATTCTTTTCTGTTTTGATTTAGTTAGGGCTTTTATGCATTTTTGTAAAATGTGGGACTTGTCTCAAATAATGTAATGCAATATTACCCTTCACCAAAAACTGGTTTGGACAGATTTGGATTCCATTTTAAATTGAAATGATTTTAAAGGGATTTAATATTGCTGTTTTGGTGCTGTTTCAACTTGTTTGAGTCACTTAATTAATCCAAGGATTACTGATGATATTTTTATGTGTGCTCCTGGAATATTTGCTAATTAGTGAACATTTTTCCAAAGATATTTGATCAACTTCATGTTTCACTTATGAATTTGAGTTGATTTTCAGAATTGAATTTGAATTGGATCCTTAACCCATGTGACTTGGCACTGCAAATGGTCATGACTTGGCAAGATTAACAGAGTGTCACAGAGCTCATTACAAGGGGGTGTTACAGTATCAGGGACATAATGTTTTGTATTGTGATTGTATCGCAAAGATTGTTTGTCATGTAGGCGGTTCACCCTTGAATGGTCGAACTCCTCCACGCTGAAATTGTTCTCCCCTATTGTCCTGCTTCGACGTTGCCATAGAATGGCCGTCTCTGTAATTAAGGTGATAAGACCGGACCAGTACATTAGGTGTCATGGATCCCCATTATACTCATTTTTTCTTCGCTCCTCGTAGATACCAACACCTGTCACCTGGAGGTCATGAATTCGCTAAAAAATATGTGTTCATGTGTAGGTCTTCGGATCATGTTGTCTGAGCCCTTAAATTGGATAACACACAATACACTCACCATAATAAACAACTTATTGATCAATCAAAGAACTATTACCACGAATGAAGACATGTAGAATATGCAGAAATGAATCTCAACAATCCCCTACATCTCCCATGCCTATGGAGGATTAATCACACATGTGAGGGAAATAACCAAACATCTCAGAGATCTAACAAAGAGAAATCATATTGCAAAGATCAGCAATAAGATGAATGATTAAACAAGTATCAATCTGAGTATGAATAGAGTTGCAAACCCAAATCTTACAACTTAGAATTCCCGTCTCTGTGGTGGTATTTGCGATGAATGAAATGGGGTTCAAGCGAAAGAGATGGAATTGATCTTTGGGGGTCTCATTTCTCCGGATCTCTTCTCTCTCTGTTCTGCTTGTTGTGATGACGAATCCTCTCTGTATATCCTCACCACCTTTACGAAAGTTGCTTGTATAGTCTAGGGGGAGGCGGCACTGTGTGGTACCACTGTTAGTACGAGCGGGTGCGCACGTACCATGCACTACCTTTCGCTCTGGTGCCTCTAATGAATCCCCCCCCCCCCAAGGGAAATTGCTCCAAATGGCTTCATTTGTTGGGTTCTTGATTGGTTTCCTTCCAAATATATATATTTTTGCACATCACTAGGAAAAACAAGTTTTCTTTTTTCTCGCAGGACTAGCATTAGAAAAATAATAGAATCAACAAATACCTTTTGAAAACCTCATCAATACATCCTTACAAAAGTGACAAAATACCAAACCATCATCTTCATCTTCCTCTCATGAGCATGAACTTGATCAACAACGCCTTCTCACTGGAGGCCATGGCATGCTCGCCGATAGCCAGACCCCATGCAAAGATTATGTGCACATGAGAGTAGTTCTGGATGAGTGTTGAGAAACTCAACATCCTTGCGGTGGTCCTAAGAAAGAAAGACTTCATTGTTAAATGTGATTGTCATGTTAGAGAAGCAAAATAAGTGGTATGTTAGCTAGCCGCGGTGTGGCCTTGGTAGTGCTTTGCCTCCAACGAGGTCGAGAAGGTGTCCTGATCCCATTGTGCACCGCTAAGTTCTCTTAGCTTAGAAACTTGGGTCCATCTGGGTCTCCACTTCCTGAGATGGTTGTAGGCCTTGGTTGAGGTCACCTCTGTGCCACAGAACTCAAAGACATGCTTGGCAATAGCATTGAGATGCACATCCTTTAAGCCATTGTCAGTCCTCACCCCACTGACGATGATATTACACATCTTGTTAAGCACGAACGTGGACAGTAACGACTGCCATTTCCTTGTGTTCCCCTTCCCATCCCTCCTAATTTGTGCCTTTGCAGCCTTAGTGGTTGTCGCGGTAGGTGCAGCAGACATAGCCACCACTAAAGATGGTTGCACAATAGCCCCCTCAAACACATCTGAATTAGAAGACATCTGCTTGGATAACGGTTGGGAGTCCTCACATAGGAGGGATATAACTGGTTCTCGGCCAGAACAATTGCCTAACTAAGGTCTTCAGTGCTATATCCTATAATAGATAGCATCAGGACTATTGAACAAAAACAATGCCTACACATGGATTGAGCTTCAAGCTCAACACACTATCACATGTAGCTAAATAGTATTCTACCACACCAGCACATCCAGGAAACTAGCACTCAACACACTACCATACTACACATGGTCTGATCATCAAGTTAGTACCACATCTACCATAGTAGCCTCAAAACCGACATGCAAAGTGCGTACATCTACTACAGCAGGATGAACACATCAATGCCAACAAGAAAAACCTAGCATTGACACATAAGATCTACCACATCATCACATGCTCACAAATCTAAGGTCTACCAAAATGACATGACCTACCATACTGTTGGGGAACGTAGTAGTAAATAAAAAAATTCCTACGCATCACCAAGATCAATCTATGGAGAGACTAGCAACGAGAGAGAGAGGAGTGCATCTTCATACCCTTGAAGATCGCGATGCGGAAGCGTTGCAAGAACACGGTTGGAGGAGTCGTACACGCAGCGATTCAGATCGCGGTCGATTCCGATCTAAGCACCGAACAACGGTGCCTCCGCGTTCAACACACGTGCAGCCCGGTGACGTCTCCCGCGCCTTGATCCAGCAAGGAGGAGGGAGAGGTTGGGGAAGACAACTCCGGCAGCACGACGGCGTGGTGGTGGAGTTGGCAGTTCTCCGGCAGGGCTTCGCCAAGCTCAACGGAGGAGGAGGGGGTGTTGGAGAGGGGGAGGGCTGCGCCTTGGATGAGGTGCTGCTGCCCTCCCTCCTCCCCTCTATTTATAGGGCCAAGGGGGAAGGGGTCAGGCCCCTCTAGATCAGATCTAGAGGGGGGGGGCGGCGGCCAGGGGGAGGGGGCTTGCCCCCCAAGCCAAGGGGGGGCGCCCCCCTTTAGGGTTTCCCCCAACCCTAGGCGCATGGGCCCTAGGGGGGATGGCGCCCAGCCCACTTAGGGGCTGGTTCCCTCCCCCATACAGCCCATAGGGCCCTCCGGGGCAGGTGGACCCTCCCGGTGGACCCCCGGAACCCCTTCGGTGGTCCCGGTACAATACCGGAAAACCCCCGAACACTTCCGGTGACCTTATGATGACTTCCCATATATAAATCTTCACCTCCGGACCATTCTGGAACTCCTCATGACATCCGGGATCTCATCCGGGACTCCGAACAACATTCGGTAACCACATACTATTTCCCATAACAACTCTAGCGTCACCGAACCTTAAGTGTGTAGACCCTACGGGTTCAGGAACCATGCAGACATGACCGAGACATCTCTCCGGCCAATAACCAACAGCGGGATCTGGATACCGATGTTGGCTCCCACATGTTCCACGATGATCTCATCGGATGAACCACGATGTCGAGGATTCAATTAATCCCGTACACAATTCCCTTTGTCTACCGGTATGATACTTGCCCGAGATTCGATCGTCGGTATCCCTATACCTTGTTCAATCTCGTTACCGGCAAGTCTCTTTACTCGTTCCGTAACGCATGATCCCGTGGCTAACTCTTTAGTCACATTGAGCTCATTATGATGATGCATTACCGAGTGGGCCCAGAGATACCTCTCCGTCATACGGAGTGACAAATCCCAGTCTCGATTCGTGCCAACCCAACAGACACTTTCGGAGATACCTATAGTGCACCTTTATGGTCACCCAGTTACGTTGTGACGTTTGATACACCCAAAGCATTCCTACGGTATCCGGGAGTTGCACAATCTCATGGTCTAAGGAAATGATACTTGACATTAGAAAAGCTTTAGCAGACGAACTACACGATCTAGTGCTATGCTTAGGATTAGGTCTTGTCCATCACATCATTCTCCTAATGATGTGATCCCGTTATCAACGACATCTAATGTCCATGGTCAGGAAACCATAACCATCTATTGATCAACGAGCTAGTCAACTAGAGGCTTACTAGGGACATTCTGTGATCTATGTATTCACACATGTATTACGGTTTCCGGATAACACAATTATAGCATGAACAATAGACAATTATCATGAACAAGGAAATATAATAATAACCACTTTATTATTGCCTCTAGGGCATATTTCCAACAGTCTCCCACTTGCACTAGAGTCAATAATCTACTCACATTGTGATGAATCGAACACCCATAGAGTTCTGGTGTTGATCATGTTTTGCTCGTGGAAGAGGTTTAGTCAACGGATCTGCGACATTCAGATCCGTATGCACTTTACAAATATCTATGTCTCCATCTTGAACATATTCACGAATGGAGTTGAAGCGACGCTTGATATGCCTGGTCTTCTTGTGAAATCTGGGCTCCTTGGCAAGGGCAATAGCTCCAGTGTTGTCACAGAAGAGAGTCATTGGGCCCGACGCATTGGGAATAACTCCTAGGTCGGTGATGAACTCCTTCATCCAGACTGCTTCCTGTGCTGCCTCCGAGGCTGCTATGTACTCCGCTTCACATGTAGATCCCGCCACGACGCTTTGCTTGCAACTGCACCAGCTGACTGCCCCACCATTCAAAATATACACGTATCCGGTTTGTGACTTAGAGTTATCCAGATCTGTGTCGAAGCTAGCATCGACGTAACCCTTTACGACGAGCTCTTCGTCACCTCCATAAACGAGAAACATATCCTTAGTCCTTTTCAGGTACTTCAGGATGTTCTTGACCGCTGTCCAGTGTTCCATGCCGGGATTACTTTGGTACCTCCCTACCAAACTTACGGCGAGGTTCACATCAGGTCTGGTACACAGCATGGCATACATAATAGACCCTATGGCTGAGGCATAGGGGATGACACTCATCTTTTCTCTATCTTCTGCCGAGGTCGGGCATTGAGCCGTGCTCAATCTCACACCTTGCAATACAGGCAAGAACCCCTTCTTGGACTGATCCATATTGAACTTCTTCAATATCTTGTCAAGGTATGTGCTTTGCGAAAGGCCAATGAGGCGTCTCGATCTATCTCTATAGATCTTGATGCCTAATATATAAGCAGCTTCTCCAAGGTCCTTCATTGAAAAACACTTATTCAAGTAGGCCTTTATGCTTTCCAAGAATTCTATATCATTTCCCATTAATAGTATGTCATCCACATATAATATGAGAAATGCTACAGAGCTCCCATTCACTTTCTTGTAAACACAGGCTTCTCCATAAGTTTGTGTAAACCCAAATGCTTTGATCATCTCATCAAAGCGAATGTTCCAACTCCGAGATGCTTGCACCAGCCCATAGATTGAGCGCTGGAGCTTGCATACCTTGTCAGCATTATCAGGATCGACAAAACCTTCCGGCTGCATCATATACAATTCTTCCTTAAGGAAACCATTAAGGAATGCCGTTTTGACGTCCATTTGCCATATCTCATAATCATAGAATGCGGCAATTGCTAACATGATTCGGACGGACTTCAGCTTCGCTACGGGTGAGAAGGTCTCATCGTAGTCAACCCCTTGAACTTGTTGATAACCCTTAGCGACAAGTCGAGCCTTATAGATGGTCACATTACCATCCGCGTCTGTCTTCTTCTTAAAGATCCATTTGTTCTCTATGGCTTGCCGATCATCGGGCAAGTCTGTCAAAGTCCATACTTCGTTTTCATACATGGATCCTATCTCGGATTTCATGGCTTCAAGCCATTTGTTGGAATCCGGGCCCGCCATCGCTTCTTCATAGTTCGAAGGTTCACCGTTGTCTAACAACATGACTTCCAGGACAGGGTTGCCGTACCACTCTGGTGCGGAACGTGTCCTCATGGACCTACGAAGTTCAGTAGCAACTTGATCCGAAGTTTCATGATCATCATCATTAATTTCCTCTCTAGTCGGTGCAGGCACCACAGAAACATCTTCCTGAGCTGCGCTACTCTCCGGTTCAAGAGGGGGTACCTCATCAAGTTCTACTTTCCTCCCACTTACTTATTTCGAGAGAAACTCTTTCTCCAGAAAGGATCCATTCTTGGCAACAAAGATCTTGCCTTCAGATCTAAGGTAGAAGGTATACCCAATAGTTGTTGGGGAACGTAGTAGTAAATCAAAAAAATTTCTACGCATCACCAAGATCAATCTATGGAGAGACTAGCAACGAGAGAGAGAGGAGTGCATCTTCATACCCTTGAAGATCGCAATGCGAAAGCGTTGTAAGAACGCGGTTGGAGGAGTCGTACACGCAGCGATTCAGATCGCGGTCGATTCCGATCTTAGCACCGAACAACGGTGCCTCCGCGTTCAACACTCGTGCAGCTCGGTGACGTCTCCCGCGCCTTGATCCAGCAAGGAGGAGGGAGAGGTTGGGGAAGACAGCTCCAGCAGCACGACGGCGTGGTGGTGGAACTTGCAGTTCTCCGGCAGGGCTTCGCCAAGCTCAAACGGAGGAGGAGGAGGTGTTGGAGAGGGAGAGGGCTGCGCCAGGGGAGAGGTTGTGGCCTCCCTCCCACCCCTCCACTATTTATAGGCTGGGGGGGGAGAGGGAGCCGGCCCCCTAGATCCCATCTAGGGTTGGGGGCGGCGGCCAAGGGGGGGAGGAGTGCCTCCCAAGTCAAGTGGAGGCCCTCCCCCTTTAGGGTTTCCCCTCTCCCATGCGCATGAGCCTTAGGGGGGCTGGTTCCCCTAGCCCATTAAGGCTAGGGCGCCCCCTTACAGCCCATGCTGCTGTATTGGACGTGGTGGAACACTTTCCAGACTTCCGGACCCCTCCGGAATCCTCCGGAACCTTTCGAAAGCTTCCCGGTACAATACCGAAAAAACCCGAACTTTTTCCGGAACCCCAATAACAACTTCCCATATATAAATCTTTACCTCCGGACCATTCCGGAACTCCTCGTGACGTCCGGGATCTCATCCGGGACTCCGAACAACATTCGGTATTCACATACTATTTCCCATAACAACCCTAGAGTCACCGAACCTTAAGTGTGTAGACCCTACGGGTTCGGGAACCATGCAGACATGACCGAGACATCTCTCCGGCCAATAACCAACAGTGGGATCTGGATACCCATGTTGGCTCCCACATGTTCCACGATGATCTCATCGGATGAACCACGATGTCGAGGATTCAATCAATCCCGTATACAATTCCCTTTGTCTACCGGTATGATACTTGCCCGAGATTCGATCGTCGGTATCCCTATACCTTGTTCAATCTCGTTACCGGCAAGTCTCTTTACTCGTTCCGTAATGCATGATCCCGTGGCTAACTCTTTAGTCACATTGAGCTCATTATGATGATGCATTACCGAGTGGGCCCAGAGATACCTCTCCGTCATACGGAGTGACAAATCCCAGTCTCGATTCTTGCCAACCCAACAGACACTTTCGGAGATACCTGTAGTGCACCTTTATGGTCACCCAGTTACGTTGTGACGTTTGATACACCCAAAGCATTCCTACGGTATCCGGGAGTTGCACAATCTCATGGTCTAAGGAAATGATACTTGACATTAGAAAAGCTTTAGCAGATGAACTACACGATCCAGTTCTATGCTTAGGATTGGGTCTTGTCCATCACATAATTCTCCTAATGATGTGATCCCGTTATCAACGACATCCAATGTCGATGGTCAGGAAACCGTAACCATCCATTGATCAACGAGCTAGTCAACTAGAGGTTCACTAGGGACATGTTGTGGTCTATGTATTCACACATGCATTACGATTTCCGGATAACACAATTATAGCATGAACAATAGACAATTATCATGAACATGAAAATATAATAATAACCACTTTATTATTGCCTCTAGGGCATATTTCCAACAATAGTTTCCTTAGGGTATCCTATGAAGACGCATTTTTCCGATTTGGGTTCGAGCTTTTCAGGTTGAAGTTTCTTGACATAAGCATCGCATCCCCAAACTTTCAGAAACGACAGCTTAGGTTTCTTCCCAAACCATAATTCATACGGTGTCGTCTCAACGGATTTCGACGGAGCCCTACTTAAAGTGAATGCGGCAGTCTCTAAAGCATAACCCCAAAATGATAGCGATAGATCGGTAAGAGACATCATAGATCGCACCATATCTAATAGAGTGCGATTACGACGTTCGGACACACCATTACGCTGAGGTGTTCCAGGCGGCGTGAGTTGTGAAACAATTCCACATTTCCTTAAGTGCGTGCCAAATTCGTGACTCAAATATTCCCCTCCACGATCTGATCGTAAGAACTTTATTTTCCTGTCACGTTGATTCTCAACCTCACTCTGAAATTCCTTGAACTTTTCAAAGGTCTCAGACTTGTGTTTCATTAAGTAGACATACCCATATCTACTTAAGTCATCAGTGAGGGTGAGAACATAACGATAACCACCGCGAGCCTCAACGCTCATTGGACCGCACACATCAGTATGTATGATTTCCAATAAGTTGGTTGCTCGCTCCATTGTTCCGGAGAACGGAGCCT
Organism: Thinopyrum elongatum; assembly: GCA_011799875.1. Classification (NCBI taxonomy): domain Eukaryota; kingdom Viridiplantae; phylum Streptophyta; class Magnoliopsida; order Poales; family Poaceae; genus Thinopyrum; species Thinopyrum elongatum. The sequence goes on from CM022300.1 coordinate 46,884,743, forward strand.
TGGTCATTTTGCCCATGAGGCATGGTTCGCACGTGTCAAATGATTCATAATCAAGAGACTCCAAAAGTCCATCTGCATGGAGTTTCTTCATGCGTTTGACACCAATGTGACCAAGGCGGCAGTGCCACAAGTATGTGGGACTATCATTATCAACCTTACATCTTTTGGCATTCACACTATGAATATGTGTAACATCACGTTCGAGATTCAATAAGAATAAACCATTGACCAGCGGGGCATGACCATAAAACATATCTCTCATATAAATAGAACAACCATTATTTTCAGATTTAAATGCGTAGCCATCTCGCATCAAACGAGATCCTGATACAATGTTCATGCTCAAAGCTGGTACTAAATAACAATTATTGAGGTTTAAAACTAATCCCGAAGGTAGATGTAGAGGTAGCGTGCCGACGGCGATCACATCGACCTTGGAACCATTCCCGACGCGCATCGTCACCTCGTCCTTCGCCAGTCTCCGCTTATTCCGCAGCTCCTGTTTTGAGTTACAAATATGAGCAACCGCACCAGTATCAAATACCCAGGAGCTACTATGAGCGCTGGTAAGGTACACATCAATAACATGTATATCACATATACCTTTGGTATTGCCGGACTTCTTATTCGCTAAGTACTTGGGGCAGTTTCGCTTCCAGTGACCGTTTCCCTTGCAATAAAAGCATTCAGTCTCAGGCTTGGGTCCATTCTTTGGCTTCTTCTCGGCAGCTTGCTTACCGGGCGCGGCAACTCCCTTGCCGTCCTTCTTGAAGTTCTTTTTACCCTTGCCTTTCTTGAACTTAGTGGTTTTATTCACCATCAACACTTGATGTTCCTTTTTGATCTCCACCTCCGCTGATTTCAGCATTGAATACACCTCAGGAATGGTTTTTTCCATCCCCTGCATATTGAAGTTCATCACAAAGCTCTTGTAGCTAGGTGCAAGCGACTGAAGGATTCTGTCAACGACCGCGTCATCCGGGAGATTAACTCCCAGCTGAGGCAAGCGGTTGTGCAACCCAAACATTTTGAGTATATGCTCGCTGACAGAACTATTCTCCTCCATCTTACAGCTGTAGAACTTGTCGGAGACTTCATATCTCTCGACCCGGGCATGAGCTTGGAAAACCATTTTCAGCTCTTGGAACATCTCATATGCTCCGTGTTGCTCAAAACGCTTTTGGAGCCCTGGTTCTAAGCTGTAAAGCATGCCGCACTGAACCAGGGAGTAATCATCACTACGCGACTGCCAGGCGTTCATAACGTCTTGAGTTGCTGGGAAAACAGGTGCGTCACCTAGCGGTGCTTCAAGGACATATGCTTTCTTGGCAGCTATGAGGATGATCCTCAAGTTACGGACCCAGTCCGTGTAGTTGCTACCATCGTCTTTCAGTTTGGTTTTCTCTAGGAACGCGTTGAAGTTGAGGGCAACATTAGCGTGGGCCATTTGATCTACAAGACATATTGCAAAGATTTTAGACTAAGTTCATGATAATTAAGTTCATCTAATCAAATTATTCAATGAACTCCCACTCAGATGGACATCCCTCTAGTCATCTAAGTGATACATGATCCGAATCGACTAGGCCGTGTCCGATCATCATGTGAGACAGACTAGTCATCAACGGTGAACATCTCTATGTTGATCGTATCTTCTATACGACTCATGTTCGACCTTTCGGTCTTCCGTGTTCCGAGGCCATGTCTGTACATGCTAGGCTCGTCAAGTCAACCTAAGTGTTTTGCATGTGTAAATCTGGCTTACACCTGTTGTATTCGAACGTTAGAATCTATCACACCCGATCATCACGTGGTGCTTCGAAACAACGAACCTTCGCAACGGTGCATAGTTAGGGGAAACACTTTCTTGAAATTTTAGCGAGGGATCATCTTATTTATGCTACCGTCGTTCTAAGCAAATAAGATGTAAACATGATAAACATCACATGCAAATCATAAAGTGACATGATATGGCCAATATCATTTTGCTCCTTTTGATCTCCATCTTCGGGGCACCATGATCATCATCGTCACCGGCATGACACCATGATCTCCATCATCGTGTCTTCATGAAGTTGTCTCGCCAACTATTACTTCTACTACTATGGCTAACGGTTAGCAATAAAGTAAAGTAATTACATGGCGTTTTCATTGACACGCAGGTCATACAATAAATTAAGACAACTCCTATGGCTCCTGCCGGTTGTCATACTCATCGACATGCAAGTCGTGATTCCTATTACAAGAACATGATCAATCTCATACATCACATATATCATTCATCACATCCTTTTGGCCATATCACATCACACGGCATATGCTGTAAGAACAAGTTAGACGTCCTCTAATTGTTGTTGCAAATTTTTTTTACGTGGCTGCTATAGGTTTCTAGCAAGAACGTTTCTTACCTACGCCACAACCACAACGTGATATGCCAATTTCTATTTACCCTTCATAAGGACCCTTTTCATCGAATCCGATCCGACTAAAGTGGGAGAGACAGACACCCGCTAGCCACCTTATGCAACTAGTGCATGTCAGTCGGTGGAACCTGTCTCACGTAAGCGTACGTGTAAGGTCGGTCCAGGCCGCTTCATCCCACGATGCCGCCGAATCAAGATAAGGCTAGTAACAGCAAGTAAATTGACAAAATCGATGCCCACAACAACTTGTGTTCTACTCGTGCATAGAAACTACGCATAGACCTAGCTCATGATGCCACTGTTGGGGAACGTAGTAGTAAATCAAAAAAATTTCCTAAGCATCACCAAGATCAATCTATGGAGGGACTAGCAACGAGAGAGAGAGGAGTGCATCTTCATACCCTTGAAGATCGCGATGCGGAAGCGTTGCAAGAACGCGGTTGGAGGAGTCGTACACGCAGCGATTCAGATCGCGGTCGATTCCGATCTAAGCACCGAACAACGGTGCCTCCACGTTCAACACACGTGCAGCCCGGTGACGTCTCCCGCGCCTTGATCCAGCAAGGAGGAGGGAGAGGTTGGGGAAGACAACTTCGGCAGCACGACAGCATGGTGGTGGAGTTGGCAGTTCTCCGGCAGGGCTTCGCCAAGCTCAACGGAGGAGGAGGGGGTGTTGGAGAAGGGGAGGGCTGCGGTCTCCCACTTGAACTAGAGTCAATAATCCTCACATTGTGATGAATCGACACCCATAGAGTTCTGGTGTTGATCATGTTTTGCTCGTGGAAGAGGTTTAGTCAACGGATCTGCGACATTCAGATCCGTATGCACTTTACAAATATCTATGTCTCCATCTTGAACATATCACGAATGGAGTTGAAGCGACGCTTGATATGCCTTCTTCTTGTGAAATCTGGGCTCCTTGGCAAGGGCAATAGCTCCAGTGTTGTCACGAAGAGAGTCATTGGGCCCGACGCATTGGGAATAACTCCTAGGTCGGTGATGAACTCCTTCATCCAGACTGCTTCCTGTGCTGCCTCCGAGGCTGCTATGTACTCCGCTTCACATGTAGATCCCGCCACGACGCTTTGCTTGCAACTGCACCAGCTGACTGCCCCCCCATTCAAATATACACGTATCCGGTTTGTGACTTAGAGTTATCCAGATCTGTGTCGAAGCTAGCATCGACTTAACCCTTTACGACGAGCTCTTCGTCACCTCCATAAACGAGAACATATCCTTAGTCCTTTTCAGGTACTTCAGGATTTTCTTGACCGCTGTCCAGGTTCCATGCCGGGTATTACTTTGGTACCTCCCTACCAAACTTACGGCAGGTTCACATCAGGTCTGGTACCCAGCATGGCATACATAATAGACCCTATGGCTGAGGCATAGGGATGACACTCATCTTTTCTCTATCTTCTGCCGAGGTCGGGCATTGAGCCGTGCTCAATCTCACACCTTGCAATACAGGCAAGAACCCCTTCTTGGACTGATCCTATTGAACTTCTTCAATATCTTGTCAAGGTATGTGCTTTGCGAAAGGCCAATGAGGCTTCTCGATCTATCTCTATAGATCTGATGCCTAATATATAAGCAGCTTCTCCAAGGTCCTTCATTGAAAAACACTTATTCAAGTAGGCTTTATGCTTTCCAAGAATCTATATCATTTCCCATTAATAGTATGTCATCCACATATAATATGAGAAATGCACAGAGCTCCCATTCACTTTCTTTGAAACACAGGCTTCTCCATAAGTTTGTGTAAACCCAAATGCTTTGATCATCTCATCAAAGCGAATGTTCCAACTCCGGAATGCTTGCACCAGCCCATAGATTGAGCGCTGGAGCTTGCATACCTTTGTCAGCATTATCAGGATCGACAAAACCTTCCGTGCATCATATACAATTCTTCCTTAAGGAAACCATTAAGGAATGCCGTTTTGACGTCCATTTGCCATATCTCATAATCATAGAATGCGGCAATTGCTACACAGATTCGGACGGACTTCAGCTTCGCTAGGGTGAGAAGTCTCATCGTAGTCAACCCCTTGAACTTGTTGATAACCCTTAGCGACAAGTCGAGCCTTATAGATGGTCACATTACCATCCGCGTCTGTCTTCTTCTTAAAGATCCATTTGTTCTCTATGGCTTGCCGATCATCGGGCAAGTCTGTCAAAGTCCATACTTCGTTTTCATACATGGATCCTATCTCGGATTTCATGGCTTCAAGCCATTTGTTGGAATCCGGGCCCGCCATCGCTTCTTCATAGTTCGGGTTCACCGTTGTCTAACAACATGACTTCCAGGACAGGGTTGCCGTACCACTCTGGTGCGGAACGTGTCCTCATGGACCTACGAAGTTCAGTAGCAACTTGATCCGAAGTTTCATGATCATCATCATAATTTCCTCTCTAGTCGGTGCGGCACCACAGAACCATCTTCCTGAGCTGCGCTACTCTCCGGTTCAAGAGGGGTACCTCATCAAGTTCTACTTTCCTCCCACTTACTTATTTCGAGAGAAACTCTTTCTCCAGAAAGGATCCATTCTTGGCAACAAAGATCTTGCCTTCAGATCTAGGTAGAAGGTATACCCAATAGTTGTTGGGGAACGTAGTAGTAAATCAAAAAAATTTCTACGCATCACCAAGATCAATCTATGGAAGACTAGCAACACGAGAGGAGAGGAGTGCATCTTCATACCCTTGAAGATCGCAATGCGAAAGCGTTGTAAGAACGCGGTTGGAGGAGTCGTACACGCAGCGATTCAGATCGCGGTCGATTCCGATCTTAGCACCGAACACGGTGCCTCCGCGTTCAACACTCGTGCAGCTCGGTGACGTCTCCCGCGCCTTGATCCAGCAAGGAGGAGGGAGAGGTTGGGAAGACAGCTCCAGCAGCACGACGGCGTGGTGGTGGAACTTGCAGTTCTCCGGCAGGGCTTCGCCAAGCTCAAACGGAGAGGAGGAGGTGTTGGAGAGGGAGAGGGCTGCGCCAGGGGGAGAGGTTTGGCCTCCCTCCCACCCTCCACTATTTATAGGCTGGGGGGGGAGAGGGAGCCGGCCCCCTAGATCCCATCTAGGGTTGGGGGCGGCGGCCAAGGGGGGGAGGAGTGCCTCCCAAGTCAAGTGAGGCCCTCCCCCTTTAGGGTTTCCCCTCTCCCATGCGCATGAGCCTTAGGGGGGCTGGTTCCCCCACCCATTAAGCTAGGGCGCCCCCTACAGCCCATGCTGCTGTATTGGACTGGTGGAACACTTTCCAGACTTCCGGACCCCTCCGGAATCCTCCGGAACCTTTCGAAAGCTTCCCGGTACAATACCGAAAAAACCCGAACTTTTTCCGGAACCCCAATAACAACTTCCCATATATAAATCTTTACCTCCGGACCATTCCGGAACTCCTCGTGACGTCCGGGATCTCATCCGGGACTCCGAACAACATTCGGTATTCACATACTATTTCCCATAACACCCTAGAGTCACCGAACCTTAAGTGTGTAGACCCTACGGGTTCGGGAACCATGCAGACGATGACCGAGACATCCTCTCCGGCCAATAACCACAGTGGGATCTGGATACCCATGTTGGCTCCCACATGTTCCACGATGATCTCATCGGATGAACCACGATGTCGAGGATTCAATCAATCCCGTATACAATTCCCTTTGTCTACCGGTATGATACTTGCCCGAGATTCGATCGTCGGTATCCCTATACCTTGTTCAATCTCGTTACCGGCAAGTCTCTTTACTCGTTCCGTAATGCATGATCCCGTGGCTAACTCTTTAGTCACATTGAGCTCATTATGATGATGCATTACCGAGTGGGCCCAGAGATACCTCTCCGTCATACGAGTGACAATCCCAGTCTCGATTCTTGCCAACCAACACACTTTCGGAGATACCTGTAGTGCACCTTTATGGTCACCCAGTTACGTTGTGACGTTTGATACACCCAAAGCATTCCTACGGTATCCGGGAGTTGCACAATCTCATGGTCTAAGGAAATGATACTTGACATTAGAAAAGCTTTAGCAGATGAACTACACGATCCAGTTCTATGCTTAGGATTGGGTCTTGTCCATCACATAATTCTCCTAATGATGTGATCCCGTTATCACCGACATCCATGTCGATGGTAGGAAACCGTAACCATCCATTGATCAACGACTAGTCAACTAGAGGTTCACTAGGGACATGTTGTGGTCTATGTATTCACACATGCATTACGATTTCCGGATAACACAATTATAGCATGAACAATAGACAATTATCATAACATGAAAATATAATAATAACCACTTTATTATTGCCTCTAGGGCATATTTCCAACAATAGTTTCCTTAGGGTATCCTATAAGACGCATTTTTCCGATTTGGGTTCGAGCTTTTCAGGTTGAAGTTTCTTGACATAAGCATCGCATCCCCAAACTTTCAGAAACGACAGCTTAGGTTTCTTCCCAAACCATAATTCATACGGTGTCGTCTCAACGGATTTCGACGGAGCCCTACTTAAAGTGAATGCGGCAGTCTCTAAGCATAACCCCAAAATGATAGCGATAGATCGGTAAGAGACATCATAGATCGCACCATATCTAATAGAGTGCGATTACGACGTTCGGACACACCATTACGCTGAGGTGTTCCGCGGCGTGAGTTGTGAAACAATTCCACATTTCCTTAAGTGCGTGCCAAATTCGTGACTCAAATATTCCCCTCCACGATCTGATCGTAAGAACTTTATTTTCCTGTCACGTTGATTCTCAACCTCACTCTGAAATTCCTTGAACTTTTCAAAGGTCTCAGACTTGTGTTTCATTAAGTAGACATACCCATATCTACTTAAGTCATCAGTGAGGGTGAGAACATAACGATAACCACCGCGAGCCTCAACGCTCATTGGACCGCACACATCAGTATGTATGATTTCCAATAAGTTGGTTGCTCGCTCCATTGTTCCGGAGAACGGACCTTGGTCATTTTGCCCATGAGCATGGTTCGCACGTGTCAATGATTCATAATCAAGAGACTCCAAAAGTCCATCTGCAGGGAGTTTCTTCATGCGTTTGACACCAATGTGCCAAGGCGGCAGTGCCACAAGTATGTTGGACTATCATTATCAACCTTACATCTTTTGGCATTCACACTATGAATATGTGTAACATCACGTTCGAGATTCAATAAGAATAAACCATTGACCAGCGGGGCATGACCATAAAACATTCTCTCATATAAATAGAACAACCATTATTTTCAGATTTAAATGCGTAGCCATCTCGCATCAAACGAGATCCTGATACAATGTTCATGCTCAAAGCTGGTACTAAATAACAATTATTGAGGTTTAAAACTAATCCCGAAGGTAGATGTAGAGGTAGCGTGCCGACGGCGATCACATCGACCTTGGAACCATTCCCGACCGCATCGTCACCTCGTCCTTCGCCAGTCCCGCTTATTCCGCAGCTCCTGTTTTGAGTTACAAATATGAGCAACCGCACCAGTATCAATACCCGACTACTATGAGCGCTGGTAAGGTACACATCAATAACATGTATATCACATATACCTTTGGTATGGCCGAGGGGCTGGTTCCCTCCCCCATACAGCCCATAGGGCCCTCCGGGGCAGGTGGACCCTCCCGGTGGACCCCCGGAACCCCTTCGGTGGTCCCGGTACAATACCGGAAAACCCCCGAACACTTCCGGTGACCGTATGATGACTTCCCATATATAAATCTTCACCTCCGGACCATTCTGGAACTCCTCATGACATCCGGGATCTCATCCGGGACTCCGAACAACATTCGGTAACCACATACTATTTCCGATAACAACTCTAGCGTCACCGAACCTTAAGTGTGTAGACCCTACGGGTTCGGGAACCATGCAGGCATGACCGAGACATCTCTGCGGCCAATAACCAACAGCGGAATCTGGATACCCATGTTGGCTCCCACATGTTCCACGATGATCTCATCGGATGAACCACGATGTCGAGGATTCATTTAATCTCGTACACAATTCCCTTTGTCTACCGGTATGATACTTGCCCAAGATTCGATCGTCGGTATCCCTATACCTTGTTCAATCTCGTTACCGGCAAGTCTCTTTACTCGTTCCGTAACGCATGATCCCGTGGCTAACTCTTTAGTCACATTGAGCTCATTATGATGATGCATTACCGAGTGGGCCCAGAGATACCTCTCCGTCATACGGAGTGAATAATCCCAGTCTCGATTCGTGCCAACCCAACAGACACTTTCGGAGATACCTGTAGTGCACCTTTATGGTCACCCAGTTACGTTGTGACGTTTGATACACCCAAAGCATTCCTACGGTATCCGGGAGTTGCACAATCTCATGGTCTAAGGAAATGATACTTGACATTAGAAAAGCTTTAGCAGACGAACTACACGATCTAGTGCTATGCTTAGGATTGGGTCTTGTCCATCACATCATTCTCCTAATGATGTGATCCCGTTATCAACGACATCTAATGTCCATGGTCAGGAAACCATAACCATCTATTGATCAACGAGCTAGTCAACTAGAGGCTTACTAGGGACATTCTGTGATCTATGTATTCACACATGTATTACGGTTTCTGGATAACACAATTATAGCATGAACAATAGACAATTATCATGAACAAGGAAATATAATAATAACCACTTTATTATTGCCTCTAGGGCATATTTCCAACACATACTACCTGCAGATCTAATCCTACCACATGCTAACAGATCTAAGGTAGAACAAGTAGGGAGTGATTGTACTTACAACCATTGGGGGGGGGGGGACAAGGAGGAGGTGCGGAACAACTAGGAGACGAGGAGGAAGAAGGATCACCACCACCGAGCATTGCCGACCGAAGAAGTTGTGTCGCTTACCTGCTAATCGGTAGCCGATTCAGCCATTTCTAGCGGTGTTGGCTAGAAGGTACTCTAAGGTTCGTGTGGGCCAAAATTATGATGCAGACCAGACAACTAATCGGACCAAATTTGACCCCCGAGGGCCTGCACGGGCCTCATGCATGCAACGAAACATGCCTTAGTGTTCTTTGTTGCATGCTCCTTTCACAATTGTTGGATTTTTTCCTGAAGTTATCTATGTGCTGAATATGCATATCCTCCCTGTATGGAGGACTCGGTAGGGCGTTGAGACCTCCTATATAACACTTAACACGTCGCCGTGCTAGATTGTGCAGAGGTGCGCACCGCATGGGTCGCGGCCTAGCATGCTCGCTCTGCACGCTTGGTGTTCACAGTTTTTCCACTCGTTTGTTTTCATACTTTCAGTTGTTGTCTCAGAAAAAATGATCAGTTTTCTATTAATTTTGAAATTTGGTGAAGTAAAAAATGATCACAGATTAAAAAAATTGTTCATGAATTGAAAAAACTTTGTGAATTTTAAAAAGTTCATGAATTCAAACAAAGTTGGCCAATTTGAAAACCTTCATATGTTTGAGGAATTTGAAAAAAGTTCACGAACTTGAGAAATGTTCGCAAATTTCAGAAACAAGGTCATGAATTTGAGGAAAATGTTCATGATTTTGAGAAAAGTTCAATAACACTTGAGAAACGTGTTCGTGAATTTTGAGAAATGTTCGTGAATTTGAGAGAAAAGTTCACTAATTTGATAAAAAGTTCATGAGTTTTTTTAAAAATCACAGATTTGAGATAATGTTCGCAAATTTTGAGAAATGTTTACGAATTTGAGAAAAAAGCTCATTAACCTGTTTGTTTTTCATGAATTAGAGAAAGGAGAAAAGGAAAAAGGAAAACATAAAAGAAAAAATGAACAAAAACCGTCCTATAGGACATGAGAAAAAACTCCCCACAAAAACAAGTGGAACCTTCTAAACGTTCCTAAAACCGGTGCAACAAAAGGACATATGGGCCGACCCACTACGTAAAGAGATAGGGACCTGCATGTAACATCGATGGACCTGCATGTAAAGGCCAGGGACCTGCATGTGATGGAATCTGGGGCTCCAAAGCAAGCTTGGCTACCTCCTCAAGACCATGAGGCAAAGCTTAATCTAGATGGGGGGGGGGGTTCAAGGAATGGTAGTAGGGGTGCATCAGTGGTGATCTGCAGGGACAAGCATGACTAGTACCTAGGCGCCTCGGCCATTGTCTTTGAAGGCCTTGTTGATCCGGCAACTCTTGAAGCTCATGCTTGAAATGAAGCGTTGACACTAGCAATTAATCTCCATCTCGACTATTTGTGTGTTGCTTCAAATTGTGTTGAAGTGGTTGCAAACATTGAGACACTGAAGCCCCTTGCCGATATTTCACCATTCCGTGGGAGATCAAGCATCAACGAGGCTCATTCTGATATCTCAATTTCAACCACAAGAAGCTAGAACATAATGTAGAGGCTCATGCTCTTGCCAAAGTGGCTTACTCTCTTACTTCGGGGTGCCATGTGTGGTTGCAATTGCTCAGAAAAAGAAGATAATACTAGCGCCATAAGAGATGTATAGGAATTGCATGGTGGGTGTTCGCCCAACTTTGATTTAGCGTAAAACCTTTTGTACTGGTATACACAACATCGTGCATACATGGATGACTGGGAAGAAGAGAAAAAAGAGGGGACGATAACTGATGAGTCTTTGGCTAGGTTACTTGGGCATGTCCTTCTACTTGCCCATGCATCGTTCATTGACCGAACCGCAACGAGGCATCATCAATTGACAATACTAGCTGACTGGGAGTGTGTTCGACAGTTATCTCACCCTCAAACAAGTCCACTGGATGCAAGAAAACCCGTTTGGTAGTGTACACGACGGACTGTCCCGTACGCGCCCAAACCTTAAAGCAACCTAGAGCTTGACTCGCTAGGAACGCTCAAATCGGCCTTTTTCCAGCGATGGAGGCTTAGTCGAGCGCAAAAGTGGGCACGAAGTATGCGGCAGTGCAGGGGATCTAGGCAGAGATGGCGGGAGACAGAAATCGGCCGAGCACACAAAATCCAGCATCACCCCCATTTACTCACTCACCTCTAACACTATGAAACCCAACCTCAATTCATGGCTTGGTTAATGGCGATGACTCTTAGATCTATGGAAGCGGTGGCGGCGGCTTCAATCTCCAGCAGCAGGACCCGCTTCTCCCCTTCCTCTCCGACTTCGTCTTGTCCTCCTCGTCCGCACCATGGGTGGGCCATCGGCTTGAAAGGGGGTAAGCAACATACAACTCCCGTCCTCTATCAGATCGTCTGTTAGGACATTAGGTACGGTGGAGGATCGACTTCGCCATTGCTCACCGCATCAACGATCCCGCGTAGGTTACAAACAAATGAATGAAGCTGGTTGTTCAGGCAACAACACTCATAGGTGTAATTCAGGTCTGGCTCATGTTGGTCCACAAGAGAGCTGTTTTTCAGAGTTATAAGCTTGTCATTATTATGATCCAATGTTAACCCAAGATAGCGAGAGGATGGTGAATCTCAACTATATTTACAACTGCAACGACATAGAGGCTCTGTGGATGCCTCGAATGCGAATAACACATTTTCCCACGTTTGTGAAAATGTTTAGGAACAGGGGCTGCTACAAGATAGCATCCACACATTCGCGGAAGAGCAAGTTGTCATGTTCCTTCATGTTGTAGGTCATAATCAAGGGTTCAAGGTTATTCACAACACGTTCAGGAGATCAATGGGGACCATTTCCAGGTATTTCAAGCAAGTCTTGTGTGCTATTAGGGAGCTCAGAGGAGAGATAATCAAGGCACCAACTAGGTAAACTCCTAGAAAAAATTGCAACAACCCAAGATGGTATGTATTTGAAGGTGAGCACTACTTGTAGTTTATGCCTTGACATGCTTGTAGTGTTCTAATACAACCATAACACCATGTTTTCATGACATCATAGGATTGCATTGGCGCAATAGATGGTACTCATGTGACTGCCAAAGTGCGAGGTCACAAGATGCAACATACAGGGCTAGAAGTCACTACACAAGCCAGAATGTTCTTGTTGTTGTTGACTTTGATCTGAAGTTCACAAGCTGGCTGGAAAGGATCTTCGATGACATCAGTATCCCCGATGGCAAGTTCTACCTAGGAGATGCTGATTATGCATGTCGGTCTGGTGTTTTCCCACCTGTTAGGAAAACCAGATACCATGTAAACGAGTTCTCTTCCAGGAACTATCCTAGGACTACTCATGAATTGTTCAATATTTTCAGACACTCTAGCCTTAGACTCATGGTCGAGAGGACATTTGGAGCTCCGAAGAATAGATTTAAGATCCTGGATCATAAGTTATTCCACCCTTTCCCCACCCAAGTTAGGCTTGTTTTTAAATGATGCATCCTTCATAACTGGATCCTACAATAGGGTTGTCATGAGCTTGTGCCGAAGGAGGAATATGTGACGGTTGATGATGTTTATACCTCCAGCGACACATTTGACAATGAAGCTTAGAAGAGCAAAAGGATGGAGTGGGTTGAGGCAATTGTTGGAAATATGCCCTAGAGGCAATAATAAAATGGTTATTATTATATTTCCTTGTTCATGATAATTGTCTGTTATTCATGCTATAATTGTGTTATCCGGAAATCGTAATACATGTGTGAATACATAGACCACAACATGTCCCTAGTAAGCCTCTAGTTGACTAGCTCGTTGATCAATAGATGGTTACGGTTTCCTGACCAAGGACATTGGATGTCATTGATAACGGGATCACATCATTAGGAGAATGATGTGATGGACAAGACCCAACCCTAAGCCTAGCACTAGATCGTGTAGTTCGTTTGCTAAAGCTTTTCCAATGTCAAGTAACTTTTCCTTAGACCATGAGATTGTGCAACTCCCGGATACCGTAGGAGTGCTTTGGGTGTACCAAACGTCACAACGTAACTGGGTGGCTATAAAGGTGCACTACGGGTATCTCCGAAAGTGTCTGTTGGGTTGGCACGAATCGAGACTGGGATTTGTCACTCCGTGTGACGGAGAGGTACCTCTGGGCCCACTCGGTAGGACATCATCATAATGAGCTCAATGTGATCAAGGAGTTGTTCACAGGATGATGTGTTACGGAAACGAGTAAAGAGACTTGCCGGTAACGAGATTGAACAAGGTATCGGTATACCGACGATCGAATCTCGGGCAAGTATCGTACCGATAGACAAAGGGAATTGCGTACGGGATTGATTGAATCCTCGACATCGTGGTTCATCCGATGAGTTCATCGAGGAGCATGTGGGAGCCAACATGGGTATCCAGATCCCGCTGTTGGTTATTGACCGGAGAGTCGTCTCGGTCATGTCTACGTGTCTCCCGAACCCGTAGGGTCTACACACTTAAGGTTCGATGACGCTAGGGTTGTAGGGAAAGTTTGTACATGGTTACCGAATGTTGTTCGGAGTCCCGGATGAGATCCCGGACGTCACGAGGAGTTCCGGAATGGTCCGGAGGTGAAGATTTATATATGGGAAGTTGTCATACAGTCACCGGAATAGTTTCGGGGGTTATCGGTATTGTACCGGGACCACCGAAAGGTGTCCGGAGGTCCACCGGGTGGGGCTGATTTACCCGGGAGGCCTAATGGGCTGTATATGGGAGGAAACCAGCCCCCTAGTGGGCTGGTGCGCCCCCCCCCAAGGGCCCATGGCGCCTAGGGTTGGGAAACCCTAGGGGAGGGAGCCTTCCACCTTGCTTGGGGGGCAAGTTTCCCTCCCCTGGCCGCCTCCCCTCCCCTCAGATTGGATCTGAGGGGGCCGGCCCCCTCTCCTCTTCCGCCTATAAATAGTGGAGGGGTGGGAGGGAGGCCATACCTCATCCCTGGCGCAGCCCCTCCCCTCTCCAACATCTCCTCCTCCTCCCGCGGTGCTTGGCGAAGCCCTGCAGGAATACCACGCAGCTCCAACTCCACCACACCGTCGTGCTGCTGCTGGAGCTGTCCTCCCCAACCTCTCCTCCCCCCTTGCTGGATCAAGAAGGAGGAGACGTCTCCGCTTCGTACGTGTGTTGAACACGGAGGTGCCGTCCGTTCGGCGCTCGGTCATCGGTGATTTGGATCACGACGAGTACGACTCCATCAACCCCGTTCTCTTGAACGCTTCCGCTCGCGATCTACAAGGGTATGTAGATGCACTCCCCTCTCTCTCATTGCTAGATGACTCCATAGATTGATCTTGGTGATGCGTAGAAAATTTTAAAATTCTGCTACGATCCCCAACAGTGGCATCATGAGCTAGGTCTATGCATAGTATCTTGCACGAGTAGAACACAAAGTAGTTGTGGGCGTCGATTTGTCAATCTTCTTGCCGTTACTAGTCTTATCTTGATTCGGCGGCACTGTGGGATGAAGCGGCCCGGACCGACCTTACACGTACGCTTACGTGAGACAGGTTCCACCGACTGACATGCACTAGTTGCATAAGGTGGCTAGCGGGTGTCTGTCTCTCCCACTTTAGTCGGATCGGATTCGATGAACAGGGTCCTTATGAAGGGTAAATAGAAATTGGCATATCACGTTGTGGTTTTGGCGTAGGTAAGAAATGTTCTTGCTAGAAACCTATAGCAGCCACATAAAAAAAACTTGCAACAACAATTAGAGGACGTCTAACTTGTTTTTGCAGCAAGTGCTTTGTGATGTGATATGGCCAAAGGATGTGATGAATGATATATGTGATGTATGAGATGATCATGTTCTTGTAATAGGAATCACGACTTGCATGTCGATGAGTATGACAACCGGCAGGAGCCATAGGAGTTGTCTTAATTTATTATATGACCTGCGTGTCATTGAAATTCGCCATGTAATTACTTTACTTTATTGCTAACCGTTAGCCGTAGTAGTAGAAGTAATAGTTGGCGAGACAACTTCATGAAGACATGATGATGGAGATCATGGTGTCATGCCGGTGACGATGATGATCATGGAGCCCCGAAGATGGAGATCAAAAGGAGCGAAGTGATAATGGCCATATCATATCACTATTTTGATTGCATGAGATGTTTATCATGTTTTTGCATCTTATTTGCTTAGAACGACGGTAGCATATAAGATGATCCCTTACTAAAATTTCAAGAAAGTGTTCCCCCTAACTGTGCACCGTTGCGAAGGTTCGTTGTTTCGAAGCACTACGTGTTGATCGGGTGTGATAGATTCTAACGTTCGAATACAACGGGTGTAAGCCAGATTTACACAGCAATACACTTAGGTTGACTTGACGAGCCTAGCATGTACAGACATGGCCTCGGAACACAAGAGACCGAAAGGTCGAACATGAGTCGTATAGAAGATACGATCAACATGGAGATGTTCACCGTTGATGACTAGGCCGTCTCACGTGATGATCGGACACGGCTTAGTCGATTCGGATCATGTATCACTTAGATGACGAGAGGGATGTCTATCTGAGTGGGAGTTCATTACATAATTTGATTAGATGAACTTAATTGTCATGAACTTAGTCTAAATGTTACATATCTATCTGTAGATCAAATGGCCAACGCTAATGTTACCCTCAACTTCAACGCGTTCCTAGAGAAAAACAAGCTGAAAGACGATGGTAGCAACTATGCGGACTGGGTCCGTAACCTGAGGATTATCCTCATAGCTGCCAAGAAATCATATGTCCTTGAAGCACCGTTAGGTGACCCACCTGCTCTCCCAGCACTGCCAGACGATTTGAACGTTTGGCAGACACGCACCGATGATTACTCCTTCGTTCAGTGCGGCATGCTCTTCAGCTTAGAACCGGGGCTCCAAAAGCGTTTTGAGCATCACGGAGCATATGAGATGTTCGAAGAGCTGAAAATGGTTTTCCAAGCTCATGCCTGGATCGAGAGATATGAAGTCTCCGATAAGTTCTACAGCTGTAAGATGGAGGAAAATAGTTCTGTCAGCGAGCACATACTCAAAATGTCTGGGTTGCACAGCCGCTTGTCTCAGCTGGGAGTTAATCTCCCGGATGACGCGGTCATTGACAGAATCCTTCAGTCGCTTCCACCTAGCTACAAGAGCTTCGTGATGAACTTCAACATGCAGGGGATGGAAAGGACCATTCCTGAGGTATATGCGATGCTGAAGTCAGCGGAGGCAGAGATCAGAAAGGAACATCAAGTGTTGATGGTGAATAAAACCACTAAGTTCAAGAAGGGCAAGGGTAAGAAGAACTTCAAGAAGGACGGCAAGGGAGTTGCCGCGCCCGGTAAGCCAGCTGCCGGGAAGAAGTCGAAGAATGGACCCAAGCCTGAGACTGAGTGCTTTTATTGCAAGGGAAACGGTCACTGGAAGCGAAACTGCCCCAAGTACTTGGCGGACAAGAAGGCCGGCAATACCAAAGGTATATATGATATACATGTAATTGATGTGTACCTTACCAGCACTCGTAGTAGTTCCTGGGTATTTGATACCGGTGCGGTTGCTCATATTTGTAACTCAAAGCAGGAATTGCGGAATCAGCGTAGACTGGCAAAGGACGAGGTGACGATGCGCGTCGGGAATGGTTCCAAGGTCGATGTGATCGCCGTCGGCACGCTACCTCTGCATCTACCTACGGGATTAGTTTTAAACCTCAATAATTGTTATTTAGTACCAGCTTTGAGCATGAACATTGTATCTGGATCTCGCTTAATGCGAGATGGCTACTCATTTAAATCTGAGAATAATGGTTGTTCTATTTATATGAGAGATATGTTTTATGGTCATGCCCCGCTGGTGAATGGTTTATTTTTATTGAATCTCGAACGTGATGTTACACATGTTTATAATGTGAATGCCAAGAGATGCAAGGTTGATAACGATAGTCCCACATACTTGTGGCACTGCCGCCTTGGTCATATCGGTGTTAAACGCATGAAGAAACTCCATGCAGATGGACTTTTGGAGTCTCTTGATTATGAATCATTTGACAGATGCGAACCATGCCTCTTGGGCAAGATGACCAAGACTCCGTTCTCCGGAACAATGGAGCGAGCAACCAACTTATTGGAGATCATACATACTGATGTGTGTGGTCCAATGAGTGTTGAGGCTCGCGGTGGTTATCGTTATGTTCTCACCCTCACCGATGATTTGAGTAGATATGGGTATGTCTACTTGATGAAGCACAAGTCTGAGACCTTTGAAAAGTTCAAGGAATTTCAGAATGAGGTTGAGAATCAACGTGACAAGAAAATAAAGTTCTTACGATCAGATCGTGGAGGAGAATATTTGAGTCATGAATTTGGCACGCACTTAAGGAAATGTGGAATTGTTTCACAACTCACGCCGCCTGGAACACCTCAACGTAACGGTGTGTCCGAACGTCGTAATCGCACTCTATTGGATATGGTGCGATCTATGATGTCTCTTACTGATCTACCGCTATCTTTTTGGGGTTATGCTTTAGAGACTGCCGCATTCACTTTAAATAGGGCACCGTCAAAATCCGTTGAGACGACACCGTATGAATTATGGTTTGGGAAGAAACCTAAGCTGTTGTTTCTGAAAGTTTGGGGATGCGATGCTTATGTGAAGAAACTTCAACCAGAGAAGCTCAAACCCAAGTCGGAAAAATGCGTATTCATAGGATACCCTAAGGAAACTATTGGGTATACCTTCTACCTAAGATCCGAGGGCAAGATCTTTGTTGCCAGGAATGGATCCTTTCTAGAGAAAGAGTTTCTCTCAAAAGAAGTAAGTGGGAGGAAAGTGGAGCTTGATGAGATGACCCTCGAACCGGAGAGTAGCGCAGCACAGGAAAATGTTTCTGTGGAGCCTGCACCGGCTAGAGAGGAAGTTAATGATAATGATCATGATCAAGCTACCACTGAACTTCGAAGGTCCACAAGGACACGTTCCGCACCAGAGTGGTACGGCAATCCTGTCCTGGAAATCATGTTGTTAGACAACAGTGAACCTTCGAACTATGAAGAAGCGATGGCGGGCCCGGATTCCGACAAATGGCTTGAAGCCATGAAATCCGAGATAGGATCCATGTATGAAAATGAAGTATGGACTTTGACTGACTTGCCCAATGATCGGCAAGCCATAGAAAATAAATGGATCTTTAAGAAGAAGATTGACGCGGATGGTAATGTGACCATCTATAAGTCTCGGCTTGTCGCTAAGGGTTATCGACAAGTTCAAGGGGTTGACTACGATGAGACTTTCTCACCCGTAGCGAAGCTGAAATCCATCAGAATCATGTTAGCAATTGCCGCATACTATGATTATGAGATATGGCAAATGGACGTCAAAACGGCATTCCTTAATGGTTTTCTTAAGGAAGAGTTGTATATGATGCAACCGGAAGGTTTTGTCGACCCTGAGAATGCTGACAAGGTATGCAAGCTCCAGCGCTCAATCTATGGGCTGGTGCAAGCATCTCGGAGTTGGAACATTCGCTTTGATGAGATGATCAAAGCGTTTGGGTTCACACAGACTTATGGAGAAGCCTGTGTTTACAAGAAAGTGAGTGGGAGCTCTGTAGCATTTCTCATATTATATGTGGATGACATACTGCTGATGGGAAATAATATAGAATTCTTGGAAAGTATAAAAGCCTACTTGAATAAGTGTTTTTCAATGAAGGACCTTGGAGAAGCTGCTTATATATTAGGCATCAAGATCTATAGGGATAGATCGAGACGCCTCATAGGTCTTTCGCAAAGCACATACCTTGATAAGATATTGAAGAAGTTCAATATGGATCAGTCCAAGAAGGGGTTCTTGCCTATATTGCAAGGTGTGAGATTGAGCACGGCTCAATGCCCGACCACGGCAGAAGATGTAGAAGAGATGAGTGTCATCCCCTATGCCTCAGCCATAGGGTCTATTATGTATGCCATGCTGTGTACCAGACCTGATGTAAACCTTGCAGTAAGTTTGGTAGGTAGGTACCAAAGTAATCCTGGCAAGGAACACTGGACAGCGGTCAAGAACATCCTGAAGTACCTGAAAAGGACTAAGGATATGTTTCTCGTATATGGAGGTGACGAAGAGCTCGTCGTAAAGGGTTACGTCGACGCTAGCTTCGACACAGATCCGGATGACTCCAAGTCACAAACCGGATACGTGTATATTTTGAATGGTGGAGCGGTAAGCTGGTGCAGTTGCAAGCAAAGCGTCGTGGCGGGTTCTACATGCGAAGCGGAGTACATAGCAGCCTCGGAGGCAGCACACGAAGCAGTATGGATGAAGGAGTTCATCACCGACCTAGGAGTCATTCCAAATGCGTCGGGTCCAATGGCTCTCTTCTGTGACAACACGGGAGCTATTGCCCTTGCCAAGGAGCCCAGGTTTCACAAGAAGACCAGGCATATCAAGCGTCGCTTCAACTCCATACGTGAACATGTTCAAGATGGATACATAGATATTTGTAAAGTGCACACGGATTTGAATGTAGCAGATCCGTTGACTAGACCTCTTCCACGAGCAAAACATGATCAACACCAGAACTCTATGGGTGTTCGATTCATCACAATGTAACTAGATTATTGACTCTAGTGCAAGTGGGAGACTGTTGGAAATATGCCCTAGAGGCAATAATAAAATGGTTATTATTATATTTCCTTGTTCATGATAATTGTCTGTTATTCATGCTATAATTGTGTTATCCGGAAATCGTAATACATGTGTGAATACATAGACCACAACATGTCCCTAGTAAGCCTCTAGTTGACTAGCTCGTTGATCAATAGATGGTTACGGTTTCCTGACCATGGACATTGGATGTCATTGATAACGGGATCACATCATTAGGAGAATGATGTGATGAACAAGACCCAACCCTAAGCCTAGCACTAGATCGTGTAGTTCGTTTGCTAAAGCTTTTCCAATGTCAAGTAACTTTTCCTTAGACCATGAGATTGTGCAACTCCCGGATACCGTAGGAGTGCTTTGGGTGTACCAAACATCACAACGTAACTGGGTGGCTATAAAGGTGCACTACGGGTATCTCCGAAAGTGTCTGTTGGGCTGGCACGAATCGAGACTGGGATTTGTCACTCCGTGTGACGGAGAGGTACCTCTGGGCCCACTCGGTAGGACATCATCATAATGAGCTCAATGTGATCAAGGAGTTGTTCACAGGATGATGTGTTACGGAAACGAGTAAAGAGACTTGCCGGTAACGAGGTTGAACAAGGTATCGGTATACCGACGATCGAATCTCGGGCAAGTATCGTACCGATAGACAAAGGGAATTGCGTACGGGATTGATTGAATCCTCGACATCGTGGTTCATCCGATGAGATCATCGAGGAGCATGTGGGAGCCAACATGGGTATCCAGATCCCGCTGTTGGTTATTGACCGGAGAGTCGTCTCGGTCATGTCTACGTGTCTCCCGAACCCGTAGGGTCTACACACTTAAGGTTCGATGACGCTAGGGTTGTAGGGAAAGTTTGTACGTGGTTACTGAATGTTGTTCGGAGTCCCGGATGAGATCCCGGACGTCACGAGGAGTTCCGGAATGGTCCGGAGGTGAAGATTTTTATATGGGAAGTTGTCATACAGTCACCGGAATAGTTTCGGGGGTTATCGGTATTGTACCGGGACCACCGAAAGGTGTCCGGAGGTCCACCGGGTGGGGCTGATTTACCCGGGAGGCCTAATGGGCTGTATATGGGAGGAAACCAGCCCCCTAGTGGGCTGGTGCGCCCCCCCCCCCCAAGGGCCCATGGTGCCTAGGGTTGGGAAACCCTAGGGGAGGGAGCCTTCCACCTTGCTTGGGGGGCAAGTTTCCCTCCCCTGGCCGCCTCCCCTCCCCTCAGATTGGATCTAAGGGGGCCGGCCCCCTCTCCTATTCCCCCTATAAATAGTGGAGGGGTGGGAGGGAGGCCATACCTCATCCCTGGCGCAGCCCCTCCCCTCTCCAACACCTCCTCCTCCTCCCGCGGTGCTTGGCGAAGCCCTGCAGGAATACCACGCAGCTCCAACTCCACCACGCCGTCGTGCTGCTGCTGGAGCTGTCCTCCCCAACCTCTCCTCCCCCCTTGCTGGATCAAGAAGGAGGAGACGTCTCCGCTCCGTACGTGTGTTGAACACGGAGGTGCCGTCCGTTCGGCGCTCGGTCATCGGTGATTTGGATCACGACGAGTACGACTCCATCAACCCCGTTCTCTTGAACGCTTCCGCTCGCGATCTACAAGGGTATGTAGATGCACTCCCCTCTCTCTCGTTGCTAGATGACTCCATAGATTGATCTTGGTGATGCGTAGAAAATTTTAAAATTCTGCTACGATCCCCAACAGCAATATGGGCAAACAAAGGTAACACAAGGATCTGAAGGTGATGAAGAAGAAGCAACAACAATAGGAATAAGACGAAAATGGACCTCCCCCTAGTTGGGCGTCAATGGACTTTCCCCTATTGATCCATATGACTGTTAACTTGTACTACAATTTGTTAGTAGCTAGGATGAACTGCCATTTGTTTACTACTTAGGACTGAAATATTTATTTTGAACTGCATATGTAGTGTCATGTGCGGTAAGGTCACCACTGGTGAGAAGGGGTGAGCACATCATAGAACGTGCACAACGAAACACCGCGTACTGCATTAGCCCAGTCCAACACAGTCCCCAAACATCAGAAAATTGCTTCCTTGATGCAGCCAACCTACATGCATCGTGCCAGATTACATGCACAACATGGTTTTTGGCTTGTATTTACTCAACCAAGCCCAACTGAGTCAGAGATGCAAAGACTCTAAAAACGATGCAACCTACCAAACACGACCTATCTGTCCAAGACTGAAATGAAGAGGCGTAGACCACAGCCATCACGCATACCATGAAAGCGAGCGAACAACCCTAGCACTAGTGGCCACCACGGGTGGCGAGCAGGCGCAGAACGGGAGAAGCATGTAACAACCTTGATACAAATAACTTGATAAAACACACAAGCACACTTGATTCAGTCCACACACCCTATATACAAGGGATTCTCAGCGTCCCACCGAGCAGAGGAAGAACACATGCACGTAGGCTTGCGAAGGGGAAATAAGAGAAGTAGACGTCTAGCAGGGTTTTGTATCTTCATATTACAATTCCCTCACTGGTACAACGAAACGGCATATATAGCCAGCCTTCTCTCTCGGTTCTCTGACAACCCGGACCCACTAATGTAGAGGAAGTCCGTAAACTTTATTTGGGATCCTTGTAGACCTGGTACGTGACAAAGCAAAGGCTAGATAGGGCTCAGCCGATGGGCGTAGATGCTTGCATAAGCGGCGATTTGACGGTGTTGCTGGTGGCCGGCGCTGGGTGGCATGGCGCCGCGGTTGGTGCCATTGAAGGTTCCTTCACACCTTGGATTTTTTTTTTTTGAAAGGAGGCAAAAGACTTGCCTCATTCATTAATTAAGAGGGATTTTTTTCATCCTCCACCACTACTCTATAGTACATGGATGAGATTGAGGTCACTAATGAAGATGAAGCCTATAAACTGTTAGTTGGGATCCTTGTAGACCTGATACGTGACAAAGCAGAGGCTAGATATGGCTCAGCCGTGGGCGTATGGGCTTGCATGAGCGGCGATCCGACGGTGTTGCTGGTGGCCGGAGCAGGGCGGCATGGCGCCGCGGTTGTTGCCGTTGAAGGTTCTTTCACACTTTAGACATTTTCCATTCTCTGCCACTGCTCCGTAGTAGATGGATGAGATCGAGGCCACCCATCTGGTGCAAACCCTGTTGAGCATGAGCACATTACCAGACTGGTGTACCAGGCATGGTGCTTTGTTAACATTCTCATCCATATTCCCACAAAATAAAAAACATTCTCATCCATATATCAAGGCATTGTCTAACAAAACTGTGCCATTCAACATCATTTCCATGCGTAGTAGTAACTCGTGTCTGTTATGTGCGCGTGTGTGTGAAGTGTGGGTACGTGCATGCCCCCGTACATCCGGACTCTGCTTTCGAAAGGAGAGCAGAAAAGCAACCACTCTGGGCTGGGCATGCAAACTCGGATTCCTCCTGTCAGTAGCTGCATGCTAGGTACGGAGTGACTTCTGGTAAGAAAGAGGAACCTCCCTTTTGACTGCAATACATCTCTTGATCTTTCTGAATACGGAAGTACCCTGTGGCCAACACTCCCTGCCCGATTTTGAGACGACGCGTGATCCTACGGCCGTGTGACACTTGCTCCTATCCATGCATGGTTGGATCCATAGCATCGTCCAAGAATCGTCCCAGCAGTGTCGTCCGTCTAGCAGCAGTCGAATACGGAAGTACTCTGTCAATTTGGGGGGGAAAATATCACCAGAGTGAATTCAAATTTCTGGCGTTGAAGTAAAAACAACACACAAAAATGACTAAATAACCTTTTGGCTTAGTGCTCATGGTAGCTACAAGGGCCCTTGTGGGTTTCCCAGTATATGAAGTTAGATAATCATGGGAGGACTCAAATATAACTCTTTAATTTGAATTTACTCTATTTGGAAATGTTGAACATAGCATAGCTTAGTTGGTTAGGTTCCTTGTGGTGAAACCTACCGACACCTGTGTTCAAGTCTTGGCACACGTGTTCGTATTTTCATGTTTTTATTACATGGTTTTCGATGCAATCTTTCAACGATATGACTTGTCCGTCAACTATGTGGTGCATGTGTGCTCATATGGATAAGTTGTGTGTGCGTATATGTGGTGTCTACATATCAACGTATGTATCATGTTTTTTTAAAGAACTATAGGTCGTGGGATTTATCTTTAGAAATGAATAGTATTTTCATTTACTAGTTTCTCATTTCCATTTCTCTATCTCCACTATATAAAAATCATCATCTGTGTCTGATCCAAAACATCCTAACCTCAAACCATCAATATCTAACGGTCCCAATTTATCCCATGTTCAATGAAGCAATACACAAAAATACACGCCATGCCACCGCCTACATTCACCATTCTTAGAAACAAGAGAAAAGTGAGTAGATTTTAGTTTTCACTTCCACTTTTCATGCTAGTTTTCAGAGGAATGACCGTATTTCAAGACGTTTTAATCGTTTTACCCCATTTAGAGAAAGTGGTGTCACAATTTACCTATTTACTTTTTAGCATGTTCTGTCAAGTGAGACCCAACTGTAAGGGTACACGTAAGTGTCACATCAACGAGTTTCCATTCACAACAAGCATCCTCCACGCACCTCCTGCCCCGCCCGCCCGGTCCCGCATCACTTGCCTCTCCTGCACTGCTTGACCGAGCCAAGCCATGTTGCTTGCCATACCCATCTCTTTGTTGTTTGACGGGGAGATCATGTAGGCCAGAAAGTGCTAGGGTGATCGTCGAAGCCGGATGCGTCGAGCGAGACCTGAATCTCTTCCTCCTCCCAGGGCCCTATGATTCTCCTGTCTTTATGCCATGGATGAAGCGTGCAGCTGCCCGGGCAGGAGGGTTATCAAAACAAAAGGAAAACCGAAAGAATACTATTCTTCTGTGCCTCCGAACTCTGCGAAAGTCTGTAAAAGCGTGCCTGCTCTTATTTGAGCTGGAAGAAGGAGCAGCACTGCTATGTACTGCATGCCCAGATGTGCTCCTCAGCGTTGCACTGATGCGAGGTAAAAGCAATTGGTAACTTAATTACTCCTACATAATTAACGTACCAAATGGCAAATCCAACAGGGAATGATTGTACTGTAGCATGTAATTTGAAAAAAGTGATGCGATTATGCGACGCGCGTGTGTGGTGGCTGGGCTGGCTTTGCATGCACTCCGCGTGACTTGACGGGGAAGTAGACAAAGCCTTTGCCGGTTTTCCCTAGCTGCATGCTAGCTAGCAAGCTAGTACGTACTAGCTTCTGGAGGGGCAGTAGCCAAAAAGCAGGACCTGCCGGAAGGATGATAGCACTAAGCATGTAGTACGGCCGATGCGAATCACGTACACGATTTTTTCTTGGCCAGTAACACAGAACTTTGCACATGTCTGGTCGTCGTCGGCTTCTTTCCAAGGAAAGGAAATGGATCATGGGGCATGAATGGAGTTTGCCCTCGTGCGCAACACGCGAGTTAACTTAATTACACTTTGGGACAATAATCATCAGTTGAGTTTCTCAAAAAGGAAAGTCCACAGCTTATCTCATTATAATACACCACTCCACACGAAAAAGATGCCTATAATTAAAGCGAAAGTTCATAGTGATCGTCTAAAAACTAGCTGCGTTAAATTTTACGTGGATTTGAATCTACTTTGTCACATCTTAGCCGAGGTGCACTGTACACCGGCAGTCCGACTATCCCGCCATACGTCACAGTGCTATGATGGTGCCCCCCTCGTCCGGTTCTATGCAAAGCTAAAGAGAAAAGGCATGTACAGAGCCTACAGAACACAGCTGCAGTGCCATGCACTTGCATGTGCAGGTGGCGCCATGCCAGGTGCACACCTTTGGAAACACTGGAACTACTCCGAGCAGGAAACATGAAATGACAAACACCCAAGTGGGTTTAGCAGCGGTCAGTCTCTGCATCCTAGGAGCTAGATACTAGCTGCGGTGTGATATTTGTTGGGAGGGTTGCGGTAAGCCCTCTTTTTTAAACGCGATTGCAAAAGGAGCACCAAGCGCTATACTCATGGATATAAACAACCCAACAAGAAAATAACCTTTGCAAGTCAATAATAACATAACTTAATGAGTAAGCATCCCTGGTGCTGAATAATCTGTTACATAATGTGATACTCCACGTTCTTAATACTCAGAGATACTAGTACACTGCGTACTCTACTACTAGAATTTGAACTAGAACATATAGCAGATAAGCTTAATTATAGACCGATTGAGAGGATAGCATAATGTAGGACGGTACACGATCTGGTCACCTCACAGTCGGATCATCAGCGGCGGGCGCCAGGGCAGCCGAGACTCCTGCGCCAGGAGCCACGGCAGCCGAAAACGCCCTAGACGCGGCCGCCAGGTGGAGGCAGACCTCCTGCTCCGGGAGGCCCGCCCTGGACGCCGCCAGGTGGAGGCGGACCTCCTGCAGCTCCGGGAGCCACGCCCTGGTCGCCGCCGCCAGGGGGAGTCGGACATCCTGCGCCGGGAGGCGCGCCGTTGAGGCCGCCGCTGCCAAGGGGAGGAGCACCTCCTGCGCCGGGAGGCGCCCCGTCGATGCCGACGCTAGGGGCAGCCGGGGCATGGCCAAAGGCCGCGGCGAGCCCCATGGCGACCGCGTTTGCTGAAGCACCGGCTTGAACGACCATGCGGAGGACGATGCCGGTCGTTGGGTGGCCGTCGTCGCCGGGAGCGTCGTCGCCGGCGTCCGGAGGCACTTCCGCAGCCAGCAGGCCGGGCAGCCCCGCAAGACCCTGTGCTCCAGGAGCTCCCGGCACAGCTCCTCCACCACCACCACCACCTCCGCCACCCCCACCTCCACCGCCACCTCCGCCTCCGCCACCACCACCTCCCCGGAACCACACCCACACCACAGCGCCGGCAGCGCCGACCAGAACAAGGCCGCCAAGTACCAGTGGCGGATCCAGGAATTGAACTTACCCGGGGTGAAACATTTAATGTCTAAATTTTTTGATGGACAAATGCAAGCCCGCTGAACCAAAACTCATAAAAATTCAAATACAAAGCTAGATGCACTTGAAAATTAACATAACTAATGATTCAAAAATGTTCAAGATTCTTGACAAGTAGATCATGTAACCACCAAAAATCACAAAATACAGTATAAACGTCACAGAGAACTACTAACATGGACTCTCGCTGCTTGAAGCCTTGAATCATTCATTGATTTCATTCCATGGCCCAAAATATCCAACTCCATGACTAATAGATACCTACAACAGGTGAACAAGCTGCATATCAATATATATCTTAGCACAAGTATATATGATATATGGCAATATAAGCAGCAATATGGACCTTTCACAGTTTCACTTGAAGATATGATGAAATCTATGAAGGTAAAGGCAGTTTGCTAAAACGCATATACTCTGTATCAGTACTACTCTGTACAGACTGTACTGATGCTTTGCCTCCAGTACTGTTTGCCTCTATCACCAATTCACCATCAGTTCAATAATTGGCTAGAAATTAAAGGTCAATATCAGAAGAAAATGGACTGTCTCTGTTGGTGTATGTGTGTACGGTGTACCTGCTGGTTGCGCTTGCTGATTTTGCAAACTGCAGCTGCCGGCCGTTTGCACGAGCTCGATGCCGTGCCGCTGCTGCTTCCTCCCACGCAGGCCGCGCCCGGGATTGCTTCTTTTGGTTCGCCCATTCGCGGATCCGGATCAGGTGCCCAGCCCCCAGCGGCCGGCGGCCGGTGAGGCGGACTGGCGGAGCCGCGGAGCTCTGTGGCGGCGAGTCGGCGACGGCTAGGTTAGGGGAGTTAGGCTCACCAGCACTGACGCTCTCTCCCTCGCTCGATTGGGGATTTCCTGGGAGCTAGTTTGGGTGCGGCCGCTCTCTTCCTCGCTTTGGGCTGCAACTAGGCTCCTGTGCACTCAGTGGCTACATGCCTACATATATGTGTTGGCCCATGTATAAGTGTATAACGAATCGTATTTTTCTTTTTATGTTATTCCATATACCCGGGGCGGCCGACCATACTCGCCCCTACCGTGGCGCCGCCCCTGCCAAGTACGATGTACAACGTGTAGCCCTCGTCATCGACGATAACCGCCGTCTCCGTGTCCGTGGCCGGCGGCGGCATTGGGACGAGGGGTGGCTCCAAGCCACTTGTCGGGGTGGTGGTGTTGGCCGCATCACGTGCCGACCTTTTTCTTGCTGCCCTGATGACATCGACGACGAACGAGAAGGCGTCCATCACCGGCTTCTCTGGGTCCTCCTTAGCCCTGCGAGCGCTCTCTTTGGCCTTGCGTACGATGGCCTTCTTCCCCGCCGAAGCAACACGCGCGAGAAAGCGAATAGACATCCGCAGAGACATGATCTGATCTCCCCTGACAAGGAACAACATGTATAACGAGAGCAAATCAGATCTCAGAAAATCAAGCACACTACACACCAAGAAAAGAACCGAATGCATTTACTTTCAGAGATCAACGAACACATGTAACGAGATGTATAGATCGAATTTATGCAGCCTTGCCTTGCCTGATGAGCAGATCCTCAGCTTTCTTTTTGACTCCTCTAAACCCCAGAGCAAGTCTTGCGCTTGCCTCCTCTCGTTCACTCGAGCAATAGCTACTGTGCAGTCTGACAGTGGTGTAGGTAGATGGAACCCCCTTTTAAGCTGTGTGGACCTTCGTGGTACGCAAGAATAACCTTTTTGGTATGTAGCCGAGTATAAAGATTTGTGTGTATGTATTTTCGAGGTAGTTTGTGAGGGTGGAAAAGAAAACAATAAATCAATAAGTGCACAATCAGGCGGCCCATTCCGCCCGTATTGACTCCCCGTTCCACTTTGCATCTTTTTTAGGCTGCCCACTTTGCATCTGTGGCCCATTCCGCCCGTACGTGACTGTCAACCATTTCCTAAATGAAACGTAACTGTGAACCCCAAGAACTTTTAATCTAGGGCGCTTGACTACGTCATGCGTGTTTTTCTAAAACAACATAAATGAGAAGCTAGTAGCTTTCGAATCTTAGTTCTATATATAAATTACAAAAATGTATTAGTTTCACTAATTTTGCAAAAAAAGTATAATAGTAACAAACATGTATATGTGTACATGCAATTTTAAAAAGTGTTTGTGTACTTAAATATACACATATTTCTATAAAGTGTTCAATTCTTTTTTAAATTTTAGTGCATTTAAAAACAACATGCATGTAATTTTAGAAAGTTATCATATAATTTTTTTAAATGTCAACGTGTTTAAAAAAATGTTCATGAAAAAATAGAAATTGCTCATTTCTTTTTTTAAATGTACCCATATTTTAGAAAATATTTATAAAATGTTTGTGTATTTAAATATATTTAAATAGTTCTAAAAGTTTTCATGTATTTTTTAAATGTTGATGCAAAAATCAAAAAGTGCACACGCGTTTTTGAAAAAACGTACACACATTTATATTTTTTTCATGAATATCAATAAAATGTTATGTATTTAAAAAAAACATCTGTATAGTTATAAAAAGTGTTTACATTAAAAATGTTCATATAATTATCAGATGTTTTCTATTTTCAAAAAAAATGTTGATAAAATCAATGTAGACTTGGACGTGATCCATTGAGAAATAGACATCTACTCAATGACATTTGAAAAAGTTCTCATGGGAGACAAACAATGAAACCAAGTCATCCGGTGAGAACTTCGCATGGTTGGGCCTTGTGGATATGGAACAACATATTAGGGTGAGTTGGCATGATGACACTTAATAACTTCTGCTTGATGAAGTCCTCCAAGGCCAAGGTGATATCATATCCCTTCAAGGCGAGTGCTAGTTCGTTGAGTATTGTGTGTATGTCGCTCGATGATTCCCCATTCTCCATAGAAAACAAATCTATCTTGATCTTCAAGATTGTGAGGTCGGATGTCTTGATGTTGGAGTTGCCTTCATGCAATCTCTCAGGAACATCCCACACTCCTCTCGTGGCTTCATGGGGTCGAGTGCAGTTGAAGATGATGGGATCAACGACCTTTATAATAGTAGAAAAATGAGGAAAGTTAAATTCACTCCCTTATTTAGGAGTGGTGAGGTTCAAGGGATTCACGTGAGAAATTGATCCAAGATGGATTCTCAAAGACCAAAGCCAGTGACATAAATATGAGCTCTCATCAAAGCATTCAAATGACCATAATGTTTAGGATCAAGTGTAGGTGGAGGGCATGTATTAGCAATATATGTGTCTTGGTGGTTAACGTGGGTAGCACAATTTCACTTGAGAAAATTCCTCCTTGTCAACCTGGATGCCAACTTTACTGGTGTCACTCATGGTGCTCTCAATGGCGGACAAGCTAACCGAGAGAGAGAGAGAGAGAGAGAGAGAGAGAGAGAGAGAGAGGGAGAGGGAGAGAGGGAGAGGGAGAGGGAGAGAGAGAGGGAGAGGGAGAGAGGGAGAGAGAGAGAGACTTCTTTGATACCAATTGAACAATCAAAGATGCGCGATGTCGGGGATAAATCCGGCAGATCCCTCGGTACAATATCCTAGCTAAGCGACTTGGCACGATGGTAACGAGGACAAGGTTTTACCCAGGTTTGGGCTCTCACGGAGGAGATAATACCCAACGTCCTGCTTGTGTTTATTGCGTTGGAGTGTGTACAAATTACATGTAAAATACCGAGAGATTGTGATGTCTATCAATGAGCCCATCCCCCGGCTTATATAACATACCGGGGTCATAGGGTTACAGATCTAGGTAGGCTACGCACGGGATGTCGCTTGGGAGGACGACTTCAACACCGTAAACATGAAAAATGATGTGTAGCCGGTAGAATAGTTGGGTGTGGTCCTTAGACTCGAGAGGAAGGAGTCGACCTCCTCGACCCACTTCCTGTCAGCCTTTTCCAGGGATTTGACAAATCTCGGCTTAATACCGCCGAGGACCAGTCCAGGCTTGTTCGACCCGCCCATTGCACTGTGGGTGACACACGGAGGCATATTCCAATTTGATGTTGCGTTCATTGCAATAATCATCAACCAGGCCCGAGGCGAAATTTTTCCCATTATCCATGGTAATATTGTGGGACATGCCGTAACGATGAATCACACCGAACAAGAATTAGATGATCGGCTCGACAGCTTGACCGGTAACCGGTTTCGCTTCAATTCACTTGGTGAACTTGTCTACCATGACGAGCGGGTATTTATTACTTCCCTTGACCTTTCACAGAGGTCCAACCATGTCTAGACCCCAGACAGTGAAAGGCCAGGTCATGGGAATTGTATTAAGGGTTGTGGCTGGTAAGTAGCTGACTTTCGCGAAAGCTGGCATCCCGGGCATTTGTTGACTAAATCAACTGCGTGTGTTCTTGCCGCAGGACAACAGAATCCTGCACAGTAGGCCTTCCTCACCAAGGTCCGAGGAGTCGGATGGTGTCCGCAAGTGCCAGCATGAATCTCGTGCAGGAGTTGCCAACCCTCCCCGGAAGAAATACAACGCTGGAAAAGTCTAATCACATCGCGCTTGTATAGCTCTCTATCATGCTTGACATAATTGTTAGCTCGACAAACTATGCGCTGGGTCTCCGTCACGTCCTCGGGTAACTCCTTCGGCAATATGTAGGATAACAAGGGCTCGGTCCATGTCGGGATAACCGCCATGATCTCATGGGCCGAGGAAGTTACTTCCACTTTTGAGCCCCCACTCCCATTGTCGGGCTCTAAGTCCCTAGGTGTCATGTGACCGGACTTGGAGCCCCCGACTTCGAAGGTCAGTTCGTGTCCCATCTACAGCTTGATGGACGGTTTGAACAACCACTCGAGGAACATGTTCTTGGGCACAAGTTCACCCTGTGCACCCATCTTGGCAAGTACATCAGCCACTTGGTTGTTGTCGTGCTAGACATGATGAAATTATAGGCCATTGAAATGAGGTAGCATCTACATGACTACTTCCTGTTATGCTGGCATCTTTGGGTCCTTGGCATCTAAGTAGTCGTTGATCTACGAGATCGCAAGATTAGAAGCACCTCGGATCTCCAGATGTTGGATCCCAATGGATACGGCCATCCAAAGATTATGTAACAATGCATCATATTCTGCAACGTTGTTGGAATATGTACACGATCTATAGCACATACTTCATCATGCCGCCATTTGGTGAGATGAGGACGACACCAAGCTCAAGGCCTGCCAACGTCTTGGATCCATCAAAATACATGACCTAGTTTGTGTAAGCCCTGTGCTCTCGAGGGAACTCGGCCTCCTGCCATTAGGCGACAAAATCAATAGCCAACACCTGGGACTTGACCCTGACGTGGCTGATATTGGATCTCAAAAGTTCATGATCCGACCTATGGTGTCCTGATTGTTGATGATGTCACCAAAGGGATCTTGAGAAGTGATACGTCCCAAACGTATCTACTTTTCCAAACACTTGTGCTCTTGTTTTGGACTCTAATTTGCATGATTTGAATGAAACTAAACCGGACTAACGCTGCTTTCAGCACAACTACCATGGCGTTGTCTTTGTACAGAAATAAAAGTTCTCGGATTGAGCCAAAAATTTACGTAAAATATTTCCAGAATATACAAAAATATTAGCAAAGAGAACTACTGGAGGGGGGCCACCCAGGAGCCACGAGCTCAGGGGGCGTGCCCACCCCCCAGGGCGCGCGCCCTGTGAGCTCGTGGGTCCCACATGCCTCCGTTTTCCCTAATTCCAACTCCATAAATACCGTCTCGCGGAGAAAAAATGAGAGAGAAAGAATCATCGTGTTTTACGATATGGAGCCGCCACCACCTCCTGTTCTTCATCAAGAGGGCTGATCTGGAGTCCGTTCGGGGCTCCGTAGGGTGGAATTCATTGACGTCGTCATAATCAACCCTTCTCCATCAACAATTCCATGATGCTCACCACCGGGAATGAATAATTCCTTCGTAGGCTTGTTGGACGGTGATGGAGTTAGATGAGATTTGTCATGTAATCGAGTCATTTTGATAGGGCTTGATCCCTAGTATCCGCTATATTTTGAGATTGATGTTGCTATGACTTTGCTATGTTTAATGCTTGTCACTAGGGCCCGAGTGCCATGATTTCATATATGAACCCTCTATGTTTTCATGAATATATTTGAGTTCTTGATCCTATCTGCTAGTTATATGCACTTGTTATTGTTCTGATCCGTAGACCCCAAAGTGACAATAGTTGGGATACTCTCCCAGGATTATTGTAATTTGAGGAGTTCATGTGTTCATCATGTGTTAATGCTTTGTTCCGGTTCTCTATTAAAAGGAGGCCTTAATATCCCTTAGTTTCCTTATGGACCCCGCTACCATGAGAGGGGAGGACAAAAGATGTCATGCAAGTTCTTATTATAAGCATGTATGGAAATATCCGGAATACACGCCTACATGACTTGATGAATTGGAGCTATTGTGTATCGCTCTAGGTTGTGACTGTTATATGACGAGTGTCATCCAACACAAATATCCATCGCTGATCCAATGCCTACGCTTTTCTCATATTGATCTTTGCTAAGTTAATTACTACTGCTGCAGCTGTTACAATCATCACAAATTGTTACTGTTACTGTTACCGCTACTATCAAAACTATCAAACTACTGTGCTACTAAACACTTTGCTGCAGAAATATTATATCCTAGGTCTAGTTGAATTGACAACTGAACTGCTAAGGCTCATAAATATTCTTTTGCTCCCCATGCGTCGAATCAACAAAATTGGGTGAAATACTACCCTCAAAGACTGTCGCGGTCCCCTATACTTATGGGTTATCAAGACCATTTTCGGGCGCCATTGCTGGGGAGCATAGCTCTATTTATT
Source organism: Thinopyrum elongatum (assembly GCA_011799875.1). Taxonomy (NCBI): domain Eukaryota; kingdom Viridiplantae; phylum Streptophyta; class Magnoliopsida; order Poales; family Poaceae; genus Thinopyrum; species Thinopyrum elongatum. Next base: position 46,918,463 of record CM022300.1, read on the forward strand.
GAGTTCACTTGGGATTTTACACTATGAAGAATCTGAAAGACGCTAAGACTAAGATGGTACCCTCTAAGACGAGGGAAGGTAAGGAACTGCCATCACACACTACACTTGATTCACCTTCTGTTTTGAGTAGGCTTGCGACACCACCACCTGCTATTCATTCTTATATATCGCAAGTAATTGATGATGCTACTTCTGCTATGAATGAAACTTGTGATGATGCTAGTACTATGCTTGATAAAACCGTGCCACTAGGTGAATTTCTTGATAAACAACTTGCTAAAGCTAAAGAACTTGAGTATGCTGAAACTGATGAAAATTATGATTTACTTATTATGCTTAGCTCTCCTACTAGAGTTGAAATACCTTAGATACCTAAGGTTATGTTATAGATGGGGAGACAACTAGGGAAATTATTGCTTGTAATGATAGAGATGATGTTAAGAAATTACTGAGTAAACTGAAAGAAAAAGCTATGATAGAGAGAATGAAACTTGATCCTAAGTTTGCTACTTCTCCTATCTTTGTTACTAATAAGGATTATGAATTCTATGTCGATTCTGAGTTAATTACTTTGGTTGAATCTGATACTTTTTATGGTTATTAATCTGAAACTGTTGTGGCACACCTTACTAAATTGAATGATATAGCCACCCTATTTGCCCATGAGGAAAAAATTTGCTACTACTATATTCTTAACTTGTTTCCTTTTTCATTAAAGGGTGATGCTAAGAAATGGTTTAATACTCTTGCTCCTGGATGTGTGCGTAGTCCCCAGGATATGATATATTACTTCTCTGAAAAATATTTTCCTGCTCATAAGAAACAAGTTGCCTTACAAAAAATATTTAAGTTTGTGCAATCTAAAGAAGAGAATCTCCCTCAAGCTTGGGGGAGACTTCTCCGATTACTTAATGCTTTGCCTGATCATCCTCTTAAGAAAAATGAAATACTTGATATCTTTTATAATGGACTAACCGATACTTCTAGGGACTACCTAGATAGTTGTGTTGTATGTGTTTTGAGGGAAAGAACTGTTGGAAAGGCTGAAAAACTATTGAATAATATGTTAAAGAATGCCGATGATTGGACACTTCCTGAACTACCACCTCAACCAACTCCGAAGAAGAGAGGTATTCTATTCCTTAGTGCTGAAGATATGCGAGAGGCAAAGAAATCTATGAAAGAAAAAGGTATTAAATCTGAAGATGTTAAGAATTTACCACCTATTGAAGAAATACATGGACTTGATATCCCGACACGGTTAGTAAAGATAAATTCCCTTATTAGATTCAATGAAGGTGATATTCCCAACAAAAAATCTGCTAGTCAATGCGTGGATGAATTTGATAACTACATTGTTAAGCAAGAGCATTTTAATATGTATGTTAGCAAGCAATTGCATAATGCTGTCATGATTGATCGTTCGAGTGACTTGATGTTTAGAATTTCTAATGATGTTAGAGGTTTGAGTAAACATTCATCCATGGTTCATACTCAATTAGAATAAGTCGCTAAGTCACAAAATAATTTTCTTAATGAAATGAACAATAAAATGAATGATCATGTTGTTAGAGTTGTAACTAGAGGATGTAGAAGGACTCAAGATCCTCTATATCCTGAAGGTCATCTGATACGTCTCCATTGTATCTACTTTTCCTAACACTTTTGCTCTTGTTTTGGACTCTAATTTGCATGATTTGAATGAAACTAACCCGGACTGACGTTGTTTTCAGCAAAACTACCATGGTGTTGTTTTTTGTGCAGAAATAAAAGTTCTCGGAATTGGACGAAACTTTTTGGAGAATTATTTTGGAATAAATAGAAAATACTGGAACCAAGACCGACTGGAGGGGGGGGGGCGCCAGCTGCCCACTAGGCACCAGGGCGCGCCACCCCCCTCTGGCGCGCCCTGGTGGGTAATTGGGCCCACGAGGCTCCGCTAACCCTAATTCCGACGCTATAAAATCCTATTTTTCCAGAAAAAATAAGGGAGGAAGTTTCATCGCGTTTTACAATACGGAGCCGCTGCCACCTCCTGTTCTTTATCGGGAAGCCAGATCTGGAGCCCGTTCGGGGCTCCGGAGAGGGGGATCTTCGGTCTTTGTCATCATCAACCATCCTCCATCACCAATTTCATGATGCTCACCGCCGGGAGTGAGTAATTCCTTCGTTGGCTCGCTGGTCGGTGAGGAGTTGGATGAGATTCATCATGTAATTGAGTTAGTTTTGTTAGGGCTTGATCCCTAGTATCCACTATGTTATGAGATTGATGCTGCCATGACTTTGCTATGCTTAATGCTTGTCACTAGGGCCCGAGTGCCATGATTTCAGATCTGAACCGTTTATGTTTTCACCATTATATTTATGTTCGTGATCCGATCTTGCAAGTTATATGCACCTGCTACGTGTAATGATCCGCATACCCCAATGTGACAATAATTGGGATTCTTTCCGGTGAGTACCGTAGTTTGAGGAGTTCATGTATTCACTATGTGTTAATGCTTTGTTCCGGTTCTCTATTAAAAGGAGGCCTTAATATCCCTTAGTTTCCTTATGGACCCCGCTGCCACGGGAGGGTAGGATAAAAGATGTCATGCAAGTTCTTTTCCATAAGCACGTATGACTATTTACGGAATACATGCCTACATTATATTTATGAACTGGAGTTAGTTCTGTGTCGCCCTAGGTTATGTATGTTATATGATGAATATTATCCAACGTAATCACCGATCCAATGCCTGCTTTTCACATATTGATCTAGCTAAGTTACTACTGTTGCTGCTACTGTTACAACTGCTACAAAATTACTGCTGCTACCATTACCATTACTATTGCTATCACTACCACTGCTATCAAAACTATCATATTACTGTGCTACTGATCACTTTGTTGCAGATATTTAATCTCCAGGTGTGGTTGAATTGACAACTCAACTGCTAATACTTACAAATATTCTTTGGCTCCCCTTGTGTCAAATCTATAAATTTGGGTTGTATACTCTACCCTCGAAAACTATTGCGATCCCCTATACTTGTGGGTTATCATCATCCTAAAAGAATTGAGCAAGATTCTCAGAAAATTAATACTAACGCACCTAGTTCTTCAAAGAAGAAAAAGAAAAATGATAGAACTTTGCATGCTTCTAGTGAACCCGTGGTAGAAAATCTTCTGAGAATCATATTGATGTTTCTATTTCTGATGCTGAAACACAATCTGGTAATGAACATTCACCTAGTGATAATGATGATGATGTTCATCTGGATGCTCAACCAGAAAATGATAAAGAACCTGCTAATGATGTAGAAAGAGAACCTGTTGTTGATCTCTATAACCCACCTCCTAAGAATAAAAGATATGATAAAAGAGATTTCATTGCTAGGAAACATGGTAAGTAAAGAGAGCCATGGGTTCAGAAACCCATGGTGTTTCCTACTAAACCTCCGAAAATAAGGAGGAAGAGGATTTTGAACGCTTTGTTGAAATGCTTAGACCCGTCTTTTTGCGAACACGTTTGACTGATATTTTGAAACTGCCGCCATGTGCTAAATACATGAAAGATATTGTCACTAATAAAAGAAAGATACCTGAAGCTGAAATTTCCACCATGCTTGCAAATTATTCATTTAAGGGTGGAGTACCTAAGAAGTTAGGAGATCCAGGAATACCCACTATACCATGCTCCATTAAAAGAAGTTATGTCAAAACTGCTTATGTGATTTAGGAGCCGGTGTTAGTGTTATGCCTTTCTATTTATATAGAAGGCTTGATTTGAATAAGCTCACGCCTATAGAAATATCTTTGCAAATGACTGATAAATCAACTGCTATACCTATTGGAATTTGTGAGTATGTGCCCATTGTAGTTGCAAATGTTACTATCTTAATAGACTTTCTTATTCTTGGTATTCTTGGGGAACGTTGCATGGAAAAAAAAAAAATTCTACGCACACGCAAGATCTATCCATGGAGATGCATAGCTACGAGAGGGGGAGAGCATCTACATACCCTTGTAGATCGCTAAGCGGAAGCGTTTATCAACACGGTTGATGTAGTCGTACAACTTCACGATCCGTACCGATCAAGCACCGAACGCACGGCACCTCTGCGTTCAGCAGACGTTCAGCTCAATGACGTCCTCGCCTTCTTGATCCAGCAAGAGAGGCGAAGTAGTAGATGAGTTCCGGGAGCACGACGGCGTGGTGACGGTGGTGGTGAAAACTATTTCCGCAGGGCTTCGCCAAGCACAACGGATTAGAGTGGAGGAGGAACTAGAGGGAGAGGGGGCGCCGCACATGGCTTGGGAATCGTGGTGTGTGTTGCCTCCTCCCCTCCTCTCACATATATAGGTGGAGGAGGAGGGAAGGCTGCCTAGGGCGCGCCCCAAGGGGGCCGGTGGCTGCCCTAGGCGCCTGCCCTAGCCGCCCCCCCTTCCTTCTTAGGAGCGTGGGGGGAAGGAAAGGGGGGCCGACTTCCCTAGGGCGCCTCCCCTTCCCTTTCTCCCTTGCGTGGAGAAAGGCAGGAGGGGGCCAGCCCCTCCTCTTTCCTTTATAGGGCCGGCGGCCAGGATGAGGGCGCGCCAGCCCCCTGTGGGCTGGTGTGCTCCCTTCGTCTTGGCCCGTTAGGCCCAATAACTTCCCGTGGACTTCCGAAACCCCTTCCAGTGATCCGATAAATATCCGGTGCATTTCGAAACCTTTCTAGAGACCAAATACTATCATCCTATATATCAATCTTTACCTCTGGACCATTCCGGAGCTCCTCGTCATGTCCGTGATCTCATCCCGGGACTCCGAACAACATTCGGTCACCAACATACATAACTCATATAGTACTATATCGTCAATGAACGTTAAGCGTGCGGACCCTACGGGTTCGAGAATAATGTAGACATGACCGAGACGCTTCTCCGGTCAATAACCAATAGCGGGACCTGGATGCCCATATTGGTTCCTACATATTCTACGAAGATCTTTATCGGTCGAACCTTTATGACAACATACGTAGTTCCCTTTGTCTGTCGGTATGTTACTTGCCCGAGATTCGATCGTCGGTATCTCCATAGCTAGTTCAATCTCGTTACTGGGAAGTCTCTTTACTCGTTCCGTAATACATCATCTTGTAACTAACTCCTTAGTCACTTTGCTTGCAAGCTTCTTGTGATGCTGTATTCCCGAGAGGGCCCAGAGATACCTCTCCGTCATACGGAGTGACAAATCCCAATCTCGATTCACGCCAACTCAACAGACACCTTGATACGTCCATTTTGCATCATGCTTTTATATTGATATTTATTGCATTATGGGCTGTTATTACACATTATGGTACAATACTTATGCCTTTTCTCTCATATTTAACAAGGTTTACATAAAGAGGGAGAATGCCGGCAGCTGGAGTTCTGGACCAGAAAGGAGCAAATCTGAGAGACCTATTCTGCACAACTCCAAAAGTGCTGAAAATTTACGGAGAATTATTTTGGAATATATAAAAAATACTGGGTGAAGAAACTACCAGAGGGGACCCACCAGGTGACCACAAGGGTGGGGGGCGCGCCCTACCCCCTGGGCGCGCCCCCCTACCTTGTGGGCCCCCTGGCAGGCTTCCGGTGCCCATCTTCTGCTATATGATGTGTTTTGACCTGGAAAAAAATAAGAAGGAAGCTTTTGGGACGAAGCGCCGCCGTCTCGAGGCGGAACCTGGGCAGAAGCAATCTAGGGCTCCGGCAGAGCTGTTCTGCAGGGGAAACTTCTCTCCCAGAGGGGGAAATCGAAGCCATCGTCATCACCAATGATCCTCTCATCGAGAGGGGGTCAATCTCCATCAACATCTTCACCAGCACCATCCCCTCTCAAACCCTAGTTCATCTCTTGTATCCGATCTTTGTCTCAAAACCTTAGATTGGTACCTGTGGGTTACTAGTAGTGTTGATTACTCCTTGTAGTTGATGCTAGTTGGTTTATTCGGTGGAAGATCATATGTTCAGATCCTTAATGCTATTTAATACCCCTCTGATTATGAACATGAATATGCTTTGTGAGTAGTTACGTTTGTTCCTGAGGACATGGGAGAAGTCTTGTTATAAGTAATCATGTGAATTTGGTATTCGTTCGATATTTTGATGAGATGTATGTTGTCTTTCCTCTAGTGGTGTTATGTGAACGTTGACTACATGACACTTCACCATGATTTGGGCCTAGGGGAAGGCATTGGGAAGTAATAAGTAGATGATGGGTTGCTAGAGTGACAGAAGCTTAAACCCTAGTTTATGCGTTGCTTCGTAAGGGGCTGATTTGGATCCATATGTTTCATGCTATGGTTAGATTTATCTTAATTCTTCTTTCATAGTTGCGGATGCTTGCGAGAGGGGTTAATCATAAGTGGGAGGCTTGTCCAAGTAAGTACAGCACCCAAGCACCGATCCACCCACATATCAAATTATCAAAGTAACGAACGCGAATCATATGAGCATGATGAAAACTAGCTTGACAGTAATTCCCATGTGTCCTCGGGAGCGCTTTGCTTTATATAAGAGTTCGTCCAGGCTTGTCTTTGCTATAAAAAGGACTGGGCCACCTTGCTGCACCTTTGCTACACTTGTTACTTGTTACCCGTTACGAATTATCTTATCACCAAACTATCTGTTACCGATAATTTCAGTGTTTGCAGAGAATACCTTGCTGAAAACTGCTTGTCATTTCCTTCTGCTCCTCGTTGGGTTCGACACTCTTACTTATCGAAAGGACTATGATAGATCCCCTATACTTGTGGGTCATCAAGACTCTTTTCTGGCACCGTTGCCGGGGAGTGAAGCGCCTTTGGTGAGTGGAATTTGGTAAGGAAACATTTATATTACGTGCTGAAATTTAATGTCACTTGTCACTATGGAAAATAATACTTTGAGGGGCTTGTTCGGGGTATCTTCACCTCAACCGGTAGAGCAAGAACTTGCTCCTCAACCTACTGAAAATATTTATTATGAAATTCCTTCGGGTATGATAGAGAAACTGCTAGCTAATCCTTATGCAGGAGATGGAACACTACATCCTGATATGCATCTAATCTATGTAGATGAAGTTTGTGGACTATTTAAGCTTGCAGGTTTGCCCGAGGATGATGTCAAGAAGAAGGTCTTCCCTTTCAGAATTTTTATGCTCGGCTTTCTCGTAATGATCAATCCATGCTCGATACTTCTTGTACTGGTTCTTTTATGAAGAAGACTATTGAATTCAAATGGGATCTATTGGAAAGAATTAAATGCAACTCTGAAGATTGGGAACTCGATGAACGTAATGAGTTCGGTATAAACCTTAAGTTTTATTGTGTTAAATCTTTCATGGATACCGATGTTTTTCGTGAATTTAGCACTAAATATGGACTTGATTCTGAGATAGTAGCTTCTTTCTGTGAATCATTTGCTACTCATGTTGATCTCCCCAAGGAGAAGTGGTTTAAATATCGTCCTCCCATTGAAGTAAAAGTAGTAGAACCTATTAAAGTTGAAGAAGAAATTGTTACTTATAATGTTGATCATGTTATTCCTACTGCTTACTTTGAGAAACCATCTTTCCCTGTTAGGATAAAGGATCATGCTAAAGCTTCAGTTGTGGTTCATAAGAGTTATACTAGAACACCTACACCCCCTGAACGAATTAAAGTTGAACCTAGTATTGCTAAGGTTAAAGATCTCTTGGTCGATAATATTGATGGGCATGTTATTTATTTCTGTGATGAAGCTGCTAGAATTGCTAAACCCGATGAAAAAGATAAACATAGACCTGTTGTTGGCATGCCTGTTGTTTCTGTTAAAATAGGAGATCATTGTTATCATGGCTTATGTGATGTGGATGCTAGTGTGAGTGCAATTCCCTTTACACTATATCAAGAAATTATGAATGATATTGCACCTGCTGAGATAAAAGATATTGATGTTACTATTAAGCTTGCAAATAGAGATACTATATCACCAATTGGGATTGTTAGAGATGTTGAAGTTTTGTGTGGGAAAATAAAATACCCTACTGATTTTCTTGTTCTTGGTTCCCCACAAGATTATTTTTGTCCCATTATATTTGGTAGACCTTTCTTGAACACTGTTAATGCTAAGATAGATTGCGAGAAAGAGATTGTTACTGTAAGTTTTGGGGATATGTCTCATGATTTTAATTTCTCTAAATTTCATAGACAACCCCATGATAAAGAATTGCCTAGTAAGGATGATATTATTGGTCTTGCTTCTATTGCCGTGCCTCCTACCGATCCTTTAGAACAATATTTGCTAGACCATGAAAATGATATGTTTATGAATGAAAGAAGGGAACTAGATGAAATATTCTTTGATCAAATGCCTGTTTTGAAACACAATTTGCCTGTTGAGATTCTTGGGGATCCTCCTCCACCCAAGGGTGACCCCGTGTTTGAGCCTAAATAATTACCTGATACTTTGAAATATGCTTATCTTGATGAAAAGAAGATATATCCTATTATTATTAGTGCTAACCTTTCAAAGCATGAAGAAAAGAAATTATTGAAAACTCTGAAGAAGCACGGTGCCGCTATTGGATATACTCTTGATGATCTTAAGGGCATTAGTCCCACTCTATGTCAGCACAAAATTAATATGGAGCCTGATGCTAAACCAGTTGTTGATCACCAACGACGGTTAAATCCTAAGATGAAGGAAGTGGTAAGAAATGAAATACTAAAGCTTCTGGAGGTAGGTATAATTTATCCTATTGCTGATAGTAGATGGGTAAGTCCCGTTCATTGTGTCCCTAAGAAGGGAGGTATTATTATTGTTCCTAATGATAAGAATGAATTGATCCCACAAAGAATTGTTACAGGTTATAGGATGGTAATTGATTTTCACAAATTAAACAAAGCTACTAGAAAAGATCATTATCCTCTACCTTTTATTGATCAAATGCTAGAAAGACTATCCAAACATACACATTTTTGCTTTCTAGATGGTTACTCTGGTTTTTCCCAAATACCCGTGTCAAAAGAGGATCAAGAAAAAACTACTTTTACATGCCCTTTCGGTACTTTTGCTTATAGACGTATGCCTGTGAAAAGATTGTTGAGGTTTTCATGGATGATTTCTCCGTTTACGGAACTTCTTTTGATAATTGCTTAAGCAACCTTGATCGAGTTTTGCAGAGATGTGAAGAAACTAATCTTATCTTGAATTGGGAGAAGTGCCACTTTATGGTTAATGAAGGTATTGTCTTGGGGCATAAAATTTCTGAAAGAGGTATTGAAGTTGATAAAGCTAAAGTAGATGCTATTGAAAAGATGCCTTATCCTAAAGATATCAAAGGTATAAGAAGTTTCCTTGGTCATGCTGGTTTCTATAGGAGGTTTATTAAAGACTTCTCTAAAATTTCTAGGCCTCTCACTAATCTCTTGCAAAAAGATGTTCCTTTTGTTATTGATGATGATTGTGTAGAAGCATTTGAAATACTTAAGAGAGCCTTGATTTCTGCGCCTATTGTTCAACCACCTGATTGGAACCTTCCCTTTGAAATTATGTGTGATGCTAGTGATTATACTGTTGGTGCTGTTCTAGGACAAAGAGTTGATAAGAAATTGAATGTTATTCATTATGCTAGTAAAACTCTAGACAGTGCCCAGAGAAATTATGCAACTACTGAAAAGGTATTTTTAGCAGTTGTCTTTGCTTGTGATAAGTTCAGATCTTATATTGTTGATTCCAAAGTAACTGTTCACACCGACCATGCTGCTATTAAATATTTTATGGAAAAGAAAGATGCTAAATCTAGAATTATTAGATGGGTTCTCTTGTTACAAGAATTTGATTTGCATATTATTGATAGAAAGGGTGCTGAGAACCCCGTAGCAGACAACTTGTCTAGGTTAGAGAATGTTCTTGATGACCCACTACCTATTGATGATAGCTTTCCTGATGAACAATTAGCTGTCATAAATGCTTCTCGTAGTGCTCCTTGGTATGCTGACTGTGCTAATTATATTGTTGCTAAATTTATACCACCTAGTTTCACATACCAGCAAAAGAAAAAAAAATTCTATGATTTAAGACATTACTTTTGGGATGACCCACATCTTTATAAGGAAGAAGTAGATGGTGTTATTAGACATTGTGTATCTGAGCATGAGCAGGCACAAATCCTATGCAAGTGTCTGCTACTTCTTGAGCTTGCGTTGGTTTTTCCCTTCAAGAGGAAAGGGTGATGCAGCAAAGTAGAGATAAGTATTTCCCTCAGTTTGAGAACCAAGGTATCAATCTAGTAGGAGACAATGCACAAATCACCAATACCTGCACAAACAATCAAACACTTGCACCCAACACGATAAAGGGGTTGTCAATCCCTTCACGGTCACTTGCAAAAGTGAGATCTGATAGAGATAGATAAAACTAAACAAAAGATAAAGTAAATATTTTTGGGTTTTTTGGTTTATAGATCTGAAAATAAAAGATTGCAAAATAGTAGATCGGAAAGTAATATGATGGAAAATAGACCCGGGGGCCATAAGTTTCACTAGAGGCTTCTCTCAAGATAGCAAATAATACGGTGAGTGAACAAATTACTGTCGAGCAATTGATAGAAAAGCGCAAAGTTATGACTATATCCAAGGCAATGATTATGAAATATATGCATCACGTCCGTGTCAAGTAGACCGACTCCTGCCTACATCTACTACTATTACTCCACACATCGACCGACTCCTGCCTGCATCTAGAGTATTAAGTTCATGAAGAATAGAGTAACGCTTTAAGAAAGATGACATGATGTAGAGGAATAAACTCAAGCAATATGATGTAAAACCCATCTTTTTATCCTCGATGGCAACAATACAATACGTGCCTCCCTGCCCCTACTATCACTAGGAGAGGACACTGCAAGATTGAACCCAAAGCCAAGAACTTCTCCCATTGCAAGAAAAACCAATCTAGTTGGCCAAACCAAACCGATAGTTCAAAGAGAATTACAAGGATATCAAATCCACAATTCAAATAATATTCATAGATAAGTTGATCATAAATCCACAATTCATCGGATCTCGACAAACACACCGCAAAAGAAGATTGCATCGGATAGATCTCCAAGAACATCAAGGAGAACGTTGTATTGAGAATCAACGAGAGAGAAGAAGCCATCTAGCTTCTAGCTATGGACCCGTAGGTCTGAGGTAAACTACTCACGCTTCATCGGAAGGGTAATAGAGTTGATGTAGAAGCCCTCCGTGATCGAATCCCCCTCCGGCAGGATGCCGAAAAAGGCCCCAAGATGGGATCTCACGGGAACAGAAGGTTGCGGCGGTGGAAAAGTGTTTTCATGGATGCTTCTGGTGGTTTGGGAATATATGTGAATATATAGGAGGAATATCTAGGTCAGGGGGTCACTGAGGGGCCCACAAGGCAGCGGGCGCGCCCTAACCCCCTGGGCGCGCTCTCCCCCCTTGTGGCCACCTCGTGGCTCTTCGGACTTGCACTCCAAGTCTCCTGGGTGTCTTTTGGTCTAAGAAAAATCATCGCGAAGGTTTTATTCCGTTTGGACTCCGTTTGGTATTCCTTTTCTGCGAAGCTCAAAAACAAGGAAAAAACAGAACCTGGCACTGGGCTCTAGGTTAATAAGTTAGTCCCAAAAATAATATAAAATAGCATATTAATGCATATAAAACATCCAAAACAGATAATATAATAGCATGGAACAATAAAAAATTATAGATACGTTGGAGACGTATCAAGCATCCCCAAGCTTAATTCCTGCTCGTCCTCGAGTAGGTAAATGATACAAACAGAATTTTTGATGTGGAATGCTACCTAACATATTTATCCATGTAATTTTCTTTATTGTGGCATGAATGTTCAGATCCATAAGATTCAAAACAAAAGTTTAATATTGACATAAAAATAATAATACTTCAAGCATACTAACAAGGCAATTATGTCTTCTCATAATAACATGGCCAAAGAAAGCTATCCCTACAAAATCATATAGTCTGGCTATGCTTCATCTTCGTCACACAAAATATTCAAATCATGCACAACCCCGATGACAAGCCAAGCAATTGTTTCATACTTTTGGTGTTCTCAAACCTTTTCAACTTTTACGCAATACATGAGCGTGAGCCATGGACATAGCACTATAGGTGGAATAGAATATGGTGGTTGTGGAGAAGACAAAAAAGAGGGAGATAGTATCACATCAACTAGGCGTATTAACGGGCTATGGAGATGCCCATCAATAGATATCAATGTGAGTGAGTAGGGATTGCCATGCAACGGATGCACTAGAGCTATAAGTTTATGAAAGCTCAAAAGAAAACTAAGTGGGTGTGCATCCAACTTGCTTGCTCATGAAGACCTAGGGCAATTTGAGGAAGCCCATCGTTGGAATATACAAGCCAAGTTCTATAATGAAAAATTCCCACTAGCATATGAAAGTGACAACATAGGAGACTCTCTATCATGAAGATCATGATGCTACTTTGAAGCACAAGTGTGGAAAAAAAGGATAGTAACATTGCCCCTTCTCTCTTTTTCTCTCATTTTTTTTGTTTGGCTTCTTTGGCCTCCCTTTTATTTTTTTTCCTCACATGGGACAATGCTCTAATAATGAAGATCATCACACTTCTATTTACTTACAACTCAAAAATTACAACTCGATACTTAGACCAAAATATGACTCTATATGAATGCCTCCGGTGGTGTACCGGGATGTGCAATGACTCAAGAGTGACATGTATGAAAGAATTATGAAAGGTGGCTTTGCCACAAATATGATATCAACTACATGATCATGCAAAGCAATATGACAATGATGGAACGTGTCATAATAAAACGGAATGGTGGAAAGTTGCATGGCAATATATCTCGGAATGGCTATGGAAATGCCATAATGGGTAGGTATGGTGGATGTTTTGAGGAAAGTATATGGTGGGTGTATGGTACCTGTGAAAGTTGCGCGGTACTAGAGAGGCTAGCAATGGTGGAAGGGTGAGAGTGCGTATAATCCATGGACTCAACATTAGTCATAAAGAACTCACATACTTATTGCAAAAAGCTATTAGTCATTGAAACAAAGTACTACGTGCATGCTCTTAGGGGGATAGATTGGTAGGAAAAGACCATCGCTCATCCCTGACCGCCACTCATAAGGAAGACAATCAAAAAAATACCTCATGCTCCAACTTTGTTACATAACGGTTCACCATACGTGCATGCTACGGGAATCACAAACCTTAACACAAGTATTTCTCCAATTCACAATTACTCACTAGCATGACTCTAATATCACCATCTCTATATCTCAAAACAATCATAAGGAATCAAACTTCTCATAGTATTCAATGCACTTTATATGAAAGTTTTTATTATATCCCTCTTGGATGCCTATCATATTAGGACTAAATTCATAACCAAAGAAAATTACCATGCTGTTTAGAGACTCTCAAAATAATATAAGTGAAGCATGAGAGTTCAATAATTTCTACAAAAATAAAGCCACCGCCGTGCTCTAAAAAAATATAAGTGAAGCACTAGAGCAAAATTGCCTAGCTCAAAAGATATAAGTGAAGCACATAGAGTATTCTAATAAATCACGATTCATGCGTGTCCCTCTCAAAAGGTGTGTACAGCAAGGATGATTGTGGCAAACTAAAAAGCAAAGACTCATATCATACAAGACGCTCCAAGCAAAACACATATCATGTGGTGAATAAAAATATAGCCTCAAGTAAAGTTACCGATAGACGAAGACGAAAGAGGGGATGCCTTCTAGGGCACCCCCAAGCTTAGGCTCTTGGTTGTCCTTGAATATTACCTTGGGGTGCCTTGGGCATCCCCAAGGTTAGGCTCTTGCCACTCCTTATTCCATAGTCCATCAAATCCTTACCCAAAACTTGAAAACTTCACAACACAAAACTCAATAGAAAATCTCATAAGCTCCGTTAGTATAAGAAAATAAATCACCACTTTTGGTACTGTTGTGAACTCATTCTTTATTTATATTGGTGTAATATCTACTGCATTCCAACTTTTCCATGGTTCATACCCCCGATACTACCCATAGATTCATCAAAATGAGGAAACAACACATAGAAAAGAGAATCTGTCAAAAACAGAATAGTCTGCGAAGATCTGAATTGTTATAATACTTACTTAACTCAAAAAATTCTGAAAAATTAGGAAAATAGAGGAAATTTGTATATAAATCCTGTGTAAAAAATTAAGGGTTTTTTCACGCTTCATTGAATCTAAACAATTCTGTGACTGGACACAAAAGTTTCTGTTTTTCAGCAAGATCAAATCAACTCTCACCGTAAGCCATCCCAAAGGTCTTACTTGGCACAAACACTAATTAAAATAAAAAAAGACATATAACCAGAGACTAGATGAATTATTTATTGAAAAACAGAACCAAAAAGCAAAGAACAAAAATAAAATTGGGTTGCCTCCCAACAAGCGATATTGTTTAACGCCCTTAGCTAGGCATAAAAACACATAGATCTAGGTATTGTCATCTTTGGTATGCAATTCTTTTCTCATTAAATCCTCCAAAACTCGTCTTAACAAATCTATCCTTTCCTTTATTTCCCTTCTAGTAGATGAACTTAAATCATGAAACAGACTTTGACTAGTGATTTTGACATTCATAAACCCATAATCAGGATCATCACCATATATATCATCATATAGAACACGTATCGCGTTTCTAACGGGTTCTTTCATCATCTTATTCAACCAATCCCTATTAAATCCTACATAAATTCCCCTTGTAATCCAATCAAATTCCTCGTATGTCTCAAGGTACAAAGCTTGAGAGATTTCTGAATAGGGAACTCTCCTCCTAAGATTCTCGCTATAAGATTGATAATCCCTAGATTCCAAACTACGCATAGTTTCTTTATCATGGAGGATATCTTCAATTGGAGGGTGTGCAACATCTTTATTATAGAAAGCAAAAATATCCCTAGCTTCATGTATTATAAAATCAAATTCTCGCATAAGGATGATGGTGGCAATCTTTTTAGCTATAGGATGATTAATGTTGGGAAGCTCGTAAAACACCTTTTGCAAAGCAGGATGAATGTGCACAAATTTTGTTTCTAATTTCTCAACAAGCATAACAATGGCATCCGCATAACAATTTGTATCGAGAAGGATAGATCTTTTACTAATAGGCATAGATCCCGTACAATCAAAGAATTCTTGAATAACACTTTTCCCAATAATATTACCATCTCCAACATGAAAAGTTTTTGCTTTGTAATTAGGAGGAATTTTAGTTTCATGATCCGAAGAACCAGATCCAAGTTTTCCCTCAAGATCTTCAATGATAACCTCCCCAGATTCAGACATGGTAGCAACAAATCGATCTAGCAAACGAGCAAACAAAAAGCAAACGAAAAATACGAACGGAAGGACGGAAGTGTTGGGGAACGTAGTAGTAAATCAAAAAAAAATTCTACGCATCACCAAGATCAATCTATGGAGAGACTAGCAACGAGAGAGAGAGAGAGGAGTGCATCTTCATACCCTTGAAGATCGCGATGCGGAAGCGTTGCAAGAACGCGGTTGGAGGAGTCGTACACGCAGCGATTCAGATCGCGGTCGATTCCGATCTTAGCACCGAACAACGGTGCCTCCGCGTTCAACACACGTGCAGCCCGGTGACGTCTCCCGTGCCTTGATCCAGCAAGGAGGAGGGAGAGGTTGGGGAAGACAGCTCCAGTAGCACGACGGCGTGGTGGTGGAACTTGCAGTTCTCTGGTAGGGCTTCGCCAAGCTCAAACGGAGGAGGAGGAGGTGTTGGAGAGGGGGAGGGCTGCGCCAGGATGTGCCTGTGCTGCCCTCCCTCCACCCCTCTATTTATAGGGTGAAGGGGGAAGGGGGGCCGGCCCCTCTAGATGAGATCTAGAGGGGGGCGGCGGCCAGGGGAGGGGGCTTGCCCCCCAAGCCAAGGGGGGCGCCCCCTTTAGGGTTCCCCCAAAACCCTAGGCGCATGGGCCCTAGGGGGAGTGGCGCCCAGCCCACTTAGGGGCTGGTTCCCTTCCACATACAGCCCATAGGGCCCTCCGGGGCAGGTGGACCCTCCCGGTGGACCCCCGGAACCCCTTCGGTGGCCCCGGTACAATACCGGCATACCTCCGAACACTTCCGGTGACCGTATGATGACTTCCCATATATAAATCTTCACCTCCGGACCATTCCGGAACTCCTCGTGATGTCCAGGATCTCATCCGGGACTCCGAACAACATTCGGTAACCACGTACAAACTTTCCCTATAACCCTAGCATCATCGAACCTTAAGTGTGTAGACCCTACGGGTTCGGGAGGCATGTAGACATGACCGAGACATCTCTCCGGTCAATAACCAACAGCGGGATCTGGATACCCATGTTGGCTCCCACATGTTCCACGATGATCTCATTGGATGAACCACGATGTCGAGGATTCAATCAATCCCGTATACAATTCCCTTTGTCTACCGGTATGATACTTGCCCGAGATTCGATCGTCGGTATCCCCCATACCTTGTTCAATCTCGTTACCAGCAAGTCTCTTTACTCGTTCGTAACACATCATCCCGTGATCAACTCCTTGGTCACATTGAGCTCGTTATGATGATGTCCTACCGAGTGGGCCCAGAGATACCTCTCCGTCACACGAAGTGACAAATCCCAGTCTCGATTCGTGCCAACCCAACAGACACTTTCGGAGATACCCGTAGTGTGCCTTTATAGCCACCCAGTTACGTTGTGACGTTTGGCACACCCAAAGCATTCCTACGGTATTCAGCAGTTGCACAATCTCATGGTCTAAGGAAATGATACTTGACATTAGAAAAGCTTTAGCAGACGAACTACACGATCTAGTGCTATGCTTAGGATTGGGTCTTGTCCATCACATCATTCTCCTAATGATGTGATCCCGTTATCAACGACATCCAATGTCCATGGTCAGGAAACCGTAACCATCCATTGACCAACGAGCTAGTCAACTAGAGGCTCACTAGGGACATGTTGTGGTCTATGTATTCACACATGCATTACGATTTTCGGATAACACAATTATAGCATGAACAATAGACAATTATCATGAACAAGGAAATATAATAATAACCACTTTATTATTGCCTCTAGGGCATATTTCCAACAGTCTCCCACTTGCACTAGAGTCAATAATCTAGTTACATTGTGATGAATCGAACACCCATAGAGTTCTGGTGTTGATCATGTTTTGCTCGTGGAAGAGGTTTAGTCAACGGATCTGCGACATTCAGATCCGTATGCACTTTACAAATATCTATGTCTCCATCTTGAACATGTTCACGAATGGAGTTGAAGCGACGCTTGATATGCCTGGTCTTCTTGTGAAACCTGGGCTCCTTGGCAAGGGAAATAGCTCTAGTGTTGTCACAGAAGAGAGTCATTGGGCCCGACGCATTGGGAATAACTCCTAGGTCGGTGATGAACTCCTTCATCTAGACTGCTTCCTGTGCTGCCTCCGAGGCTGCTATGTATTCCGCTTCACATGTAGATCCCGCCACGACGCTTTGCTTGCAACTGCACCAGCTGACTACCCCACCATTCAAAATATACACGTATCCGGTTTGTGACTTAGAGTCATCCAGATCTGTGTCGAAGCTAGCGTCGACGTAACCCTTTACGACGAGCTCTTCGTCACCTCCATAAACCAGAAACATATCCTTAGTCCTTTTCAGGTACTTCAGGATGTTCTTGACCGCTGTCCAGTGTTCCATGCCGGGATTACTTTGGTACCTTCCTACCAAACTTACGGCGAGGTTCACATCAGATCTGGTACACAGCATGGCATACATAATAGACCCTATGGCTGAGGCATAGGGGATGACACTCATCTTTTCTCTATCTTCTGCCAAGGTCGGGCATTGAGCCGTGCTCAATCTCACACCTTGTAATACAGGCAAGAACCCCTTCTTGGAATGATCCATACTGAACTTCTTCAACATCTTGTCAAGGTATGTGCTTTGCGAAAGACCTATGAGGCGTCTCGATCTATCTCTATAGATCTTGATGCCTAATATGTAAGCAGCTTCTCCAAGGTCCTTCATTGAAAAACACTTGTTCAAGTAGGCCTTTATGCTTTCCAAGAATTCTATATCATTTCCCATTAATAGTATGTCATCTACATATAATATGAGAAATGCTACAGAGCTCCCACTCACTTTCTTGTAAACACAGGCTTCTCCATAAGTCTGTGTAAACCCAAACGCTTTGATCATCTCATCAAAGCGAATGTTCCAACTCCGAGATGCTTGCACCAGCCCATAGATTGAGCGCTGGAGCTTGCATACCTTGTCAGCCTTATTAGGATCGACAAAACCTTTCGGCTGTATCATATACAACTCTTCCTTAAGGAAACCATTAAGGAATGCCATTTTGACGTCCATTTGCCATATCTCATAATCATAGTATGTGGCAATTGCTAACATGATTCTGACGGACTTCAGCTTCGCTACGGGTGAGAAGGTCTCATCGTAGTCAACCCCTTGAACTTGTCGATAACCCTTAGTGACAAGTCGAGCCTTATAGATGGTCACATTACCATCCGCATCTGTCTTCTTCTTAAAGATCCATTTGTTCTCTATGGCTTGCCGATCATCGGGCAAGTCTGTCAAAGTCCATACTTCGTTTTCATACATGGATCCTATCTCGGATTTCATGGCTTCTAGCCATTTGTTGGAATCCGGGCCCGCCATCGCTTCTTCATAGTTCAAAGGTTCACTATTGTCTAACAACATGACTTCCAAGACAGGGTTGCCATACCACTCTGGTGCGGAACGTGTCCTCGTGGACCTACGAAGTTCAGTAGCAACTTGATCAGAAGTTTCATGATCATTATCATTAACTTCCTCTCTAGTCGGTGCAGGCACCACAGAAACATCTTCCTGAGCTGCGCTACTCTCCGGTTCAAGAGGGGGTACCTCATCAAGTTCTACTTTCCTCCCACTTACTTCTTTCGAGAGAAACTCTTTCTCCAGAAAGGATCCATTCTTGGCAACAAAGATCTTGCCTTCGGATCTAAGGTAGAAGGTATACCCAATAGTTTCTTTAGGGTATCCTATGAAGACGCATTTTTTCGATTTGGGTTCGAGCTTTTCAGGTTGAAGTTTCTTGACATAAGCATCGCATCCCCAAACTTTCAGAAACGACAGCTTAGGTTTCTTCCCAAACCATAATTCATACGATGTCGTCTCAACGGATTTCGACGGAGCCCTATTTAAAGTGAATGCGGCAGTCTCTAAAGCATAACCCCAAAAAGATAGTGGTAGATCGGTAAGAGACATCATAGATCGCACCATATCCAATAGAGTGCGATTACGACGTTCGGACACACCATTACGCTGAGGTGTTCCAGGCGGCGTGAGTTGTGAAACAATTCCACATTTCCTTAAGTGCGTGCCAAACTCGTGACTCAAATATTCCCCTCCACGATCTGATCGTAAAAACTTTATTTTCTTGTCACGTTGATTCTCTACCTCACTCTGAAATTCCTTGAACTTTTCAAAGGTCTCATACTTGTGTTTCATTAAGTAGACATACCCATATCTACTTAAGTCATCAGTGAGGGTGAGAACATAATGATAACCACCGCGAGCCTCAACGCTCATTGGACCACACACATCAGTATGTATGATTTCCAATAAGTTGGTTGCTCGCTCCATTGTCCCGGAGAACGGAGTCTTGGTCATTTTGCCCATGAGGCATGGTTCGCACGTGTCAAATGATTCATAATCAAGAGACTCCAAAAGTCCATCTGCATGGAGTTTCTTCATGCGTTTGACACCAATGTGACCAAGGCGGCAGTGCCACAAGTATGTGGGACTATCATTATCAACCTTACATCTTTTGGCATTCACACTATGAATATGTGTAACATCACGTTCGAGATTCAATAAGAATAAACCATTGACCAGCGGGGCATGACCATAAAACATATCTCTCATATAAATAGAACAACCATTATTCTCGGATTTAAATGAGTAGCCATCTCGCATCAAACGAGATCCTGATACAATGTTCATGCTCAAAGGTGGTACTAAATAACAATTATTGAGGTTTAAAACTAATCCCGAAGGTAGATGTAGAGGTAGCGTGCCGACGGCGATCACATCGACCTTGGAACCATTCCCGACGCGCATCGTCACCTCGTCCTTCGCCAGTCTCCGCTTATTCCGCAGCTCCTGTTTTGAGTTACAAATATGAGCAACCGCACCGGTATCAAATACCCAGGAGCTACTACGAGCGCTGGTAAGGTACACATCAATAACATGTATATCACATATACCTTTGGTATTGCCGGCCTTCTTATCCGCCAAGTACTTGGGGCAGTTCCGCTTCCAGTGACCATTTCCCTTACAATAAAAGCATTCAGTCTCAGGCTTGGGTCCATTCTTTGGCTTCTTCCCGGTAGCTTGCTTACCGGGCGCGGCAACTCCCTTGCCGTCCTTCTTGAAGTTCTTTTTACCCTTGCCTTTCTTGAACTTAGTGGTTTTATTCACCATCAACACTTGATGTTCCTTTTTGATCTCCACCTCCACTGATTTCAGCATTGAATATACCTCAGGAATGGTTTTTTCCATCCCCTGCATATTGAAGTTCATCACAAAGCTCTTGTAGCTAGGTGGAAGCGACTGAAGGATTCTGTCAACGACCGCATCATCCGGGAGATTAACTCCCAGCTGAGACATGCGGTTGTGCAACCCAGACATTTTGAGTATATGCTTGCTGACAGAACTATTCTCCTCCATCTTACAACTGTAGAACTTGTCGGAGACTTCATATCTCTCGACCCGGGCATGAGCTTGGAAAACCATTTTCAGCTCTTGGAACATCTCATATGCTCCGTGTTGCTCAAAACGCTTTTGGAGCCCCGGTTCTAAGCTGTAAAGCATGCCGCACTGAACCAGGGAGTAATCATCACTACGCGACTGCCAGGCGTTCATAACGTCTTGAGTTGCTGGGAAAACAGGTCCGTTACCTAGCGGTGCTTCAAGGACATATGCTTTCTTGGCAGCTATGAGGATAATCCTCAGGTTACGGACCCAGTCCGTGTAGTTGCTACCATCGTCTTTCAGCTTGGTTTTCTCTAGGAACGCGTTGAAGTTGAGGGCAACATTAGCGTGGGCCATTTGATCTACAAGACATATTGTAAAGATTTTAGACTAAGTTCATGATAATTAAGTTCATCTAATCAAATTATTCAATGAACTCCCAGTCAGATAGACATCCCTCTAGTCATCTAAGTGATACATGATCCGAATCAACTAGGCCGTGTCCGATCATCACGTGAGACGGACTAGTCATCAACGGTGAACATCTCCATGTTGATCGTATCTTCTATACGACTCATGTTCGACCTTTCGGTCTTCCGTGTTCCGAGGCCATGTCTGTACAAGCTAGGCTCGTCAAGTCAACCTAAGTGTTTTGCATGTGTAAATCTGGCTTACACCCGTTGTATTCGAACGTTAGAATCTATCACACCCGATCATCACGTGGTGCTTCGAAACAACGAACCTTCGCAACAGTGCACAGTTAGGGGGAACACTTTCTTGAAATTTTAGCGAGGGATCATCTTATTTATGCTACCGTCGTTCTAAGCAAATAAGATGTAAACAGATGATAAACATCACATGCAATCAAATAGTGACATGATATGGCCAATATCATTTTGCTCCTTTTGATCTCCATCTTCGGGGCACCATGATCATCATCGTCACCGGCATGACACCATGATCTCCATCATCGTGTCTTCATGAAGTCGCCTCGCCAACTATTACTTCTACTACTATGGCTAACGGTTAGCAATAAAGTAAAGTAATTACATGGCGTTTTTCATTGACACGCAGGTCATACAATAAATTAAGACAACTCCTATGGCTCCTGCCGGTTGTCATCCTCATCGACATGCAAGTCGTGATTCCTATTACAAGAACATGATCAATCTCATACATCACATATATCATTCATCACATCCTTTTCGCCATATCACATCACACGGCACATGCTGCAAGAACAAGTTAGACGTCCTCTAATTGTTGTTGCAAAATATTATTTACGTGGCTGCTATAGGTTTCTAGCAAGAACGTTTCTTACCTACGCCACAACCACAACGTGATATGCCAATTTCTATTTACCCTTCATAAGGACCCTTTTCATCGAATCCGATCCGACTAAAGTGGGAGAGACAGACACCCGCTAGCCACCTTATGCAACTAGTGCATGTCAGTCGGTGGAACCTGTCTCACGTAAGCGTACGTGTAAGGTCGGTCCGGGCCGCTTCATCCCACGATGCCGCCGAATCAAGATAAGACTAGTAACGGCAAGAAAATTGACAAAATCGACGCCCACAACAACTTGTGTTCTACTCGTGCAAGAAACTACGCATAGACCTAGCTCATGATGCCACTGTTGGGGAACATAGTAGTAAATCAAAAAAAAAATCTACGCATCACCAAGATCAATCTATGGAGAGACTAGCAACGAGAGAGAGAGGAGTGCATCTTCATACCCTTGAAGATCGCGATGCGGAAGCGTTGCAAGAACGCGGTTGGAGGAGTCGTACACGCAGCGATTCAGATCGCGGTCAATTCCGATCTTAGCACCAAACAACGGTGCCTCCGCGTTCAACACACGTGCATCCCGGTGACGTCTCCCGCGCCTTGATCCAGCAAGGAGGAGGGAGAGGTTGGGGAAGACAGCTCCAGCAGCACGACGGCGTGGTGGTGGAACTTGCAGTTCTCCGGTAGGGCTTCGCCAAGCTCAAATGGAGGAGGAGGAGGTGTTGGAGAGGGGGAGGGCTACGCCAGGATGTGCCTGTGCTGCCCTGCCTCCACCCCTCTATTTATAGGGTGAAGGGGGAAGGGGGGCCGGCCCCTCTAGATGAGATCTAGAGGGGGGCGGCGGCCAGGGGAGGGGGCTTGCCCCCCAAGCCAAGGGGGGGGGGGGCGCCCCCTTTAGGGTTCCCCCAAAACCCTAGGCGCATGGGCCCTAGGGGGAGTGGCGCCCAACCCACTTAGGGGCTGGTTCCCTTCCACATACAGCCCATAGGGCCCTCCGGGGCAGGTGGACCCTCCCGGTGGACCCCCGGAACCCCTTCGGTGGCCCCGGTACAATACCGGCATACCTCCGAACACTTCCGGTGACCGTATGATGACTTCCCATATATAAATCTTCACCTCCGGACCATTCCGGAACTCTTCGTGATGTCCAGGATCTCATCCGGGACTCCGAACAACATTCGGTAACCACGTACAAACTTTCCCTATAACCCTAGCGGCATCGAACCTTAAGTGTGTAGACCCTACGGGTTCGGGAGGCATGTAGACATGACCGAGACATCTCTCCGGTCAATAACCAACAGCGGGATCTGGATACCCATGTTGGCTCCCACATGTTCCATGATGATCTCATCGGATGAACCACGATGTCGAGGATTCAATCAATCCCGTATACAATTCCCTTTGTCTACCGGTATGATACTTGCCCGAGATTCGATCGTCGGTATCCCCCATACCTTGTTCAATCTCGTTACCAGCAAGTCTCTTTACTCGTTCATAACACATCATCCCGTGATCAACTCCTTGGTCACATTGAGCTCATTATGATGATGTCCTACCGAGTGGGCCCAGAGATACCTCTCCGTCACACGGAGTGACAAATCCCAGTCTCGATTCGTGCCAACCCAACAGACACTTTCGGAGATACCTGTAGTGTGCCTTTATAGCCACCCAGTTACGTTGTGACGTTTGGCACACCCAAAGCATTCCTACGGTATCCAGGAGTTGCACAATCTCATGGTCTAAGGAAATGATACTTGACATTAGAAAAGCTTTAGCAGACGAACTACACAATCTAGTGCTATGCTTAGGATTGGGTCTTGTCCATCACATCATTCTCCTAATGATGTGATCCCGTTATCAACGACATCCAATGTCCATGGTCAGGAAACCGTAACCATCCATTGATCAACGAGCTAGTCAACTAGAGGCTCACTAGGGACATGTTGTGGTCTATGTATTCACACATGCATTACGATTTCCGGATAACACAATTATAGCATGAACAATAGACAATTATCATGAACAAGGAAATATAATAATAACCACTTTATTATTGCCTCTAGGGCATATTTCCAACAGGAAGAAGGGCGAATAAAAAGGCAAATCTTTTCAAAAATCATTTTAGAAGTGGGGGAGAGGAAAACAAGAGGCAAATGGCGAATAATGTAATGCAAGAGATGAGAGTTTACGATGGGTACTTGGTATGTCTTGACTTGGCATAGATCTCCCCGGCAATGGCGCCAGAAATTCTTCCTGCTACTTCTTGAGCTTGTGTTGGTTTTTCCCTTAAAGAGGAAAGGGTGATGCAGCAAAGTAGAGATAAGTATTTCCCTCAGTTTGAGAACCAAGTATCAATC
The DNA here is from genome assembly GCA_011799875.1 of Thinopyrum elongatum. Taxonomy (NCBI): domain Eukaryota; kingdom Viridiplantae; phylum Streptophyta; class Magnoliopsida; order Poales; family Poaceae; genus Thinopyrum; species Thinopyrum elongatum. Next base: position 46,942,905 of record CM022300.1, read on the forward strand.
CAGTAGGAGACAACGCACAAATCACCAATACCTGCACAAACAATCAAACACTTGCACCCAATGAGATAAAGGGGTTGTCAATCCCTTCACGGTCACTTGCAAAAGTGAGATCTGATAGAGATAGATAAAACTAAACAAAAGATAAAGTAAATATTTTTGGGTTTTTTGGTTTACAGATCTGAAAATAAAAGATTACAAAATAGTAGATCAGAAAGTAATATGATGGAAAATAGACCTGGGGGCCATAGGTTTCACTAGAGGCTTCTCTCAAGAGAGCAAATAATACGGTGGGTGAACAAATTACTGTCGAGCAATTGATAGAAAATCGCAAAGTTATGACGATATCCAAGGCAATGATTATGAAATATAGGCATCACGTCCGTGTCAAGTTGACCGAGTCTTGCCTGCATCTACTACTATTACTCCACACATCGACTGACTCCTGCCTGCATCTAGAGTATTAAGTTCATGAAGAACAGAGTAACGCTTTAAGTAAGATGACATGATGTAGAGGAATAAACTCAAGCAATATGATGTAAACCCCATCTTTTTATCCTCGATGGGAACAATACAATATGTGCCTCGCGGCCCCTACTGTCACTGGGAGAGGACACCGCAAGATTGAACCCAAAGCCAAGAACTTCTCTCATTGCAAGAAAAACCAATCTAGTTGGCCAAACCAAACCGATAGTTCGAAGAGAATTACAAGGATATCAAATCATGCATAAAAGAATTCAGAGAAGATTCAAATAATATTCATAGATAAGCTGATCATAAATCCACAATTCATTGGATCTTGACAAACACACTGCAAAAGAAGATTACATCGGATAGATCTCCAAGAACATCAAGGAGAACGTTGTATTGAGAATCAAAGAGAGAGAAGAAGCCATCTAGCTACTAGCTATGGACCCGTAGGTCTGAGGTAAACTACTCACGCTTCATCGGAAGGGCAATAGAGTTGATGTAGAAGCCCTCCATGATCGAATCCCCCTCCAGCAGGATGCCGGAAAAGGCCCCAAGATGGGATCTCACGGGAACAGAAGGTTGTGGCGGTGGAAAAGTGTTTTCGTGGATGCTTCTGATGGTTTGTGAATATATGTGAATATATAGGAGGAAGATCTAGGTCAGGGGGTCACCGAGGGGCCCACAAGGCAGGGGGGCACGCCCTACCCCTTGGGCACGCCCTCCCCCCTTGTGGCCGCCTCGTGGCTCTTCTGACTTGCACTCCAAGTCTCCTGGGTTTCTTTTGGTCCAAGAAAAATCAACGCGAAGGTTTTATTCCGTTTGGACTCCGTTTGGTATTCCTTTTCTGCGAAGCTCAAAAACAAGGAAAAAACAGAAACTGACACTGGGCTCTAGGTTAATAAGTTAGTCCCAAAAATAATATAAAGTAGCATTTTAATGCATATAAAACATCCAAAACAGATAATATAAGAGCATGGAACAATCAAAAATTATAGATACGTTGGAGACGTATCAGTGTCACTCCAAGGCCCACGGAGGACACCATGCTGGAGATAGAACTGTGCACAAGGTATTACAATCTGGTTTTTATTGGCCTACTCTCTTCAAGGATGCTCGTAATAATGTCTTGTCTTGTGATGAATGTCAAAGAATTGGAAATATCAGTAGACGTCAGGAAATGCCTATGAATTATTCACTTGTTATCGAACCATTTGATGTTTGGGTCTTTGATTATATGGGACCTTTTCCTTCCTCTAATGGGTATACACATATTTTAGTTGCTGTTGATTACGTTACTAAGTGGGTAGAAGCTATTCCAACTAGTAGTGCTGATCATAACACTTCTATTAAAATGCTTAAAGAAGTTATTTTTCTGAGGTTTGGAGTCCCTAGATATTTGACGACTGATGGTGGTTCACACTTTATTCATGGTGCTTTCCATAAAATGCTTGCTAAATATGGTGTCAACCTTAGAATTGCATCTCCTTACCATCCTCAGTCTAGTGGTCAAGTAGAATTGAGCAATAGAGAGATTAAATTAATTTTGTAAAAGACTGTTAATAGATCTAGAAAGAATTGGTCCAAGAAACTTGATGATGCATTGTGGGCTTATAGAACTGCTTATAAAAACCCAATGGGAATGTCTCCGTATAAAATGGTTTATGGAAAAGCTTGTCACTTACCTCTCAAACTAGAGCAGAAAGCTTATTGGTCAATCAAAGAGCTCAACTATGATTTCAAACTTGCCGGTGAGAAGAGGTTATTTGACATAAGCTCACTTGATGAATGAAGAACCCAAGCTTATGAGAATGCTAAGTTTTTTAAAGAAAAGGTTAAGAGGTGGCATGACAAAAGGATACAAAAGCATGAATTTAATCTAGGTGATCATGTCTTGCTATACAACTCTTGTTTCAGATTTTTTGCAGGAAAGCTTCTCTCTAAATGGGAAGGTCCTTACATTATCGAGGAGGTTTATCGTTCCGGTGCTATCAAAACCAACAACGTCGAAGGCACTAACCCGAAGGTGGTAAATGGTTAAAGAATCAAACATTATATTTCAGGTACTCCCATAAATGTTGAAACCAATATTATTAATACCATAACACCGGAGGAGTACATATGGGAGACTTTCCAGAGCGTCTCAGACTCCGAAAAGGAATAGGTATGTGGTACGGTAAGTAAACCGACTCCAAAACGTTTCCAATGGCAATTTTTCTTTGTTTTGGAATATTTAAAAATTTAGAAAAATTAAAAGTAGTCCGAAGAGCGCACGAGGAGGTGACAAGGCAGGGGGGCGCGCCCTACCCCCCTGGGCGTGCCCCTGTGCCTTGTGGTCACCTCATCCGGACCGCCATGACATCTCCAAGCGCCCCCAAGGACAAGTTTTTCGAGAAGGTCATCAACCCTTACCTTGCGGAGGTGCTGCAACACCCTCAAACCATTGAGATGCGTGAGGGGGTGGTGCACATCCGCGATGTTGAAGGGCCAAAGAAGACCGGAAGCGTGGAGACAAGACTCGAAGCAATGGAGCAGCAAGTCTTCAAGTACCAAGGGATGGTAGAACGCGGACTCAATGCCAATCACTCCATGATCGCGGAATTTACCCGTGACCACAAGTTGGATGCCAAGAACATCGAAGAGGCCATCTTCAAGCTTCACGAGAAAATCGAGCATCTCCAAGCCCAGATCTATGACCTGCAAAACCAAAACTGTGAGTATGAGTACATATTTAAGAGGATGAGTTTGGCTACAGATTTGAGGATTTCGGAGACTCGTTCATCTTTCTATGATGGTGAACCTAAGCCCTGAAAGATGGAGGACAAGCAAGCAACTTCAACAACTTCATCATCACCTCCTCCGAAGAAAGAGATCTAAATACATGGGTATGGGCACTCCCCTTGGCAACTGCCAAGCTTGGGGGAGGTGCCCCGGTATCGTATCACCATCACACCTTTATCTTTATCGTTTTCCTGGTTCGATCCTTTTGGTTATATATTTTGATCTAGTAGAGTAAAAGTTTTTAGTATGATCTAGCTTTGAGTTTTGCTTTGAGATCTATCTATGTAATCGAGTCCGTGAGTTATATAATAAAGAGTAGTTTTGAGTTGAGGGCTTTGCTTTCTTGCTTGGATCTTGAGAGAAAAAGAAAGAATAAAAAGAAATAAGAAGATATATAATGATCTTATGGAGAGTGATGACTTCACATATAAAGAGTATGATGAATAAAAGTTGTTGAGAGTTGACAAACATAATTTTGGTCATTGTTGCAATTAATAGGAAGTAATAAAGAAAGAGAGGATTCACATATAAATATATTATCTTGGACATCTTTTGTTATTGTGAGCACTCATTAAAATATGACATGCTAAAAAGTTGATGTTGGACAAGGAAGACAACATAATGGATTATGTTTTCTTATATCCGAATAGAAGTTATATTATCATGGATCCTCCAACATGTTGAGCTTGCTTTCCCTCTTATGCTAGCCAAATCTTTTGCACCAAGTAGAGATACTACTTGTGCTTCCAAACATCCCTTAAACCAGTTTTGCCATGAGAGTCCACCATACCTACCTATGGATTGAGTAAGATCCTTCATGTAAGTTGTCAACGGTGCAAGCAATAAAAATTGCTCCTTAAATATGCATGATCTTTTAATGTGGAGAAAATAAGCTTTATACGAACTTGTGATATGGAAGAAATAAAAGCGACGGACTGCATAATAAAGTTCTTTATCACAAGCCGCAATATAAAGTGACGTTCTTTTGCATTAAGATTTTGTGCATCCAACCCTAAAAGCGCATGACAACCTCTGCTTTCCTCTGCGAAGGGCCTATCTTTTACTTTTATCTTCTACCCTTATAACAAGAGTCATGGTGATCTTCACCTTTCCTTTTACACTTTTTCTTTTTGGCAAGCGTTATGTGTTGGAGAGAGATCCAGATATATATATCCACTCGGATGTAGGTTATCATAAAGTATTATTGTTGACATTACCCTTGAGGTAAAAGGTTTGGAGGCGAAACTATAAGCCCCTATCTTTCTCTATGTCCGACTGAGGCTTTGAACTCATAAGTATCGCGTGAGTGTTAGGAATTGTGAAAGACTAAATGATAGTTGAGTATGTGGACTTGCTGAAAAGCTCTTGTATTGACTCTTTTCTATATTATGATAAATTGCAATTGCTTCAATGACCGAGATCATGGTTTGTTGGTTCTCAATAAAGTTTTGTGATCCATATTTTACCTTGTGAACGAATTATTACTTTATCATAAGAAATTATATGACCATATATGTTGCTATTCTAAAGATGATCATGATGCCCTCATGTCCGTATTTTATTTTATCGACACCTCTATCTCTAAACATGTGGACATATTTTTCGATTTCGGCTTTCGCTTCAGGACAAGCGATGTCTAAGCTTGGGGGAGTTGATACGTCCATTTTGCATCATGTTTTTATATTGATATTTATTGCATTATGGGCTGTTATTACACATTATGGTACAATACTTATGCCTTTTCTCTCTTATTTTACAAGGTTTACATAAAGAGGGAGAATGCCGGCAGGTGGAGTTCTGGACCAGAAAGGAGCAAATCTGAGAGACCTATTCTGCACAACTCCAAAAGTCCTGAAAATCTACGGAGAATTATTTTGGAATATATAAAAAATACTGGGCGAAGAAACTACCCGAGGGGACCCACCAGGTGACCACAAGGGTGGGGGCACGCCCTAACCCCCCTGGGCGTGCCCCCTACCTTGTGGGCCCCCTGGCAGGCCTCCGGTGCCCATCTTCTACTATATGATGTGTTTTGACCTGGAAAAAATAAGAAGGAAGCTTTCGGGATGAAGCGCCGCCGTCTCGAGGCGGAACCTCGGCAGAAGCAATCTAGGGCTCCGGCAGAGCTGTTCTGCCGTGGAAACTTCCCTCCCGGAGGGGGAAACGAAGCCATCGTCATCACCAACGATCCTCTCATCAAAAGGGGGTCAATCTCTATCAACATCTTCACCAGCACCATCCCCTCTCAAACCCTAGTTCATCTCTTGTATCCGATCTTTGTCTCAAAACCTCAGATTAGTACCTGTGGGTTGCTAGTAGTGTTGATTACTCCTTGTAGTTGATGCTAGTTGGTTTATTCGGTGGAAGATCATATGTTCAGATCCTTAATGCTATTTAATACCCCTCTAATTATGAACATGAATATGCTTTGTGAGTAGTTACGTTTGTTCCTAAGGACATGGGAGAAGTCTTGTTATAAGTAATCATGTGAATTTGGTATTCGTTCGATATTTTGATGATATGTATGTTGTCTTTCCTCTAGTGGTGTTATGTGAACGTCGACTACATGACACTTCACCATGATTTGGGCCTAGGGGAAGGCATTGGGAAGTAATAAGTAGATGATAGGTTGCTAGAGTGACAGAAGCTTAAACCCTAGTTTATGCGTTGCTTCGTAAGGGGCTGATTTGGATCCATCTGTTTCATGCTATGGTTAGATTTATCTTAATTCTTCTTTCGTAGTTGCGGATGCTTGCGAGGGGGGTTAATCATAAGTGGGAGGCTTTTCCAAGTAAGGACAACACCCAAGCACCGGTCCACTCACATATTATTGGAAATATGCCCTAGAGGCAATAATAAAGTGGTTATTATTATATTTCCTTGTTCGTGATAATTGTCTATTGTTCATGCTATAATTGTGTTATCCAGAAATCGTAATACATGTGTGAATACATAGACCACAACATGCCCCTAGTGAGCCTCTAGTTGACTAGCTCGTTGATCAATAGATGGTTATGTTTTCCTGACCATGGACATTGGATGTCGTTGATAACGGGATCACATCATTAGTAGAATGATGTGATGGACAAGACCCAATCCTAAGCATAGCACTAGATCGTGTAGTTCGTCTGCTAAAGCTTTTCTAATGTCAAGTATCATTTCCTTAGACCATGAGATTGTGCAACTCCCGGATACCGTAGGAATGCTTTGGGTGTATCAAACGTCACAACGTAACTGGGTGACCATAAAGGTGCACTACAGGTATCTCTGAAAGTGTCTGTTGGGTTGGCACAAATCGAGACTGGGATTTGTCACTCCGTATGACGGAGAGGTATCTCTGGGCCCACTCGGTAATGCATCATCATAATGAGCTCAATGTGACTAAAGAGTTAGCCACGGGATCATGCGTTACGGAACGAGTAAAGAGACTTGCCGGTAACAAGATTGAACGAGGTATGGGGATACCGGCGATCGAATCTCGGGCAAGTAACATACCGATGGACAAAGGGAATTGTATACGGGATTGATTGAATCCTCGACATCGTGGTTCATCTGATGAGATCATCGTGGAACAAGTGGGAGCCAACATGGGTATCCAGATCCCGCTGTTGGTTATTGGCCGGAGAGATGTCTCGGTCATGTCTGCATGGTTCCCGAACCCGTAGGGTCTACACACTTAAGGTTCGGTGACGCTAGAGTTGTTATGGGAAATAGTATGTGGATACCGAATGTTGTTCGGAGTCCCGGATGAGATCCCGGACGTCACAAGGAGTTCCGGAATGGTCCGGAGGTGAAGATTTATATATGGGAAGTCATCATACGGTCACCGGAAGTATTCGGGGGTTTGCCGGTATTGTACCGGGACCACCGAAGGGGTTCCGGGGGTCCACCTGCCCCGGAGGGCCCTATGGGCTGTATGTGGAAGGGAACCAGCCCCTAAGTGGTCTGGGCGCCATCCCCCTTAGGGCCCATGCGCCTAGGGTTAGGGGGAAACCCTAAAGGGGGCGCCCCCCTTGGCTTGGGGGGCAAGCCCCCTCCCCTTGGCCGCCGCCCCCCCTCTAGATCTCATCTAGAGGGGCCGGCCCCCTTCCCCCTTCGCCCTATAAATAGAGGGGAGGAGGGAGGGCAGCAGTACCTCATCCAAGGCGCAGCCCTCCCCCTCTCCAACACCCCCTCCTCCTCCGTTGAGCTTGGCGAAGCCCTGCCGGAGAACTGCAAGCTCCACCACCACGCCGTCGTGCTGCCGGAGTTGTCTTCCCCAACATCTCCCTCCTCCTTGCTGGATCAAGGCGCGGGAGACGTCACCAGGCTTCACGTGTGTTGAAAGCGGAGGCGCCGTTGTTCGGCGCTTAGATCGGAATCGACCACGATCTGAATCGCTGCGTGTACGACTCCTCCAACCACGTTTTTGCAACGCTTCCGCATCGCGATCTTCAAGGGTATGAAGATGCACTCCCCTCCCTCTCGTTGCTAGTCTCTCCATAGATTGATCTTGGTGATGCGTAGAAATTTTTTAATTTCTACACCGATCCCCAACAGTTGCATCATGAGCTAGGTCTATGCGTAGTTTCTATGCACGAGTAGAACACAAGTTTTTGTGGGCGTCGATTTTTTCAATTTACTTGCCGTTACTAGTCTTATCTTGATTCGGCGGCATCGTGGGATGAAGCGGCCCGGACCGACCTTACACGTACGCTTACGTGAGACAGGTTCCACCGACTGACATGCACTAGTTGCATAAGGTGGCTAGCGGGTGTCTGTCTCTCCCACTTTAGTCGGATCGGATTCGATGAAAAGGGTCCTTATGAAGGGTAAATAGAAATTGGCATATCACGTTGTGGTTTTGACGTAGGTAAGAAACATTCTAGCTAGAAACCTATAGTAGCCAAGTAAAAATTTGCAACAACAATTAGAGGACGTCTAACTTGTTCTTGCAGCATATGCCATGTGATGTGATATGGCCAAAAGGATGTGATGAATGATATATGTGATGTATGAGATTGATCATGTTCTTGTAATAGGAATCACGACTTGCATGTCGATGAGTATGACAACCGGCAGGAGCCATAGGAGTTGTCTTAATTTATTGTATGACCTGCGTGTCAATGAAAACGCCATGTAATTACTTTACTTTATTGCTAACCGTTAGCCATAGTAGTAGAAGTAATAGTTGGTGAGACAACTTCATGAAGACACGATGATGGAGATCATGGTGTCATGCCGGTGACGATGATGATCATGGCGCCCCGAAGATGGAGATCAAAAGGAGCAAAATGATATTGGCCATATCATGTCACTGTTTGATTGCATGTGATGTTTATCATTTTTTTTTACATCTTATTTGCTTAGAACGATGGTAGCATAAATAAGATGATCCCTCGCTAAAATTTCAAGAAAGTGTTTCCCCTAATTGTGCACCGTTGCGAAGGTTCGTTGTTTCGAAGCACCACGTGATGATCGGGTGTGATAGATTCTAACGTTCGAATACAACGGGTGTAAGCCAGATTTACACATGCAAAACACTTAGGTTGACTTGATGAGCCTAGCATGTACAGACATGGCCTCGGAACACGGAAGACCGAAAGGTCGAACATGAGTCGTATAGAAGATACGATCAACATAGAGATGTTTACCGTTAATGACTAGTCCGTCTCACGTGATGATCGGACACGGCCTAGTCGATTCGGATCATGTGTCACTTAGATGACTAGAGGGATGTCTATCTGAGTGGGAGTTCATTGAATAATTTGAGTAGATGAACTTAATTATCATGAACTTAGTCTAAAATCTTTACAATATGTCTTGTAGATCAAATGGCCCACGCTAATGTTGCCCTCAACTTCAACGCATTCCTAGAGAAAACCAATCTGAAAGACGATGGTAGCAACTACACGGACTGGGTCCGTAACTTGAGGATCATCCTCATAGCTGCCAAGAAAGCATATGTCCTTGAAGCACCGCTAGGTGACGCACCTGTTTTCCCAGCAACTCAAGACGTTATGAACGCCTGGCAGTCGCGTAGTGATGATTACTCCCTGGTTCAGTGCGGCATGCTTTACAGCTTAGAACCGGGGCTCCAAAAGCGTTTTGAGCAACACAGAGCATATGAGATGTTCCAAGAGCTGAAAATGGTTTTCCAAGCTCATGCCCGAGTCGAGAGATATGAAGTCTCCGACAAGTTCTACAGTTGTAAGATGGAGGAGAATAGTTCTGTCAGCGAGCACATACTTAAAATGTCTGGGTTGCACAACCGCTTGTATCAGCTGGGAGTTAATCTACCGGATGACGCGGTCGTTGACAGAATCCTTCAGTCGCTTCCACCTAGCTACAAGAGCTTTGTGATGAACTTCAATATGCAGGGGATGGAAAAAACCATTCCTGCGGTATATTCAATGCTGAAATCAGCGGAGGTGGAGATCAAAAAGGAACATCAAGTGTTGATGGTGAATAAAGCCACTAAGTTCAAGAAAGGCAAGGGTAAAAAGAACTTCAAGAAGGACGGCAAGGGAGTTGCCGCTCCCGGTAAGCAAGCTGCCGGGAAGAAGCCAAAGAATGGACCCAAGCCTGAGACTGAATGCTTTTATTGCAAGGGAAACGATCACTGGAAGCGGAACTGCCCCAAGTACTTAGCGGATAAGAAGGCCGGCAATACCAATGGTATATATGATATACATGTTATTGATGTGTACCTTAACAGCGCTCGTAGTAGCTCCTGGGTATTTGATACCGGTGCGGTTGCTCACATTTGTAACTCAAAACAGGAGCTGCGGAATAAGCGGAGACTGGCGAAGGACGAGGTGACGATGCGCGTCGGGAATGGTTCCAAGGTCGATGTGATCACCGTCGGCACGCTACCTCTACATCTACCTTCGGGATTAGTTTTAAACCTCAATAATTGTTATTTAGTACCAGCTTTGAGCGTGAACATTGTATCAGGATCTCGTTTGATGCGAGATGGCTACTCATTTAAATCCGAGAATAATGGTTGTTCTATTTATATGAGAGATATGTTTTATGGTCATGCCCCGCTGGTCAATGGTTTATTTTTATTGAATCTCGAATGTGATGTTACACATATTCATAGTGTGAATGCCAAGAAATGTAAGGTTGATAATGATAGTCCCACATACTTGTGGCACTGCCGCCTTGGTCACATTGGTGTCAAGCGCATGAAGAAACTCCATGCAGATGGACTTTTGGAGTCTCTTGATTATGAATCATTTGACACGTGCGAACCATGCCTCATGGGCAAAATGACCAAGACTCCATTCTCCGAAACAATGGAGCGAGCAACCAACTTGTTGGAAATAATACATACTGATGTATGCGGTCCAATGAGTGTTGAGGATCGCGGTGGCTATCGTTATGTTCTCACCCTCACTGATGACTTAAGTAGATATGGGTATGTCTACTTAATGAAACACAAGTCTGAGACCTTTGAAAAGTTCAAGGAATTTTAGAGTGAGGTAGAGAATCAACGTGACAGGAAAATAAAGTTCTTACGATCAGATCGTGGAGGAGAATATTTGAGTCACGAGTTTGGCACGCACTTAAGGAAATGTGGAATTGTTTCACAACTCACGCCGCCTGGAACACCTCAGCGAAATGGTGTGTCCGAACATCGTAATCGCACTCTATTGGATATGGTGCGATCTATAATGTCTCTTACCGATCTACCACTATCATTTTGGGGTTATGCTTTAGAGACTGCTGCATTCACTTTAAATAGGGCTCCGTAGAAATCCGTTGAGACGACACCGTATGAATTATGGTTTGGGAAGAAACCTAAGCTGTCGTTTCTGAAAGTTTGGGGATGCGATGCTTATGTCAAGAAACTTCAACCTGAAAAGCTCGAACCCAAATCGGAAAAATGCGTCTTCATAGGATACCCTAAGGAAACTATTGGGTATACCTTCTACCTTAGATCCGAAGGCAAGATCTTTGTTGCCAAGAATGGATCCTTTCTGGAGAAAGAGTTTCTCTCGAAAGAAGTAAGTGGGAGGAAAGTAGAACTTGATGAGGTACCCCCTCTTGAACCGGAGAGTAGCGCAGCTCAGGAAGATGTTTCTGTGGTGCCTGCACCAACTAGAGAGGAAGTTGATGATGATGATCATGAAACTTCGGATCAAGTTGCTACTGAACTTCGTAGGTCCACGAGGACACATTGCGCACCAGAGTGGTACGGCAACCCTGTCCTGGAAGTCATGTTGTTAGACAATGGTGAACCTTCGAACTATGAAGAAGCGATGGCGGGCCCGGATTCCAACAAATGGCTTGAAGCCATGAAATCCGAGATAGGATCCATGTATGAAAACGAAGTATGGACTTTGACAGACTTGCCCGATGATCGGCAAGCCATAGAGAACAAATGGATCTTTAAGAAGAAGACAGACGCGGATGGTAATGTGACCATCTATAAGGCTCGACTTGTCGCTAAGGGTTATCGACAAGTTCAAGGGGTTGACTACGATGAGACCTTCTCACCCGTAGCGAAGCTGAAGTCCGTCCGAATCATGTTAGCAATTGCCGCATTCTATGATTATGAGATATGGCAAATGGACGTTAAAACGGCATTCCTTAATGGTTTCCTTAAGGAAGAATTGTATATGATGCAGCCGGAAGGTTTTGTCGATCCTAAGAATGCTGACAAGGTATGCAAGCTCCAGCGCTCAATCTATGGGCTGGTGCAAGCATCTCGGAGTTGGAACATTCGCTTTGATGAGATGATCAAAGCGTTTGGGTTTACACAGACTTATGGAGAAGCCTGTGTTTACAAGAAAGTGAGTGGGAACTCTGTAGCATTTCTCATATTATATGTGGATGACATACTATTAATGGGAAATGATATAGAATTCTTGGAAAGCATAAAGGCCTACTTGAATAAGTGTTTTTCAATGAAGGACCTTAGAGAAGCTGCTTACATATTAGGCATCAAGATCTATAGAGATAGATCGAGACGCCTCATAGGTCTTTCGCAAAGCACATACCTTGACAAGATATTGAAGAAGTTCAATATGGATCAGTCCAAGAAGGGGTTCTTGCCTGTATTGCAAGGTGTGAGATTGAGCACGGCTCAATGCCCGACCTCGGCAGAAGATAGAGAAAAGATGAGTGTCATCCCCTATGCCTCAGCCATAGGGTCTATTATGTATGCCATGCTGTGTACCAGACCTGATGTGAACCTCGCCGTAAGTTTGGTAGGGAGGTACCAAAGTAATCCCGGCATGGAACACTGGACAGCGGTCAAGAACATCCTGAAGTACCTAAAAAGGACTAAGGATATGTTTCTCGTTTATGGAGGTGACGAAGAGCTCGTCGTAAAGGGTTACGTCGATGCTAGCTTCGACACAGATCTGGATGACTCCAAGTCACAAACCGGATACGTGTATATTTTGAATGGTGGGGCAGTCAGCTGGTGCAGTTGCAAGCAAGGCGTCGTGGCGGGATCTACATGTGAAGCGGAGTACATAGCAGCCTCGGAGGCAGCACAGGAAGCAGTCTGGATGAAGGAGTTCATCACCGACCTAGGAGTTATTCCCAATGCGTCGGGCCCAATGACTCTCTTCTGTGACAACACTGGAGCTATTGCCCTTGCCAAGGAGCCCAAGTTTTAGAAGAAGACCCGGCATATCAAGCGTCGCTTCAACTCCATTCATGAACATGTTCAAGATGGAGACATAGATATTTGTAAAGTGCATACGGATCTGAATGTCACAGATCCGTTGACTAAACCTCTTCCACGAGCAAAACATGATCAACACCAGAACTCTATGGGTTTTCGATTCATCACAATGTAACTAGATTATTGACTCTACTGCAAGTGGGAGACTATTGGAAATATGCCCTGGAGGCAATAATAAAGTGGTTATTATTATATTTCCTTGTTCGTGATAATTGTCTATTGTTCATGCTATAATTGTGTTATCTGGAAATCGTAATACATGTGTGAATACGTAGACCACAACATGCCCCTAGTGAGCCTCTAGTTGACTAGCTCGTTGATTAATAGATGGTTATGGTTTCCTGACCATGGACATTGGATGTCGTTGATAACGGGATCACATCATTAGGAGAATGATGTGATGGACAAGACCCAATCCTAAGCATAGCACTAGATCGTGTAGTTCGTCTGCTAAAGCTTTTCTAATGTCAAGTATCATTTCCTTAGACCATGAGATTGTGCAACTCCCGGATACCGTAGGAATGCTTTGGGTGTATCAAACGTCACAACATAACTGGGTGACCATAAAGGTGCACTACAGGTATCTCCGAAAGTGTCTGTTGGGTTGGCACGAATCGAGATTGGGATTTGTCACTCCGTATGACGGAGAGGTATCTCTGGGCCCACTCGGTAATGCATCATCATAATGAGCTCAATGTGACTAAAGAGTTAGCCACGGGATCATGCGTTACGGAACGAGTAAAGAGACTTGCCGGTAACAAGATTGAACGAGGTATGGGGATACCGGCGATCGAATCTCGGGCAAGTAACATACCGATGGACAAAGGGAATTGTATACGGGATTGATTGAATCCTCGACATCGTGGTTCATCCGATGAGATCATCGTGGAACATGTGGGAGCCAACATGGGTATCCAGATCCCGCTGTTGGTTATTGGCCGGAGAGATGTCTCGGTCATGTCTGCATGGTTCCCGAACCCGTAGGGTCTACACACTTAAGGTTCGGTGACGCTAGAGTTGTTATGGGAAATAGTATGTGGATACCGAATGTTGTTCGGAATCCCGGATGAGATCCCGGACATCACGAGGAGTTCCAGAATGGTCCGGAGGTGAAGATTTATATATGGGAAGTCATCATACGGTCACCGGAAGTATTCGGGGGTTTGCCGGTATTGTACCAGGACCACCGAAGGGGTTCCGGGGGTCCACCGGGAGGGTCCACCTGCCCCGGAGGGCCCTATGGGCTGTATGTGGAAGGGAACCAGCCCCTAAGTGGTCTGGGCGCCATCCCTCTTAGGGCCCATGCGCCTAGGGTTAGGGGGAAACCCTAAAGGGGGCGCCCCCCTTGGCTTGGGGGGCAAGCCCCCTCCCCTTGGCCGCCGCCCCCCTCTAGATCTCATCTAGAGGGGCCGGCCCCCTTCCCCCTTCGCCCTATAAATAGAGGGGAGGAGGGAGGGCAGCAGTACCTCATCCAAGGCGCAGCCCTCCCCCTCTCCAACACCCCCTCCTCCTCCGTTGAGCTTGGCGAAGCCCTGCCGGAGAACTGCAAGCTCCACCACCACGCCGTCATGCTGCCGGAGTTGTCTTCCCCAACCTCTCCCTCCTCCTTGCTGGATCAAGGCGCGGGAGACGTCACTAGGCTTCACGTGTGTTGAACGCGGAGGCGCCGTTGTTCGGTGCTTAGATCGGAATCGACCGCGATCTGAATCGCTGCGTGTACGACTCCTCCAACCGCGTTCTTGCAACGCTTCCGCATCGCGATCTTCAAGGGTATGAAGATGCACTCCCCTCTCTCTCGTTGCTAGTCTCTCCATAGATTGATCTTGGTGATGCGTAGAAATTTTTTAATTTCTACACCGATCCCCAACACATATCAAATTATCAAAGTAACGAACGCGAATCATATGAGCATGATGAAAACTAGCTTGACAGTAATTCCCATGTGTCCTCGGGAGCGCTTTGCTTTATATAAGAGTTCGTCTAGGCTTGTCCTTTGCTATAAAAAGGATTGGGCTTCCTTGCTGCAGCTTTGCTAAACTTGTTTCTTGTTACCCGTTACGAATTATCTTATCACCAAACTATCTGTTACCGATAATTTCAGTGCTTGTAGAGAATATCTTGCTGAAAACCGCTTGTCATTTCCTTCTGCTCCTCGTTGGGTTTGACACTCTTAAGTATCGAAAGGACTACAATAGATCCCCTATACTTGTGGGTCATCACACCTTTGAAGATACCTGTAGAGCACCTTTATGATCACCCAGTTATGAAGTGACGTTTGATAGCACACAAGGTATTCCTCCGATACCCGGGAGTTGCATGATCTCACGGTCGAAGGAATGTGTATTTGACCTTAAGAAAGCAGTAGCATTAAACCGAATGATCATATGCTAAGCTAATGGATGGGTCTTGTCCATCACAACATTCTCCTGATGATGTGATCCCATTATCAAATGACAACTCATGTCTATGGTTTGGAAACCTTAACCATCTTTTGATCAACGAGCTAGTCTAGTAGAGGCTTACTAGGGACTTGGTATTTGCTTATGTATTCACACATGTATTTAAGTTTCGGATCAATACAATTATAGCATGAATAATAAACCTTTACCATGATTAAGGAAATATAGTAATAATCATTTTATTATTGCCTCTAGGGCATATTTCCAATAGTCTCCCACTTGCACTAGAGTCAATAATCTAAATTACATAGTAATGAATCTAACACCCATGGAGTCTTGGTGTTGATCATGTTTTACCCGCGGAAGAGGTTTAGTCAACGGGTCTGCCACATTCATATCCATACGTATTTTACAAATTTCTATGTCTCCATCCTTGACCTTTTCATGAATGGAGTTGAAGCGTCACTTGATGTGCTTGGTTCTCTTGTGAAACCTGGACTCCTTGGCTAAGGCAATTGCTCCAGTGTTATCACAAAAGATTGTCATTGGACCCGATGCACTGGGTATTACACCCAGATTGGATATGAACTCCTTCATCCAGACTCCTTCATGCACTGCTTCCGAAGCAGCTATGTACTCCGCTTCACATGTAGATCCCGCCACGACGCTCTGCTTAGAACTGCACCAACTGATAGCTCCACCATTCAATATAAATATGTATCCGGTTTGTGACTTAGAGTCATCCGGATCTGTGTCGAAGCTAGCATCGATGTAACCCTTTACGACGAGCTCTTTGTCACCTCCATAAATGAGAAACATATCATTGGTCCTTTTTAGGTACTTCAGGATATTCTTGACCGCTGTCCAGTGATCCACTCCTGGATTACTTTGGTACCTCCCTACCAAACTTATGGCAAGGCACACATCAGGTCTGGTACATAGCATGGCATACATTATAGAACCTATGGCTGATGCATAGGGAATGACTTTCATTCTCTCTCTATCTTCTGCCGTGGTCGGACTTTGAGTCTGACTCAATTTCACACCTTGCAACACAGGCAAGAACCCTTTCTTTGACTGGTCCATTTTGAACTTCTTCAGAACTTTGTCAAGGTATGTGCTTTGTGAAAGTCCTAATAAGCGTCTCGATCTATCCCTATAGATCTTGATGCCCAATATGTAAGCAGCTTCACCGAGGTCTTTCATTGAAAAATTCTTATTCAAATATCCTTTTATGCTATCCATAAATTCTATATCATTTCCAATCAGCAATATGTCATCCACATATAATATCAGAAATGCTACAGAGCTCCCACTCACTTTCTTGTAAATACAGGCTTCTCCGTAGGTCTGTATAAAACCAAATGCATTGATCACCTCATCAAAGCGTATATTCCAACTCCGAGGTGCTTGCACCAGTCCATAGATGGATCGCTTGAGCTTGCATACTTTGTTAGCACCTTTAGGATCGACAAAACCTTCTGGTTGCATCATATACAACTCTTCTTTAAGAAACCCGTTAAGGAATGCAGTTTTGACTTCCATTTGCCAGATTTCATAATCATAAAATGCGGCAATTGCTAACATGATTCTGACAGACTTAAGCATCGCTACGGGTGAGAAACTCTCATCGTAGTCAACCCCTTGAACTTGTCAAAAACCTTTTGCGACAAGTCGAGCTTTATAGACAATGATATTACCATCAGCGTCCGTCTTCCTCTTGAAGATCCATTTATTCTCAATGGCTTGCCGATCATCGGGCAAGTCCACCAAAGTCCACACTTTGTTCTCATACATGGATCCTATCTCAAATTTCATGGCCTCAAGCCATTTGTCGGAATCTGGGCTCATCTTAGCTTCTTCGTAGTTTGCAGGTTCGTCGTTGTCTAACAGCATGACTTCCAGGATAGGATTACCGTACCACTCTGGTGTGGTACGTGTTCTGGTCGACCTACGAGGTTCAGTAGCAACTTGATCTGAAGTTTCATGATCATCATTTGGTTCCTCTTTGGTTGGTGTAGGCATCACGGGAACGGTTTTCTCTGATGCTCTACTTTCCAATTCAAGAGAAGGTACACCTACCTCATCAAGTTCTACTTTCCTCCCACTCACTTCTTTTGAGAGAAACTCCTTCTCTAGAAATGACCCATTCTTAGCAACAAAGATCTTGCCTTCAGATCTGTGGTAGAAGGTATACCCAATAGTTTCTTTAGGGTATCCTATGAAGACGCACTTCTCCGCTTTGGGTTCGAGCTTATTAGGATGAAGCCTTTTGACATAAGCATCGCATCCCCAAACTTTAAGAAACGACAGCTTAGGTTTCTTGCCAAACCATAGTTCATACGGTGTCGTCTCAACGGATTTAGACGGTGCCCTATTTAACGTGAATGCGGCTGTCTCTAATGCATAACCCCAAAATGATAGCGGCAAATTGGTAAGAGACATCATAGAACGCACCATATCTAATAAAGTACTGTTATGAAGTTCGGACACACCATTACGCTGTGGTGTTCTAGGTGGCATGAGTTGTGAAACAATTCCACATTGTCCTAAATGAAGGCCAAACTCGTAACTCAAATATTCACCTCCGCGATCAGATCGTAGAAACTTTATTTTCTTGTTACGATGATTCTCCACTTCACTCTGAAATTCTTTGAACTTTTCAAATGTTTCAGACTTGTATTTCATCAAGCAAATATACCCATAGCTACTCAAATCATCTGTGAAGGTTAGAAAATAATGATACCCCCCGCGTGCTTCAACACTCATCGGACCGCATACATCGGTATGTATTATTTTCAATTAGTCAGTAGCTCGCTCCATTGTTCCGGAGAACGGAGTTTTAGTCATCTTACCCATGAGGCATGGTTCACAAGTATCAAATGATTCATAATCAAGTGATTCCAAAAGTCCATCCGCATGGAGTTTCTTCATGCGCTTTATACCAATATGACCTAAATGGCTGTGCCACAAGTATGTTGCACTATCATTATCAACTTTGCATCTTTTGGCATCAATATTATGAATATGTGTATCACTATGATCGAGATTCAACAAGAATAGACCATTCACTAAGGGTGCATGACCATAAAAGATATTACTCATATAAATAGAACAACCATTATTCTTTGACTTAAATGAATAACCGTCTCACAATAAACAAGATCTAGATATAATGTTCATGCTCAACGGTGGCACCAAATAACAATTATTGAGGTCTAAAACTAACCCCGAAGGTAGATGTAGAGATAGCGTGCCGACGGCGATCACATCAACCTTGGAATCATTCCTGACGCGCATCGTCACCGCGTCCTTAGCCAATCTTTGTTTATTTTGCAGCTCCTGTTTTGAGTTACAAATATGAGCAACCGAACCAGTATCAAATACCCAGGCGCTACTGCGAGCATTAGTAAGGAACACATCAATAACATGTATATCAGATATACCTCTGTTCACTTTGCCATCCTTTTTATCTGTCAAGTACTTGGGGCAGTTCAGCTTCTAGTGACCATTTCCTTTGCAGTAGAAGCACTCAGTTTCAGGCTTGGGTCCAGCTTTGGGCTTCTTCATGGGAGCGGCAACTTGCTTGCCAGTCTTATTGAAGTTCCATTTCTTTCCCTTGCCCTTTTTCTTAAAACTGGTGGTCTTGTTAACCATCAACACTTGATGCTCCTTTTTGATTTCTACCTCCACCGATTTCAGCATCACGAAGAGCTCGGGAATCATTTTCGTCATCCCTTGCATATTATAGTTCATCACGACGCCTTTGTAGCTTGGTGGCAGTGATTGAAGAACTCTGTCAATAACACTCTCAACTGGAAGATCAATTCCCAGCTGAGTCAAGTGGTTGTGATACCCAGACATTTTGAGTATGTGTTCACTGACAGAACTGTTCTCCTCCATCTTACAGCTAAAGAACTTGTTGGAGACTTCATATCTCTCAACCCAGGCATTAGCTTGAAATATCAATTTTAGCTCTTGGAACATCTCATATGATGCGTGGCGTTCAAAACATTTTTGAAGTCCCGGTTCCAAGCCGTAAAGCATGGCACACTGAACTATCGATAGTCATCAGATCGAGCCTGCCAGAAGTTCATAACATCTGCATCAGCTCCTGCAGCAGGTCTGTCACCTAGCGATGCATCAAGGACATAATTCTTCTGTGCAGCAATGAAGATAATCCTCAAGTTACGGACCCAGTCTGTGTAGTTGCTACCATCAGGTTTCAACTTAGCTTTCTCTAGGAACGCATTAAAATTCAAGGGAACGGTAGCACGGGCCATTGATCTACAACATAGATTTGCAAAAACTATTAGGACTATGTTCATGATAAATTTTAGTTCAAATAATCAAATTACTAATGAACTCCCACTTAAATCAACATCCCTCAAGTTGTCTAAGTGATACATGATCCAAATGAACTAACCCATGTCCGATCATCACATGAGATGGGGTAGTCTTCAATGGTGAACATCTCTATGTTGATCATATCTACTATATGACTCACGTTGGACCTTTCGGTCTCTAGTGTTCCGAGACCATGTCTGTACATGCTAGGCTCGTCAAGTTTAACCCAAGTATTCTGAATGTGCAAAACTGGCTTACACCCGTTGTATGTGAACGTAGAATCTATCACACCCGATCATCACGAGGTGCTTCGAAACGATGAACTTTAGCAATGGTGCATAATCGGGGAGAACACTTTTATTTTGAAATTAAGTGAAGGGATCATCTTATAATGCTACCGTCGTTCTAAGCAAAATAAGATGCATAAAGGATAAACATCACATGCAATCAAAATATGTGACATGATATGGCCATCATCATCTTGTGCTTTTTATCTCCATCTCCAAAGCATTGGCATGATCTCCATCATCACCGGCATGACATCTTGATCTCCATCATTGTGTCGGGGTCGTCTCGCCAACTATTGCTTCTACAACTATTGCTAACGCATAGCGATAAAGTAAAGCAATTACATGGCGCTAAGTGATTGACACGCAGGTCATACAATAATTAAAGAAAACACTAAGGCTCCTACCGGTTGTCGCTCTCATCGACATGCAAGTTGTGAACTTATTACAAAACATGATCATCTCATACATCAACATATATCATATCACATCTTGACCATATCACATCACAACATGCCCTGCAAAAACAAGTTAGACGTCCTCTACTTTGTTGTTGCAAGTTTTACGTGGCTGCTACGGGCAACTAGCAAGAACCGTTCTTACCTACGCAAAACCACAACGGTGATTATCAAGTTGCTATTTAACCTTCTACAAGGACGGCCGTAGTCAAACTAGATTCAACTAAAGTGGGAGAAACAGACACCCGCCAGCCACCTTTATGCAAAACAAGTTGCATGTCATTCGGTGGAACCGGTCTCATGTACGTGGACATGTAAGGTTGGTCCGAGCCGCTTCATCCCACAATGCCGCCAAATCAAAATAAGACATTGGTGGGAAGCAATATGAATATCATCGCCCACAACTCCTTTGTGTTCTACTCGTGCATATCATCTACGCATAGACGTGGCTCTGATGCCACTCTTGGGGAACGTTGCTTGGAAAACAAAAAATTTCTACGCACGCGCAAGATCTATCCATGCAGATGCATAGCTACGAGAGGGGGAGAGCATCTACATACCCTTGTAGATCACTAAGCGGAAGTGTTTAACAATGCGGTTGATGTAGTCGTACAATTCACGATCCGTACCGATCAAGCACCAAACGCACGGTACCTCCGCTTTCAGCACACGTTCAGCTCGACGACGTCCTCGCCTTCTCGATCCAGCAAGAGAGGCGAAGTAGTAGATGAGTTCCGGTAGCACGACGGCGTGGTGATGGTGGTGGTGAAAACTATTTTCGCAGGGCTTCGCCAAGCACAACGGATTAGAGCAGAGGAGGAACTAGAGGGAGAGGGGGCGCTGCACATGGCTTGGGAATCGTGGTGTGTGTTGCCCCCTCCCCTCCTCTCATATATATAGGTGGAGGGGGGAGGGTAGGCTGCCTCGGGCGTGCACCAAGGGGGCCGGCGGCTACCCTAGCCGCGCCCCCTTCCTTCATAGGAGCGTGGGGGGAAGGAAAGGGGGGTCGGCTGCCCTAGGGCGCCTCCCCTCCCCTTTCTCCCTTGCGTGGAGAAAGGCAGGAGGGGGCCAGCCCCTCCTCTTTCCTTTGCAGGGCCAGGATGGGGGCGCGTCAGCCCCCTATGGGCCGGTGTGCTCCCTTCCTCTTGGCCCGTTAGGCCCAATAACTTCCCGTGGCCTCCGGAACCCCTTCTGGTGATCCGATAAATATCCGGTGCGTTCCGAAACCTTTTTGAAGACCAAATACTATCATCCTATATATCAATCTTTACCTACGAACCATTTAGGAGCTCCTCGTCATGTCCGTGATCTCATCTGGGACTCCGAACAACATTCAGTCACCAACATACATAACTCATATAGTACTATATCATCAACGAACGTTAAGCGTGCGGACCCTACGGGTTCGAGAATAATGTAGACATGACCGAGACGCTTCTCTGGTCAATAACCAATAGCGGGACCTAGATGCCCATATTGGTTCCTACATATTCTACGAAGATCTTTATCAATCCGTGGGAGGCGTAGGATGAAGATGGTCTCTCTCAAACAACCCTGCAACCAAATAACAAAGAGTCTCTTGTATCCCACACCAAATACAATGGTAATTTGTATAGGTGCACTAGTTCGGCGAAGAGATGGTGATACAAGTGTAGTAATGATAGTGGATATTGATTTTTGTAATAGGAACAATAAGAAATAGCAAGGTAGCAATTGATAAAACGGAGGACGAACGGTATTGCAATGCTTGAAAATGAGGCCTAGGGTCCGTACTTTCGCTAGTGCAATCTCTCAACAATGCTAATCTAATTGGATCATATAACCATCCCTCACGTGCGATGAAGAATCACTCCAAAGTTCTTATCTAGCGAAGAACATAAGAAGAAATTGTTTGTAGGGTACGAAACCACCTCAAAGCTATTCTTTCCGATCAATCTATCCTAGAGTTCGTACTAAAATCACCAAGCTATTCTTTCCGATCGATCTAACCAAGGGTTCGTACTAAAAAAACACCATATGATACACATCAACCAGCTCTAATGTCACCTAGACACTCCAATGTCACCGCGAGTATCCGTGAGTTGATTATATGATATGCATCAAACAATTTCAGATTCATAATACTCAATCCAACACAAAGAACCTCAAAGAGTGCCCCAAGATTTCTACCGGAGAAACAAAGACGAGAACGTGCACCAACCCCTATGCATAGATTACCCCAATGTCACCTCGGGAATCCGTGAGTTGAGTGCCAAAACACATATCAAGTGAATCAATATGATACCCCATTCTCACCACGGTTATTCATAGCAAGACATACATCAAGTGTTCTCAAATCCATAAAAGTATTCAATCCGATAAAAACGAAATCTCAAAGGGAAAATTCAATTCATCACAACAAGATATAGAGTGGAAAACACCATATGATCCAACTATATTAACAAAGCCCGTGATACATCAAGATCGAGACATCTCAAGAACACGAGAGAGATAGAGATTAAACACATAGCTACTAGTACAAACCCTCAGACCCCAGGGGGGACTACTTCCTCCTCATCATGGTGGCCGCTGGGATGATGAAGATGGCCTCCGGTGATGATTTCCCCCTCCGGCAGGGTGCCGGAAGGGGGCCTAGATTGGTTTTTCATGGCTACAGAGGCTTGTGGCGGCGGAACTTTTGATATAGGGTTACCCCGAGGGTTTTTGGAATATTTGGCAATTTATACGGCGAAGAGGCGGTGCAGGAGGTCACCGAGGGGGGCACAACCCCCCTGGGCGTGCCCAGGTGGGTTGTGCCTACCTCGGGCCTCCCCTCTGGTACTTTTTTAGCCCATCCTGGGTCTTCTGGTCCAGAAAAATTCTCCAATTTTTTTTGCTGCATTTAGACTCCGTTTGATATTGATTTCCTGTGAAGTAAAAAAAAGCAAAAAACAGCAACTGGCACTGGGCACTATGTCAATAGGTTAGTCCCAAAAAATGATATAAAGTTGCTATAAAATGATTGTAAAACATCCAAGAATGATAATATAACAGCATGAATACTTCATAAATTATAGATACGTTGGAGATGTATCAGTATGTTACTTGCCCGAGATTTGATCGTCAGTATCTCCATACCTAGTTCAATCTTCTTACCGGCAAGTATCTTTACTCGTTCCATAATACATCATCTTGTAACTAACTCCTTAGTCACTTTGCTTGCAAGCTTCTTGTGATGCTGTATTACCGAGAGGGCCTAGAGATACCTCTCCATCATACGGAGTGACAAATCCCAATCTAGATTCACGCCAACTCAACAGACACCTTCGGAGATACTTGTAGAGCACCTTTATGATCACCTAGTTACGAAGTGACGTTTGATTGCACACAAGGTATTCCTCCAGTACCCGGGAGTTGCATGATCTCATGGTCGAAGGAATGTGTATTTGACATTAAGAAAGCAGTATCAATAAACTTAACGATCATATGCTAAGCTAACGGATGGGTCTTTTCCATCACATCATTCTCCTAATGATGTGATCCCGTTATCAAATGACAACTCATGTCTATGGTTAGGAAACCTTAACCATCTTTTGATCAACGAGCTAGTCTAGTGGAGGCTTGCTAGGGACTTGGTATTTGCTTATGCATTCACACATGTATTTAAGTTTCCGATCAATACAATTATAGCATGAATAATAAACCTTTATCATGATTAAGGAAATATAATAATAACCACCTTATTATTGCCTCTAGGGCATATTTCCAACAGATATGCCCGAGGATGACAACATGTCTATTATCCTTGGTAGACCCTTTTTGAATATTGCAGGGGCTATTATTGATTGCAATAAAAGCAAGGTTACTTTTCATGTCAATGGTAACGAGCATACGGTTTATTTTCCGAAGAAACAAAGTTCGGTGAATAGTATCAAGGGTGGCACTTACGGTAAAAGTACCGCCAGTGCCATTCTCCCTTGCGGAGACTTGCTTCATAGCAGGTGGTGAGGCCTTGGTCTTCTTGGTCTTGCCAGTAGAGCTCTCTGGTATGTCCTCGACGAGTGCACTACACCCCGAAGAGGTGTGCTTCCCGGAGTCCTTGTCAGAGGTCTTGCTAGTCTTCTTCTTCTTTCCTCCCCCAGGAGCTTTGCCGACAGGAGCGAGTACCTTGACGACAGATGCTGCCACTGCCTCCCAGTAGAGCTTGTCGGCGCAGATAACTATGTATTTCTTGTCGGAGTGGACGGTGATGATGCTATGACCAAGAATGCATGTAGGATCGACTCTAGAGGGGGGGGGGTGATTAGACTACTTGAAAAAATAAAAATCTATCCTTTTCCCAATTTTAGTTGTAGGCAGATTTTAGAAATTATGACAAGTCAAGTAACACCCTACACATGCAAGTCTAAGAGTATAGCAGCGGAATGTAAAACATTGCGCATGTAAGTAAAGGGAAGGGTTTGGAGAAGGCAGACACAATGGGGACACAAAGATTTTTGGCATGGTTCTGATAGGTGGTGCAATCGTACATCCACGTTGATGGATACTTCAACCCACGAAGGGTAATGGTTGCGCTAGTCCAGGGAGGGATCCACTCACGTAGGGTCCACGAAGAAGCAACTTTGTCTATCCCACCATGGCCATCTCCCACGAAGAACTTGCCTCACTCGGGTAGATCTTCACGAAGTAGGCGATCTCCTTGCCCTTACAAACTTCTTGGTTCAACTCCACATCATGTCGGAGGCTCCCAAGCGACACCTAACCAATCTAGGAGACACCACTCTCCAAAAGGTAATAGACGGTGTGTTGATGATGAACTCCTTGCTCTTGTGCTTCAAATGATAGTCTCCCCAACACTCAACTCTCTCTCATAGATTTGGCTATGGTGGAAGAAGGATTTGAGTGGAAAGCAACTTGGGGAAGGCTAGAAATCAAGGTTTAAATGGCAGGATTGGAATCTCTTGATCTCAACACATGAGTAGGTGGTTCTCTCTCACAAAATGAATGGTGGAAGTGTAGGCACGTTCTGATGGCTCTACTCAATGAGGAAGAAGGGGTGGAGGGGTATATATAGCCCCCACACAAAATCCAACCGTTATAAACTTTTGACCCATCTCGGTGGCACTGATCTATGTACAAATGTGAACATTAGGAATCTCGGTGGGACCGACAGGAACAACTCGGAGGGTCCGATGTGCAAGGGCTTAGGGAAAACTCGTCTTGGTGGCACCGATTGCATCATCCCGGTGGGACCGAAGTAAAGCAATAAGGCAAAAGAGTGTTGGTCAAGCCATCTCGGTGGGACCGATTGCAATTCTCGCTGGGACCAAAACAATTGCAACAAGCAACAGAGAGTTGGCAAGGCCATCTCGGTGGGACCGAGATCCATATCAGTGGATCCGAATTGTTAGTGTTTTGGCAGTGGATAAGTCCAGAAGAACTCGGTGGCTCCGGATTGGAAATATCGGTGGGGTCGAGTTGGAGTTTAGGGTTTGGACATATTTGGATAGAGAAAGTGGCTGAGGGTTTTGGAGCAATATCACTAAGCACTTGAGCAACCAAATCATTAAGCAACACCTCATCCCCTTTTAATTGTATTGGCTTTCCAATGGAACCAATGTGATCTTGGATCACTCAAACAAAAGTGTATAGTCTTGAGCTTTTGCCAATCCATTCCCTTAGCATTTTGAGGGGTCCATGTCTCCAATCCTTGTCATGCCAATCATTGAACATCCTAAAATATTTAACTTGAATGGACATTAGTTCAATGAGATATATGTTGTTATGAATTACCAAAACCGCCCGGGGATTAGTTGCACTTTAAATCTCCCCCTTTTTGGTAATTGATGACAACATATAGATCAAAGCTTCGACAAATTATTAAATGAATGAAATACATCATCACTTTGAGAAGTATGTGATAAGCAATAGCTCCCCCTAAATTTGTCCATTATTAAAAATTTGCGTTTGAATGCGAATGCACAATCGATTAGGATCATGGGTCACTCTTCCATGTCACATACAACTTGGTGGAACGCGCAAAATGATATGAATGGAATAGTAAGCACGCATCACCAAAAACATAAGTGAATGATCATATACAAATAATGATAGAGATAAGCATTAAGCATCACATGAAGCATAGTATGATCAATCACACATAACCAAAGTAGTATCTCACACGCATAACAAACAAAGTAGCACAAATCAAACAGAAATAGTAGCAAGAACCCAAGAGAAAACCAACAAGCAAAAGCGAGACACTCCCTCTCAAAGCCTAATGATCTATACAAATTCTCCCCCTTTGGCAACAAGTACCAAAAAGTTTGAATAGGTATAGAACTATACGTCTCTCTAGGCACGATCCTCAGTAGCTCCTGAAGGTGATCTCTGGCTGGCAGCTCCGGTGTGCGTAGATGGCATGGAGAGAAGTGCATCCGTGAAGGCTTCAGCTAACGTCTGCTGAGCTGGTGGCGTAGAGACTAGAGGTGGCAGAGTGAGTAGTCCTCATGTTTGCAACTGGCACGATAGCAGATCTAGGTGCCCTGGGTACTGCCTAGTATCTCTTAGTTGTAGCTCTCTCATCTCCACTATCATAGGTTCTGACTGCATCAACATCATCTCTGAGCTTATCCACAATGGTCTGTACCTCAGTGATCTTCACATCAAGATCATGAACCTTAGTCTCGACTATCCGCTCTAGGCTCTCCTGGTTCTTGGTGAGGTTGTCCAGACTTCGCTCAATCCTCAGGGTAGCTTCCAGTAGATATGTCATTTGGTCATTCCTGGACTTGAGGTTAGCAATGGGTGCATTGGGAGCAGAGGTCTTTTGTGCTTCTTTTGCTGTTGCAGCTGCCTGAATTTCCTCTTGAGCTTGAGCAGACGAAGGATGTGAAGGGTCCATCACTACAACATTGTCCTCAAACTCAGGCTGTAATGGAAGATGCTCACGATCAAGTAGATAAGTGCTTGTTCCAACCTTGGAGTTGATGACCAACTGAATGTGCGGAGCTAATCCACATGATCTCTTCTGGTCAGCTGCGGTTCTCTTGATAGTCTCAACAATAAGGCACATGACTTTGAATTTCTGTGAAGTGTCAAACAAATGTAGCAAGTTGATGGAGTGGCCATCAATCATCTTATCATTGCCAGACTTGGGCAAAAGAGTGTGCCTCAAGATAGTGTTGGTGGTGGCCAAACCAGCAAGCAAATGCTTTACAGAGCCAAGCTTGTGTGTGTCAAGATCTTTCTTGGGTATGGGCTTGTACATGTTAGCCATTGAATTGTGATCCATCCTGGGCTTGCCATAGACATCAATATCATCTTCCTCCTCCTTTGGAGCACCAAGAAGTTCAGCCCATTCAGAGATGGTTGACTGGTATTTGGATCCCTCAGTCATCCACACAATTCTGCCATCTGGATAAAAATGTGTTGTGGAATAGAATTGCATGATCATCTCATCATTCCAGTTAGTGAGCTTCTTCCCAACAAATGCATCAACTCATGCAAGCTTGAAGCTCTCATGAACATGGGGGAACTGATCCTCATTTGCATCAATGTACTTCCAGTCCACCCACTTCATATCAGTGACAATAGGCTTCTTGTCAAGTAGCACAGTTTCATAAAAATCCTGCTGCTCTCATGTGTGGAAATGATAATCACATGTAGTCCTCCCCCTGACAGTCATCCTCCACTGATGTAGACCTTTGTCCTTCCTGAGCATCATGTTCTCGGCAATTGGATGAGAGTTGTCATGGTCTGGAATCTTTAGCTTTAACTTTTTGAGCACTAGTGGCTCATCATCAATCTCAGCCTCAGGCACTGGGGCCTTGTTCTTCTCAATAGCTGAAATGTTCCTCGTTGGTCTCTTAGGTGCAGGAGCTTTAGGCTTGGACTTGGTGGGGGCAACAGACTTGATTACATCAGACAAGAGCTTCTAAGTCTTGGCTAGAGGTGAATCAGCTGCTAGTTCCTCCTCATCTGCATTATCATTAGCAACCATGAAGGGTTTGCCAATGGCATATGCAGTAGTCTTCCTAGCCCTCTTATTTTTCTTTCCTACAGTAGCCTCTGTATCACTTGGCTCCTCAAGTGTGAATGTCATGTGTTCCCTTGGAGCTGTGGCCTTATCTACCTTGGAGTGTGGGACTTTCCTCACAGTTGTTCTCTCCTTGGCACTGCCTAAAGTTCTTGTGCTGGCTGCTGTGCCATACTCCGTAGCAAGCACCTTCTTCTTCTTGGATGTGGCCTCACTAGCCACAAAATCCTCATCCTCATCATCTAAGGTGCTCTTCTTTCTGGTCCTTGTTGCAGCCTTGGGAAATTTAGGTGAGCTCCTCACTCCTTCATAATAGTTGTCCTCTGGTTTGGATCCCTCACTCGGATCCTCATGATGTTTTGACATGTTCTGGCTGTCACTGGCACTAGACATCTTGCAAACAGACCCTATGAATAGATAGGTATGGGCAGAGTAGATGAGTCATCACAAAAATCGGACATTTTCATGAAAACTGAGTTCAAATCTTAGTTTCAAGTTTTCACAGAATGCATTTTTGATCCACCGAGTTGTTAATCTCGGTGGTACTGAAGCACTCAACAGAACCTATACACATCATTTCGGTATGTGATTCCATGTCTCCGAGATGCTAGGGTTTCACAGAAACGTTACGTTCGGTCTCACAGATTAGTACTTCTCGGTGGCACTGATACGTACTACTGCAATGGCCTGGGCCAAATCGGTGACTCCGAAAATTCCAATTTGGTCGGTCCGAGATGCTTTCGGTGGAAACTTAAACCTAAAATTTTTACTCACATCTAATCTATGGAATCGATTTGGTGGATTGAAGTAGTTCATATGTGATGACCCACAAGTATAGGGGATCTATCATAGTCCTTTCGATAAGTAAGAGTGTCGAACCCAACGAGGATCAGAAGGAAATGACAAGCGGTTTTCAGCAAGGTATTCTCTGCAAGCACAGAAATTATCGGTAACAGATAGTTGTGTGATAAGATAATTCGTAATGGGTAACAAGTAACAAAAGTAACTGAGGTGCAGCAAGGTGGCCCAAACCTTTTTGTAGCAAAGGACAACCCTGGATGAACTCTTATATAAAGCAAAGCGCTCCCGAGGACACATGGGAATTACTGTCAAGCTAGTTTTCATCATGCTCATATGGTTCGCGTTTGTTACTTTGATAATTTGATATGTGGGTGGACATGTGCGTGGGTGCTATCCTTCCTTGGACAAGCCTCCCACTTATGATTAACCCCTCTCGCAAGCATTCGCATCTACGAAAGAAGAATTAAGATAAATCTAACCATAGCATGAAACATATGGATCCAAATCAGCCCCTTACGAAGCAACGCATAAACTAGGGTTTAAGCTTCTGTCACTCTAGCAACCCATCATCTACTTATTACTTCCCAATGCCTTCCCCTAGGCCCAAACAATGGTGAAGTGTCATGTAGTCGACGTTCACATAACACCACTAGAGGAAAGACAACATACATCTCATCAAAATATCGAACGAATACCAAATTCACATGATTACTTATAGCAAGACTTCTCCCATGTCCTTAGGAACAAACATAACTACTCACAAAGCACATTCATGTTCATAATCAGAGGAGTATTAAATTGCATTAAGGATCTGAACATATGATCTTCCACCGAACAAACCAACTAGCATCAACTACAAGGAGTAATTAACACTACTAGTAACCCACATGTACCAATCTGAGGTTTTGAGACAAAGATCAGATATAAGAGATGAACTAGGGTTTGAGAGGAGAAGGTGCTGGTGAAGATGTTGATGGAGATTGACCCCCTCTCGATGAGAGGATTGTTGGTCATGACGATGGCTTCGATTTCCCCCTCCGGGAGGGAAGTTTCCCCGGCAAAACAGCTCCGCCGGAGCCCTAGATTGGTTCTGCCCAAGTTCTGCCTCGAGACGGCGGCACTTCGTCCCGAAAGCTTCCTCCTTATTTTTTCCAGGTCAAAACACACCATATAGAAGAAGATGGGCATCGGGGGCCTGCCAGGTGGCCCACAAGGTAGGGGGCGCGTCCAGGGGGTAGGGCGCGCCCTCCACCCTTGTGGATTGCTGGTGGCCCCCCTCTAGTGCTTTCTTCGCCCAATATTTTTTATATATTCCAAAATAATTCTCCATGAAGTTTCAGGACTTTTGGAGTTGTGCAGAATAGGTCTCTCAGATTTGCTCCTTTTCCAGTCCAGAATTCCAGCTGCTGGCATTCTCCCTCTTCATGTAAACCTTGTAAAATAAGAGAGAAAAGGCATAAGTATTGTGCTATAATGTGTAATAACAACCCATAATTCAATAAATATCAATATAAAAGCATGATGCAAAATGGACGTATCAATACGTAGCATGATTCATGGCAAATCTCTAGTGCATTGAATCAAAAAAAATTGAAGCACAAAGGGGTTGGGATTTTTACCCTAACTCGGCGCAAATCCCCTACGACGGCAACGGCGGGAGAGAAACCCATTGACGGCGGCGGAGTCCAATGGTGAGTGCGTGCTGGACGCAATGGCGAAGTCTGGAGATGAGGGCGACATTAGCAGAGGTGGTGCGGGAATGTGACGTTTGAGAATTTCAACCGTATGGGACCCGCGGGATATATATACACAGCTGCTCTTGGTGGCACCGAGACGTGTAACTGCGTGCTATTACAGCAAATCTGTGACACCGAGCTGGTCTAATCGGTAGCACCGAGATTGAAAAACCTATATCAATCGAACCGTTTCGATGAGTCCGAGTAGGAGTGGATTGGTCACACCGAAAACAACTTTGAAGGTTTTGGAGGTCAGCCCTTTCAGATCGGTGGCTCCGAGTGCGCCTCACCCGGAGAGTCCGAAAAAGACTTGTTCAATTTTTGTGATGTAGCATGAAGAGAATTTTTGTGATGTAGCATGAAGAGAATTTGAGACCTCCTCTTCACAAGAAGGTGAAGCGTGGTAGTAAACAGTGGATGGCTCTCCCACCCTCCCACCCACCTCTCCCATCTCCCACCAACCTGCCACCATGGCTCTAACTAGATTTGATCCTCATGGAAGGATTACTCCATTGGGATTTCTCTCCGGGCATTGCCATTGCAGAACAGGTGAGGCGACGGTTTGGATCCACGGTACACTTTTCTCCTTCTCGAGATGTCAACGAGTTCTTCCTGGAAGTTTCATTTTCTTCAGCCTCTTTTGCACTCTCGGAGGAATCGGTTGCTGTTGCTTTGCAATGTTGCATTGGGGGAATCAGTTCTGGTTTCAAGGTGTTGCGTTTGAATCATCGGGCATTTCGTTTTTCTGTGGCAAATAATAAGGTTGGCCATTTCATTTATGGTCTTCGAGATAGAATTTGGCCAGAATTCGTTTGTCATTTTCAATTGTTTAATGGCCGTTTTGCCAAGCTTGCAAGTTTACATTCAACCTGGCATGCTGATGAGGTTCTTCATGAATTATCTGCACGACACCCAATGGCAGTACGATCTGCATCAAAATTTCTGAATTCACATGCTCAAGGGTGTCGGGATATTTCTCCTGAACTCTCCAAGTTAGATTTACGACCGATCAACTACATGGCCTTCTCTAACAAGGATCATGCCGAAGCATCCACCTCTAGTTCTTGACAATTCATCAGTAAGCAGTTTGAATGATCGTGCAGCTAATTTGAATTCCAATCCGGTAATTGGGCTTCCACCTTCCATGCATGCTGACGTGAACAAGGAGTTATTGCCTGCCATGGTCTCCTTGGAGGAAATTCCGTCCTCTCTGTTCGAAAGGCTTTTATTGCAGGAGAAATCTAAGGAGGGTCAAAAGGTTAATTAGCTTTATTTGGGATCATTTAAATGCCCTTTGGATATACCATACCCGGATACTCCACAATGCTTTCTCGCATCTGCGCTCAAATATGCACCACCTTATTCTCATTGGCCACCTTTTCTTAGTACCAAACATAAATGCGATTTGGCACAGGCAAATTATTCGGAACAGGAGATTATGGATCTTGCAAATAACTGGGGATCATTATATGCGAGATGTCTGCAATGGGGACACAAGAAAATCTCTTGCCTAGCTCGAGTTATTTGTATTAATTGCTCTGCGCCTGGGCATAAAGCTGCGGAATGCAACTTGCCATCTTCTACGTGTCCAGTCAAATCATCTTTACCTGGGAATCATATCAATCAGAGTCATAATAAGTTGGCGACGACCAACTTCGCTCGCAAATCTGCTAGGCGGCCTGGGACCGTCCGATGCGAGGCATGTGGTTTCTATGGACACTTGGCAAAATCCTGCTTTAAACGAAAGAGGGAAAAACTTTGGAAATGGATCCCCAAGATTCCTCCACCTTCCCATTCTACCCCGGATGCCTCGGTTGCCACTGCTCCACCGCCCCTGCCTACCACTCTCCCACACCAAGCACCAGAGCTCTTTGCTCCTCTGGCAATGGCGAACTACCCACTCAACCCCGTCCCCTTTCTGCCGCATGGTTGGGCGGTGGAACTAGGTGCGGCTGACCGCCTCGTCCGCAGTGGCATGGTGGTTCACCTGATCCCACCACTCAACCATGACTTCCTCGCCATCGCTGAAGCAAATCGGTTCGGCCCTCACCATCGCCGTGCGGCTCTTCGCACCATCATCGAAGGGCTTCTGCATGAAGAACAGCTCTTCGCCACGGAAGTAAGCAATTGCAATTTATCATAACATCGGAAAGAGTCAATTTATAAGAGCTTTTCAGCAAGTCCACATACTCATCTATCATTTAATCGTTCACAATTGCTAACACTCACGCGATACTTATGGGTTCAAAGCTTCAATCGGACACAGAGAAAGATAGGGGCTTATAGTTTCGCCTCCCAACCTTTTACCTCAAGGGTAATGTCAACAATAATATTTTATGATAGCCTACATCCGAGTGGATATATAAATCTGGATCTCTCCAACACATAGTGCTTGCCAAAGGAAAAAGTGTAAAAAGGAAAGGTGAAGATCACCATGACTCTTGTATAAGGGTAGAAGATAAAAGTAAAGGATAGGCCCTTCGCAGAGGGAAGCAAAGGTTGTCATGCGCTTTTATGGTTGGATGCACAAAATCTTTATGCACAAGAACGTCACTTTATATTGCCGCTTGTGATAAAGAACTTTATTATGCAGTCCATCGCTTTTATTTCTTCCATATCACAAGTTCGTATAAAGCTTATTTTCTTCACACTAATAGATCATACATATTTAGAGAGCAATTTTTATTGCTTGTACCGATGAAAACTTACTTGAAGGATCTTACTCAATCCATAGGTAGGTATGGTGGACTCTCATGGCAAAACTGGGTTAAGGATATTTGGAAGCACAAGTAGTATCGCTACTTGGTGCAAAGAATTTTGGCTAGCATGAGAGGGAAAGGCAAGCTCAACATGTTGGAGGATCCATGACAATATAACTTCTATTCGGATATAAGAAAACATAACCCATTATGTTGTCTTCCTTGTCCAACATCAGCCTTTTAGCATGTCATATTTTAATGAGTGCTCACAATTACAAAAGCTGTCCAAGATAGTATATTTATATGTGAAACCTCTCTTTCTTTATTACTTGCTATTAATTGCAACAATGACCAAAACTATGTTTGTCAACTCTCAACAACTTTTATTCATTATACTCTTTATATGTGAAGTCATCACTCTCCAGAAGATCAATATATGATCTTTTATTCCTTTCTTTTATTTAATTCCCTCAAGATCATAGCAAGAAAGCAAAGCCCTCAACTCAAAACTACTCTTTATTATATAACTCACGGACTCACTTACATAGATAGATCTCGAAACAAAACTCAAAGATAGATCATACTAAAAACTTTATTCTACTAGATCAAGATATAACCAAAGGGATCAAACTAAGAAAAACGATAAACGTAAAGGTGTGGTGGTGATATGATACCGGGGCACCTCCCCCAAGCTTGGCAGTTGCCAAGGGGAGTGCCCATACCCATGTATTTAGATCTCTTTCTTCGGCGGTGGTGATGATGGAGTTGTTGATGTAGTATCCTTCTTCCTTAGATTGCGCTTGAGGATAGAATTTTGCTCCCTTAAGTCATCGATCTCCTGCTCAAGCCTTAGTATCTTTTTACATAGTTCCTGTTTATTTTCCTGCAAGAGACGAAAAGGGATAAACTCGATCTTAGGTTTCTTTGCTTTATTAGGAAGACTTGACTTTTTGAACTCCACGTGCATGTCCCCAGGTTGGGGTAGTGGGACTTCCTCTTCATCGGAACTTGGCTCCTCCTTTCCCTTCGGATCATAGTCTTCTTCTTCCTTCGTGGTCCAACCATAATGCTCCAAATCCCCATAGACCTTGGGGTCTGCAATATAATCAGCTACATAGCTCTCTCCCTCCGAATCTTGGGACGACATATTGCTCTAAATCTGCTGCAGAAACAACTCAAAACAAAAACAAGGGATTTTGCCGTGGTACAGTGGTCAAAACCTTCGGGAGATTATATAATGAATTTTTACCGACCAAAAGAAGTATTGTGCAAGAAAACGAAGTCCGGAGGGCACACGAGGTGGCCACAAGGCAGGGGGCGTGCCCAGGGGGGTAGGGCGCGTCCTCCACCCTTGTGGATGCCTCGTGCACTCTTTGGACTACTTTTAATTTTCCTAATTTTTTAAATATTCCAAAATAGAGAAAAATTGCCATTAGAACAGTTTTGGAGTCGGTTTACTTACCGTACCACATACCTATTCCTTTTCGGAGTCTGAAACATTCTGGAAAGTATCCCTTATGTACTCTTCCGGTGTTACGGTATTGATTATATTGGTCTCAACATTTATGGGAGTACGTAAGATATAATGTTTGATTCTTTGACCGTTTACCACCTTCAAATTTGTGCCTTCGGTGTTGTTTATTTTGATGGCACCGGAACGATAGACCTCCTCAACAATGTAAGGACCTTGCCATTTAGCGAGAAGTTTTCCTGCAAAAAATCTTAAACGAGAGTTGTATAGCAAAACATGATCACCTATGTTAAACTCACGCTTTTGTATCCTTTTGTCATCCCATCTTTTAACCTTTTCTTTAAACAACTTGGCATTCTCATAGGCTTGGGTTCTCCATTCAACAAGCGAGCTTATGTCAAATAACCTCTTCTCACCAGCAAGTTTGAAATCATAGTTGAGCTCTTTGATTGCCCAATAAGCTTTATGTTCTAGTTCAAGAGGTAAGTGACATGCTTTTCCATAAACCATTTTATACGGAGACATACCCACAGGATTCTTATAAGCAGTTCTATAAGCCCATAATGCATCATCAAGTTTCTTAGACCAATTCTTCCTAGCTCTATTAACAGTCTTTTGCAAAATCAATTTAATCTCTCTATTGCTCAATTCTACTTGACCACTAGACTGAGGATGATAAGGAGATGCAATTCTATGGTTGACATCATATTTAGCAAGCATTTTACGGAAAGCACCATGAATAAAATGTGAACCACCATCAGTCATTAAATATCTAGGGACTCCAAACCTCGGAAAAATAACTTCTTTAAGCATCTTAATAGAAGTGTTATGATCAGCACTACTAGTTGGAATAGCTTCTACCCACTTAGCAATGTAATCAACATCAACTAAAATATGTGTATACCCATTAGAGGAAGGAAAAGGTCCCATATAATCAAAGGCCAAACATCAAATGGTGCAATAACAAGTGAATAATTCATAGGCATTTCCTGACGTCTACTAATATTGCCAATTCTCTGGCATTCATCACAATATAAGACAAACTTACGAGCATCCTTGAAAAGAGTAGGCCAATAAAAACCAGATTGCAATACCTTGTGCGCAGTTGTATCTCCAGCATGGTGTCCTCCGTAAGACTCGGAGTGGCACTTGCATAGGATCTGTTCCTGTTCA
Organism: Thinopyrum elongatum; assembly: GCA_011799875.1. Classification (NCBI taxonomy): domain Eukaryota; kingdom Viridiplantae; phylum Streptophyta; class Magnoliopsida; order Poales; family Poaceae; genus Thinopyrum; species Thinopyrum elongatum. The sequence continues at coordinate 46,979,221 of CM022300.1, forward strand.
TGCTCAGGTACACAACGTCTAATAACACCATCTACTCCTTTATAAAGGTGTGGATCATCCCAAAAGTAATGTCTCAAATCATAGAAAAACTTTTTCTTTTGCTGGTATGTGAAACTAGGTGGTATAAATTTAGCAACAATGTAATTAGCATAATCAGCATACCATGGAGCACTACGAGAAGCATTTATGATAGCTAATTGTTCATCAGGAAAGCTATCATCAATAGGTAGTGGGTCATTAAGAACATTATCTAACCTAGATAAGTTGTCTGCAACGGGGTTCTCAGCTCCCTTTCTATCGATAATATGCAAATCAAATTCTTGTAACAAGAGAACCCATCTAATAAGTCTAGGCTTATCATCTTTCTTTTCCATAAGATATTTAATAGCAGCATGATCAGTGTGAACAGTTACTTTGGAATCAACAATATAAGATCAGAACTTATCACAAGCAAAAACAACTGCCTAGAAATTTTATAGAAGTCTTTAATAAACCTCCTATAGAAACCAGCATGACCAAGGAAACTTCTTATACCTTTGATATCTTTAGGACACGACATCTTTTCAATAGCATCTACTTTAGCTTTATCAACTTCAATACCTCTTTCAAAAATTTTATGCCCCAACACAATACCTTCATTAACCATAAAGTGGCACTTCTCCCAATTGAAGACAAGATTAGTTTCTTCACATCTCTGCAAAACTCGATCAAGGTTGCTTAAGCAATCATCAAAAGAAGTTCTGTAAACGGAGAAATCATCCATGAAAACCTCAACAATCTTTTCACAAAAGTCAGAGAATATAGCAGTCATACATCTTTGAAAAGTAGCAGGTGCATTGCATAAACCGAAAGGCATACGTCTATAAGCAAAAGTACCGAAAGGGCAAGTAAAAGTGGTCTTTTCCTGATCATCTTTTGACACAGGTATTTGAGAAAAACCAGAATAACCATCTAGAAAGCAAAAATGTGTATGTTTGGACAATCTTTCTAGCATTTGATCAATAAAAGGTAGAGGGTAATGATCTTTCCTAGTAGCTTTGTTTATGAAAATCAATTGCCATTCTATACCCTGTAACAATTCTTTGTGGAATCAATTCATTCTTATCATTAGGAACAACAGTAATACCTCCCTTCTTAGGGACACAATGAACGTGACTTACCCATCTACTATCAGCAATAGGATAAATTATACCTGCCTCCAGAAGCTTTAGTATTTCATTTCTTACCACTTCTTTCATTTTAGGATTTAACCTTCTTTGGTGATCAACAACTGGTTTAGCATCAGGCTCCATATTAATTTTGTGCTGACATAGAGTGGGACTAATGCCCTTAAGATCATCAAGAGTATATCCAATAGCAGCACGGTGCTTCTTCAGAGTTTTCAATAATTTCTTTTCTTCATGCTCTGAAAGGTTAGCACTAATAATAACAGGATATATCTTCTTTTGATTGAGATAAGCATATTTCAGAGTATCAGGTAATTGTTTAAGCTCAAACACGGGATCACCCTTGGGTGGAGGAGGACCCCCAAGGATTTCAACAGGAAAATTGTGTTTCAGAATAGGCCCTTGATTAAAGAATATTTCATCTATTTCCCTTCTTTCATTCATAAACATATAATTTTCATGGTCTAGCAAATATTGTTCTAAAGGATCCATAGGAGGAACGTCAATAGAAGCAAGACCAATAATTTCATCCTTACTAGGCAATTCTTTATCATGGGGTTGTCTACGAAACTTAGAGAAATTAAAATCATGAGACATATCCCCAAAACTTATAGTAACAATTTATTTCTCACAGTCTATCTTGGCATTAATAGTATTCAAGAAAGGTCTACCAAATATAATGGGACAAAAATCATCTTGTGGGGAACCAAGAACAAGAAAATCAGTAGGGTATTTTATTTTCCCACACAATACTTCAACATCTCTAACAATCCCAATTGGTGATATAGTATCTCTATTGGCAAGCTTAATAGTAACATCAATATCTTCTATCTCAGCAGGTGCAATATCATTCATAATTTCTTGATACAGGGTATAAGGAATTGCACTCACACTAGCACCCACATCACATAAGCCATGATAACAATGATCTCCTATTTTAATAGAAACAACAGGCATGCCAACAATAGGTCTATGTTTATATTTAATTTCAGGTTTAGCAATTCTAGCAGCTTCATCACAGAAATAAATAACATGCCCATCAATATTATCAACCAAGAGATCTTTAACCAAAGCAATACTAGGTTCAACTTTAATTTGTTCAGGGGGTGTAGGTGTTCTAGTATAACTCTTACGAACCACAGTTGAAGCCTTAGCATGATCCTTTATTCTAGCAGGAAAAGGTGGTTTCTCAATATAAGCAGTAGGAACAATAGGATCAACATCATAAGTAATAGTATCTTCTTCAACTTCAACTTTAATAGGTTCTACTACTTTCACTTCAATGGGAGGATGATATTTAAACCACTTCTCCCTAGGGAGATCAACATGAGTAGCAAAAGATTCACAGAAAGAAGCTACTATCTCAGAGTCAAGTCCATATTTAGTGCTAAAATCACGAAAAGCATCGGTATCCATAAAAGATTTAACACAATCAAACTTAAGGTTTATACCTGACTCATTACCTTCGTCGAGTTCCCAATCTTCAGAGTTGCGTTTAATTCTTTCCAATAAATCCCATTTGAATTCAATAGTCTTCTTCATAAAAGAACCAGTACAAGAAGTATCGAGCATGGATTGATTAATACGAGAAAGCCGAGCATAAAAATTCTGAATAATAATTTCTCTTGAGAGCTCATGATTGGGGCATGAATATAACATTGACTTAAGCCTCCCCCAAGCTTGAGAGATACTTTCTGCTTCACGAGGCCAAAAATTATAAATATAATTCCGATCACGATGAACCAGATGCATAGGATAAAACTTCTGATGAAATTCCAATTTCAATCGGTTGTAGTTCCATGACCCAATATCATCACATAGCCTATACCATGTCAATGCCTTTACCTTCAAAGATAAAGGGAAGCCCTTCTTCTTGACAACATCCTTGGGCAAATCTGCAAGCTTAAATAATCCACAAACTTCATCCACATAGATTAGGTGCATATCAGGATGTAATGTTCCATCTCCTGCATAAGGATTAGCTAGCAGTTTCTCTATCATACCCGAAGGAATTTCATAATAAATATTTGGAGTAGGTGCATTAGGTTGAGGAGCAACTCTTTGTTCTTCCGTTCGGGGTGAAGATACCCGAACAAGCCCCTCAAAGGATTATTTTCCATAGTAACAAGTGAGAGTAAATTTCAGCACACTATATAAATGTTTCCTTACCAAATTCCAGTTACCAAAGGCGCTTCACTCCCCGGCAACGGCGCCAGAAAAGAGTCTTGATGACCCACAAGTATAGGGGATCTATCATAGTCCTTTCAATAAGTAAGAGTGTCGAACCCAACGAGGAGCAGAAAGAAATGACAAGCGGTTTTCAGCAAGGTATTCTCTGCAAGCACTGAAATTATCGGTAACATATAGTTGTGTGATAAGATAATTCGTAACGGGTAACAAGTAACAAAAGTAACTAAGGTGCAGCAAGGTGGCCCAATCCTTTTTGTAGCAAAGGACAAGCCTGGACGAACTCTTATATAAAGCAAAGCGCTCCCGAGGACACATGGGAATTACTGTCAAGCTAGTTTTCATCATGCTCATATGATTTGCGTTCGTTACTTTGATAATTTAATATGTGGGTGGACCAGTGCTTGGGTGCTGTCCTTCCTTGGACAAGCCTCCCACTTATGATTAACCCCTCTCGCAAGCATCCGCAACTATGAAAGAAGAATTAAGATAAATCTAACCATAGCATGAAACATATGGATCCAAATCAGCCCCTTACGAAGCAACGCATAAACTAGGGTTTAAGCTTCTGTCACTCTAGCAACCCATCATCTACTTATTACTTCCCAATTCCTTCCCCTAGGCCCAAACAATGGTGAAGTGTCATGTAGTCGACGTTCACATAACACCACTAGAGGAAAGACAACATACATCTCATCGAAATATCGAACGAATACCAAATTCACATGATTACTTATAGCAAGACTTCTCCCATGTCCTCAGGAACAAACGTAACTACTCACAAAGCATATTCATGTTCATAATCAGATGAGTATTAAATAACATTAAGGATCTGAACATATGATCTTCCACCGAATAAACCAACTAGCATCAACTACAAGGAGTAATCAACACTACTAGCAACCCACAGGTACCAATCTGAGGTTTTGAGACAAAGATCAGATACAAGTGATGAAATAGGGTTTGAGAGGAGATGGTGCTGGTGAAGATGTTGATGGAGATTGACCCCCTCTCGATGAGAGGATCGTTGGTGATGACGATGGCTTCGATTTCCCCCTCCGGGAGGGAAGTTTCCCCGGCAGAACAGCTCCGCCAGAGCCCTAGATTGGTTCTGCACAAGTTCCGCCTCGAGACGGCGGCGCTTCATCCCAAAAGCTTCCTCCTTATTTTTTCCAGGTCAAAACACACCATATAGCAGAAGATGGGTATCGGGGGCCTGCCAGGTGGCCCACAAGGTAGGGGGGCGTGCCCAGGGGGTAGGGCGCGCCCTCCACCCTTGTGGATGGCTGGTGGCCCCCCTCTGGTGCTTTCTTCGCCCAATATTTTATATATATTCCAAAATAATTCTCCGTGAAGTTTCAGGACTTTTGGAGTTCTGCAGAATAGGTCTCTCAGATTTGCTCCTTTTCCAGTCCAGAATTCCAGCTGCCCGCATTCTCCCTCTTCAAGTAAACCTTGTAAAATAAGAGAGAAAAGGCATAAGTATTGTGCTATAATGTGTAATAATAACCCATAATGCAATAAATATCAATATAAAAGCACGATGCAAAATGGACGTATCAATACGTAGCAAGATTCATGGCAAATCTCTAGTGCATTGAATCAAAAAAAAATTGAAGCACAAAGGGGTTGGGATTTTTACCCTAACTCAGCACAAATCCCCTACGACGGCAACGGCGGGAGAGAAACCCGTTGACGGTGGTGGAGTCCAATGGCGAGGGCGTGCTGGACGCAACGGCGAAGTCTGGAGACGAGGGCGACATCAGCAGAGGTGGTGCGGGAACGTGATGTTTGAGAAATTTCAACCGTACGGGACCCGCGGGATATATATACACAACTGCTGTTGGTGGCACCGAGACGTGTAACTGCGTGCAATTACAGCAAATCTGTGACACCGAGCTGATGTAATCGGTAGCACCGAGATTGAAAAACCTATATCAATCGAACGGTTTCGATGAGTCCGAGTAGGAGTGGATTGGTCACACCGAAAACAACTTTGAAGGTTTTGGAGGTCAGCCCTTTCAGATCGGTGGCTCCGAGTGCGCCTCACCCGGAGAGTCCGAGAAAGACTTGTTCAATTTTTGTGATGTAGCATGAAGAGAATTTTTGTGATGTAGCATGAAGAGAATTTGAGACCTCCTCTTCACAAGAAGGTGAAGCATGGTAGTAAACAGTGGATGGCTCTCCCACCCTCCCACCCTCCTCTCCCCTCTCCCACCAACCTACCACCATGGCTCTAACTAGATCTGATCCTCATGGAAGGATTACTCCATTGGGATTTCTCTCCGGGCATTGCCCTTGCAGAATAGGTGAGGCAACGGTTTGGATCCATGGTACACTTTTCTCCTTCTCGAGATGTCAAAGAGTTCTTCCTGGTGGTTTCATTTTCTTCAGCCTCTTTTGCACTCTCGAAGGAATTGGTTGCTGTTGCTTTGCAATGTTGCATTGGGGGAATCAGTTCTGGTTTCAAGGTGTTGCTTTTGAATCATCAGGCATTTCATTTTTCTGTGGCAAATAGTAAGGCTGGCCATTTCATTTATGGTCTTCGAGATAGAATTTGGCCAGACTTCGTTTGTCATTTTCAATTGTTTAATGGCCGTTTTGCCAAGCTTGCAAGTTTACATTCAACCTGGCGTGCCGATGAGGTTCTTCATGAATTATTTGCATGACACCCGATGGCAGTACGATCTGCATCAAAATTTCTGAATTCACGTGCTCAAGGGTGTCGGAATATTTCGCCTGAACTCTCCAAGTTTGATTTACGACCGATCAACTACATGGCCTTCTCTAACAAGGATCATGCCGAAGCATCCACCTCCGGTTCATGCTTGCCATTGATCAAAGACAGTTCATCAGTAAGCAGTTTGAATGATCGTGCAGCTAATTTGAATTCCAATCCGGTAATTGGGCTTCCACCTTCCATGCATGCTGATGTGGACAAGGAGTTATTGCCTGCCATGGTCTCCTCGGAGGAAATTCTGTCCTCTTTGTTCGAAAGGCTTTTATTGTAGGAGAAATCTAAGGAGGGTCAAAAGGCTAATTATCTTTATTTGGGATCATTTAAATGCCCTTTGCATATACCATACCCGGATACTCCACAATGCTTTCTCGCATCTGCGCTCAAATATGCACCCCCTTATTCTCATTGGCCACCTTTTCTTAGTACCAAACATAAATGCGATTTGGCACAGGCAAATCATTGGGAACAGGAGATTATGGATCTTGCCAATAACTGGGGATCATTATGTGCGAGATGTCTGCAATGGGGACACAAGAAAATCTCTTGCCCGACTCGAGTTATTTGTATTAATTGCTCCGCGCCTGGGCATAAAGCTGCGGAATGCAACTTGCCATCTTCTACGTGTCCAGTCAAATCATCTTTACCCGGGAATCATATCAATCAGAGTCATAATAAGTTGGCGACGACCAACTTCGCTCGCAAATCTGCTAGGCGGCCTGGGACCGTCTGATGCGAGGCGTGTGGTTTCTATGGACACTTGGCAAAATCCTACTTTAAACAAAAGAGGGAAAAACTTTGGAAATGCATCCCCAAGATTCCTCCACCTTCCCATTCTACCCCGGACGCCTCGGTTTCCACTGCTCCACCGCCCCTGCCTGCCACTCTCCCATGCCAAGCACCAGAGCTCTCTGCTCCTCTGGCAATGGCGAACTACCCACTCAACCTCGTCCCCTTTCTGCCACACGGTTGGCCGGTGGAACCAGGTGCGGCTGACCGCCTTGTCCGCAGCGGCATGGTGGTTCACCTGATCCCACCACTCAACCATGACTTCCTCGCCATCGCTGAAGCAAATCAGTTCGTCCCTCACCATCGCCGTGCGGCTCTTCGCACCATCATCGAAGGGCTTCTGCATGAAGAACAACTCTTCACCACAGAAGTAAACGATCATCCTCTGGGTATAGGGATCTTTGGATTTGTTGATATTTTCATTAGAGATACTGCTGTTGCCAATCCGCTCACTTTAGATGAGGAAGATCTTGTGATTAACTTTGTGCCACACAATGCTGCCCTCAATATGCATCAGACCACTTTCGGCCCAGCAATTTGGTTGATGTTCTTTGGCTTCCCATATGACTATCAAACAGATTATTACATCAATAAGGCTCTGGGAGGATATGGTAGCTTGATGAATTGGTCAATCCTGGTCAGGACCGTCGCTTTGTTTTGCTTAGGGCACGTGTGATTCATCTGTGTCTTGTGCCTAAAAGTTTTGTTGTAAGGCAGCTAGGTGGTCCCTGTGAATGCTGGACTGTACAAGTCACCATCCTCAGGAGCAATGACTGGAATGCTCTTCTGCCAGAGGTTCCACCTGCAGGAGAAGATGCACCACCACCAGTTGGAAATCCACACCCTCTATTTGGCCCTGACCTTACTGTTGAACTTCTTCACCAAGAACAAGTGCATAACTGGTTTGTTGCCAATGGTATGCCCAATGCGGCTGCACATGCTGAGAACAACAATGCTGATCATGATGAAGAGATCCAGGTTGATGCAGCATGGGGGCTTGGCCTGCTCCACCACCTCCGCCCCCTCCACTTATGCTGATCAATTACCAAGCATGGCTCGCATCCCAGGGTCTGCAGGTCCAACATGGGCTGCCACCATCTGATGGTTTATCTGACAGTGCTGGACAAGCATGGAATGACTCCATTACTGTAGTTGACAGTTCTAGTTCAGACAGCTCAGTTTCTGGATATGTCCTTGTACCTGTTGCTAGGCTCCCAGTTTACTGGCATACCCCTTCAGGCGCTCTGACGCACAAGCAAACCCCTCCTGATGATGAGAATTTGACTGTCTCTGTAATTGTTCACAATTCTGGCCTACAGTTCAGCATGGAAACTCAGGGAGATGTGCTTTTCTCAATGATACTCAATGATCCCATTCCAAGAGCTTAACTCAATACTGAACTGCTTCATGCTATTTGGCCTCATCTTGCCACTTTTGGTCCTTGGAGTGCTGGTTATGGGTTAAAATTTGATAACTTCAATGTGGATGTTCTGGTCTCTCTTGGGGAGGATGGCATTAACATCTCTGTAGCCACTACTAGCACCTGTCATGGCCTCCCACGCCCATCCACTGTTGTCATAGAGGAGTTGCTGAATGAGGACACTCCAAACACCAATGATGCTAGGAATGAGAATACCATCAACACCACTTTGCCCAATATGAACAGTCAGCTGCCTACTGAATCTGCTCTAATTGACACTACTCAGGAACCAACTGGCTTATCTGCTGTCAGTATGCTTGCTACTGATCAGGACTCTGGCAGTAGCTCTATTTGTGCGCCGTGGGAAAAAGGTGGCCCCCACAAGCTATCTTGAGCTGCGCAGGAGCACTAGATCAACCAAGTACGATGGTTTTCATGTGCCTCAGCCCTCTGACCGTCGCCCTTACAAGTCCAAGGTGAAGCCGAGAGCTCTCCCCTTAGTCTAGGTAACCAACACTGCAGCTCAGGTATCTGAAGATGATGTCAACTCTGCGCCACCTCCTACTCCTGTGCCAACCATGCAAGCTATTGGGATTCAGCTATGTGCTGTCCCGGAGGCGGAGCTGACTGCTGAGGAGCTCAATAGGCCCTTGGATGGGCCTTCTTCTTCTTCTTCTTTGACTTAATTTACTTCTTTCTCGTTGATGGCTCTTTTGCAAAACTGGAATATCCTGTGTTGGAATGTTCATGGCCTAAATGCTCCTGAAAAACATTTAGCTCTTTCTAATGCTATTGCCTCTAGTGGGTGCTCAGTTATATGTCTGCAAGAAACCAAAATGCAGATTATCGATCTTGCGCTTATTAAAAAGCTTTGCCCAAGACGTTTTGATAAATTTGCTTATATTCCTTCGATTGGGGCTTCGGGTGGAATCTTAACTGTCTGGAATAATTTGCTTTTTATGGGGCAAGTCATTCTTTCTGAGCAATTTGCGTTGGGTATTCAGTTCACTGCAACTCAATCCTCTCATACTTGGAATTTGATTTATATTTATGGACCATGCCAAGGGGATCTTAGGGAGGCCTACACCAAATGGATGTTTGAACTATCCATCCCACACTCTGAGGATTGGCTTTTGGTCGGAGACTTCAATTACATTAGAGCTCCTGAAAATCGTAACAAGCCAGGTGGCAATACCCATGATATGTTCACCTTTAATGATTTCATTAGGGAACAACAGCTAACTGAATTGCCAATTAAAGGACGTAGATTAACTTGGAGCAATATGCAAAATGATCCCCTTTTGGAGCAGCTCGACTGGTTTTTTAGCTCACTTAATTGGACCTCTTCGTTCCCAAACACCATGGTTAAGCCTCTAGGCAAACCCGTCTCAGACCTAATCCCCTGCAACATTGTTATTCAAACTAATATTCCACGGTCCAAAATATTCCGATTTGAAACCTTCTGGTTGGCTCATCCAGGGTTTATGGATTTAGTTCAAACAATTTTTCCAAGCTGTTGCCACCGAGCAATACAGTAAAAATTGCATTGTGAGCCTACGGACTGATGATGATACCATTGTGGATGATCATGCCTCCAAAGAATCTGTTATCTTCCAAACTTTCAAAGAAAGATTAGGGAGCACTACCCCCCTGGACATGAAATTTGACCTCCCGTCTATTCTTAATACCTCCGACCAGCTGGATGACCTCACTGCCCCCTTCACTCTGGAGGAAATTGACGCAGTGATCAAAGATATGCCGCCTGATCGTGCCCCAGGGCCGGATGGCTTCAATGGAGCTTTCCTCAAAGCATGTTGGCTCAATTTGGAAAGTTTAAACTATGGCTACATCACACTCATCCCAAAGAACCAGTCACCAGAATCTGTCAATGACTACCGACCAATAACACTGCTGAATTGCTGCTTGAAAGTTATCACAAAACTACTGGCGAATAGACTTCAGAAAGTCATATTAACCATCATGCACCGCAACCAATATGGATTCTTGAAGGGCGGATCGGTATAGGACTGCCTGGCCTGGGCCTTCGAATTCTTGCACCAATGTCAGGCCTCTAAAAGAGAGATTGTGCTCCTAAAACTTGATTTCGCTAAAGCATTCGATACCATACAACACTCTACAATGATTGAAATCATGAGACAGATGGGATTCAACAGCAAGTGGCTCCAATTTTGAATGGCGTACCTGGCCGTCAGTTCCAATGCATGTGTGGTGTTCGCCAAGGAGATCCGCTGTCACCACTCATTTTTGTGATCACGGCGGATTTATTACAATCTGCAATTAATGATGCATACAACAAAATATCCTGAGCCTACCTTTCCCAGCTAGCAACACTACGGAGTACCCTGTCATTCAATACGCCGACGACACCATCATTGTTATGCCTGCCTGCCCCACCCAAGCAGCCACCATGAAGCAAATCCTCTCAAACTATGCTTCTTCGATTGGATTACGTATTAACTTCCACAAATCCACCCTTATCCCAATCAACACTCCGGACACCCTCTGCCAAACCATTGCTTCAATCTTCGGCTACAAAGTGGGAAAGATGCCCTTTACCTATCTTGGCTTACCCCTTGGCACCACTCGGCCTTCCATTCAGGATCTTATGCCAATGGTTTGTCGTGCAAAGAGAAGGATCACTGCTGCTATGTCAATGATGTCTTATGCTGGTAAACTCTCGTTAGTGAACTCATGGATCACCTCCATTGCCATGTTTGCCATGTGCACTATAAGATTAAATCCTAAAGTCATAGCTCAGCTAGACAAAATTAGGAGGCATTGTCTCTGGATCAAAAAGACAGATCAAGGTAACAAGAGCAACTCATTGGCAGCATGGGACCTAGTATGTCGCCCCAAGAATCATGGTGGATTGGGTATCATCAATTTACACATCCATAATGATGTGTTGTTGCTCAAATTCTTACACAAGTTCTATAATTGCTTGGACATCCCCTGGGTTCATCTGATCTGGAACACGTATTATCCTCACACAATCCCACATGCCCAGGACCCCTGTGGATCATTCTGGTGGAAGGATGTAATGCAACTCAGCCCAACATTCAGAGGGGTCTCTTCGGTACAAGTGCATGAGGGGTCCTCGGTTCTGTTCTGGAAGGATGCATGGCAGCCTGAGATCATGTCGACTGCCTTCCCTCGGGCGTTCTCATACACTGAAAAAGAAGACATCTCTGTTCGAGACTACATGAATGTTGCTGATAGCCCACACGAGACATTCCATCTACCTTTGTCTCCACAAGCATACGATGAACTTGCACAGATGAACCAGCTCATCACTAACATCCAGCTAAATGAACATGGCAAGGACATCTGGTCCTATGTTTGGTGTACCAGCACATTTAAAGCAAAAAACTTCTACGAGTACTGCTTCAGAAACATTGAGGTACATGCTGCTTACAAATGGCCATGGAGCTCAAAATCGATACCCAAGCACAAGGTCTTCGGTTGGTTCCTGTTGGCAGACCGACTTAACACACGCAATATGCTCAAAAGAAGACATTATAACATTGGCTCCAACCTGAACTGCCTATTATGCGGTTCTCACATTGAAGAGACAGTTGAGCACTTGTTCTTCCATTGCACCTTCAGTGCTGAATGCTGGAACATTTTGGGCATTCATTTGTCGGGCCATACGCACAGGCTCAAGTTGTTGGAAGAAGCTAAACAGGCTTGGAACAGACCTATGTTCATGGACATCTTCCTGGTGGCGGCGTGGAGCCTATGGAAGGAGAGGAATAATCACTATTTCCAACATATTGTGCCTACTGCCCCCTCTTGGAAACAAAGATTCAAGACAGACTTTGCTAACCTCAAATACAGGACATCTGAGGGCAATAAAGAGTTCATTCCTGCCTATCTGGCAGAACTAGCCTAATAAAAACTTTCTTTAGGTTTTACTACACCTTTTGTAATCTCCTTAGTTTTTCTCTACCGCACCCAAAGTGGTGTCTGGTACCATGTAAATATGTAACCTTTATTTCATTAATTCAATTGCAGTAGGAGCCTCTCCTACTGTTTTTAGTGTCAAAATTTTTTTTGAGACAAGAAAGCATAGATAGCTAGAGAAGGTTCTTAGGCATTCTTGTACATCCACTTGGCCAGAAAAACAAAGACAATCAAAACAACAAATGGATGTCCTTGAATGGAGAAAAATATGCATACCAACATGCTCACTGCTACTTCTTGAGCTTGCATTGGTTTTTCCCTTGAAGAGGAAAGGGTGATGCAGCAAAGTAGAGATAAGTATTTCCCTCAGTTTGATAACCAAGGTATCAATCCAGTAGGAGACAACGCACAAATCACCGAATACCTGCACAAACAATCAAACAACTTGCACCCAACGCGATAAAGGGGTTGTCAATCCCTTCACGGTTACTTGCAAAATTGAGATCTGATAGAGATAGATAAATGATAAAGTAAATATTTTTGGTATTTTTGGTTTATGGATCGGAAAGTAAAAGATTGCAAAATAGTAGATCGGAAACTTATATGATGGAAAATAAAAGATCGGAAACTTATATGATGGAAAATAGAAGATCGGAAACTTATATGATGGAAAATAGACCCGGGGGCCATAGGTTTCACTAGAGGCTTCTCTCAAGATAGCAAATAATACGGTGGGTGAACAAATTACTGCCAAGCAACTGATAGAAAAGCGCAAAGTTATGACGATATCAAGGCAATGATCATGAATATAGGCATCACGTCCGTGTCAAGTACACCGAAACGATTCTGCATCTACTACTATTACTCCACACATCGACTGCTATCCAGCATGCATCTAGAGTATTAATTTCATAAAGAACGGAGTAATGCATTAAATAGGATGACATGATGTAGAGGAATTAACTCAAGCAATATGATGAAAACCCCATCTTTTTATCCTCGATGGCAACAATATAATACGTGCCTTGCTGCCCCTACTGTCACTTGGAAAGGACACCGCAAGATTGAGCCCAAAGCTAAGCACTTCTCCCATTCCAAGAAAAACCAATCTAGTTGGCCAAACCAAACCGATAGTTCGAAGAGAATTACAAAGATATCAAATCATGCATAAAAGAATTCAGAGGAGATTCAAATAATATTCATAGATAAGCTGATCGTAAATCCATAATTCATCGGATCTCGGCAAACACACCGCAAAAAAGTATTACATCGAATAGATCTCCAAGAACATCGAGGAGAACATGGTATTGAGAATCAAAGAGATAGAAGAAGCCATCTAGCTACTAGCTATGGACCTGTAGGTCTGTGGTAAACTACTCACGCTTCATCAGAAGGGCAATGGTGTTGATGTAGAAGCCCTCCGTGATTGAATCCCCCTCCGGCAGGGTGCCGGAAATGGTCCCTAGATGGGATCTCACGGGTACAGAAGGTTGCGGTGGTGGAAAAGTGTTTTCGTGGATGCCTCTGGTGGTTTGGGGATATTTGGGAATATATAGGCGAAAGAATTAGGCCAGGAGGGTCACGAGGGGCCCACAAGGATGTTGGGCGCGCCCTCCGTCCTTGTGGCCGCCTCGTGGCCCCTCCGACTTCATCTCCAAGTCTTCTGGTTGTCTTCTGGTCCCAGAAAAATCATCGCGAAGGTTTCATTCCGTTTGGACTCCGTTTGGTATTCCTTTACTGCGAAACTCTAAAACAAGGAAAAAAAGAAACTGGCACTGGGCTCTAGGTTAATAGGTTAGTCCCAAAAATAATATAAAATAGCATATTAATGCATATAAAACATCCAAAATAGATAATATAATAGCATGGAACAATAAAAAATTATAGATACGTTGGAGACGTATCAAGCATCCCCAAGCTTAATTCCTGCTCGTCCTCGAGTAGGTAAATGATAAAAACAGAATTTTTGATGTGGAATGCTACCTAACATATTTATTCATGTAGTTTTCTTTATTGTGGCATGAATGTTCGGATCCGTAAGATTCAAAACAAAAGTTTAATATTGACATAAAAACAATAATACTTCAAGCATACTAACAAGGCAATTATGTCTTCTCAAAATAACATGGCCAAAGAAAGCTTATCCCTACAAAATCATATAGTCTGGCTATGCTCCATCTTCATCACACAAAATATTGAAATCATACACAACCCCGATGACAAGCCAAGCAATTGTTTCATACTTTTGATGTTCTCAAACTTTTTCAACTTTCACGCAATACATGAGCGTGAGCCATGGACATAGCACTATAGGTGGAATAGAATATGGTGGTTGTGGAGAAGACAAAAAGAGGGAGATAGTCTCACATCAACTAGGCGTATCAACGGGCTATGGAGATGCCCATCAATAGATATCAATGTGAGTGAGTAGGGATTGCCATGCAATGGATGCACTAGAGCTATAAGTTTATGGAAGCTCAAAAAGAAAACTAAGTGGGTGTGCATCCAACTCGCTTGCTCACGAAGACCTAGGGCAATTTGAGGAAGCCCATCATTGGAATATACAAGCCAAGTTCTATAATGAAAAATTCCCACTAGTATATGCAAGTGACAACATAGGAGACTCTCTATCATGAAGATCATGGTGCTACCTTGAAGCACAAGTGTGGTAAAAGGATAGTAACATCGCCCCTTCTCTCTTTTCTCTCATTTTTTTATTTGGGCCTTCTCTCATTTTTTTGGCCTCGTTTTTATTCATCCGGAGTCTCATCCCGACTTGTGGGGGAATCATAGTCTCCACCATCCTTTCCTCACATGGGACAATGCTCTGATAATGATGATCATCACACTTTTATTTACTTACAACTCAAGAATTACAACTCGATACTTAGAACAAAAATATGACTCTATATGAATGCCCCTGGCGGTGTACCGGGATGTGCAATGAATCAAGAGTGACATGTATGAAAGAATTATGAACGGTGGCTTTGCCACAAATACGATGTCAACTACATGATCATGCAAAGCAATATGACAATGATGAAGCGTGTCGTACTAAACGGAACGGTGGAAAGTTGCATGGCAATATATCTTGGAATGGCTATGGAAATGCTATAATAGGTAGGTATGGTGGCTATTTTGAGGAAGGTATATGGTGGGTGTATGGTACCGGCGAAAGTTGCGTGGTACTAGAGAGGCTAGCAATGGTGGAAGGGTGAGAGTGCGTATAATCCATGGACTCAACATTAGTCATAAAGAACTCACATACTTATTGCAAAAATCTATTAGTTATCGAAACAAAGTACTACACGCATGCTCTTAGGGGGATAGATTGGTAGGAAAAGACCATTGCTCATCCCCGACCGCCACTCATAAGGAAGACAATCAATAAATAAATCATGCTCCGACTTCATCACATAACGGTTCACCATACGTGCATGCTACGGGAATCACAAACTTTAACACAAGTATTTCTCAAATTCACAATTAATCACTAGCATGACTCTAATATCACCATCTTTATATCTCAAAACAATCATAAGGAATCAAACTTCTCATAGTATTCAATGCACTTTATATGAAAGTTTTTATTATATCCCTCTTGTATGCCTATCATATTAGGACTAAATTTATAACCAAAGCAAATTACCATGCTGTTTAAATACTCTAAAAATAATATAAGTGAAGCATGAGAGTTCAATAATTTCTATAAAATAAAACCACCGCCGTGCTCTAAAAAGATATAAGTGAAGCACTAGAGCAAAATTGCCTAGCTCAAAAGATATAAGTGAAACACATAGAGTATTCTAATAAATCATGATTCATGCGTGTGTCTCTCAAAAGGTGTGTACAGCAAGGATGATTGTGGAAAACTAAAAAGCAAAGAGTCAAATCATACAAGATGCTCCAAGCAAAACACATATCATGTGGTGAATAAAAATATAGCCTCAAGTGAAGTTACCGATAGAGGAAGACGAAAGAGGGGATGCCTTCCGGGGCATACCCAAGCTTAGGCTCTTGGTTGTCCTTGAATATTACCTTGGGGTGCCTTGGGCATCCCCAAGCTTAGGATCTTGCCACTCCTTATTCCACAGTCCATCAAATCCTTACCCAAAACATGAAAACTTCACAACACAAAACTCAACAGAAAATCTCATAAGCTCCGTTATTATAAGAAAATAAATCACCACTTTTTGTACTGTTGTTAAGTCATTGTTTATTTATATTGGTGTAATATCTACTGTATTCCAACTTTTCCATGGTTCATACCCCCCGATACTACCCATAAATTCATCAAAATAAGCAAACAACACATAGAAAACAGAATCTGTCAAAAACAGAACAGTCTGCGAAGATCTGAATTGTTCTAATACTTATGTAACTTCAAAAATTCTGAAAATTTAGGAAAACATAGGAGATTCGGATATAAATCCTGTGTAAAAAATACAGGGTGTTTACACAATCCAGTGAATTTAAAAAATTCTGTGACTGGACACAAAAGTTTCTATTTTTCAGCAAGATCAAATCAACTATCACCGTAAGCCATCCCAAAGGTCTTACTTGGCACAAACACTAATTAAAACACAAAACCACATCTAACCAGAGGCTAGATGAATTATTTATTGAAAAACACGAGCAAAATGCAAAGATTAAAAATAAAATTGGGTTGCCTACCAACAAGCGCTATTGTTTAACGCCCTTAGCTAGGCATATAAACTCAAATAGATCTAGGTATTGTCATCTTTGGTATGCAATCCATAAGTAGCTCTCATAATAGATTCATATGGTAATTTAATTTTCTTTCTAGGGAAGTGTTCCATGCCCTTCCTTAACGGAAATTGAAATCTAATGTTTCCTTCTTTCATATCAATAATTGCACCAATCGTTCTAAGGAAATGTCTACCAAGAATAATAGGACATGTAGGATTGCAATCTATATCAAGAACAATGAAATCTATGGGCACATAATTCCTATTTGCAATAATAAGAACATCATTAATCCTTCCCATAGGTTTCTTAATAGTGGAATCCGCAAGATGCAAATTTAAAGAACAATCATCAAATTCACGGAAACCTAACACATCACACAAAGTTTTTGGAATCGTGGAAACACTAGCACCCAAATCACACAAAGCATGGCACTCATAATCTTTAATCTTAATCTTAATAGTAGGTTCCCACTCATCATAAAGTTTTCTAGGGATATAAACTTCCAACTCAAGCTTTTCTTCAAAAGATTGCATCATAGCATCAACGATATGTTTAGTAAAAGCTTTGTTTTGATTATAAGCATGAGGAGAATTCAACATGGATTGCAACAAGGAAATACAATCTATTAAAGAACAATTATCAGAATTAAATTCCTTGAAATCCAAAAGAGTGGGTTCATTGCTACTTAATGTTTTGACCTCTCCAATCCCACTTTTATCAATTTTTGCATCAAGATCTAAAAACTCCGAATCATTGGGACACCTTTTAACTAAATTTGACTCATCTCCAGTCCCATCTTTATCAAGATTTATATTGGAAAACAAAGATTCAATAGGAGTCACATCAATCACTTTAATATCTTCATCAATACTTTCATGGAAACTAGAACAACACGTTTTTACAAACCAATCTCGTTTAGCACGTATCTTAGCGGTTCTTTCTTTGCACTCATCAATGGAAATTCTCATAGCTTTGCGAGACACATTAATATCATGCTTCGGTGGAATAGATCTAAGTTTCAAAGAATCAACATCAAGAGAACTTATATCCACATTCCTAGCCAAATCATCAATCTTAAGCAATTTTTCTTCAATCAAAGCATTGAAATTCTTTTGCGAACTCATAAATTATTTAACACTATTCTCAAAATCAGAGGGCATCTTATTATAATTTCCATAAGAATTGTTGTAGGAATTACCATAATTATTAGAGGAATTACTAGGAAATGGCCTAGGATTAAAATTATCTCTATACGCGTTGTTACCAAAATTGTTCCTACCAACAAAATTCACATCCATAGATTCATTATTATTTTCAATAAAAGTAGACAAAGGCATATCATTAGGATCCAAAGAAGAACTCTTGCTAGCAAATAATTTCATAAGTTCATCCATCTTTCCACTCAAAACATTAATTTTTTCAATCGCATGCACTTTTTTACTAGTGGAAGATCTTTCGGTATGCCATTGAGAATATTTACCATAATATCATCTAGGAGTTTAGTAGCTTCTCCTAAAGTGATTTACATAAAAGTACCTCCCGCGGCCGAATCTAAAAGATTTCTAGAAGCAAAATTTAATCCGGCATAAAAATTTTATATAATCATCCACAAATTCAAACCATGAGTAGGGCAATTTCATATCATCAATTTCATCCTCTCCCAGGATTGTGCAACATGTTCATGATCAAGTTGCTTAAAATTCATAATCTCGTTCCTAAGGGAGATGATTTTAGCGGGAGGAAAATACTTGGAAATAAAAGCATCTTTACACTTATTCCATGAATCAATACTATTTTTAGGCAAAGATGAAAACCAAGTTTTAGCACGATCTCGAAGTGAGAACAGAAATAGCTTCAATTTAACAATATCATTATCCACATCTTTTTTCTTTTGCATATCACACAAATCAATGAAATTGTTTAGATGGGATGCGACATCTTCACTAGGAAGGCATAAAATTGATCTTTCATAACAAGATTCAGCAAAGCGGCATTAATTTCACAAGATTCCGCACTAGTGGCGGGAGCAATCGGAGTGCTAATAAAATCATTGTTATTGGTGTTGGAAAAATCACACAATTTGGTATTCTCTTGAGCCATCTTGACAAAGCAAGCAATCCAACACACGAGCAAACAAAAAGCAATCGAAGAAGACGAACGGAAGAGGGGCGAAGAAAAGGCAAATCTTTTCGAAAATTGTTTTAGAAGTGGGGTAGAGGAAAACGAGAGGCGAATGGCGTGTCATGTAATGCAAGAGATGAGAGTTTATGATGGGTACTTGGTATGTCTTGACTTGGTGTAGATCTCCCTGGCAACGGCGCCAGAAATTCTTCCTGCTACTTCTTGAGCTTGCGTTGGTTTTTCCCTTGAAGAGGAAAGGGTGATGCAGCAAAGTAGAGATAAGTATTTCCCTCAGTTTGAGAACCAAGGTATCAATCCAGTAGGAGACAATGCACAAATCACCGAATACCTGCACAAACAATCAAACAACTTGCACCCAACGCGATAAAGGGGTTGTCAATCCCTTCACGGTTACTTGCAAAAGTGAGATATGATAGAGATAGATAAACGATAAAGTAAATATTTTTGGTACTTTTGGTTTATAGATCGGAAAGTAAAAGATTGCAAAATAGTAGATCGGAAACTTATATGATGGAAAATAAAAGATCGGAAACTTATATGATGGAAAATAGAAGATCGGAAACTTATATGATGGAAAATAGACTCGGGGGCCATAGGTTTCACTAGAGGCTTCTCTCAAGAGAGAAAATAATATGGTGGGTTAACAAATTACTGCCGAGCAATTGATAGAAAAGCGCAAAGTTATGACGATATCTAAGGCAATGATCATGAATATAGGCATCACGTCCATGTCAAGTAGACTGAAACGATTCTGCATCTACTACTATTACTCCACACATCGACCGCTATCCAGCATGCATCTAGAGTATTAAGTTCATAAAGAACGGAGTAATGCATTAAGTAAGATGACATGATGTAGAGGAATTAACTCAAGCAATCTGATGAAAACCCCATCTTTTTATCCTCGATGGCAACAATACAATATGTGCCTTGCTGCCCCTACTGTCACTGGGAAAGGACACCGCAAGATTGAACCCAAAGCTAAGCACTTCTCCCATTGCAAGAAAAACCAATCTAGTTGGCCAAACCAAACTGATAGTTCGAAGATAATTACAATGATATCAAATAATGCATAAAAGAATTCAGAGGAGATTCAAATAATATTCATAGATAAGCTGATCATAAATCCACAATTCATCGGATCTCGGCAAACACACCGCAAAAAAGTATTACATCGAATAGATCTCCAAGAACATCGAGGAGAACGTGGTATTGAGAATCAAAGAGAGAGAAGAAGCCATCTAGCTACTAGCTATGGACCCGTAGGTCTGTGGTAAACTACTCACGCTTCATCGGAAGGGCAATGGTGTTGATGTAGAAGCCCTCCGTGATCGAATCCCCCTCCGGCAGGGTGCCGGAAAAGGTCCCTAGATGGGATCTCACGGGTACAAAATGTTGCGGTGGTGGAAAAGTGTTTTCGTGGATACCTCTGGTGGTTTGGGGATATTTGGGAATATATAGGCAAAATAATTAGGTCAGGAGGGTCACGGGGGGCCCACAAGGGTGGGGGGCGCGTGTGACGCCCCCGACTCAATCGTGCACTAATCATACACGCAAACATGCACGATCAAGCACAGGGACTCACGGGAAGATATCATAGCACAACTCTAACACAAATAAATGAAGATCCACAATATTACAGACCAGGGATCACGAGGATCTGAATACATAAGTCAGTCATACAAATAATATCTGGGTACAGACATAGTTAGACAAGGTTTGCCTAAAAAAGGCTAGTACAAACAACGACTCTAGATCGAAAGGCGATGGCCTCCTGCCTGGGACCTCCAATCCTACTCCTGGTCGGCTGGCTCGATCCAGTAGTACGTGCCATCTGGACCCTCCTGGTAGTAAGCTCCTGTGGGGACATCTGGCTCCTGGGCTCCATCGTCTATGGTAACATCAAAAGGAGTATGGGGGAAAAGAGGTAGCAAAGCAAACATGAGTACTCATCCGAAGTACTCAGCAAGCAAGGATCTACACTACATATGCAACATTATCAAGAAAGGCTGTATATGTGGACTGGGCTGCGGAAATGCCAGAATAGAGAGAAGACCTAGTCCTATCGAAGACTAGCTTCTTCACGAAGCCACCATCTTGCAGCAATTAGAAGGGTACAGAAAAGCATTTTATTAAGCAAGCATGTTGCGGCAAAGCCTAGAGATCCTTCCTCGACTCCCTGCGAGAAAGCGATCCCAGAGCTTCAATTAATTAAACAAGTATCCAGTTCAAGTAATAGATCAGGATACCAAACTGAGCGTCCTTTACCGTAGGACCGGCTATCGATAGATGTTATCTTCCCTGCTGGGGTGCACTACTGTTACCCAACATGCTCGATCACCTCTGGCCGGACACACTTGCTGGGTAATGCCCGGCCTCGGGAGATCAACACGAAGCAGCGCCCTACCTAGGCTCAGCAGAGAGGTCAGCACGCCGTACTAACCTATGCACCCAGAGGTCTTGGGCCATCGCCCTGGGCACCCTGCGCGTTGCGTCGCTGGCCGGGGTGCAGGCGCAACATTGAACTCGTCAGTGAAGTATCCAGCCCATTCCCGGTGATCAGCCCACACGGTGAACCGTGACGTCTGAAGAGCTTTCAGGAGAAACGTACGACGTAGAGGGCCCCATAAACCATTATCCCGCGTGGTGGTAGTGCGTATAGGGCACGTCGACCCACTCAGATCAAATACCCAAATCCGATATGCTCATTTAATAACACGCGGAGATAATCAGAGTTTCTGAAGCTCCGCCTCAATATCACACTCGGGCGCCCTTTCGGGTAAGCCCGACATCATAGATCCCCCTGCGGGTACCCCTCGGGGTCGACCCGCCTGTGACAAAGGTCAAAGTATCCGTGTGGTCACAACATCAAGGTGAATGTAGGAGGCATCACCCTCGAGGTTCACACTTGAGGGGGTTGCACGACAGAGTTGTATCGGAAGTGGGGAAGGAGGAATCACCCTCGATGACCATGATCGAATAGCTACACTGTAGAGTATTCATCAAGAGTGCGTTACGAGGTATCACCCTCGGCACTCGATAGTAACTATGCAAAGTTGTACAACTAAGGGGGGTTGAGGTGATGTGTCGGTCTCTGGTCGTCGGTCACGTTGATCGAGTAGTCGATGATGAAGCAGAGGCAACAGGGGTAAAGTGATGGGGGTCACTGATGGTTCATTACCAACCTATACTAAACAGTTGAAAAAGGCAGGTAAGGTAACAACAAGCATGTTACAAAAGCAGGCTATGCATCAGAATAGGAGCAAATAGTAACAGTAGCAAAATCTAATGCAGGCAGAAGAAAGTTGAATGGGCGATATCGGGATGCTCAATGGGGGGGGGGGGGAGGGGGCTTGCCTGGTTGCTCTGGCAAGGAGGAGGGGTCGTTGGAAGGCTGCTCGCCCGGAGCATAGTCGTACTCTTCCGCGTCGGCGTTGGTCTCGGCGTCTATCGAGAGAGAAGGAGGGGGACAAAAATAATAAATTCACGGCAAAAATGCAAACAATATGCATGACATGCCTAAATGATATGCAGAGGTGTTCTATTGCCTAACTAAATGATTTAGATAAATTAGGAATTTATTCGGATTTATTTAACTAAAGTTGAGCACTATTCATTTATCGAAATCAATCTAAAAATTCCATGTTCAGGTAGCTAGGGGCATCTGACAGATGAACGGACCACGTATTCGGGTTTGCCTCGAAATTCTGAGCAACTTTCATGTACAAAGTATTTTCATCCGAGTTACGGATTATTTTATATGATTTTCTAAAGTTTTAATTATTTTTTGAATTTTAATTATTTATTTAAATTCGAATTATGCAGAACAGTGAAAGGTGACATCAGCATGACGCATTGCTGGCATCAGCAGTCAACAGGGGCTGACCAGAGTCAAACCTGATAGGTGGGTCCCACTGGGACGCACATGTCAGCCTCTGTTAGTATTAAACGGAGTTAGTTTTAACTAATTAACTAATTAGATCAGTGGGCCTAGTTAGTCAGTGACTTAATTAGCTAATTAATTAACTAACAATTTAACTAACCTTTTAATTAACATTTCTATTTATTTTAAAAATGTTTAAACAGCAGGGCCCCACATGTCAGCGACATGGGCAGTCCAGTCAGCGGGTTGACCCGGTCAATGGGGCCAGCCGGGCCCATCGGTCAGTGGCACGAGGGCGGCCAGGTCAGCGCCACATCGGCGTCGTAGGCGCCGGCGCCGGAGAACGCTCCGGCGACCAAAAACGTGGCGGTCATTCGCCGGAGCGCGTCGGAAGCTCGCCACAGGGCACCATTTCGCGTGGTTTTGCTTGCGTTCGAACGAGTGGGCAGAGCCGCGTCCAACGCGGGTGGTCTCCAGGCCGAAGGTGGCCAAAGACGATGGCGGCGATGGGCTAGGGCGGAGGCCGAAGCACGAGCTCGTTGGGTTCGTCGTTTGGGCGTGCGAATGGGCAACCTAACTAGCTACGCGGGCTCTACGGTGCACGAGGAGCACACCGGAGCGGTCGGACGAGCGTGTAGTGGCTCGGGAGCGTGATTCTCACAGCCTCGGCGGCGGTCAGAGTACGGAAACGCAGCGGGACGGCTACGGCCACGCGAAGGACCAGGGGAGAAAAGGAGGGGGTAGCGGTGCTCATGTAGGGGCACACGATGGCCGGCGCGAAGTTTAGTAGCTGCAGAGGAGGGAGATCGATGGCGGCGAGGTTTCGGTGGCTGCGGTTGATGTAGAGCTCGTGGAGGATGCAGCGGTGGCCCTTGTCTTCTATTCGTCGGCGCAGATGGAGTAGAGGAGCACGGCGGAGGTCGGGGACACGGAAAGGCGGCGAGAGGGGCACGGTGGCCGTGAGCTTCACGGTGCCGCGGTCATGGCGGCGCTCGGTGGGGTTGGGAAAAGGGGATAGAGGGAGAGTGAGTGGCGAGGGGGGACGCCAGGGGTTCGGGGAGGGGGTCCTTATCCACCGGCGGGCGAGGGAGCCCGCTGTCGAGCAAGGGAGAGGGGGGCTGGCTGCGGGGGCGCGCGCGCGGCGACAGCGGCTCGGGGAGGAGCGGTGCGAGGTGGGAGACGGTGCGGGATGGGCTGGGCCGGCGCTGTAGCTACTTAGGCCCAGCCGCTGTGGGCCTTTTCTTTTTCTTCTTTTTTTCTGTTTTGTTTTCTGTTTTCTTTTGTTTTCTGTTTTCTAAAATGTGTGAGCCCATCTATAGTTTTGTAAAATATGTGAACTAGCCACAATACTCCAGTGCAACATTTACTAATGCCATAAAATGGTTTTGAGTTCATATAATTTCATTTGGATTTTATTTAATTATAAATGGATTAAATACTTTTGTTTTGCTGCTATTTTAGGATGTTAGGGTCATTTAAATATTCTAAACATTGTTGCTGTAAATTTTATATATGCCTCTAGATTATTTGGAACATGATGAACAATTTAGTTTTCAATTTGGAGCAACTTTTATTTCCACTTTAAATTAATTTGAAGTATGAATTAGGAGTTTGAAATGCAATGTGATGCAAATGATGAGAAGGCACTGTTAAACTTGCTGACATGGCATTAACTAAGGGTGATCATTGTGGCTTATTACATGGGGTGTTACAATTCTCCTCATCTAACAAGAATTCTCATCCCGAGAATTAAGAGGAAGATTGAAAGAAAGCGGGGTATTCTTCGCGAAGACGATCCTCGCGTTCCCAAGTGGCTTCATCTTCAGAATGATTCGACCACTGAACTTTCAGGAATTTGATTGACTTCTGACGAGTTCGACGCTCAGCTTGATCAAGAATACGGATGGGATATTCTGGATAAGACAGATCTTCCCGCAATTTAAGCATTTCATGATCCACAGCTCGAATAGGATCCTTGAAGCAGCGACAAAGTTGGGATACATGAAAGACATAATGCACTTGAGAAAGAGTTGGCGGCAATTGCAACTGATATGCCACTTCTCCTTGACGGGCAAGAATACAGAATGGGCCAATGTAGCGAGGAGCTAACTTGCCCTTGATTCCGAACCGATGAGTGCCTTTCAACGGGGTGACGTGAAGGTAGGCTTACTCGCCAGGCTGATAGACCACTTCCTGGTGCTTTCGGTCATAGTTGCTCTTCTGACGAGACTGAGCAGTTTTCAGATGTTCCCGGACAATGCGGACTTTTTCTTCAGCTGGCTGAACAATGTCCGGTCCGACGAGTGAGCGTTCCCAAGTTTCTGACCAATTCAGGGGGGTTCAACACTTACGTCTGTATAGAAGTTCAAACGGTGCCATCTTCAGACTAGCTTGATAGCTATTGTTGTAAGAGAATTCGGCATACGGGAGAGATTCCTCCCATTTCTTACTGAAGGAGATGACACAAGCTCGAAGCATATCTTCGAGCACTTGATTAACTCATTCGACTTGACCCTGTGACTGAGGGTGAAAAGCGGTGCTGAAGGACAGATGAGTTCACATAGCTTCTTGGAAACTTTTCCAGAATCTTGAGGTAAAGAGACTGCCACGATCAGAACTGATCTCCAACGGAACACCGTGGAGTGACACATTTTGGGAAACATACAAGTCTGCTAACTGACTAGCAGTGATTGTCTCCTTAACTGGCAGAAAGTGAGCAACCTTTGAGAATCGGTCAATGACGACAAAGATAGCATCATGACCCTTCTGAGATCTGGGGAAACCAGTAATGAAATCCATTTGGAGCTTGTCCCATTTCCATTCAGGAATATCAAGGGGTTGCAGAGTTCCATCAGGCCTTTGATGTTCTACTTTAATGCGGCGGCAAACGTCACACTCAGAAACATAACGAGCAATGTCTCGCTTCATATTAGGCCACCAGTATCTCTGACAAATGTCACAGTACATCTTTGTGCTACCAGGATGAATTGACAGAGGAGTGTCATGAGCTTATTTCAGAACGTGTTCTCTCTCATCCTTGAATTTGGGTACGAAGAGACGGCGTTGGAATAATAGGACCCCATCATTATCAAGATGGAATTCCGACGGCTTTCCTTTTTCGAGGTATCACTTAATCCTTTCAACTTCAGAGTCATACCTTTGTATAGTCTTAATGCTGTGCTCAAGATCCGGTTCAACAACTAGGGTATTGAGATAACCCTGTGGAACAATATGGAGGTTCAATTTGCGAAGCTCTTCATAAAGAACAGGTTGTGCTTCCTGAACCATATGGTTGCTGCAATAAGCCTTGCGACTCAAAGCATCGTCCATTACATTAGCCTTGCCAGGGGTGTATGAGATATTCATATCATAATCGGCAATTGTTTCGAGCCATCTTTGTTGACGAACGTTCAGATCTGGTAGAGTATATAGATACTTCAAACTCTGATGATCCGTGTATATCTCGCAACGGTTACCGAGAAGGTAATGTCGCCATAGCTTCAGAGCATAAATAACCGCAGAAAGTTCGAGATCATGAACTGGATAATTTTCTTCGTCAGGATGCAATTGTCGAGAGCCATAAGCAATCACTTGGCGTTCTTGCATTAGGACACAGCCTAATCCTTGATGAGATGCATCACAGTATATCACGAAGTCCTTGCGAGTATCCGGGGGTGCTAGCACTGGGGCAGATGTCAACTTATCTTTTATCGTCTGAAAGCTTTCCTGACATTTTTCTGTCCACTCAAATTTAACACCCTTGTGGAGCAGCTTCGTCAATGGCTTTCCAATCTTGGAAAAGTTCTCAATGAATCGACGGCAATAGCTAGCGAGTCCAAGAAAACTCTTAACTTGCTTACCATTCTTCGGGGGAGTCTAGTCAAGAATATCCTGTACTCGCTCGGGATTAACAGCAATGCCATTCTTGGAAATCACATGACCAAGATAGGTCACTTCAGATAACCAGAATTCACACTTAGAGTACTTGGCGTATAACTGGTACACCCGAAGCTTCTCCAATACAAGCCGAAGATGTTCAGCATGTTCTTCTTCATTCTTGGAATATATAAGGATATCATCCAAATAAACCACGACGAATTTGTCGAGGTAATCCATGAAGATATAGTTCATCAACCGGGAGAAGGTTGCTGGAGCATTGGTTAATCCGAAAGACATAACGGTGTACTCGTATGAGCCATAGCGAGTCACGAAAGCGGTCTTCGGAATATCCTCCTTACGAACTCGGATCTGATGATAACCCAACCTCAAGTTAAGTTTTGAGAACACAGAGGATCCAGCAAGCTGATCATAAATATCATTGATCCGGGGTAGTGGGTATTTATTCTGGATTGTGGCTTGGTTAATGGGACGATAATCCTGAACCAATCGATTAGTTCCATCCTTCTTCTTAATGAAGAGTGAAGGTGCTCCCCAAGCAGAGGAACTGGGGCGGATGAAACCTTTCTTAAATGACTTGTCAATTTCTTCCTTTAGCTCGAGAAGGTGGTGAGGAGGCATCTTATAAGGACGCTTCGCAATAGGGGTAGTGCCAGGCTTCAAGTCAATGACAAACTCGATAGCTCTAACCGGGGGTATTCTTGGAAGTTCTTCCGGGAAAACGTCCGAAAAATCTTGAACGACAGGAACGTTCTTGATTCCTTCCAGAGGTGAGGCGTTCAAAGCATTCAGAGCATATATCTGAGCTTCGGTGTTTCAGGTAATTCAGGCGGTGTAGTTCACTATCTCGTCGGAGGGGTGAAGAAGTTGGATGACTTTTGTGGCACAATTGATCGAAGCTATATGAGCTTTCAACCAATCCATTCCGAGGATGAGGTCTATGGTGGAAGACTTCAGGATAATGGGCGAAACAAGGAATTCCAATCCTTTAATTTCAACGGGGACATTGTGTGCCATCATAGTGGTTTGACACTGGCCTCCAGGGGTGCGGATAACTACTGGCAGGTTCATCTTTTGAAATGCAATGTCAGGCGATAATGCAAATGCTTCTATCATGAATGAATGCGATGATCCTGAATCAAATAATATAGAAGCGGGTACTGAGTTAACAAGAAGGGTACCCATCACAGTAGCAGGTTGATCCTGGACTTCTTCAATATCAATGTTGTAAGCGTGTCCACGACAATGAGCAGCAGACCCAGTATTATAGTTGCGGGCCTGATTGTTGCCACGACCATTGCCACGGCCAGTACGAGGGAAAGCCAACTGATTCTGAGTCTGGCGGCAGTCCTTAGCAAGGTGACCTGGTTTGCGACACTTGAAGCACATACCATCTTCAGGACGAAGAGGAGCATTGGGTAGAGCAACTTGAGCTCTTGGCTGCCTCGATGGTGGAGGAGGCAGACGTGGTGCAGCATAGTTGTTCTTTGGCGCAGGGGCAGCTGAACAGAACACGTTGTTGGTAATCCAGACTCGACGATTCTGTGCTGAGCCCGAAGATGAGCCAGCATCATGATAGCACTTCTGCAAGTCCTTATGCTTCATTTGAGCGGTCTCAACCAGGATATCCTTGTTCACAAGAGTAGCAAAGTCGTTGAAGTCTTGAGCAGCAAGTGCAAGCTCGATGTCTGGGTGGAGTCCATTACAAAATTTCTCTTGTCTACGGGCATCCATGGCGATGTCTTCTTCAGCATAGTGGGACAGGTCAAGGAATTCCCGCTAGTAGGCTTCGACAGTCTTGTTGCCCTGGGTGAGGTTGCGGAACTGGGTTTTCATCTAGTCCATAATTCCCTGAGGAATATAACGAGCACGAAAAGCAGCCTGGAACTTAGGCCAGGTAATGACTGTTCCAGCAGGCTGTGTACGCTTGTGTGTGTCCCACCATTGAGCAGCGGGACACTTTAGGAAAAAGGATGCGAAGGTGACAAAGTTGGCAGGGGAGACATTTGCAGAGTCCATCTCGTGAGTAATGTCGCGAATCCAGTCATCAGCATCCAGTGGCTTGTCAGAGTTGCGGAACTGAGTGGGGTTAAGACGCACAAATTCCGACAGAGTTATTGCAGCAGGGTTCTGGTTCTGGTTGTTCTGATGCGGAAACTGAGCCATGATCCCAGTCATGAATTGGAGGTTGAGCTTGAATTGTTGCATCATAGCTGCCATATAATCTGGCGGTGGTGGGTGTTCAGGGCCACGACCACCTGGTCTAACCATCCTACTAAGTTTCAATAGAGGTAGTTTAGTAAAAGCCATTGCGAGTGTTTAGCGACAATCATGATGTAACACGACAATAATTAAGCAGTGTAATAGATACTTAACAGTAGTCAATGGAGACATACAGATCCATACACAGAGTCGGGTACATGCGGACAGCATAACGGCGCAAATTTAAAAACTAGACATGCTAGGCGACGCGCAGGCACGCGGTAAGGAAGTACACAATGAGACATAGCAAAGGCTACATCAACGTCGGGGAAAACCACTGAAATGGGGTAACTGCAAGTGCGGACGACGAATGGCCGTCGCAGGAAAATCCTGCGCTCCATGTGCTCTCTGATGCAGAATCCGGTCTCGAGTTGTAAGAAGAGGTCCACCTGCAGGTGTGTGACCTCCAACATCAGGCCAATCAATACCAGCATACATCTGAGTCCTGCGTGGGTAAAGGATGTGCTCTAGATGTATCCCTGCATGAACAGCTGGTAGCAACTGTGTCATAGCATCGTAGAGACGTGCTCGAGTGGCAAACAACTCAATGGCAAGAGCCCGAACAGTGTGTTCCAGAGCCTGAGTGCACTGAATCATAACATGCGGGTCGTATCGACGACGCTCGTATGGGGCACAGATAGTTGTGTAGTATCCAGTAGTATCTCCAGTAGGGGCATACAGAATGTATCGGAACTCTGAGGCATCCAAGATACTGCTGAACTCTCCTCGAAGGTGTGCGACAGCAGAGTAGGCGGC
The DNA here is from genome assembly GCA_011799875.1 of Thinopyrum elongatum. Taxonomy (NCBI): domain Eukaryota; kingdom Viridiplantae; phylum Streptophyta; class Magnoliopsida; order Poales; family Poaceae; genus Thinopyrum; species Thinopyrum elongatum. The sequence goes on from CM022300.1 coordinate 47,009,094, forward strand.
ATCATGGACTGCCATCTCAATCATCACGCCGATACCGTGGAAAAGGTGCAGCTCAGTGTCTGAGTCATCTAGCTGATCATAGATACGAACATCAGCATGGTACTGCTCCTGGTTTAACTCGCGGTAATCTTCGTAGACCATGTACTCGGGGTACCAGCGGTAGCCCAGTCTGGTCAGGAGGGCGATCAGGACAGCTGGAAAACCAGGGGCATCACGAGCCCAAGTGCTTAGCACAAGCTGCGTCGTAGGACGTGGTGGAAACAAATGATCCATCTGAAACAGAGGAAATTCAGGATTGTCAAATGACAATGAGAAGTATAGTATAACTCGGAGAGAAAGGTTAAACAAAACAATGGAAAGGAAAATGATTATCAGACTAATCAGATCGATGGTAAGGAAGTAAGCACAGATATCCAGCTCTTCGGGTAGATGAGATTTACGAGACCCTAAGTGTCGGCATTAGTAAAATTCATTTAACCCGAATAGAAGAAAGATCAGAGACCCAGAGTATAGACGAGAAATAAAAGATCCTAATACCACATAATGGCGACGTGGGCCCGTAAGCCACACAGCCAAGTTAGTAAATTAGTTTTTCGATGTCTAGACTCAACTTCGGCCAAGGAATCGCAAGGGGGTTTCCTACAGGCAGTCGGCTCTGATACCAACTTGTGACGCCCCCGACTCAATCGTGCACTAATCATACACGCAAACATGCACGATCAAGCACAAGGACTCACGGGAAGATATCACAACACAACTCTAACACAAATAAGCGGAGATCCACAATATTACAGACCAGGGATCACGAGGATCCGAATACATAAGTCAGTCATACAAATAATATCTGGGTACAGACATAGTTAGACAAGGTTTGCCTTAAGAAGGCTAGCACAAACAATGACTCTAGATTGAAAGACGAAGGCCTCCTGCCTGGGACCTCCAATCCTACTCCTGGTCGGTTGGCTCTATCTAGTAGTACGTGCCGTCTGGACCCTCCTGGTAGTAAGCTCCTGCGGGGACATCTGGCTCCGGGGCTCCATCGTCTGAGGTAACATCAAAAGGAGTATGGGGGAAAATAGGTAGCAAAGCAACCGTGAGTACTCATCCGAAGTACTCAGCAAGCAAGGACCTACACTACATATGCAACATTATCAAGAAAGGCTGTATATGTGGACTGGGCTGCAGAAATGCCAGAATAGAGAGATGACCTAGTCCTATTGAAGAATAGCATCTTCACGAAGCCACCATCTTGCAGCAATTGGAAGACTACAGAAAAGCATTTTATTAAGCAAGCATGTTGCGGCAAAGCCTAGAGATCCTTCCTCGACTCCCTGCGAGAAAGCGATCCCAGAGCTTCAATTAATTAAACAAGTATCCAGTTCAAGTAATAGATCGGGATACCAAACTGAGCGTCCTTTACCGTAGGACCGTCTATCGATAGATGTTATCTTCCCTGCAGGGGTGCACTACTGTTACCCAACACGCTCGATCACCTCTGGCCGGACACACTTGCTGGGTAATGCCCGGCCTCGGGAGATCAACACGAAGCAGCGCCCTACCTAGGCTCAGTAGAGAGGTCAGCACGTCGGACTAACCTATGCTCCCAGAGGTCTTGGGCCATCGCCCTAGGCACCCTGCGCGTTGCGTGGCTGGCCGGGGTGCAGGCGCGACACTGAACTCGTCAGTGAAGTATCTAGCCCATTCCCGGTGATCAGCCCACACGGTGAACCGTGACGTCTGAAGAGCTTTCGGGAGAAACGTACGATGTAGAGGGCCCCATAAACCATTATCCCGCGTGGTGGTAGTGCGTATAGGGCACATCGACCCACTCAGATCAAATACCCAAATTCGATATGCTCATTTAATAACACGCGGAGACAATCAGAGTTTCTGAAGCTCCGCCTCAATATCACACTCGGGCGCCCTTCTGGGCAAGCCCGACATCATAGATCTCCCTGCGGGTACCCCTCGGGGTCGACCTGCCTGTGACAAAGGTCAAAGTATCCATGTGGTCACAACATCAAGGTGAACGTAGGAGGCATCACCCTCGAGGTTCACACTTGAGGGGGTTGCACGACAGAGTTGTATCGGAAGTGGTGAAGGAGGAATCACCCTCGATGACCACGATCGAACAGCTACACTGTAGAGTATTCATCAGGAGTGCGTTACGAGGTATCGCCCTTGGCACTCGATAGTAACTATGCAGATTCGTACAACTAAGGGGGGTGAGGTGATGTGTCGGTCTCTGGTCGTCGGTCACGTTGATCGAGTAGTCGATGATGAAGGAGAGACAACACGGGTAAAGTGATTGGGGTCACTGATGGTTCATTACCAACCTATACTAAACAGTTGAAAAAGGCAGGTAAGGTAACAACAAGCAGGTTACAAAAGTAGGCTATGCATCAGAATATGAGCAAACAGTAACAGTAGCAAAATCTAATGCAAGCAGGAGAAAGTTGAATGGGTGATATCGGGATGCTCAAGGGGGGGGGGGGCTTGCCTGGTTGCTCTGGCAAGGAGGAGGGGTCGTCGGAAGGCTGCTCGCCCGAAGCGTAGTCGTACTCTGCGGCGTCGGCATCGGTCTCGGCGTCTATCGAGAGAGAAGGAGGGGGAAAGAAACAATGAATTCACGGCAAAAATGCAAACAATATGCATGACATGCCTAAATGATATGCAGAGGTGTTCTACTGCCTAACTAAATGATTTAGTTAAATTAGGAAATTTGTTCGGATTTATTTAACTAATGTTGAGCACTATTCATTTATCGAAATCAGTCTAAAAATTCCATGTTTAGGTAGCTAGGGGCATCTAACAGATGAACGAACCACGTATTCAGATTTGTCTCGAAATTCTGAGCAACTTTCATGTACAAAGTATTTTCATCCGAGTTACGGATTATTTTATATGATTTTCTAAAATTTTAATCATTTTTTGGATTTTAATTATTTATTTAAATTCAAATTATCCAGAACAGTGAAAGGTGACATCAGCATGACGCATTGCTGGCGTCAGCAGTCAACAGGGGCTGACCGGAGTCAAACCTGACAAGTGGGTCCCACTGGGACCCACATGTCAGCCTCTGTTAGTATTAAACGGAGTTAGTTTTAACTAATTAACTAATTAGACCAGTGGGCCCAGTTAGGCAGTGACTTAATTAGCTAATTAATTAACTAACAGTTTAACTAACCATTTAATTAACATTTCTATTTATTTTAAAAACGTTTAAACAGCAGGGCCCCACATGTCAGCGACACGGGCAGCCCAGTCAGCGGGTTGACCCGGTCAATGGGGCCAGCCGGGCCCATCGGTCAGTGGCACAAGGGCGGCTAGGTCAGCGCCACATCGGCGTCGTCGGCGCCGGCGCCGGAGAACGCTCCGGCGACCAAAAACGCGGCGGTCGTTCGCCGGAGCGCGTCGGAAACTCGCCACATGGCACCATTTCGCGTGGTTTTGCTTGCGTTCAAACGAGTGGGCAGAGCCGCGTCCAACGCGGGTGGTCTCCGGGCTGGAGGTGGCCGGAGACGACGGCAGCGATGAGCTAGGGCGGAGGCCGAAGCACGAGCTCGTCGGGTTCGTCGTTTGGGCGCGTGAATGGGCAACCTAACTATCTACGCGGGCTCTACGGCGCACGAGGAGCACGCCGGAGCGGTCGGACGAGCGTGTAGTGGCTCGGGAGCACGATGCTCGCAGCCTCGGTGGCGGTCGGAGTACGGCAACGCGGCGGGACGGCTACGGCCATGCGAAGGACCAGGGGAGAAAAGGAGGGGGTAGCGGTGCTCACGTAGGGGCACACGGTGGCCAGCGCGAAGTTTAGTAGCGGCAGAGGAGGGAGATCGATGGCGGTGAGGTTCCGGTGGCCGCGGTTGAGGTAGAGCTCGTGGAGGATGTAGCGGTGGCCCTCGTCTTCAATTCGTCGGCGCAGAGGGAGTAGAGGAGCACGGCGGAGGTCGGGGACACGGAGAGGCGGCGAGAGGGGCACGGTGCCGCGATCATGGCGGCGATCGATGGGGTTGGGGAAAGAGGATAGAGGGAGAGTGAGTGGCGAGGGGGGATGCCAGGGGTTCGGGGAGGGGGTTCTTATCCACCGGCGGGCGTGGGAGCGCGCTGTCGAGTGAGGGAGAGGGGGGCCTGGCTGCGAGGGCGCGCGCGCGGCGATAGCGGCTCGGGGAGGAGCAGTGCGAGGTGGGAGACGGTGCGGGATGGGCTGGGCCGGCGCTGTAGCTACTTAGGCCCAGCCGCTGCGGGCCTTTTCTTTTCTTTTCTGTTTTGTTTTCTGTTTTCTTTTTTTTCTGTTTTCTAAAATGTGTGAGCCCATCTATAATTTTGTAAAATATGTGAACTTGCCACAATACTCCAGTGCAACATTTACTAATGCCATAAAATGGTTTTGAGTTCATATCATTTCATTTGGATTTTATTTAATTATAAATGGATTAAATACTTTTGTTTTGCTGCTGTTTTAGGATGTTAGGGTCATTTAAATATTCTAAACATTGTTGCTGTAAATTTTATAAATGACTCTAGATTATTTGCAACATGATGAACAATTTAGTTTTCAATTTGGAGCAACTTTTATTTCCACTTTAAATTAATTTGAAGTATGAATTAGGAGTTTGAAGTGCAATGTGATGCAAATGATGACAAGGCACTGTTAAACTTGCTGACATGGCATTAACTAAGGATGATCACTGTGGCTAATTACATGGGGTGTTACAGCGCGCCCTACCCCCCCGGGCACGCCCTCCGTCCTTGTGGCCGCCTCATGGCTCCTCCGACTTCATCTCCAAGTCTTCTGGTCCAAGAAAAATCATCGCGAAGGTTTCATTCCGTTTGGACTCCGTTTGGTATTCCTTTTCTGCGAAACTCTAAAACAAGGAAAAAACAGAAACTAGCATTGGGCTCTAGGTTAATAGGTTAGTCCCAAAAATAATATGAAATAGCATATTAATTCATATAAAACATCCAAAACAGATAATATAATAGCATGGAACAATAAAAAATTATAGATAAGTTGGAGACGTATCACTCACACAATAAAATAGCAAATGAAATATTTGTCAAACATGCACAACCAATTCTAGCATCTATCAAGAAATTGGCGATGACTAGGTCATCTATATATGAGTATATTGATTTAGGAGTCAAATGAGAACATTTGATCATAGGTCATACTCATCGTTTAAGCAGAAGTGGGGTTACGACTTTTACATAAAGCATTAATGTGTTCACACCATTAGAGTTGCTTTAGGTCAATTTTTAGAGCAAAGCTCCCCCTATATGTGATATCCCACCAAAGAGGGATGAACAAACCTTGGGTTTTGTCGATGATGACTTCATGTAGATAGTGAAGATGTGGATGCTCAATGTGGATGTAGACCATCAAGAGTTCGGAGCAATCCTTTGGAGTTTTGCACTTTCAATACCTACATGGGTTAGTCCCACAAGGAACATACAAGGATATCCATGGACATAAAGTGAATTGCACAAATAATGATGTCCATGAAAGCATTAGGTTACCTTGTCCCTTGTCTTACTAATAAGAGGGTTTGTAACTCCATGAACTTAGTGCAAAATGTGGAGGCTGGTTGCACAAGTCCTTGCCAAAATTAGTATGAGTGAAGTATGTTGGCGGAGTCACCCTCAAGAACACTGTAGTTCTTCTTCTTTGGGACCCACATCAACTTGATGGGAATCCTTGGGGTTGTAGTTGAACTTGATGAAGTAGATCTTGAAGTAGTCTTGGGAACCCACTTGACCATGGGTTTAGGTGCTTCTTCAAATGAGCCAATCTCCTCTTGAAGCTTGTCCTTGCCTTTTAGCTTGTGGTCTTGTGGTGGAAGATCATCTTGAGCTTGTGTTCCCTCAAAAGAAGTAGGGTCATACTTCTCTTGCTGTGGAACAAACTTCATCTTGGGGTATTGATATTCTTCCCATTCAACTCCATTGGCATTGAACTTCCATTCAAAGCGAACACCTTGATTCTTCCGGTGTCTCCCTTGCTTGCGTACAATTTCCTCAAATTGCTTACTTCCGGCGAGACTTTAGTAAACACCTTTCTCTATAATTCCCTTCAATAAGCTCTTTTTATTGCTCAAGTGTAACTTGGCTAATAGAATCATTAGCGGAATCAAGAGAATTACTAGAAGCAACAATATTGGATTTAGCATGGTTATTGTTACTACTAGAAGAAGAATCTTTCTTGCTCTTCTTACTAGGTTTAACTTGTGGCATATAAGTACACAAGAGGAGACGCTTGGCAACGTAAGAAGAACTCTTCTTTTGAAGATCATCATCGATTGCTTTTAGAAACTCATGCTCTTGCTCTAAATTTAGCTTCTCGAAGCGTAGCTTCTCATGAGTTCTTAGGAGCTCTCTATGATCCTCTTGAGTTGTTTCATGAGCTAACTTGAGAGTGTTTTGTTCTTTAGTTAGACGCTCAATCTCCTTCTTAGCATTGTCATTCGTTTCATCTTGACTATCTTGATTACTAGCAAGTTCACTATGGTTCACATCACTAGTTTTATCAACAAGCAAATCATCATCACCTAGCAAATCATCTTCATTACTATTAAAATCAAGATACTCGGGGTGTGATACCTTGGGGCCTTTAGCCATGAAGCATCTTCCAATTCCTTCATTTGCTGAATCAAATATGTCATGTGAGTTGGATGAAACTAGTGCAAGACCGGCAACACCCTCATCTTGAGTATATTCGGAGTCGGAGTGATAGCTTCTCTCGGAGTAGTTTTCGGAATCGGAGCCGAAAACCCATTCACCAACATGAGCTTGATGTCTTCGTCTTGTGTAGGTCTTTGATGACTTGTCTTTCCTTTCCGAATCCTTGCTTCTTCGAGAGGGTCTTCGTTCATAACGATCATCTCTACTCCTTCTCTCTCTATGACGTGATTCATCTCTTCTACTCCTCCTTTTTGGTGAGTCTTCTCTTTTCTTGTAGGGAGCCGTACACTCATTGGAATAGTGTTCGGGTCTTCCATGATTGTAGCAAATACGATCACGACTAAAAGATCTTTTCTCATTGTAGGACCTTGACTTGGAGCTTCGATCTTTGCTTCTACTCTTGTAGAACTTGTTGAAGTTTTTCACCATTAAGCTCAATTCTTCATTGGATACTAGCTTGTCACTGGATGTTGTAGGAGCATCACTTGAAGCTTTGTATGCACCACTTGACTTGTTGTGTAGCTCTTCCTTATCCTTGAGTGACACCTCATGAGCAACAATTCTACCAATGGCTTATGTGGGCTTGAGATCTTTGTAATTGGGCATCATTTGGATCAATGTGCACACGGTATCATATTTTCCATGCAAAGCTCTAAGGATCTTCTTGATGATTAATGTGTCGTTCCTCTCTTCACTTCCTAGGGCAGCAATATCATTTGTGATGAGAGCAAGCCTAGAGTACAGTTCAGCGACTCATTCACCATCCTTCGTCTTGAACTTGTCAAGTTGACATTGAAGCACATCCAACTTGGATTCCTTGAAGGACTCGATACCTTTGTGCATATCAACCAAATTATCCTAAATTTCCTTTGCATTCTCAAGGCGGCTGATTTTGTTGAATTCCTCGGGGCACAATCCATTGAAGAGAATATCACAAGCTTGAGCTTTGTATTGCAACATCTTCAATTCTTCTGCGGTCGCTTCATGATCCAGTTCTCTACCATCCTCAAAGAATTCACCTTGCAAGCCTATACGAACAACAGCCCAAACGACGGGGTTATGACCAAGAATATGCATTTTCATCTTATGCTTCCAACTAAAAAAAATTGTACCATCAAAGTAAGGACCTCTACGGTGATAGTTACCCTCACTAGACGCCATAGTCTCCTAGGTTGTGAAACCAAGGCTATGATCATCAAAGCAATGGAAATCAAGGCTTATGGAGGTCAAAGCTCTGATACCACTTGTAGGATCGAAAGTATGTCTAGAGGGGGGGTGATTAGACTACTTGACCAAATAAAAATCTATCCTTTTCCCAATTTTAGTTGTAGGCAGATTTTAGCAATTATGACAAGTCAAGTAACACCCTACACATGCAAGTCTAAGAGTATAGCAGCGAAATGTAAAACATTGCACATGTAAGTAAAGGGAAGGGTTTGGAGGAGGTAAACACAATGGGGACACAAAGATTTTTGGCGTGGTTCCAATAAGTGGTGCTATCATACATCCACGTTGATGGAGACTTCAACCCACGAAGGGTAACGGTTGCGCGAGTCCACGGAGGGCTCCACCCATGAAGGGTCCACGAAGAAGCAACCTTGTCTATCCCACCATGGCCATCTCCCAAGAAAGACTTGCCTCACTCGGGTAGATCTTCATGAGGTAGGTGATCTCCTTGCCCTTGCAAACTTCTTGGTTCAACTCCACATCATGTCGGAGGCTCCCAAGCGACACCTAACCAATCTAGGAGACACCACACTCTGAAAGGTAATAGACGGTGTGTTGATGATGAACTCCTTGCTCTTGTGCTTCAAATGATAGTCTCCCCAACACTCAACTCTCTCTCGCACAGATTTGGTTATGGTGGAAGAAGGATTTGAGTGGAAAGCAACTTGGGGAAGGCGAGAAATGAAGGTTCAAATGGTAGGATTGGAATCTCTTGATCTCAATACATGAGTAGGTGGTTCTCTCTCAGAAAATGAGTGGTGGAAGTGTAGGCACGTTCTGATGGCTCTCCTCAATGAGGAAGAAGGGGTGGAAGGGTATATATAGCCTCCGCACAAAATCCAACTGTTGCACACTTTTGACCCTTCTTGGTGGCACCGATCAGAAAACTCGGTGGCGCCGATTGGTGTAAAAATATGAACATTAGGAATCTCGGTGGGACCGATGGGAACAACTCAGAGGGGCCGATGTGCTAGGGATTAGGGAAAACCACGTCTCGGTGGCACCGATTGCATCATCTCAGTGGGACCGAAGTGAAGCAATAAGGCAATAGAGAGTTGGTCAAGCCATCTCGGTGGGACCGATTGCAATTCTCGATGGGACCAAAATAATTGCAACAAGCAACAGAGAGCTGGCATGGCCATCTCGGTGGGACCGAGATCCATATCAGTTGATCCGTTGTTAGGGCTTTGGCAGTGGCTAAGTCCAGAAGAACTCGGTGGCTTTGGATAGGAAATATAGGTGGGGTCAATTTGGAGTTTAGGGTTTGGACATATTTGGATGGAGAAAGTGGCTGAGGGTTTTGGAGCAATATCACTAAGCACTTGAGCAACCAGATCATTAAGCAACACCTCATCCCCTTTTAATTGTATTGGCTTCTTTATGGACTAAATGTGATCTTGGATCACTTAAAAAAGTGTAGAGTCTTGAGCTTTTGCTAATCCATTTCCTTAGCATTTTGAGGGGTCCACATCTCTAGTCCTTGTTATGCCAATCATTGAACATCCTGAAATATTTAACTTGAATGGACATTAGTTCAATGAGATATATGTTGTTATGAATTAGCAAAACCACCTAGGATTAGTTGCACTTTCAATGCCATTGTAGGGCAAGGGCATCTTGACGACATCGAATACGACCTTCTCAGTCCTGTAGTTCAGCTTGGTCCCAAAACTGCCCTACAAGGTGACCTTGCTGGTGGGCTGGCTCCTCCCCAGATTGATCCCTTGAAACGTTCTCATTTCTTAGAGATCTCCATCAGCAATTTATAGCCTCCTGATCACATCAGGTGAGATCAGGTTCAAGCCGGCCCCACCGTCAACCAGTATTTTAGTCACCTTGAGGTTGCGAATTTTTGGCGAGACCAACAAAGGCGAACACCCGACCAGAGTGGTGCGGTCAGGGTGGTCCTTGGTGTCAAAAAAAATGGGCGTGTCGGACCACTTGAGCAGCTTCTGAGCCTCTACTGTTGGTTCGGCCGCGTTTATCTCACGCGCCCACTGCTTGAGCTAGCAGTGAGAGAACTGCAAAGATGCACCTCTGTCAATGCACATGGCTTCCACAGCCTTTTGGAACTCTCCTTCTCTAGATTCCTCCTCGTCATCATCACCATGATCTTCACCCTCCTTCTTCTCACGGACACGATCACACTTCTCGTTTTGCTGCTGACCCTTGGCACGGCGGCCCCAACGGCCACCGCGGTTCTTGTTGCCGGACCCACCAGCGCCATCTTGGCCCTTCTCTTGATCACGCTTCTTGTACTCTTGCTTTTGCTTCTCAGCAAGCTGCTCTACTTGCCGACAATCATTGAGGTCGTGGCCCTTGGTGTGGTGGATCTTGCAGTATGGCCCCTTGGTCTTGCTGGAGCCATCCGACTTCTCTCCTGCCGCAGCCTCCCGACAATCAGCGCCTTCGGCAAGCTCATTGTTAGGGCTGTCAGTCTTGGGCTTGTTGGCATCATCTGAGTTGTCGGAGCTCTCGACTACCATCACGGCCTTGCCCTTGCACTTCCGGCCTGTCTTCTTTGGGGTGGACGCGTCATCATCTTCGGAATCAACCTCGACTCCGGTGTCCTCCCTGGGAAGTCTCCTCCCCTCCTCATCAGGTGCATACTGATCCACCAAGGTGTACAACTTGTTGATGGTGCTCACCTGGTCGATGGTCAACTCAGCCCTCATACTGTGGTTGTGCACATTCGTATGGAATGACGCAATCACTGTAGCAGGGTGTACGTTGGGGATGTTGTGGTGCACACGGCTAAATCTTTGGACGTACTTGCGCAGAGACTCACCATCCCTCTACGGGATCAAGTGGAGGTCGCTGGGCTATTCCGGAAGCTCGTGGCCCCCGATATAAGTCCCAACGAACACATGACGTAGATCCGACCAAGAAGAAATGGAGTTCTCCGGCAAATTCATCAACCAAGATCTCACGTTGGACTTGAGTGCCAACGAAAAGTAGTTGGTGAGAATCTTGTCGTCTACCACCAGGAGCTTGCACCGCGATGGTGTAGATTCCAAGAAGCTCAGCCGGATTGAGCTTGCCATCGTACTTCTCCGGCATGTCAGGCTTGAAATTTCGGGAGTGGGGCCACTGGACTTGCCGCAGCTCACTGGTAAACGCTGGGCAGCCCACGTCATAGGGCAGGCACCCAGGAAACCCCGGCGCAGGATCGTTCACCACCAGCCCTTCTCACGCGTTTGATTGATGGTGCGCTTCTTGGCGCCGCTCGATGGTGGAACGTCGGTCGTTGATGACCGGGCGTTGGTCTCTGTGGCGATTCTGGCGGCCTTGCGGATCGGACGACGCCATGGACATACTGTCATGGGCATCGACCCACTGGCTCTGTCGTACTTGTCTTGGAGGCAGGGACGAAGCTAGAAAAAATGGGCACTAGTGTCAACCGCAGCCCACACTAGGCCTCTAGCAAAAATTATAGTGGTGCAACAACATAGATAATGGCCGAGAGCGATATAAAGAGCAACAATATGCAACGAGCTGGTGATATTATTATTACATAAAAAAATCATACCGGGTAGCGAGTATTGTCTGAGCAAAGTCATAAAATAACACTTCTTTACATATTCCGGAAATAATAGGCAAAAGGATGACTTTGGAACGTTTCATTTGTAACTTTCTGGAAAGGATGAACAAAAGAACATACTATATTCACAACAATAGTAAGAAACAAATAATGCAAAAAATAAGTATCATTAAGGAAAAAAATAAAGTGATACGAGACTCACATTTTATAACTTCCCTTCTCGATCTTTCATCTTCTTAAATAGATCAATCACATCATCATTCGTTATTGTAGAAAATATGTCTTTGTCCACATAGCAAATCGGGCAATCACTCATGAACTCATCACCCATTTTGTTCCACAAAAACTCTTGACAACATTCATTGTTGAAAAGCATCTCTCCACTGACGCTGCGGCAGCTAGCAAAATTAGCACCAACTTGAGAAGTTGATACACCAAAGGAAAAGCAAGATGCTTTTTAGTTTCCACCAACACTTTAGCAAGATCAGCAATGCCATCCAAATTAGCAAATCTTTGGTCCGCTCGAACATTGTCTATGAAAATTTGAAGTTCATGACCAAGATTCATCAATTGTGTTGAATTGAAATCATCGGGATAAAACTCAGCTAGCTTCAATAAACTATCCAAGTTAAAAGCAGCGAAGGAGCTTTTTGGGTTGAAAGAAGCCATGTGGATAAGTAGTGCAGAATTCACTCCATTGAATCTATCGTCAAACTCTCGAAGTTGCCAATCACTAACAGAATTAAGGTACTCTATTTGGTAATGATGAATATTTGTAATATTGGTTCTTTTTCTTGACTTATGCCGATCAACATATTCATCATGCATGTTTAGCTTAGGAATGTCATGTTCTTCACAGAACGAATATACCTTCTCCAGAAGTGATTCCCATCCATCATCTCTTAGTCATTGTAGATCATTCCGTGTTGACTTCACACATGACATGGCATTCAAGATATCTTGATCCTTTTGTTGCAATGCATGTGAAAGAGTATTAGCACTCCCTAATATATGGAACATCATGTGCAAATAGAACACAAAATCAAAGGTTCCAAAATATGATAGAAGGCCCCGTGCTTCACTTTTCTTGGAATCCTTCTTGCCTTCTTTTGCTACATAATTCAGAACACTAACAATTGATGAGAATAGCTGGATTAAGCTTGAGAGGGTTCTATAGTGAGAACCCCAACGGGTGTCTCCCGCCCTTTGAAGTGATTGGTCTTGATTTAGCCCTGTGCCGGTACTAATTCGTCCACTACTTATGGCTTTTTAAAAAAATTCTTGGTTACTGATCATGTCTTTTCTTTTGCAAGAAGCTTCGACCACATTAAACAGAAGAGAGATCATATAAAAGAAATCCGCAATATCTTCATTCTTCTTTGAAATCGCCACTATAACCAATTGAAGTTGGTGAGAAAAACAATGCACATAATATGCTGACCTATTCTCTTCCAGAATTTTGGCTTTCAATCCATTGAACTCACCGCGCATGTTGCTTGCATTGTCATAGCATTGCCCTCTAACTTGTTTGAAGCTTAATCCAATATCAGCAAGCAATTTTTCAAGATCTGACTTGAGACACATTGCAGATGTTTCACTCACATGTACAACTCAAACTAAACATTCCAGGATCAGTCCAAGCTTGTCAACATATCTCAAGACAATAGCCATCTGTTCTTTATCTGACACATCTGAAGCCTCATCGATCAATAAACTGAAAACATCACCACCAATCTCTTCAAGAATAGAATCCAATGTTATCTGTGTAAAACAAGAGAGAGTGCCATTTTGAGTGATCACAGAGATATAAACTACATGAAATAAATATATAGTAGTGAATAGTGATGGTTGTTATTCACCTTTGCAAAATAACTCACAAGTTCTGTTTGAATATCTGGACACACCCATTTGCAATTTTTTGGAGCATTCTGAAGGACTACCTTCCTTACATCCTCATTCTTATTTGCTAATGTTTGTACCAACTCTCGACAGTTCCCCTTATTTTTTGAATCCTTCGATTCATCATTGCCACGGAAAGCTAAACCTTGATGTAGCAAGTATCTAACCGATTCAACAGAAGTATTCAGCCAAATATGGTTTTGCTTCATTGTGATGTCGGTTTGCTTGTCGAGGGCAACCTTAATGGACTGATTTTGATTCATTAAAGCATCACATCTTTTAACAACTACATTGTGAAAGCTATTAACTTCACCCTCATGAGTATCTAGTCTTTGTTTCTTATTCCAACAAGAGAAACCTTTAACAACAAATGCATCATTACCACCTTGGCCGTCAATGCAATCTCTAAATAGATAGCAACACAAGGAAAATGCCTTATGCACCTTATCACTGTACTCTCGCCAATGATAGTGTTTAAACCATTTTGGATTAAATCTCCACTCAGATCTTGTGATGGTTTTCTGAGGATATTTAAAGCCTTCTTGTGGTCTGTAAGGTCCTCTATTTAAATATAATCTTCTAATCTCATCTTGCTTCTTAGGATTCTTTGTGTACTGCCCTATTCCTTTTCGATCAGCTGGATCATGAGGAAGTGCATCTAAGTTAATTTCTGCCAGAGGCGGAGGAGTAGTACCAATATTTGATGCAAGATGTTGTCTTGGTCTAACTGGCCTTGAAGTCCCTGCCACATTACTATGTGGTGCTGGTTGTTTCCCTTTCAACAAAAATTTATCCATATCCTCCTGGTCCTAGGCAAATCAAAGAAAAGAAACTAAAAAAATTACTTAGCCAATAGCCATCATGAAATCAACGCACATGTAGAATTGTAGATAGTCTAGAGACCGAGAGAGAGAGAGGGTGCAGATTACCTGGGATGGGAAGAGCCAACACTTGCAAAATTAAAGATTATGAAGTGGCAGACGGTCGGCCGATGTCAACATTCACCCGATGAAATGGTGTCGAGTTTGCCGTTGTTCGTCGCCGATTCACTACGGCAGCTGCGGAATTAGGGATCGAGATGAGGAGGCAAAGAGATGAGGGCGTCCGTTTGTTCGTGTATAGGTACATGCATACAACAGCCGAGTAGCGTACATCGATTAATTGATACATAGAGACGTGCGTATGCATTGGGCCTGGCCTTGTGTCATTGTTTGCTGCCATAGGCTGTTGATTTTTTTAGAACTTAATGGATGTTATGGGCTAATGCTTTAGGGATTAGCTGGTCTGCTGCTGGGCTGGGGTCAATGGAATTTTTGGGCTGGGGTCAGATGCACTTTTTTTAATAGGGACAATTACACTTTTGCCCTTAGTTGTGCCAGCCCGTGGGTTTTGCCTTAGATTTGTCTCGGAGGTCGTCTGAATGCCCTTTGACTGTTTGACCAATACTTTGAAAATTCATAACAAACTCATATGAACTCATAAAAATTCAAATAAGATATCAAAATGTTTAGAAAAACATTACCTTTATCTGCATGTCATTTGCATTCAGGAGAAAAGTATTGTTTAAACAACCTGAGGTATTAATATTATTAACATTATTAAAAATATAAAGGTATAAACAATAAAAAAATTCATGAAAAAAATTATAGGCACATATAGGTGATGTTTTCTGAACATTTTGATATCTTATTTGCACTATTGTGAATTCATATCAAGTTGTTATGAAGTTTCAAAATAATGATCAAAGTTAATTGAAAATAAATAACAAGGTTATATTAACTCAGAAAAAGGCAAATAAGATATCAGGATGTTCAGAAAACATCACCTACATTTGATGTAATTTTTATTCATGAAAAAGTATTGTTTATACCTTTATATATTTTTTAATAATGTTAATAACATTAATAACCTTGGTTAGTTTAAACATTACTTTTTTCCTTAATGCAAATGCATTGCACATAAAGGTAATGTATTTCTAAACATTTTGATATCTTATTTTCATTTTTACGGGTTCATATGAGTTTGTTATGAATTTTCAAAGTATTGGTCAAACGGTCAAAGGGCACTCGGACGACCTCAGGGAAAAATCTAAGGGCAAAACTGAGCAGAGCCAAAAAGTAAGGGCAAAACCCGTGGGGTGGTTCCGACTAAGGGCAAAAATGCATTTGCCCCTTTTTAATACTTATTAGCTGAAAAGCCAGAAGGCACAAGTGCCAATTGACACCAGTGGCTACATGGGAGCTTCGTCCCTGCATGGAGGGGACTGCACCGTTGGTTCATCACCCACAGTGTGACCGTCAGCCCCCTGCACCGGCGCCGTTGGCTGCCACTGAGAGGGTGATACGTCTCCAACGTATCTATAATTTTTTATTGTTCCATGCTATTATATTATTTGTTTTGGATGTTTTATATGCATTAATATGCTATTTTATATTATTTTTGGGACTAACTTATTAACCTAGAGCCCATTGCCAGTTTCTGTTTTTTCCTTGTTTTTGAGCTTCGCAGAAAAGGAATACCAAATGGAGTCCAAACGGAATAAAACCTTCGCGATGATTTTTCTTGGACCAAAAGACACCCAGGAGACTTGGAGTGCAAGTCAGAAGAGCCATGAGGCGGCCACAAGGGGGGAGGGCTTGCCCAGGGGGGTATTTCCCAAACCACCAGAAGCATCCACGAAAACACTTTTCCACGGCCGCAACCTTCTATTCCTGTGAAATCCCATCTTGGGGCCTTTTCCGGCATCCTGCCGGAGGGGGATTCGATCACGGAGGGCTTCTACATCAAGTATATTGCCCTTCCGATGAAGCGTGAGTAGTTTACTGATGCGGCTTGAACTACGTCGGTATTTCCCCAAAGAGGAAGGGATGATGCAGCACAGCTACGGTAGGTATTTCCCTCAGTGATGAGACCAAGGTTATCGAACTAATAGGAGAACCACGCAACACCACATAAATAGCTCCTGCACACAAAGAACAAATGCTTGCAACCCGACGTAAGAGAGGGGTTGTCAATCCCTCACGGGTAAAAAGATAGGTAAAATTGTAGTAGATTGGATAAATAGATCTCGTGGGAACGCGAGATAAAATAAATAACAATAAATTGTAGCAAGGTATTTTTGTATTTTTGGTTTAATAGATCTGAAAATAAAAGCAAATAAAAATAGATCGCGAAGGCAAATATAATAAAGAAGAGACCCGGGGGCCGTAGATTTCACTAGTGGCTTCTCTCAAGAAAAATAGCATACAGTGGGTAAACAAATTACTGTTGGGCAATTGATAGAACTTCAAATAATCATGATGATATCCAGGCAATGATCATTATATAGGCATCACGTCCAAGATTAGTAGACCGACTCCTGCCTGCATCTACTACTATTACTCCACACATCGACAAATATCCAGCATGCATCTAGTGTATTAAGTTCATGGAGAAACGGAGTAATGCAATAAGAACGAGGACACGATGTAGACAAGATCTATTTATGTAGAAATAGACCCCATCTTGTTATCCTTAATAGCAACGATACATACGTGTCGGTTCCCCTTCTGCCACTGGGATCAAGCACCGTAAGATCGAACCCATCACAAAGCACCTCTTCCCATGGCAAGAAAAATCGATCTAGTTGGCCTAACTAAACCAAAGATTCGAAGAAGAAATACGAGGCTATAAGTAATCATGCATATAAGAGATCAAAAGACTCAAATAAGTTTCATGGATAAAAACATAGATCTGATCATAAACTCAAAGTTCATCGGATCCCAACAAACACCCCGCAAAAAAGAGTTACATCAAATAGATCTCCAAGAGGCATTGTATTGAGAATCAAAAGAGAGAGAGGAAGCCATCTAGCTACTACCTACGGACCCGTAGGTCTATAATGAACTACTCACGCATCATCAGAGAGGCACCAATGAGGATGATGAACCCCTCCGTGATGGTGTTTAGATTGGATCTGGTGGTTCTGGAACTTGCGGCGGCTGGAAATGATTTTCGTTGACTCCCCTAGGGTTTCTGGAATATTGGGGTATTTATAGAGCAAAGAGGCGGTGCGGGAGGCCACCGAGGTGGGCACAACCCACCTGGGCGCGCCTGGGGGCCCAGGCGCGCCCTGGTGGGTTGTGCCCCCCTTGGGGCACCCCTAGGTGCTTCTCTGGCCCATCTGGTATCTTCTGGTCCAAAAAAATCCACAAAAAGTTTCGCTGCATTTGGACTCCGTTTGATTTTAATTTTCTGCGATGTAAAAAACTAGCAAAAAATAGCAACTGGCACTGGGCACTATGTCAATAGGTTAGTCCCAAAAAAATGATATAAAGTTGCTATAAAATGATTGTAAAACATCCAAGAATGATAATATAACAGCATGGAACAATCAAAAATTATAGATACGTTGGAGACGTATCAGCATCCCCAAGCTTAATTCCTGCTCGTCCTCGAGTAGGTAAATGATAAAAACAAATTTTTTTATGTGGAATGATGCCTAACATGTTCATCACACGTTCTTTTCTTTGTAGCATGGACATTTGGACTTTTATATGATTCAAAGCAATAGTCTAGTTTTGACATGAAGATTTCAATACTCAAGCAGATCAACAAGCAACCATGTCTTTCAAAATATCAACACTAAAGCAAGTTATCCCTAGCCCATTATGCTCAATCATTGATCCATTCATGAAACACACTCGCACATTAGCTACACCCAATGCTCAAGTACGATCATAGTGCCCCTTAGTTGGTGCTTTATAAGAGAAGATGGAGACTCAAGTAAAAATAAAAATTGCATAATGTAAATAGAAAGGCCCTTCGCGGAGGGAAGTAGGGATTTGTAGAGGTGCCAGAGCTCAAAGCGAAAAAGATAGAGATAAAACATTTTGGGTGGCATGCTTTTCCTGTCAACGAAAACGATTGAGTAGTTCCAAATACTTTCCATGCTAGATATATCATAGGTGGTTCCCAAATAGAAAATAAAGTTTATTCCTTTTTCCACCATACTTTCACATTCCATGGCTAACCGTATCCACAGGTGCCTTCCATACCAACACTTTCCAAGGAATTTATTATTTGACAACATAAAGTAAATTCATTTTTCATTTCGGGACTGGGCATCCCTAATACCTTTGCCGTACTCTCGTGCAATGACAAGTGAATAAACACACATCTTGAGAATAACACATCTAGCATGGAAATATATTAGCCACCCCCTACCGTTTCATGAGCGGTACGAGCACACAAAAGAGAAATTTATTTTGAAAATTACAGATGGCAAATACAAATTTCTTAGAACGGCAAAAGAATACCGCATATAGGTAGGTATAGTGGAATCATGTGGCAAAAACTGGTTTAAAGGATTTTGGATGCATAAGTAGTGATCATACTTAGTGAAAATGAAGGCTAGCAAAAGATTGAGAAGCATCCAACCAAGAAACGAAAAATCTCATAAGTGAGCATTAAGCATAACTAACACCGAATAATGCACCACAAGTAGGATGTAATTTCATTGCATAACTATTGACTTTCGTGCTTGCATAGGGAATCACAAACCTTAACACCAATATTCTTACTAAAGCATACTTACTCATCAACATGACTCACATATTATATCGACATATCGCAAAACTATTACAAAGAATCAAGTTTATTTTGTCCAATGATCTTCATGAAAGTTTTTATTATATCCTCCTTGGATATCTATCACTTTGGAACTAGTTTCATATGTTGCTTTTAATAAGCTCAAACAAATATAAGTGAAGAACATGAGCATAAAAAATTTCTTCTCTCAAAATAATTTAAGTGAAGCAAGAGAGAATTTCTTAAAAAAAATTACTAACTCTCAAATAAATCTAAGTGAAGCATGAGAGCATTTCTTCAAAAATACTAAAGCGCACCGTGCTCAAAAAGATATAAGTGAAGCACTAGAGCAATTCCATAGCTCAAAAAGATTTAAGTGAAGCATAGAGAGCAATTCTAATAAGTCATAGCATAATTTTGGCTCTCTCAAATAGGTGTGTCCAGCAAGGATTCATGACTAAAAAATAAAAAATAAAACAAGCAAAGACTCATATCATACAAGACGCTCCAAGCAAAACTCATGATATGTGACGAATAAAAATATAGCTCCAAGTAAAATACTGATGGTCGTTAGAAGAAAGAGGGGATGCCACTCGGGGCATCCCCAAGCTTAGTGGCTTGCTTCTCTTTGGATAATGGCTTGGGGTGCCATGGGCATCCCCAAGCTTAGGCTCTTCTTACTCCTTATTCCTTCATCCATCGTAATCTCACCCAAAACTTGAAAACTTCAATCACACAAAACTCAACAAAACCTTCGTGAGATCCGTTAGTATAAGAAAACCAATCTTTACTTTAAGTACTGTATAAAACCCATTCAAATTTTGTTATTGCATTATATCTACTGTATTATAACTTTTCCATGGCAAAAACTCTTCAAAGGAAACCATAGAATCATCAAAATAAGCACACACAATGCAAAGAAAACAGAATCTGTCAAAAACAGAACAGTCTGTAAAGATGCGAATTGTTATCATACTTATATAAATCAAAAAATTCTGAAAAATTAGTAAAACATATAAAATTTGTATATAAATCTTTTTTTTTAAATTAAGAGTTTTTCATCTCTTCTGTAATTCTAAACATTTGTTTTTCTGGACGTAAAAGTTTCTGTTTTCCAACAAGATCAAATCAACTATCACCAAAGCTATCCCAAAGGCTTTACTTGGCACTAACACTAATTAAAACACAAAAAACACAATCATAACAGTAGCATAATTGTGAAAACACTCAAGAACAGAAAGAAAAAGACAAAGATAAATTTTATTCATTGGGTTGCCTCCCAAAAAGCTCTATCGTTTTACGCCCCTAGCTAGGCATAAATTTTATTGATGCTCACAAGGAAGATAATAATTGAAACACAAAGAGAGCATCATAAAACATGTGACAAACACATTTAAGTCTAACATACTTCCTATGCATAGGAATTTTATAGGAAAACAAATTAGCAAGACAAGCGAGATCTAGCATATGCATGGAAGAAAACAATAGCAATCTCAACATGAAGAGAGGTAATTTAGTAACATGAAAATTTCTACAACCATATTTCCCTCTCTCATAATAATTACATGTGGGATCATATTCAAACTCAGCAATATAGCTATCACATAACATATTCTCTACATGATCCACATTCATGCAAAGTTGGCACTCTTCCAAAACAGTGGGATTATCATCAAATAAAGTCATGACCTCTCCAAGCCCACTTTTATCAAAAATTTCATAAGATTGAACACTCTCCAAATATGTGGGATTGTTTTTACCTAAAGTTGACACTCTTCCAAACCCACTTTCAACATTATTTCAAACATTATTATCAATAACATACTCATCATGAGGCTTAAATAAATTTTCAAGATCATAAGAAGAATCACCCCAATCATGATCATTGCAATAAGTAGTGGACATATCAAAATTAGCATCCCCAAGCTTGGGTTTTTGCATATTATTAGCACAATTGACATTAATAGAATTTATAATAACATTATTGCAATTATGCTTTTCATTCAAGGAGCTATCATGAATCACTTTGTAAATTCCTTCGTTTAACACTTCATCACAATTTTCAGAATCATAAATCTCAAGCAAAACTTCATAAAGATAATCTAGTGAACTCAATTCACTAGCAATTGATTCATCATAATTGGATCTTTTGAAAAGATTAGCAAGTGGATGAGGATCCATAACAATAGATTTTTAGCAAGCGAAGAGGCAAGCAAATAGAAGGCACATGGCAACACAAGCAAACATGAGATCTGACGAGAAAAAGGCGAACGAAAAAGAAGGCGAATAAAACGGTAATTTTTTTTGTGAAGTGGGGGAGATGAAAATGAGAGGCAAATGGCAAATAATGTAAATTGCAAGGACATGAGATTTGTGATTAGGAACCTGGTAGGTGTTGATGATGTCTCCCCGGCAACGGTGCCAGAAATTCCTTTTGGTGCGGCTTGAACTACGTCGGTATTTCCCCAAAGAGGAAGGGATGATGCAGCACAGCTACGGTAGGTATATCCCTCAGTGATGAGACCAAGGTTATCGAACCAGTAGGAGAACCACGGTACACCACATAAACAGCTCATGCACACAAAGAACAAATACTTGCAACCCGACGTAAGAGAGGGGTTGTCAATCCCTCACGGGTAAAAAGATAGGTAAAATTGTAGTAGATTGGATAAATAGATCTCGTGGGAACGCGAGATAAAATAAATAACGATAAATTGCAGCAAGGTATTTTTGTATTTTTGGTTTAATAGATCTGAAAATAAAAGCAAATAAAAATAGATCGTGAAGGCAAATATAATAAAGAAGAGACCCAGGGGCCGTAGATTTCACTAGTGGCTTCTCTCAAGAAAAATAGCATACGGTGGGTAAACAAATTACTGTTGGGCAATTGATAGAACTTCAAATAATCATGACGATATCCAGGCAATGATCATTATATAGGCATCACGTCCAAGATTAGTAGACTGACTCCTGCCTGCATCTACTACTATTACTCCACACATCGACCACTATCCAGAATGCATCTAGTGTATTAAGTTCATGGAGAAACAGAGTAATGCAATAAGAACGATGACACGATGCAGACAAGATCTATTTATGTAGAAATAGACCCCATCTTGTTATCCTTAATAGCAACGATACATATGTGTCGGTTCCCCTTCTGTCACTGGGATCAAGCACCGTAAGATCGAACCCATCACAAAGCACCTCTTCCCATGGCAAGAAAAATCAATCTAGTTGACCTAACTAAACCAAAGATTCGAAGAAGAAATACGAGGCTATAAGTAATCATGCATATAAGAGATCAAAAGACTCAAATAACTTTCATGGATAAAAACATTGATCTGATCATAAACTCAAAGTTCATCGGATCCCAACAAACACACCGCAAAAAAGAGTTACATCAAATAGATATCCAAGAGACCATTGTATTGAGAATCAAAAGAGAGAGAGGAAGCCATCTAGCTACTACCTACAGACCCGTAGGTCTACAACGAACTACTCACGCATCATCGGAGAGGGACCAATGAGGATGATGAACCCCTCCGTGATGGTGTTTAGATTGGATCTGGTGGTTCTGGAACTTGTGGCGGCTGGAATTGATTTTCGTCGACTCCCCTAGGATTTCTGGAATATTGGGGTATTTATAGAGGAAAGAGGCGGTGCGAGAGGCCACCAAGGTGGGCACAACCCACCTGGGCGCGCTTGGGGACCCAGGCGCGCCCTGGTGCGTTGTGCACCCCTCGGGGCACCCCCCAGGTGCTTCTCTGGCTCATCTGGTGTCTTCTGGTCCAAAAAAAATCCACAAAAAGTTTCGCTGCATTTGGACTCTTTTTTATATTGATTTTCTGTGATGTAAAAAACAAGAAAAAACAGCAACTGGCACTGGGCACTATGTCAATAGTTAGTCCCAAAAAAATGATATAAAGTTGCTATAAAATGATTGTAAAACATCCAAGAATGATAATATAACAGCATGGAACAATCAAAAATTATAGATACATTGGAGACGTATCATTTACCTCAGACCTACGGGTCCATAGCTAGTAGCTAGATGGCTTCTTCTCTCTCTTTGATTCTCAATACAACATTCTCCTTGATGTTCTTGGAGATCTATCCGATGTAATCTTCTTTTGCGGTGTGTTTGTCGAGATCCGATGAACTGTGGATTTATGATCAGCTTATCTATGAATACTATTTGAATCTTCTCTTAATTCTTTTATGCATGATTTGATATCCTTTTAATTCTCTTCGAACTATCGGTTTGGTTTGGCCAACTAGTTTGGTTTTTCTTGCAATGGGAGAAGTGCTTGGCTTTGGGTTCAATCTTGCGGTGTCCTCTCCCAGTGACAGTAGGGGCAGCGAGGCACGTACTGTATTGTTGCCATCGAGGATAAAAATATGGGGTTTACATCATATTGCTTGAGTTTATTCCTCTACATCATGTCATCTTACTTAAAGCGTTACTCTGTTCTTCATGAACTTAATACTCTAGATGCAGGCAGGAGTCAGTCGATGTGTGGAGTAATAGTAGTAGATGCAGGCAGGAGTTGGTCTACTTGACACGGACGTGATGCCTATATTTCATAATCATTGCCTTGGATATCATCATAACTTTGCGCTTTTCTATCAATTGCTTGACAGTAATTTGTTCACCCACCGTATTATTTGCTATCTTGAGAGAAGCCTCTAGTGAAACCTATGGCCCCGGGTCTATTTTCCATCATATTACTTTCCGATCTACTATTTTGCAATCTTTTATTTTCAGATCTATAAACCAAAAAACCCTAAAAATATTTACTTTATCTTTTGTTTAGTTTTATCTATCTCTATCAGATCTCACTTTTGCAAGTGACCGTGAAGGGACTGACAACCCCTTTATCGCGTTGGGTGCAAGTGTTTGATTGTTTGTGCAGGTATTCGTGATTTGTGTGTTGTCTCCTAATGGATTGATACCTTGGTTATTAAACTGAGGGAAATACTTATCTCTATTTTGCTGCATCACCCTTTCCTCTTCAAGGGAAAAACCAACGCAAGCTCAAGAAGTAGCAGGAAGAATTTCTGGCGCCGTTGCCGGGGAGATCTACGCCAAGTCAAGACATACCAAGTACCCATCATAAACTCTCATCTCTTACATTACATTATTCGCCATTTGCCTCTCGTTTTCCGCTCCCCCACTTCTAAAATGATTTTTGAAAAGATTTGCCTTTTTATTCGCCCTTCTTCCGTTCGTCTTTTTCGTTTGCTTTTTGCTCGTGTGTTAGATTGCTTGCTTTGTCACGATGACTCAAGAGAATACCAAATTGTGTGACTTTTCCAACACTAATAACAATGATTTTATTAGTGCTCCGATTGCTCCCGCCACTAGTGCAGAATCTTATGAAATTAATGCCGCTTTGCTGGATCTTGTTATGAAAGATCAATTTTCCGGCCTTCCTAGTGAAGATGTCGCGTCCCATCTGAATAGTTTTGTTGAGTTGTGTGATATGCAAAAGAAAAAAGATATGGATAATGATATTGTTAAATTGAAGCTATTTCCGTTTTCACTTCGAGATCGTGCTAAAACTTGGTTTTCATCTTTGCCTAAAAATAGTATTGATTCATGGAATAAGTGTAAAGATGCTTTTATTTCCAAGTATTTTCCTCCCGCTAAGATCATCTCCCTTAGGAACGATATTATGAATTTTAAGCAACTTGATCATGAACATGTTGCGCAATCTTGGGAGAGGATGAAATTGATGATACGAAATTGCCCTACTCATGGTTTAAATTTATGGATGATCATACAAAAATTTTATGCCGGATTGAATTTTGCTTCTAGAAATCTTTTAGATTCTGCCGCGGGAGGCACTTTTATGGAAATTACTCTAGGAGAAGCTACTAAACTCCTAGATCATATTATGGTTAATTATTCTCAATGGCATACCGAAAGATCTTCCACTAGTAAAAAAGTGCATGCGATTGAAGAGATTAATGTTTTGAGTGGAAAGATGGATGAACTTATGAAATTATTTCCTAGCAAGAATGCTCCTATTGATCCTAATGATATGCCTTTGTCTACTTTGATTGAAAACAATAATGAATCTATGGATGTGAATTTTGTTGGTAGGAACAATTTTGGTAATAATGTGTATAGAGGTAATTTTATGTGGTGCCCCCGGCTCAATCGTACACTAATCATACACGCAAACGTGTACGATCAAGCACAGGGACTCACGGGAAGATATCACAACACAACTCTAACACAATTTAAACGGAGGTCCACAATATTGCAGACCAGGGATCCGAAGATCCGAATACATAAGTCAGTCATACAAATATTATCTGAGTACAGACATAGTTAGACAAGTTTTGCCTTAAGAAGGCTAGCACAAACAGCGACACTAGATCGAAAGGCGTTGGCCTCCTGCCTGGGAGCCTCCGATCCTACTCCTGGTCAGCTGGCTCGATCCAGTAGTAAGTACCCTCTGGACCCTCCTGGTAGTAAGCTCCGGTGGTGGCATCTGGCTCCTGGACTCCATCGTCTGATGTATCATCAAGGTGGGGTATATGGGGAAAAGAGAAAGTAAAGCAACCGTGAGTACTCATCCGAAGTACTCAGCAAGCAAGGATCTATACTACATATGCAACATTATCAATGGAGAAAGGCTGTATATGTGGACTGGGCTGCAGAAATGCCAGAATAGAGAGAAGGCCTAGTCCTATCGAAGACTAGCATCTTCAAACATCTTCACAAGGCCATCATCTTGCAGCAGTAGAAGAGAGTAGAATAGCATTTTATTTAGCAAACAAGTTGAAGTACAGCTTAAAGATCCTTCCTCGACTCCCAAGCGAGAAAGCGATCCCGAAGCTTCCATTAAGTAATAAGTATCCAGTTCAAGTAGTAGATCGGGATACACAAACTGAGCGTCCTTTACCGTAGGACCGGCTATCGATAGAAGATTCATCCCTGCAGGGGTGCACTACTGTTACCCAACACGCTCGATCAACTCTGGCCGGACACACTTGCTGGGTAATGCCCGTCCTCGGAAGATCAACACGAAACAGCGCTCTACCTAGGCTCGGCAGAGAGGTCAGCACGCCGGA
This sequence comes from Thinopyrum elongatum, assembly GCA_011799875.1. Taxonomy (NCBI): domain Eukaryota; kingdom Viridiplantae; phylum Streptophyta; class Magnoliopsida; order Poales; family Poaceae; genus Thinopyrum; species Thinopyrum elongatum. Next base: position 47,035,093 of record CM022300.1, read on the forward strand.
CTAACCTATGCACCCAGAGGTCTCGGGCCATCGCCCTGGGCACCCTGCGCATTGCGAGATTGGCCGGGGTGCAGGCGCGACACTGAACTCGTCAGTGAAGTATCCAGCCCAATCCCGACAATCAGCCCGCACGGTGAATCGTGACGTCAGACGAGCTTTCGGAGAAACGTACTTCGCAGAGGGTCCCATAACCATTATCCCGCGTGGTGGTAGTGAGTATAGGGCACGTCGACCCACTCAGATCACACACCCAAATCCAATAGGCTCAATTAGTATCACGCGGAGACAATCAGAGTCTCTGATGCTCCGCCACAATGTCACACTCGAGTGCCCTTCCGGCACACCCGAAAATCATAGATCCCCAGCGGGTACCCACCAGGGTGGACCCGCCTGTAACAGAGGTCAAGTAATCGTGTGGTCATAACATCAAGGGCGAAACCCGAGGAATCACCCTCGGCGGATTCCACTCGACGAAATCATCAGGGCGAACGTATGAGGTATCACCCTCGAGGTTCGCACTGAGGGTTGCACGACAGAGTCGTATCGGAAGTGGAGAAGGAGGAATCACCCTCGATGACCACGACCGAACAGCTACACTGCAGAGTATTCATCGTGAGTGTGTTACGAGGTATCACCCTCGGCACTCGATAGTTACTACGCAGAGTCGTACAACTAAGGGGGTGTGAAGTGAGGTGTCGGTCTCTGGTCAACGATCATGTTGATCGAGTCGTCGATGATCAAGCAGGGGCAACAAAGGTAAGGTGGTGGGGTCACTGATGGTTCATTCCAACCTATACTAAACAGTTTATCATAGGCAGGTAAGGTAGCAATGAACATGTTACAACTGCAGGCTATGCATCAGAATAGGAGCATACATTAACAGTAGCAAAATCTAATGCAAGCAGGAGAATAGAATGGGCGATATCTGGATGCTCAAGGGAGGGGGGCTTGCCTGGTTGCTCTGGCAAGAGAGAGGGGTCGTCAACGGGCTGCTCGTCGGTAGTGTAGTCGTATCCAAGTGCAGCGTCGTCGGTCTCAGCGTCTATCGAAGAGAGAGAAGGAGGGGGAGAGAAACAATAAATTCACGGCAATAATGCAAACAATATGTATGACATGCCTAAATGATATGCCGGGGTGTTCTACTGCCTAACTAAATGATTTAGTTAATTTAGGAATTTATTTGGATTTATTTAATTAAAGTTGGGCACTATTTATTTACTGAAAACGGTCTAAAAGTTCAATGTTCTTATAGCTGCGGGCGTCTGACGGGAATACGGAGGACGTATTCGGGTTCGTATCGAAATTCTGAGCAAGTTTCATGTATAAAGTATTTTGATCGGAGTTACGGTTTATTTAATATGATTTTCTAAAGTTTTTATTAATTTCTGGAATTTATTTAATTATTTAATTCAACATTATCCGAAACAGTGTTGCGATGACCTCAGCATGACATCATGCTGACGTCAGCAGGCGTCCTGACAGGGTGGGTCCCACCTGTCATAGACTGATTTAGTTAATTAGGGTTAACTAATTAAATTACTGTTTAATTAACACTAATTAGTTAATTAGATTAACCTAATCAGGATTAATTAACTAGTTAATTAATTAATTAATTAATTAATTTTATTATTTTTATTTTTATTTTTATTTTCTTATTATTATTTTTAATTCCTAAAACGTTTTTGGGTCGGGCCCGCTGTCAGTGGCCAGGGGGGTTTCGGGCCCAGCGGCAGTGGCACTGGGGCACTGGGCCCCTCCGGTCAGTGGCCCAGGGCCACGGACGCATGCGCGGGCGCGGCGAGTGGCGCGGGCACGCGGGCGCGATGCAGGGGCGCGGCGACGCGGGGGTGGGCGCGGCGACGGGCGCGCGGGCGCGTGCGCGCGGCGGCGGCGTGGCGAGGCGCGCGAGCGGAGCGCGGGCGAGCGGCAGCAGCGGCAGGCGCGGCGAGCGGGCGATGGGCGCGGTGCGGGGCCAGGCGCGGCGATCGTTCGGGCGCGGCGGGGAGCGTGGCGTCGGGCGCACGGGCGGCGGTGACGAGCGCGAGCGCGCAAGGGAGAGGGAGGGAGCGAGGAGGGGCGCGGCTCACATCGAGGCGTAGGGCACGGGGCAGTGGGGGGGTCGAGGAGGACGACGGGGACGAGGCGACGGTGGTCGAGGACGGCGAGGCGGCGGGGCGCGTCGAGGGCGCGGGCGCGGTCGGGGGCGAGCGCGCGGGCAGCTCGGCGAGCGCGGGCGCTGCGCGGGCCCGATCCGGTTCTGGATCGGGTGGGGGGGAGTGAGCGAGGGGGTGGGGGTGTCGGTGGGTGCTAGGGCTTGGCCTCCTGGGGGAGGCCATATAGAGGGGGGGCTGGGCCGGTCGGGCCAGCTGGGCTGGGGCCCAGTTGGGCCGGGGGGGAGGTGTTTCTCTTTTCTTTTTCTTTTTCTGTTTTCTTTTTCTTTTGCCTTTTCTTTTTATTTATTCACTTGTCTCAGTTTAGCAAATTATTAGGCCACAAATTGAACTTTGTAAAACATAGGAACTCCTCCAACAAATACTAGGCATTACCTAGCACTACCAAAAATTAGTTTGGAGACAATTTCAGTTCCCACCAATTTTTATAATAATTAATATGCATTAATCCTCACTGTTTTAATTATGTTAGAGCCACCTAATTATTTTATTATTTGTTGGTTACGATTTTAGACTAGCCTCTGCAATATTTGTTATTTATCGAACATTTCAGTTTTTACGTTGGCCAAATTTTATATTCCACTTTCATTTAAATTTGAATTTAACTTAGGAGTTGAAATGCAATATGATGCCAATGATGATTATGCACTGTTAAACTGGCTGACATGTCATTATCAAAAGTGATTACTGTTGCTAATCACCGGGGGTGTTACATTTTAATCCTAGGCCGTTTCCTAGTAATTCCTCTAATAATTATGGTAATTCCTACAACAATTCTTATGGAAATTATAATAAGATGTCCTCTGATTTTGAGAATAGTGTTAAAGAATTTATGAGTTCGCAAAAGAATTTTAATGCTTTGGTTGAAGAAAAATTGCTTAAGATTGATGATTTGGCTAGGAACATGGATATAATTTCTCTTGATGTTGATTCTTTAAAAATTAGATCTATTCCACCCAAGCACGATATCAATGAATCTCTAAAGACTATGAGAATCTCCATTGATGAGTGCAAAGAAAGAACCGCTAAGATGCGTGCTAAACGAGATTACAAACCGTGTTCTTCTAGTTTTTGTGAAACTAATGATGAAGATCTTAAAGTGATTGATGTGACTCCTATTGAATCTTGGTTTTCCAATATAAATCTTGATAAAGATGGGACTGGAGATGAGTCAACTTTAGTTAAAAGGCGTCCCAATGATTCGGAGTTTATAGATCTAGATGCAAAAATTGATAAAAGTGGGATTGGAGAGGTCAAAACTTTAAGTAGCAATGAACCCACTCTTTTGGATTTCAAGGATTTTAATTATGATAATTGTTCTTTGATAGATTGTATTTCCTTGTTGCAATCCATGTTGAATTCTCCTCATGCTTATAATCAAAATAAAGCTTTTACTAAACATATCGTTGATGATTTGATGCAATCTTTTGAAGAAAAGCTTGAATTGGAAGTTTCTATCCCTAGAAAACTTTATGATGAGTGGGAACCTACTATTAAGATTAATATTAAAGATTATGAGTGCCATGCTTTGTGTGATTGGGTGCTAGCATTTCCACGATTCCAAAAACTTTATGTGATGTGCTAGGTTTCCGTGAACTTGATGATTGTTCTTTCAATTTGCATCTTGTGGATTCCACTATTAAGAAACCTATGGGAAGGATTAATGATATTCTTATTGTTGTAAATAGGAATTATGTGCCCGTATATTTCATTGTTCTTGATATAGATTGCAATCCTACATGTCCTATTATTCTTGGTAGACCTTTCCTTAGAACGATTGGTGCAATTATTGATATGAAAGAAGGAAACATTAGATTTCAATTTCCGTTAAGGAAAGGCATGGAACACTTTCCTAGAAAGAAAATTTAGTTGCCATATGAATCTATTATGAGAGCTACTTATGGATTGCATACCAAAGATGACAATACCTAGATCTATGTGTTTTTATGCCTAGCAAAGGGCGTTAAACAATAGCGCTTGTTGGGAGGCAACCCAATTTTATTTTTGTTCTTTGCTTTTTGGTTATGTTTTTCAATAAATAATTCATCTAGCCTCTGTTTAGATGTGTTTTTATGTTTTAATTAGTGTTTGTGCCAAGTAAGACCTTTGGGATGGCTTACGATGAGAGTTGATTTGATCTTGCTGAAAAACAGAAACTTTTGTGTCCAGTCTCATAATTGTTTAGATTTACTGGAGCGCGGAAAAACCCTAAATGTTTTACACAGTATTAGAACAATTCAGATCTTTGCAGACTATTCTGTTTTTGACAGATTCTATTTTCTATGTGTTGTTTGCTTATTTTGATGAATCTATGGGTAATATCGGGGGGTATGAACCATGGAAAAGTTGGAATACAGTAGACATTACACCAATATAAATGAATAATGAGTTCACAACAGTACCAAAGGTGGTGATTTATTTTCTTATACTAACGGAGCTTATGAGATTTTCTGTTGAGTTTTGTGTTGTGAAGTTTTCAAGTTTTGGGCAAGGATTTGATGGACTATGGAATAAGGAGTGGCAAGAGCCTAAGCTTGGGGATGCCCAAGGCACCCCAAGGTAATATTCAAGGACAACCAAGATCCTAAGCTTGGGGATGCCCCGGAAGGCATCCCCTCTTTCGTCTTCGTCTATCGGTAACTTTACTTGAGGCTATATTTTTATTCACCATATGATATGTGTTTTTCTTGGAGCGTCTTGTATGATATGAGTCTTTACTTTTTAATTTTCCACAATCGTCCTTGCTGTACACACCTTTTGAGAGGGACACACATGAATCATGATTTATTTTAATAATCTATGTGCTTCACTTATATCTTTTGAGCTAGGTAGTTTTGCTCTAGTGCTTCACTTATATCTTTTTAGAGCACGGCGGTGGCTTTATTTTGTAGAAATTATTGAACTCTCATGCTTCACTTATATTATTTTGAGAGTCTCTAAACAGCATGGTAATTTGCTTTGGTTATGAATTTAGTCCTAATATGATAGGCATCCAAGAGGGATGTAATGAAAACTTTCATATAAAGTGCATTGAATACTATGAGAAGTTTGATTCCTTATGATTGTTTTGAAATATAGAGATGGTGATATTAGAGTCATGCTAGTGAGTAATTGTGAATTGGAGAAATACTTGTGTTAAGGTTTGTGATTCCCGTAGCATGCACGTATGGTGAACCGTTATGTAACGAAGTTGGAGCATGAGGTATTTTTTGATTATCTTCCTTATGAGTGGCGGTCGGGGATGAGCGATGGTCTTTTCCTATCAATCTATCCCCCTAGGAGCATGCGTGTAGTACTTTGTTTCGATGACTAATAGATTTTTGCAATAAGTATGTGAGTTCTTTATGACTAATGTTGAGTCCATGGATTATACGCACTCTCACCCTTCCACCATTGCTAGCCTCTCTAGTACCGCGCAACTTTCGCCGGTACCATACACCCACCATGTACCTTCCTCAAAACAGCCACCATACCTACCTATTATGGCATTTCCATAGCCATTCTGAGATATATTGCCATGCAACTTTCCACCGTTCTGTTTTATTATGACACGTTCCATCATTGTCATATTGCTTTGCATGATCATGTAGTTGACATCGTATTTGTGGCAAAGCCACCTTTCATAATTCTTTCATACATGTCACTCTTGAGTCATTGCACATCCCGGTACGCCGCCGGAGGCATTCATATAGAGTCATATTTTGTTCTAAGTATCGAGTTGTAATTTTTGACTTGTAAGTAAATAAAAGTGTGATGATCTTCATTATTAGAGCATTGTCCCATGTGAGGAAAAAAAATAAAAGGGAGGCCAAAGAAGCCAAAAAAAAAAGAGAAGGGGTAATGTTACTATCCTTTTTTTCCACACTTGTGCTTCAAAGTAGCACCATGATCTTCATGATAGAGAGTCTCCTATGTTGTCACTTTCATATTCTAGTGGGAATTTTTCATTATAGAACTTGGCTTGTACATTCCAATGATGGGCTTCCTCAAATTGCCCTAAGTCTTCATGAGAAAGCAAGTTGGATGCACACCCACTTAGTTTTCTTTTGAGCTTTCATAAACTTATAGCTCTAGTGCATCCGTTGCATGGAAAACCCTACTCACTCACATTGATATCTATTGATGGGCATCTCCATAGCCCATTAATACGCCTAGTTGATGTGAGACTATCTCCCTCTTTTTTGTCTTCTCCACAACCACCATATTCTATTCCACCTATAGTGCTATGTCCATGGCTCACGCTCATGTATTGCGTGAAAGTTGAAAAGGTTTGAGAACACCAAAAGTATGAAACAATTGCTTGGCTTGTCATCGGGGTTGTGCATGATTTGAATATTTTGTGTGATGAAGATGGAGCATAGCCAGACTATATGATTTTGTAGGGATAGCTTTCTTTGGCCATGTTATTTTGAGAAGACATAATTGCCTTGTTAGTATGCTTGAAGTATTATTATTTTTATGTCTATATTAAACTTTTGTTTTAAATCTTATGGATCTGAACATTCATGCCACAATAAAGAAAATTACATGGATAAATATGTTAGGTAGCATTCCACATCAAAAATTTTGTTTTTATCATTTACCTACTTGAGGACGAGCATGAATTAAGCTTGGGGATGCTTGATACGTCTCCAACGTATCTATAATTTTTTATTGTTCCATGCTATTATATTATCTATTTTGGATGTTTTATATGCATTAATATGCTATTTTATATTATTTTTGGGACTAACTTATTAACCTAGAGCCCAGTGCCAGTTTCTATTTTTTCCTTGTTTTTGAGCTTCGCAGAAAAGGAATACCAAACGGAGTCCAAACAGAATAAAACCTTCGCGATGATTTTTCTTGGACCAAAAGACACCCAGGAGACTTGGAGTGCAAGTCAGAAGAGCCACGAGGCGTCCACGAGGGGGGAAGGCGCGCCCCCTGCCTTGTGGGCCCCTCGGTGACCCCCTGACCTAGATCTTCCTCCTATATATTCACATATATTCCCAAACCACCAGAAGCATCCACGAAAACACTTTTCCACCGCCGCAACCTTCTGTTCCCGTGAGATCCCATCTTGGGGCCTTTTCTGGCATCCTGCCGGAGGGGGATTCGATCACGGAGGGCTTCTACATCAACTCTATTGCCCTTCCGATGAAGCATGAGTAGTTTACCTCAGACCTACGGGTCCATAGCTAGTAGCTAGATTGTTTCTTCTCTCTCTTTGATTCTCAATACAACGTTCTCCTTGATGTTCTTGGAGATCTATCCGATGTAATCTTCTTTTGCGGTGTGTTTGTCGAGATCCGATGAATTGTGGATTTATGATCAGCTTATCTATGAATATTATTTGAATCTTCTCTGAATTCTTTTTTGCATGATTCGATATCCTTGTAATTCTCTTCGAACTATCGGTTTGGTTTGACCAACTAGATTGGTTTTTCTTGCAATGGGAGAAGTGCTTGGCTTTGGGTTCAATCTTGCGGTGTCCTCTCCCAGTGACAGTAGGGGCAGCGAGGCACGTATTGTATTGTTGCCATCGAGGATAAAAAGATGGGGTTTACATCATATTGCTGGAGTTTATTCCTCTACATCATGTCATCTTACTTAAAGCGTTACTCTGTTCTTCATGAACTTAATACTCTAGATGCAGGCATGAGTCGGTCGATGTGTGGAGTAATAGTAGTAGATGCAGGCAGGAGTCGGTCTACTTGACACGGACATGATGCCTATATTTCATAATCATTGCCTTGGATATCGTCATAACTTTGCGTTTTTCTATCAATTGCTCGACAGTAATTTGTTCACCCACCGTATTATTTGCTATCTTGAGAGAAGCCTCTAGTGAAACCTATGGCCCCCGGGTCTATTTTCCATCATATTACTTTCCGATCTACTAGTTTGCAATCTTTTATTTTCAGATCAATAAACCAAAAAACCCTAAAAATATTTACATTATCTTTTGTTTAGTTTTATCTATCTCTATCAGATCTCACTTTTGCAAGTGACCGTGAAGGGATTGACAACCCCTTTATCGCGTTGGGTGCAAGTGTTTGATTGTTTGTGCAGGTATTGGTGATTTGTGCGTTATCTCCTACTGGATTTATACCTTGGTTCTCAAACTGAGCGAAATACTTATCTCTACTTTGCTGCATCACACTTTCCTCTTCAAGGGAAAAACCAACACAAGCTCAAGAAGTAGCAGAGGGCCCCACCAAACGCGGCCCATCATTGTTGGTGAAGGCGACAAGACTCTGGATGGTGGCACGCCACTCATCCATGTTCTTCGGAGCCGAGGGGAATTTCAGGAGCAGCTCCACCTACGACAGCGCCTCTGCCGGCATCATGCACTACAAAAAAAAGACACATCCGTGACATTTTGGCCCGAACGAATTTTTTTCTGTCATGCTTATGACACTTCTATGACAATAATTGTGACAAAACCATGTATCATCATAGATGTGGTGGGCTCCTACTTCTATGACTAAAAATCATGACATAAAAATGGGCTTTTCTTCCTGGGCGGGCTAGGCACGTGCCTGCATGACATTCTTTGGGTCGTCCATGATGGAAAAAAATCATGGTAGAAGCGAGGGCGAGGAAAATTTCGGGGAGTTCCCGGTTACGGTGGGTGGTCGGGGCCGAGCAATGCACGGAGGTTTGCGCATTTCTCTTGTACACGTACGCACGTGTGTGCGAGGCATTGGGCTCTTATTGAACCCGAGTGAGGCGTTCGCTTACTGAACCCGAGCGATTGCACTAGCTACGTTACTGAACCCGAGCGATCGATCCCTTGGTTGTTAACTGAACCCGAGCGATTCCTTCTCTACTGCTGCTAACTAAAGCCAATCGAACCAGCTGCTGCTGCCTCTTGATGAATAGTGACTGTTGTTGGGGGTTGGATGAACAGGACCCCGTGGTAGTAGAGGCCGTTACCGCTGGATGAATAGGACCCCGATTGAGGAGGCCACCACACCTGAGCCGGTTCGGGGTGGATGAACAGAACCCCGTGGAGGGCTGGTTGAACAGTAGCCAGTGGAGGCCGGATGAACAGTAGCTCGTGGATGAACAGTACCAGGTGGAGGCAGGAGGAAGACGCGGTGGATGAACAGTAGAAGGTGGAGGCTGGAGGAAGTCGACGGTGGATGAACAGTAGCCCGTGGAGGCTGGAGCGAGGCAGTAGACGTTGGATGAACAGTAGCCCGTGGAATCCTGTTTTGCGGTACGCCGCACCCCTCCCGATGAATAGGACCCCGTTTCGATCGTAGGTGCTCCAACACAAGTCCGTTTCCTCCGTTTTGAAGTACGCCACACCCCTCCCGATCAACAGCACCCCCTTTTGACCGTAGGAGCTCGAACACAAGTTCGTTTCCTCTGTTTTGCGGTACGCCAGACCCTTCCCAATGAACAGGACCCCATTTTGACCGTACACAGTCGAACAGAAGGCCGTTTCCTCCGTTCTGCGGTATGCCAGACCTTGTTTCGGCTGTTCTGAACAAGCCGGTAGGCTCCCAATGAACACGACGCATTCCGTTGCCTCCCGATGAACACGACGCAGTTTCTTCGTTCCGACCCAGCCGGTTGGCTACCGATGAATAGGACGCTGTTACTGCCGTTCGTTGCCTCTCCATGTACACGAGCCTTGGCCGTACCTATGCGCGAGTAGGCGTTTAAGACCCGGCCCGTATGTACGTATGTGGCCGTATTTTTTAGTATGTGGTTGTATGTACGTGTACACGGTTTAGAAGGGACTGCCTGAACTGCTACGTCGGGGGCTCTACTACTACACGTGCCGCTGCTTGCTCGACCACGGTTCATCGTTGCATAGAGACCGATCGACCAGTATGTACGTACACGTTCACGACCAGACAGACAACGCTACATACGCTTCGACCGGGTAGGTCCCAGCCGTCAGGGAGGATAAAGAGGCACTCCCTTGCGTGCGAAGATATATGTGGTGGGTCCCAGCTGTCAGGGGGAGGAATCATTTTTTTGCGCGTAATAAGGAGGCACTTCCTTGCGTGCGAAGATGTAGCTGGTGGGTCCAGCTGTCAGCCTCACCGTGTACAGTCTCTTCCAATGGCTGTCGTTCGTTGACAACGCCTGGCAGAGAGCACCAAGGCAGTGGACGATGGCGAGGCCTGGTAAGGGAATGATGCGGAGCTGAGGAAGACGAGGCAGTGGATGCCCACGCGGAGGGGAGTATGAGGGTTCATTGGTTCCGCTGCGGTGTGAGGCTGCCGTCGTCGGAGAATAACATGGGGTGTGGGTGAGTAGAGGGAAGGCCTGGCCGGTAGTGGGATTAGGGTGGGGCGGGGAGGCCTGCGCGGCAGCACTGCCGCCCACGGGAGGCAGGAGCAGGAGGTCCCGCCGACGCTGGTTTGGGCGGCTGGACCAAGAAGATCAAAGGTTGAAGAAGCAGCACGGCTGTTGGATTAACATCAAATGGTCCAGCTACTAGAATCATTTGTTGACTAAGTTGACAAGGCCCTACGTACGCGTCAGCTTAGTAGGCCCACAAATCAGCGTAATAAGGAGGCACTTGCTTGTGTGGGTCCCTATTGTCAGCCTCTCCACTTACATCCCTCTTCCAATGGCTGTCATTTGTTGACCATGTTGACCATGCCGCACTGAGAGCACCAACAGGTGGACGACGGCGAGGCCCAGGATGGGAATGACCCGAAGACGGCGAAGCCACAGCAATGGATGCCCACGCTGAGGGGAGTACGAGGGCTGACTGGTCGGTTGCGGGGTGAGGCTGCCGTCGCTGGAAAATAACAGGAGGTGCGGGTGGGTAGAGGGATGGCCTGGCCAGCGGTGGGAGTAGGGTGGGCCTGTGTGGCAGCAAAGCCAGCCACGGAAGGAGTGAGCAGGCAGTCCCGCCGGCGCTGGTTTGAGCGGCTGGAGCAGGAAGAGGAGAGATTGAAGAAGCACAACGGCCGTTGGATGGACATCCAACAGTCACTGCTCTCGTGTGTTGACTAAGTTGACACGGCCTTGCGTGCGCGTCAACCTTTTTTTTAGGAAAGCGTACGCGTCAACCTTTTTTTTAGGAAAGCGTACGCGTCAACCTATAGTAGGCGCACAAGTCAGCCTCAAATCTGTGGAAAACGGCATACATCCCATCTACCATTATTTCTAATAATTTACAGCCCATTTGCTAATTCTTAAGGATTTTTTTGGAACCCATATTCTTTTTGTTAGCATTACAGCCCATATTGTGGCCACGGTTAAAAAATTCTACGAAAATTTGCATATTTCGGTGCAGTCCGAACTGTTTTCAATCCCGAAATTTTGAGTCACATTCAAACTAATTTGAAAAATAAATTTATATCAATATAAAATCAAAATAATTTTCCACGCATAAAAATCGATGGAATTTAAAATCTCGAAATGAAAAAAAAAGAAATTTGAAACTAATTGCCGGTTTGATGTGTTTTAAAAATGTACAACCCATTTCTCATTACTGATAGCCCATTTTCTGGGCAAGCCGAAAGAAACTCTCCTCGTCTTGAAAGATTTGCAGCCCATCAGGGCTGACAAAAGCAAGTAGGCCTCGGTTGGGTATTCTGCAAAAGAACAAAAAAAACGGGCTAGTCATTTTCAGAAAGAAAAAAAAACTATTGGGTTGGTCTTGTGGTAAACATAAAATAAAAGGCTGGCTAGACAGGCTAGAGTGCCCCGCACAGCCCAGTTGACACCCTGCTTCCGTCTCAAAAACAAAAAGAACTGGGCGAGCTGCTGGGTCCCTGGTGTTAGCCGCTCGTTGTGCAATTTTCTCATTATTTATTGACTACATTGACAATGACATGGGACCCAGATGTCAGAAATCCATTAGGAAGAACCATTTTTTTGGATTGAAATAAGGAGGCACTTGCTTGCATACTGCCATGACCCTGGTGGGTCCCTGCTGTCATCCTCTCCATGTACAATCATCTCCTGATTATGTACGCGTCAACCTAGTAGACCCACAAGTCAGCCTCTAAACCCGTGGCAGACAAATACAACCCATTTAAAAAATAACAGCCCATTCCATACGTTCAAACGGAAACTTCAACATTCAGAGCAAAGTAACAGGTCTGATCCAGATATAGAGTACTGAACTTCCACGTTGACAACCATCATAGCCAAGTTAACTATCTACTCCCAATAATACTCTAGTAGTGTACAAGTACTAACTTACTCTTAGCTAACTAGACGATGCCGGCCGCCATCTGCGGTACATGGTACACGCCGGCACCGACGTCCTCCTCCTTGCCTCGGACTTGCCAGAGGTGCGATAGGGCGCATTGCTCGCACGCGTTGGCCCTTTCCATGCCGGCGTGGTCCACTGAAGCTTTGGCTTCTAAGCGGGAAACCCACTTGACGAGCTGGTAGTAAAATTTGGCGTCGCGAACGGGTGCGTGCCCGACAACCTCCAGGGCTATTTGCCAGGCGCCGGCCTCCACGTAGTCGGCCAAGTTGCGGGCACTCTGCTCGTGACTCAGAGCGTCGGTGCGATGCTGCTCCATGCCCCGGTGGTAGCGCAAATCGGCGATACGCTGCTCCTCCGCCAGGCCGTCACACTCCAACAAGTCCTCATACTCCGCATTGCCATCTAAAGACTGATAGAATGCCTCCTCCCTCCGTCTGCCTTCCAGTGAAAAACCAAACACTAGTTCTGGCGGTGACCGCTTCCGGCGTCGCCTATTGCGGACTAGCGGGGGCATGATGGATGTGGCGAGAGCGAGGGCAAGTGGCGAGCGACGTCGGGCCGGTGGGGGCTTATGAGGATAGGGCGAGTTGGGTGATGGTGCACCAGAGAACGCCGGGAACCAGTAATTATAGGCGGAAGGTAGGTGAACCAGCGTGTCGCGGGAAACGCAACGGTCATCACGGTCACCGGAATTCAATGCATAAGCAGGCATGGCTTAGCGCACCAGCTTGCCGTGGAAAACTAGAAAAACTGAAATTATGACTGTGTCGTCCCGTCAGTGGTGCGTCCCGTCCGTGTTGGGTCGCACATCAGCATGACGGTCAAACGAGTGCGCTCGATTCATCCAGATGAGGTACGTGCGTGATCCGCTGGTTATTCGCGTAGGATCGAGTCGGTCGGATAGTGTAGGTGTAGGATCGCAATAGCTGATGAACGTTCGCTGGGAGATAAGGCATTTCCGAATGTTTTTGCTGGCAGTTTCTTCAGATTTGCATGGGATTTTCTGCAGAACAGCATGTTAGTTTCTTCAGAGGTAGGCATTTTTATTCAAAAAACTGCCACCTTTGGATCTTGCGTAGCAACTAAAACTGCCAGGAGCATATTAGTAGGCTAGCTAGTGATTGATCAGTAACTTGTAAACATTGAGCGAATAGAAATAAGGAACTGCTAGTAACTTGTAAACACTGAGCACACAGAAATAAGGATCATGCTGTGCACAGTAGTAAGAGCCGCTCCGTTCGAAATGTTCACACGAAACTCACAGGCCTGGCATTGTAATATGTTCACATTAGTAGCCCAAATTCACAACCAACTAGTATGATTACCATACATAAGATCAACATGTTAATTCATCTCAATGATTCACAGATCATATACAAATATGTAGCACCAAAATTAAAGATCTAGAAAAAACATATGTTCTTGCTACTAACATGGATGCTTCTCTGGGCCAACATTCAATACAGAGTGAAAGACAAATTTCCATGAAGTCTACATTTCCTCTTGCAAACGTAAGTGGTTTCACCAACAGCTGGAACCATGAGAATGAACTACACATGATGGAGGAACATCCACTGCAATATGATTTGGTCTTCTCTCGATCACACGGCGAGACTATTTTCGGACTACAAACTTTAACTTAGGCAAAATTATGCCCATTGTATAATCAGACCAAAGCAATGAAGCACCTAGTGTTGGCTAATAAATAGTACAATACTACTTTTGTGCAGTCCATGAAGTGACTATCCAATCTTTCTGTGTCTATTTTCAAATGGCACTATATGTAGTGACTATACTATTCTCTTGTGCAGTTCCACCAAAATTGAGGTCACTTTGTTTGTTTGCCAAATAGCAATGGGCGGACATCTGTTTGCACAAATATCAAGCAGCTAGTAAACATATACCCCACCTTGTATTTTCGGTTTAAACACGTCTCTGCTAGTCGTTTCCGCTTAGCATCTGTCATGTTTTGCACTGGATAATTTGATATTGTCATGTTTTGTCCTAGACAATTTTGTACTGAATTGATTTGCTGGTACAAAGTAGAAATATAGCACCTATTCTTCATCAAACCAAGGATATCCATGTTCGCAGTGCTGGAAGAGGTGAAATCGATACAACCGAAATTGAGCATCCAATCATTGAATCATGTCCTGCACCTCCAATGTAGGTCCACCCTGCCATTAAATTCACATGCAAACCACTAATATTACTATCTAATGACAGTACAAAAAGAGTAGCAAGATAGTAGCAAACCATGTACCTTCATAATGAACATCTCATAGTGCCACCAATTGGATATAACAGTTTAGAAGAAAACATGCTCATAATGTTGAACCATTTGGACTTTTTGTGCAGTTCCACTAAAATCGAGCATCCCTGTTTACACAAATATTGAAAGTGTGATTACTATAAAAGTGGCACTAGTTGAAGCAAAGACTCACAAATATAAGCGTTCCAATTTCTTAATGGGAAAAGGTAGCAAGACTGTTTCTAACCACCTGTTTGAAGGAATAAATAAGGCAACAACAGCTGATGTCAGGAAGGCATACACAGTACTTTCTGAAAGATTGAGCCATTCCTGACCTTTCCTCTTCTTTTAAGCATATTTTGTGCAGTTCAACTAAAATAAAATGCCATCACCGCCTTGACAATTCAGTGACACTGTACAAAAAGATGACTTACCATTACATCATGATGTCAGATATGTAATTGACAGGCATTAGAGACAAACATGCAGACCTCCTCTGATAACATAATGAACGTTAATTTTAACAAAGGTGTGACTAGCTTTACCGGAATAATTTGAGTGAACTCTACACCCTCTGTTCCTTAATATAAGACGTTTTCGCAGTTCAATTTAAAGTACCCAAACATCTAGTATTTAGAAAAACAGGCAGTAGTTTTCTTGAGCACATATCTGGGAAAGCTTGCCACACCTTATATATGTCCATACGCTAATGCAACACCATTAGAATAGTACAAATATACACTAATCCAGTGGCTAGTGCAATAGTAGAGTAGTTTTTTTATTACAGGGTACAGTACAATGGTTTTACTGAACAGATTTCCATAAGCTAGCATTGGAAGATTTCTATAAGCATTAACTATACAAAATGTAAAGGTAACAAGTTTCAACATTGGTATACTAGCTGTGCAACAGCATTAAACCAAATACAAAAGTTTGAAGGTAACTAGCATTATTAACTAATGACAGTATACATTTTTTTTTGCAAACCATGTACCATCAAGGTAAATATCATTTCGAACTCAATGGGGCCTAAAATTTGCTATCCCAATCTTGATAATCGATCAAACATAAAAACTTGATCAAACGAATCAAGAAAACAGCCGGAGGAGGAGGTGCCCACTCTTGACCTTTCCTCTTCTCTTCATGATTTTTTGTGCAGTTTAACCAAAATAAAATGACATCGGCGCCTTGCCATTTTGGTGACACTGTACAAGAAAAATTGACTTATCTCATGAAAGTGAGTTATGTAATCTATAAACATTAACAGTGCAAAAATCTGAAGGTAGTAACAAGTTTCATCGTTGGTATACAGGCTGTGCAACAGCATTAGAATGCCTTAGCTGAAAAATCTTTAATACATCCACAATCAACAGTTAACCCTAAAATAATCCAGTGACATTAAATGTCATTGCTTAAATTTATCGATGGCATTAGACTGAGTGCGGCATTAGTTAAATGTGGCATCACTTTAGCAGTAGCATTGCTTGACTTTACCGGTGGCGTTATACTAACAACAAAAAAGTGGCAATAAGAGCATGGGAGGCCCATTCGGACAGTGGGCGCACCAGTACGATGTACCTCCACGGACGCATAGAGTGGTGAGGAAGGTATGGTTGCCCAGAGTAACAAATATCCAGGCAGCATATGTGGATTGCGTCCCATTTTTGTTCTCTTTAGCCACCTTTTTCCTATGTGAGGACAACAAACCGATCGACCTGGTCATTCTTATTGCGTTGTCATGCCTTTCTACCCTTTTTCAACCAAGAGACACGAGACTCGTTCCTTAGCTACTGATTTCCCCTTTTCAACCTAGATGCAGGTTCGATACCTAGTCTCTTCGACAGTACTTTCTCCCTTCCTTTCCTTATTCAACCCAGACATGGATTAGTCTGCATGAAGTAGGGTTTCCTTCAATAGTGCAAATTAAGGTTTTCGTCTACGTGACTAGCAGAGCAGAGGATATCAAATTGGGGAGATGGTGGAGTGGAGAAAGATCCACATGCAGCGATGTGGCAGATGGGGCAATAGAACAAGGGTATGGTTCGAAAAGAGGTAGCATACCTGAGGGTCAGCGAGAAGTGCCTTCGCTCGTGGTCGTCCTCCTCCGCACACACTACGGCAGCGAGCTTGAGGACGGAGGCAATACCGCACGGGCGCTAGGTCTGAGAGGACGGCCTTGTCGTCAGTGTGTGACCTCGCTCGCCGACGACGAGTGCGTCAACGCTACATGTCCTTTTCTTCCCCGACGGACGGGATCCTTGTGGATCTGTGACCACCAGTGAGCAGGGAGAGAGAGGGGCCACCACCATATTTTTTAGATCTGGAGAGAGGGTGATAGTGTGAGAAGCAAGTGGGCAGCCCTTAGCAAGCAAGCGCTGAAGCTCCAGCCTATATAGTATCTTTTTTTATACTAGTACTAGAGGTGGAGTAGTGGTAGAGTAGTTTATATTTTCTCTGCATACAGTACCAATTAGTTGTGCTTCAAAACTGAACGGCACGCCATTAAAAAAATAAAGTCAAGAAATAATGCGGCACCTCGAGCCAACCCGGCCAGATCGCATTTTGCACAAGAAATGACACACCATGTTTCGTTGACATGTGGCCCCGTTCCAACATGTCAGTGAGATGATGGCGAGTCCTTTCATACAATTTCCGAACGGACATCTATGTAGGCCGGGGCACCTCTTCTTGTACTGTGGCAACCGTCCACCGCCTCTTCGCCTTTCCCTCTCGATTTGGAACTGCTGTCGCACGCTCTTCCTCCCTCCATTTGCCTTCACCCTTCCTTCTGCCATTGTTCGATCATCTTCTCCATGGAGGGAACAGGCCCAAAATGACCCCGTTATTCTTGCCCCGATCTGAAACATGACGTGGTGGAGGAACTCATCAATCAGTGCAATGTCATCACCTCGGCTAGCATGGCAGGTTCGTTCAAGACCATTCTCGACTCAACAAATAACATCATTACAAAGAACCCAAGGGTTCATGAGCAGTTTGATCTCCCCTATCTTCTTTGCAATGACCCTGCTCGCTGGCGCGGGGACGACGGAAGCCTCGCCTTGTGCAAGTTGATGCCGCTTGATAATGATACGTGTGATGTTAAGATGCCATCGCTTAAGGGTAAGGCCTGGGTAGGCACAAATGGAGATTGGGTTGTTTATATTGGGTATAACTGTGAGTGGGAACTTGTGAATGTGTACACTCGTCACCGGGTTCCACTTCCAAAAATCTCAGAGTGCCCTGAGGTTGAGCACACAGATGATCTACGTACGTTCAAATACGATCATGGTGACTGTCATCTACAGAAGATAGCAATTTGTCGAGTTCCCAACCGCTCTTGGGATTACATGAACTATCATGTTGTTGCTATCTTCGATAAGCTTGTTGCCGTCCTTACTTCCACGCCTCGATGGATATTGCTCAAAAATCAATTTCTGTACACGGATGTGTACTGTGATGCAATTCAATACGAGCATCTTGTGTTTGCTGCCACCACTCGTGGCACTATTTTTGCATGGAATCCTTATTGTTTCAGTACGTTTGTCTTCCACTGTAATTAGAATTGTTTCATCCACGTGCATGCGAGTTAGTATCCTCGTACTAATTAACCTTCTTGTGTTTCCAAGGTCCTGTGAACATTCCACCACCTATACTTGAAAAAAATTATAACCAAGGGGGAGATGACGATGGTGATGATCACGAGCAGGACCTACTTACTCAGTGGCGCCTGGAAACTTATTTCGATGGATCACCTCTTCTTGTATGTATACAGGGCACTGCTGATGTTACTAAGAAAGCAGGTGTTGTCTCCCATGGATGCACTCTCCGGACCTATTCCAACATCCGTTGCAGGGCATTCGGGATGGATACTAGGGTGCTAGTGCCAGCACCTTCTACCTGGTTCCTTATTGATAGTCTTGGAGAAAACTCGCTCTTCCTTAGACAAAACTATCCAATGATGGTGAAAGGCGATCCAGCTGCTGTTGGCATAACGTTACTAGCATTTATGAGAAGCAATTGTATCTATACCTCGGACATTGTTATGGTTCCCTACCCTAGCTATGACAATGTGCGTCCTGATATAGGCTGCTTCAGCCTGGATGATGAGTCCTGCGTTGGTCTTGATATTGACAATAGCTGGCCCTTCCCAGAGGCTTACTTATGGTTCAAAGCAAGTGTGTCGTGGGAAACCACGGCCACCTATGGGGCCATCAGCCCCTTGTGGTTTGGCAGGGGGATGAGCTCATTACACAAAGAGCGGAGAACGTAGCACAGCACGACATAGATCACACGGGCAGTTTTACCCAGGTTCGGGCCGCCGCGAGGCGTAAAATCCTACTCCTGCTTTGGTGGATTGATGGTGGATTGTGGTGGAAACGCGGCGCTCTAGCCCGGCAGGGTTGCCTCGGGGCGAGAGTAGCTACGCGCGTACGAAAGTATAGGTGTCTGAATCCTTTCTATGGTTGCCATGGCCCTCCGTTTATAGATCAAGGGGTCGCCACAGTGGCAAATCAGTCATTGTGTACTGATTAGATAGCGAACAGTGCTAGCATACCTAATTCTGTAGACAGAGCAGAGGGCATTAAATGCGCCGCTTAGTGTCACATCATGGCATGCCCGGCAAGCCTTGCCGGGCTACTCAGCCACCTTTTCGTCTGTCTGTTGGACACGTCTCTGGATGGGTGTCATTTGGAGGTGATTTCCATAGGAAGTGGCTGCCACATGCTAAATAACAGCCACTTAGTCACTTGGGGGCTCGACACCGCACAGATCGATGACTTGCGTCGCTGTGGGGTGGAGCGGTGGAGCCTTGGCGGGGTATTTTGCCCTCGTCGTGCCCGGCAGGCCTGCCGGTATGGTCTTGAAGCTTTCCTTCGGGGCCACCTCGTCCTCACCAGGCTGGCTTGCTCGGCAAGGGAGGCTTTCCCTTAGTGGTGTCTTGCTCATCTAGCTTGTCTTGGTCTTCTTGATCTGCCCTTTGATTCCTCAAAGAGCTACCTCTTCAACTTGACATTGCTTCGGATGTCGCAACCTTGCTGGGGCGGTGGCTTGTTGTTCGTGCACAAGTCAGGGGAAAACATACACCCCTGTTTGTGTACCCCAACAGAAGCCCCCGGCCCTAAGCCATACGTGTCGCTGGGCACGTTGGGATAGGCCCCAAACAGTGCACGAACACATGGCGAGAGAATGTTGCACGTGCATCGGTTTGTCATGATAACCAGTCAATCCAATGTCCACTTTGCGTAATTACCGCGGGTCGTGGGGTAGTGGGACTGCAGCAGTTAATGTGCAACGGTAACTTTCTGAAGAGTCGCGCCCTCCCCACGTCCTTTCCTTAAGAGAGGAAAACGCGGAAGGGCACTGCTCATTCGTTGCCCGCTCCGCCCTTCCATCATCTTCTTCCGCAAGCCAAGCAACCGTTCTCCCCCTCGCCCATACTCGCCGCTGATCTCCCACCCAACTTTCTTTCCCCATCTCCACCGCAGCGTGAAGGAATGGGGAAGAAAGCTGCCGCCAAGGGGAAGCGGACAATCGTCGCGAAAGAGGCGGCCGCCGAGGGGAGCAAGAGAGCAGCGGAGCTGGACAGGAAGCGAAGGGGAGACGTTGTCTTCTTCCCGTCGAATCTGGATGGCGACGTGCTGGAAGCAAGGTACGGATATCTGTGGGGGAGGGAAGTCCCGAAGGGGCATGGCGCACCCAAGGTTCTGGCGGAAGGGGAAGAGGACCCGCGAGATTCATACCGATTCTTTTGTGCGTATTTCATCTGCGGCCTCTGCCCTCCCTTCTCGGAGTTCTTCGAAGCGATGATGGTTATCTATGGATTCCATCTTCTAGATTTCATGCCAAATGCAATGGCGTGCATGGTGATTTTTGCTCATTTGTGCGAGAACTTTGTTGGAGTCGCCCCCAATGTCGACTTGTTCAGGCACTATTTTGTCCCGCGGGTGGAGAACAAAGCCCACCATTCCGGGAACATTAGTTGGATGCCACGGGAGTCTAGGTAAAGTTGGGACTACCTCCCGGGTCAGCAGCGCGGCCGATGGGAGGAATGGGGAGCAGATTGGTGTTGGATCCAGGACAAGGAGGCCCCAGATTTCTGCCAAGCGCGGATGGAGTGTATTGAGTGCGGCAACGACTGGAGGGAAGTCGGCCTCTCTGATGACAGGCTCCGCCCGGCAATAAACATGATTACCCGCCTAAAGGCTGCCGGGCTAACTATCGAGCATGTGGGAGCCGACTTCCTCCTTCGTCGCATCGCACCGCTCCAGAAGAGAGACAGGTTCGCCTGGGAGTATGGAGATGCTGCGGATAGGATGAGATTGCTCCCTGGCCTAGCCAACAACTTGTCAATCTATGGCCATGCCTGGTTGTGCGATCAACTGTTCGGCAGCTTTGGGTTTTTCAAATTGCCGGCAAATGTCATCCCAATGAACATCAATTCCGCTAGGGAGCAGATTCTGAAATGGATGCCAGATTGCAATGCTCATGGAGTTTCGGGTGACTGGCGGTTACCCACGCTCGATGAGGAACTAGCATGGTCCTCCACCCTGGTGGAAAGGGCTACCAGGGTGGAGACCAACATGTACAAGCGCACCTCCAAGGTGGAGGAGGCATACATCTGGAAGCAGCTGGAGGAGGACAGGGCGCTCCGAGCTGCCGCGATGGCGAAGGCCGGGAAGGCAGCAAGGGGAAAGGAGAAGGCTGAGGACAAAAGTTCCTCTCACGGCAGAGGCAAGGCGCAAGCCACGGAAGAGGCTGCCGGGGACGAGCCTGCCAGGGGCGAGCATGCCGGGGACGAGCCTGCCGGGGGCGAGCCTTCCGGGATGGAGGCTCTGTACGTCGCGGCATCAGAGGCCCAGGAGGAAGAGGGGGTTGAGGAGGCGGAGCCGCCTGTGGAGGAGTGGCTCGCGGCAGGCCCTCAAGCCCCCCAACCAGTCTTGGACCAGCACCCCGCAGGCGGGTTGCCAATCGGGGAGCTGTGGTTCCCGACCCCGCGCCTACCGTCAAGAAGGTGAAGAAGATTACCTCCAAGGGCAGCAAGCCGGATGCGGTGTGCCGGCAGTCCTCCCGCCTTGCTGAGGCTAAAACCCCTCCCGCCAAGCAATCGGTGGCTGCGGGAGCTGACTCCAGCTCCCAGTCTGGCTCGGGCTCTTCACAGAGCTCGTCCTCGTCGGAGCCCCTATGCCTCAGCAGGGCTCGAAGCTGCCGGGAAGCTCCGTTCCTCCGCCCCAGAAGAGAAGTAGGGCGCCCTCGCCGCCCGTGGAGTTCGAGTCGAGCTCCATGCTTATTGATGAAGAGTAAGAAAGATCACTCCTCTTTTCTTGAAGTAGTCTCAGTATGCTTTGATTGTTCTAGTTGTCTGATCTTGTGTGCCGTTGTTGACAGGGAGGAGGAAGAAGAGACAGAGACTCTTATGCAGCAGTCATAACGGCTCAGGCGTGCGGAGCCGCTGAAGATTATGGAAGGTCTAGGCCTGGCAGGGAGCAGCACAAACGACCCGCCACCAAGCCCCCAGCCCAGCCCCCGGCACAAGAGCACAGGATTTTCCCCTCCCGTGGGGAGTGATGCAGGAGAGCTCCCAGCCTCCATGGCTGGAGGAGGAGGAGAGATGACTTGGGGCGAGCCCCCTCAAGAGGGGCTTACCGCGCCCGCCGACCAAGTCGAGGATCCCCTGGCAACGGCCTCCACGCAAGAACTTGCTCAGGACGACACCGTGGTCGTCACAGAACGGGATGGAGATCATGGCCCGGTAACGGATGTTGCCAGGGAGATTGGAGCTTCCGCTCGGCAGACTCTTCCAGGTAATTATCTTGCTCTTTTTCTCCTGCTCTTTTTTTTACCATCTCGCCCCATGCTTCTAGCTCTCTTATACTTTTGTTTCTTTATTGTTGCTTGTTGTCTTCGCTTGCAGTCCCTCAGGCCAAAGAGCCCGAGCTATTGGAAGAAGTGGCCAGCATAGGGAGAGATACCGCGGATGAAGCCGCCAAGATCGTTGCCACGGAGGGGCAGGGGCACGCTGCCGAGAGTGTCCAGGAGCCCTCGATGGAGGCGGAGTAGGTCTCCGACAACATGCCAGGGGCGGGGACAACGATTGAGGAGAAAATCCCCCTCCAAACCATGGATCCCCTCCCCTCATTTGGTACCGTGGCGGGAGTCTCGCAGCCATCCTCGAGCCAGTTGGCGCTGGTACTAGCGCAGCCTAGGCTCAGAGCCCCCGGCTCGTCGATGGCGACAAGCACGGAACTTGATGAAGAGCTCTAGCGCATTCTGGCATCTCTGTATCAAGGGGTCGACGAGGCATATGACTCCGTTGCATATAGCATGGAAGATACCGAGATCTCTTGGTTGTTATGTTGACAATGAAAGCATACCGCTCAAAATTATATTCATCTCTGTTTTAAAGCTCGAGCTCTGGCACCTCTGCAAATCCCTGCTTCCCTCTGCGAAGGGCCTATCCATTTACTTTTATTGTTGAGTCATCATCCTCTTATAAAAAGCACCAGTTAGAGAGCACCACTGTCATTTGTATGCATTGTTATTAATTGATATTGAGTATGACTGTGACTAGATCTCTTTTACCATGAATTACAATGTCTAGTCAGTCCTTGATCTTCAGGGGTGCTCTGCATTTATGTTTTGCGGTCTCAGAAATGGCTAGCGAGATACCATTTTGTTATATCATATCGTGATTGTTTTGAAAAAGTGTTGTCATCCGAGATTCATTATTATTGCTCGCTAGTTGATTATGCCATTGATATGAGTAAATGTGAGACCTAAATGTTATTGTGAATATGTTTAGTTCATAATCTTTGCTGAAAACCTGAATGCTGGATATACATATTTGCAACAACAAGATCAAACAGAGTTTGTAGAAGTTTTTCTTTGTCACTTTCAGTTTATCAACTGAATTGCTTGAGGACAAGCAATGGGTTAAGCTTAGGGGAGTTGATACATCTCCATCGTATCTACTTTTCCAAACTCTTTTGCCCTTGTTTTGGACTCTAATTTGCATGATTTGAATGGAACTAACCCGGACTGACGCTGTTTTCAGCAGAATTGCCATGGTGTTATTTTTGTGCAGAAATAAAAGTTCTCGGATTGACCTGAAAATTTACGAAGAATATTTTTGGAATATATAAAAAATACTGGCGAAAGAATCAACCAGAGGGGTTCCACCCATTGGCCACAAGCCTGGGGGGCGCGCCCTAGTGGCTTGTGGGCCCCCTGGACCTCCTCCGACCCTAACTCCAACTCTATATATTCACATACGAAGAGAGAAAAACCAGAGAGAAGGATTCATCGCGTTTTAGGACACGGAGCCGCCGCCACCTCCTGTTCTTCATCGGGAGGGCTGATCTGGAGTCCGTTCGGGGCTCCGGAGAAGGGGATTCGTCATCATCATCATCACCAACCTTCCTCCATCACCAATTTCATGATGCTCACCGCCGTGCGTGAGTAATTCCATCGTAGGCTTGCTGGACAGTGATGGGTTGGATGAGATTTATCATGTAAACGAGTTAGTTTTGTTAGGGTTTGATCCCTAGTATCCACTATGTTCTGAGATTGATGTTTCTATGACTTTGCTATGCTTAATGCTTGTCACTAGGGCCCGAGTGCCATGATTTCAGATCTGAACCTATTATGTTTTCATGAATATATTTGTATTCTTGATCCGATCTTGCAAGTTGTAGACACCTATTACGAGTTATGATCCGCATACCCCAAGGTGACAATAATTGGGATTCTTTCCGGTGATTACCGTAGTTTGAGGAGTTCATGTATTCACTAAGTGCTAATGCTTTGTTCCGGTTCTCTATTAAAAGGAGGCCTTAATATCCCTTAGTTTCCATTAGGACCCCGCTGCCACGGGAGGGTAGGACAAAAGATGTCATGCAAGTTCTTTTCCATAAGCACGTATGACTATATACGGAATACATGCCTACATTATATTGATGAATTGGAGCTAGTTCTGTGTCACCCTAGGTTATAACTGTTGTATGATGAATGCCATCCGACATAATTATCCATCATTGATCCATTGCCTACGAGCTTTTCACATATTGATCTTTGCTACGTTACTTTGCCGTTGCCACTGTTACAATTGCTACAAAACTTCTACTGTTACTTTTGCCACGTTATCGTTACTTCCATACTACTTTGCTACTAAAAACTTTGCTGCAGATATTAAGTCTTTTAGGTGTGGTTGAATTGACAACTCAGCTGCTAATACTCGAGAATATTCTTTGGCTCCCCTTATGTCGAATCAATAAATTTGGGTTGAATACTCTACCCTCGAAAACTTTTGCGATCCCCTATACTTGTGGGTTATCACTTGCCTTTTCGCACTGACCACGACGTGGGAATAAGTATGGGCACTCTGCTCGTACGATTCTTTTGAAAGCTCACTGACGTCAGCAGTTTAGCGGCATGCGCCCGGGTTGTCCGCGTAAGCACCTGCTTTGTATAAAGAGGTAGCGAGGACTGATGCCGGCCGTCCTCGCAACACGCAGGATTGCAAAGGACGATTGGCCCATGACCCCTTCACATTTAGTATGTAGACCGGCGTGCTGGCCTCTTTGTTAAGCCTAGGTAGGACTACGGCGTATTGATCAGCTGAGGCCAGGCATGACCCTGGAAAGTGTGTTCGGCCGGAGTTAATCGAGCGTGTTGGGTAAGTTTCTGCACCCCTGCAGGGAAGTTAATCTATTCGAATAGCCGTGTCCACAGTAAGGGACACTCGGAGTTGTATCCCGATCTATACAACTAGAACTATCTGCTTGAGATGATAAAAGGATATGTTGGCTCTGGGATTGCTTTCTCGTAGGGAGTCGAGAAAGGATCTCTGGGCGTTACTACAACTTACTACTATGTGATATGCTAATCTGCACTCTTCTAATGTTGCAATATGCTAGTCTTTGATAGGCTAGGCCTTTCCCTTCTCTTCTGGCATTTCTGCAGTTCAGTCCAAAGATATAGCCCCATTCCTTTGATACTGATGCATACTTAGTATATATCTGATGTAAGTCTTGCGAGTACTTTGCATCAGTACTCACGGTTTCTTTGCTACCTCTTTTCCCCTCTACCCGATTGTTGCGATCAGATGATGGAGTCCAGGAGCCAGCTGACACCAATGACGACTACTACTACCCCGACGGAGCCTACTACTACGTGGAGACAGCTGACGACCAGGAGTAGTTAGGAGGCTCCCAGGCAGGAGGCCTTGCCTTTTTGATCCATGTTATTGTTTGTGCTAGCCTTCTTAAGGTAGACTTGTTTACCGTATGTCTGTACTTAGATATTGTTGCTTCTGCTAACTCGTTTGTATTCGAGCTTATGTATTCGAGCCCTCGAGGCCCTGGCTTGTAATATAAAGTTTGTATGACTTTAATTTGTTTTTAGAGTTGTGTTGTGATATCTTCCCATGAGTCTCTGATCTTGATCGTGCACATTTGCGTGTATGATTAGTGCACGATTAACTCGGGGCATCACAAGTTGGTAGCAGAGCCGACTGCCTGTAGGAAGCCCCTTTCCAACTCCCTGGTCGAAGTTGAGTCTAGTCTATGGAAAACTTTTACTAACATTGTTGTGTGGCTTACGGGATTGGGATCTTTTACTCCTCGTCTTTACTCTGGGATTATGATCTCTCTTCTATTCAGGTTAAACGATTTTACTAACTCTAACATTAGGTTCTCGTGATCACATCCACCCGGAGAGCTGGTTTATCTGCAACTATTTCCTTGAAAGTATAATGAATGATGCACACACTGTCATTTGACATCTTTGAACTCTTTTGTTTCAGATGCGTCCCGCAACGCAGGTCGTACGCCATACAATGGCTATTGAGGCGACTGGGTTCCCGGCCATTCTGGTCAACCTCTTGGGCAGGCTGGGATATCGCCGGTACCCCCGGTGCATTGTGTATGAGGACTACCGTGAGTTCAACCAGGAGCAGTACCGCGCTGTGGTTGATATCTATGATCGGCAGGATCGCTCCATCACTGAGTTGCACACCTTTGAGGGTGTTGGAGTGACTGTCGAGATGGCAGTCCATGGTGCTGCCTTTGTTGCTATCACCTGACTCTGTGGATAGTACCCTTGCTTGGAGGAGACTGGGTTCAAATACATTCCATATGTCCCAGCTGGGGATGTGACTGGATACTACACTGCTGTCTGTACCCCCTATGCGAGCCGTCGTTACGACCCTCAGGTTATGGTTCGGTACATTGAGGCTCTGGATCGCACTGTTCGAGCTCTGACTGTCGAGTTGTATGCCACTCATGCTCGTCACTATGACACTCTGACACAGATCCTGCTAGCAGTCAGCGCGAGGATACAGCTAGAGTACTTCCTCTACCCGCGCAAGATAGAGCTACCACTCGGTCTTGAATGGCCTGCTGTTGGGGGTAGTAGTCCTGTACGTGGACCTCTTCTTCTAGTTCGGGACCAGATCCTTCACCAGAGTGTTCATGGAGTGAAGGCCCCTCATATCGAGCACCAGATGCAGCTCCGTCACCTACAGCTGCCTGACTTCAGAGGTTTTCCCCGACGTTGATGTAGCATATCGCTATGTCCCGTTGTTGTATCCTTCCACCGTGTGCCTGCGCGCCGCCTAGTTGGTCTAGACTGTTTTCCTTTCCGAACTTGTACTACTGGCTTGTAATCGACGTTATGTATGGATCTGCATGTCATGCTTGACTACTATGATGTATCTTCTGCGCTCTATTCATTGTGCATGTTACCTCATGAATGATTCATTGTCTCTACAATTTCTCCATGCTCAACTATCCCTGTTACATTCTAGAAGGATGGTTAGACCCGCTGGTCGTGGCCGTGGTGCCAACAATCCACCACCACCCGAATCTATGGCCAGAATGAAATGGCAGTTTGAGCTGAATCGCCAGTTTATGGAAGGAGTCATGGCTCAGTTCCGCGCCCCAATATGAATCAGCAGCCAGCCCCAGTAACTCTGCAAGATTTTATGCGCCTCAACCCTATCATCTACCGCAGCTCAACTCAGCCCCTTGATGTTGATGACTGCCTCCGCTACATCACTTATGAGATGGAGTCTGTGGATATTGCCCCTGCTAGCCATGTCACTTTCGCATCCTTTTTCCTCAAGGGTCCCGCTGCTCAATGGTGGGAAAGTCACAGGCATACACAACCGGCTGGAATAGTCATTACCTGGCCGGAATTCCAAGCTGGTTTCCGTGCCTGCTTCATTCCTCAGAGAATCATGGACAGGAAGAAGCGAGAGTTCCGCAACCTCATGCAGGGCAACAAGATGGTATCAGCGGGAGTTCCTTGGGTTGTCCCGTTATGTTGAAGAAGATATCACTATTGATGCTCGCAGACAGGAGAAGTTCCGTGACAGACTTCACCCTGATATCAAGCTCGCGCTGCTGGTTCATGACTTCACTCACTTCGCCACCTTGGTGAACAAGGCCATACAGGTTGAGACTGGTCTACAGGAACACCAGGGACCCCTCAGGCGCAACCATGACGCTGGTTCATCTTCGGGCCCATCATCGCAGAAGCGTAGGATATGGATACCCCAAAGCATGTATCGCCCAGCTGCCCCTACACCAAGGTCGTCCTATGCTGCACCTCGTCTGCCTCCTCCACCATCGAGGCAGCCTCTTCGAACTGCACCACCCCGAGCTCTTGCTCCCAATCCCAATGATGGGTTGTGCTTCAAGTGTGACCATCCAGGTCACCGTGCCTAGGAATGCTATCAGAATCAGAACCAACTTGCTCTTCCTTCAACTGGTCATGGCAATGGCCATGGTTACAACCAGCCCCACAACAACAATGCCAAACCTTATGGTCGTGGTCAGGCTAACCACATTGACCTGAATGAAGCTCAAGACCAGCCTGCTACTGTGATGGGTACTCTTCCTGTTAATTTAGTACCAACATCCGTTTTATTCGATTCAGGAGCATCACATTCTTCTATATCAGAAAATTTTGCATTCATGCATGGCATTAAATACGAAGAGATGAACACTCTACTAGTGGTACACACCCCCGCGGGCCAATGTCGAACCACCATGGTTAGCCACAACGTCTCCATAGAAATTGAAGGGCTGGAATTCCATGTCTCCCCCATTGTTCTGAAGTCTTCCAGTATTGAACTCATTTTGGGAATGGATTGGTTGAAAGCACATACTACTTCTATCATTTGTGCCACTAAAACCGTCCATCTCCTACATCCTTCAAATGAGATAGTAAGCTACCATGCTCATCTTGTTCAAAATGCCGAAGCACGGATTTATTCATTGAATGCGTTGAATGCATCACCTCTTGAGGGGATTGAAAACATTCCAGTCGTTCGCAACTTCCAATATGTTTTTCCACAAGAACTCCCAGGGAAACCTCCTCTTCGGGCTGTCGAATTCGTCATCGACTTGAAACCAGGCACCACTCCTATTGCCAAACGACCCTACAAGATGCCACCTCATGAACTCCTTGAGCTTAAGGAGGAAATCGATAATTCACTTCTCTAGGGTTTCATTCGTCCAAGTTCCTCTACTTGGGGAGCACCTTCTCTCTTTGTCAAGAAGAAGGATGGAACAAATTGTTTGGTCCAAGACTATCGACCTATGAACCAAGCAACAATTCAGAACAAGTATCCCCTTCCTCGGATCAATGATCTGTATGATCAACTTGTTGGTTCCTCGGTGTTCTCTAAACTCGACTTGAGGTTGGGTTACCACCATATCCGGGTGCGTGAAGAGGATATTCCAAAGACCGCATTCGTTACTCGCTATGGTTCATACAAGTACATTGTCATGTTTTTCGGCTTAACCAATGCTCCAGGACATTCTCTTGTCTGATGAACTATATCTTCATGGAATACCTCGACAAGTTCGTTGTGGTTTATCTGGATGATATCCTTGTGTATTCCAAGAATAAAGAAGAACATGCTAAAGATCTTCGTCTTGTACTGGAAAAGCTCCGAGAGCATCAGCTTTATGCCAAGTATTCCAAGTGTGAATTCTGGCTACCCGAAGTGACCTACCTTGGTCATGTGATCTCCAAGGATGGTATTGCCGTCAACCCATGTCAGTGCAACAAACCCTGGGTCTGTTTCCTAGACTGTGCATAGGCCTAAAAGACAAGATTACAGCACCAAGATCAGACCAAGACGAGCCATAGAAGCAAGATACCACTAAGGGAAGAACCTCCCTTGCCGGGTAGGCGAGCTTGGCAAGGTTGGGGTTGCCCCAGAAGCAAGCCTCTAGATCGTCCTGGCAGGCCTGCCGGGACTTACGAAGGCAAACTACTCCACCGCACCACCTCACAGCGACGCAAGTCACCGATCAGTGCGGTGTCAAGCCCCTAAGTGACTAAGTGGCTGCTTCCTACCACATGGCAGCCACTTCCTACGTAAAACACCTCCAAATGACACCCATCCTGAGACGTGTCAAACGAGCAGGCGTGAAGCTGGCAAAACAGCCCGGCAAGGCTTGCCGGGCGCTCTATGATGTGACAGTAAGCGACGCATTTAATGCGCTCTGTCCGCCTGCAGAGTTAGGTATGATAGCATTGTTTGCTGTCTAATCAGTATGTAAAAGACTGATTTGCCACTGTGGTAACCCCTTGATCTATAAAAGGAGGCCCATGGCAACCGTAGAAGGGATTCGGAATCTCACACATTCGTACGCGCGTAGCCGCTCTCGTTCCGAGGCAACCCGGCCGGGCAAGAGCGTTGTGTCCTCCACCATTATCCACCATCAATCCACCAAAGCAGAAGTAGGGTTTTACCACTCACGGTGGCCCGAACCTGGGTAAAACTGCCCGTGTGATCTCTGCCGTGCTGTGTTACGCTTCTCCGCTCTTTGTGCAACGTGCCCATCCCCCCGCCGAACCAAAAGGGGCTCATGGCCCCATAGGTGGCCGTGGTTTCCCATGACATCTTTGGCGCGCCAGGTAGGGGGATCACTTGCGCGAACCCGAGAGCGTAAGCAGCGTGTCATCTTCATCGTCATTTTCACCATTGACGGCTCCATCAACTATGGCGCCCAAGAAGAAGCCCGGTGCCGCAAATCACCCGTCCACCTCGAAGGCCCCGCAGCCCGTGACCGCCAACGTCGCGAGGGATGCGGGGACGCGTGAGGATGTGGATGCTGCGGGGGACGTGGTCGGTGCAGGCGGCGTTGTCACCACCTCCCCCGCGGCCGAAGCAGGAGCGGGAGGCACCGGAGAAGGACAGCACCAACGACATCCCGACGACCATGCTCCGCGAGGTATGGGTAGAGAGATTATTCCTTCTGTCCCTCCCTGCCCGGCCGAGGGACATAGCCACGGCGGTGACGTTCGCCCTGAGGCAAATCGCAATCCTCCGGCCGCCCCCGTCGCGGGCGCGGTCGCAGGACATGCACCACCCCCAGAGCAAGCTGGCCCAACCAATGCTCCGAATGGGGTCATTGGTCCACACGCGCCACCACCTCGTCACCACGCCATTCCAGCGACTGGCTCCCGACGACGGGAGCCTGGCGCAGCCACGGCCGGCACTGTCAGGAGCCGGGCGACGCTGCGTTCTACATCATCTTCACCTATGCCAAGTACCGATTCGGACGCCATGGCGCGGGCCCAGCTACTGCTGAGGTTTCCGCTGGCAGCCGATCAGATGGGTGAGTGGAGAGCCACCATTCAGAGTCTGATTGGCTTTGCCGAGGCCGGAGGCTCACAGCGAGCTAGCCCGCCACGGCCTTCCCAGACGACGACGGCAGCCCACGCCGCTGGCCGTGCGGAAGGGGCCACCCCCATGGTGCAATCCCCACCGCGGCAACCAGCACGGGGGCTACGCGACCAAAAGCTTGATGGCGCCTTGATGGCTTCATCTGATCCTTGAGCACATCAAGGCCGACGGCGAGTCCCGGAAGACAGGCAGAGGGAAGGCGCGCGCGTCACCATCGAGCAGCGCCGCGACAACCACCGCCAGTCCAATGGTTGTGATGACCCCGACATCGATGAGCCCACGCACGGCGACGGCGGGTACCTGCCCTTCGAGGCTGGGTGCCTTGCCTTCACCCGTGAGCTGCGGTAAGTCCGTTGGCCGTCCGCTCGCACGTTCAAGCCAGAGATACCAGAGAAGTATGATGGGAGGCTGAACCCGGCAGAGTTCTTGAGCATCTACACCATCGTTGTTCAAGCTGCCGGGGGAAGAGATGAGAAGGTTTTTGCCAACTACTTCCCTTTGGCGCTCAAGCCAAACGTGAGGTCTTGGCTGATGCACCTGCCGGAGAACTCCATCTTGACTTGGGATGACCTATGCCATGAGTTCGTTGGCGCCTTCACGGACGGCCACCAAGAACCAGGACGGCCCAGCGATTTGCAGCTTCTCCCGCAGAAAGAAGGAGAGACTCTGCGGAAGTACATGCAAAGGTTTAGCCGAGTCCATAGAAATATTCCAGATATCCACTCGGCAGCTGTGATAGCTGCGTTCCAGTCCAACGTGCGTAACCGTCGGATACGTTCCAAGATGAACGTGCGGTTGCCCAAGACTGTGAAGGAGCTTTACACCTTGTTGGACAAGTGTGCTCGGGTGGAGGAGGGGAGGAAACTCCCTGGGGAAGAAGATGGCGTCGACATCGACTCAGAGGATGATGACGAGGCCACCAGTCAGAAGAAGAAGAACAAGAACCGCAATAAGAAGCACAAGGATAAGGCAGTAATGACCATTGAGGGATCAGGCATGCCTAGTACCGGCAAGAAGGCTAAGGCCGAAGCCCCTGGCAAGGAAGTGGCTGATTGCCGGGAGGCTGCGGCTGCCGAGAAGGCTGGGAAAGGTGATGGGACGTATTGCAAGATTCATCGGACCAAGGGCCACGATCTCCAGGAATGTCATCAGGTTGAGCAGCTCGTCAAGAAGCAGAGGGCTAAATATGAGAAGCGTGATAAGGAAAAAGGTCAGAATGGCGCTGGCGGGAAGGGCTGAGGCGGTGAAGCAAATCGCCCTGGCAAGGCTCCTCGGAACCAAGGAAAACCCTCCAGGGGCCGGGAGAAGGAGGATTGCAACGATGAAAGTGATGGAGGGGATGAAGAGGAAACCAGCGAGCAGGAATTCCAGAGAGCTGCTACTTCTTGAGCTTGCGTTGATTTTTCCCTTGAAGAGGAAAGGGTGATGCAGCAAAGTAGAGATAAGTATTTCCCTCAGTTAGAGAACCAAGGTATCAATCCAGTAGGAGACAACGCACAAATCAACAATACCTGCACAAACAATCAAACAACTTGCACCCAACGCGATAAAGGGGTTGTCAATCCCTTCACGGTTACTTGCAAAAGTGAGATCTAATAGAGATAGATGAAACTAAACAAAAGGTAAAGTAAATATTTTTGGTATTTTTGGTTTATAGATTGGAAATCAAAAGATTGCAAAATAGTAGATCGGAAACTTATATGATGGAAAATAGTAGATCGGAAACTTATATGATGGAAAATAGACCCGGGGGCCATAGGTTTCACTAGAGGCTTCTCTCAAGATAGCAAATAATACGGTGGGTGAACAAATTACTGTCGAGCAATTGATAGAAAAGCGCAAAGTTATGACGATATCTAAGGCAATGATTATGAAATATAGGCATCATGTCCGTGTCAAGTAGACCGAAACGATTCTGCATCTACTACTATTACTCCACACATCGACCGACTCCTGCCTGCATCTAGAGTATTAAGTTCATGAAGAACAGAGTAACGCATTAAGTAAGATGACATGATGTAGAGGAATAAACTCAAGCAATATGATGTAAACCCCATCTTTTTATCCTCGATGGCAACAATACAATGCGTGCCTTGCTGCCCCTATTCACTGGGAAAGGACACCGCAAGATTGAACCCAAAGCTAAGCACTTCTCCCATTGCAAGAAAAACCAATCTAGTTGGCCAAACCAAACTGATAGTTCGAAGAGAATTACAAAGATATCAAATCATGCATAAAAGAATTCAGAGAAGATTCAAATAATATTCATAGATAAGCTGATCATCAATCCACAATTCATCGGATCTCGACAAACACACCACAAAAGAAGATTACATCGGATATATCTCCAAGAACATCGAGGAGAACATGGTATTGAGAATCAAAGAGAGAGAAGAAGCCATCTAGCTACTAGCTATGGACCCGTAGGTCTGTGGTAAACTACTCACACTTCATCGAAAGGGCAATATAGTTGATGTAGAAGCCCTCCGTGATTGAATCCCCCTCCGACAGGATGCCGAAAATGGCCCCTAGATGGGATCTCACGGGAACAAAAGGTTCTGGTGGTGGAAAAGTGTTTTCGTGGATACTTCTGGTGGTTTAGGAATATATGTGAATATATAGGAGGAAGATCTAGGTCAGGGGGTCACCAAGGGGCCCACAAGGAAGGGGGTGCGCCCTACCCCCTGGGCGCGCCCTCTACCCTTGTGGCCGCCTCGTGGCTCTTCTGACTTGCACTCCAAGTCTCCTGGGTGTCTTCTGGTCCAAGAAAAATCATCGTGAAGGTTTTATTCCATTTGGACTCCGTTTGGTATTCCTTTTCTGCGAAACTCAAAAACAAGGAAAAAATAGAAACTGGCACTGGGCTCTAGGTTAATAGGTTAGTCCCAAAAATAATATAAAATAGCATATTAATGCATATAAAACATCCAAAACAGATAATATAATAGCATGGAACAATCAAAAATTATAGATACGTTGGAGACGTATCAAGCATCCCCAAGCTTAATTCCTGCTCGTCCTCGAGTAGGTAAATGATAAAAACAGAATTTT
This sequence comes from Thinopyrum elongatum, assembly GCA_011799875.1. Lineage (NCBI taxonomy): Eukaryota > Viridiplantae > Streptophyta > Magnoliopsida > Poales > Poaceae > Thinopyrum > Thinopyrum elongatum. The sequence continues at coordinate 47,069,448 of CM022300.1, forward strand.
TGATGTGGAATGCTACCTAACATATTTATCCATGTAATTCTTCTTTATTGTGGCATGAATGTTCAGATCCATAAGATTCAAAACAAAAGTTTAATATTGACATAAAAACAATAATACTTCAAGCATACTAACAAGGCAATTATGTCTTCTCAAAATAACATGGCCAAAGAAAGCTTATCCCTACAAAATCATATAGTCCAGCTATGCTCCATCTTCATCACACAAAATATTCAAATCATGCACAACCCCAATGACAATCCAAGCAATTGTTTCATACTTTTGATGTTCTCAAACTTTTTCAACTTTCACGCAATACATGAGCGTGAGCCATGGACATAGCACTATAGGTGGAATAGAATATGGTGGTTGTGGAGAAGACAAAAAGAAGGAGATAGTCTCACATCAACTAGGCGTATCAACGGGCTATGGAGATGCCCATCAATAGATATCAATGTGAGTGAGTAGGGATTGCAATGCAACGGATGCACTAGAGCTATAAGTTTATGAAAGCTCAAAAAGAAACTAAGTGGGTGTGCATCCAACTCACTTGCTCATGAAGACCTATGGCAATTTGAGGAAGCCCATCATTGGAATATACAAGCCAAGTTCTATAATGAAAAATTCCCACTAGTATATGAAAGTGACAACATAGGAGACTCTCTATCATGAAGATCATGGTGCTACTTTGAAGCACAAGTGTGGTAAAAGGATGGTAACATTGCCCCTTCTCTCTTTTCTCTCTTTTTTTTGGGCCTTCTCATTTTTTTGGCCTCTTTTTTTTCGTCCGGAGTCTCATCCCGACTTGTGTGGGAATCATAGTCTCCATCATCCTTTCCTCACATGGGATAATGCTCGAATAATGAAGATCATCACACTTTTATTTACTTACAACTCAAGAATTACTACTCGATACTTAGAACAAAATATGACTCTATGTGAATGCCTCCGGCGGTGTACCGGGATGTGCAATGAATCTAGAGTGACATGTATGAAAGAATTATGAATGGTGGCTTTGCCACAAATACGATGTCAACTACATGATCATGCAAAGCAATATGACAATGATGAAGCGTGTCATAATAAACGGAATGATGGAAAGTTGCATGGAAATATATCTCGGAATGGCTATGGAAATGCCATAATAGGTAGGTATGGTGGCTGTTTTGAGGAAGGTATATGGTGGTTGTATGGTACTGGTGAAAGTTGCGCGGTACTAGAGAGGCTAGCAATGGTGGAAGGGTGAGAGTGCGTATAATCCATGGACTCAACATTAGTCATAAAGAACTCACATACTTATTGCAAAAATCTATTAGTTATCGAAACAAAGTACTACGCGCATGCTCCTAGGGGGATATATTGATAGGAAAAGACCAACGCTCGTCCCTGACCGCCACTCATAAGGAAGACAATCAATAAATAAATCATGCTCCGACTTCATCACATAACGGTTCACCATACGTGCATGCTACGGGAATCACAAACTTTAACACAAGTATTTCTACAATCCACAAGTACTCCCTAGCATTACTCTAATATCACCATCTTTATATCTCAAAACAATCATAAGGAATCAAACTTCTCATAGTATTCAATGCACTTTATATGAAAGTTTTTATTATATCCCTCTTGGATGTCTATCATATTAGGACTAAATTTATAACCAAAGCAAATTACCATGCTGTTTAGAGACTCTCAAAATAATATAAGTGAAGCATGAGAGTTCAATAATTTCTATAAAATAAAGCCACCGCCGTGCTCTAAAAATATATAAGTGAAGCACTAGAGCAAAATTGCCTAGCTCAAAAGATATAAGTGAAGCACATAGAGTATTCTAATAAATCACGATTCATGCATGTCCCTCTCAAAAGGTGTGTACAGCAAGGAAGATTGTGGCAAACTAAAAATCAAAGACTCATGTCATACAAGACTCTCCAAGCAAAACACATATCATGTGGTGAATAAAAATATAGCCTCAAGTAAAGTTACCGATAGACGAAGACGAAAGAGGGGATGCCTTCCGGGGCATCCCCAAGCTTAGGCTCTTGGTTTTCCTTGAATATTACCTTGGGGTGCCTTGGGCATCCCCAAGCTTAGGCTCTTGCCACTCCTTATTCCATAGTCCATCAAATCCTTACCCAAAACTTGAAAACTTCACAACACAAAACTCAACAGAAAATCTCATAAGCTCTGTTAGTATAAGAAAATAAATCAACACTTTTGGTAATGTTGTGAACTCATTCTTTATTTATATTGGTGTAATATCTACTTTATTCCAACTTTTCCATGGTTCATACCCCCCGATACTACCCATAGATTCATCAAAATAAGTAAACAACACATAGAAAACAGAATCTGTCAAAAACAGAACAGTCTGCGAAGATTCGAATTGTTCTAACACTTATGTAACTCCAAAAATTCTGAAACATTATATCAACATAGAAAATTTGTATATAAATCTTTTGTAAAAAATTCAGAGTTTTTATACTCTCCAGTGAATTTTAACAATTCTGGGACTGGGCGCAAAAGTTTCTATTTTTCAGCAGGATCAAATCAACTATCACCGTAAGCCATCCCAAAGGTCTTACTTGGCACAAACACTAATTAAAACACAAAACCACATCTAACCAGAGGCTAGATGAATTATTTATTGCAAAACAGAAGCAAAAAGCAAACAACAAAAATAAAATTGGGTTGCCTCCCAACAAGCGCTATTGTTTAACGCCCTTAGCTAGGCATAAAAACACAAATAGATCTAGGTATTATCATCTTTGGTATGCAATCCATAAGTAGCTCTCCTAATAGATTCATAAGGAAATTTAATTTTCTTTCTAGGAAAGTGTTCCATGCCCTTCCTTAATGGAAATTGATATCTAATGTTTTCTTCTTTCATATCAATAATTGCACCAATCGTTCTAAGGAAAGGTCTACCAAGAATAATAGGACATGTAGGATTGCAATCTATATCAAGAACAATGAAATCTACGGGCACATAATTCCTATTTGCAACAATAAGAACATCATTAATACTTCCCATAGGTTTCTTAATAGTGGAATCAGCGAGATGAAAATTTAAAGAACAATCATCAAATTCACGGAAACCTAACACATCACATAAAGTTTTGGGAATCGTGGAAACACTAGCACCCAAATCACACAAAGCATGGCACTCATAATCTTTAATCTTAATCTTAATAGTAGGTTCCCACTCATCATAAAATTTCTAGGTATAGAAACTTCCAATTCAAGCTTTTCTTCAAAAGATTGCATCATAGCATTGCAAGAATCAAAAGTGTGGCTCCCCAAGAAATTCCCCCCGGTAATGGTATCTAGAACATATCTATTCCAAGGAGTAATGCCCACATAAAAATTGCGAAGAAGAATGGCAGTAGATTGCTTTTAAGTAGATCTATTCTGAGCATTGCAAATTCTATACCAAACATCTTTTAAATTTTCTCCCTCCCTTTGTTTAAAATTTAGGACTTCATTATCGGGAGTGCTAACAATGATGGGAGGACTAGCCATGAAAGCAAGACAAACGATCTAACGCACGAGCAAACAAAAGGCAAACGAAAAAGACGAACGGAAGAGGGGCGAAGAAAAGGCAAATCTTTTCAAAAATCGTTTTAGAAGTGGGGGAGAGGAAAACGAGAGGCAAATGGTGAATAATGTAATGCAAGAGATGAGAGTTTATGATGGGTACTTGGTATGTCTTGACTTGGCGTAGATCTCCCCGGCAACGGCGCCAGAAATTCTTCCTACTACTTCTTGAGCTTGCGTTGGTTTTTCCCTTGAAGAGGAAAGGGTGATGCGGCAAAGTAGAGATAAGTATTTCCCTCAGTTAGAGAACCAAGGTATCAATCCAGTAGGAGACAACGCACAAATCATCAATACCTGCACAAACAATCAAACAACTTGCACCCAACGCGATAAAAGGGGTTATCAATCCCTTCACGGTTACTTGCAAAAGTGAGATCTATTAGAGATAGATGAAACTAAACAAAAGGTAAAGTAAATATTTTTGGTATTTTTGGTTTATAGATTGAAAGTAAAAGATTGCAAAATAGTAGATCGGAAACTTATATGATGGAAAATAGTAGATTGGAAACTTATATGATGGAAAATAGGCCCGGGGACCATAGGTTTCACTAGAGGCTTCTCTCAAGATAGCAAATAATACGGTGGGTGAACAAATTACTGTCGAGCAATTGATAGAAAAGCGCAAAGTTATGACGATATCTAAGGCAATGATTATGAAATATAGGCATCACGTCCGTGTCATGTAGACCGAAACGATTCTGCATCTACTACTATTACACCACACATCGACCGACTCCTACCTGCATCTAGAGTATTAAGTTCATGAAGAACAAAGAAACGCATTAAGTAAGATGACATGATGTAGAGGAATAAACTCAAGCAATATGATGTAAACCCCATCTTTTTATCCTCGATGGAACCAATACAATACATGCCTTGCTGCCCCTACTATCACTGGGAAAGGACAGCGCAAGATTGAACCCAAACCAAACCGATAGTTCGAAGAGAATTACAAAGATATCAAATCATGCATAAAAGAATTCAGAGAAGATTCAAAAATATTCATAGATAAGCTGATCATAAATCCACAGTTCATCGGATCTCAACAAACACACCGCAAAAGAAGATTACATCGGATAGATCTCCAAGAACATCAAGGAGAACATGGTATTGAGAATCAAACAGAGAGAAGAAGCCATCTAGCTACTAGCTATGGACCCGTAGGTCTGTGGTAAACTACTCACGCTTCATCGGAAGGGCAATACAGTTGATGTAGAAGCCCTCTGTGATTGAATCCCCCTCCGACAGGATGCCGGAAAGGCCCCTAGATGGGATCTCACAGGAACAATATGTTGCAGCTGTGGAAAAGTGTTTTCGTGGATAGTTCTGGTGGTTTGGGAATATATGTGAATATATAGGAGGAAGATCTAGGTCAAGGGGTCACCGAGGGGCCCACAAGGTAGGGGGCGTGCCCTACCCCCCTGGGCGTGCCCTCCACCCTTGTGGCCGCCTCGTGGCTCTTCTGACTTGCACTCCAAGTCTCCTGGGTGTCTTCTGGTCCAAGAAAAATCATCGCAAAGGTTTTATTCCGTTTGGACTCTGTTTCGTACTCCTTTTCTGCGAAACTCAAAAACAAGGAAAAAACAGAAATTGGCACTGGGCTCTAGGTTAATAGGTTAGTCCCAAAAATAATATAAAATAGCATATTAATGCATATAAAACATCCAAAATAGATAATATAATATCATGGAACAATCAAAAATTATAGATACATTGGAGACGTATCAAGAGCCACTGATGTCCTGTGCATTGACGGGGGTGCATCTCTGCACTCCTCTCACCGCCAGCTCAAACAGTGGGCGCGTGAGGTCAATGCCGTGGAGCCTACGGCAGACTCTCAGAAGCTGCTCAAGTGGTCACGCACGCCCATCATCTTTGACGAAGAGGACCACCCAGACTGCACCACCGCGGTAGGGTGTTTGCCATTGTTGGTCTCACCAACAATCCTCAACCTCAAAGTCACAAAGATGTTGGTTGATGGCAGGGCCGGGTTGAATCTGATTTCCCCAAAGGTCATCAGCAGACTCCAGATAGCAGAGGAAGAGCTCAAGGTCATGGGCACGTTTCAGGGAATCAACCCCGGAAGGAGTCATCCTAAGGGAAAGATCACGTTGCCAGTGACATTCGGAGGAGAGTTGAACTATCGGACTGAGAAGGTTGTGTTTGATGTGGTCGACCTCCCCCTGCCGTACAATGGAATCCTTGGGCGCCCAGCCCTGGCCAAATTCATGGCGGCATCCCACTATGCCTACAACACCTTGAAGATGCCAGGGCCAGTGGGCATCATTTCTGTTCCGTCAGATGAGAAGGACGCAATTATTTGCGTGGATAAGATGTACCGGGACGCAGTCGCGGTAGAGGCCGCTGAAGCCGCAGTTCCCACCAAGGAAAGCAATGGAAAGAAGAAGGCTAGCAGGAATGCTAGCAAGGAATCCAGGAAACGTACCTCTTCGGAGTATGCTGCGCCTGTTGATGACTTGCCGGAGAGTTCCAATAGCAAGAGATCCAAGGCTGCTGCACCCCATGTGAAAAAGGTCCCGGCAGGGCTGGTTGGCGCTGATGGTACTTTCACTATCAGTGCCACCCTTGATGACAAATAGGAAAGCGCGCTCGTTGCCTTCCTGCGGGCGAATACCGATGTGTTTGCCTGGCAACCATCTGATATCCCCGGTTTTCCCAGGGAGGTAATCGAGCACCACCTTGTTGTCTGCCCACATGCCCGGCCCATCAAGCAGAAGGTTCAAAAGCAGGCCTTGGAGCGGCAGCAGTTCATTGCCGAGGAGATCAAGAAACTTGAGGCAGCTGGTTTGGTTAGATGAGTACTACATCCAACATGGTTAGCAAACCCAGTGGTCGTATGCAAGGCTAACGGAAAATGGAGGCTTTGCATAGATTTCACGGATCTTAACAAGGCCTGCCCGAAGGACCCATTTCCCTTGTCGCGCATTGACCAGATCGTGGATTCCACTTCAGGATGTGATTTGCTCTCCTTTCTGGATGCATACTTTGGATATCATCAGATTTTTATGTCCAAAGAAGATGAAGAAAAGACCTCATTCATCACCCCCTGTGGCACATACTGCTTCGTGCGCATGCCTTTCGGGTTGAAGAGTGCCGGGTCCACTTTTGCAAGAGCAGTCCAGATTGGTTTTGAATCACAGTTGCACAGGAACATTGAAGCTTATATGGATGATATCATGGTCAAGACCAAGGACAGATCAACCCTCATCCAGGATTTAGAAGAGACATTTGCTAATCTGCGCAAGATCAACTTGAAGCTGAACCGGAAGAAGTGTGTGTTTGGCGTTCCCTCCGGCAAGCTACTTGGTTTCTTTGTGTCCCATCGCGGGATAGAGGCCAACCCCGATAAGATCAAGGCTATCAAGCAGATTCAGGCACCTAAGACAGTTAAGGATGTGAGGCGTTTGACAGGGTGCGTTGTCGCGCTTAGCAGGTTCATCTCCATGTCTGCCGAGCGCGCCTTGCCGTTCTTCAAAATCTTGAAGAAGGCAGGACCCATGAAGTGGACTCCGGAAGCAGACGCAACACTGCAAGATTTGAATACCTACTTGTCTTCTGTGCCCACTTTGATTGCTCCCAAACCACAAGAGCCGTTGCTGCTATACCTGGCGGCAACTAATCAAGTGGTTAGTGCAGCACTAGTGGCGCAGCGGGAAGTGGAAGAAGCAGCAATCTCAGCTAGTGCCCCTTCCGGGGGAGAGAGTGAGAACAGCCCAGCAAGGTCAGATATGGATCAGGATAAAGAAGAGCACGGCAGCGGAGGCAACCCCAAGGACGCGGCAAGGAAGAAAGTGGTGCAGCGCCCAGTATACTTTGTCAGCTCCCTATTGCAGGGGGCCAGATCCAGGTATTCTGGCATGCAAAAATTCATTTTTGGCCTAGTCATGGCCTCAAGGAAACTGCGCCACTACTTCCAAGCCACGAGATCACGGTTGTCACCCGTTTTCCCTTGCAAAGGATACTCCGAAACCCCGAGGCTACCCGCAGAATAGTGGAGTGGGCTTTGGAGTTATCCAGCTTTGGCCTGATGTTTGAGAGCACATCAATGATTCAGAGCAGGGCGTTGGCAGAGTTTATTGCAGAATGGACGCCAACCCCTGATGAAGAGGTACTAGAGACAGTTATCCCCGGCAAGGAAGCACCCCAAGAATGGATCATGTATTTCGATGGTGCCTTCTCCATACAAGGTGCGGGGGCTGGCGTGCTTCTCGTTGCTCCCATTGGAGAGCACCTGAAGTACGTCGTCCAGATGCATTTTCCTCGGGAGGAGCCGACCAACAATACAACAGAGTATGAAGGGCTCCTTGTCGGGCTCAGGATTGCCACAGAATTGGGGATCAACAAGCTGATCATTTGAGGAGATTCACAACTTGTGGTGAGACAAGTCAACAAGGATTACGAAAGTCCATTGATGGAGGCATACATTGAGGAAGTGAGAAGACTGGAAGAGCGCTTTGACGGATTGCAAACAGAGCATGTTCCCCGTGCGGAAAACAGCATTGCTGATCATCTGTCGAAGTGCGCTGCGTAGAAGCTTCCTGTGGAACCAGGAACTTTTGTTCTCCATCTTACTCAGCCCTCCGTATCCCCGGCAACAATGGCCCGAAAGAGGAGGAAATTGGACTCTGGTAAGCCTCTCCCGGTAGAGCCTCTCGAGGATCCTGGCAGGGACCCTGCCGGAAACAATTCTCCTCCGATTGCCGGGCTGCACCCTCCTGCCAGGCCACTGGTCCCTACGGTCGAGGAACGCGCCCCCACAAATCAGGAGATGCCACTAGTCCTCGTTGCCGAGCCCCAGGCTCCAACTTGGGCAAGGCACATAGTCCATTTCCTCCAAACTGGAGAACTTCTCGAAGAGCAAGAAGAAGCTGAAAGAGTAGCCCGGAGGGCCAGTATGTATCAGTTTGTCGATGACACACTGTACAGAAGAAGGCCCAACGGTGTGAAATTGAAGTGCATTTGCCGAGAAGAAGGAAAGGAACTGCTGGCAGAAATACACAAAGGCATGTGCGGCTCCCACATTGGATCAAGGGCGTTGGTTGGGAAAGCATTTCAGCGAGGATTCTATTGGCCCACAGCCCTCCAAGATGCGGTCGAGCTAGTCAATAAATGTGAAGCCTGCCAGTTCCATTCCAAGAACATCCATCTGCCTACTCAAGCTCTTCAGACAATCCCTTTGTCATGGTTGTTTTCGGTCTGGGGGCTCGATATCCTCGGCCCTTTCCCCCGAGCTGTCGGGGGCTTTGAATTCTTGTTCGTTGCAATCGACAAGTTTACAAAGTGGCTGGAAGTAGAAGCTGTGAGAAAGGTGACTGCTCAGTCAGCTATCAAGTTCTTGAATGGATTGGTGTGCCGCTTCGGGGTCCCTACCCGTATCATCACCGACAAACGGCACCCAGTTCACGAGCCGCGCCTTCATGCAATATGTTCATGCCCTCGGAAGCAAGATCTCATTTGCCTCTGTTGCACATCCCAGAAGCAATGGACAAGCTGAGAGGGCGAACGCTGAAGTGTTGTGAGGACTCCAGACGAGAACATTTGATAAGCTGCAGAAGTGCGGCAGGCGATGGATTGACGAGCTGCCGGTGGTTCTTTGGTCCCTCAGAACGACACTGAATCGAGCTACCGGGCAGAATCCCTTCTCCCTAGTCTATGGGGCAGAAGCAGTTATCCCCACGGAACTCATTTACGGGTCACCTTGAGTGCTTGCCTACGATGAAGTAGCGCAGGATCAGCACGGGCGTGACGACGCTGTGCTTCTCGAGGAGAACCGTCTCCGGGCTGCTACGCGTGTTGCACACTACCAGCAAGCCCTGCGTCGCTATCACAGCCGCAGGGTTCGTGCCCAGTGTTTTGAGGAAGGCGACCTTGTCCTTAGGCGCGTCCAGTCTGCCAAGGGTACAAACAAGTTGACGCCGAAGTGGGAAGGCCCTTACCGGGTAGTACGAGTCACCAGACCTGGCGCAGTCCGTCAGGAGACCGGAGATGGCATTCAATTGCAAAACTCATGGAATATTGAGCATCTCCGCAAGTTCTACCCGTAAGGCGCGGCTTGCGGGCCCTGCCCGGCAGCCATCCTTTTGTACAGGCCTTGCCTCAGTTGCATGTAACCCCTTGTACAAAGCCAGGCGCAGACCCTAAGCAACAGAGAAATAAATGAAGCGCTGGGGGGGCCCCCGACAAGTTGCATGCATGCATAAGCATATCATGAGCATCGCATGTTCATGTAGATAAGATCGCATCTGGCATCATTTTCATCTGCATAAACTGCAGGCTCCTGTCGTGGAATTAGTCCCCAAGAGGAGATAAGAAGATGAGCCTACGCTGCGATCTTCGGCAAGCCAAACAGATAAGTTCTTCCTCTTATCCATACGTGTTCTGTAAGTAAGGACTTGTGCATGAGAAAACCCCGCCACCCTTTGAAACTTAGGTGCTCCCATCCTTCGACTCGAACGTTGCTTTGGTCAGGATGGTCGCAGTGGTCTTTGATGGAAAAGGACTGGCAGGGGCTGGTCCCTCTTCATGATTTGTGCCCGGTAGGCCTAGCTCCGCGGCAACAAAACTGAGGGTACCGACAGGATAGCCTGCCGAGGGAAACTTGTTTACTTAAAAGTATAGAGGCATCCCACCTCTGCATGGACACATTACATGCACGAGTCCCCGGCAAGGTTTATCTTTTTCCTTAATATGCTGAATGAACAAGTACAGACCTTACAGGACACAAACATGGATTCAAGAGATTACATAATTTGAACTAAAATTTTGCAAGTGCCTATAGATTTAAGATTGAAAAAAGATAAGTGCCCCGTGATGCCCTTTCTTGTCCCTCTCCTCCTAGGCACTGTGGCGGGAGGTGAAGAGGGCAAAAGGAGTGCCTGGGCAGAAGCTCAGCCTGACCCTGTCGGGCTCCAGGAGAGGTAGCCCAGCAGGGGCGGGAGGGCGCAGACGAAGGCGATGGTGAAGAGATCGACGGAGATGACCCGTCAACCGCCACCACCAGGGCCAGCAGGACGCGGCAGGGCGAACGAAGCTGTAGCCCGCGAGGAATCCTGCCGGGGTCCAGCTGGAAGGCTACTGGAGGAGCCGGAAGCACCACCTCCACCCCTGCTCCCAACTCCTCGGCATATCACCTTGCCGGAGAGGAGATGCAGATGCAGATGGTGCTGCCGGCACCCGACGGTGACGGTCCGGCTGATGCTCAGCCGAAGTCAGAGTCGTCACCCTCCCGGTCGATGTCATCGTCATCGCCGTCACTGTCCTCCTCGTCGCTATCGCTCGAGGAGGAGCTTTCGTCATCGGTTGAGCTCTCCGCGCAGCACCCTAAGCAAGCACCTGAGCTCCCAAAAACCTTGATGAAAAGGAAACCGTCCTCCATTAACTTAAAATGGAGGGCGTGCCCTTCCGACAAGCTATGGGCACGAGCAAAAGTCTTCTAGCCTCGACGGAAGTACATGACATGAGGGGCGGGGAAATATACATCCACTCGTATGCTGCCATTCCCGCAGCCCCTCATATGCAGTCTCAACGCTCGCGGCTGCTCGAGCTCCATCACCCTTGCAAATGGAGTAGGGAGGCGGAGGCGGCCGTGCGGGGGCTTATACAGCCAAATGACAAACTCCAGAGGCTGGTCTCCGATGTGGCCTTCCATCGGAGGAGGGCGTCTAGTGTGGGCGCGATCAGAGCGCCACCCAGTCTTCCTTCTCCCCGGGCGCCACGACGACCATGGCCTCGTCCTCTCCCTCCTCCTCTCACGGCGGGTTCCACCCCCGCGTCTTCAGGAGGAGGAGGGAGACACTGTCGAGCAGAAGCTCTCGTCACCACCACCGGAGTACCACCGCGTCCTCGTCCCCTCGCCATGGCGAGTGAAGAAAAGTTCAAGGAAAGGGAGAAGGAAAGTGTGTGAGCAAACACGCCGCTCCTACCCCCTTTTATAGGGGAATGAGGCAGGGGGCTGGCTTCTCATTCAGAAGGCGACCGCCCTGCCCCTCCAATACGGCTTCCCTGCACCTTCAACGGCTCAGGAAATCAAAGCCGACCTTCTAGGCCAACCAGCGACGCCTGGCTTTCTGCCATGGCACCCATTTCCGTGCCCTCCGCATCCACCACCTACCCTACGCAATGCATGCAGTACACGTGTCGGATGCACCAAGGGCGGAAAGCAAGTGGGATGGCAGTTTCTACCCCATGATCGTGGGACGTGGGCGATCCACGGGTCGTGGTCTGGATTCTCCCATAATGTTTCGCACGACGTGCAGGAAAACCGAAAACTGACCTAAGCTCAGGTTAATGAAGAAGCAAAGAAAATCTCAAAGGGCGAAGCCACCTCTACGCTCCTGCCTGTGCACTGGTTAGGGCCTACCCCGACGATGCCTGGCAGCGCGTTCGGGCCAGGCCCGAGGGCTTCTGTTAGTGCAACAAACCCTGGGTCCGTTGCCCAGACTGTGCACAGGCCTAAAAGACAAGATTACAGCACCAAGATCAGACCAAGACGAGCCATAGAAGCAAGATGCCACTAAGGGAAGAACCTCCCTCGCCGGGCAGGCGAGCCTGGCAAGGTTGGGGTTGCCCCGAAAGCAAGCCTCCAGATCGTCCCGGCAGGCCTGCCGGGACTTACGAAGGCAAACTACTCCACCGCACCACCTCACAGCGACGCAAGTCACCGATCAGTGCGGTGTCAAGCCCCTAAGTGACTAAGTGCCTGCTTCCTGCCACATGGTAGCCACTTTCTACGTAAAACACCTCCAAATGACACCCATCCTGAGACGTGTCAAACGAGCAGGTGTGAAGCTGGCATTGCCAGGCGCTCTATGATGTGACAGTAAGCGGCGCTTTTAATGCGCTCTGTCCGTCTGCAGAGTTAGGTATGATAGCACTATTTGCTATCTAATCAGTATGTAAAAGACTGATTTGCCACTGTGGTAACCCCTTGATCTACAAAAGGAGGCCCATGGCAACCGTAGAAGGGATTCGGACCCTCACACATTCGTACGCGCGTAGCCGCTCTCGTCCCAAGGCAACCCTGCAGGCAAGAGCACTGCGTCCTCCACCATTATCCACCATCAATCCACCAAAGCAGGAGTAGGGTTTTACGCCTCACGACGGCCCGAACCTGGGTAAAACTGCCCGTGTGATCACTGCCGTGTTGTGTTGCGCTTCTCCGTTCTTTGTGCAACGTGCCCATCCCCCCGCCGAACCAAAAGGGGCTCATGGCCCCATAGGTGGCCATGGTTTCCCACAACAACCCAGAACGAGTTTAGGCCATTCTTGACTAGACCACTCCGAAGAATGACAAACAAGTCAGAAGTTTTCGCGGACTCGCCAACTGTTGCTGCCAATTTGTCGGGAACTTCTCCAAGATCGCCAAGCCCCTGACTAGTCTGCTTCACAAAGGCATTAAGTTCGACTGGACGAAAAAGTGTCAGGAAAGTTTCCAGGCACTCAAGGACAAACTGACTTCTGCCCCAGTGCTTGCTCCTCGAGATTCCCAAAAGGATTTCGTCATTTACTGCGACACATCCCGTCAAGGATTAGGCTGTGTCCTAATGCAAGAACGTAGGGTGATTGCTTATGCCTCCCGACAGTTGCGCCCTCAAGAAGAGAACTACCCAGTTCATGACCTCGAGCTTGTTGTAGTTATCTATTCACTAAAGTTGTGGCGACATTACCTTCTCGGTAATCATTGCGAGACCTTCACCGATCATCAAAGTCTGAAGTATCTGTTGACTCGGCTAGACTTGAATATCCGTCAGCAACGATGGATGGAAGCAATTACGGACTATGACTGTGGTATATCTTATACCCCTGGCAAGGCTAATGTCATGGCCGATGCCCTGAGCCGCAAGTCTTATTGCAACACCACATGGTTCATAAATGTGATGACCCCGACTCAATCGTGCACTAATCATACACGCAAACATGCACGATCAAGCACAGGGACTCACGGGAAGATATCACAACACAACTCTAACACAAATAAACGGAGATCCACGAATATTACAGACCAGGGATCACGAGGATCCGAATACATAAGTCAGTCATACAAATAATATCTGGGTACAGACATAGTTAGACAAGGTTTGCCTTAAGAAGGCTAGCACAAACAACGACTCTAGATCGAAAGGCGAAGGCCTCCTGCCTGGGGCCTCCGATCCTACTCCTGGTCGGCTGGCTCGATCCAATAGTACGTGCCGTCTGGACCCTCCTGGTAGTAAGCTCCTGCTGGGACATCTGGCTCCTAAGCTCCATCGTCTGATGTATCATCAAAGGGGTATGGGGGAAAAGAGGTAGCAAAGCAACCGTGAATACTCATCCAAAGTACTCAGCAAGCAAGGATCTATACTACATATGCAACATTATCAAAGAAAGGTTGTATATGTGGACTGGGCTGCAGAAATGCCAGAATAGAGAGAAGACCTAGTCCTATCGAAGACTAGCATCTTCACGAAGCCACCATCTTGCAGCAATTAGAAGAGTACAGAAAAGCATTTTATTAAGCAAGCATGTTGAGGCAAAGCCTAGAGATCCTTCCTCGACTCCCTGTGAGAAAGCGATCCCAGAGCTTCAATTAATTAAACAAGTATCCAGTTCAAGTAATAGATCGGGATACCAAACTGAGCGTCCTTTACCATAGGACCAGCTATCGATAGATGTTTTCTTCCCTGCAGTGGTGCACTACTGTTACCCAACACGCTCGATCACCTCTGACCGGACACACTTGCTGGGTAATGCCCGGCCTCGAGAGATCGACACGAAGCTGCGCCCTACCTAGGCTCAGCAAAGAGATCAGCATGCCGGACTAACCTATGCGACCAGAGGTCTTGGGCCATCGCCCTGGGCACCCTGCGCGTTGCGTGACTGGCCAGGGTGCAGGCGCGACACTGAACTCGTCAGTGAAGTATCAAGCCCATTCCCGGCGATCAGCCCGCACGGTGAACCGTGACGTCTGAAGATCTTTCGGGAGAAACATACGACGTAGAGGGCCCCATAAACCATTATCCCACGTGGTGGTAGTGCGTATAGGGCACGTCGACCCACTCAGATCAAATACCCAAATCCGATAGGCTCATTTATTAACACGCAGAGACAATCAGAGTTTCTGAAGCTCCACCTCAATATCACAACCGGGCGCCCTTCCGGGCAAGCCCGACATCATAGATCTCCCTGCGGGTACCCCTCAGGGTCGACCCGCCGGTGACAAAGGTCAAAGTAACCGTGTGGTCATAACATCAAGGGGGAAACCCCGAGGAATCACCCTCGGAGGATTCCACTCGATGAAATCATCAAGGTGAACATAGGAGGCATCACCCTCGAGGTTCACACTTGAGGGGTTGCACGACAGAGTCGTATCAGGAGTGGTTAAGGAGGAATCACCCTCGATGACCACGACCGAACAGCTACACTACAGAGCTATCATCAGGAGTGCGTTACGAGGTATCACCCTCGGCACTCGATAGTAACTATGCAGAGTCATACAACTAAGGGGGGGTGAGGTGATGTGTCGGTCTCTGGTCGTCGATCACGTTGATCGAGTAGTCGATGATGAAGCAGAGGCAACAAGGGTAAAGTGATGGGGGGGGTCACTGACGGTTCATTACCAACCTATACTACGCAATTGAAAAAGGCAGGTAAGGTAACAATAAGCAGGTTACAAAAGCAGGCTATGCATCAGAATAGGAGCAAACAGTAAAAGTAGCAAAATCTAATGCAAGCAGGAGAAAATTGAATGGGCAATATCGAGATGCTCAAGGGGGGGGCTTGCCTGGTTGCTCTGGCAAGGAGGAGGGGTCGTCGAAAGGCTGCTCGTCCGGAGCGTAGTTGTACTCTGCTGCGTCGGCGTCGGTCTCGGCGTCTATCGAGAGAGAAGGAGGGAGAAGAAATAATAAATTCACAGCAAAAATGCAAACAATATGCATGAAAGGCCTAAATGATATGCAGAGGTGTTCTACTGCCTAACTAAATGATTTAGTTAATTTAGGAATTTATTCGGATTTATTTTATTAAAGTTGAGCACTATTCATTTATCGAAATCAGTCTAAAAGTTCCATGTTCAGGTAGCTAGTGGCATCTGACAGATGAACAGACCACGTATTCGGATTCGTCTCGAAATTCTGAGCAACTTTCATGTACAAAGTATTTTCATCCGAGTTACGGATTATTTTATATGATTTTCTAAAGTTTTAATCATTTTCTAAATTTAGTTATTTATTTAAATTCGAATTATCCAGAATAGTGAATGATGACATCAGCATGATGCATTGCTGGTGTCAGAAGTCAACAGGGGCTGACCTAGTCAAACTGACGGGTGGGTCCCACATGTCATAGGCTGTACACTAATTAACATATTAGACAGTTTAATTAGCAGGTTAATTAGGTTTAATTAGTTAACTAACATAATTAATTAAGTTAAATAATTATTTATTTATTTGATTAATTAATTTATTTTTAATTCTTTTTTTTATTATCCTGGGGCGTGGGCCCCTCGTGTCATTGGCCCATGGCCTTAGCGGGCGCACGGGTGGCGGTTACGGGCGCACGGGCATGGGCGCCCGAGCGTGGTCGGGCGCGGCCTAGGTGGCGGTTGCGGCGGCCGGCGATGTGAGTGGCCGCGGGCGGGGGCGCGGCCAGGGACGCGCGGTCCGGCGGCCACGCGCGGCGCGAGCGGCGGAGCTCGGCCCCTGCGAGGCAGGGCTGCAGAGGAGGAGGGTGCGGCAGCAGCACCAGCTCAGCAACAACTTGCGGCAGCGGGCGCACGCTCGAAGGGAGCAGCGAGCGGCGGCGCGCGTGAGGTGGCCAGTGCACGGGCTCGGGCGAGCGTGGCCGCGGCGAGGCGCTCAGGTGAGGGGGGACGGCAGGGCGCAGCGGCGTGCAGGGGGCAGCGGCGCACGGCGACGGGGAGGTGCGAGCAGGGTTGCGGGATGGCAGGTTCGGCGACGGGCGATGCCGGGTGGCGCGGTGGCCACGGGCGGTAACGGGGCGATGCAGAGCGACGGCCGTCGCGGGGCTCAGGGGGGCAGCGCGCTAGCGAGCAGGAGGAGTAGCGAGCGGGGCTTGGCCCGGGCATCGGCGCGGTCGGGCGTGGCGGACGGCGTCAGACAAGGGGAGAGGGGAAGGTCGAGGTGACGGCGCGGGACAGAGGGAGTGCTCACGTTCGGAGCAGAGGCGAGGGGCGGCGAGGCTTGACGGAGGCCGGCGAGGGAGAGTCGGGGGCGAGCAGTCCAGCGGGGAGGTCCGGCGAACGGCGGGGCTCCGGTGGCGGCGACGTCCAGGGGCGGCGAGGCGTTGGCGTCGAGCGTGAGTGCCCCGATCCGATCTGGATCGGGGAGGGGGAGGGGAAAGCGAGGGGGTGAGGGGGGTTAGGGTTTCGGGGTCTCTGGGGGGGGGGCCTTATAGGCCAGTGCGGGGTGGGCCGCCGGCTGGGCCGTGGCCCAGTTGGGCCAGGGGGTTTTTGTTTTTCTTTTTACTTTGTTTTATTTCTTCTCTTTTTATTTATTCTTTCCTGTTTTATTTTAGTTACATTTTATTTTAGTTTTAGTAAAATATATTCTTAGCATCTAATTTAGTATTTCAATTTAGTCCACTGTCACTAAAAGTCTAGCCCCCAAATAATTTAGTTTGATATTTTATTAATTAATAAAGGCATTTAAATAATTAGGTTTGCTACTATTTATATCATTTTAGTGCATTTAAGCATTTCATAAAAGTTTGGTTTCACCACCATAATCACCTATGCATTATTTGGCACGACCCGAACATTTTAGTTTCTGTTTTGAACAAATTTTATTTTCCACTTTGAATTTAATTGAAGTTTGAACAAGGAGTTTGAAATGCAATATGATGCAAATGATGACTAGGCACTGTTAAACTTGCTGACATGGCATTAACTAAGGGTGATCACTGTGGTTAGTTACATGGGGTGTTACAATTCTCCTCATCTAACAAGAATTCTCGTCCCGAGAATTAAGAGAAAGATTGAAAGAAAGCGGGGTATTCTTCGCAAAGACGATCCTCACGTTCCCAAGTGGCTTCATCTTCAGAATGATTTGACCACTGAACTTTCAGGAATTTGATTGCCTTCTGACGAGTTCGACGTTCAGCTTGATTAAGAATGCGGACGAGATATTCTGGATAAGACAGATCTTCCCGCAATTCAAGCATTTCATGATCCACGGCTCGAATAGGATCCTTGAAGCAGCGACGAAGTTGGGATACATGAAAGACATCATGCACTTGAGAAAGATTTGGCGGCAATTGCAACTGATATGCCACTTCTCCTCGACGGGCAAGAATGCGGAACGGGCCAATGTAGCGAGGAGCTAACTTGCCCTTGATTCCGTACCGATGAGTGCCTTTCAACGGAGTGACGCGAAGGTAAGCTTGCTCGCCAGGCTGATAGACCATTTCCTTGTGCTTTCGGTCATAGTTGCTCTTCTGACGAGACTGAGCAGTTTTCAGATGTTCCCGGACAATGCGGACTTTTTCTTCAACTTGTTGGATAATGTCCGGTCCGACGAGTGAGCGTTCCCCAGTTTCTGACCAATTCAGGGGGGTTCAACACTTACGTCCGTATAGAACTTCAAACGGTGCCATCTTCAAACTAGCTCGGTAGCTATTGTTGTAAGAGAATTCGGCATGCGGGAGAGATTCCTCCCATTTCTTACCGAAGGAGATGACCCAAGCTCGAAGCATATCTTCGAGCACTTGATTAACTCGCTCAACTTGACCCTGTGACTGAGGGTGAAAAGCGGTGCTGAAGGATGATGAGTTCCCATAGCTTCTTGGAAACTTTTCTAGAATCTGGAGGTAAAGAGACTACCACGATCCGAACTGATCTCCAACGGAACACCGTGGAGTGACACAATTCGGGAAACATACAAGTCTGCTAACTGACTAACAGTGATTGTCTCCTTGACTAGCAGAAAGTGAGCAACCTTTGAGGATCGGTCAATGACGACAAAGATAGCATCATGACCCTTCTGAGATCTAGGAAATCCAGTAATGAAATCCATTTGGACCTTGTCCCATTTCCATTCAGGAATATCAAGGGGTTGCAGAATTCCAGCAGGTCTTTGATGTTCTACTTTAATGCGGCGGCAAACGTCACACTCAGAAACATAATGAGCAATGTCTCGCTTCATATTAGGCCACCAGTATCTCTGACAAATGTCATGGAACATCTTTGTGCTACCAGGATGAATTGACAGAGGAGTGTCATGAGCTTCTTTCATAACGTGTTCTCTCTCATCCTTGAATTTGGGTACGAAGAGACGGCGTTGGAAGAATAGGATCCCATCATTATCAAGATGGAATTCCGACGGCTTTCCTTTTTCGAGGTATCGCTTAATCCTTTCTACTTCAGAGTCATACTTTGGTATAGTCCTAATGCTGTGCTCAAGGTCCGGTTCAACAACCAGGGTATTGAGATAACCCTGTGGAACAATATGGAAGTTCAATTTGCGAAGCTCTTCATAAAGAACACGTTGTGCTTCCTGAACCATAAGGTTGCTGCAATAAGCCTTGCGACTCAAAGCATCGGCCATTACATTAGCCTTGCCAGGGGTGTATGAGATATTCATATCATAATCGGCTATTGTCTCGAGCCATCTTTGTTGACGAAGGTTCAGATCGGGTTGAGTCTATAGATACTTCAAACTCAGATGATCCATGTATATCTCGCAACGGTTACCGAGAAGGTAATGTCGCCATAGCTTCAGAGCATAAATAACCGCAGAAAGTTCGAGATCATGCACTGGATAATTTTCTTCGTGAGGACGCAATTGTCGAGAGCCATAAGCAATCACTTGGCGTTCTTGCATTAGGACACAGCCTAATCCTTGACGAGATGCATCACAGTATATCATGAAATCTTTGCGAGTATCCGAGGGTGCTAGCACTGGGGCAGATGTCAACTTATCTTTTAGCGTTTGAAAGCTTTCTTGACATTTTTCTGTCCAATCAAACTTAACACCTTTGTGGAGCAGGTCAGTCAGTGGCTTTGCAATCTTGGAAAAGTTCACAACGAATCGACGGCAATAACTAGCGAGTTCGAGAAAACTCCTGGCTTGCTTAACATTCTTCGGGGGAGTCCAGTCAAGAATAGCCTGTACTTGTTCCGGGTTAATAGCAATGCCATTCTTGGAAATCACATGACCAAGATAGGTCACTTCAGATAACCAGAATTCACACTTAGAGTACTTGGCATAAAGCTGGTGTTCTCGAAGCTTCTCCAATACAAGCCGAAGATGTTCAGCGTGTTCTTCTTCATTCTTGGAATATATAAGGATATCATCCAAATAAACCACGATGAATTTGTCAAGGTAATCCATGAAGATATAGTTCATCAACCGGGAGAAGGTTGCTCGAGCATTGGTTAATCCGAAAGACGTAACGGTGTACTCGTATGAGCCATAGCGAGTCATGAAAGCAATCTTCGGGATATCCTTCTTACGAACTCGGATCTGATGATAACCCAACCTCAAGTCGAGTTTCGAGAACACAGAGGATCCAGCAAGCTGATCATAAAGATCATTAATCTAGGGCAGTGGGTATTTAATCTGGATTGTGGCTTGGTTAATGGGCCCGTAATCTTGAACCAATCGGTTAGTTCCATCCCTCTTCTTAACGAAGAGTGAAGGTGCTCCCCAAGCAGAGGAACTGGGGCGGATGAAACCTTTCTTAAGTGACTTGTCGATTTCTTCCTTAAGCTCGAGAAGGTGGTGCGGAGGCATCTTATAGGGACGCTTCGCAATAGGGGTAGTGCCAGGCTTCAAGTCAATGACAAACTCGACAGCTCTAACCAGGGGTATTCTTGGAAGTTCTTCCAGGAAAATGTCCGGAAAATCTCGAACGACAGGAACATTCTCGATTCCTTCCAGAGGTGAGGCGTTCAAAGCATTCAGAGCATATATCTGAGCTTCAGCGTTCCGGGTAATTCGGGTGGTGTAGTTCACTATCTCGTCGGAGGAGTGAAGAAGTTGGATGACTTTTGTGGCACAATTGATCGAAGCTATATGAGCTTTCAACCAATCCATTCCGAGGATGAGGTCTATGGTGGAAGACTTCAGGATAATGGGCGAAACAAGGAATTCCAATTCTTTAATTTCAACGGGGACATTGTGTGCCATCATAGTGGTTTGACACTGGCCTCCAGGGGTGCGGATAACTACTGGCAGGTTCATCTTTAGAAATGCAATGTCATGCGATAATGCAAATGCTTCTGCCATGAATGAATGCGATGCTCCTGAATCAAATAATACAGAAGTGGGTACTGAGTTAACAAGAAGGGTACCCAACACAGTAGCAGGTTGATCCTCGACTTCTTCAATATCAATGTTCTAAGCGTGTCCACGACCATGAGCAGCAGACCCAGTATTATAGTTGCGGGCCTGATTGTTGCCACGACCATTGCCACGGCCAGTACGAGGGAAAGCCAACTGATTCTGAGTCTGGCGGCAGTCTTTAGCAAGGTGACCTGGTTTGCGACACTTGAAGCACAGACCATCTTCAGGACGAAGAGGAGCATTGGGTAGAGCAGCTTGAGCTCTTGGCTGCCTCGGTGGTGGAGGAGGTAGACGTGGTGCAGCATAGTTGTTCTTTGGCGCAGGGGCAGCTGGACGGAACACGTTGTTGGGAATCCAGACTCGACGCTTCTGTGCTGAGCCCAAAGATGAGCCAGCATCACGATAGCGCTTCTGCGAGTCCTTATGCTTCATCTGAGCGGTCTCAACCAGAATAGACTTGTTCACAAGAGTAGCAAAGTCGTTGAAGTCTTGAGCCGCAAGTGAAAGCTCGATGTTTGGGTGGAATCCATTACGAAACTTCTCTTGTCTACGGGCATCCGTGGCGATGTCTTCTTCAGCATAGCGGGACAGGTCAAGTAATTCCCGCTCTGTTGCCCTGAGTGAGGTTGCGGAACTGGGTTTTCATCCGGTCCATGATTCCCTGAGGAATATATCGGGCACAGAAAGCAGCCTAGAACTCTGGCCAAGTGATGACTATTCCAGCAGGCAGTGTACGCTTGTGTGTGTCCCACCATTGAGCAGCGGGACCCTTTAAGAAAAACGATGCGAAGGTGATAAAGTTGGCAGGGGAGACATTTGCAGACTCCATCTCGTGAGTAATGTCGCGAATCCAGTCATCAGCATCCAGTGGCTTATCAGAGTTGCGGAACTGAGTGGGGTTAAGAAGACACACAAATTTCGACAGAGTTATTGCAGCAGGGTTCTGGTTCTGGTTGTTCTGATGCAGAAACTGAGCCATAATCCCAGTCATGAACTGACGGTTGAGCTCGAATTGTTGCATCATAGCTGCCATATAGTCTGGCAGTGGTGGGTGTTCAGGGGCACGACCACGACCACGACCACCTGGTCTAACCATCCTGCTAAGTTTCAACAGGGGTAGTTTAGTAAAAGTAATTGCAAGTGTTATGCGACAAGCATGATGTAACTCGACGATAACCAAGCAGTGTAATAGATACTTAACAGTAGTCAATTAAGACATACAGATCCATACATGGAGTCGGGTACATGCAGACAGCATAACGGCGCAAATTTAAAAGCTAGACATGCTAGGCGGCGCGCAGGCACGCGGTAAGGAAGTACACAACGAGACATAGCAAAGGCTACATCAACGTCGGGGAAAACCACTGAAACGGGGTAACTGCAAGTGCGCACGATGAATGCCCGTCGCAGGAAAATCCTGCACTCATGTGCACTCTGATGCAGAATCCGGTCTCGTCAAATGACAATGAGTACAATGCAACTCGGAGAGAAAGGTTAAACAAAACAATGGAAAGGAAAATGATTATCAGACTAATCAGATCAATGGTAAGGAATAAGCACAGATATCCAGCTCTCCGGGTAGACGACATTTACAAGATCCTAAGTGTCGGTGTTAGTAATTTCATTTAACCCGAATAGAAGAGAGATCAGAGTCCCAGAGTATAGACGAGGAATAAAAGATCCTAATACCACCTAGTTGGCGACGTGGGCCCGTAAGCCACACAGCCAAGTTAGTAAAACAGTTTTTGGATACTAGACTCAACTTCGGCCAAGGAGTTGGAAAGGGGGCTTCCTATAGGCATTCGGCTCTGATACCAACTTGTGACGCGCCCGACTCAATCGTGCACTAATCATACACGCAAACATGCACGATCAAGCACAAGGACTCACGGGAAGATATCACAACACAACTCTAACACAAATAAACGGAGATCCACGAATATTACAGACCAGGGATCATGAGGATCCGAATACATAAGTCAGTCATACAAATAATATCTGGGTACAGACATAGTTAGACAAGGTCTGCCTTAAGAAGGCTAGCACAAACAACGACTCTAGATCGAAAGGCGAAGGCCTCCTGCCTGGGGCCTTCGATCCTACTCCTGGTCGGCTGGCTCGATCCAATAGTACGTGCCGTTTGGACCCTCCTGGTAGTAAGCTCCTACTGGGACATCTGGCTCCTGAGCTCCATCGTCTGATGTATCATCAAAGGGGTATGGGGGAAAAGAGGTAGCAAAGCAACCGTGAGTACTCATCCAAAGTACTCAGCAAGCAAGGATCTATACTACATATGCAACATTATCAAACAAAGGCTGTATATGTGGACTGGGCTGCAGAAATGCCAGAATAGAGAGAAGACCTAGTCCTATCGAAGACTAGCATCTTCACGAAGCCACCTGTAGGAGAACATAGCATGCAATTTCAAAAAAAATTCCTACGCTCATGCAAGATCTATCTAGGAGATGCATAGCAACGAGAGGGGGAGAGTGTGTCTACGTACCATCGTAGACCGAAAGCGGAAGCATTAGCTTAACGTGGTTGATGTAGTCGAACGTCTTCTCGATTCAACCAATCAAGCACCGAACGTACGGCACCTCCGAGTTCTGCACACGTTCAGCTCGATGACGTCCCTCGAACTCTGGATCCAGCAAAGTGTCGAGGGAGAGTTTCGTCAGCACGACGGCGTGGTGACGGTGATGGTGAAGTGATCCGCGCAGGGCTTCGCCTAAGCACTACGACAATATTACCGGAGGAGTAAACGGTGGAGGGGCGCGCCGCACACGGCTAAGAACAATTGGTGTGCCTTGGGGTGCCCCCCTGCCCCCGTATATAAAGGAGGGGGGGAGGAGGCCGGCCCTAGGGGGCGCGCCAAGTGGGGGGAAACCCACTAGGACTCCTAGTCCTAGTCGGTTTCCCCCTTCCTTCTCATGGAGGGGGAAAGGGGGAAGGAGAGGAAGAGGGGGAAGGAAAGGGGGGCCGCGCCCCCTCCCCTTGTCCAATTCGTACTGCCCATGGGGGGCGCGTGCCACCCCTTGTCGGCTGCCCTCTCTCTCCCCTATGGCCCATAGAGGCCCATTACTTTCCCCGAGGGGGTTCCGGTAACCTCCCGGTACTCCGAAAAATACCCAAAATGATCCGGAACCATTCCGGTGTCCGAATACTATCGTCCAATATATCAATCTTTACCTCTCGACCATTTCGAGACTCCTCGTCATGTCCGTGATCTCATCCGGGACTCCGAACAATCTTTGGTCACCAAAACACATAACTCATAATACAAATCGTCATCGAACGTTAAGCGTGCGGACCCTACGGGTTCGAGAACTATGTAGACATGACCGAGACACATCTCCGGTCAATAACCAATAGCGGAACCTGGATGCTCATATTGGTTCCTACATATTCTACAAAGATCTTTATCGGTCAAACCGTAATGACAACATACGTCATTCCCTTTGTCATCGGTATGTTACTTGCCCGAGATTCGATTGTCGGTATCTCCATACCTAGTTCAATCTCGTTACCGGCAAGTCTCTTTACTCGTTCCGTAATGCATCATCCCGTAACTAACTCATTAGTTACATTGCTTGCAAGGCTTTTCATGATGTGCATTACCGAGAGGGCCCAGAGATACCTCTCCGATACTCGGAGTGACAAATCCTAATATCGATCTATGCCAACCCAACAAACACCTTCGGAGACACCTGTAGAGCATCTTTATAATCACCCAGTTATGTTGTGACGTTTGATAGCACACAAGGTGTTCCTCCGGTATTCGGGAGTTGCATAATCTCATAGCCAAAGGAATATGTATAAGTCATGAAGAAAGCAATAGCAATAAAACTTAACGATCATTATGCTAAGCTAATGGATGGGTCTTGTCCATCACATCATTCTCCTAATGATGTGATCCCGTTCATCAAATGACAACACATGTCTATGGTTAGGAAACTTAACCATCTTTGATCAATGAGCTAGTCTAGTAGAGGCTTACTAGGGACTTGGTGTTTTGTCTATGTATTCACACATGTATCAAGTTTCCGGTTAATACAATTCTAGCATGAATAATAAACATTTATCATGATATAAGGAAATATAAATAACAACTTTATTATTGCCTCTAGGGCATATTTCCTTCAGTCTCCCACTTGCACTAGAGTCAATAATCTAGTTCACATCGCCATGTGTTTTAACACCAATACTTCACATCTTTATGTGATTAACACCCATAGTTCACATCGCCATGTGACCAACACCCAAAGGGTTTACTAGAGTCAATAATCTAGTTCACATCGCTATGTGATTAACACCCAAAGAGTACTAAGGTGTGATCATGTTTTGCTTGTGAGAGAAGTTTAGTCAACGGGTCAGCCAACATTCAGATACGTATGTATTTTACAAATTTCTATGTCTACAATGCTCTGCACGGAGCTACTCTAGCTAATTGCTCCCACGTTCAATATGTATCTAGATTGAGACTTAGAGTCATCTAGATCAGTGTCAAAGCTTGCATTGACGTAACTCTTTACGATGAATTCTTTTATCACCTCCATAACCGAGAAACATTTCCTTAGTCCTGTAAGGATAATTTTGACCACTGTCTAGTGATCTACTCCTGGATCACTATTGTATCCCCTTGACAAACTCATGGCAAGGTACACAACATGTTTGGTACACAGCATGGCATACTTTATAGAACCTATGGCTGAGGCATAGGGAATGACTTTCATTCTCTCTCTATCTTTTGCCGTGGTCATGCTTTGAGTCTTACTCAACTTTATACCCTGTAATACACGCAAGAACCCCTTCTTGGACTGAACCATTTTGAACTTTCTTCAAATCTTATCAAGGTATGTGTTTTGTGAAAGTTCTATTAAGCGTCTTGATCTATCCCTATAGATCTTGATGCTCAATATGTAAGTAGCTTCACCGAGGTCTTTCATTGAAAAATTCTTATTTTAGTATCCTTTTATGCTATCCAGAAATTCTATATTATTTCCAATCAAGAATATGTCATCCACAAATAATATCAGAAATGATATAGAGCTCCCACTCACTTTCTTGTAAATACAGGCTTCACCGTAAGTCTGTATAAAACCATATGCTTTGATCACCTCATCAAAACGTATATTCCAACTCCGAAATGCTTGCACCAGTCCATAGATAGATCGCTGGAGTTTGCACACTTTGTTAGCACCTTTAGGATTGACAAAATCTTTTGGTTGCATCATATACAACTCTTCTTTAAGAAATCCATTAAGGAATGCAGTTTTGACATCCATTTGCCAGACTTCATAAAATGCGGCAATTGCTAACATGATTCAGACAGACTTAAGCATCGCTACGAGTGAGAAAATCTCATCGTAGTCAACACCTTGAACTTGTCAAAAACCTTTTGCGACAAGTCGAGCTTTGTAGATAGTAACACTACCATCAGCGTCCGTGTAACGCCCCATATCATTAGCCACAGTAATCACTTTTGATAATGACAAGTCAGCATGATTAACAGTGCCTAATCATCATTTGCATCATATTGCATTTCAACTCCTAACTCAAAATTCAAATTAAATTCAGAGTGGGAAATAAAAGTTGTTCAAACCAGAAACTAAAATGTTCATTAAATAACAAATATTCCAGAGACAATGCTAAAAATTGTAACCAGCAGTAATTTAATTAATTAAGTGACTCAAACAACCTCAAACAGTGGCTGAAAACAATATTTAAT
The DNA here is from genome assembly GCA_011799875.1 of Thinopyrum elongatum. NCBI lineage: Eukaryota > Viridiplantae > Streptophyta > Magnoliopsida > Poales > Poaceae > Thinopyrum > Thinopyrum elongatum. The sequence continues at coordinate 47,096,070 of CM022300.1, forward strand.
AACCTTTTTATTAATCCAAAATTTATATGAAATAGTATTTACCCCAAACCAGTTTTTGGTGGTAGGATAGGTTGCACTGAGATTTATGGGCCAGGTCTCATATTTTACAATAACCATTTAGTGCCCAAACAATTTACAAAACAGGAAAGAGAAAATAGAAAAAGAGAAAAAGAGAAAAGACCTAAAACTACTGTGCACTTAGGCCTGCTGCTACAGCGCCGGCCAAGCCCACCCCGCGCCTCCTCCTACCTCGCACTGCTCACCTCGCCGCGCTGTCGCCCGCGCGCGCGCTCGCCGCGCACCGGCCCCCCCTTTCCCTGGTCGACAACGCGCGCCCGTGCCCGCCTGGTGGATAAGGGCAACCCCGCGACCCCCTGGCATCTCCCTCGCCACTCCCTCACCCTCTCTCCCCTTTCCCCATCGCAGCCGAGCCCCGCCGTCGCCCACGCGTTCTGCGGCCTCCCCGCCACCTGAGACCGCGCCAGGAGCACCGCCTGCGTTGGCTACGTCGACTATGAGGACGCGCTCAAGCTCGGCGCCCCGCAACGGCTGCGTCGCGCCCATCCCCTTCCTTGGATCGCCACCGCTGCACCGCCTCGACCCACGCCGCCCCGAGCTCCCCTGACTTCCCCGGGCCTTCTCTGCAACGTCAGTGAGCCCCGCGTCGATCCCCTCCTCTCCCTGCCTTTTTGCTTCGCTCGTAGCCGTCTCCCCCACCATGGCGGAACCGCGCCGCCGCCTGGCCTCGTCGCCGGCGTGGCCACGGCGACCATTTGGTCCCGTGCGTGCCGCCGTTGCACTCCCCGCGTCGAGTAGACGCCGTAGCCGTCTCGTGCTGCTCATTTAGCGCACCGTAGCCCTGATCCCGACGAGCACCGAACTCCGGCGACCGCCTCGTCGCTCGCCGTCAACGATTCCGACCACCGCAGCCCGTGAAACCACCACCAATCGTCGTGCAATTGTCCTGCCGTTCTAACGCGACCGGCCATGATCAAAATGATGCCCTGTGGGCGATTTCTGACGATGCCCGAGGATGCGCCACCGCGAACGGGCTCACCGGCGAGATTCTGGCGGGTCGCCGGCCACCGCTGACCTGGCCCGACATGTGGGACACACCCCCCCCCCCTGTGCCACTGACGGGTGGGCCCCGTAGACCCATTGACTGGTAAGCGCTGCTGACTGGGCGCCCCTGTCTCGCTGACATGCGGGCCCCACCCCATTAAACGTTTATTAAAAATAAATAAAACTGATAATTAATTAATTAGTTAATTAGTATGTTAATCACCCACTGACAGTAGGCCCCACCCGCTAACTAACCTAATTTAGTTAGTCTAACCCCTTTGTTAGTGCCCCTGTCAATGACATGTGGGTCCCACTGGACCCACCTGTCAGGTATGACCCTGGTCAGCCGGGTTTGACCTGCTGACGTCATGGTGATGTCATGATGGCGTCAGCATACACTGTTCTGGATAATGTTGATTTAAAATAATTAAATAAATTCAGAAAATGGTTAAAACTTTAGAAAATCATATAAAATAAACCGTAACTCCGATGAAAATAATTTATATATGAAAGTCGCTCAGAATTTCGATATGAATCTGAATATGCCCTCCGTATTCCTGTCAGATGCCCCTAGCTAGATGAACATGGAACTTTTAGACCGATTTCGATAAATGAATAGTGCCCAACTTTAATTAAATAAATCCGGATAAATTCCAAAATTAACTAAATCATTTAGTTAGGTAGTAGAACACCTCTGCATAGCATTTAGGCATTTCATACATATTTTTTGCATTTTTGCCATGAATTTATTGTTTCTCTCCCCCTCCTTCTCTCTCGATAGACGCCGAGACCGACGATGTTGCAGCCGGGTACGACTACGCTACAGACGAGCAGCCCATTGACGACCCCTCTTTCTTGCAAGAGCAACCAGGCAAGCCCTCCCCCCCTGAGCATCCAGATATCGCCCATTCCATTTCTCCTGCTTGCATTAGATTTTGCTACTGTTAATGTTTGCTCCTATTCTGATGCATAGCCTGCTTTTGTAACCTGTTTATTGTTACCTTACCTGCCTATGTTAAACTGCTTAGTATAGATTGGTAGTGAACCATCAGTGACCCCCACTTTGTCCTTGTTGCCCTGCTTCATCATCGATGACTCGATCAACGTGATCGACGACCAGAGACCGACACATCACTTCACCCCCTTAGTTGTACGACTCTGCATAGTTACTATCGAGTGCCGAGGGTGATACCTCGTAACGCACTCCTGATGAACACTCTGCAGTGTAGCTGTTCGATCGTGGTCATCGAGGGTGATTCCTCCTCCACTTCCGATACGACTCTGTCGTGCAACCCCTCAGTGTGAACCTCGAGGGTGATACCTCATACGTTCACCCTGATGATTTCGTCGAGTGGAATCTGCCGAGGGTGATTCCTTAGGTTTCCCCTTGATGTTATGACCACACGGTTACCTTGACCTTTGTTACAGGCGGGTCGACCCTGATGGGTGCCCGCAGGGGATCTATGTTGTCGAGTGTGCCGGAAGGGCACTCGAGTGTGATATTGTGGCGGAGCTTCAGAAACTCTGATTGGCTCCGCATGTTATTAAATGAGCATATCGGATTTGGGTATTTGATCTGAGTGGGTCGACGTGCCCTATACGCACTACCACCACGCGGGATTATGGTTTATGGGGCCCTCTACGTCGTACGTTTCTCTCGAAAGCTCCTCAGACATCACGGTTCACCGTGCGGGCTGATTGTTGGGATTGGGCTGGATACTTCACTAATGAGTTCAGTGTCGCGCCTGCAGCCCGGCCATTCTCGCAACGCGCAGGGTGCCCAGGGCGATGGCCCAAGACCTCTGGGTGCATAGGTTAGTCCAGCGTGCTGACCTCTTTGCTGAGCCTACGTAGGGCGCTGCTTCGTGTCGATCTCTCGAGGCCGGGCATTACCCAGCAAGTGTGTCCGGTCAGAGGTGATCGAGCGTGTTGGGTAACAGTAGTGCACCACTGCAGGGAAGAAAACATCTATCGATAGCTGGTCCTACGGTAAAGGACGCTCAGTTTGGTATCCTGATCTATTACTTGAACTGGATACTTGTTTAATTAATTGAAGCTCTGGGATCGCTTTCTCGCAGGGAGTCGAGGAAGGATCTCTAGGCTTTGCCTCAACATGCTTGATTAATAAAATGCTTTTCTGTACTCTTCTAATTGCTGCAAGATGTGGCTTCGTGAAGATATTTGAAGATGCTAGTCTTCGATGGGACTAGGCCTTCTCTCTATTCTGGCATATCTGCAGCCCAGTCCACATATACAGCCTTTCTCCTTTGATAATGTTGCATATGTAGTGTAGATCCTTGCTTGCTGAGTACTTCGGATGAGTACTCACGGTTGCTTTGTTACTTCTTTTTCCCCATACCCCACTTTGATGTTACATCAGATGATGGAGCCCTGGAGCCAGATGCCACCACAGGAGCTTACTACCAGGAGGGTCCAGACGGCACGTACTACTGGATCGAGCCAGCCGACCAGGAGTAGGATCGAAGGCTCCCAGGCAGGAGGCCTTCGCCTTTTGATCTAGAGTCATTGTTTGTGCTAGCCTTCTTAAGGAAAAACTTGTCTAACTATGTATGTACTCAGATAATATTTGTATGACTGACTTATGTATTCGGATCCTCGTGATCCCTGGTCTGTAATATTGTGGATCTCCGTTTATTTGTGTTAGAGTTGTGTTGTGATATCTTCCCGTGAGTCCCTGTGCTTGATCGTGCATGTTTGCGTCTCTGATTAGTGCACGATTGAGTCGGGGGCATCACAAGTTGGTATCAGAGCCGACTGCCTGTAGGAAGCCCCCTTCCAATTCCTTGGCCGAAGTTGAGTCTAGAAACCGAAAAACTAATTTACTAAATTGGCTGTGTGTCTTACGGGCCCACGTCGCCAACTGGGTGGTATTAAAATCTTTTATTCCTCGTCTATACTCTGGGACTCTGATCTCTCTTCTATTCGGGTTAAATAAATTTTACTAACGCCGACACTTAGGATCTCGTAAATCCTGTCTACCCGGAGAGCTGGATATCTGTGCGATTTCCCTATCATTGATCTGATTAGTCTGATAATCATTTTCCTTTCCATTGTTTTGTTTAACCTTTCTCTCCGAGTTGTGTTAAACTTCTCATTGTCATTTGACAATCCTGAATTTCCTCTGTTTCAGATGCATCGTTTGTTTCCACCGCGTCCTACGACACAGCTTGTGCTTCGCACTTGGGCTCGTGATACCCCTGGGGTTCCAGCTGTTCTGATCGCCCTCCTGACCAGACTTGGCTACCGTTGGTACCCCGAGTACATGGTCTACGAGGATTAACGCGAGTTCAATCAGGAGCGGAACCATGCTGATGTTCGTATCTATGATCAGCAAGATGACTCAGACACTGAGCTGCACCTTTTCCACGGTATCGGCGTGACGATTGATATGGCAGTCCATGATGCCACCTACTCTACTGTCGCACGTCTCCGAGGAGAGTTCAGCGATATCTTGGATGACTCTGAGTTTCGATACATTCCTTATGCCCCTGCTGGAGATGCTACTGGATACTACACAGCTATCTGTGCCCCGTACGAGCCTTGTCGCTATGACCCGCGCGTTCTGATTCAGTGCACTCAGGCTCTGGATCGCACTGTTCGGGCTCTTGCCGTCGAGTTGGTCGCCACTCGAGCACGTCTCTACGATGCTATGACGCAGTTGCTACCCGCCGTTCGTGCAGGGATACATCCAGAGCACATCCTTTATCCGTGCAGGACTCAGATGTATGCTGGTATTGATTGGCCTGCTGTTGGAGGTCACACACCTACACGTGGACCTCTTCTTACAGCTCGAGACCGGATTCTGCATCAGAGTGCACATGGAGCACAGGATCCTACCGCGATGAACATTTGTCGTCCGCACTCGCAGTTACCCCGTTTCAGTGGTTTTCTCCGACGTTGAAGTAGCCTTTGCTATGTCTCGTTGTGTACTTCCTTACCGCGTGCTTGCGCGCCGCCTAGTATGTCTAGCTTTTGAATTTGCGCCGTTATGTTGTCCGCATGTACCCGACTCTGTGTATGGATCTGTATGTCTTAATTGACTACTGTTATGTATCTGTTGCACTGCTTAAATTGTTGTCGAGTTACATCATGCTTGTCGCTAAACACTCACAATTTCTTTAACTAAACTACCCCTGTTGATACTTAGCAGGATGGTTAGACCAGGTGGTCGTGGTCATGGTCGTGCCCCTGAACGCCCACAACCACCAGACTATATGGCAGCTATGATGCAACAATTTGAGCTCAACCGTAAGTTCATGACTGGGATTATGGCTCAGTTTCCGCATCAGAAGAACCAGAACCAGAACCCTGCTTCAATAACTTTGACAGAGTTTATGCGACTCAACCCCACTTAGTTTCGCAACTCTGACAAGCCACTGGATGCTGATGACTGGCTCCGCGACATCACTCACGAGATGGAGTCTGCTAATGTCGCCCCTGCCAACTTCGTCACCTTCGCGGCCTTTTTCCTAAAGGGTCCCGCTGCTCAATGGTGGGACACTCACAAGCGTACACTTCCCGCTGGAACAGTGGTTACCTGGTATGAGTTCCAGGCTGCTTTCCGTTCCCGATATATTCCTCAGGGAATTATGGAACGGATGAAGACCCAGTTCCATAACCTCACTCAGGGCAACAAGACTGTCGAAGCTTATCAGCGGGAATTTCTTGACCTGTCCCGCTATGCTGAGGAGGACATCGCCACGGATGCTCGTAGACAAGAGAAGTTCCGTAATGGACTCCACCCAGACCTCGAGCTTGCACTTGCTGCTCAAGACTTCAACGACTTTTCTACTCTTGTGAACAAGGCTATTCTAGTTGAGACCGCTCAGATGAAGCATAAGGACTAGCAGAAGCGCTATCGTGATGCTGGCTCATCTTCGGGCTCAGCACAGAAGCGTCGAGTCTGGATTCCCAACAACGTGTTCCGTCCAAATGCCCCTGCGCCGAAGAACAACTATGCTGCACCACGTCTGCCTCCTCCACCATCGAGGCAGCCAAGAGCTCAAGCTATTCAACAAAATGCTCCTCTTCGTCCTGAAGATGGTCTGTGCTTCAAGTGCCGCAAACCAGGTCACCATGCTAGAGACTGCCGCCAGACTCAGAATCAGTTGGCTTTTCCTCGTACTGGCCGTGGCAATGGTCGTGGTAACAATCAGACCCGCAACTATAATACTGGGTCTGCTGCACATGGTCGTGGACACGCTTACAACATTGATATTGAAGTAGTCCAGGATCAACCTGCTACTGTGATGGGTACCCTTCTCATTAACTCAGTACCTGCTTCTGTTTTATTTGATTCAGGAGCATCACATTCATTCATCTCTGGAAAATTTGCATTCATGCATGGCATTCGGTATGAGAAGATGCATACTCCGTTAGTCATTAAAACTCCCGGAGGTCATTGTCATGCTGACGTGATAGCACCTGACGTTACCGTTGAAATTAAAGGGTTGGAATTCCTTGCCTCACCCATCGTCTTGAAGTCTTCCACCATAGACCTCATACTCGGAATGGATTGGTTGAAAGCTCACATTGCTTCGATCAATTGTGCCACTAAAGTCGTCCAACTTCTTCACCCCTCCGACGAGATAGTGAATTATACAGCCCGCATTACACGGGATGCTAAAGCTCAGATATATGCTCTGAATGCTTTAAACGCCTCACCTCTGGAAGGCATCGAGAACATTCCTGTCGTTCGAGATTTTTCGGACGTTTTTCCAGAAGAACTTCCAGGAATACCCCCAGTTAGGGCTGTCGAGTTCGTCATCGACTTGAAGCCTGGCACTACCCCTATTGCGAAGCGTCCTTATAATATGCCGCCGCATGAACTCCTTCAACTTAAGGAAGAAATCGACAAGTCACTTAAGAAAGGTTTCATCCGCCCCAGTTCCTCTCCTTGGGGAGCACCTTCACTCTTCGTTAAGAAGAAGGATGGAGCTAACCGATTGGTTCAAGATTACCGGCCCATTAACCAAACCACAATCCAGAATAAATACCCACTGCCCCGGATCAATGATCTTTATGATCATCTTGCTGGATCCTCTGTCTTCTCGAAACTCGACTTGAGGTTGGGTTATCATCAGATCCATGTTCGCGAAGAGGATATTCCGAAGACTGCCTTTGTTACTCGATATGGCTCTTATGAGTACACTGTCATGTCATTTGGCTTAACAAATGCTCCAGCAACCTTCTCCTGGTTGATGAACTATATCTTCATGGATTACCTCGACAAATTCGTCGTGGTTTATTTGGATGATATCCTTATATATTCCAAGAATGAAGAAGAACACACTGAACATCTTCGGCTTGTATTGGAGAAGCTACGAGAACATCAGTTGTATGCTAAATTCTCCAAGTGTGAATTCTGGTTATCTGAAGTGACCTATCTTGGTCATGTGATTTCCAAGAATGGTATTGCTGTTAACCCCGAACGAGTTCAGGCTGTTCTTGACTGGACTCCCCCGAAGAATGTTAAGCAAGTCAGAAGTTTTCTCAGACTCGCTAGTTATTGCCGTCGATTCGTTGAGAACTTTTCCAAGATTGCAAAACCATTGACCAATCTGCTTCACAAAGGTGTTAAATTTGAGTGGACAGAAAAATGTCAAGAAAGCTTTCAGACGCTAAAAGATAAGTTAACGTCTGCCCCAGTGCTAGCACCCCCGGATTCCCAAAAGGATTTCATGATATACTGTGATGCATCTCGTCAAGGATTAGGCTGTGTCCTAATGCAAGAGCGCAAAGTGATTGCTTATGCCTCTCGACAATTGCGTCCTCATGAAGAAAATTATCCAGTGCATGATCTTGAACTTTCTGCGGTTATTTATGCCCTGAAGCTATGGCGACATTACCTTCTCGGTAACCATTGCGAGATATACACGGATCATCAGAGTTTAAAGTATTTATATACTCAACCAGATCTGAATCTTTGTCAACAAAGATGGCTCGAAACAATTGCCGATTATGATATGAATATCTCATACACCCCTGGCAAGGCTAATGTAATGGCCGATGCTTTGAGTCGCAAGGCTTATTGCAACGATCTTATGGTTCAGGAAGCACAACCTATGCTTTATGAAGAGCTTCGCAAATTGAACCTCCACATTGTTCCACAGGGTCATCTCAATACCCTAGTTGTGGAACCAGATTTAGAACACAACATTAAGACTATGCAACGGTATGACTCTGAAGTTGAGAGAATTAAGCGATACATTTTTCCAACACCGCCTCTTCGTACCCAAGTTCAAGGATGAGAGGGAACACGTTATGAAAGAAGCTCATGACACTCCTCTGTTAATTCATCCTGGTAGCACAAAGATGTACCGTGACATTTGTCAGAGATACTGGTGGCCTAATAAGAAGCGAGACATTGCTCGTTATGTTTCTGAGTGTGACGTTTGCCGCCGCATTAAAGCAGAACATCAAAGGACTGCTGGAACTCTGCAACCCCTTGATATTCCTGAATGGAAATGGGACAAGGTCCAAATGGATTTCATTACTGGTTTTCCCAGATCTCAGAAGGGTCATGATGCTATCTTTGTCGTCATTAACCGATTCTCAAAGGTTGCTCACTTTCTGCCAGTTAAGGAGACAATCACTGCTAGCCAGTTAGCAGACTTGTATGTTTCCCGAATTGTGTCACTCCACGGTGTTCCGTTGGAGATCAGTTTTGATAGTGGCAGCCTCTTCACCTCCAGATTCTGGAATAGTTTCCAAGAAGCTATGGGAACTCACCTGTCCTTCAGTACCGCTTTCACCCTCAGTCACAGGGTCAAGTCGAACGAGTTAATCAAGTGCTCGAAGATATGCTTCGAGCTTGCGTCATCTCCTTCGGTAAGAAATGAGAGGAATCTCTTCCGTATGCTGAATTCTCTTCCAACAATAGCTATCAAGCTAGTTTGAAGATGGCACCATTTGAAATTCTGTACGGACGTAAGTGTCGAACCCCTCTGAATTGGTCAGAAACTGGGGAGCGCTCACTCGTCGGACCGGACATTGTTCAGCAAGCAGAAGAACAAGTCCGCATTGTCCGTGAACATCTGAAAACTGCTCAGTCTCGTCAGAAGAGCAACTATGACCGAAAGCACCAGGAAATGGTCTATCAACCTGGTGAGCAAGCTTACCTTCGCATCACCCCGTTGAAAGGCACTCATCGGTTCGAAATCAAGGGAAAGTTAGCTCCTCGCTACATTGGCCCGTTCCATATTCTTGCCCATCAAGGAGAAGTGGCATATCAATTGCAATTGCCGCCAAATCTTTCTCAAGTGCATGATGTCTTTCATGTATCCCAACTCCGTCGCTGCTTCAAGGATCCTATTCGAGCTGTGGATCATGAAATGCTTGAATTGCGGGAAGATCTGTCTTATCTGGAATATCCCATCCGTATTCTTGATCAAGCTGAACGCCGGACTCGTCAAAAGTCAATCAAATTCCTTAAAGTTCAGTGGTCGAATCATTCTGAAGATGAAGCCACTTGGGAACGCGAGGATCGTCTTCGCGAAGAATACGCTGCTTTCTTTCAGCCTTCCTCTTAATTCTCGGGACGAGAATTCTTGATAGATGAGGAGAATTGTAACGCCCCATGTCATTAGCCACAGTAATCACTTTTGATAATGACAAGTCAGCATGATTAACAGTGCCTAATCATCATTTGCATCATATTGCATTTCAACTCCTAACTCAAAATTCAAATTAAATTCAGAGTGGGAAATAAAAGTTGTTCAAACCAGACACTAAAATGTTCATTAAATAACAAATATTCCAGAGACAATGCTAAAAATTGTAACCAACAGTAAATAAATAATTAAGTGACTCAAACAACCTCAAACAGTGGCTGAAAACAATATTTAATAACCTTTTTATTAATCCAAAATTTATATGAAATAATATTTACCCCAAACCAGTTTTTGGTGGTAGGATATGTTGCACTGAGATTTATGGGCTATGTCTCATATTTTACAATAACCATTTAGTGCCCAAACAATTTACAAAATAGGAAAGAGAAAACAGAAAAGGCCTAAAACTACTGTGCACTTAGGCCTGCTGCTACAGCGCCGGCCCAGCCCACCCCGCGCCTCCTCCTACCTCGCACTGCTCACCTCGTCGCGCTGTCGCCCGTGCGCGCTCGCCGCACACCGCTCCCCCTCTCCCTGGTCGACAACGCGCGCCCGCGCTTGCCTGGTGGATAAGGGCAACCCCGCGACCCCCTGGCATCTCCCTCGCCACTCCCTCACCCTCTCTCCCCTTTTCCCCATCGCAGCCGAGCCCCGCTGTAGCCATGCCCGCCATCGCCCATGCGTTCTGCGGCCTTCCCGCCACCTGAGACCGCACCAGGAGCACTGCCTGCGTTGGCTACGTCGACTACGAGGACGCGCTCGAGCTCGGTGCCCCGCAACGGCCGCGTCACGCCCATCGCCTTCCTCGGATCGCCGCCGCTGCACCGCCTCGACCCACGCCACCCCGAGCTCCCCTGACTTCCCCAGGCCTTCTTTGCAACGTTAGTGAGCCCCGCGTCGATCCCCTCCTCTCCCTGCCTTTTTGCTTCGCTCGTCGCCGTCTCCCCCGCCATGGCCGAACCACGCCGCTGCCTGGCCTCGTCGCCGGCGTGGCCACGGCGACCATTTGGTCCCGTGCGTGCTGCCGTTGCACTCCCCGCGTCGAGTAGACGCTGTAGCAGTCTCGCACTGCTCATTTAGCACACTGTAGTCCCGATCCCGATGAGCACCGAACTCCGGCGACCGCCTCGTCGCTCGCCATCGACGATTCCGACCACCGCAGCCCGTGAAACCACCACCAATCGTTGCGTCGTCGTCCTGCCGTTCTAACGCGACGGGCCACGATCAAAATGATGCCCTGTGGGCGATTTCCGACGATGTCCGAGGACGCGCCGCCGCGAACAGGCTCGCCGGCGAGATTCCGGCGGGTCGCCGGCCACCGCTGACCTGGCCCGACATGTGGGACACACCCCCCTCCCCCCTGTGCCACTGATGGGTGGGCCCCGTAGACCCATTGACTGGTCAGCGCTGCTGACTGGGCGCCCCTGTCTCGCTGACATGCGGGCCCCACCCCATTAAACATTTATTAAAAATAAATAAAAATGATAATTAATTAATTAGTTAATTAGTATGTTAATCACCCACTGACAGTAGGCCCCACCCGCTAACTAACCTAATTTAGTTAGTCTAACCCCTCTGTTAGTGCCCCTGTCAATGACATGTGGGTCCTACTGGACCCACCTGTCAGGTTTGACCCTGGTCAACCGAGTTTGACCTGCTGACATCATGGTGACATCATGATGGCGTCAGCATACACTGTTCTGGATAATGTTGATTTAAAATAATTAAATAAATTCAGAAAATGGTTAAAACTTCAGAAAATCATATAAAATAAACCGTAACTCCGATGGAAATAATTTATATATGAAAGTCGCTCAGAATTTCGATACAAATCTGAATACGCCCTCCGTATTCCTGTCAGATGCCCCTAGCTAGATGAACATGGAACTTTTAGACCAATTTCGATAAATGAATAGTGCCCAACTTTAATTAAATAAATCCGGATAAATTCCAAAATTAACTAAATCATTTAGTTAGGCAATAGAACACCTCTGCATAGCATTTAGGCATGTCATACATATTGTTTGCATTTTTGCCGTGAATTTATTGTTTCTCTCCCCCTCCTTCTCTATCGATAGACGCCGAGACCGACGACGTTGCAGCCGGGTACGACTACGCTACAGACGAGCAGCCCGTTGACGACCCCTCTTTCTTGCCAGAGCAACCAGGAAAGCCCCCCCCCCCCCCCTGAGCATCCAGATATCACCCATTCCATTTCTCCTGCTTGCATTAGATTTTGCTACTGTTAATGTTTGCTCCTATTCTGATGCATAGCCTGCTTTTGTAACCTGTTTATTGTTACCTTACCTGCCTATGTTAAACTGCTTAGTATAGATTGGTAGTGAACCATCAGTGACCCCCACTTTGTCCTTGTTGCCCCAGCTTCATCATCGATGACTCGATCACCGTGATCAACGACCAGAGACCGACACATCACTTCACCCCCTTAGTTGTACGACTCTGCATAGTTACTATCGAGTGCCGAGGGTGATACCTATTAACGCACTCCTGATGAACACTCTGCAGTGTAGTTGTTCGATCGTGGTCATCGAGGGTGATTCCTCCTTCTCCACTTCTGATACGACTCTGTCGTGTAACCCCTCAGTGTGAACCTCGAGGGTGATACCTCATACGTTCACCCTGATGATTTCGTCGAGTGGAATCCGCCGAGGGTGATTCCTTGGGTTTCCCCCTTGATGTTATGACCACACAGTTACCTTGACCTTTGATACAGGTGGGTCAACCCTGATGGGTGCCCGCAGGGGATCTATGTTGTCGGGTGTGCCGGAAGGGCACTCGAGTGTGATATTGTGGCGGAGCTTCAGAAACTCTGATTGTCTCCGCGTCTTATTAAATGAGCATATCGGATTTGGGTATTTAATCTGAGTGTGTCGACGTGCCCTATACGCACTACCACCACACGGGATTATGGTTTATGGGGCCCTCTACGTCGTACATTTGTCCCGAAAGCTCCTCAGACGTCACGGTTCACCGTGCGGGCTGATTGTTGGGATTGGGCTGGATACTTCACTAACGAGTTCAGTGTCGCGCCTGCACCCTGGCCAGTCTCGCAACGCGCAGGGTGCCCAGGGCGATGGCCCAAGACCTCTGGGTGCATAGGTTAGTTCGGCGTGCTGACCTCTCTGCTGAGCCTAGGTAGGGCGATGCTTCGTGTTGATCTTCCGAGGCCGGGCATTACCCAGCAAGTGTGTCCGACCAGAGTTGATCGAGCTTGTTGGGTAATAGTAGTGCACCCCTGCAGGGATGAATAATCTATCGATAGCCGGTCCTACGGTAAAGGATGCTCAGTTTGTATATCCCGATCTACTACTTGAACTGGATACTTGTTAATTAATTGAAGCTTCGGGATCGCTTTCTCGCAGGGAGCCGAGGAAGGATCTTTAAGCTGTACTTCAACATGTTTGCTTAATAAAATGCTATTCTACTCTCTTCTATTGCTACAAGATGGTGGCTTCGTGAAGATGTTTGAAGATGCTAGTCTTCGATAGGACTAGGTCTTCTCTCTATTCTGGCATATCTGTAGCCCAATCCACATATACAGCCTTTCTCCTTTGATAATGTTGCATATGTAGTGTAGATCCTTGCTTGCTGAGTACTTCGGATGAGTACTCACGGTTGCTTTGTTACTTCTTTTTCCCCATACCCCACTTTGATGTTACATTAGATGATGGAGCCCCGGAGCCAGATGCCACCATAGGAGCTTACTACCAGGAGGGTCCAGACAGCACGTACTACTGGATCGAGCCAGCCGACCAGGAGTAGGATCGGAGGCTCCCAGGCAGGAGGCCTTCGCCTTTCGATCTAGAGTCGTTGTTTGTGCTAGCCTTCTTAAGGCAAAACTTGTCTAACTATGTCTGTACTCAGATAATATTTGTATGACTGACTTATGTATTCGGATCCTCATGATCCCTGGTCTGTAATATTGTGGATCTCCGTTTATTTGTGTTAGAGTTGTGTTGTGATATCTTCCCGTGAGTCCCTATGCTTGATCGTGCATGTTTGCGTGTATGATTAGTGCATGATTGAGTCGGGGGCATAGTCTGTCTTCCTCTTGAAGATCCATTTATTCTCAATGGCATGCCAATCATTGGGCAAGTCCACCAAAGTCCACACTTTGTTCTCATACATGGATCCTATCTCAGATTTCATGGCCTCAAGCCATTTCGCGGAATCTGGGCTCATCATCGCTTCCTCATAGTTCGTAGGTTCGTCATGGTCTAGTAACATGACTTCCAGAATAGGATTACCATACCATTCTGGTGCGAAACGTACTCTGGTTGACCTATGAGGTTCTGTAGAAACTTGATCTAAAGTTTCATGATCATCATCATTAGCTTCCTCACTAATTGGTGTAGGCATCACGAGAACATATTTCTCTGATGAGCTACTTTCCAAATTGAGAGGAGGTACAATTACCTCATTAAGTTCTACTTTCCTCCCACTCACTTATTTCGAGAGAAACTCCTTCTCTAGAAAGGATCCATTCTTAGCAACAAATATCTTCCCTTCGGATCTGTGATAGAAGGTGTACCCAATAGTTTCTTTTGGGTATCCTATGAAGACGCACTTCTCCGATTTGGGTTCGAGCTAATCAGGCTGAAGCTTTTTCACATAAGCATCGCAACCCCAAACTTTAAGAAACGACAGCTTAGGTTTCTTGCCAAACCACAGTTCATACGGTGTCGTCTCAACGGATTTAGATGGTGCCCTATTTAATGTGAATGCAGCTGTCTCTAATGCATAACCCCAAAACGATAGTGGTAAATCGGTAAGAGACATCATAGATCGCACCATATCTAATAAAGTACGGTTACGACGTTCGGACACACCATTATGCTATGGTGTTCCAGGTGGCGTGAGTTGTGAAACTATTCCACATTGTTTTAAATGAAGGCCAAACTCGTAACTCAAATATTCGCCTCCGCGATCAGATCGTAGAAACTTTATTTTCTTGTTACGATGATTTTCCACTTCACTCTGAAATTCTTTGAACTTTTCAAATGTTTCAGACTTATGTTTCATCAAGTAGATATACCCATATCTGCTCAAATCATCTGTGAAGTTTAGAAAATAATGATACCCGCCGCGTGCTTCAACACTCATCGGACCGCATACATCGGTATGTATTATTTCCAATAAGTCATTAGCTCGCTCCATTGTTCCGGAGAACGGAGTTTTAGTCATCTTGCCCATGAGGCATGGTTCGCAAGTATCAAATGATTCATAATCAAGTGATTCCAAAAGTCCATCTGCATGGAGTTTCTTCATGCGCTTTACACCAATATGACCTAAACGGCAGTGCCACAAATATGTTGCACTATCATTATCAACTTTGCATCTTTTGGCATCAATATTATGAATATGTGTATCACTACGATCGAGATTCAATAAACCATTTGCATTGAGTGTATGACCATAGAAGGTTTTATTCATGTAAACAGAACAACAATTATTTTCTGACTTAAATGAATAACCGTATTGCAATAAACATGATCCAATCATATTCATGCTTAACGCAAACACCAAATAACATTTATTTATTTAGGTCCAACACTAATCCCGAAGGTAGAGGGAGAGTGCGATGGTGATCTTATCAACCTTGGAATCACTACCAACACACATTGTCACCTCGTCATTAACTAGTCTCTGTTCATTTTGCAACTCCTGTTTCGAGTTACTAATGTTAGCAACTGAACCGGTGTCAAATTCCCAGGGGCTACTATGAACACTAGTAAAATACACATCAATATCATGTATATCAAATATACTTTTGTTTACTTTGCCATCCTTCTTATCCGCCAAATATTTGGGGTATTTCCGCTTCTAGTGACCATTCCCTTTGCAGTAGAAGCACTCAGTTTCAGGCTTAGGTACAGACTTGGGCTTCTTCCTGGGAGTGACAACTTGCTTGCCATTCTTCTTGAAGTTCCCTTTCTTTCCCTCGCCCTTTTTCTTGAAACTAGTGATCTTGTCAACCATCAACACTTGATGCTCTTTCTTGATTTCTACCTTTGCTGATTCCAGTATCGCGAAGAGCTCGGGAATCATTTTCGTCATCCCTTGCATATTATAGTTCATCACGAAGTTCTAGTAGCTTGGTGATAGTGACTAGAGAACTTTTGTCAATCACTATCTTATCTGGAAGATTAACTCCCACTTGATTCAAGTGATTGTAGTACCCAGACATTCTGAGCACATGCTTACTAGCTGAGCTATTCTCCTCCATCTTGTAGGCAAAGTACTTGTCAGGGGTCTCATACCTCTTGACATGGGCATGAGTCTGAAATACCGATTTCAGCTCTTGGAACATCTCATATGCTCCGTGGCGTTCAAAACGTTTTTGAAGTCCCGGTTCTAAGCCGTAAATTATGGCGCACTAAACTATCAAGTAGTCATCATATCGAGCTTCCTAAACGTTCATAACGTTTACATCTGCTCCTGCAATAGGTCTGTCACCTAGCGGTGCATCAAAGACATAATTCTTCTGTGCAGCAATGAGGATAATCCTCAGATCACGGAACCAGTCCGCATCATTGCTACTATCATCTTTCAACTTAGTTTTCTGTAGGAACATATCAAAATAATCCTCAGATCTACAACATAGATATGCAAAAACTATCAGGACTAAGTTCATGATAAATTAAGTTCAATTAATCATATTACTTAAGAACTCCCACTTAGATAGACATCCATCGATTCATCTAAATGATCACGTGATCCATATCAACTAAACCATGTCCGATCATCACGTGAGATGGAGTAGTTTTCAATGGTGAACATCTCTATGTTGATCATATCTACTATATGATTCACATTCGACCTTTCGGTCTCCAGTGTTCCGAGGCCATGTCTGTACATGCTAGGCTCGTCAAGTTTAACCCGAGTATTCCGCGCGTGCAAAACTGTCTTGCACCCATTGTATGTGAACGTAGAGCTTATCACACCCGATCATCACGTGGTGTCTCGGCACGACAAACTGTCGCAACGGTGCATACTTAGGGAGAATACTTATCCCTTGAAATTTTAGTGAGGGATCATCTTATAATGCTACCGCCGTACTAAGCGAAATAAGATGCATAAAAGATAAACATCACATGCAATCAAAATATGTGACATGATATGGCCATCATCATCTTGTGCCTTTGATCTCCATCTCCAAAGCACCGTCATGATCTCCATCGTCACCGGCATGACACCTTGATCTTCATCGTAGCGTCGTTGTCGTCTCGCCAACTATTGCTTCTACAACTATCGCTAACGCATAGTGATAAAGTAAAGCAATTACATGGCGATTGCATTTCATACAATAAAGCGACAACCATAAGGCTCCTGCCAGTTGCCGATAACTTTTACAAAACATGATCATCTCATACAACAACGTATATCACATCATGTCTTGACCATATCACATCACAACATGCCCTGCAAAAACAAGTTAGACGTCCTCTACTTTGTTATTGCGAGTTTTACGTGGCTGCTACGGGCTTCTAGCAAGAACCGTTCTTACCTACGCATCAAAACCACAACGATGTTTCGTCAAGTTTGCTGTTTTAACCTTCAACAAGGACCAGCCGTAGTCAAATTCGATTCAACTAAACTTGGAGAAACAGACACCCGCCAGCCACCTTTATGCAAGAAGTTGCATGTCTGTCGGTGGAACCGGTCTCATGAACGCGGTCATGTAAAGTTGGTCCGGGCCACTTCATCCAACAATACCGCCGAATCAAAATAAGACGTTGGTGGTAAGCAGTATGACTATCATCGCCCACAACTCTTTGTGTTCTACTCGTGCATATCATCTACGCATAGACCTGGCTCGGATGCCACTGTAGGAGAACGTAGCATGCAATTTCAAAAAAAATTCCTACGCTCACGCAAGATCTATCTAGGAGATGCATAGCAACGAGAGGGGGAGAGTGTGTCTACGTACCCTCGTAGACCGAAAGCGGAAGCGTTAGCTTAACGTGGTTGATGTAGTCGAACGTCTTCTCGATTCAACCGATCAAGCACCGAACGTACGGCACCTCCGAGTTCTGCACACGTTCAGCTCGATGACGTCCCTCAAACTCTTGATCCAGCAAAGTGTTGAGGGAGAGTTTCGTCAGCACGACGGCGTGGTGACGGTGATGGTGAAGTGATCCGCGCAGGGCTTCGCCTAAGCACTACGACAATATGACCGGAGGAGTAAACGGTGGAGGGGGGTGCCGCACACGGCTAAGAACAATTGGTGTGCCTTGGGGTGCCCCCTGTCCCCGTATATAAAGGAGGAGAGGGGAGGAGGCCGGCCCTAGGGGGCGCGCCAAGTGGGGGGAAACCCACTAGGACTCCTAGTCCTAGTCGGTTTCCCCCTTCCTTCTCATGGAGGGGGAAAGGGGGAAGGAGAGGGAGAGGGGGAAGGAAAGGGGGGCCGCGCCCCCTCCCCTTGTCCAATTTGGACTTCCCATGGGGGGGCGCGCGCCACCCCTTGTGGGCTGCCGTCTCTCTCCCCTATGGCCCATAGAGGCCCATTACTTTCCCCGGGGGGGGGGTTCCGGTAACCTCCCGGTACTCCAAAAAATACCCAAAACGATCCGGAACCATTCCGGTGTCCGAATACTATCGTCCAATATATCAATCTTTACCTCTCGACCATTTTGAGACTCCTCGTCATGTCCGTGATCTCATCCGGGACTCCGAACAATCTTCGGTCACCAAAACACATAACTCATAATACAAATCGTCATCGAACGTTAAGCGTGCGGACCCTACGGGTTCGAGAACTATGTAGACATGACTGAGACACATCTCCGGTCAATAACCAATAGCGGAACCTAGATGCTCATATTGGTTCCTACATATTCTACGAAGATCTTTATCGGTCAAACCGTAATGACAACATACGTCATTCCCTTTGTCATCGGTATGTTACTTGCCCGAGATTCGATCGTCGGTATCTCCATACCTAGTTCAATCTCGTTACCGGCAAGCCTCTTTACTCATTTCATAATTCATCATCCCGTAACTAATTCATGAGTTACATTGCTTGCAAGGCTTATCATGATGTGCATTACCGAGAGGGCCCAGAGATACCTCTCCGATACTCGGAGTGACAAATCCTAATCTCGATCTATGCCAATCCAACAAACACCTTCGGAGACACCTGTAGAGCATCTTTATAAACACCAGATTATGTTGTGAGGTTTGATAGCACACAAGGTGTTCCTCCGGTATTCGGGAGTTGCATAATCTCATAGTCAAAGGAATATGTATAAGTCATGAAGAAAGCAATAGCAATAAAACTTAACGATCATTATGCTAAGCTAACGGATGGGTCTTGTCCATCACATCATTCTCCTAATGATGTGATCCCGTTCATCAAATGACAACACATGTCTATGGTTAGGAAACTTAACCATCTTTGATCAACGAGCTAGTCTAGTAGAGGCTTACTAGGGACTCGGTGTTTTGTCTATGTATTCACACATGTATCAAGTTTCCGGTTAATACAATTCTAGCATGAATAATAAACATTTATCATGATATAAGGAAATATAAATAACAACTTTATTATTGCCTCTAGGGCATATTTCCTTCACCATCATCTTGCAGCAATTAGAAGAGTACAGAAAAGCATTTTATTAAGCAAGCATGTTGAGGCAAAGTCTAGAGATCCTTCCTGGACTCCCTGCGAGAAAGCGATCCCAGAGCTTCAATTAATTAAACAAGTATCCAGTTCAAGTAATAGATTGGGATACCAAACTGAGCGTCCTTTAACATGGACCGGCTATCGATAGATGTTTTCTTCCCTGCAGGGGTGCACTACTGTTACCCAACACGCTCGATCACCTCTGACCGGACACACTTGCTGGGTAATGCCCGGCCTCGGGAGATCGACACGAAGCAGCGCCCTACCTAGGCTCAGCAAAGAGGTCAGCACGCCGACTAACCTAGGCACCCAGAGGTCTTGGGCCATCGCCCTGGGCACCCTGCGCGTTGCGTGGTTGGCCGGGGTGCAGGCGCGACACTGAACTCGTCAGTGAAGTATCCAGCCCATTCCCGGCGATCAGCCCTCATGGTGAACCGTGACGTCTGAAGAGCTTTCGGGAGAAACGTACAGCGTCGACCCACTCAGATCAAATACCCAAATCTGATAGGCTCATTTAATAACACGCGGAGACAATCAGAGTTTCTGAAGCTCCACCTCAATATCACAACCGAGCGCCCTTTCGGGCAAGCCCGACATCATAGATCTCCCTGCGGGTACCCCTCAGGGTCGACACACCGGTGGCAAAGGTCAAAGTAACCGTGTGGTTATAACATCAAGGGGGAAACCCCGAGGAATCACCCTCGGAGGATTCCACTCGATGAAATCATCAAGGTGAACGTAGGAGGCATCACCCTCGAGGTTCACACTTGAGGGGTTGCACGACAGAGTCGTATCGGGAGTGGTTAAGGAGGAATCACCCTCGATGACCACGACCGAACAGCTACACTACAGAGTTATCATCAGGAGTGCGTTATGAGGTATCACCCTCGGCACTCGATAGTAACTATGCAGAGTCATACAACTAAGGGGGGGTGAGGTGATGTGTCGGTCTCTGGTCGTCGATCATGTTGATCGAGTAGTCGATGATGAAGCAGAGGCAACAAGGGTAAAGTGATGGGGGGGTCACTGACGGTTCATTACCAACCTATACTAAGCAGTTGAAAAAGGCAGGTGAGGTAACAATAAGCAGGTTACAAAAGCAGCCTATCAGAATAGGAGCAAACAGTAACAGTAGTAAAATCTAATGCAAGCAGGAGAAAATTGAATGGGCGATATCGGGATGCTCAAGGGGGGGCTTGCCTAGTTGCTCTGGAAAGGAGGAGGGATCGTCGGAAGGCTGCTCGTCCGGAGTGTAGTTGTACTCTGCTGCGGCGGCGTCGGTCTCGGCGTCTATCGAGAGAGAAGGAGAGGGAAGAAACAATAAATTCACGGCAAAAATGCAAACAATATGCATGGCAGGCCTAAATGATATGCAGAGGTGTTCTACTGCCTAACTAAATGATTTAGTTAATTTAGGAATTTATTCGGATTTATTTTATTAAAGTTGAGCACTAATCATTTATCGAAATCAGTCTAAAAGTTCCATGTTCAGGTAGCTAGTGGCATCTGACAGATGAACGGACCACGTATTCGGATTCGTCTCGAAATTCTGAGCAACTTTCATGTACAAAGTATTTTCATCCGAGTTACGGATTATTTTATATGATTTTCTAAAATTTTAATCATTTTCTGAATTTAATTATTTATTTAAATTCGAATTATCCAGAATAGTGAATGATGATGTCAGCATGACGCATTGCTGGCGTCAGCAGTCAACACGGGCTGACCTAGTCAAACTGACGGGTGGGTCCCACACGTCATAGGCTGTACACTAATTAACATATTAGACAGTTTAATTAGCAGGTTAATTAGATTTAATTAGTTAACTAACAGAATTAATTAAGTTAATTAATTATTTTATTTATTTATTTATTTTTAATTCTTTTTTTAAAATTATCCTGGGGCGTGGGCCCCTCGTGTCATTGGCCCATGGCCTTAGCGGGCGCACGGGTGGCGGTTACGGGCGCACGGGCATGGGCGCCCGAGCGTGGTCGGGCGCGGCCCAGGTGGCGGTTGCGGCGGCCGGCGATGCGAGCGGCCGCGGGCGGGGGCGCGGTCCGGCGGCCACGCGCGGCGCGAGCGGCGAAGCCAGGCCGCCGCGAGGCGGGGCTGCAGAGGAGGAGGGTGCGGCAGCAGCAGCAGCTCAGCGGCAACTTGTGGCAGCGGGCGCACGCGCGCAGGGAGTAGCGAGCGGCGGCACGCATGAGGTGGCCGGTGCGCGGGCTCAGGCGAGCGTGGCCACGGCGAGACGCTCGAGTGAGGGGGGACGGCAGGGCGTAGCGGCGTGCAGGGGGCAGCGGCGCGCGGCGACGGGGAGGTGCGAGCGCGGTTGCAGGACGGCAGGTACGGCGACGGGCGACGCCGGGTGGCGCGGTTCCCATGGGTGGTGACGGGGCGATGCAGAGCGGCGGCAGGGGCGAGCGAGCAGGAGGAGCAGCGAGTGAGGCTTGGCCCGGGCATCGGCGCGGTCGGGCGCGGCGGACGGCATCAGACAGGGGGAGAGGGGAAGGTCGAGGCGACGGCGCGGGACAGAGGGGGTGCTCACGTTCGGAGCAGTGGCGAGGGGCGGCGAGGCTCGACGGAGGCCGGCGAGGGAGAGTCGGGGGCGAGCAGTCCGGCGGGGAGGTCCGGCAAACGGCGGGGCTCCGGTGGCGGCGACGTCCAGGGGCGGCGAGGCGTTGGCGTCGAGCGTGAGTGCCCCGATCCGATCTGGATCGGGGAGGGGGAGGGGAGAGCGAGGGGGTGAGTGAGGGGGTTAGGGTTTCGGGGTCTCTGGGGGGGGCCTTATAGGCCAGTGCGGGGTGTGCCGCCGGCTGGGCCATGGCCCAGTTGGGCCAGGTTTTTTTTTCTTTTTAATTTGTTTTATTTCTTCTCTTTTTATTTATTCTTTCCTGTTTTATTTTAGTTACATTTTATTTTAGTTTTAGTAAAATATATTCTTAGCATCTAATTTAGTATTTCAATTTAGTCCACTGTCACTAAAAGTCTAGCCCCCAAATAATTTAGTTTGATATTTTATTAATTAATTAATAAAGGAATTTAAATAATTAGGTTTGCTACTATTTAAATCATTTTAGTGCATTTAAGCATTTCATAAAAGTTTGGTTTCACCACCATAATCACCTATGCATTATTTGGCACGACCCGAACATTTTAGTTTCTGTTTTGAACAATTTTTATTTTCCACTTTGAATTTAATTGAAGTTTGAACTAGGAGTTTGAAATGCAATATGATGCAAATGATGACTAGGCACTGTTAAACTTGCTGACGTGGCATTAACTAAGGGTGATCACTGTGGTTAATTACATGGGGTGTTACAATAAAGCTCAACCCCGCCTTCATGAAGAGCTTCGCAAGGTCAACCTTCACCTAGTTCCACAGGGTTCTCTTAATAACCTTGTCCTGCAACCAACCCTCCTGAAAGCTATTAAGTCTACACAAGCAAAAGACGCTGAAGTTGATCAGATGAAACGGGATCTGGCTCTTGAGAAATCCAGAGATTTCTTGCTTGCTGAAGATGGAACCTTGTACTTCAGAGATCACATTGTGGTACCCCGATTTGAACTTATGACAGAGAAGGTGATGAAAAAAGCGCATGACACCCCTCTCTCTATTCATCCGAGAAGTACCAAGATGTATCTAGACATTCGCCAGAAATACTGGTGGTCTAAGATGAAGCAAGACATTGCTCGGTATATTGAAGAATGTGATGTTTGTTGTCGCATCAAAGTAGAACATCACAAATCGGCTGGACTTCTGCAACCACTTTCTATTCCTGAATGGAAATGGGATAAGATTTAGATGGACTTCGTCACTGGCCTCCCCAAATCACAAAAGGGTAACGATGTTATCTTTGTCATCATTGACCAATCCTCCAAAGTTGCACACTTTCTGCCAGTCAAAGAGACAATCACTGCTAGTCAGTTAGCAAACTTGTATATCTCCAGAATTTTGAAACTCCACGGCATTCCGATGGACATCAGTTCAGACCGTGGCAGTATTTTCACCTCAAAGTTCTGGAACAGTTTCCAAGAGGCAATGGGAACTCATATAACCTGGAGCATTGCTTATCACCCCCCGTCCCAAGGTCAAGTTGAGTGAGTCAATCAAATCCTTGAAGATATGTTGCGTGCTTGCGTCGTCTCGTTCGGCAAGAAATGGGAAGAATCTCTCCCTTATGCTGAATTCTCTTACAACAACAGCTATCAAGCTAGCTTGAAGATGGCACCCTTTGAGGTACTTTATGGACGTAAGTGCCGAACCCCTCTGAATTGTCAGAAACTGGGGAACGGCCGCTCATTGGTCCAGACATTATACAACAAGCCGAAGAGCAAGTCCGCACTATCTGGGATAATCTCAAGGCGGCCCAGTTCCGCCAGAAGAGCAACTATGACCGTAAACACTGGGGTTCTACCTATCAACCCGGTGATCAAGCTTATCTG
Organism: Thinopyrum elongatum; assembly: GCA_011799875.1. NCBI lineage: Eukaryota > Viridiplantae > Streptophyta > Magnoliopsida > Poales > Poaceae > Thinopyrum > Thinopyrum elongatum. The sequence continues at coordinate 47,119,854 of CM022300.1, forward strand.
CGTGTCACTCCTTTGAGAGGCACTCATCGGTTCGGAGTCAAGGACAAGTTAGCTCCTCGCTACATTGGTCCCTTCCGCATTCTCACCCGTCGTGGACATGTGGCTTATAAATTGGAATTGCCACCTCAATTCTCTCATGCCCATGACATTTTCCATGTGTCGCAACTTCGTCGTTGCTTCAAGGACCCACACCATGAAGTGGATCCTGAATTGATCGAAGTGCAAGATGATCTCACTTACAAAGAGCATCCGATTCGCATTCTTGAAGAAGCTGAACGTCGAACCCGTCAGAAGGTTACCAAGTTCCTCAAGGTGCAGTGGTCGAATCATACTGAAGATGAAGCCACTTGGGAACGCGAGGATAATCTTCGTGCAGAATACCCCGATCTTTTCCGTTCTACCTCTTAACTCCCGGGACAAGAATTTCTTTTAGAGGAGGAGAGTTGTAACACCCCTGTGTAATGAGCTACAGTAACTCTGTCTGATTAAGCTAAGTCATTTTGCTAAACAGTGCTTGATCATCTTAGATTCATATCTCATTTCAAATTCCACTTTGAAATCAAATTCAATTTATAAGTGAAATTAAGAAACTCACAAATATGAAAACTAAAAAGTTCATACAATGGCAAATAATCCCTGGATAATTGTCATGGTGGATCCAACATTTTTAAAAGTATTTAAAAGCTCTAAAACAATTAAAAACAGGGGCCAAAACAATATTTTTAATTGCTATTAAAATTGTAAGAATCAAACTAATTTAAAATCCTCCCAAACTTTTTGTGGCAGTGGCCTAAATTGCAATGCTACTATTGGTGCAAGTTTCCTATTTTATAAAACTAAAATAATACAAAATTTAATACAAAACATGAGCATAAAAAAAAGGAAAACGGAAAGAAAGCAAAAATGAGAAACAATGAAAAGGGGGACAGCCCCTGTGCCACTAGGCCGCAGCGCACGGCCCAGACGGCCCAGGCGCCCCCCTCCCCGTTGTCATCTCCCCCGCTACAGGGGCAGGTGGTCGTGGCCACCACCGATGACCACCATGGCCTTGGCCGTCGCCGTGGCAGCCACCCACTGGGCCCCCGGCGCTACAAAAGCCGCCCCACGCCCCCTAGAACCCTAGCTCCCCCTCCCCGGTCCACTTCTCGCTTCCCCCTCTACGTTTCCGCCTCACCGAACGCCGCCGTCCATCCTCGGTCGCCGACGAACTCCGTCCGCTACGGCCCCCTGCAGCTACAAAGCCGTCACCGGGCCACCGTGAGCCTCCCCTCTGGTCCCTCCCGTTTTCGACTAGATTCCCTACCGTAGCCGCCGTGCGCCGCCGCGCCCGGAGCCTCGGTGAGCTCGCGCTCGCGCTCACCGCATCCGCGCGTGCCCACCGCCGTGCTCCCGCGCGCCCTGGACCACCCACTGCCGCGTCCGCCTGCGCACGCATGCACCCACACCCCCCCCCCCCCCCTCGCGCACGCCCGCAGCTCTCTGGCCCCGCGCCGGCCGTGCCCCCTGGGGCCCCCTGTTCGTGCCCGTAGTCACGACTACTTCGCGATGCTGGCCGTGCTGCAGCTGCCCTCGCCTGCGCGCACCCGCAGCCGCCCGCCTCCGCCGGCCACGCCCCGCCTCTGCCCCGTGGCCGCACTCCCGCTGTAGCTCCCGGCGCTGCAACCCTCGCCTACTTTGTCATCGCTGCTGCCCCGCGCCGCCGTAGGCGCTTCTGGCCGCCCTGGGCGCCACCCCGTGCACCGTTGCCACTTCTTGCTGCTCCGACCACTGCCACCGCTGCTCGCCCCGCTTGCACGTGCTCGCCGGCCGTCGCCCACCACCGGCCGCATCCGTTGTTGCCTGCCTCTAGCCTGGCCGCCGGTGCCTCTAGTTCCCGCGCGTGCCTAAGCCAGAGATGCTGGCTGTGCCACTAATTAGTAGGGCCGGCCCTTAAAAAGGGAAAAGAAAAACTTTAGATAATAATAAGAAAAAAAATAAGTCAATAGGTTAAGTCAATGACAGGTGGGCCCCGGCGCCCACTTTGACTGGTCAATGTGGACTAGTCAACTGCTAACCGTGCAGTTGACTGGCCCCACCAGGCAGCCCCTCTGTGCACTGCTGGGTGCACTGCACCGGGTGCACCTAGCAATTTTCCATTTAAATTTCGAAATTAAAATAAATCCAGAAATTTCAGAAAAATGTTTAAATCTTTGAAAAATCATATAAAATAATCCATAACTCAGATGAAAATAATTTATATATGAAAGTTGCTCAGAAAAATACAACGAATCCGAATATGCAATCCATTCATCTGTCACATGCCCCTAACATGTTAAACATGGATCATTTCCCTCTGATTCATCTGTCTAGAAAATGCCAAACACCGGGAAAACATTCTCAGATGTTTTCCCGCTTCGTCTGTAGTGTGTAGCACTGCGTTAGGTCACCCCTAGCACTGCATATTGCCATGTCATGCATCATGATGCATTTGTTTGCATTATATTTATTGTTTCTTCCCCCCTCTTCTCTTCGGTAGACACCGAGACTGACGCTGCTGCCGTGTACGACTACGCCCCTGACGTCCAGCCACTCTCAACAAAGCTTCCAGGCAAGAAAAACCCCCTTGGTCATTCCTATATCGCCCAATTCCTTATCTCTCATGCTTGCATTAGATTTTGCTACTGTTGTTCGTTTGTACCTATTCTGATGCATAGCCTGATTTTGTAACCTACTATTGTTACCTACCCGCTTATCCTATATGCTTAGTATAGGTTTGTTAGTGATCCACCAGTGACCCCTCACCTTGTCCCTGTTGCCCCCGCTTTATGGCCAATGACTCGATTAACGTGATCGATGTCCTGAGCCCAACACATCACCTCACACCCCCTTAGTTGTATGACTCTGCAGAGTTACTATCGAGTGCCAAGGGTGATACTTCGTATAGCACTTCTGATGAGATCTCTGTAGTGTAGCTAATCGGTCTTTATCTACGGAGGGTGATTCCTCCTTCACCACTCCCGATAACGACTCTGTCGTGCAACGCCTCAAGTGTGAACCCTCGAGGGTGATTCCTCCAAGTTCAGCTTGACGGTTACATGAAGTGGAATCCATCGAGGGTGATTCCTCGGATTCCCCCTTGGTGTTATGGACACACATTTACTTTGACTTGACCCTAGAACCATGATGAAGTCAGGTCGGCCCCGAGGGGTACCCGCGAGAGAAATGTGAAGTCGGGTTGACCGTGAGGGTACCCACGAGAGTGATGTGGAGTCGGGTTGACCAGGAGGGTACCTGCGAGACAATTACGCGACACGGCCGGGCATTCTTAGCCCTTGTCGTAAGTCTGTGAGATGGGGCGACGGGACCACAGATCGTGGATCATTGATCGTCTCCGCACGCTCCCAAGACACTAACGGTTTGGATATGAGATCCGAGTAGGCCTCTGGCCTTTTCGCACTGACCATGACGTGAGAATAAGTATGGGCACTCTGCTCGTATGATTCTTTCGAAAGCTCACTGACGTCAGCAGTTTAGCGGCACGTGCCCGGGTTGTCAGCGTAAGCACCTGCTTTGTATAAAGAGGTAGCGAGGACTGATGTCGGCTGTCCTCGCAACACGCAGGATTGCAAAGGACGATTGGCCCATGACCCCTTCACATTTAGTACGTAGACCGGCGTGTTGGCCTCTCTGTTGAGCCTAGGTAGGACTACAACATGTTGATCAGCCGAGGCTGGACATGACCCAGGAAAGTGTGTTCGTCCGGAGTTAATCGAGCGTGTTGGGTAAGTTTGTGCACCCCTGTAGGGAAGTTAATATATTCGAATAGCCGTGTCCACGGTAACGGGCGCTCGGAGTTGTATCCCGATCTATACAACTAGAACTGTATGCTGGAGATGATAAAAGGATATGTTGGCTCCGAGATTGCTTTCTCGCAGGGAGTCGAGAAAGGATATCTGGCCATTACTACAACTTACTTACTACTATATGATATGCTAATCTGCACTCTTCTAATGCTGCAAGATGCTAGTCTTCGATAGGCTGGGCCTTTCCCTTCTCTTCTGGCATTTCTGCAGTTCAGTCCAAAGATATAGCCCCATTCCTTTGATACTGATGCATACTTATTATAGATCTGATGTAAATCTTGCGAGTACTTTGGATGAGTACTCACGGTTGCTTTGCCTCTTTTCCCCTCTACCCGATTGCTGCGATCAGATGATGGAGTCTAGGAGCCAGCTGACACCGCCGACGACGACTACTACCCCGACGGAGCCTACTACTACGTGGAGACCGCTGACGACCAGGAGTAGTTAGGAGACTCCCAGGCAGGAGGCCTTCCCTTTTTTATCCATGTTGTTGTTTGTGCTAGCCTTCTTAAGGTAGACTTGTTTACCTTATGTCTGTACTCAGATATTGTTGCTTCCGCTGACTCGTTTGTATTCGAGCTCATGTATCCGAGCCCTCGAGGCCCTGGCTTGTAATATAAAGCTTGTATGACTTTAATTTGTGTTTAGAGTTGTGTTATGATATCTTCCCGTGAGTCTTTGATCTTGATCGTGCACATTTGCGTGTATGATTAGTGCATGATTAAGTCAGGACGTCACATCCACCCTTGACGCCTATAATTTGTTTCATTCTAGTTGCAAGCCCATCATTGACTTGCAACCAGGCATGTGGTTTGTTTTTCATACCAACCGCAAGTCCACCCTTAACTCACAAGCGAACTCGTAGTTTGTAGTTGTCCCAGTTACAAGTACACCCTCGACTCGCAACTCGTATTGTAGTTTTCTGTAGTTGTCTTAGTTGCAAATCCACCCTCGACTCGCATCTCGTATCGTAGTTTTGTGTAGTTGTCCCAATTGCAAGTACACCATTGACACGCAACTAGGTCCGTAGTTTGTTCATCCCAGGTGCAAGCCCACCTTTGACTCGCAACTCAGCATGTGTTTTCTTTTTATCCCGGTTGCAAATCCACCCTTGACTTACAACTGGGCCCGTAGTTTGTTTTATCATAGTTGCAAGTTGATTCTTCACTTGCAATTGGGCTCATAGTTCGTATTTGTCCTTGTTACAAGTACATCATCCATTCGTAACTAGGCTCGTAGTTGTCCGAGTTGCAAATTCACACTCGGCTCACAACTAGAGCTTGTGTTTTGTTTTTCATACCGGTTCCAAGTCCACCCTTGACACACAAGTGGGCCCATAGTTTGTTTCATCCCAGTTGCAAGTCAATACTTGACTCATAACAAGGCTCAGAGCTTCATAGTTGTCTCACTTGCAAGTTCACTCTCTCGACTCCCAACTCGTATCGTAGTTTTGTGTAGTTGTCCCAGTTGCAAGTCCACCCTCGACTCGCAACTCGTACTGTAGTTCTTCTTTGAGGTCTAGTCATCTCGTAGTTTTGTGTATTTGTCCCAGTTGCAAGTACACCCTCGACTCGCAACTAGGTCTGTAATTTGTTTCATCCTAGTTGCGATTCCACTCTTGACTCGCAACTCGGCATGTGTTTAGTTTTTCATCCCAGTTGCAGGTCCACCCTTGACTCGTAACTGGGCTCATAGTTTTGTAGTTGTCCCAGTTACAAGGCGATACTTGACTCGTAACTGGGCTCATAGTTTTGTAGTTGTCCTAGTTGCAAGTCACCGTCGACTCGCAACTGAGTTCGTATTTGTCCAAGTTTCAACCCCATCATCGGCTCGAAAATTGAGCTTCTGCTTTGGTTCTCATCCTGGTTCCAAGTCCACCCTTGACTCTTACCTGGTCCCATAGTTGGTTTCATCCCAGTTTCATAGTTCACCCTTCTGTTGGAGGACTTGTAGTTGTAGTTGGCCCAGTTGCAAGTCTACCATCGACTCACAACTGGCTTTGTACCTGTAGTTGCCCCAGTTGCAAGTCCACCATTGACTTGCAACTGGGGCTTTTTTGTAATTGGGGTTTTCCTAGTTGCAAGTTTACCCTCGACTCGCAACTAGTTTTCTTTTGTACTTTGTAGTTGCCCCATTTGCAAGTCCATCCTCAACTCGCAACTCGAGGCTTTATAGTTGTAGGTGCACCAGCTGCAAGTCCACCATCGACTCACAACTCGACGCTTTGTAGTTGTAGGTGCCCTAGTTGCAAGTCCACTGTTGACTCGCAACTCGGAGGTTGTAGTTGTTGTTGCCATAGTTGCAAGTCCACCCTCGACTAGCAACTGGGGTTTCTTTTTGTAGTTGTACTTGCCCCAGTTGCAAGTCCACCATCGAATCGCAACTAGACTTTGTACATCTAGCTTCCTGGGACTTTTTTTGTACGTGTAGTTGCCCTAGCTGCAAGTCCAACCTTAACTCGGAACATGGGCTTTTTGTAGTCGTAGTTCCGCAGCTGCAAGTCCACCCTTGACTCGCAACTGGGCTTTCTGTAATTGTAGTAGCCCCATTTTTAAATCCACCCTCGACTCGCAACTAAGGGCTTTGTACTTATAGGTGCCCCAATTGCAAGTCCACCCTTGACTCACAACTAAGGGCTTTGTACTTGTAGGGCCCAACCCATTTTTCTATAGTAGCTACAAACCAAAACACGCAACTCACCGACCTAGTTGCATCTCCACTCGCGGCACGCAAGTTGCTCTCCATTCCTATCTAGTTGGATGTCCAAACTAACTTGCAACTCGTCCGACACAGTTGCGTGTCCAGTGCCAACACGCAACTTGCCCCCGACCCCTATCTAGTTGCATGACCAACCCCAGCATGCAACTGATGACCCACAAGTATAGGGTATCAATCGTAGTCCTTTCGATAAGCAAGAGTGTAGAACCCAACAAGGAGCGGAAGGAAATGACAAGCGGTTTTCAGCAAGGTATTTTCTGCAAGCACTGAAACTATCGGTAACAGATAGTTTGATAGCAAGATAATTCGTAACTAGTAACAAAGGTGCAGCAAGGTAGCCCAATCCTTTATATAGCAAACGACAGGCCGGAACTTTCCCTTATAGCAAGCAAAGCGTTCTTGAGGATACATGGGAATTTCATCTAGTCACTTTCATCATGTTTATTGGATTCGCGTTCGCTACTTTGATAATTTGATATGTAGGTGGACCGGTGCTTGGGTGTTGTTCTTACTTGAACAAGCCTCGCACTTATGATTACCCCCTCTCGCAAGCATATGCAACTACGAAAAAAGAATTAAGATAAATCTAACCATAGCATGAAATGTATGGATCCAAATCAGCCCCTTACGAAATAGCTCATAAACTAGGGTTTCAGCTTCAGTCACTCTAGCAACCCATCATCTAATTAATACTCCAGAATGCCTTCCCTTAGGCCCAAGTATGATGAAGTGTCATGTAGTCGACATTCACATGACACCACTAAAGGAAGCAACAACATACATATCACCAAAATATCGAACGAATGCCAAATTCACATGATTACTTATAACCGGACTTCTCCCATGTCCTCAAGAACAAAAGTAACTACTCATATTCATGTTCAAGATCAGAGGGGTATTGAATATCATTAAGGATCTGAACATATAATCTTCCACCAAATAAACCAACTAGCATCAACTATAAGATGTAATCAACACTACTAGCAACCCACAGGTACCAATCTGAGGTTTTGAGACAAAGATTGAATACAAGAGATGAACTAGGGTTTGAGATGAGATGGTGCTGGTGAAGATGTTGATGAAGATTGGTCCTCCCACGATGAGAGGGTCGTTGGTGATGTCGATGGCTTCGATTTCCCCCTCCCGAAGGGAAATTTCCCCGGCGGAATCACTCCGCTGGAGAGCAAAAGTGCTCCTGCCCAGATTCCGCCTCGAGACGGCAGCGCTTCGTCCCGAAAACCTTCCTCCTGATTTTTTTTTCTAGGTCAAATGGCATCATATAGCAGAAGATGGGCTTCGGAGGCCTGCCAGGGGCCCCACAAGCTCGGGTGCGTACCCTGGGGATAGGGCGCGCCCCCAGGCTTGTGGCTACCTGGTCGGTCCCCTCTGGTAATTCCTTCGTCAGTATTTTTTGTATATTCCAAAATAAATCTCCGTAAAATTTCAGGTCATATGGAGTTGTGCAGAATAGGTATCTTTGATGTAGCCCTTTCCGGTCCAGAATTCCAGCTGCCGGCAATCTCCCTCTTCATGTGAAACTTGCAAAATAAGAGAGAAAATGCATAAGAATTGTATCATAACATGAAATAACAATCCAAAACACAATTAATAATAGTAGGAAAATATGATGCAAAATGGACGCATCAGCAACCTACCCGACCCAGTTGCATGTCCAATCCGAACATGCAACTCATGCCCAACATAGTTGCATGTCCACTCTGGAATACATATCGAATTTTGTAATACACGTTGTATATTTTTCTGTTTACACGGAAAACATTTAATAAGACACGTTGAACATTTAAAAAAATACATGCTGAATATTTTTTTATATACAGGCCCGAGTATTTTTTTAGAATAGATTCTATTTTTTTTTAACTCCACTTGAACAATTTTTTTTAAATGGTATATTTTTAATAAAATTATGCGAACACTTTTTTTACATTTCATAAACATTATCTGGAAAATGATGTATTTTTTAAAATGCGTGGAGTTTGTTTTAAAAAATTGTCACAAACATTTCTTTGAATGTTATGAAACCTTTTTTCCATTGTATAATACATTTTTTAAACATCACAAACATTCTTTTGAAATGCATGTTTTTTTAAGTATCAAAATATTTTAAATGGTACCAAAAAAATAGTTTTATTGATAATTTATGATTAAAATCAAAATAAACTAAATATATTCGTGTTTTTCATAAAATGTTCATAGTTTTCAAAAGTGTCCGCATTGTAAAAATTGTTCGGGGCTTTTAGAAAACTGTACACATTTTCAAAATTTGTTCTTGAAGAAATTGTTCGGAATACCAAAATTTGTTCATATTTTTCAAAAAATGATCGGAATTACAATGTTTATTCACATTTTAAAAAGAATTTTGGAAATTTTAAAATTGTTTGTGTTTTACAAAATATTCAACATTTTAAAGTTGTTTACAATTTGCGAAAAAGGTTCAAAAAATATCAAGAATGTCTTCTAATCTCGCGCTTGTACTATGCTGTTATCAAAGTTTTCTGTTCCAAAGCAACCGTAGTTATTGGCTGTAGTGGTAGGAACTGTTGTTCACTATTGTTGGGTCGTGAGTTTATTCAATGGATGTGCAGTGCGTCGGCATTTTTTTTTTTTGTCTTTCTGAAGTTGGCCGGCCCAGTCGCATGACGCCGGCTGTGCGGAGACCTCCACGTCGGCGCCTTCAGCGCCGACTAAGAGTTCGGGCGCCTACTAGTTTGTTTCGTGGGCTGCATTTAGTAGAGCCCAGTTACGACTGGTTCTCTGTTTCTCTGTTTCGCTCTTCGCGCGATTGATCAACTGTTTCATTGGACGGCACTGTTTGTTACGACTGGTTCGACGGCACAGTTTGTTACGACTGGTTCAATCTCTTTGGACGACTTCCTCATAAACGATGAACCAATTTTTGAATAATCTATTCATTAAACCAATTTTTTATGTTCGTTACGGCTGGTTCGACTAAACAACATAACGACTGCTTCTGTCTGTTTGGACGAATTCGTCTAAAAAGAAAAAATCTGCTTGCATGAAGGTGTTATTTTTTTCTGTTTGTCATGTTGTGTGTAAGATACAGGAGAAAAGTATTTTGTGAACTAAAAAATAAATTATGCGAGAAAAAGTAGAGAAAATATTTGTGTTGAACATAACTTAGAAAGATTCAAAGTTTTCGAATAAGAAGAAAGTAAAAAATAGAATATAGGATAATATTTTTCGAAACTCAAATAGTAGTGAAGGCTAGAAATTTAGTCAAGACATTATTGTAGTTGGAAGAAAGAGCAGAAAAGGACGTTGTTATGAATAAAGAATTCTTCATCATATGTTCTCAGAACTGAAAGTTGTTTTTTGTATCGAAAGGCAGAAGCTAAAAATGGAAAAGGCATAATCCATATTCGGGAAAAATGTTGCTCCTAGAAATTATATTACATAGTTCTACAAAAAATCCTTGGTGTGAAGATTCTTGAACCTTTGAATCTGTTGGAAATGCAAAAAGTATTAGTTAGATTAAACAGTAGCTTTGTGGAATTAAAAAGAATTTTGCTACGCACAATAACTACTCTTTTTTTTTGGGGAAAGTAGGAATATAGGTATTAATGAGTGGATCTTACTGTCGTTGTGGCAGCACCATACGAAAGAGGGAAAAAGCAGGAAACACCAGAAGAAATTGGTTTAATTGAAGAGACGGTACACCTGTTCATCAAACAATTGTATTTGGGGATCAAAAAAAGAGAAAATGTCAAGTCAGATCTCTGTATTTATATATGGTTGTAGTTCAAAATCTATCTATATCTATCTATACTTCTATATCTATATCTATACCTCTATATCTATATCTATATCTATCTATCTATATCTATCTATCTATACTTCTATCTATATCTATACTTCTATATCTATCTATATCTATACTTCTACTAATTAGTGACTCCCTAAAAATTCCCACGTTAATTAGTAAATACTAACCGTTAATCACGTGGGACCGAAATAATAACGATTCAGATTAATCCATATAATCCTTTCACGGTTTCCATCTCAAAAGGAAAAAAAAACAGGTTCCTTCTCAAAAGAAAAAAGACAGAATATTTTTTATCTGATATTAGATTAATAAAGATGTCACGGTCACAAACTCTAACTAACTTTCTCACATGTGTAGTTGTCAAAAAAAATTCACATGTGTGTTCTAAAAGAACAATGCCGTCAACATAATTTACCTTCTTACCCGCAAAAAAAAAAAACATAATTTACCTTCTATCTCTATTCCGGCTCTCCTTGCCTTCCTCGGCCTATACGCCATCGCCGCCGCCGCCGCCCCACGATGTCGCCGCCGCCACCGCCCCATGATGTCGCCGCAGCCATCCCACGATGTCGCCGCTGCCGCCGCGGAGTCCTTCCTGACTCTCAGGGCGCTACGATAGAACTGCGCTTGGCTGCAGTGCGTGTTCCCGACGCCATTGCCGACCGTCGTCGCGCCACCGTGCTGGCACCGCGACGGGCTGCTGGAGGTGATGGCCGTGAGGTCTAAAGTTTACCTCATGCTGCAATCGCTCTAATAAAAAGGGCCACGATTCAATCGATCCCCATGTCATCCTGAACTTCAGATTTCCATCCAACTCAACAATCGATCTGAAAAAAAGGTCACAGACTCACAGTCAAATCCAGCATCTCCCCAATCCCTTTCTTCTCCTTTCTTGAATCACCTCAGATTTCAGGTTCTTACTATGAGGCTTCCCAACATAATTTTTTCAGGCCAATTATTGAATCAGTCTTACGCCGGTTGATGTAGCGGAGGAGGAGGCGGCCGCAGTAGGCAGTAAGGCTGCCGAGTGAAGGGACTGCAGGGGATTGCTGGCGCCACGATCCCTGCTCTGTTCTTGAATCCTTTCAATTCATCACAGAAGATACATGCATACAATTGGCTTGATCCCTAATGTTTGGACAAGAAAAAAAGTCGGTTATGTACATGTGTATCCAAAGTGGTCCTTTTGACTTGATAGATCGGGTAGTCAGATTTTAAAACTATTGGCCATACAATTATTAGCTTCAAGTACTACTTGAGCTGCACATGTGTATTTTTTTTTTTTTGCAAAAGTTTATCCCTTGAGGTACACTCCATTACTTTCTATATTACACACATAAGGTTTTGTCATTATTATTGGCCTAAATGTACTCTACTAGCAAGTACTGTGCTCCACTTAATGTTTTTTTGCTGCTGACTGTGTTCGTCAGTGCAAACTGTTTTGTGTAATATTTTTGCAACTATGGTCAATGTTTTGTATAATATTTTTGCAACTATAGTCAAATATACTGTTTTCTGGATGGTACATCCGATCATCCTGCCATTACACGGAAGTACGATGCTTAGAGTTTGCATATTTTTCCATGTCTTTAACTGCTAAATTGTGCAGTTTCGTTTTTGTTAGATCAGGTAGTCAGATTTTAGAACTATTGGCAATACAATTACTAGCTTCAAGTACTACTTGAGTTGCACAGGTGTAATTTCTTTTGCAAAAGTATATCCCTTGAGGTACACTCCAATACTTTCCATATTACACACATAAAATTTTGTCATTATTATTGGCCTAAATGTACTCTACTAGCAAGTACTGTGCTCCACTTAATGTATTTTTTACTGCTGACTATGTTCGTCAGTGCAAACTGTTTTGTGTAATATTTTTGCAACTATGGTCAACGTATACTGTTTTTCGTAATATTTTTGCAACTATGGTCAATGTATACTGTTTTCTCTAATATTTTTGCAGCTTCAGAGAAACTATGTGTAGGTCTCTTCAGCATTCTTAGGATTTTAAGTTTAGTGCTACAGCAAGCTCTTTATTGTGCTTAGCAGCAGCTGTTATGACAGGACTAACTTCTTCTTCGTTCACCAATTCTCATGCTAGGATTCTATGTTAAATAGGCTGGTTCTTCCAGGGGTCGTTAGAATGGGAAATCGGAAGATGATGTTGTATGAACTCTTTCAAAATCCCTAACCACATCTGCTAAACATTTAAAATTCTATATCCTGCCCATCGAATTAATGTTGCGTAGTTTTGCTTATGCTACCACAATTGCTCTGTAGGTTGACGGAAATCCCAACAACATGAATACATGAATGCATAATGTGATTTTCCAGAAAATTTAGGACCCTTTTATATATGCAACCACACTATTAAGTCCAGAGCTCATGAACTACAAGACAAGTGCAACGATAACCTATATTCATATTAAACCAGAATGTCATGCAAATGAATTATTATGTTTATTGGATATGACGATCCCGTGCAGGTTTAGGCAATCATTCCACCTTCTAAGCAAAGGTATAAACCCTAGATTACAAACATTTTCATGTACAGATCGCATTAAGTTATGCCAATTTCCTTACATCACCGGCCACAAGCTACCCATGCAATAGGTAATTATGACATGTCAATGATGCAATGGTGTTTGAAATATTTGGACCCTTAGTGAAACCTAAGATTCAAAAGCTAGCTCGCTTATCGAGTATTTATATATTACAACACTAATTTGATACCTCCAACAAACAGAACTGTCACACCCCATGTCATTAGCCACAGTAATCACTTTTGATAATGACAAGTCAGCATGATTAACAGTGCCAAATCATCATTTGCATCATAATGCATTTCAACTCCTAACTCAAATTCAAATTAAATTAAAGTGGAAAATAAAAGTTGTTCAAACACAGAAACTAAAATGTTCAATAAATAACAAATATTCCAGAGACTATTCTACAATTGTAACCAACATTTAATAAATTAATTAAGTAACTCAAACATCCTCTAACAGTGGCTGAAAACAATATTTAATAGCCTTTTATTTGATCTAAATTAAATATGAAATTATGTTTTGCCCAAACTAGTTTTTGGTGTTAGGATACAATGCACTGTGATTTATGGGCTAGGTCACACTTTTCACAAAATTCATTTAGGGCCCAAACAATTAGCAAAACAGGAAAAAAAACAGAAAAAGGAAAATAGAAAATGGCCTAAAGCGCTACTGGGCACTTAGGCCTGCTGGCTACAACGCCGGCCCAGCCCACCCCGGTCGTCTCCTTCTTACTGCTCACCCCCCCCCCCCCCCCCCTCGCTGTCTTTGCGCGCGCGCACGCCGCGCCTGGCCCTCCCTCGCCTCTGCTCGACACCGCGCGACCCCGCGCCCGCCGTGGCAGGATAAGAGCAACCCCCACACCCCCTTGACGAACCCTAGCCGCTCCATTCGCCCTCCCCCTCGCTCCCCCGTCGCAGCCGAACGCCGTCGCCGCCATGGCTCCGGCCTAGCCGTGCCCACCGGCACCCGTTCGACGCCCCGTCAAGTCCAGGAGCTCCGGCGTGGCCCCCCTCTTCTTCCTCGACACCGGATTGGGATCGGGAAGCAACCCCGACGCCGCATTCGACCTCGCCTTCGTCTCGGCCACCGCACGACCTCGCCGTCGATCTACGCCACTAGTCCACCCCGAGCCCACTGCCCAGTCCCCACGCCTACCCGGTGAGCTCCTGCGCGTGACGCGCCCTCCCCTGCCCCCTCTAGCCGCCCGTAGCCACTGCTCCGACGAAGCCTGAACCCACCGCCGCCTCGTTTGCTCGTCGGCGCTTCTCCGGTGACCATTTGGTCACCCGCGCGTGACCAACACACTCACCGCACCGCGTAGGCCACGCTTCGCCCTTTAGATCGCTCGAACGCGCGCCGTTTTGCCGTTCCCGTGCCTCGCCCGAAGAACCTCGCCGTCGACGAGCTCGTGCCGCTCGACTCCGGCCTCCCCAGCACCCCGCACCGCCACCATTCGACGCGCGACGTCGAGCCGCGTCGAACGCGCCTAACCCCAGCCCCTGAGACCCCCTGTGGAAGAAACCCGAGCCTATCCCAACGCGCGCCGCCGCGTTTTGGCTCGCCGGAGCTAACTCCGGCGCGTCTCCGGCCAGCGCTGAACTGGCCTTGGTGGGCCCCGCCCCGTGCCACTGACCCCTGGGCCCCAGTTGACCTGTTGACCAGGTCAACTGCTGACTGGGCGCCCCTGTCTCAATGACATGTGGGTCCCGCCCAAGAAATGAATTAAAATAAAAACAATAATTAGATAATTAGTTAGTTAGTTAATTAAATCACTAATTAGCCACTGACTGATGGGCCCCACTTGCTAATTAGGTTAATTAGATTAAACTAACTCTGTTTAGTTAGCTCTGTCACTGACATGTGGGTCCCACTGGACCCACAGGTCAGGTTTGACCCTGGTCAGCCCCTGTTGACCTGCTGACATCACACCTAGGTCATGCTAACATCATCATTCACTATTCTGGATAATTCGAATTTAAATAAATAATTAAATTCAGAAAAAGGATTAAAACTTTAGAAAATCATATAAATTAAACCGTAACTCCGATGAAAATAATTTATACATGAAAGTTGCTCAGAATTTCGATACGAACCCGAATGCGCCCTCCGTATTCCAGTCAGTTGCCCCTAGCTAGATGAACATGAAACTTTTAGACCGGTTTCGATAAATGAATAGTGCCCAACTTTAATTAAATAAATCCGGATAAATTCCTAAAATTAACTAAAGCATTTAGTTAGGCAGTAGAACACCCCAGCATATCATTTAGTCATGTCATGCATATTGTTTGCATTTTTGCCGTGAATTTATTGTTTCTCTCCCCTCCTTCTCTCTCGATAGACGCCAAGACCGACGACGTTGCAGCCGGGTACGACTACGCTACAGACGAGCAGCCCGTTGACGATCCCTCTCTCTTGCCAGAGCAACCAGGCAAGCCCCCCCCCCTTGAGCATCCAGATATCGCCCATTCCATTTCTCCTGCTTGCATTAGATTTTGCTACTGTTAATGTTTGTTCCTATTCTGATGCATAGCCTGCTTTTGTAACCTGTTCATATGACTCTATCGTGCAACCCCTCAGTGTGAACCTCGAGGGTGATGCCTCATACGTTCACCCTGATGATTTCATCGAGTGGAATCCACCGAGGGTGATTCCTGGGGGTTTCCTCCTTGATGTTATGACCAAACGGTTACTTTGACCTTTGTTACAGGCGGGTCGACCCTGGTGGGTACCCGCAGGGGATCTATGTTGTCGGGTGTGCCGGAAGGGCACTCGAGTGTGATATTGTGGCGGAGCTTCAGAAACTCTGATCGTCTCCGTGTGTTACTGAATCAGCCTATTGAATTTGGGTGTTTGATCTGAGTGGGTCGACATGCCCTATACGCACTACCACCACGCGGGATTATGGTTTATGGGGCCCTCTATGTCATACGTTTCTCCCGAAAGCTCTTCAGACGTCACGGTTCACCGTGCGGGCTGATTGTTGGGATTGGGCTGGATACTTCACTGACGAGTTCAGTGTCGCGCCTGCACCCCGGCCAGTCTCGCAACGCGCAGGGTGCCCAGGGCGATGGCCCAAGACCTCTGGGTGCATAGGTTAGTCCGGCGTGCTGACCTCTCTGCTGAGCCTAGGTAGGGCGCTGCTTCGTGTTGATCTACCGAGGCCGGGCATTACCCAGCAAGTGTGTCTCGCCAGAGTTGATCAAGCGTGTTGGGTAATAGTAGTGCACCCCTGCAGGGATGAATGATCTATCGATAACCGGTCCTACGGTAAAGGACGCTCAGTTTGTATATCCCGATCTACTACTTGAGCTGGATACTTGTTACTTAATTGAAGCTTCGGGATCGCTTTCTCGCTGGGAGTCGAGGAAGGATCTCTAGGCTTTGCTTCAACATGTTTGCTTAATAAAATGCTATTCTACTCTCTTCTATTGCTGCAAGATGGTGGCTTCGTGAAGATGCTAGTCTTCGATAGGACTAGGCCTTCTCTCTATTCTGGCATTTCTGCAGCCCAGTCCACATATACAGCCTCTTTCCCCTTTGATAATGTTGCATATGTAGTGTAGATCCTTGCTTGCTGAGTACTTCGGATGAGTACTCACGGTTGCTTTGTTACTTCTTTTTCCCCATATTCTCCTACTTGATGATACACCAGACGATGGAGCCCCGGAGCCAGATGCCACCTTAGGAGCTTACTACCAGGAGGGTCCAGACGGTACTTACTACTGGACCGAGCCAGCCGACCAGGAGTAGGATCGGAGGCTCCCAGGCAGGAGGCCTACGCCTTTCGATCTAGAGTCGTAGTTTGTGCTAGACTTCTTAAGGCAAAACTTGTCTAACTATGTCTGTACTCAGATAATATTTGTATGACTGACTTATGTTCGTACAGGGATACATCCGGAACACATCCTTTATCCGCGCAGGACTCAGATGTATGCTGGTATTGATTGGCCTGCTGTTGGAGGTCACACACCTGCACGTGGTCCTCTTCTTATAGCTCGAGACCGGATTCTGCATCAGAGTGCACATGGAGCACAGGATCCTTCCGCGACGAACATTCGTCGTTCGCACTCGCAGTTACCCCGTTTTAGTGGTTTTCCCCGACGTTGATATAGCCTTTGCTATGCCTCGTTGTGTACTTCCTTACCGCGTGCCTGCGCGCCGCCTAGTATGTCTAGTTCTAAATTTGCGCCGTTATGCTGTCCGCATGTACCCAACTCTGTGTATGGATCTGTATGTCTTAATTGACTACTGTTATGTATCTGTTACACTGCTTAAATTGTTGTCGAGTTACATCATGCTTGTCGCTAAACACTCGCAATTTCTTTTACTAAACTACCCCTGTTGATACTTAGCAGGATGGTTAGACCAGGTGGTCGTGGTCGTGGTCGTGTCCCTGAACGCCCACCACCGCCAGACTATATGGAAGCTATGATGCAACAATTCGAGCTCAACCGCCAGTTCATGATTGGGATCATGGCTCAGTTTCCGCATCAAAACAACCAGAACCAGAACCCTACTCCAATAACTTTGACGGAGTTTATGCGACTCAACCCCACTCAGTTCCGCAACTCTGACAAGCCACTGGATGCTGATGACTGGCTCCGCGGCATCACTCACGAGATGGAGTCTGCTAATGTCGCCCCTGCCAACTTCATCACCTTCGCGGCCTTTTTCCTAAAGGGTCCCGCTGCTCAATGGTGGGACACCCACAAGCGTACACTGCCTGCTGGAACAGTGGTTACCTGGTATGAGTTCCAGGCTGCTTTTCGTGCCCGTTATATTCCTCAGGGAATTATGGACCGGATGAAGACCCAGTTCCGCAACCTCACTCAGGGCAACAAGACTGTCAAAGCTTATCAGCGGGAATTTCTTGACCTTTCCCGCTATGCTGAAGAAGACATCGCCACAGATGCCCGTAGACAAGAGAAGTTCCATAATGGACTCCACCCAGACCTCGAGCTTGCACTTGCTGCTCAAGACTTCAACAACTTTTCAACTCTTGTGAACAAGGCTATTCTGGTTGAGACCGCTCAGATGAAACACAAGGACTCACAGAAGCGCTATCGTGATGCTGGCTCATCTTCGGGCTCAGCACAGAAGCGTCGAGTCTGGATTCCCAACAACGTGTTCCGTCCAAATGCCCCTGCGTCAAAGAACAACTATGCTGCACCACGTCTGCCTCCTCCACCCCCGAGGCAGCCAAGAGCTCAAGCTATTCAGCACAATGCTCCTCTTCGTCCTGAAGATGGTCTGTGCTTCAAGTGCCGCAAACCAGGTCACCATGCTAGAGACTGCCGCCAGAATCAGAATCAGTTGGCTTTTCCTCGTACTGGCTGTGGCAATGGTCGTGGCAACAATCAGGCCCGCAACTATAATACTGGGTCTGCTGCACATGGTCATGGACACGCTTACAACATTGATATTGAAGAAGTCCAGGATCAACCTGCTACTGTGATGGGTACCCTTCTCGGTAACTCAGTACCTGCTTCTGTTTTATTTGATTCAGGAGCATCCCATTCATTCATCTCTGGAAAATTTGCATTCATGCATGGCATTCGGTATGAGAAGATGCGTACTCTGTTAGTTATTAAAACTCCCGGAGGTCATTGTCATGCTGACGTGATAGCACCTGACATTATCGTCGAAATTAAAGGGTTGGAATTCCTTGCCTCACCCATCGTCTTGAAGTCTTCCACCATAGACCTCATACTCGGAATGGATTGGTTGAAAGCTCACATTGCTTCGATCAATTGTGCCACTAAAGTCGTCCAACTTCTTCACCCCTCCGATGAGATAGTGAACTACACCGCCCGAATTACTCGGGATGCTGAAGCTCAGATATATGCTTTGAATGCCTCACCTCTGGAAGGAATCGAGAACGTTCCTGTCGTTCAAGATTTTCCGGACGTCTTTCTAGAAGAACTTCCTGGAATACCCCCGGTTAGGGCTGTCGAGTTCGTCATCGACTTGAAGCCTGGCACTACCCCTATTGCGAAGCATCCTTATAAGATGCCGCCGCATGAACTCCTTGAGCTTAAGGAAGAAATCGACAAGTCACTTAAGAAAGGTTTCATCCGCCCCAGTTCCTCTGCTTGGGGAGCACCTTCACTCTTCGTTAAGAAGAAGGATGGAGCTAACCGATTGGATCAGGATTATCGGCCCATTAACCAAGCCACAATCCAGAATAAATACCCACTGCCCCGGATCAATGATCTTTATGATCAGCTTGCTAGATCCGCTGTCTTCTCGAAACTCGACTTGAGGTTGGGTTATCATCAAATCCATGTTTGCGAAGAGGATATTCCGAAGACTGCCTTTGTTACTCGATATGGCTCTTATGAGTACACTGTCATGTCATTTGGTTTAACAAATGCTCCAGCAACCTTCTCCTGGTTGATGAACTATATCTTCATGGATTACCTCGACAAATTCATCGTGGTTTATTTGGAAGATATCCTTATATATTCCAAGAATGAAGAAGAACATGCTGAACATCTTCGGCTTGTATTGGAGAAGCTACGAGAACATCAGTTGTATGCTAAATTCTCCAAGAGTGAGTTCTGGTTATCTGAAGTGACCTATCTTGGTCATGTGATTTCCAAGAATGGAATTGCTGTTAACCTGGAACGAGTTCAGGCTATTCTTGACTGGACTCCCCCGAAGAATGTCAAGCAAGTCAGAAGTTTTCTCGGGCTCGCTAGTTATTGCCGTCGATTCGTTGAGAACTTTTCCAAGATTGCAAATCCATTGACGAATCTGCTCCACAAGGGTGTTAAAGTTGAGTGGACAGAAAAATGTCAAGAATGCTTTCAGACACTAAAAGATAAGTTAACATCTACCCCAGTGCTAGCACCCCCGGATTCCCAAAAGGATTTCGTGATATACTGTGATGCATCTCGTCAAGGATTAGGCTGTGTCCTAATGCAAGAGCGCAAAGTGATTGCTTATGCCTCTCGACAATTGCGTCCTCACGAAGAAAATTATCTAGTGCACGATCTTGAACTTTCTGCGGTTATTTATGCCCTGAAGCTATGGCGACATTACCTTCTCGGTAACCGTTGCGAGATATACACGGATCATCAGAGTTTGAAGTATCTATATACTCAACCGAATCTGAACCTTCGTCAACAAAGATGGCTCGAAACAATTGCCGATTAAGATATGAATATCTCATATACCCCTGGCAAGGCTAATGTAATGGCCGATGCTTTGAGTTGCAAGGCTTATTGCAGCAACCTTATGGTTCAGGAAGCACAACCTATGCTTTATGAAGAGCTTCGCAAATTGAACCTCCATATTGTTCCACAGGGTTATCTCAATACCCTGGTTGTCGAACCAGATTTAGAGCACAACATTAAGATTATACAAAAGTATGACTCTGAAGTTGAAAGGATTAAGCGGTACCTCGAGAAAGGAAAGCCGTCGGAATTCCATCTTGATAAGGATGGGATCCTATTTTTCCAACACCGTCTCTTTGTACCCAAGTTCAAGGATGAGAGGGAACACGTTATGAAAGAAGCTCATGACACTCCTCTGTCAATTCATCCTGGTAGCACAAAGATGTACTGTGACATTTGTCAGAGATACTGGTGGCCTAATATGAAGCGAGATATTGCTCGTTATGTTTCTGAGTGTGACATTTGCCGCCGCATTAAAGCAGAACATCAAAGGCCTGCTGGAACTCTGCAACCACTTGATATTCCTGAATGGAAATGGGACAAGGTCCAAATGGATTTCATTACTGTTTTTCCCAGATCTCAGAAGGGTCATGATGCTATTTTTGTCGTCATTGACCGATTCTCCAAGGTGGCTCACTTTCTGCCAGTTAAGGAGACAATCACTGCTAGTCAGTTAGCAGAATTGTATGTTTCCCGAATCGTGTCACTCCATGGTGTTCCCTTGGAGATCAGTTTTGATCGTGGCAGCCTCTTTACCTCAAGATTCTGGAATAGTTTCCAAGAAGCTATGGGAACTCATCTATCTTTCAACACCGCTTTTCACCCTCAGTCACAGGGCGAACGAGTTAATCAAGTGCTCGAAGATATGCTTCGAGCTTGCGTCATCTCCTTCGGTGAGAAATGGGAGGAATCTCTCCCATATGCTGAATTCTCTTACAACAATAGCAATCAAGCTAGTCTGAAGATGGCACCATTTGACGTTCTTTACGGACGTAAATGTCGAACCCCTCTGAATTGGTCAGAAACTGGGGAACGCTCACTCGTCGGACCAGACATTGTTCAACAAGCTGAAGAACAAGTCCGCATCGTCCGTGAACATTTGAAGACTGCTCAGTCTCGTCAGAAGAGCAACTATGACCGAAAGCACCAGGAAATGGTCTATCAACCTGGCGAGCAAGCTTACCTCCGCGTCACTTCGTTGAAAGGCACTCATCGGTTCGGAATCAAAGGCAAGTTAGCTCCTCGCTACATTGGCCCGTTCCGTATTCTTGCCCGTCGAGGAGAAGTGGCATATCAATTGCAATTGCCGCCAAATCTTTCTCAAGTGCATGATGTTTTTCATGTATCCCAACTCCGTCGCTGCTTCAAGGATCCTATTTGAGCTGTGGATCATGAAATGCTTGAATTACGGGAAGATCTGTCTTATCCAGAATATCCCATCCGTATTCTTGATCAAGCTGAGCGTCGAACTCGTCAGAAGTCAATCAAATTCCTCAAGGTTCAGTGGTCGAATCATTCTGAAGATGAAGCCACTTGGGAACGCGAGGATCGTCTTCGTGAAGAATACCCCGCTTTCTTTCAGTCTTCCACTTAATTCTCGGGACGAGAATTCTTGATAGATGAGGAGAATTGTAACACCCCATGTCATTAGCCACAGTAATCACTTTTGATAATGACAAGTCAGCATGATTAACAGTGCCAAATCATCATTTTCATCATAATGCATTTCAACTCCTAACTCAAATTCAAATTAAATTAAAGTGGAAAATAAAAGTTGTTCAAACACAGAAACTAAAATGTTCAATAAATAACAAATATTCCAGAGACTATTCTACAATTGTAACCAACATTTAATAAATTAATTAAGTAACTCAAACATCCTGTAACAGTGGCTGAAAACAATATTTAATAGCCTTTTATTTGATCTAAATTAAATATGAAATTATGTTTTGCCCAAACTATTTTTTGGTGTTAGGATACAATGCACTGTGATTTATGGGCTAGGTCACACTTTTTACAAAATTCATTTAGGGCCCAAACAATTAGCAAAACAGAAAACAAAAGAAAACAGAAAAAGGAAAATAGAAAACGGCCTAAAGCGCTACTGTGCACTTAGGCCTGCTGGCTACAGCGTCGGCCCAGCCCACCCCACTTGTCTCCTTCCTACTGCTCACCCCCCCCCTTCCTACTCTCTGCTCACCCCCCCCCCCCCCTCGCTGTCGCCGCACCGTCACTGCCGCACTGCCCGCGCCTAGCCCCCCCTCGCCTTTGCTCGACACCGCGCGACCCCGCGCCCGCCGTGGCAGGATAAGAGCAACCCCCGCACCCCCTTGATGAACCCTAGCCGTTCCATTCGCCCTCCCCCTCGCTCCCCCGTCGCAGCCGAACGCCGTCGCCGCCATGGCTCCGGCCTAGCCGTGGCCACCGGCACCCGTTCGACGCCCCGTCAAGTCCAGGAGCTCCGGCGTGGCCCCCCTCTTCTTCCTCGACACCGGATTGGGACCGGGAAGCAACACCGACGCCGCATTCGACCTCGCCTTCGTCTCGGCCACCGCATGACCTCGCCGTCGATCTATGCCACCGGTCCACCCCGAGCCCACTGCCCAGTCCCCACGCCTCCCCGGTGAGCTCCTGCGCGTGACGCGCCCTCCCCTGCCCCCTCTAGCCGCCCGTAGCCACTGCTCCGACGAAGCCCGAACCCACCGCCGCCTTGTTTGCTCGCCGGCGCTTCTCCGGTGACCATTTGGTCACCTGCGCGTGACCAACGCACTCACCGCACCGCGTAGGCCACGCTTCGCCCTTTAGATCGCTCGATCGCGCGCCGTTTTGCCGTTCCCGTGCCTCGCCCGAAGAACATCGCCGCCATAGAGCTCGTGCCGCTCGACTCCGGCCTCCCCAGCACCCCGCACCGCCGCCATTCGACGCGCGACGTCGAGCCGCGTCGAACGCGCCCAACCCCAGCCCCTGAGACCCCCTGTGGAAGAAACCCGAGCCCATCCCGACGCGCACCGCCACATTTTGGCTCGCTGGAGCTAACTCCGGCGCGTCTCCGGCCAGCGCTGACCTGGCCTTGGTGGGCCCCGCCCCGTGCCACTGACCCCTGGGCCCCAGTTGACCTGTTGACCAGGTCAACTGCTGACTGGGCGCCCCTGTCTCACTGACATGTGGGTCCCGCCCAATAAACGAATTAAAATAAAAACAATAATTAGATAATTAGTTAGTTAGTTAATTAAATCACTAATTGGCCACTGACTGATGGGCCCCACTTGCTAATTATGTTAATTAGATTAAACTAACTCTGTTTAGTTAGCTCTGTCACTGGCATGTGGGTCCCACTGGACCCACAGGTCAGGTTTGACCCTGGTCAGCCCCTGTTGACCTGCTGACGTCACACCTAGGTCATGCTGACGTCATCATTCACTATTCTGGATAATTCGAATTTAAATAAATAATTAAATTCAAAAAAAGGATTAAAACTTTAGAAAATCATATAAATTAAACCGTAACTCCGATGAAAATAATTTATATATGAAAGTTGCTCAGAATTTCGATACGAACCTGAATACGCCCTTCTTATTCCTGTCAGTTGCCCCTAGCTAGATGAACATGGAACTTTTATACCGGTTTCGATAAAAGAATAGTGCCCAACTTTAATTAAATAAATCCGGATAAATTCCTAAAATTAACTAAAGCATTTAGTTAGGCAGTAGAACACCCCGGCATATCATTTAGTCATGTCATGCATATTGTTTGCATTTTTGCCATGAATTTATTGTTTCTCTCCCCTCCTTCTCTCTCGATAGACGCCGAGACCGACGACGTTGCAGCCGGGTACGACTACGCTACAGACGAGCAGCCCGTTGACGATCCCTCTCTCTTGCCAAAGCAACCAGGCAAGCCCCCCCCCCCCCCCCCCCTTGAGCATCCAGATATCGCCCATTCCATTCTCCTGCTTGTAATAGATTTTGCTACTGTTAATGTTTGTTCCTATTCTGATGCATAGCCTGCTTTTGTAACCTGTTTATTGTTACCTTACCTGCCTATGTTAAACTGTTTAGTATAGGTTGGTAGTGAACCATCAGTGACCCCCACCACCTTACCCTTGTTGCCCCTGCTTGATCATCGACGACTCGATCAATGTGATCGTCGACCAGAGACCGACACATCACCTCACCCCCTTAGTTGTACGACTCTGCATAGTTACTATCGAGTGTCGAGGGTGATACCTCGTAACGCACTCCTGGTGAACACTCTGCAGTGTGGCTGTTCGGTCGTGGTCATCGAGGGTGATTCCTCCTTCTCCACTTCCGATACGACTCTATCGTGCAACCCCTCAGTGTGAACCTCAAGGGTGATGCCTCATACGTTCATCCTGATGATTTCATCGAGTGGAATCCACCGAGGGTGATTCCTGGGGGTTTCCCCCTTGATGTTATGACCAAACGGTTACTTTGACCTTTGTTACAGGCGGGTCAACCCTGGTGGGTACCCGCAGGGGATCTATGTTGTCGGGTGTGCCGGAAGGGCACTCGAGTGTGATATTGTGGCGGAGCTTCAGAAACTCTGATCGTCTCCGCGTGTTACTAAATCAGCCTATTGGATTTGGGTGTTTGATCTGAGTGGGTCGACGTGCCTTATACGCACTACCACCACGCGGGATTATGGTTTATGGGGCCCTCTACGTCGTACGTTTCTCCCGAAAGCTCTTCAGATGTCACGGTTCACCGTGCGGGCTGATTGTTGGGATTGGGCTGGATACTTCACTGACGAGTTCAGTGTCGCGCCTGCACCCCGACCAGTCTCTCAACGCGCAGGGTGCCCAGGGCGATGGCCCAAGACCTCTGGGTGCATAGGTTAGTCCGGCGTGCTAACCTCTCTGCTGAGCCTAGGTAGGGCGCTGCTTCGTGTTGATCTACCGAGGCCGGGCATTACCCAGCAAGTGTGTCCGGCCAGAGTTCATCGAGCGTGTTGGGTAACAGTAGTGCACCCCTGCAGGGATGAATGATCTATCGATAGCCGGTCCTACGGTAAAGGACGCTCAGTTTGTATATCCCGATCTACTACTTGAACTGGATACTTGTTACTTAATTGAAGCTTCGGGATCGCTTTCTCGCTGGGAGTCGAGGAAGGATCTCTAGGCTTTGCTTCAACATGTTTGCTTAATAAAATGCTATTCTACTCTCTTCTATTGGTGCAAGATGGTGGCTTCGTGAAGATGCTAGTCTTCGATAGGACTAGGCCTTCTCTCTATTCTGGCATTTCTGTAGCCCAGTCCACATATACAGCCTCTTTCCCCTTTGATAATGTTGCATATGTAGTGTAGATCCTTGCTTGCTGAGTACTTCGGATGAGTACTCACAGTTTCTTTGTTACTTCTTTTTTCCCCATATTCTCCTACTTGATGATAGACCAGACGATGGAGCCCCGGAGCCAGATGCCACCTCAGGAGCTTACTACCAGTAGGGTCCAGACGGTACTTACTACTGGACCGAGCCAGCCGACCAGGAGTAGGATCGGAGGCTCCTAGGCAGGAGGCCTACGCCTTTCGATCTAGAGTCATTGTTTGTGCTAGCCTTCTTAAGGCAAAACTTTTCTAACTATGTCTGTACTCAGATAATATTTGTATGACTGACTTATGTATTCGGATCTTTGTGATCCCTGGTCTGTAATATTGTGGATCTCCGATTATTTGTGTTAGAGTTGTGTTGTGATATCTTCCCGTGAGTCCCTGTGCTTGATCATGCATGTTTGCGTGTATGATTAGTGCACGATTGAGTCGGGGCGTCACAAGAACATAATCAAAAAATATGAGCCGCTCATCTGATGTGACCGAGTTATAACTGTGTCGATTAACATCTGTAATAATCGACTGAAACCCTTAGATTCATTAGCTCTTTGGTACTATAGTTGAATTACCCACCTATGCCATCAAATTATGTGCACGCATCTTTTAAGAGAAATCCACCCATGTGTTTACCACCCAGAATTGAAGAGTTGCGATATAGAATCAAACTTTTTGATCCCTCATCCATGTCTCTCTCCTGCAATGGTGTCATGCCTTGCTACCGCCATTCGCACCCCACTATGATACTTCGTCAGGTCGATCTATCTGGTAATGGTCACCGGCTGGCCAGTGAGCGTTGCCGCCATTTTGTAAACTTGATGACGCCTTGACGCATAAAACGTTCTTATTACTGCACTTACTAAGAGCAGCAGTTAATTAAGTTTATGAGAGAAGTGCCGGTACATGCCGACGATGGTCGACGGAGCATTGATGAGGTTGTGGAGGCATAAAAATCATGGTGATCAAAAAGATTTCTAAGGGTAAGGTGCAGGCAGCCCTAGCTGATACTAACATGCCGTTTTTTGTCTCTTAATTTATTTATTTTCCAGTAGATATCCTGGATTGGATCAAAAATTATTTTGTCCAGTTTGTAACCCAATATGTTTGTGCACAAACACATGTAATGTTGAGGTATCGTTTATGCTACTGCAGGTCCGGATCATTTGTCGCTCCGAGAGGAGTTCTTTCTGCGGTGAAGACACACTTACACACAACCTTTAACGATTGCTTTCTGGTGAGACACAAGTACAAGGATTTAAGCACCCTTGATTGATTCATGGAGAGCAGACGAAATGAGTCTGGCTAATCTAATCTAGCTACTGGATCGACCGGACGGAAGAACGGAACACACGTCGGTGATTGCCCAAGTCCGGTCCTAACAAGGCCATTAATCATATGGTTACGTTAATTCCAGCAATTTATCTGTTGTGCTTCCTGATGTTATCTTATTAACTGGACTTAGAAACGGAGAAATGCCATGATGTAATGTGACTTGGTGGCTCAAGGTTATATTGCTGGACCAAGATCTGCATCTATATTTCGTGAAGTCTTTCACTTACATTCTTTTAGTTCATGTCCAGTTTTACTTCTATGTGATGTCTGATTTCTAAATTTCTAAAGGTGTTTGGTAATGAACGAGCCTAACCTGAAATTAAGTAGGCTTAAGGTGACTTGATGAGTGATTTCCTGGTCAACGGTTGGTTTTATATTATTTGCAAGTTTTGCAACTCCACTATGCCATTGGACTTTAGTTGCTCATATATTGACTAACCTTATATCTACCTGCCATACACCTACATGGCTGCATGCACGTCCTCAACGAATACACAATGCTACTTTACAGGATGGAATCCTAGAAGAGAAAAAAAAGTAAAATGAAGTTGAGAAAATATTATCATCTATTTCAGTGATGACTTTACATGGTAATACTTTAGTATGTCTGTGTTATTGGCGATCAAGAATATCCAAATCCATCTATGTTGAAACATTTGTGGGAGATCAGTGCATTGCGATTATTAAAAAATTAATTATAGCATTCCTAGCATGAGAAAGAAAACGAGGGTGATTTTAAATTACAAGCAAGCAAATATCACTAGCTTATTTCTTCTTTTCTTCTCAGATTTTGTTGCATCCAGCATGTCATCCACAGAATATGGTCGATCCCTCAATTAATTAATCAGTATTTTTTGTGAGTGTAAATTATAGTTTTGTTGTTGTACTATAATAGAAACATTGTTCTCCTTGGCACAATCTTACCGTTCTCCACTATTTTATTTAATTCTCTGTTGTCTTCAGGTTGTTAACTGAAGTTACATTTTTCATAGACACTTTAATGAGCACAGTTGATGAGATTGTGCAACATATAGCAACTAGCCCATGCATGTGCACGGGTTGACGACTAGTTATTTGTAATTTCAGAAATGAAATCCAGTTAAAAAAAGAAAAACAAAACAACTAACATGGTTTTGGAGGAAAGACTTGACTATAGGTAGCTGTACTTGACTGTTGCAGCATGTAGCAATCTCGAACATAAAAATTTCTCGTAAAGCCTGCAAATCGTGCTGGAAGAAAGTATAAAATAATTAAATTATTGGAAACGGTTTGAAAGCCTGACAAATTACTATTTTATCATATCTTTTTTTGCCTTCGAATAGAAATGTATATTGATGTTTGAAAGAGATCTCCCATTTGTATAACATGGACTTACAGTTGAGAATCCCGGAACTCCCATTCCTCTGTATGTCTTCAAAATTTGCAAGAGGAATATGCCTGTATCATACATGACATGGAAAGAAAGCAGTAAAAATTTGTCTGTATTTAGAACAACTCATAGTGATACCGAAAAAATAGTTTGGAAAAAAGTAAAAGGTTGGATAACATGATTAAAAAGAACACAAACCCATTTCCTATAACAGTATGATATTGGTGTTGTTGCATTATGAAATGATGAATGAGCTTTTCTTGTACCTGAAATGAGTCCTTGGAACAGGTACAAATCGATAGTCGAACTCTTTTATGTTGAATGAAGTGCAATTGGGGTATGTTTTTGCAAAAAGATATTTGAAGTTGAATGCTACAGTGCTTATGATTGTTGTGAACTTGTCGCTTCCAGAACCATCAGGATTCATAATGTCAAAGAACCTCCCAGTGGATAAGTTTGCAGTGATGACAATCCACTGCTTATCATTAAAGCATGGCAAATGTACTTGTGTGAAGATAAAAGGTCCAGATAAGTGTTTTTAGTTGGCTTAGAACATGGCTATAAAAATGGAGTAGCATTTTGCAAGAAAAAATGCATTCACGAATCAAAAAAGATAGGACATTACAAAGTTAGCATTCTCCAAACTGAAGCCGACTGTTTGTTCACTCAACATATCTCTACAAAGAGGATCAGAATGATTTAGCATAGGTCGCATAAGAAGCTCCTGCATTGTTTGGAAAAAAGATTACTATTATCTGAAAACACAGTTCAAAAATTAGAGTAATCCAGAAAGTTGTGTGAGTATAGGATAGAAAAGTATTGTGAACACATATATGTTGGACTGTATTATAGAGAAACAGAGCATTGAAAATAATACCATATCTTCTCTGCCAACTATATGTGAAATGACCTCACTGTTACGTATAAGACCTTGTCTTCCTCTAATAAGTTGATCTGTATTTAGCATTTTTGAGTAGCAGTCGACGGTGTGCGGATTCAACCAACCTCCAGGTTTCATAGAAATAGTCAACGTTTTTTGGTCAACCCAAACATCGTCAATTTGGAATATCCTTTCACTGCCGTGAGAAGAAGAAAAAGAGGTTAATTTGCACTGAGATTGTTTTTGAATGAACTTAAAAAATCTATGGAAAACCCAACATATGTGATAAAAAATCGATAACCTGATATTTAAATGTGGTAGAACTGAATTCATCATCTTGAAAAATTCTGCCTGGGTTGTTGTTGAGAATACTAACTGCTTTGAAGGCACCATATATGATTTATGAACATCTGCGGCTGAAGAGAATTTCTCAAATAACTTCACTTCTGCTTCTGCCTTGTCTTTCTTGTAGCATTCAGCTTCAAAATTTTCTAGTAAGTGATACATCAAGGGGTCTGCTATAGTGGTGCCAAATCTGTTTGCTGCTTGTGGTGGGCTGTTTTGACAGGTTCTGATGTTGCTGCTGCTGTATAGGAATGGAGACTTGCCATGTGAAGTAGTTGGAAGAGGAAGGAAGTTTGTATTGGGAATTAATGCACCAGAACTTGGTTTGGTAGGGCAGTAACTAGCTGTTTGCCTTGCAGGAACTAAATTGAAAGCATCAGTTATAGCGCTAAAAGAAGGGATTTCGGACGGGTAGTTCTTTTGAATTGGAATAGATGTTGTATCTTCTCCATGTGAAATGTTGGGTGGCTTGATAGCTGTCTTTGATGAGCTTGGTTGAGAGGAATTGGTAGTAATTTTGTTGAATGCAGCAGCGTTCAGTTCTGCTTCTTCTTGCAAGCAATACAGTTTACTTCCTGGTTTACATAAATGAAAGTGAAGAATGATATTGAAAAAATATGGAAAAAAATTGGAGACACATTACTAGCTTTGATCATTTGCTACAAATTTGAATGTTAATTAAATAGAAAGTATGGACAAAAAAAGGGAGAGATGTTGAAAAGTACCTGTGTAGCTTTGATCATTTGCTACAAATTTGAATTGAGTTACACTGAACTTCTCATTTATCCACTGATCTCTTTGTTTATTTTGCAGAACTCTCGTGCTAAGCTGGCTTCTGACATAATCAAGTAGCACTGCAAGTTAAAAAAAGAGATTGAGAAGACATTTTACACCAACATAGAAAAGTAAAAGGGGAGTTTCAGTATTATCTTGTAGGAAGTGTATATTTTTTATAAATAATACAATCAGTGTTGTTATAGTGACGAAAAAAGTGATTATATAATCTTTTCTAAGAGAAAGGAAGAAATAAGAACCTTCCAAGGGATTAAGGTGTTCAATAGTGATATCTGTGGGCATCTTCTCTATCTTGAAAAGGCCTTCAAAGGTTGGTAAGCTCTTTGGGAATAGAACACCACCATTTGCTGACTCTTTCATTCCTTCAGGATCTGTGAAATCTTGCAGCAATAATTCGAACACTGCTTTCGAGTGGTCTTTCAAACTTGGTGGACTAACATTTGAATGGTTTTTCAAATGCAAGAATTCATTTGAGTATAATAAAGAGTTCATAGCTTGGTCAAGATGGCCGAAGCACCATAGCCGGCGGAGCGGCGGCCCTGAGATGGACGGCGGCGGTGGCAGCGCCCCATCCGGCGGGGTTGGCTGATCTATGCGGAGATGGTGACAGCGGTGGCTGCGGATCCAACACCCCGATCGGATCCGCCGCGGGTTGGCCTTCCGCCGACCGGTGGTGCGTGGAGGGACTGGTGAGGAGATGACGGATCTCCGCTGGATTACCGACGACGGCGTACGTCTTCGTGGCGAGGCTCCGCTCGGTTCCAGCCAGCCGCGAGATCGGGACGATGTGGCTTTCGGTGAAAATCGCGCCTGACTGCGGTCATGGCAGACGACGGCGGCGTCTCAGATGTCGTTCCCTTCTCGAGGCATCGTTGTTACAGGTCACGTCAACCTGATCGGGAGGTTCCGGGGGAAACCCTAGATCTGGGTCTACCGGATCGGACGATGACGATGTCGCTGTCGTTCTCCCTCCTGGGGGCATCATTTTGGAGCAAGTGCTGACTGGAGGGGACAAGAGGAGGAGCGGCGTGGCATCTGGCACGTCGACAACGGTGGGTCTCAGCGGCATGGAGCAGCAGGGTCTCGCCGGTGGGCGTGTGATGATGGACGAGCGCAGGTGGTGGCGTTGTCTGGCGTCGTGGTGGCGTCGACGGCAGCTAGACCGGGCAAGGTAGATGCAGCAGTACAGCACTGAAGATGGATTGGTGGCAGGTGGCTGCGGCGACCTCATACCCGGCAGGCGTCCTGGTTGAGGAGTGCGCCGGACTGGTGGGTGCCCCATACCCGGCAGGCGTCCTGGTTGGGACCTCAGGTCTTAGATGTTAGGTTTGGCTGCAAGGTCTATTTGGTATTAGGCCCAGACTATCAGCATCCCTTTATCAACTGGATAGGAGTAGCGATAGATGTTGCCTAGACGGTGGCTTTAGTCTTACTGTTGTATGACTTTGTAAGGTCTTGTGTGAATAATTAATAAAGTGGCTGCATGCATCATCCAGATGCAGAGGCCGGGGGTCCTCCTCCTTTTCTAAAAAAAATAGCTTGGTCAAGATCTCCTACAGACTTGGGGACAAATAATTCTGCTATACCACTAGTCACTGGGGAACTAGTTGCTGGCAAACTTTTTGTTTCTTGTTCATTTGAATATCTGGTACTAGCACTATTTTTGGAGAATGAAGAGTTGACATCGTCGATGTATGTTCTCAGGGTTGGGATGCAGTTGGTTACAAGTGTTTCCCAGAATCTTTGGCTGGCTGCTTGAAGAAGAGATTTCTCCTGCTTGTTATGGCCAAAAGTATGAGAACTATTAAATCTTTCAAAATTAAATCCAAAAGCATGGACAGGAACGGTGCTACTTGAGGTGAATATGATTGCCGAAAAAAATAGAATAAAAAAGTTTGAATCGAGCATGCCAAGAAGAGGTTATTAGAGAAAAATGTACTGACCAGATTATCCTGAAATGAAGGGAATTTGTTGTCAATATACTTTAAGGTAACTTCCGATAGTTCAACAGCCAAATCATTCATTGAATCATTGAAAGGGGTTGATGAGATGTGTTTCATCTGGTTGCAGGAAAAAATGATTAGTAGAAAGGTAGGTGGTGGTAGTTCCTAGATAAAATGCAATACTGTGTAGATGACTACTGTACACAGGGGTTTCTGTCTTGACTTACAGGTAGTCTGCCGAACTCGTCTTTTTCGCCGTGCATAGAGTCGAGAGCAATGAAAGATTTTAACAAACTTGTTGACCACAAAGGGAGTCTTGGCTTGATGTTTATTGGTATCTTGAATTCGTAAGTAATTAAGCATTCAAAGTGGGCAATCTGCATTTCGAGTGTAACATCATTATAAAATGTATTAGTTTAAGATTCACTTTGAAATAAGGATTTGATAAGTTGGATGTAAAATGAAAGTATTAGAAACATTTGAAACTCTGGGAAAAAAATGTTACAATGCGAAAATCCAATTCGATGCCCAGGCTCATCTGCACCCGGCCAGAAAAAAATTCAAAACAAGTACTAAAAAAATTCAAAAAAATACAAAAAAATTTGGGTGATATAAAATTGTATGCGTGAGGTTCGCTCCAAATTTCAACTTATTTGGACATCTGAGCAGCTCTCAGCAAAAAAAACAAATCGGGTCAGAACAGTGTGTGAACAATAAACTTTTTTACAGACCCTGAATTTGTCTTTTTTGCTGAGAGTTGCTCAGATGTCCAAATGAGTTGAAATTTGGAGCGCACCTCACGCATAAACTTATCTACCACACACAAAAATTGGAATTTTTTGAATTTTTTTAGTATTTGTTTTGATTTTTTTCGTCATGGGGGGTGCAGATGAGCTCGGGAGCAGAAACGCCGCACTCGTTACAATGGGTATTCTTACCACCAATATAAGCTTACAACCTCCAGGCATAACTGCGTTGTTTTGAAGCAGGTCTGGCTTGACTATTTTGATATGGTGTGCCAAGTATGACAGAGCAAATGAACACCAGTTGTAATTGGAAACAGATTGGGTATTCGCCAAAAGGTTGTATACTTTCTTTGTTGGATATCCTTTCGAGTTAGGAGCTATCAAGCACGAAATAGATAGCAGTACAAAGAGAATGGAAAAAGTTTCCTCTGTGTTGTCATCACCAACAAGGGATGGAAGAAGCTCTGTACTAGGAGCTGATGATTGAACAAGATTGTGGATCTTTTCGAAAATTTCTTTTGATGGATTCGTTTGAATTGGCAGTCCACCGGAGGGAATGCCAAGTATAGTGTGCACAACAGAGTTGGTAAACTTGAATTTGAAGCCATTCCTAAGTTCAATGGAGTTGTCTGTTGTGTTGAATTGGACTGCTAGCCATAAGAAAATGTCATTAATGTTTGAACCGCAGGAAAGATCCAGCAGATCTCCCATGCCTAGTTTTCGAACTATATTCTTCTGAAAATCATTTAGTCTTGTCATAAAAATTAAGAAACTCTTGAGATCATCAGTATAATTACCCTGGTTGAAAAAAAGAATTTGTAAATGATTAATTTGGATATGATGTTACGATTCTTCAAAAGAAACCAACTTAAAAAAAACATTAGATCACTAGATGTAGATTTGTGTATGACCTTTTTTCTTTTAGGAGGATGCATAATAACACTTTCATCTGGGCATTGTGGTTGGCTGCTCCTTTTTCTTTGAGCACTGCCATCCATTGTTAAAAAGGTTCTGAAAGCAGCACAAAAGAGAAAGAAATGATTACTCAAAGTTGAAAAATAGTGATTGCTGATTCATTCCTAGTCCCTTTAAAAAAAGTGGAAAGAGCTGTAAACAGGAGCACAAGGACACGTGGAGTAACTCTGTTCTCAGAGTAATTAGTTTGGGAAAGAAAAATCTAATTGTAAACTGAGAATATTTTAGGACACAGAACTCTCTTTTGCATAATAGTTTGGGAAAGTGAAAATGGTTACATTTAGAACACATAACTCTCTTTTGCATAATAGTTTTTTCAGGTTTGTTAGATTGAATGCAAATACTGTTGTGTTCAGAATTTTATTGCCTTCAACTGTTACAGTTGAACCCATCAAAAATATTCCTTCTTCTAGTTCGAAAATTGGCTTCATCTCCCTCATAGGTTGTTTTAACAGCCATAAGCATGAGACCTAGGAAATGGGATGTACTTGAACGAGTAGTCTAGCAAGTAATTATTGCATGTTCAACTAGATACACTATCAAACTGGATGACTGAAAAATGCATCAATCAGAAATTAAAATCTATACTCTCTAAAGACAGGATTGCGAAAAATTGTGGGAAACCTGAGGCAACAGGCAAAGGGCTGGGTTCCTCGCTCCCAAGGTTCCTCGTCACCGTGATTGGAAAAAAAAGCTTGGGAGAATCGATTTACCTGCAGATCTATGTATGGAATGCGATTTTGGAGCCGAATTTGTAGCAGAACGAGAGGATCGGCAGAAGAAATGCCGGAAATCGCCAGAGTAATTGGGAAAGTGTGTTTTGGTTGTGGATTGTGTATTTTTTCCAATTAGGTCCTCGGTTTTTCTTTCTTATCGCGCACGGCTATCGCCTCCAGCCAGAGTATGGGTCCACTTGTAAGTTTTTACCTCCACCCGGATGTTCTAGAAGTGGAGCCCACTAGTAAGTTTATTAGGTAACCTTAGAAACTTTGTTTCTCTTCAGAAAAAGGAGGAGAAAAAATTGGGGAAAGGGCGGCGGCGGCGGGGGCTGCTCGAATTGCCGCGATTTGGACGCGGCAGCGGCAGCGTGGCTGGGGGCTGCTCGAATTGCCAAATCATGGCGGGTGTCATTGGGATGGAAGAACCGCCAGGGGGAGTTGAAGATGGTGCTACGATAGGTGTTGAAGAACAAGTTGGCAGAGCGAAGAAAGATCGAGCCCCTGATGTTCTTATACAGGTGATTGCGCTTCGTCCACCCCCCCCCCCCCCCCCCTGTGTTTTAGGTTCTACCCTAAGAATTGATTTTATGTTCTGTAGGCTTCCATATGTGTAGATTAGCAAGGTGCGGATATGTTCTGTAGGTTTCCAGATCATATCATGTGTGTGGTAGAGTAGAAAAAAAAGGAAAAATGTTTCATCTCTGATTCTTGGTTTTCTAGGTTGTTGTGATCATTGTAGTTGAAGAAGTAAAAATGTATACAGTTTTGCTTTGGTGACAAAAAATAACTTATTGGTTGTTTGATGTTACCCTTGTGATATATGTGCATTATGGCACTGAAGTTCTTCCTTTTGTTTATATGAATTGTACAGACTGTCTTTCTCTAATGAAAATCAATTTGGTTTCCTTTAATTTTAAGTGCTTGCCAACAACTAGGTTAAACTGTGGGCGTTCCTTTTTTCTACTCTCTGTCGGTAGAATGGTAGTGCTGAAGTAACTGCTTCTTTGTTGTAGTATGAAGGACCATACCAATTAAAACTTCATGGTGCTTTTGTAGTAATGGCTTCTGAAGTTGCACGCAGTTTACATTAGCAGAAAAGCCACTAGTAGCTTGGTGAACTTCATGGTGCTTGTTTCGAAAGCGGGCACCTACAACGGGTTTCTCCTAATAATGACCCAACTCGCTTCTTCATTTTCCCGTCTCATTCAGTTAGCTGGGTTAACAGAGTTAGTAAAGAACGTGTACTGGTTATTTACGTTAAGCAATAAATGGAAAGGGAGTGAAAGTCCGGTTGAAATTTTTTGTATGATGCTTTCGGTAATTGTGCCATTGGAACACATCATTAAGGCAATCAGCTCGTAGAAAAAAAGAGTTAATGAATGGCAAACGTGCATTACGACGAAACCCAAATTGGCCAACAAAAGTAGAGAACCGAAAAATGCACGCTTCATCGTGCAACGTGTCAAAAGCAATGTTGCAAATGGCAGCGAAAAATAACCCTTTTTGCTACCTTGGCAGCATACTGAAAACGTGGAAGTGAAATTGACTTCGTTCTTGTTTTAGTTCTATGTGATAGTATAAGAAAAATAATTCAGAATATTTGAATTCTTCCTTTTTTATTTGTGTATGTGTCAGTAAGGAAAATTATTAAGTTATTTCCTTTCTTTTTGTAGCCTGGCTTAAAAAAGAAAAAAGTGACTTCCAGGAAAAAGACTCCAGTGAAGAAGAAGGTAGGTGTTGAGAAATCAATTGGCAATGAAGGACAAGTTCCAGCTCTGGGAAAACCAGTTGAAGTAAGTGTACTGTTTGTTGGGTGCATACAAAAATTTTATTAAAAGTTTTATTACTGACAAATGGGTGTAATAATGATTACAGAAACAGGTTGATGATGTAATGCTTGAGTTTGATCAGTATGTCATGTACCATGATATGAAGAAAAAAACAGAGGTGTGTTTGCTTTCATTTCATAATAGGTGGGTGCATTTTAATTTGGTTGAATTTTGATTTAGTAGTGCTAAAATGATACTTGCTTCCAGGAAATTATTAGTAGTCAAGAAAAAATTCTAAGCCAGGGAAGAAGTTGTAACAGTCCTGAAGGGACGCAACGATTTGTGAATCAAACTTGTTCTCTGGAAGTTGCCAAGGAAGGTACAAAGGAGTTGGAGCAGTCAGTAGATTGTAGTGTGCTACAAACTGAAGTTGAGCCAACAACGGAAGACAACATCATACATGTGATGATCAAGGATATAAATGATCATAGTTTGGTTGCAAGTGAACAAGAGGCAGCAGAGTGTAGATATGAATATCCAGACATGCCAGAATTATTCGAAGATCACTCAGCGAAGGTGATTATCTTCTGTTTTACAGCTGTTTTGTGCTTTTTAGTAGTTTGAGAATCGAATGAACTTTTTGAAGGGATTTATACCAATGTTTTTGCTATTGTTTATATCAGGTGAAAGAAAATTGTGTGGTCGACCCAATGCCTTTGTCTACTACAAATTGTTTGGATGCAATGCCTGGAAGTAATGGAGGGCAAAACTCATCTACTGGAAAGTTTAGTTCAGTGGCACTGCTGGAAACATCAGACCAGGTTAGATTGGTTTCTTTTCGACAAAGCTTAGCAATTTTGAGAAAGAGAAGAACAAAAAATTGTGCTGTATGAAAAAGAACCTGTCGATTTTATATTTTAGACAAGTAGTGCAAATTAAATTAAATTTGGGCAGTGCTGGTTGTTGGTGTACATAATTTAATATATTTTTACATGAGGAGCTGCTGCTCAGGAAGGCAAATAATTTTGTTTTTGCTGCTGTAGGAAGGAGTTGTTGCTCAGGAAACTTATCAGCCTTCAGATGACGCAATGAGCAGTAAGGATTCTGATGAGGACATATCTGACAGTGATGCTAAACCTGAAGAATACCTGTTTCCAACTCCAGATGAATTGGAAAAAACAAGTATTCCTGAACTTGGAAGGGTGTTTCCTACTTTAGAAGATGTTGTTAGGTTTGTGAATGTTTATGCTCGCACTACTGGTTTTGGGATTAAGAAAGGGAGGAATTATAAGGACCGGAAAATCACAATTTGCTGCAACAAGAGTAGGAAGAGTGTCACAACGTACAAAGGAATAAGAAAACGGAAGCGTAGTGTTGTCCAAAAGACTAAGTGTCAGATGCATGTTATAGTTAGCTTGCAAGATGGAAAGTGGCATATAACATCTCAAAATCTGACTCATAATCATGATTTGGTCAGTTCTCCTTCGTTGACAAAGTTTTTCCTATGTCACAGAAGCATGAATGAAGCTGAGAAGCTACTGTGAAGGCTTTTGCAGGAACATAGAGTGAAACCAAGGAAAATTATGAGCATCTTTAGGAAGCTGAGTGGTGGCAAATTAGGCAATATTACATTTGATGTGAAGAAGCTAGATAACCTCAAGTGTGATGATCGTGAGAAGAGAAGAAATACTGATATAGAACACACTATGAACTACATAGAGAAGTTGCAGATTGACAAACCTGGTTTTATGTACAAGGCTCAAAGAGACTCTTCGAATACAGTGCTTAGTTTGTTCTGGACTGATTCAAGATCAAGGCTAGACTATTTGTTGTATGGTGATATAATATTGTTTGGTACAACCTTCAGTACCAACAAGTACAATATGCCCTTTGCGCCAACAATTGGAGTTAATGGCCACTCGA
Source organism: Thinopyrum elongatum (assembly GCA_011799875.1). Taxonomy (NCBI): domain Eukaryota; kingdom Viridiplantae; phylum Streptophyta; class Magnoliopsida; order Poales; family Poaceae; genus Thinopyrum; species Thinopyrum elongatum. The sequence goes on from CM022300.1 coordinate 47,158,083, forward strand.
GAACAATAGTATTTGGGTGGGCCCTTTTGCAGAATGAGAAGGCAGACACGTTTGCTTGGTTGTTTAAAACTTTTGTTGAAGTCATGGGAGGCAAGAAACCTAGAGTAGTGCTCACAGATCAAGATGCTGCTATGAAGGTAGCAATACCAAAAGTTTTCCCAGATGCTTTTCACAGATTTTGTATTTGGCATGTTCGGAGGAAAGCAAGAGAAAACTTGAGTGTATACATGACAAATAGAAAAGGAATGGAAGAAGACATGGATTACTGCATCATGCAGTCCATGACAGTTGAGGAATTTGAGAAAAATTGGCAGGACATGGTTCTGAAGTACAATTGTGGGAAGCATTCTCACATTAAGCGAATGTGGGATAACAGATCATATTTTGTTCCAGCTTATTTTCAAGGAGTGTTCTGCCCGTTCACTAGGTCAACCAGCAGAAGTGAGAGTTTTAACTCGAACTTTAAGGACTATGTTTTGAGAAAAGATACAATAGAGACTTTCATACGTCAGTATGAATTATTCCAGGAAAATGTTATTCATATAGAAAATCAAGACATGTTCTTATCAAATGAAAAAGTCCCTGTTATGTGGGGTTACCAAACAGTGGAGCGTCATGCAGCTAAAGTATACACAAGAGCAATATATACCAAGTTCTTGACTGAGATGTTAAATGCAACAGCCTTTGGAGTGAGAGAAATTAAAAAGGATGAAACATATGAACTAAGAAGGAACTTTGTATATGAGAACCCAGAGTTTGACAGAGAATTTTTTTTTGTTCGGGTGAATCGTGTTACTGAAGAATTTGTGTGCAACTGTGGCAAATTTGAAAGGGATGGAATTCTTTGCTGTCACATTCTTAGGTTGTTCACTCAATTTGACCTTCTGAAGATTCCTGAGCACTATATTGTTCCTAGATAGACTAGAGAATTAAGGGAGAAGGAATTAAAGAAACAGAAGTTTGATGTGCTTGGTGTTCATGCAGAAGACCGGTCACATGATGCTGTGAGATATGCTATTGTTATGAATACAGTTGGTGAGGTATGCTCTGATATAAGTCATGATTCTCAGTTGTGTGATGAGCTGATGGATGCAGTGAGGTCTGTTCATAATAAGTACCTAGCAAGTAAAAAAAACTGTAGGGGAGAGCCAAGTTACACAACAGACAGAACAGCAACCTCGTGGTAGTCTGCCATTGAAAGATCCCGTTGTGATTAAAAATAAATCAGTTAGGAAAGGAAGTAGATTGAAGAGTCATTCTGAAAGAGAAGGGTGGAGGAAAGCTGCTGAGAACAGAAAATTTAAAAAAGATTTCATCATTTCAAAAAAAGTCCGGAGACAAAAAACATTATTCATGGTGTGATTCTCTCTTCAAATCTTTTGCGTAATGTGTAATTGCAGTTTGATTTTGAATGATAATTCCCAGTTGATATATTGAACAAAATGTACGAGTTGAGAATATTTACTGTTGATGTGAAGGAGTTGGTAAAATGCATTGTGGTGCAGCCATAGTTATCTGTTGTGGTTTTTTAAAAAAATTCTTTATATATTGTTGGTGTGCTTCATCATTTCAACCATGATTTTGTTCTTTTCTGTCTATGTATTAAAATAATGTTGTTTTTCGTCAGAGTAGCAACCCACGTCTCAACTCTGTTTGTGGACGAACCTTCAAACAACCTTCATTTGCTAGTTCATTTTTGTGATAGTTATATTTATTTGTTTGAAAAAATACGAACAAGTTGCTTCCGTCGGAAATAACAAGTCCTTAGCCAGCCATATTGTATTTCAATTAATGTAGATGAAAAAGGTTGCAACAAAATGATGTTAATCACTTAAAGCTTGTATATATAGTAAATGAACAGTATTTTTTAAAGATTTATGGTGAACTGTATTTTAATATTACTGAACTAAATTTGAAATTGAGTGAACAGTTTTTAAATTTTGGTGAACTATATTCGAATTTTAATGAACTACACTTGAATATCAGTGAACTATATTTGAATTCAATGAAATATTTTTCGAATGTAGTAAACTATTTTTGAATTTTTAGTGAACTTTATTTGAATATCAGTGGACTAAAATTTGAATTCAATTGAATTTAGTGAACTAATTTTGAAAAAAAAGTTCATTGAATTTGAAAAAAAACACCAATCTTGAAAAAAATTGCGTCGATTTGAATATCATTGAACTATTCAGAAATTAATGAACAGTTTAAAAAAGTTCATTAATTTGGGAAAACCTGGTATATCAATGAACTACTTTTTGAAAAATTATGATGAACTTTATTTGAAATATTAGTGAACTGTATTTGAAATCGAGTGAAAAGTTTTTGAATTTTGGTGAACTACATCCGGATTTTAATGAACTACTTTTGAATATTAGTGAACAATATTTGAATTTCAGTGAAGTATTTTCGAATGTAGTGAACTATTTGAATTTTTAGTAAACTTTATTTGAATTTTAGTGAACTAAAATTTGAAATCCAGTGATTTAAGCGAACAATTTAAAAAAAAGTTCATTGAATTTTAAAAAAATCATGGGTTTAAAAAAATTGTTTATCAAATTTTAAAAAAGTCGATCGGTCTTTCAAAAAAAAAGTTCATTAAATTGGAAAAAAAGATCATCTGATTTTGGAAAAAAAAAGTTCATCGATTTGAATATCACTGAACTATTTAGAAGTTAATGAAGAGTTTAAGAAAAAGTTCATTAATTTGGGAAAACCTGGTATATCAGTGAACTTTTTTTAGAAAATTATGGTGAACTGTATTTGAAAATATTATCGAACTGTATTTGAAATCGAGTGAACAGTTTTTGAATTTTGGTGAACTATTTCTGAATTTTAATGAACTACAGTTTAATATTGGTGAACTATATTTGAATTCAGTGACCTATTTCGACTGTAGTGAACTTTTTTTGAATTATTAGTGATCTTTATTTGAATGTTAGTGAACTAAAATTTGAATTCAACTAATTTAGTGAACTAATTTTGAAAAAAAGTTCATTGAATTTGAAAAAAAAGTTCACCAATCTTGAAAAAGTTCATCAAATTGAATACCATTGAACTATTTAGAAGTTAATGAACAGTTTAAAAAAAAGTTCATTAATTTGGGAAAACCTGGTATATCACTGAACTATTTTAAAAAAAATATGTTGAACTGTATTTGAATGTTAGTGAACTAAATTTGAAATTGAGTGAACAGTTTTTGAATTTTGGTGAACTATATTTGAATTTTAATGGACTACACTTGAATATTAGTGAACTATATTTGAATTCAGTGAACTATTTTCGAATGTAGTGAACTATATTTGAATATTAGTGAACTAAATTTGAAATCGAGTGAACAGTTTTTGAAATTTGGTGAACTATTTCTGAATTTTAATGAACTACAGTTTAATATCGGTGAACTATATTTGAATTCATTGAACTATTTTCGAATGTAGTGAACTGTTTTTGAATTCTTAGTGAACTTTATTTGAATGTTAGTGAACTAAAATTTTGAATTCTAGTGAATTTATTGAACTAATTTTGAAAAAAGTTCATTGAATTTGAAAAACAAAGTTCATCAATCTTGAAAAAAGTTCATCGATTTGAATATCACTGAACTATTTAGAAGTTAATGAACGGTTTAAGAAAAAGTTCATTAATTTGGGAAAACCTGCTATATCAGTGAATTTTTTTTAGAAAATTATGGTGAACTGTATTTGAAAGTATTATCGAACTGTATTTGAAATCAAGTGAACAGTTTTTGAATTTTGGTGAACTATTTCTGAATTTTAATGAACTACACTTTAATACCAGTGAACTATATTTGAATTTCAATGAACTCTTTTCGATTGTAGTGAATTGTTTTTTAATATTAGTGAACTAAATTTGAAATCGAGTGAACAGTTTTTGAATTTTGGTGAACTAAATTCGAATTTTAATGAACTACACTTGAATATTAGTGAACTATATTTGAATTCAGTGAACTATTTTCGAATGTAGTGAACTGTATTTGAATATATTAGTGAACTAAATTTGAAATCGAGCGAACAGTTTTTGAATTTTGGTGAACTAAATTCGAATTTTAATGAACTACACTTGAATATTAGTGAACTATATTTGAATTCAGTGAACTATTTTCGAATGTAGTGAACTGTATTTGAATATTAGTGAACTAAATTTGAAATCGAGTGAACAGTTTTTGAAATTTGGTGAACTATATTCGAATTTTAAAGAGCTACACTTGAATATTAGTGAACTATATTTGAATTCATTGAACTTTTTTCGAATGTAGTGAACTATTTTTGAATATTTAGTGAACTTTATTTGAATGTTAGTGAACTAAAATTGAATTCGAGTGAATTTAGTGAACTAATTTTGAAAAAAAGTTCATTGCATTTGAAAAAAAAGTTCACCAATCTTGAAAAAAAGTGCATCGATTTGAATATCACTGAACTATTTAGAAGTTATTGAATAGTTTAAAAAGTTCATTAATTTGGGAAAACCTGGTATATAAGTGAACTGTTTTTTTTTAAATTATGGTCAACTGTATTTGAAATATTAGCGAACTGTATTGAAATCGAGTGAACATTTTTAAATTTTGGTGAATTAAATTTGAATTTTAATGAACTACACTTGATATTAGTGAACTATATTTGAATTCAGTGAACTATTTTGAATGTAGTGAACTGTATTTGAATATTAGTGAACTAAATTTGAATAGAGTGAATAGTTTTTGAAATTTGGTGAACTTTTCTGAACTTAATGAACTATAGTTTAATATCGGTGAACTATATTTATTCATTGAACTATTTTTGAATGTAGTGAACTGTTTTTGAATTTTTTGTGATCTTTATTTGAATGTTAGTGAAATAAAATTTGAATTCTAGTGAATTTACTGAACTAAATATGAAAAAAAATGTTCATTGAATATATTTTTTTAAAGTTCACCAATCTTGAAAAAAGTTCATCGATCTGAATATCACTGAACTATTTAGAAGTTAATGAACAATTTAAAAAAAGTTCATTAATTTGGGAAAACCTGGTATATCAGTAAACTTTTTTTAAAAATTATGGTGAACTGTATTTGAAAATATTAGCGAATTGTATTTGAAAATTGAGTGAACAGTTTTTGAATTTTGGTGAACTATATCCGAATTTTAATGAACTACACTTGAATATCGATGAACTATATTTTGAATTTCAGTGAACTATTTTCGATTGTAGTGAACTGTTTTTGAATTTTTAGTGAACTTTATTTCAAGTGAACTATAAAAAAACATTGTTTGATTTTGGTAAACTATATTTTGTAAAAGTTTAGCTGATTTGAGAAAAAGTTCGTCGAATTTGAAAAAAGTTCAACGAATTTGATCAAGAAGTTCATCGGTCCATAGTGAACTATAAAAAAACAAGTGCGAGATTGTTCACTATATATTTATGAACAGTATTTGAATTTAGTGAACTTAATTTGAATTCCAGTGAACATTTTTTGTAAAATTTAGGGGAGTTTAACAGAAAAAAAATTGATCGAATTTGAAAAAAAAAATCAACAGATTTGACAAAAAAGTTCATCGGTTAACAGTGAACTTAGTTAACTATTTTATAAATTTATGGTGAACCATATTCGAATAAGTGAACTATTTTCATCACTTTTCAAAAAAAATGTTCATCGATTTTGGAAAAAAAGTAACCAATCTTGAAAAAAGTTCATCGAATTTGAAGAAAAGTTCATCAAAATTGGAAAAAAAAAAGATGTTCATCAATTTTTGGAAAAAAAGTTCAAGAAATTTGAAAAAAATAGTTCTGCGGAATTGAAAATAGTTCACCAGATTTGATAAAAAAAAGTTCACAAAAGTTCATGGATTTTTGTGTAGGTCTCGATGAAATTTTTGAATTCAAGTGTAGTTTTGAAAAAGTTCATCGAATTCCGGTGAAAAAACACTTGTATATTAACCCCCGTGGGCAGGGGCAGGGGAATTTTGGTGAACTATATTCAAACTTTAATGAAATACACTTGTATATTAATTTAAAAAATTGAATTTCACTAAACTATTTAAAAAGTTAGTGAACTGTTTTTGATTTTTTAGTGAACTAAATTTGAAATTTGAAAGTTAGTAAACTTGATTTTAGTGAACTATTTGTGAAAGAATAAGTGAACTATTTTTCAATTAATTATAATGGAAAAAAATGTTAGTCAACTAATTTAAAAAAAAGTTCATTGATTTAAAAAAACATCGGTTTTGGAAAAAAAAGGTTTATGGAATTTGAAAAAAGTTCATGGGTTTTGTGATTTTAGTGAACTAAAGTTTGAAATTTGAAAAGTTAGTGAACTATTTGTGAAAAAAGTGATCTATTTTTCAAATTTTCAATTATATATGATGGAAAAATGTTAGTCAACTAATTTTGGAAAAAGTGTAAAATTATTGGCGAGATTTAAAAAAATGAGAATGAGGAAAAACAATTAGTATTTGATGACCAAAAAAACTTATCCAGAAAACCCTTGATTCTCCATGTCCTACGTTATATATGTTGAACGCACTATAATATTATTGAATGATAACAGGATTTGTGGTGGTTCGACATGCAGGAGCAAAGAAAATTTAAAAAGGTAAAAATGTATGACAGCAATATACACTATTCGACATTGAGGTTTAAAAATCATCCAACATCCATATACTTTAAAAAAACATTCAAAAATCCCCTGTTTTGCATTACAAATGTGCCGATTGAAACGCTGGAAAGATAAAGTTTCGTAGAAATCTATCAAGAAAACACATCTTTCAGTTGTTCATTGGCAGATCTTCTTCGGTCAACTTGTTCAATGAGCTTTTGAATAGCTTGAATGATGTTATCATCCTGTACTTTGGAACATTATCCTGTGTATAAAAAATAGAATTTAGTTTAACAAAAAGAAATGAAACCCAAAATTTAGAGTAGAACTAGAGGACATAACTGTATGTAACAAATGTTGTTGATATCATTAACTTTCCATTACAGAAAAAGGGAAAAAAGAATTTGTAGCATAAGAGAGTTTTAACTTCCTTGCGCGATGTGGGTCTTTCTAGTTTAAATGAAGGTCCCTAGCTAGCTAGTTTTACATATATCTTTTAAAAATTCTAATTTGGTTTGACAGCTACACTTGCTAGCTGTTGTGAACAGTACAAGACATTTTGGTTTTTAGACAGACATCTACGGAAGTTAAAAAAAGGATTGCCTTAACCTTAAAAATGTGATGTAAGTGTATCAAAGTTGTGGCTGGACCATACTGAACAACTCACCCGATGGGAGTGGGTAAGAAAAAATGCTAGAATTAAGTTTGACTAGATTCTAAAATTACCGCATTGAAACCCTTCATGATCTTGCCTTTGAAATTGTCCAGGTATAGAGGTATATAGTGACCTGAGTCATGCCTGCACCAAAACAGGAAAGGGGGATTGCATCAGATCCTATATATAGAAAAAAATGAAGTATATGTTGGAGTGCTTTGAACATGAGTTTGAGAAAAATTAGATATATTAAAATAAAAATAAATAAATTTATATTGAAACATTGCTTGAGATGGAGAAAGTTTACATCAGGCAGTTGGTAGGATACAGTCCTGTAGGTTGAAGCTTAAAAGAGAAGACATTCTTGAAAGGCTTTTTGCTGAGTTTGGAGAGCAAATTGAAGTTGGAAACCTGTCATGCAGATAGTAAAAAAATCACATTCTTCGAGATAAAAAAATGTCAAGCAAGTATCCAAAAAATGTAGTGTTTTTAGGATGAAAAGGTTTAAAAAAGGACCATACCAAATTGTGAATAATTTCTTGTTGGGCACTGTCCTGTGTTGTGCCGCATGGGTCAAAGAAATGTATCTTCTCGAAGAGCGAGTTAATGCAACACAAGACCTAGTGTGTGTGCTTGATGGTAGGGAAAAATAACTGAAAGAGCATAAATAATTCAGGTTATTACGTGCGTGGGATTTAAAAAAAAATCATGTTTTTAGTATCTATTGTTGTTACCAGTGAACAGAAACACAAAAAAGACAGTACCAGATCGTCTTTACAAAGATTTTCTTCTGAATTAATTCTGTCAAATTCTTTTTGGCAGCTGATAGGATCAAAAACTTCTGGTCTAACCAACAATTTATCCTGTATAAAAATAAATTAAAAAAGGATGAGGGTTACATGTTAACATGGAAAAAAAGTGTGAACGAGGCAGTGAAGAAAGGTGTGGAAAAAAAAGCACTCATAGTGAAGTAAGATGTGAAACAGAATTTCTTGATGAAAGGTTTTATCTGAGAATTTGTCTTTGAATCGAGGTTAATAGTCTGAATGAGGCAGTTCATAACTTCATCGCCAATATCAGCCCTTGCCTTAAAAGAGTTGTAGAAGTTCTCATAGCTAACAGGAAATCCGACGACATCAACGAAAAGAGTGCTGAGAAAAAATACAAAAAAGTTAATATGACAAAGAAGAATTAATGAACAAGTAAAAGACAAAAATTTATATTGGATGTTGAAGTGGAAACATAATTTTATACTTCAAAGTTTCTTGCGTGATATGACTGACGAAAAAAAGATAGAACACCGAATGACTTATTTCATTTATATACTATGTATACAACAAATTGAATGTCGAAAGATCTAGTTATTCAAAACAAAAATACTACGATACAGGTTGATAAGTCTGAAAAAAGAGAAATGAAACAAATGGAAAAAGATTCAGAAAAATGTTTAGGGGTATTATACTGTTCTTTGTAGATTGCCCTCCTCAAAAATTTTGTAAAGAAGAGATCGACATCTCTGGAAATTTTGAGCTTCTTAGGTTCATCAGGAGACTGAGTTTTAGCTGCCCTTTTCTTCCTATTCTTCTTATCAATAGTGTTTGGTCCCGTGCTTGTTCCAGCCCCTGCATCGTTGAACCTAGAAGAATCTGCGCATGATGAATAAAAAAAGTTAAAAAAGAATCACAAGGTATAACAAAAGAAGAAAAATAAGGCCATAAGAGAATCAACAAAAAGAAAGATGAAAAAACAAAAAATTGAATAAGTAATAGGGGTAAAAAAACCTGGTATATCAGCGAAGGACATGGCTATGTGAATTCCTACATTAGGATCAATGTCGGGAGCAACAGGAGTGAAAGGAGTCTCATCTTCAATTATGATACGGGATGTGTGAAAAACTTTTTCTCTATCAGGTGCAGGTGTTGAGCTAATCAATACAAAACTGCGGGGCTCCGATGATGAATTCACTTGTACCTCAAAACAAAGACAGAAAAAATAAACAAAACATGAATGTTAGATCATAGCAAACTCCACATTCAGAAAAAACAATGATATATAAACAAAATCATTAAATCCTGAGTTTGACGTGGAACTAAGAATTAAGAAAAAAATGGCATACATAGAAAATAGCAGTTACGTACCTTAGGTTGTGAAGTATCTTCTCTGGGAATTGGTATCCTATTAATATTGGCAGGATTGATAGGGAATTTTGGAGTTTCAAGGACAGAATTGATTTGCACTTTAGTCTGTGTGTAATATTGGCAGGAGAGAGAAAAAAAGGGGATTCAATGTTAAACTATGGAGAAGGAGATATTTACATCATTGTTCAGAGAATCATGAAAAAAAGGACCAAAACCAGAAAAATTACCTCAGTTTCCATAAGGATTTCACCTTTGGGTTCGATTGGTTCTTGTTTAAAAGCTTGTTGTTCAAAGTGGATCTGGACAGAAACATATATGTATAAGCATAAAACCCCTCGAACTAGGATTTACAAATTTGGAATGCAATTATGTGAGTGTGCTAACAAACAAAAAAGGATGTGATGCTTGTTTGAAAAAGAGTGAAAGCGAGGTATAGTAGCCTTGTAAATGAAGATAATGAAGCAAGACAATTGTAATCATGCTATAAAATAAAAACAAAAAAAGTGAAAAGGGACATCAATTCTAGGTACTGGATAAAAAAGAACATGGTGCAATGATAGGTAGCCCATCGATTCTAATACCACCATAAAGCAAATCTATTCTAGTCAGCTTCAAGTTTGACAGTGAGTGAATGAAAAAGATGTACCTGAGATTCTAAATGATTTTCAGTTTTCACTTTAACATCATCCTCATCTTTAGGCGTGTATTTTGCTTCTTCTGAATTGTTCTGGTTGCTGCTCAAATTAATTACCGTGTTCAGCGATGGGACTTCAATGTTATTGTTTCCCTGCGTTTTGAGATGTTGATCAAAAAAAGCAAGGTGAAAACATAAAATTCAAAAATAAATGTCGTCTAACAGAAAGAAAGGAAAAAAATACATAAAGCCACTATCCCTCATTTCCTAATTTTTTTAAAAAAATACCTCTGTTTCAGCAACTTAATGGGAAGCAGCTGGCTCATTAGGAGCATTCACAAGTGGAGCGGCCGTGGTGTACGGGGTTTGAGATATGTGTTGTAGCTACAATCAAGAATGAACAAAAGTAAAAAAACTAAGTTAGATAAGAGATGAAAATAGACCAAACTTATTACGCTTCTTCAACAACGAGAAAAAAAATAAAAAAAATAAAAAAGGGAGCATAGTTATTACTGGTAGAACTCCGAAAGCCTTCCTGGACGGATAATTCCTATCCACCAAGGTAAGATATTCAAAATCTTCATTCTTAATATGAGAAATGCGTGGAAGAGAGTAGTTGACAGTGGACTGATGCATTGGGATGACATCAAAATCAACAAAGTCCAGATAAATGATCTGCAGTTAACCAAAAATTAAGTAAGTAACCAAGACATAAAAATGTAAAAAAAAACTGTAGAAGAAGACAACTAAGCTTTGCAGCTTATAGTGAAAGTCAAGAAATACAAACCAAAAATGGCAACCACTTACCCCCCAAATAGGAAGGCAGCCGCCTATGTGAGAAGGCTTATTCATTTCCTCTAAAGTCTCTCTGTTGAAGATCATTTCACAATGCCTCTCTGATTCCTCAAGCATGCATTCTAGGCCCAGTCTACCAAAGTCCAGTGTAGGAATAGCAGGCACATCTAGGAGGGAGAAAAGGTACTTGGAACTAGCATAACAGTACGAGGCAGGACACAGGATAGATGCTATGAAGTAGAAAGCAAAGCTCCTAATAAACCCTTCTTCACTCTCATCAGCAAGCATAACTTCTTCAATTTTGTTGATTGGTATCTTATTCCGATAGTCTGTGTACTTGCTTCTTAGCTGAGCAACCTCTGCTTTCACTTGAGGGTCGTTGCTACTAAAGACAAAAGGGACAGTACCACCAGGAAAACCGAATATTTTATCTACCATGTCTTTAGTGATGTCAATGACTTTGTCCTTGTGTTTAAAACGAGGTATGCTACCGCCAATATGTTGATCTAGCCACTCAAGAAGATTCATTGGGATAGAGAGGTGGTATGGCATATGAAGTACAGCTTCCATTTTATATTTCCTGACATGACCTTTTTGAATTTCACTAAACTTCCTGGCAGTCTTGATGAAACGCATAGTGGATAGTCTAGTTTTGTATGTTGGATTACATAACTTCCTAGGATACACTCTTGCTGCAAAAAAAGAAAAAATGACAACTAAAAAAATCAGAAGATTAAAAAAAGTAAACATGTGCTATAACATAAACTAGAATTCCATAAACAAGTACTGTGCTGAAAAAAGACATAGATTATTTGTATATAGGTCACATTTCACATGCATAGCAGAACGACAAAATTGTAACAAAACAGGCATGGATTCAGGTGTCAGCAGTAACTGTAACATAACAGGATCAACAGTTGGACGTAAAAAAGAACATAACTGTAACAAAACAGAGTCAGAGCAGATAATACTACACTCTTGTAGAGAAGATGATAATTCATGCATTAGTTGAGATAACGAGCACCACTTCGCTTCTCAGAATGCATTGGTTATGATATGGCAACTCAGCTATCACTATATGTGTGGCTAGTACACCACAAACTAACAGCCCAGCAATGCTAGCTAGAAGAATGCAAGCGACAGTGGAATCTTAAAGATTTGCCTAGATAAATAAGGCAGGACAGCAGCAGAGTTGGAAAACAATAGTTATCAATTTATCATCTTATAGCATAATTCAAAACCATAAGACAGAATTCAACCATCACAATAAACATTAGAATCAATGCTATATAGAAAAACGATGTTGTTTGATGTTTCCACAAGTTAGCATTCACACATCCTCACAATAAAAATACAGTGAAAACATATCAGACCACAAGAACATGGATCAGAAATTAACCCTAACCTATTCTGTGATTATGTATGACCGGTCTAAAACAATCTCTTAAAAACTAACCTAATCAAAATCCTAATCCATCCCTTAACAAATTTTGTTCCCCTAGACGGCTCGATCAGATGATGCTCCAACAGTAGCAAGACGGCTCGATCCGAGCCACGGAAAGGGAACGGTGGCCAGAAAAGGAGGGGATAAATAAATCGAATCGAGGGATTTCATACTAGGATGAGGTCGACGGACATTTGAGCAAAAGAAATGCCCAAAAGAACAATCTGATTTGAACAAAAATTGATAAACTCACAAACAGGCTACGTGAGTGATAGAGTAAGTACATACCACCTTGGTCGCCACGGAGACCCCTTACAACCACTTGCTGTATATCTTCATCTTGGCCATCTGGAATACCATCTGGTACTGCAAAAAGAAGTGCATACGAAAAAAAATAGTGAGCATCATCTGATCGCAAAAAAAACATAGCATATTACTTCTGCTATTGGGAAGAACATCAAGAGTCTTCAATATGCCAAGGTCTGTATTCAACACCAGATCTAGCTAAACCAGCAGAGTAGAAAAAACAGTATTAATGCATCTGTACACACATATTACAGTACGTAGTGGTAGCTGCTCGAGTACTAGGATGGGAATTTCAATGTCCAAATTCCAAAAATTGAAACCCTAGAGCGTGACCTTAATAAGAACGAATCTGACTGGAAAATCACGCAAAAAAAGTGGTTTCAGATCACTAAAAACCACTCTGTTCTGACCGCGCATGAACACAAAACATACAAAAACACAGATCACTAACCCTACCACCCCACCCCACCCCCCTTCCAGTACTAAAACGCGCGTGAACACAACTTCCTACCAAACACACAGATCACTAACCCCCCTACACATGTACAAACGCGCGTGAACACAACTTCCTACCAAACACACATATCACTAACCCCCCCTACACATGTACAAACGCGCGTGAACACAACCACTATGGAACGAAGCAGCATCAAAAAATTGGACGGAGAGAGAGCGCGAACCATCTGAATCCATGGCGATCTCCGGCTAGGGTTCGATCCAATCCCTAGCGCCGGCCTCCGACTAGGGTTCCAATCGGAAAAGCAAAGGAGACGAAGAAGAAGCCGCCGCGGGGAATCGATCGAAACGAAGAAGCCGCCGCGGGGAATCGATCGAAACGAAGAAGAAGCCGCCCCTAACTAGGTGCGGCGGCGGTGTGGGGAGAGATGAGGAATATGAAGAGGAAACAGAAGGAAGAGGAAAGGGGGAAGGATACGGGTCGGAGGAAGTTGCCGGGTCGCTCACGCGAGATAAACGGGCTAGGCCCAAAAACGCGACGCGAGGAGAGGGGGGTATGCGCCCGATCGCGGGAACAACTAAATCGAGCGCTTAAGGCGCCAAATAGGATTTGGCGGCTGTGCGGCGTGCCGGTTTAAAAAAAACCGGTGGGCTAAACATGATTTCTACTGATGTGACAATTTACATGTGAGTCTAGTCAGGCCCTATTAAATATTACATGAGGGGTCGTTGCTGCTACTAAAGCCACGACCTGCAGAGTTGTCGCGGCCACCACCACGTCCGCGATCGCTGTCACCACCGCCCTTGCCGTTGCGTAAGCCGGGTGAGCCGCGACCCTATTGACCGCTAGGCGACAATCGGCCAATCGCCGTAGGTGCAGACTGATCGCCACGATCAGCAGCACGATCCGTCGATCAGGACCGGCGCTGGTGGAACCGCTGCATGAATTTGGCAACTCAGGTTGCGGTACTGTGCCGATTCAGCAGCATGAATTTGGCAACGCGATTGGCGAGGAAGTACTCATGTAGACGGCGCCAAATGTCAAAGGCGGTGGGGTCGGCGTCCATGGGGAGAAGATCAAGCAGGGAACCAATGACGAGGGAGTAGATCCACAAGGCACTGCGGAGTCGGCGGAGCGCCACTGCTCATCAGGTGTGGCCGGCGTTGTACTTCAGAAGAACAAAAAGGAAGGTGTTCTATTTGTGGTAGACGTGTTCTGTGGGATCGAGTTTAAACTTGATGTAGAATATTTTGATGGTTTGAAAGAAGTTGAAAAGTGGTTTTCGGAAGTTACATTAGACTGTCATTTCAGGAGCCAATATCTAACAAAGAGAAAGAAAGAAAGAAAAAAACAGCATTGTTGACAAGTAGTACATAGCTAGGTTATGGTACTCACTCATAGAATAGTTAAACAACATGTCTTGAAGCAAACTAAGACTACATATTTTATACTGCCAATCGCACATCTTATGGAGTCCATGGTGTCTTCCAGCTAAAAGAGGTCCACATCTAAAAGGTAGTCTTAGTAGTGTGTGCAAGAGACGAGAAAATGAGTCAAAGCTGCACGTTTCTCTTCAAACCGAATCTGCCATGTTTTCCGAGAATGCCACCTGATACTTCAGCCCCTTATTGTCGCTAGCTGCGTCAACCGAGATTGTTGAGCCTTCACAAGCTTCTCCATTAACCAGCATTTTTGAAATAGTCGTCACCATATGTTTTTCTATCCACCTTTTTATGGGTCTTGCACCATATATCTGTAAAAGACCAATTATGCTTGATTATTACCAAAACAAAACAAAGTTCAACGGTGAGCTACAAAGGATTATTTCAAAAGAAGATGCAATACTTACTGGATTGTATGATTGCGACAAAATGACGTCCAAAACCGCATCACTTAAAACAAGAGAGATACCCTTGCCAGCTACTCTAGAAATGACGCTCTTCATTTGGATATTCACAACCTCTTTCAGTTGGTGGTGCAAAAGTGGCTCAAATACTACAATCTCACTTAGTCTGTTGAGAAGCTCAGGCTTGAAGTATGTCCGAACCTGCACCAACAAAACATATAACAGTGAATAAACACGACAAATGGCTTAATTCTATGAGTGCTATTTGTGATTGGCAAACCTGTTTCATTAGAAGGTCTCGCGCAATGTTCATTGTGCTTTCTACGGCTCTTCCTGGTGTTAGGTGCTCTGCTCCCAAATTCGAGGTCAAAATGATGATTGTATTCTTGAAATCAACCTTCCGGCCTTTGCCATCAGTCAACACACCGTCATCAAGTACTTGAAGAAAAACATTCAACACCGAGCGATCTGTCTTCTCCACCTCATCGAAAAGAATAACACTATATGGACGTCTCCTAACTATCTCGGTTAGTTGTCCACCATCTTGATAACCGTAATAGCTTTATGATGTTATGAAAGGAACGCTCGTTAGTAAGATCAAAGATAAAGTATTGTATGATAATGGAATGTTGAAATGTCACATAACATATAACTAACCTTGGGGATGCTCCAATGAGACGAGATACGGAACTAGGACAAACATATTCGGACATGTCAAAGCGAACCAACGTCTTCTCGCTATCAAATAGTTGCTCGGCGAGAGCTTTTGCAAGCTCAGTCTTCCCAACACCGGTTGAGCCTAAAAAGAGGAAGGAGCCTATCGGTTGGCCAGTTTGACCAAGGCCAGCCCTAGAACGCAACACTGCTTCTGCAACCAAGTTGACCGCCTCATTTTGGCCGACTACTCTCTCATGCAATTTGTCCGCTAAGTGGATTAACTTTATCTTCTCCTCTTCGTTAAGCGTAGTTATAGGAATTCCAGTCCATCGGCTTACAACCTTCCAAGTGAAGAAACTGGTTAGAACACAATGGCAAACGCATCCTGTTGGAATATTAACACGACATAAATCCTTTTCGAATAAACATGAGACATGTCTACCTGTGCAATATCATCATGGCGAACAATTTTTTGTACTCTCCCATCATGTATGGAGGTGCAAGCCTCATCGATCAGATCAATTGCCTTGTCAGGAAATTGACGATCTATAAAATTATGAAATCCATCAATTTTTCTCTCAAGTAAATCTTACTACGCAGGAACAATTGAATACAACCCCTTTTACTAGCTACTCACCAGTGATATAGCGGTCAGCAACGTGTACGGCAGCATCAATAGCAGCGTCGGGAATTTTCAAGCCATAATGGTCTTGGTACCGCTGCCTGAGCCGCTTCAGGATGGCAATAGTTGCCAGAGTGCTCGGTTCCTGGATGTCCACCTTCTGAAACCGCCGCTCAAGCGCAGCATCCGTCTCTATATTTTTGCGGTACTCATCGTAAGTAGTGGCCCCTAGGCAGCGGATGCGGCCACGGGCCAACGCCGGCTTCAGTATGTTTGCAGCGTCACTGCGACACATCCAGTCACCGGCACCAATAAGCATGTGCATCTCGTCGATGAAGAGACTAATCTTGCCGTCTGCAGACTCTGCATGCTTGATCACGCTCTTCATGCGCTCCTCGAACATGCCGCGCCACTTGGTCCCTGCCACCAATGCCGCGAGGTCGACTGCCACGACGCGTGCGCCGGCGAGTGCGGTAGGGACCCTCCCAGCTGCGATGCGCTGTGCGAGACCCTCGGCGATGGCCGTCTTGCCGACCCCTGCGGCGCCGACGAGCGCGGCACAGTTCTTGGTCCGGCGGCAAAGGATGCGGACGACCCGCTCGATTTCGTCGTCGCGGCCAACCACCGGGTCGCCCTTTGCGGCCGAGGCCGTCATGTCCCGCCCGTAGGTGCGCATGCATGTACGGTATTGATAGTACCTCCACGCCGCTCCGCACAGAGCTGCCGATGCCCCAATACAGAATATAATTTTCATCTCACTAAGGAAGGCGCAAGACTGCGTATTGGTAGTTAGGCCAGATACACGAGAGGAGCGCGATATGCAAGTCCCCAGTATTGGATCGTAAACTTGCGCTTGCGTAGTTCCTCTCCCAATGATCCCATCAAGCCATGACCAAGACATTGTTGGCTTTGGCGACACGTGCAGGCGATTTTCCTCTGCCCCTCTAATTTCACGCGCCGGCGATTCTCCTCTGCTTCTAATTTAGAGAGCCCTATCTTGCTTACCCTGTATATTTATAAGACCAACCTACAAGAAGACCTCAAAATCAGATTCGATTACGCACTGTACATAAGGAAATACTGAACGGATCAATGTATATGGAAAGTTTTCCTTCTTTGCTGTTTGGAGTTCAAATTCAGATTCCATTAGGGGAAATACTGAAGGAATCGATGCAATTATATGGAGATTTTTCCTAGTTTGCTATTTGGAGCAGAGGATTTTTTATGGTACATCTCACACCATCTGTATGTTTTTGTGTGACTACCTTTCCTACCCCGAGGACAGCGAACTTCGGAGGCGGGACGCCGATGAATTCTTACGTCTCTTACCTTTTCGGCCGGTCAGTCGCCGCGTCGATTCGTCGCCGTTGGGCGACCTCGACCTCGTACGACTCCAGCAGCAGTAGCGTAGCTAGGATTTTATGTCAGGGCGGTCCAATGGATAGGAAAAAAATACATCACAAACAAAGCATAGCAACATATCGTACAAATTTATCAAAACATACATCAATAAGGTCTTACAAAGCATATGAAAATTCACGGTTTAATTTCTGAATTTGCATAAGAAAATAGCACACCTTATTTGTCGGGATAACGCCTTCTCAATGCCATGAAAGTATCTATTGTATCATCTTCGCTCTTCTGCCATGGCCGCGACCGGCGCCGGAGAAGGAGATGAAAACGGAAAATCAACCCTCTTCTTTGCTGCGTGTTGCAGAAAAATATATACAATGTCTCTGTTCCTTTTCATTTTGCAACAATTCTGCAAATAAAAAGAAGTTTGATCTGTTAATTGTCTGTTTGATTGAATACATAATAATCATTAATCAATCAGCTCAATACATCAGTTCTGAGTTCCAATTTGCAGTCACAAGTAAACTTGTTTAAATCGTAAACGCAAATTGTACTTTGAATTAAAAAAAGATGGAGACCATACTTTTAATCGGAGAAGATGAGAGTGAGCTCTTACGGGTCGCTCTTACGGGTCGACAGTGCGCGTGTTGCCGGCCGCCGGGGCCTCTAGCACACTCCTTCGCCAATCCACCTCTATCTGCCGGCCGCTGGCCGTGCGTCACCGGCTTGTGCTGCCTCCGTCTTTGCGCCTCGCTAGGGTTCGCCGGCCGTGCGTCGGTTCGAGTCGTCATACATGATACGAATGAAACGAGGAGAGTTTTTCTGGGACCCTGGGAGCGTACAAAATACAAAGCAAACGAGAAAGCCTAGCCATCGGATCAGCTGCAGTCCTTGTATTTTGGGCTTGGGCCTTGCCGATGCAAGCAAAGATAACTTTTTTCTTTTTAATTTACATATATATAGTAAAGTAATGGACCGAATTACAGGGGTGGTCCATGGACCACCCTGTCCATCCTGTGGCTACGCCACTGTACACGCCCCCGGCACCGAGCAGTCAAGCGCAATGCTACGGAGTGCGATGAGTGTAAGTATCACCATGATTTATCCTATTTCTTCGCTTCATACATCTATATTGTGAATTTGACATGTTCCCCTCATTGGTTTGCAGCGATTCATGAGACATTGCCGGAAGCTAGCAGGCATGCATGCTTGGGTGCGCAAGTGCTAGCGTCATTGATGTCCATGCTCCTGGCACATCCAAGCAGGTGAGTGCAATCGTCGCTTCTTCTAGCCATGTTGGAGCCTCCTCTAGCCATGTTCCCTTGTCTCAACATGTGGAGGAATTCGAAGAAGAGGATGATGACGATGAAGTTGATCCATGGGATGAGGACTACGGCGAGATCAAGATGTCGCAAGTGGGGGATGGACCACAAGTCATTCAGCCAGCCCAGAGGAAAAGGGTTCCTCATGCAAATGAGAACCCTTGGAGTCCATCACCTTTCCAAAAAGAGCATCGTCGAGGCAATCACAAACCAAATGAGGGGCGCACAAAGAGAGCCGAGGATCGTCTAAGCAAGAGGGAAGGAAGTAATATGGGCATTTTCTTGCTATATATGTAGTATTTGAGAACCTTCTATTTGGTCATGTTGAACTGTGTATGTCTATTTGGTTACTGTTGAACTATTTGTGATGAAATTGTTGTGTGATGGAATTTGATTGTTTTTGTTATACTGAATTATATTGATGCTTGATGTCAAATTGTGCTAGACAGAATGCTAAATGTGTTCCGGATTGGCTCCATGGGCCTACCGCCAGGGTCCTTGGCGGTAGGGTTAAAGATGCCGTACCGCCCGCAAAAAATGCATAGAAACGTTCAATACCTTTTGGGCTAATTTTGATGCCCTATCGTTAGGATCTTGGCGGTAGGGTTACATGCCCTACCGCTCGTATAAATGCACAGAAACTTCCACTAGCTTTGGGGATATTTTTTAGAACCCTACCATCGGGCCCTCACGATAGCCATTTATCCACGTCAGTGAGTGATGTGACAGAGCAGGCATGTTGACCTGGTTCTTACCGCCATTGACCATGACGGTAAGTAGTGGAACCCTGCCGCCAAGGTATACAGCAGTAGCAAAATGATCAGACCTGATTTTTTTTTAAACAGGTCAAATCTGCTTAACTTTGCAACAAAAGCAAGAACAATGATTTTGTCTGTTACAGCTTAACCTACGAGAAAATTAAGCCAGCATGCAGTCATCGTGATAACTAAAAGTGGGTGTCTTCTTCCTACCTACCAATCATGTGAGAGCATCTACAGCTGGGCGCCTCAAATCCGCCTCAAACGTCCGGGCAGACGGCTTGGTCACTGACCGGTCACGAAATTTTGACTCAAATGGGTAAATCAAACGTCCGGGTTGTCCGACGTCCCTCATATCCAGCCCAAATATAGGGCGGCTCGGGCGCGTCCGCCACGTCAGCCTGGCCCACCCTTACCCCACTCCGTCCCCACAAATATCCCCAATACGGAGACCCTACCTCACTCCGCTCGCCTCTCCGTCTCTTCTCCTCCTCCTCTGATTTCTCTGATTTGATCCAGTCTGACGACTCTGGCCACCATGTCGAGCTCCGGCAGCCGCTCCGATTCTGATACACCGACGAGGAGCTGGCCCTCTGCATTGCCCTTGAGAGGTCCAAGGTGGACACGGGGGGCAGTTCCGAATCTGCCGCCTCGCCTCTCCCCCGCCGGCGCAGCGAGGACGCCGACGTTGACCCCTCTCGGCCCGCGCGCAGCTCCGCGACGGCTGCACAGTCCGCGCCTCCCCTACGCCTTCTCCTGCCCCCGCCGACCGCTGCTCCATGCGGGCAGCGATGGGTGCTAGTGCCCCCACCGCCGGCCCGGACGCGCACGCCGAAATCGGAGGCATGCACCGCCCGCCGCGAGAGGCAGCGGGTAAGGGAGATGAAGGCAATGGAGCAGTCTGTGCGCTGCCGCCGCGGGTTGCCGGCGGAGCCCGATGAGGACGAGCGGCTCCTCGCTTGGGTCTACCGCCAGTCGCTTACGACGGCGGAGATGTGCGCTCGGCGGCTTCGTCTAAAGAACGCCAAGGCGCTCTGGCTTGCCATTGAACAAGTCGAAGCGAGAGGCGACGGAGGCAGCGGTGGAGGCGGCTCAGCTGGCGAAGCTCAAGCGGCAGAAGGACAGGGCCATCCTGCGGCTCAAAGGGCTGATGGTCCTCTCCGACTCCGACTCCTTCGACGAATACGACCACGGCGCCTCGTCCCACGACTCGGACGACCCTCCACCAGCCGCCGACGCCTATAGCAGCGCCGTCGACCAGAAGGGGAAAGGGCCAACGAGGAAGTGGCGAAGATCTGTCTTCTTCACCTCAATTTCAAAGTTTTTAGATGTAGTTTGAACTTGTCCGTCGTATCATGTGCGTTATGTGAACTTTGGCTATGTTTTGAAGATCCGGTTGTGATCTTTTGCTGAACGATTGTGCATTTGTATGTCCTTTCTATGTCCGCTCGTGATCTACGTAGTTTTTATTGACGTTGCATGGTTTAGTATGAATATAGGGGATCGGATATGAGATACGTGGATGTGAACGACGAAATTTGAGGATTGGTCGGTTAGTGTCCGCGAACGTGCCCGGACACGTCCGCGGGCGTTTGAGAGGCTGAATTTGCCATGTTCGACTGTAGATGCTCTGAGTTTCTATTCTGTGCCCATCTCCGGATGCAAGCATCTCAATGTTGTAGTCACTAATCTATAGCCCGCCTATTATATGAGCATTCTTATATGAAGGCTCTAGATGATGTGCTATCTCATTCGTACTACTTCTAAATCCTTAGGAATACATTTTAGTTTACTCCAAACTGAACAAGACCTTGGTGTCTTGAAAAAGCATCAAGACCTTGGTGTCTTGAAAAAGCATGTTATCTTCGGTTGGAAAATAAATTTCATTTCCATTGGAGGGCACAAAACGCTCACAATTTGTGTTACAAGTAAGAATCTAGTTTGTGAACTAGCTGAGATAGTTAAGTATTGTTGTGGCGGAATCAGCCCACCAAAGTGCTCGCATTTTTTGAAATTCAAACTTTCTGGCAATGTTCGTTCAGTGATTGAGAGGAGACATTCTCGTTGACTACGAGACACATGTCATCCCGAACGTTTTTTCATAAAAATTTTAGTTGAGGCGAGGTGACAACTTTAGTTGTTAAAACATGGCAACTTTGTTTTAGTTTTTTTTTTGTCAGAAAATTGTCATATTTGTCAACCTTGAGTGAAATAAAACTGTCATGAAAAACGTTTGGGTTGCCATACTTAAATCCGAATGTTTGGGATTTATCATTTTTGAAATTTTATGATGACCCGGTATCTCGGAGGTGTTCATAAAGGTAAAATGTGCGTGTGCGCGTTTATAAGAATTAGTGTATGTGAGCATCTACACTTGTACTATGTTTTTCAAAAAAGAAAACGTAAGAATCTATTACCTCCGTACCAAAATATAAAATAAAAAAAATCTAGGCTAAAACGTCTTACAGTTTTGATACGAAGGTAGTAGTTCTGTTCATGTTACAATACAATCGTCCCAACGATCAGGATATCAAGCCACACATTTCATCCTACGCCTACCATCTTTCATCTCCTTCCCACATATTCTTCTCCTTGGGCCCGGTCGGCCCTTCCTCTTTGGAGAGCTCGTTCGGCATCTTGTTCAGCATGTTCTCCGCCGGACAACTGAGCCGCTGGGGCATACTCTTGACCATCCGCTCCGTCCCCGTCCTCGACTTGTAGATCACCGTCGGCCCCCACTCCCGCATGAACTGCAGCCACTGGGGCTCGGCCACGACGCCGTCTCCCAGGTACTCCGCCGCCACCACGCGGTACTTGACGCTGGAGTCGACGGACAGCTTGCTCCGGGCGGCCTCGTTCAGGATCCCGACCCCGAGCGCCGCCGAGCCCTGCAGGTACACGCCGGCGCGCGGGTAGCTCGCGTGCCCGTTCCGGGACGAGTACACCGCCGGCCTGTTCCCCGCGGCGTACTCCAGCTTGGCCGCGTCCACCCACCTCCCCCCGCTGTGCTGCGAGTAGTAGACGGCCATGAGCTCGCCGGTGAAGTTGCTGACCCGGAGCGTGAAGTGCTCCCAGTCGCCGACGTGCTGCCCGGTCGTGCCGAGCGGGAGGTTGATCGGGCCGAGCTTCAGCCTGGCCGGGCCGTTGAACGGGCAGAACACCCACATGGCCACGTCGGTGCACGCCCCGCCCATCGCCGGCTTCACGTGCGCGTACAGCTCCGCGCTCTCGATGTCGCCGCGGAGGATCGCCTGCCTCCTCTTGCCGTCCGGTATGTCCATCCAGTACTCCCCGTCGTTCCAGCCCCCGCCCGGGAGGTTGGACCCCTCGGCGTCGATCTCCTCGCCGACGGCGCCCCCTCCTTTCCTGAACAGCGCGGCTCCGTTCTTGAAGTACCAGGCGACGGACGACGGCAGGTAGACCTCTTTGGGGTGGAAGTAGAGCGTGGGCCCGTAATGCTGGATCACGGCGTGCACCTGCTCCAGTGTCGGCATCGCCGACAGGTCGAGGTCGACGTTCTTGAGGCACGCGAGGCCCTGCTCGCTCGGGGCCGGGGAGGAGCACCCGTCCGTGGCGGCGCACCAGAAAGTGCCGGCGCCGATGCCCTTCTCCCGCATCCCCCTTCGCAGCGGCCTCACGCCGCGCACGGCGAAGGCCTTGCCGGGAGACGAGGACGTCGGCCGCGTGAGCTGCAGGTGGAGCAGCGACCCGTGCGGCTCGCACTCGTCGGTGAGGTCGGCGCGGACGCAGCCCACCTCGCCGAGCGGCGGCTTGCCGGGGCCCGTCGTGACGAGGAAGCCGAGCGCCCGGTACCCCTCCGGCGGCACGGGGAGCCAGAAGTAGGCGTCGCTGCGGCCGTAGCCGACGCAAGAGCCCGCGCTCGCGGTCGCGCCGGCGCCGCCGGTGGCGTGGAAGGCCCAGACGAGCTCATAGTCCCGCGGCGCCTGGAGAGGCGGTTCCGTGGAGCGCGGCGGGTCGGCGGCCCTGGCGACGATGAGGTGGCCGTGGACTTTGCGGCTGTTGGGCTGGCAGTAGTGGCCGAGCAGGGTGAAGCCCTCGGGCACGCCGCGCGGCCGGTAGAAGGTGCCGCCGTCGCAGCGCTGCAGCCGCGCCGACGGCGACAGGGTGCAGATTTTGTCGAAGGCCGTGGCCGCGGCGAGCTCCAGCTCCCCTCCGGCCACCCGGATCCTGCCCCGCGCGAACCCTCCACCTACACCAATGCCACGTCGAACCCACACATCAATCAACGAATCAATTGAAACTGGAGTCTACTAGAAACCAATAATGCAGGGAGGCGAAAGCGAAATCGAAGATGGGGACGGACGGTCGGCGCGCGTACCTTGCGGCCACGTCGGGAGGGGCTCGGGGAAGAAGAAGGGCTCCGGCGCCGGGTCCTCAGCGGCGCCGGCGTCGGCGCGGCCAAAGTAGCGGCTTAGCATGTCTCTCGATTGGGTTGGTGCGGGAGAGCAGAACGTGTCACCCAACCCGGATCAGCTAACTAACCACTACTTCACCTGGGATCTGGTGGAGACAAGATCTAGACCCGGCTTGGAGGGACAACTATGACAAAGCCATCCGGATGAGAACTTGAGAAGTGAAAGGGATGATGCCTCGCTCGCGCTCGCACTCGCACGCTAGGTTTTGGATTTGGTTTGCTCCGACTCCGATGCCAAGATAGGTATGATGCCGGGGCCCGGCCTCTGTCTGTCTGCCCCGCGCCAAAAGGCAAATGCAGGGGTTGGTGAGAAATATATACTGAATAAACGCTGCCGTGCTCTTTTCCGTTCCATTGGACGACGCATCCCAAGTTTGCGCATCGTGGGGGCCGCGCGCCCCTCTATTTCGAGGTGGCCCGCCCGTGCTTTTGCCCGTCGGCGAGTGCGGTACACGACGGACGGCGGCCTCCCAGACCTACTACGTGCAACTTTTGTGCACGGCGGCTGGCACGTCGATATCGACATCGACCGTGCAAGGTAGATAGACAAGTCGGCGCTTGAACTGGCAGTCTTGGGGATCTCGCACATGTTGCCTTTTTTCGGTTCGTGCGCCGCACAGGTGACAGCAAGCAAACGTTGCACGGGCAAACTAGCAACGGCAACTTTGTCCGTGGCAACGACATAACAGAACCAATTTTGATACTAGAACGACTGGTGATAAAATACAACTCTACGACAAGCCCGACAACAGATTGCTTGGCAGCCAGGAGGCGACCTCAAGAATGTTCATGATACAGCGAGCCTAGGGTTCATGCCTGCTTATCATGGGTGGATAAATGAATTGTGTCATTACAGTATCTTGCAGTGTTTCTCCTCTGAGCGACTAGGTAGGTTATTTATCTTCCTTTCAGGACAACAACTCTTTCTGGGAGACCAACTCAGATGCTTGCTTCAGCTCAGGTGCATCACATGTATGTATAGAGGGGATCATCAAGCTGCAAAAGGAGAGGGAATGTACGGGTTAGAGAAGTGCAAATAAAGTTATGTGGCTGTCCTATTTATATCTACCAAAGTCTGGTGCTGCTGCAACTGCAACACTTCTAATTGCTGCTGGAGATGCAAAATTACAGTATCTATTGATGCATCATTTAAGGCAAAACATCATATGTGGATGGAGGGCTTGATGTTGGAGGCAGAGCCGGGGGGAGCAGGAGTAATTATCAGGAGAAATGACGGCTCTTTTGTTGCAGGGAAAAGCTCCAGGTTCCCGTATGCGCGTGGCCCAGCGCTTGCAGAGCTATTGGCGGCGAAAGGTGTCATGCTGGCAAATCAGCAGGGACTAGATAAGATGGTGCTGGAGATGGATCGCCAGGAAATGGTGAGTAAACTGACGAACGCCACTATTGACAGACCGATTTACGGCTCACTGATTGAAGAGCTTACTTAAGATTAGGTGTTCTTCTTTTTCTGAATTCCGGGTTGTATGGTATCATAGAGAGGCCAATGGTTGTGCCTATGTATTAGCAAAAGCAGGTTGTTATTTGGAATGACTCAGACGTGTGGTATGGGGTTCCTCCACTGTTTCTTGAGCCACTACCATGTAAAGACATGCAAGGGATTACGAATAAAACACCAGCTGTTCTAAAAGAAAAGAGCATCTCCGACTGGACCCCCTACTTCCCCCTAAATGCCGTGCGGACAGCCGGGACACTGCATTTAGGGCCAGTTCTTTTGGGCGGCTTAAAACATAAGCTGCATCTACCCAAGCTTAAAAAATAAGCCGCTCCCTAAATTCGTTGAGACTTCTAAATTAGTTATCCCATGACTAGTTCAGAAGCCCTATTAAATGAGGGAGACGGCTTATGGGAAAAGCTGAGGAGGCGGCGGCTTATTTTTTAAGCCGCCAAAAGAACTGGCCCTTACTCTATACATACATGTGATGCACTTGATCCCTCAAAAGTGGAGCAGTGATTGGTATTAGTACAATCTACAATGTATCTACTGCATTTACTACAGTAATATGTATGATATACGCCATGAATCACATTCTTATCAAGTCTCAAGAAGCATCCATTACTCATACAGTGCTATATTCTGATGAATCACTAAGTTCAGATACGCTGAACCACATAGCATATGTGGTCAGCTATCTCAAAACTGAATATAAAAAATGTTAGCGAGACAGTTTTTCCTGGGAAAAAGCTAGGGTGCATGTCCAACGTCTATTAAGAACCCTTATTAATAACTCCTTTGGCTAAATTAGTCGGTGTCTAGAACATAGACTAAAACCAATAAGATCTAGAATGATAGAAATCATGACAACTGCCAGGTTAAAAGGGTATTTTAACTGTAGTGCTCACTTCTTGGACATGGAAGCTAAGAAATCCTTATCCACATCAACACACTAACACGAACTAGTCCAGATGGAGCTCGGCTGATCCTTATCCAAAGTATCAACACAAAATAGTTTGAGAGTTTTCAAAGCCAAAAGGTGATATATTCTCTGTTCCCCTGATACCAAGATCCAACACGTTCTCATCAGAAACACAAGGAAAAGCTAATGGGGCCTGCTTCCGCAACTTCAAATTCATAGACAAAACAAGAAGGGAAACTAGCTAAATTGTTATATTCCTGGCCTCCAGTTTAGATTCTAGAATCTAGACACAACTGTTTCAATATACAGGCACATATCTAACGGCATTCAAGCACACTTCTGTATTCCGAAGTTCAGTACAGTTAAGAGATTAGGCTACAGTTTCATTAGGTGTCCCACACGCCTTAATGAAACTGACCCAAATGTGCATATAGTTATTCTAGCCAATACTCAAGAGTCATAAATCTCTACACGTGAACAAAAGGATCAAACCCAAGGATACGGCATTTAACAACCTATAATGCAGTGTTAAGCCAATAATCATAGTCATAAAATCTCTATGTGCTCACGGGATCCCGATAGGATAGGATACTGGAAGTTTCTTAATACAATGGAATAATCACATGCATCGACAGGTCTGATCATAACAAAAGTCAAGCTCATAACTGTATCAGTAGATCCAGGATGCAATTTCAACAGAATCCGCCATGCTGATCTATTCACTTCACTATAAGATTCCAGAGGTGCGAAATCTAGCACGCGTAGCAGCAGCGGAATAAAAATAAAAATAAAAATAGAGCAAAAGGATCGATTTGGTACCTCAATTGACTTTGGGATCGGGCATGGCGAAGAGGCCACCGCCGGCCCCGGCGGCCGCGCGGGGCGGCGTGAAGCCGAGCAGCTTCTGGAGGTTGGTCCGTATGCTCATGGAGCAGAGGAAGTAGAGGAAGACCATGGCGCAGTCGGTGGGGTCGTTCCCGGGCAGGCCGCGGTGGCTCATGCGCTGCACGAGCGGGACGGGCGCGAAGGGCAGCTTGGCGACGGCGCGGCCCTCGAAGAGCGAGTTAAGGAGGCCGAAGACGACGAAGAGCACGGCGGCGACGACGGCGCCGGACTTGAGCTTGGCGAGGGAGAGCTCCCGCGAGGCGTCCTTGAGGCTGGACTCGACGCGGTCCATCTTCTTGGCCCGCGAGGAGGCCGGCTGGGAGGAGGGCGCGGCGCCGGCGCCGTTGGAGGTGGACTTCATGGAGTCGAGCTTGCGGGAGTGGCGCTCGATGGAGGCGCGGAGGGAGTTGTAGGTGGCGGTGCGGTAGATGAGGAGCCAGGAGATGGCCTCGCAGAGCACCGCCGTGGCGCCCGAGATGGCCACCACCGAGAGGCTGTCGCCGTAGCGGAGGGAGGAGAGCGCCGAGGCCATATTTTCTTCCGGTGGGTTCGTTGCCGCGGCCGGCCGGCGTGTGGTTGGAGAGGGACTTGGGGGAGAGAGATCTCGATTTGGTTGCGGGGAGGGAGGAAGCACCGCGTTCGGGAGGGGCTGCCGCGATGTACTTTGGGCAGTTGGTTGTTGTGCGCGTGCGGTTCGGCCGTGTGGGCTACGGACACTCGATGAGGGCGGCGAGGTTGCGGCGTGGGCGGCTGACATGCGGGCCATGGGGGGAGTTGGGAGGAGGTTTCTTTTGAGAGAATTCCTTATTTGGCCTTTTTTAAAGTTTGGTTCCCTATTTGGCTCAAAATAAATTTTCTTTTCTATTTGACATCTAAAGTAATTTGTATTCCTTATATGACACTTTCGTCCATTTTAGACACTAACGGTGTTGAGTTGGGACTTGGGAGGAGGTTTCTTTTGAGATGGTTTCCTTGAAAAACCAAGAGTAACCTTGTTTAAAAAAAAACCGCCAAAGGTCAGGGACTGTCGGTTTGGATGGCCTGGGCGTCCAGTCCAGCCGCTGTGTGCTAGATGATTCCTCTGAATTACAGCTTTTTTGTCTGATTTTCCTAAGTGTTGAAGAAAAAAAATATGCGAAAAGAAATTATGCTTCTACGAGGAGCATAGATTTGCTTCTTATAGAAACACATGTTTCTTCCGTAAAAAATAATAATATATAGAAACACATACTTGCTTCCGCAAGAAGTATAACTGTTTATACTTTCGGGCTTTAGTTGTTTTTTGCGGAAACTTTTTTTTTGGTATTCATTTTATTTTTATGAAAACAAGTTCATCGAAACCTATTAACATAGGTTCTGGTTTCAAAAAAAATTACACGACAAATCCAGCGGTAAAGACAGTTTGGGCTTTACACGCACGGTTCATGAGATAAGATGTTTTGAATAAACAAATATACGGAAAAAACGAAAACAACCAAATTGCGACAAGTGGCGCACAGCCAGAGAAGATGGGGTGACATTTGCATCCCCTTAATATAACTAGTGATTTCGTTGAAAACCTTATTTGACGCACGATGTGGCAAACCATCGGGGCACACCTATTGCTCGTATATGGGCCAGCCCACGCATCGGTTTTGGACATGCGGATAGTCTGGTTTTAGGACCCTAGAAGGTTTCTGAACCTAAATCAGTTTTTATTACTGTTTTCAGTTGTATTTCATAAAAAATTTAATATACTAAAAGTTATTTGATTTTTCTATGTTCATAATTTCAAAAAATGTGTTTTCAAAACTTTTTTCGGAGATTCGAAAAAGGTACTTGTTTTTTAAATATTTTTCACAAATTCAAAACGTGGTCATGGTTCCAAAATTTGTTCGGAATTATAAAACATGTTTCCATTTTTGAAAATTACTCATAGATTCACCCTTTTGAGTTTTTTAAAGAATGTTCACAAATTTTCAAAGTGTACGCATTAAAAAATATATTCACTTTAAGAAAATCATGTTTTGCTTTTTAAAATATTGTTTGGGATCTGCCGCTACCATTTTAGTTCTTTTAGTGTTTTTGCGCTGCACAACATCCCGAATCTCATCAGCTCGAGCAGTAAGCAGCGCGCGCTCGCGAGCACGACCTCCTATGCTTGATACACCTCGAGCGCATACATTTTTGCGGAGTTTTAACTGTTTTTCAGGCCATTGTATTACTCGCCCTGCTGAGCCAACCCAGTCGGCCACTGCCTATGCGAATGGGCGACTATTTTGGTGCAAAAAACACGTCAAATAGGACCTCGTGGTTTCCTTCTCCCCTTGGTGTAGCTGGTTAAAAAACTTTTTTCTTTACATAAGGCTTTAAATGATCCCGACTTTGAATTTATGAAGCCATCAATCGGTTAGGAATTACAACAGTTGAAAAGAAGCATTGGGTTTACTGGAGGAAAACCAGAAAACCCTATTTGACGCGCCTTGCATCAAGTAGTCCGGGCTTCAGCGCCCATATTGGATTGGCATGTTTTCCTTTTTATCCTTTTTCTGTTTGTATTTTGCTTTCCTACTTTTTTTTTCAAGTTTATTTTTCTTTTTTGAGTATTTGCCTCAGAAATTTTAAAAATATTTGTGGTTTTTCTTTTAAATTTTTAGAAAATGTTCTTTTTTTCAATTTTGTTTAGAAAATTGTTCGCTTCTTTTCAAAAAATGTTCGGAATTTCACAATAAAAAAATAGATTTTTTTAAAAATGCTCCTTTCATCTGGTAATACTTGTCAGAGAAATGGAGGGAGTATTATTTTAAAAGTTTGGACAAGTATTTTCGGATAGAGGGAGTATTATTTTAAAAGTCGTTTCACAAATTAAAACATGTTCAATTGTTCAAAAAATGCTCACAATATTTAAAAAATCTCCATATTTAAAAAAATCATAAATTTAGAAATGCTTGGGGAATTTTAGAAAATGCGTTTTAAAAAAATATGCACTTTTTCATTAAACGTTCTCAATTAAAAAAATCCAAAATTTTAAACATGCATCTATCTTTGGAGATAGTTCATTACAGTATCGTGGTTTTAAGTAACCAGTAACGCCCATCAGTTTAGTGGCTAGAAACATTCATTCAGCAACAGAGAGAGGTCGTGAGTTCAATCCTAGGCAATTGCTACTTTTTGGTGATTTTTATGACCCACACAATACAGCGACGCGTCTGCCAATGGGCCGGCCCAGTCGGGGGTTGTCCCTTGTGCGGCGCTCGGTAATTGGTCGTAATGAGCGTCGTATAGGAGCTCCCGTTGCTAGAAAGCAAATTCACTACATCTATAACAAGATACAAAGAAAAGGGGAAAAACAAAGAGCATAACTTGCTAAAGACGTAGCACTCCACCCAATGACACTGAAGAAATCTTGGTTGTAGAAGCAAAGCAAGGCACAACCGACCATCCCAAGGGAATTATGATCCAGGATGCCAAAATGCTTTCATAAAAGGTGTTATCATTGCACGAGATACTTCCTGAATCTAGAAAGAAGAAACAACAAGGGGTTGTCCTAAAGCTTTACTTTGAGAAGACTTATGATACAGTAAACTAGAATTTCCTGCTCCACAGTCTAGAAGAAAGAGGCTTTAGTGATTAGTGGTTGGGCTGGTTTAAGACTATGGTAATAGATGGGACTCTAAGGCCCTGTTTGTTTGGGCTTTGGCTTCTGCTTTTGCAGCTTTTCCACTTTGGCCAAAAAGCCACAAAAGCTCCTAAATAGGTGCTTTTGGAGTTTTTATGGCTTCTGGAGCCAAATAATGTTATACTGATTCATCAAAAGCCATAGAAACTCCAAAAGCACCTATTTAGGATCTTTTATGGCTTTTCAGTCAAAATGAAAAAGCTGCAAAAGCATAAGCAAAATCCCAAACAAACAGGGCCTGAGTGTAAAGGTCAATGATATGGTAGGGAGGAACTTTGGTAGCTTTAAAGGGGTGAGGTAGTATGACCTCCGTCTCCTTTCCTCTTTAATATTGCTACAAATTGCAAGCAGAGAATGGGGCAGAAGGCTCGGGAAAATAGGGAACTTACTAATCTAATTCCTCATCTCATTCAAAATGGGGTGGTTATATTACAATATGCTGATGGTACCATTCTGTTGGGGAACGTTGCATGGAAAACAAAAAAAATTCTACGCACACGCAAGAACTATCCATGGAGATGTATAGCTACAAGAGGGGAGAGTATGTCTACGTACCCTCGTAGACCGTTTAGCGGAAGCGTTTATCAACGCGGTTGATGTAGTCGTACACCTTCACGATCCAACCGATCAAGTACCGAACGTACGACACCTCCGCGTTCAGCACACGTTCAGCTCGATGACATCCTCGCCTTCTTGATCCAGCAAGAGGGCGAGGTAGTAGATGTGTTCCGGCAGCACGACGGCGTGATGACGGTGGTGATGAACTTGTTCCGCAGGGCTTCGCCGTGCACTGCAGAAAAACTAGACGGGGGATCAAACCGGGGAGAGGGGCGCCACACATGGCTTGTGGATTGTCGTGGGTTTGTGTGGCGCCCCCTCCCTCTCATATATATAGGTGGGGAGGAGGAGGGGCAGCCAGGGCGCGCCCCAAGGGTGGCCGCCGACCCCTTGGTCGCCTGCCCTATGGCGCGCCCCCTTCCTTTTCTGGCGCCTGGGAGAAGGCATGAGGGGGTGGCGCCCCCCTTCCCTTTTTCTCATGTGGGAGAAAAGGCAAGAGGAGCTAGCCCTCTCCCTTTCCTTCCCTAGGGCCGGCGCCATGAGGTGGAGGCTCACCAGCCCCATGTGGGCTGGTGTGCACTCCCTCGTTGGACCATTTGGCCCATTAAACTCCCGGGGCCTCCCGGAACCCCTTCCGGTGATCCGATGACTACCCGATACATTCTGAAACCTTTCCGGTGACCAAATAGCATCGTCCTATGTATCAATCTTTACCTCCGGACCATTCCAGAGCTCCTTGTCATGTCTGTTATCTCATTAGGGACTCCGAACAACATTCGGTCACCAACTCACATAACTCATATAATTCTATATCATCAACGAACGTTAAGCGTGCGGACCCTACGCGTTCGAGAATGATGTAGACATGACCGAGACGCCTCTCCGGTCAATAACCAATAGCGGGACCTGGATGCCCATATTGGTTCCTATGTATTCTACGAATATCTTTATCGGTCGAACCTTTATGACAACATACGTAATTCTCTTTGTCTCTCGGTATGTTACTTGCCTGGGATTCGATCGTCGGTATCTTCATACCTAGTTCAATCTCATTACCGGCAAGTCTCTTTACTCTTTCCATAATACATCATCTCGTAACTAACTCCTTAGTCACTTTTCTTGCAAGCTTCTTGTGATGTGTATTACCGAGAGGGCCCAGAGATACCTCTCCGATACACGGAGTGACAAATCCCAGTCTCGATCCATGCCAACTCAACAGACACCTTCGGAGATACCTGTAGAGCATCTTTATGATCACCCAGTTACGTTGTGACGTTCGATAACACACAAGGTATTCCTCCGGTATCCGGGAGTTGCATGATATCATGGTCGAAGGAATATGTATTTCACATTAAGAAAGCAGTAGCAATAAACTGAACGATCGTATGCTAAGCTAACGGATGGGTCTTGTCCATCACATCATTCTCCTAATGATGTGATCCCGTTATCAAGTGACAACACATGTCCATGGTTAGGAAACCTTAACCATCTTTGATCAACGAGCTAGTCTAGTAGAGGCTCACTAGGGACACGGTATTTGTTTATGTATCCACACATGTATTTAAGTTTCCGATCAATACAATTCTAGCATGAATAATAAACCTTTATCATGAATAAGGAAATATAATAATAACAACTTTATTATTGCCTCTAGGGCATATTTCCATCATATTCTACTTATTCAAGATAGTGTGGAGGATGTCAGGAATATGCAGTTATTATTGTACTTGTTTGAACAAATGTCTAGGTTGAAAATCAATTTACAGAAAAGTGAAGTGATTATGGTGATGTTGATGAAAGGTGTAATCTGTTTGCTAACATGCTGAATTGTCAAGGGGGTACATGGCCTATCAAATATCTTGGTGTTACAATGTCAGGTAGCAGATTGCATGAAGAGGATTGGGTCCCAGCTAAAGAATGCATGTATACAACATTGGATGGTGGAGAGTCTGGGTCCTTATCTCTTGGGGGGGGGGGGGGGGGGGTAATTAGAATCAGTGCATGCCTGTATTTTGTTTCTCCATGTACAAATTCCCTAAGACTAATTTGGGGAGGATGGAAAAAGATATTAGGATTTTTTGGCGGGGTGGCGGTATAAAATATATATCACATGGTCAGATGGCATGTAATATGTAGACAAAAGAAGAAAGGGTGGCTAGAGATTATGAATTAGAGAGATTCAATGTGATCTTACTTTGTGTAAGTGGTGGTGGAATCTCGAAGTAAAGAAGGGATGTGACAGGAAATAGTGAGGAAAAATTATAAGATTGAGAATGGAATTTAACAAGTTAATACCTCCTTTGGGTTGTAGGAATTCAATAGGATAGGACTATAGGAGGGCCCTTTGGTTTGTAGGAATAGAATCCTATTCCTATGGAGGAATTCTTCCTATCCCCCACATTTCACAGGAAAATAAACATTTGACTAGACTCAATGGAACAGAAATCCTATGATGTGAACCAAAGGGCATCTCCTTTCCTATTTTTATTCATAGGATTTGAGATACATGTCATCTCTTTTCCTATGACTTTCCTATTCCTATTATTTTCCTACCCTATGAACCAAAGGAGGCCTAAGTTTACTGCCCAAAATTTCCCATGTTGGTCTGATTTGCTTAGGATCAAAAAGATTATGTTAAAGGGAGGATAATGAATGTGAGGAATGGGAAGCAAACTAAATTCTGGAGCGACAAGGATTGGTAATGGTCCATTAAAAGACCAGATCCTTGACAATTACATGGTCTGTTATGAACAAGTACTCTCTGTGAAAGCAATGGCTGATAACAACTGGAACCTGACCTTTAGAAGATGATTGGACTGTGCCCAAATCATACATTGAATAGATTAAGGATTTTTTTGTAGTCAATTAATCTGAGATGTGGGGTGGAAGATATTCCAAGATGGAGTTGGAATAGGAATGGTAGGTTATAATGAAATCAATCTATAACCATTTGTTAGATGTGGGTCCTCACAGGTATTTTAAACACTCGTGGAAGGCTATTATTTCTCTGAAAATCAAAATCCGTCTCTGGTTGATTTGGCACAATGCAATAGCTACTAAAGGGATATAATATGTTGAAGTGGAAGTCGACCGATGACCCTTTGTGTCGCATTTATCTTGAGAGGGGAGTCTTAATCACCTCTTTTCTAGGTGTGTAGAATGAGAAGATAGAGTCTAGAGGAGGGGGGAGGGGGTGAATAGACACTTAACAAACCAAAGATGCAATTTTTAGTTTTCTTGAAGTTTAGGCAGATTTTGGCACTAGTTAAGTTGCAGCCAATACTTTCTACACATGCATATCTAGAGATAGGGTAGCGGAAATAGTACAACATGCAAATGTGTGGAAAGTAAAGAGAGTAGAGATGGAAAGATCAAACACAACGAAGACACGGTGGTTTTTGGCGTGGTTCTGGTAGGTGGTGCTATCGTACATCCACATTGATGGAGACTTCAACCCACAAAGGGTAACAACTGCGCGAGTCCACGGAGTGCTCCACCCATGAAGGGTCCATGAAGAAGCAACCTTGTCTATTCCACCATGGCTTACGTCCACAAAGTACTAGCCTCACTCGGGGTAGATCTTCACGAAGTAGGCTATCTCCTTACCCTTACAAACTCCTTGGTTCAACTCCACATGATCTTGGAGGCACCCAAGTGACACCTAACCAATCTAGGAGACACCATTCTCTGAAAGGTAATAGATGGTGTGTTGATGATGAACTTCTTGCTATTGTGCTTCAAAAGATAGTCTCCTCAACACTCAATCACTCTCTCATAGATTTGGCTTGGGTAGGAGAAGGATTGGAGTGAAAAGCAACTTGGGGAGGCTAGAAATCCAGGTTCAAATGGTTGTATTGGAATGCCTTGATCTCAACACATGAGTAGGTAGTTCTCTCTCAGAAAATGAATGGTGGAAGAGTAGTTTCATTCTGATGGCTCTCTTAGAGAGTAAGTGGGGGTGGAGGGGTATAAATAGCCTTCGACAAAGATCCAACCGTTACAACCTTTTGACACATCTCGGTGACACCGACCTGTGTAAAAGATTTGAATGTTAGGCATCTCGGTGAGACCGAACTGATCCACTCGGACGGACCGATATGTGATGAACTAAGCAAGACCTTGTTTTGGTAGTTCCGATCAAACCAACTCAGTAATTTCGAAATGGAGTAAAAGGATTAGAGAAACTTGGCCCCTGCACTTCGGTGGGACCAAATGTCATCTTGGTTCTATCGAGTTTCTAGGGTTTGGTTGTGACTCTAGATTCAACTCGGTGGGTCCAGGAATAGGTGTTTCGGTGGGATCGAGTTCGACATTTAGGGTTTCGACATATTTGAATGTGAGAAAGTGGCTGAGGGTTTTGTAGCAACATCTTTAAGCACTTGAGCAACTAAGTCATGATCAAAACCTCACCCCCTTTTAATAGTACTTGGCCCCTGCACTTCGGTGGGACCAAATGTCATCTCGGTTCTACCGAGTTTCTAGGGTTTGGTTGTGGCTCTAGATTCAACTCGGTGGGTCCAGGAATAGGTGTTTCGGTGGGACCGAGTTCGACATTTAGGGTTTGGACATATTTGAATGTCAGAAAGTGGCTGAGGGTTTTGTAGCAACATCTTTAAGCACTTGAGCAACTAAGTCATGATCAAAACCTCACCCCCTTTTAATAGTATTGGCTTTCCTATGGACTCAATGTGATCTTGTATCACTTAACCAAAAATGAAGAGTCATGGAGCTTTTGCCAATATGTTTCCATAGCATTTTGAAGGGTCCACATCCACATGTCTTTGCCATGCCAACATTGAACTTTTCCTGAAATATACTAGGTGAAAGTGTTAGTCCAACGACATGTATGTTGACATGAATTACGAAAACCACCAAGATAGCAAATGTGCTTTCAATCTCCCCTTTTTGGTAATTGATGACAACATACATGAAAGCTTCACATGAGGATGTACCAGAGAATATATGAGAGATTTGAGAAACATGTAACATACATAAGCCCCCCTACAAGTGTGCGACCTTTTAAAGGGTAATTGCTTTTGGAATGCAGATGCACAATAGGAAGGGTATTTAATGTATTACATGTATCTTGGGTACATGCATTAGAGCAACAATGAGAATGAAATACCTTCATTTTCATGATTCCTTCTTGCAAACAATATGTGCACTAAGCAAGAGATCATCATGCACATGAGTATGATGCATAAACTTACCTTGAGGCACTTGAGCATTTCCTTGAAGAAATAAACCTGAGAAAACAAGGTTAGATAACACAAGAGAAATTTTTTCATAAGAAAAGAACAAGGACATCAAGAATGCCAAGATTGGGATGACATGTATAGGAGATAGTATCACTGGGTCAATACTTCTTTAGGTGCAACCATGTCCCCAAAGGATCAACTAAGATTTTGAAATAAGATTCCAAGGATGATTTTTCTGCCCTAAGCTTGAACTTCCTCTCCCCTTGAATATTAGAAGTGGATATTGGGAGTAGGTAGGGTGAGACAAAATTAGAGCAAAAAGGATCATATAAAATGATCAAGTAAATATATGTTTCTCCCCTCTTAGAAACATATAGAATTCTCTCCTCTTATAAAATGCATCTCTCTCCCTTTAGAATTTCTCTCTTTTTCTAGATGAGATTTGTAGATGAGATTTGATGTGCATCTCTCTCCCCCTTTGACATCAATTTCCAAGAAGGATTTAGCTTCAAGGTTGTTGGCCAAATAGGTATGGTCCTCGAGAGGCACAACTAGCTGTGATTATTTTAGATGCAATCAGAGGGTAAAGGTTTATTGAGTGGAGCTGGAGATAAAATCTGAAGAAATTTTGGCAAAAAGTCCTTTATGGAGCGAAATCGGTGTCTCTGAGTAGTATCAATCGGTGAGCCTGAGATGAGAATGTTACTGATTAATCACATCGATGTGTCCGATTATGTCCTCTTCGGTTGTACCGATGAACATATGAGCAGTGTAAGTTGCAGCTCGGTGGCACCAGTGTATTTTGGATCGGAGAGACCGAGTTCAAAGCAAAGAGAAAATTTTGTCAAGCTCAGCTCACTTGTCGATAAGATCTCACAAGGATTTGCAAGGAATTTGGATAAGATTTGCAATGAATTAACTAGAAGAAAGAAACTAGCTAAGGAAAAAGAAAAGTACGAGAATAAAGAGAAAGCAACTAGATGATTTTTTTGAAAGGGGGATCAAAACAAACTAAACACAAGAATAAAACAACAACCTAAAGAGATACGAGGAAACTTCATCTAGATGAGGGTCGGTGACTAGGTCACCTATGTTAGAGTATATTGACTTAGGAGTCAAGTGAGTTCACTTGATCATAGGCCATACTCATCGTTAAGCTCAAAATGGGGTTACCATTTTTCATTTAAGCACTTCAATGTATTAACATCTTATTGAGTTGCTTTAACTCATGTCTTTGAGCAAAGCTTCTCTAAGGTGTGAGCACTTACCTTGGACTTTGGTGTTGACTTCTTCATGTCGTTAAACTTGTAGTGGATGCTCATTAATTGACTTAGGAGCTATCCTTCTCCTTCTATAGTTCATCTTCCTACATGGGTTAGCTTGGCAAGAAACAACATGTTTATCCAAATTGACAAGAGTGAAGAGAATATCTCATATATTGTCAAAGGATATGTTTGAAGTTGTCTTGTTCCTTGGGCACAAAAAGCAAGGTCTAGATACTTGGTCCAATTATGTTAGTTCAAAATAGGAGTTGGGAGCAAACTTGTGGAGTGATGTACATCCAAGTACCTACAAGGGGTTAGATGCAATACAAGGGAGCAATGTATCCAAGATGTGAAATAGACATCATAAGAGAATCATAAAGGATTAGTCATGAAACCTCATGCCCTTGCATGCATCCAAGTGAGTTTCTAGTTCACGTTGGAAGCATCAATGACATTCAACTCACTTCTCAAGTGACAAAATATCTTCTCATCAAGAGGTTTAGTGAAGATATCCACCAATTGTTTGTCGATTCAAACATGCTTAAGGTTAATGTCACCATTAGCAACATGATCTCGAATGAGATGGTGCCAAACCTCAATATGCTTAGTTCAATACTGTTGTACGGGATTGTGTGCAATCTTAATAGCACTCTCATTGTCACAAAGCAATGGGACATGTTTCACATGTATCCCATAATCTTTGAGAGTTTGTGTCATCCATAGTAATTGAGCACAACAAGATCAGGCGGTAATGTATTCCGCTTCGGCGGTGGAGGGAGATACCGAATTTTGTTTCTTGGAGGACCAACACACAAGAGATCTATCAAGAAATTGACATGTACATGAAATAGATTTTCTATCAACCTTGTCTCTGGCATAATCTGATTCAGAATAGCCAACAAGTTTGAAAGAGGATCCTTTGGGATACCAAATGCCAAAGTTTGGTGTGTGTATCAAGTATCTCACAATTCTTTTCACGACCTTAAGATGACACTTTTTTGGTGCCGCTTGGTATCGTGCACACATGCACACACTTAGCATAATGTTGGGACGGGAGGCACATAGATATAGCAATGCACCAATCATGGATCGATAAACCTTTTGATGAATGGGTTTGCCATCCTTTGTCAAGTCAAGATGTCCGGTGGTAGGCATGGGTGTTTTCATACCTTTAATTTCTTGCATGTTGAACTTCTTGAGTAAGTCATTGGTATACTTTGTTTGAGAAACAAAGGTACCCTCTCTAGTTTGCTTGATTTGCAAACCAAGGAAGAATTTGAGTTCACACATCATAGACATCTCACACTTCTCCGACATCAATCTTCCAAACTGTTCACTAAAGAGAGGGTCAGTAGATCCAAATATGATATCATCAACATATATTTGGCATAAAAATAGTTCACCATTAACTCTCTTAGTGTATAAGGTTGAATCATTTTTTCCAGTTTCAAAACCTTTTTCAAGAAGAAACTTCGTTAAGCATTTATACCAAGCTCTAGGGGCTTGTTTGATACCATATAGAGCTTTATGAAGTTTATAGACATGGTTTGGTTTCTTGGGATTAACAAAGCCGGGAATGACTCTGTGCGTTCGGTTTATTTGGTTTATGTGGTTCGGTAAATACGATTTCTTGGTTTGTACAGTATTGATACTTCGGTAAATACAGTTTGAAATTAAAATACAGTTCGGTTTCGGTACATACCAAAATATTTTGGTATGGTTTCGGTACATACAAAAATAACCAAAGTTGACACGAATTTGAAAATAAGGCAACAATTTTTTAGTTCTGGTTACATATTTCGGTGAGTAAATATTTTGTACATGTTCAAACTTGAGTGTAAATGGCATCAGCAATTCAGCATTCAGCCATCAGGGGCAGGGCCATCATAGATTCACATATACGAGACAACCAAGCTCACAGGGATGTACATGTTCAAACTTAGTACAAAGCAGAGAGCATCAACATTCATTCATCAGGGCCATCATATTCATCCCATCATGCATAAAACAGAACAAGCATAGTGTAACTTAACATATCATAATTATTACACAAGCATATATAGCAGATTTACAATTAGTCACTAGTTCAGTACAAAACATGTGCATAACTGCAGTTTTTCAGGTTGCGTAGTGCTGCCCTAGGGCAACTATTTACCAAAATATTCACCAGCATTGCTTCAGGCTTCAACAACTACCATGCCAGCCGCCTAATTACCAAAAGTAGTTTCAACCTTCAACGATTCCCATCAGCCTAATTACTCAAAATAAAATAGCTTTGTTGTTTCGAGGACACATCAGTTAATGATAAAGAGATCCTTGTTCTCGCTTGAGGCTTGGTGATCTAGAACCCCTACATGAAAAACACAATATAATGGTTAGTACTCAGTAATAACAAGCTGTGCTTCATGGTTTATGTGTCTATAATTCACTACTGTAGGATGCTGCTAACGCGACACTACGATCAGAGACCCATTGACGAAACTGTGTGCGATGCATTAATCACAAACGGTGATTAAAAAACCATCAAAAAATATGCAAAACGTTTGCGATGAAGGATACATCAAACATGGTTCTAATTTTAGTTGCGTGTGCAATGCGGGGCATACGGTTGATCCATACGAACTATTTGTGATGAGACAGAACAACAGAAACGGGCAGCCAGATCAAGGTGTGTGTGATATACGGCATACAGTTCGCTCCAATGAACCGTTTGCGATGATCGAGTTGAACACAAACGATTCGGCGTAACAAGATGTGTGTGATACCTGGCAAACAGGTCGGTAATCAGAATTGTGTGCGATCATTATAGACAGGCCATACGGTCTTTTTTGTGAATTGTGTGCTCGTCAGGGCACACAGTTCAAGAAACCAACCTGTGGGCGATAATGTAGAAGATCTCTATCGAATATGTATTACTAACCGTCTGCGATGAGATTGACAGGATAAACAGAGATAACGAATTAATATGAGCGAATGGAAACAGAGATATATACAGCCTGCTTAATTTAGTCCTTCTTCTTCTTGTTGTTGTTGGATGGCCCCGCGACATCGTCTTGGCGAGGACGTTTCTTGCCGCTGACCGTTGGCTTTTCATCGCCGCCGCCGTCATCATCGTCGTTGCTGTCGTCGTCCTCCTCCTCCTCGTTCAACCATTCCTTGTCATCATCATCGTCGTCCTCTTCTTCGTCCTCCGATGGCTCCTCGTCCGTCTGGTTGTCGTCTGATGACTCCGGAGGCGGTGTCCCTTCCATGATCCGGATATAATCGAGGTCTGGGCTCGACGCCGGACTCATGGAAGACGAGCGGGATGATTCCGATGTTGACCTATCATCGGGCGCTAGACTGTTGGCCGAACTGTCGTCCTCGCTGTCGCTCGACATGGCTGCGGTCGTATAAAAACTGCGAGAAAGCGAGATTGCAGAGTGTGTGCAAGTGTGTAGCGCGGCCTACCGGGGACGATGAAGATGGCGGACACTTAAGCGGGGTATGCAGAGAAGAGGAATGCTAATTGAAGCGGGGGTTGACGTATTATCTAACCGCTGATATAATCAACAACAATTATTTGTACCCAGTCGCTCCGAATTCCCGGGGTTGCGCAGTTCTCAATGTGATAATTAATTACGCACACGCACTGGAGCGTCCAAATATGAAACAAGCATTTTTCGTAGTACTTCTACTCCCTCCGTACCGGCGACCTAGGTGGGGGGAAACGAGAGAACTTGATGATTACTCCCTCCGTCCCAAAATAAGTGACTCAACATTGCACTAACTTTAGTACAAAGTTGAGTCACTTATTTTGGGACGGAGGGAGTATCTGGTAATCAATACCATTGCGTGCAAAGAATTTACTATTGCATGCATGTTATGCTAAGTAGTCTGAAGTCATTGAATGCATACTAGCCGCAGGACTCCTATTGGCTGATTTCTTTTTTCAGGACAAAACAAGGAACGAGTTTTGGGATTATGCACCGGTACCGGTACGAACGGAGTAGGACAGTTGGCAAGCAATACATTGAGCTCTTCTTATTGATGAAGCCAGTAATAATCAAACTACAAAGGAAAAGAAAAAAAGACAAAGGAAAATATGTGCACGAATCTTCGTGTAACATCAATGGCATAGGACCTAGATGTGCATTACTTAGAGCACATCTAGATGTGCTTTACCAATACTGTCAAACAAAACCCCTAATCATCATTACAAACAGCGCATAGAACATGGCTAATGCGACAACCACAACTACACATGCTAGTTCCTTCTTGTCTCTTGCTTTCATCTGTTGCCTGTGATTGCTTCTTTCTTGCTTCATCGTACTGATTGTACATTCCAGATCAGCCAGTTTCTTCTTCAGCTTTACATTATCTTCTGTGAGCTTGGTGATAACACTCCGAGCCTTGCCATGCCATTCTTCATCCAGCCAGTTAACAAAGGCACAAGCCTCATATCCCTGCCAATGTTAAATAGTATTCAGGATGAGCGGTGGCATTAACTCAAGTAAAATGATGAACTTAGCACTAACCTCTAAGGGGCAACTGAGAAATCGCCTGCCAATGTCGAATCCCTCCGTGCATACACGTCGATCAGGAGTGTGCCCGTGCACACAACTTAGCTTTTGGTACTTCTCAGTGGCACAAAACTCGGAGTCGAACTCGTGTTGCGGGAGTCTGGAGTCAAGCTCCGGATCCGGCGGCAGATCACTTTCCTGGGGGGGGTCATTCAAGACGGATTCAGCATGGAGCTACTTTGTACATGCTAAGAAAGATAGGGATAGATTGGAACCTGACAGGATGATTCAGATCTGTAGTACACCTGCCTTCTGATGACCTTAGGCAAGTGATCGGCGGCGATCGCCGTCGTGGCGGCGCTGCCGAGAGCGGCGATATGAGCAGGAGTAGCCGCACCGAAACCATCAGCACCACTCATCTGCATTCCCCCAATGTCAGCGCCACACGAGGGAATTTGGAGGCTATCTAGGGATTTGGGGGAAATGGGGAAACTGTGGGGATAAGCTAATGGTCGGGAACTACTTATGGCATTACAACTTCACACATGATTTCCGCACCAAACCGTGTGAGAAGACAACGTAGGTGAGACACGGTTGCCGTGACATAACCGTATGTGATGTACTACCCTGTACATATAATTGAGTTACAGTGATACCGTGTAAACAGCCACTCTGCAGATATCCGTCAAAAAATAAAACAGCCGCTCTGCAGATAGAGATGGCGGCGACAGCCTAGGCAGCGGCTACCGGATAAGAGGTCAATCCTCGGTCGGTGGGTGGTGGCGGCATCATAGGAGGTCAATCCTCGGTCTGCGGCGGGAGATAGGAGGAGCTCAACCATCGAGGTCGGCGGCGGCGTGATTGGAGCACATCCATCGCGGTCGATGGCGGATAGTGGAGGTCGAACTTCAGGCGGCAGCCGCACTAAGCTTTGCTCCTCGACCCTGCTGTCTCGGCGTGTCGCCGCATCACGCTTCTCTGTCTGCTGGGTGGAGGTCGCCGCGCGGCTAATTAATTAAGGTATTCTTTTCGTGAGTGGCTTAATTAAGGTATTCTTTTCGTGAGTGGCTTAATTAAGGTATTCAATTCCTAAGGGTAGTGCTGTAGTACTCTGCGTGTAAATTGACTGGCCATTAATTTTTGTCATTGCACGTCTGGATAACAATATGGAGCGCCCTCAGTAATTATGAAAATAAAACCTTGTGATTTATGCACGCATCTTTGGGCATCAGTTAATCCGTGTATTAATGTTGTTATTTTGTTTTTAATTACCATTCGTGTGGTGCAGATGGAACGATCTGAATGGATGAAGAATCGGAGAACCACATATTTTATCAGTGGCGTGACAGATTTCATGAATTTGGCTGAAAGTACAAAGAGGAGAATTGGTGATGCGAATTACATCCTGTGTCCATGTACTCATTGTGCCAATACAGAGTCACGTGAAGTTGCAGATGTCCAGTGGCACTTACTCTCTAGGGGATTCATGGATGGATATACACGTTGGACCAGACACGGTGAAGAGCAGGTAATGGATGATTATATCCAGGGCTGCGAGATGCCAAACCCCGGTCATTGTCACATGGATGTTGAATCTAACATCAGGGCAGAGGCGTCAAGCTACCAATGGAACACCGAAAAGCCGAAACGCCCACTGGAAAACCAAGACGGCGACATAGATGACGACGATCTTGATATGCCAGATTTTGCTGCTATGATTGCAGATTTCAAGGGCCCAAAAAAGGATATGATTGGGTACAAGGATCTGCCAACCATTGATGCGGACTCCAAGAAAGAATTGTATCCAGGTTGCAAAAAGAAATATTCCAAGTTGAGTGCCACCCTGGCGCTTCTCAGATTTAAAGCAGCAAACGGTCTATCAAACAAGGGCTTCACAAAGATGTTAGGTCTTTTCAAAGAAATTCTTCCGGAAGATAATGTGCTCCCCAGAAGCACGAACGAAGCGAAGAATTTTTTTTGCCCATTGGAACTTGAAGTACAGAAGATACACGCTTGTGTGAATGATTGTATATTGTACCGTGGTGAGTA
This sequence comes from Thinopyrum elongatum, assembly GCA_011799875.1. Lineage (NCBI taxonomy): Eukaryota > Viridiplantae > Streptophyta > Magnoliopsida > Poales > Poaceae > Thinopyrum > Thinopyrum elongatum. The sequence continues at coordinate 47,202,587 of CM022300.1, forward strand.
CAAAGATTTGCGTGCATGTCCCACATGCAAGCATGCATGATACAAGCATAGGAGAGCAAAGGACAAGTATAAATTGGACGACAAGATCAAGACATGAATCCTGTTCAAGGTTGTTTGGTACTTACCTTTAATTCCAAGGTTGAGGCGTTTGTTTGCAAACCCTAGAGAGGCAAAGAGGTTGCGGTGGCATCGTGATGAGCGAACTGCGGATAAATATATGAGGCACCCGAAAGATGGGGCTCGGTGGGAATTAATCGACAACAAGTTTGAAGACTTTGCCAAGGATCCTAGAAGTATAAGGCTCGGGGAGTGTACTGACGGGATGAATCCTTTTGGCGATATGAGCACCAATCACAACACATGGCCAGTGCTTCTGTGCATATATAACCTAGCTCCTTGGTTGTGTATGAAGAAAAAATACATTATGATGTCAATGATTACCCAAGGCCCCAAGCAACCTGGAAATGACATCGACATTTACTTTCAGCTACTGGTAGAAGAACTGCTGACAGTGTGGATAGATGCGCCTGCTGTAAAATGTTATGATGCTTACAAAAAGGAGATTTTTGATCTACATGCAATGCTGCTGCACACCATTCAAGATATGCCGGCTTTAGGCAACACATTGGGGCAGAAAACAAAGGGAGATGTAGGGTGTGTCACATGCATGGATAGGACAGCTAGCAGATTTCTTCCCAACTCGCGCAAAACCGTGTATTTGCGTCATCGTAGGTTCTTACGGAGAAATCGCCCATACCAAAAGATGAAAGCTGAATTTGATGGTACGGTAGAGGTAGATGTGGGCCCAAGACCCTATGCTGGGGAGGTGGTCCACAACATGGCTAAACAAATTAATGTTGTGCTTGGCAAGAAGCACGCTTTGACGGTGAAACAAACACCCAAGGATCAAGTGTTTAAGAAGAAATCGGTGTTCTAGAAATTACCTTACTGGGAGATTCTACGTGTACGTCACTGCATCGATGTCATGCACGTAGAGAATAACGTATGTGAAAGCATCCTTGGTACTCTGCTCAAGATTAAAGGTAAAACAAAGGATGGTGATGGTGCACGGCTCGATATGTTTGCTGATCAATCAAAACACAAGAGTGAAGCAGAAGATGATAACAAATTCATCAACGCTCGCCAGAGTTACAATTTCAGTATAGAAGAAGCAACAGAGTTCTTGACCTATTTGTTGTCAGTTAAGACACCCTCTTCCTACTCCGCAAACATCAGAAGTCTCGTGGATGTGAGCTCAGGTAAAATGAAGTTGGGACACATGAAGTCACATGATTATCATGTAATGTTGACACAAATCCTCCCGGTGGCCATCAGGAATCTGATGGACAAAGATATAAGAAACACACTCATTGAGCTCTGTGATTTCTTCAACCAACTATGGCAGAAAGTTGTAGATCCTGAAGAGTTGGATCATATGCAAGATGATATTGCAAGAATATTGTCCAACCTAGAGATGTTTTTCCCACCGTCATTCTTTGATGTCATGGTCCATCTCACTATGCACCTTGTCGACGAGATAAAGTATTGTGGTCATGTGTTTCTTCAAAACATGTATCCCTTCGAGCGGTTCATGGGAATACTGAAGCGCTATTCTCGGAACCGAAACCATCGAGAGGCAAGCATCCTACAAGGTTATACCGCAGAGGAGGTGGTTGAGTTTTGCACCGAATACATGAAACAAAGACCTATAGGTTTGCCCCTCTCTCGCCACGAGGGAAGGCTGAAAGGTAAGCTGGTCCTTGCTGGCACGCAAAAGGCTGCACCCGGAGAATTGGCAGAGAAAGCCCATTTGACGGTACTGCTTAACAGCCCAGTTCTCAGCGCTTATGCCGAAGAACACTTGGCGGAGATACGCCAAAGCTTCTTACCAATGGTGCCTTCATCAGATGTGGAGATGAAGGAGCACACTAAGAACTACGCCGAATGGCTGAAGAATCGTTTGGCACAAGGATCCATCGATGACATTGCTACATGGTTGGCACAAAAGCCATCACCTACGGTGCTGACATACCAAGCATATGACATAAATGGCTACACATTCTACACTGAGGAACGTGATGAGAAGACCTCATATCAGAACAGCTCTGTTCAAATAGAATGCGTGACTGTAGATGAAGCTGATAAAAGGGTATACTATGGAACCATCAAAGAGATTTGGGAGCTTAACTATGTGAAAGTTAAGGTGGCACTATTCAGGTGCACATGGATCCCTCTTGGTCAGGTAAAGGTTGATGATTACAGGAAGACCTGTGTTAACAGGACAACGATGGCATATCACGTGGACCCGTTCATTCTTGCCAGCGATGCTACCCAGATTTTCTATGCGGAAGACCCCTTGCATAAGAACTGCCATGTAGTGATGCATGGGAAGAGGAGGGTACTGGGTGTCGAGGATGTTGCCGATGAGGATGAGTACGATGAATTTGCTGAGTTGCCAGCCAAGGGATCATGCACTCCTCTAACAGAGAAGCGTAAAATCATCAGAAAACCCAAGTTCATTCGGGGTCAACGTAATGATCCCAGTTCCCCCATGTACATGGGAATTAAGCCATAAGACTAGTCTTTATGCCTACCCTGCAACTTAATTCGTTCAATTTAGAACTGTCACGTGAACTGAATTTGTGAGTTATACTCAGTTTTCTGTTGATGTAAGAACCATTATATATGTTGACCATGATATGCTGTCAGCTCAGACAATGAATATGAACTGTTTATTATTATTATTATTATTATTATTATTATTATTATACCATAGAGGTAGCACACTCAATTGATCTCACTCATGTATGAACAGAAGATATGCAATCTGGTTTGCGAATAGCACACGGTTCGTTCATGAAAGCCGTGTGCCGACCAAACCGCGCGCGCGATCTGAGTCGTGTGTTCTGATTAGCCAGAACCCAAACCCCACGGATCATACATCTGCACCGTTGGATGCTCCCAGATCGAACGGCAATCCTCATCCCTTTCGACAACAAATGCAGTTCTAGTTGTAATTTATTTATATGCACAAAATGCACGTTAAACTCAAAAAAAGTCTTAAATATAGCTAACGATGCCTGAAATGCGCCAGAAAATCAAACCCGTGGTATAATGGTGATTGCGTACCGTGGAAATTTTTATGAGGCCAAAAGATGAAGTCACCAGCCACTGGAGTTTGAATTGACACGTCTCCTTTTGGAAACCATGATCCTTCTTGTGAGATGCTCCGGTTTGGAAGGAGCGATCATCAAAACTTGTGCCAAACTTTACCAAAAAATTTCCACGGGGTCATGAGAGCACGCCACGGGCACACATTGATTTTGATGATGTCCGGACTCCATCTGAATTTCCTGTAATTAAAATACCAACTAGGCCTATGCCGGTGGCCGCACCTCGCGGCCGAAATGTTTGAAACTTCTCCCTGCTTCTCGGACAAATGGATGAAAACTCGCAGAGCGACGCACAAATGATTTGTACACCTTCTTTGCTAAGGCTGGCCATAGTGGGGGTATCATAGCCGGTATCATGCACTCGGGAATAGCAAATAAGATGATGTGGCAAAGAATTAAAGAAGGGAGAGTGGGTTAGAGTAACATAGGTAGATACCGTAACATAATAAATGCTATACTACTTTGTGTCATGCATGGCCATTAATACGGTCATCTATGATACTAGTATATGATACTCCCCACTATAAGTAGCCTAACTAACACCCACATGTAGTTGTAGTAGGGTTTTGACTTTATATGCACTAAATGCAAGGTAAGTGCAAAAAAATGACTTAAATATAGCAGATGAGACATGAAATGGGCCAGAAAATCAAACCAAGGGTATATCCGTGATTGTTTACCATGATTTTTTTTCAAGGCGGAACAATGTAGTCACTTACGATTTGGAGTCTGAAGTGCCGCGTCTCCTTTTGGAAACTATGATCCTTCTTGTGAGATGCTCCGGTATGGAAGGTGCGAGCACCAAAACTTGTGCCAAACTTTACCAAATTTTTTTCATGCGATCGTGAGAGCACGCCACGGTAACACAATGATTTTCGTTATTTCCGGACTCTATATGCATTTTCTGTAATTAAAATACCAACAAGGCCTACGCCTCTGGCTGCACCCTGCGGCCGAACTGTTTGAAGTTTTTTCCCGTTTCTCGGACAATGAATGAAAACTCGCAAAGCGACACACAAATGATCTTGCTAACACCCACGTGTAGTTGTGACTATATATGTGTGTGTGTGTGTGTGTGTGCCAAAAATGACTCAAATATAGCAAACGAGATCTCAAATGCACCAGAAAATCGAACCATAGGGTACAATCGTGATTTCTTACCATAGAAAAAAATTCAAGGCAAAAAGATGAACTCATGTTTTCATTCAAACGAAAATATGCTGTTAGTTCATGTAAATGTTTTCAAGTAGCACATGGTTCACTCACGAAAGCCGTATGTCTACTAAACCGTGGCCGATGCCCCCCCTGCCGCGCGCATGATCTGAGTCGTGCGTTCTGATTCGCCAGAACCCCAACCCCACGGATCATACGTCTGCACCATTGGATTCTCCTTGATCGAAAGGCAATCCTCATCCCTTTCGACAGGACATGCAGTTCCGGTTGTGATTTTTATTTATATCCACAAATTGCACGTTAAATTCAAGAAATGTCTTAAATATAGCAAATGATACCTGAAATGCGTTAGAAAATCAAACCCGTGGTATAATGGTGATTGCGTACCGTGAAATTTTTTATGAGGCCAAATGATGAAGTCACCAGCCACTATAGTTTGAATTGACATGTCTCCTTTTGGAACCCATGATCCTTCTTGTAAGATGCTCTGGTTTGCAAGGAGCGATCATCAAAACTTGTGCCAAACTTCACCAATTTTTTTCCACGGGGTCGTGAGAGCACGCCACGGGCACACGCCGATTTTGATGATGTCTGGACTCCATCTGAATTCCCTGTAATTAAAATACCAACTAGGCCTACGCCGGTGGCCGCACCTCGCGGCCGAAATGTTTGAAACTTCTCCCCGTTTCTTGGACAATTGATGAAAACTCGCAAAGCGACACACAAATGATTTGTACACCTTCTCTCCTAACTAACACCCAGATGTAGTTATAGTACGGTTTTGATTTTATATGCACTAAATGCAAGGTAAGTGCAAAAAAATGAATTAAATATAGCAGACGAGACCTGAAATGGGCCAGAAAATCAAACCTAGGGTATATACGTGATTGTTTACCGTGAAAAAATTCGAGGCGGAATGATGTAGTCACCGACGATTGGAATCTGAAGTGCCGCGTCTCCTTTTGGAAACTATGATCCTTCTTGTGAGATGCTCTGATTTGGAAGGTGTGAGCATCAAAACTTGTGCCAAACTTTACCAAAAAATTTCCATGGGATCCTGAGAGCACGCCACGGTGACACACCGATTTTCGTTATTTCCGGACTCTATATGCATTTCTTGTAATTAAAATACCAACAAGGCCTACGCCTCTGGCCGCACCCTGCGGCTGAACTGTTTGAATTTTTTTCCTATTTCTCGAACAATGAATGAAAACTCCCAAAGCGACACACAAATGATCTTGCTAGCACCCACGTGTAGCTGCGACTATAGCAAACAACTCAAATATAGCAAACGATACCTCAAAGGCACCAGAAAATCGGACCATAGGGTACAATGGTGATTTCTTACCGTGGAAAACAATTTGGAGGTGAAACAATGAACTCATGTTTTCATTCAAACGAAAATATGTTGTTAGTTCATGTAAATGTTTTCAAATAGCACACGGTTCACTCACGAAAGCCGTGTGCCTACCAAACCGTGGCCGATGCCCCCCTGCTGCGCACACGATCTGGGTCGTGCGTTCTGATTGGCCAGAACCTAAACCCCACGGATCGGACGTCTGCGCCGTTGGATGCTCCCAGATCGAACGGCAATCCTCATCCCTTTCGACAGCAAATGCAATCCAGCTAGGATTTGATTTATATGCCAAAATGCATGGTAAATGCCAAAAAATATCTTAAATATAGCACACGAGACCTGAAATGCGCCAGCAAATCAAACCTATGGTATAATGGTGATTGCTTACCGTGGGAAAAAATTAGAGGCGAAATGATGAACTCACATCTTCATTTCAAACAAAATTATGCTCTTTGTGCACACGAGCGCTTAGAGGCAACCATTTGCATAGGCCTTTCCGCGCGGCGACCGGGGATATTTTTTCACCCTTTTCACCTAGGCCGCCAACACCCCTCCACCGCCCGCCTGCGTTTCACTCAATTAGTCCACCTAATCTCCATCGCCAGCTCCCCCCTCCCCCAGATCCACAGCAGAACCCTCTCCGGCGCCGGCGTGCTCACCTCGGTCGTGTGCCCGCTCTTCGGCGTCAACCCTACCTCCACTGCCGTTCCCAACATGCGGCTGCTTGCGCCTCGCCGTCTTCATTTGCTCGCCAACCACCCTCGAGCATATCGATCCTGTAACCCTCGCCTCCCCTGTGGTCCTGCCGGGTTTGCATTAAGAAACCTGTTAGTTACTGCTCTTCATCGTGGTGAGGCATATTTCCTTGCAATCCCTCTTCCTATTTCGTTCCGTATGTTCCCAAATTGGCTATAAAATAACGGAGAGCGTATATATGTTCATTATCTACCTTCCTAACTAGTACATATAAGCTGTATTTATTCCAATAAGTTACTGCCGATTTACAGATCGTGGGCGCCCGAGTCACACAAACTTAACAAATAAGCCGTACATTTTCTAAATTATTGCATGACATGTTTAGACAGCTTGATACCAAGTTGTTAGTTTTATGCTTATCCTCCTTTCCTGAGTTTCGCATGTATTCTCTATAGATGCCGAGTAGCAGCGACAACACTCATGCTTCAGGCGATGTATCTTCATCTGATTCCGACAACCCTAGGTCTTCAGCAGATGGTGAGGGATCAAGTAATCTTGAACGGGATAGAGCTGCAGCAATTACCCTTCTAGTCAGGACACGGAGGAACACTCCAAGGAAGCCCACACACCAGCCTAAAGGTGTATATGAAGTAACCGAGATCGATTTAAAGTCTTGGGCTCCAACTAAACCAGATAAAGCACGCACGAGGTTCAGGAGTGTGTGTGGATTTGTTGGCAGGGCAAGGCTCAACATTAATCTGCCAGGGTTTCGGAAGGCTGACACAGAAACACGGCAAAGGATAGTCCGGGAGATCATGGATCACTTCAACGTTCCAGAGCAGTGGAGAATGCAGGTGGAACATGCTGCACTGAAGAAGGCTAGGGATGCTTGGAGAAACTGGAAGCACGTGTTGTACAAGAAGTACTTGAGTGAAGGCAAGGACCCAATCCCCGCATACCCCCAAATTACAAAGGCAGACTGGGCAGAATTCAAAAGGGTCAGGGCAACTACAGAGTTTGCTGAGAACAGTGCCAAGCAATCAGAACTTTAGAAGAGGAACACACACCCCCACCGTATGGGTGTGGCAGGATACTACAGCATGAAACCGATATGGGACCAGGAGGACAAAGAAGCAGTAGTTGCGGGTGGGAAACCGACCTTTAGTGAAATCAGGGGTGAACGCGCTAGAGACTACTTGCGGGCACATGCAAGGAGGCGTGATGACGAAACTTATTACTTTGAAAACTCACATGACGAAGAACTGTATCGCGTGATGTTAAAGGCTTCCAAGATCCCTGGAAGGTTCTACATGAACTCAGGGCCATGTGACATTCTGTCCGATGCTCTGGAAACAAGAGAGCCCCCTGGCCGTGCAAGGGGTATAGGTGTTAATGTCCCGCACAAGAGGGCTTTCACACTCAGCAAAGAAGAGAGGCTCAGCATGAAAAAAGCAAGGAGTGAAATGAAGCAGAATGAATTGTATGAAAGGTTGAGGTAGGACATGTATCCAGCTATTCGAAAGGATATTGAGGAGTCAATAATGATGCAGAAGACTCTAACACTGATAGATAGCCAGCAGATGGGAGGGGAGGCTGGCATGGAGGATGCTGGTTATTGCGCGACAACACCGCACAAGGGTAGCTGTGCATCAGCTGACCCCAGTGACACTGAGACTGCAGCTGCTCATGATGATGCTATATCTGATCTATCTGGAATGAAAGACAGACTGAAGGGCGTGCTTACACATTATGAAGGTACATTAAAATGTGCAACAGCCTGGGTTTGCCCACCCTTCTTGGAAGAGGGCCTCTTGTTGGACAATGTGCCATTGAAGTCGGGCTGTGTGAAGTGCTACGTGACTGAAGTAAAGCCTGGATTCAATGAATTTGCCCTGAAGAATGTCCTAGGAGAGTTTGACGAGCAAAGGACCTTGGGAGAAACACTGTTACATCACATCCAATGGCCACGAAAGGAAACAGAGTTCATGGATGAGATCCCTGAAGCCCCGCCAAGAGCAACCAATGTCGCCCCTCAACCGGTGACGCTCTCCTTGCCACAATAGCTCTCGCGTGCTTCCCCCAAAGAACCTAATACTCGTAATCCGACGGCTGATGCATCAACCTGTGATCAGCTGACCCGACTTTGTGCCGTACAGACCATGTCATTGTCCGCCCAGAGCAGCCAGTGGCAAGGCCTACAATTGTTGAAGACGCACCACTGGTTCAGATGCCAGCCGCTGAAGCAGCGGGGGGAGACACAGCTGCAGCACATGCTCAGCAGACCAACCTGGTGGAACGGACTGCTAAGCAGTCTGATGCTTCGGAACCGCCTACTAAGCAGTCTGTAGGTCTAGAACAGACTGCTCATCAGTCCGTCAGTCTGCAGCCGCGTGATCAGCATACCAATACGTTAGCACTTCCTGCTCAGCAAACCAACGCGTTGGCACGGCCTCCTCAGCACACCGACAAGTTGGCACCACCTGCGCAGAAACCCGACATAGCTTCAATGCATCGTCAGCAGTCCGATACCTCTGCTCCTACAGCCCAGCAGGCCGTCACAGCTGCACCGCCAGCTCAGCGGTCTGGCATAGCTAAACCATCTGCTAAGCAGTCCGTCGAAGCTTCACCGTCTGCTAAGCAGTCCGTCAAAGCTTCACCGTCTGCTCGGCAGTCTGCCTTTCAGCCAACCAGACGTTATACCAGAAGTGCTTCAAGTACCAAGAAGGAAGCGAGCAAAAAGGCTGCACCCGTGAGGAAGCGCGCCGTGAGAGCAAAGAGGAAAGAGAACGATTGCCTCTTACCCAGAACCAAATTAATAGCAAGTTGTTCGAATCAGGGAGTAATATTATTTCTGTAGGCATGGATGATGAAGAAATAACTTTGCTGCTTGCTAAAAATAAAGCACACGTACTTGAAGCACGCAATTACGTCTATGGCTAGCCATTTCTTGTTGGCAAATACTTTGATGAGTGCAGCTCCAGTTGCCGTGAGTTACATAAATATTGCATGGTTCAAATGTTAGCAGGTCATCATGTTCTGCTAGTCCACTACAACAGAGATCATTTCCGACACGATGCTGGTTCCACTAGTATGAGTTTCGAGGACTTACATCTCTTCTTCAACTTCAATGAGCTCGATGCCACTCTTGTCAGATGCCTGATTTTGTAAGTACTTAACAAACTCTGATCAACTTCTCCATACAAGGCTGTAAATGATAAACAGCTAACTGCATTTTATTCCTCTCAGGGGATTGAAAGCGCAGAGAAGAAAAAGGGAGAGTGTGTATTTCATAGATCCTGCATTAGCAAATGGCACAACATTAGATGGTAAAGATGCACGGGAGTTGGCCATTAACACGGTCGTCCGTATCTTCGAAAACACATCCCATGCAGAATCATTCCTCTGGCCATATCATGAACGGTAAGTCAAGTAAACAACCACGCATACACTGATTGTCTTTCAGATTTCGACATAATTCGTAAGTTCATGGCTTTCTTAATATGTAGCAATCACTGGATATTGGTATTCATTGTTCCAAACAAGAACACAGTTTACTACATGGATTCTCTCAGAGAGTCAACAAACGCTCAGGATCTGACGCATCTTCAGCAATTCATGGATAGGTATTGAATTCTATGATGTTGAAATTAATTTGCATTCATATCTAGTTCAATAATTGATGTTGTCAAAATTCATCTTCATTTGCAGTGTGCTCGCATTGTGAAAAACTAAACCGGGGAACCTGTTTAAGAGGGAACTACCTCTGCAGCACGAGATCGTTTCTCCGGTAACACACCAAAATCCGTTATTTTCGGAAAATGTATCCAATAGTCTGCAAATACCTTTTCTTACGCTAGTCAAATGTTCAAGCTTCTAAATAAACATCTTTCTATTTTTGTCCAAAGAAAAAAAATACATCTAACACCGGTTAGGTTGTTCCTAACGGGACAAATACATGACTAATTATGTACAAAAAAATTCAGTGTCCTCAGCAACAAGCAGGGACCAACCTTTGTGGATACTATGTTTGCAGACACATGATCTCCATCTGCAAATCTGCTGATAGTTGTGAAGATGCTCGTGAATTAGTACCAGTAAGTCTATCTTAATTAATATCTTCTACTCCACTCATATGGCACATTCTGATCTTAAAAATACTGCATCTCATCTTAGAACCGAGGACCCCTGAACCGCTCCCCGCTGGTGAATTGCTGATGGTTCGGAGATTTATCAGCGACTTCTTCCTGAATCACTACATCAATCCCACTGGTGATAATGAAGATTTCAGCATGCCTTCTCCTGAAACATTGAGTAAGAGTTAGCCGCTAAACATATACGCATGGATCCATTGTTTTCCATCTAATGAGGTCTTCGTATTTTGTACACTATGATTAATTATGTAATGCATATATATGTCGACAAATCATTGGAATTTAGCTACCATTTGTTCAATTGCAATTGTTGCGAAATCTGATGAATGTTCTTCCTGTGGACACTATTTGTTCAATTGAATATTGTGGCGAATTTGCTTTTTGCATGCCGATTCAAATGGGATATTTTTGTTTTAACCTGGCAATTGCTCCGCACATGGTTCAACTAAATGAGTGTGTGCGATCCACATCGGAAAGCATACGTCAATCGTAGTGGAACCGTCGGTGATACACAGCAGATCACAAATGATTTGCAGCACTACTACGTGTGCGTAGGGGCTCCAGAACCGTGTGTGATATCACATTATCGCACACGAGAGCTCGGAGTAAACCGTGGCCAATGTAAAATACATCCCAGTCGTAAATTTTTCAGGAAACATGTGGGATCCCAAAGGAAAAGCACACGTCACTCTTGCCGCAACCGTCGATGATACACAACAAATCACAAATGGTCTGCAGCACTTGTATGTGTGCGAAGGGGCTCCTGAACCATTTGTGATAGAACATTATTGCACACGGTAATTATTGGGAAACGTGTGCGATGGAGTCTTGCATGGCAGACGGGTTCCGCAGAAAACTCGTGTGCGATGGGGCACATATCGCACACAGTTCATATATTGGCCCGTGTGCCTTACATACTATTTCCCAAACAGTTCATTATGACACACCGTTTGGTTTCACTGCGTCATTAGAAACGTTTAATCACCGATCCCACACGTGCAAAAGAATTTAGTGTGTGCTGCATCGCATACGATTACATTTGGCAAGGCCTCTGCATCATGGCTCCATATCCCCAACGGTTTCTGGGTCGTGTGGGAAGGACCCCCCTATCGCAGTCACTCACTTGGCGACGGTTCAAAATGCCGTCACGAAAAGGGGTTAAAAACCATGTGTATAGCACCTCGCTGTACCAGTCATTTGTAGCGACCCGACCCGAAACGGTCAAGTCTCTTTGTATCTGTGTTTATTTGGTCTGGTTTTATGAGACTTTTGAGCTATATGCCTTAAAGACTATCTGTGCTCTGATGTAAAACTTCCGTGATGTAATATTAATAACCCCGCCTGCTGCACCATCTCTCTCATAGCATTTGTTTTGCAGGTGGAATTATTATCAGAAGTTATGAATGATTGCACTACATTCTCGATGGATTGTATATCATCAATGCGAATCATTACCTTGAATAATAGAAAAATCCTCCTCATACTTCAATGAACTGCAGAGAATTTTGTATCATATTCCTGACCCTTCATACATCTAGGGGGAGTATATTTCATCATCGAGCCAAGTAACACAAATTCACTCTTGTTCAATTTACATTTCATTTATGTATCTTCACTTCGATGTTTATTTGTTTTGTCAACAACCGTCCAAAAAGGGGGAGATTGTTGGTGCAATGATATGCCCCTTATGTTTTGGAGTTTGTTGACATAAACAGTATGGGACTTATGTGTTTGCTAGTGCACATAGAGTAACAGGTCTTTGAGGTATCGAGGAGTTTGATACAAACAACAAAGATGATCTCCCTACATTGCAGCGAAGATTTTCACCGAAGATGATGTTAAACAAGAGTGACCCCTAAAAATTGCTGAAGAGAAGCAGTTGGTTCGATGTCTGTCCGAAGAAAGACGACTGCGTCCAAGGAGACTGAAGATGAAGTGAAGACATAGCATTTGTTTCGATATTCTTCTTCTTTCATTGAGTCATAGGACCACCGTACTATTAAGAGGGGTGTAGCGTTCGAAACTTTGATTCTCTGATGCTAAACCCGAATCCTATGAAAGTTGTGAGAGAAATCTCTTTGTGTTCTGAGCAAATACTTGCCAGCAAGAGACTGTGATCTTCTTTGCTGCGAGAGATTTGTCTTAGACCGAGGAGTTAGCATTACTTGTTCCTTAAGTAATGTTACCGTTGCTCCAAATCTGACCGTTGTGAATGAGTCAGTTGGCCATTGGCTGGACTGTGTGTCCAAAATGGTCATTTCCAATCTGGGAAGGCCGCGGCTATAAATAGCCACCCCGCGCCGGCTTTGTCCGACGGCTGCTCCGTTTGATTCTGAGAAGATTGTTGAGCAACCCCCTCTCTGAGCGATTTGAGTTTAAAATCCACCGAGAGAAAAACCCCTAGAGATGAAAAATTAGATAGTGGTTCAGCATCACTAGAATCTAAGTCCAGTACGCTCCGCCTATTACTCTTGAGAGCTGCAAACTCTCTAGACGGTTAGGTGTCAATTTCTTCAGAGACCAAGAGTGATTGTGGTTCTCAAAGAAGAAGTCTGTAAAGGTTCGGAGATCACCTTCAAGTATCTACCATGAGTGATCGGCATTGGTTGATGAACCAATTGTCGAGGCGAATAGGGTGAAGAGAGCTTATCTTCCGTGTTAAGTCACAGCTCCTCCAACCAGACGTAGTCCTTGTGCAGAAGGACGAACTGGTCGAACAAATCCCTTGTTGCCATTGAGCATCATCGGTTATCTCTGTAACCCATGTTTACCTTCGATGCATTTTCATTCGTGTGATTTGTATCAATGCATAACTTAGTTTCCTTTCGGTACTCAGTTTTAGTTTGTTGTAGTTTGTTTTTCATTCGTTCTGCTGCTGGGTTCTGAGAGTTTTGTGTTTTCCGGAGAAAATTTAAAACTCCCATTCACCCCCCTATGGTAGACATACTTCGTTCCTACAAACTTAGAGAAATTAAATTCATGAGACACATCACCAAAATTAACATTGACGGTTTCCCTATTGCAATCAATTTTAGCATTAACTATATTCAGGAAAGGCCTACCAAATATAATGGGACAAAAATCATCTTGTGGAGAACAAAGAACTAGAAAATCAGTGTGGTATTGTTTCTTTCCACACAAGACTTCAACATCTCTAACAATCCCAAGTGGTGAAATAGTATCTCTATTCGCAAGCTTAATAGTGAAAGGATCGAGAAGAGGGGTCTAGGGGGGGTGATTAGACCCTTAACAAGCAAAAGTGACAGTTTTTAATTTCTTCAAGTTAAGGTTGAGTTTAGCACATGTTAAAGCGCACACAATACATTTCAAGCAAGCATGACAAGAGTATAGGCAGCAGAAAAGGTAAAGCATGCAAATTGCAAGAAAGTAAAGGATGGGATTGGAGTGTGCAAACGCAATGGAGACGCGGAGAATTTTTGGCGTCGTTCCGATAGGTGGTGCTATCGTACATCCATGTTGATGGAGACTTCAACCCACGAAGGGTAACCGTTGCGCGAGTCCACGAAGGGCTCCACCCATGAAGGGTCCACGAAGAAGCAACCTTGTCTATCCCACCATGGCCATCGCCCACGAAGGACTTGCCTCACTCGGGTAGATCTTCACGAAGTAGGCAATCTCCTTGCCCTTACAAACTTCTTGGTTCAACTCCACATCACGACGGAGGCTCCCAAGCGAAACCTAACCAATCTAGGAGACACCACCACTACTGCAGGATGCTACTAACGCGACACTACAATTAGAGACCCTTCGACGAAACTGTGTGCGATGCATTAATCGCAAACGGTGATGTAAAAAAAAGGTTAAAAAAGAGGCAAAATGTTTGCGATGGCGGATACATCAAACACGATTCAGATTTTAGTTGCGTGTGCGTTGTGGGGCATACGATTCAGTTCAATGAACTGTTTGTGATGAGGCAGAACAACATAAACGGGCAGCCAGATGAAGGCGTGTGCGATATACGGCATACAGTTCACTCAGATAAATTATTTTTGATGAGGCGGAACAACAGAAACGGGCAGCCAGATGAAGGTGTGTGCAATATACGACATACACTTCACTTGGATGAACTGTTTGTAATTAGGAAACACAAAAGAAACGGTCAGCAAGATCAAGGTGTGTGCGATATATGACATACAGTTCACTTGGATGGACTGTTTTCGATTAGGCAACGCAACAGAAACGGTTCAACCAGATCAAGGTGTGTGCAATGGAGGGCATACACTTCATTCGGATAAATTGTTTGTGTTGAGCCAAGAGAACAGAAACGTTTCACATAAATAAGATGTGTGTGATACGCGGCAAACATCTAATTACATAGGTGGCTAGTACACACATGACATTTCCACACACCAAAGTAAACTATTACATGCATAATTAACTAGGATAAACGATCATCTGATCATCATCTACTTCTTGTGATGCTTGCCACCACTGCTCTACTAGGATAAATGGAACAATATTCTTTACTGTGAATAGAGTGCTCTGTTGGGCACACAAGTATATGGATCATAGCCTTGGGCGAGCAATGTGCCCGCACGCGTCGTGCTAGCTCGATGTTCCTTCTATGCTAAGTTTCCATTAATTGATGGCGTTTTATGAACACACCATCGTTTCCCGCCATTTCCTCACCGGTTTCCCGCCGCCACCCAGCGATATTGCGCATAAACCTAGGCGGCGCGTGACGCACGGAGGCAACAAGCGTAGCCTGTAACACATCCACCTTTTCCAAGCATGCCAACCCACCAAAGCGCCGCCTCTATCATCAACCTCCTTGACGAGGAAAACGAGAAGGCATCACGGCCCGTCGAGGCCAAGGCGCTCCCCGGCAACGCGATGGATGACGCCGTGATGCGCATCATTGCCAGGGTTGAGCAGACCCTTGGCGCATGGCACTTCAGCGCCACGGATCAAGATAGGCATGTCAGCGCCGAGAGGCTGCATCTCGCCGCACAACATGATCGATGGCGCACCGCAGAGCAAGCTAGGCGCGTCCGCGCCGATAGGCTGTGGCTCGCCGCACAGCGAAACCGTTGGTGCACCGCAGAGCGAGAGGCGCGGCACGCCGCACAGCAAGAGCGGATCCATCGGCGCTTGCCTGCTGTCGACAGGGCGTCGCAACTGGGTACACATCCCGTCAGTACCCCCATTCCTCGCTAGGAGTGGGCAGAGGCCGTCTGCACCGTACTTGCACCAGAGACCGGCAGTGCCGTACTTGCACCGGACGCCCGCCGCGCCGTTCGCATGGGTCATGCTGTTCGCCTTGTCCGCGGCCCGCTCGATGCCAACACGCTGGTCGCTAGGCTCGACCGCCTCCTTGGCCCAGGTGTCCACCTGGGCGCAGTAGAGGAACATGGCCGTCGCATCCTCGAGCTGGTGATCTCTGATGAAATAGCCAACTTGGAGCTCGAGATCGCACTCCAGATGTACCGCGAGTGTGTCGACCGCTTGGACGAACGCCTGCATGAGTTTAGGCAAAGCCAAGAGCAACTGTAGGCAGGGCTGCTGATCATGGTCTCATGGACGCATTTTATTTTGTTGAGTCATTTCGACGTGGATCGCTGTGTATTCACAACAATCATAGTATTTCTCTGTTTATTGCTCTGTTTCAATGTGTGTACTCTGTTTTCCGTTCTTATATGTTCTGCTTCAATGTGTGTGTATATGCTTTTCCATTCTGTATATGTAGATGATAACAGCTAGATACAAATTAGTATACAAAAACAGATAGAAAATGGAATTCATAATATATATTAATTGTTCATTAGTTCATCACAGAATATATATAATATCATCACATATATGTGATGATACTTAACTACTAGGTACAATGCATAAAATTGAAAACGAACAATACTAAAACTAATAATCCCTCCTAGGGGCAGTATTCTGGCAGCCCCTCGCCAGCAACTCCCTGGTGCACGGCGTCTTCCCAGCGCGGAGGCAGTACTCCGCCTCCTCCGCCTCGCAGCGCTTGACGTACCGATCTGCCTCTTGCTGGCGGACGAGCGCGAATGATCTTGCCATTTCGTTGGGCACCCACCGGAGCTCCTCGTCGGTGGCATGCTGGAGCTTATCGGTCCACCTCCATGCAGCGATGAGGCACCTAGCGCCTTTGACCTTCCTCGCGAAGTACCCGTCTTCGTACACCTCCTCCGCACGACAACGCACCCGTCCCCAAAGCTCCACCGCCTCCTTTTTCCAGGCGGCATCACGGGCTTCACAGGCCGCCTGGTACCTGGCTTCCTCCTCCGCCATCTCCTTCTTGAACACCACTTGCCTGGCTTTCTCAGCCGGCGGCAGCGACTTCCACAGACAAAGATTGTACTGGCCCCAAAACCACTCCAAAGTTGGGGGGTCCGGCGCAACCTCGTCCGGCGGCGCGTAGGGGTCCTCCTCATCGCTGCTCTTCGACTGAGCATCCTCGAGAGGCGGCGTATTCTCGTCGACGCGTGGGCAGATCGGCGGCACCATGGCAGAGATTTGAGAGAGAGAGAGAGAGGGCGAGCGAGGGGAGGATGTAGATGAGAATGCAGGCGAGACGACGTGAGCAAGGTAGTATTTATTGGCGGCCGGAATCTAGATCGACGGGAACAGTACACACACTGGTCGCCGGAATTTACGAGTACTGTAGTTTGAATTACACATGATTCCCGCAGCAAAAGCCGTGTGTGAACTAATAGCTGACGGTTTCCAATACAGAACCGTGTCTGATTAATAACCCGCGCCACTCACCTTCCAAACCTCGAGGCGTGAAATAGAGTGCCAATCATGTGGGGCCCGGTTGTCTTGCCAGATCTTTACATTTTCTTTTTTGAACACCAGATATTTACTTCGTCTGATCATTTTTAATTTTTTGGAATTTAAATGCCATGGCACTCCATGCATGTGTTCAAGTCGTGACACCAATATGTTTGAAAATTCATTCCAATTTACTGCACATGGAATTAACTCGCACACAAGTACATAATTTTTTTTCAAACCGTTATGGTTAGCCGTTGCATGTAGATGTAGTTCAAATTTGGATTACGGTCATTAAATGGCTAGAAAATCACTTAAATGTCTTAAAAAGGTCAAATGACCCCTGAAATTTTCCAAATTTTGACATGATAGTTGTATTAGTGCACGTTAACTGTAGAAATTTTTTGAAGCCCATAAGAGGAAGCTATCGTCGATTCGTCAACAAACATGCATCGTTCCCTCTCGAAACCACGAGCCTTCTAGTGAGTTGCTCCGGTTTGTGAGGGGCGTGTGTCCAAACTTTCGTCAAACAAGCCAATTTTTTTACCACATAATCTTGGTGGCATGACATTACGTC